>JAZHEH010000804.1:1273751-2547503 GCA_036589455.1 Ateles fusciceps | reverse complement strand
TATTAATTACTAACCATCAAAACTTACACAGTGTATTAAATACTTATTATAGTAAGTAGATTACAGATATTCTTAATATTTTCCATCAGAAAATCCTTTCTGCTGGGTTAGGATAGAGACAAATTTCCCCTTCTCTTGGCAAATTAGCATACATTTCATGGTGCAAATTATTGTAGAAATACAGTAGTATATCTAACAGTATACATATTATGTTCCTAGGTGGATAGGATTCTTAAAAGCAGATAAAAATAAATAATGTTTCTATAAACAACTAACAAGACTTAAAAATAGGAATTTTTCCTTATATCATTTCTGGTCAATTTAAATTAAGAATCCTAACTAATACATAAATAATTAGAAGACTCTAATATGGTATTTTTTCATGAGTATCCTACTTTACTGCCTCATTTGAACCATAAAGTATATTACCATGAAAAATGTGGTTCTGTATATAGCTTTATGTTCTATTCAAAGTACTTTTATGACCTTGAAACTTGGCAGGAGTTTCACACCTCCACCCTCACCCTCATTTCCAAAGAATTATAGACTATCTTAACACTGTGGGTTTTTAAAAAATTTGAATCATGATTTAGCTTTCTTTTTATTAATAGAGAATCTATAACATGAATTATCTCTCAGTTTTTACTTATCATCTGTATAAAACTCTTTTAAGAAGTAAGTCTATTTGGATTTCATGATATGCCATATTCTATAAAAGTGTATTACATGCAGTTTTAATGGCAGAGCACAAAACTGGATAGATAAAAGCTTTTAATAGGCAGCCTGAACCAAAGGGGCAACTTAATTAATCCTCTAAATATTTAATACTGACTTCTATATTTCTACTGTCATCTTGAAGAGCAATCTGGGTTTGTTGTAATTATTCTTAAAGGATTGCTCATTTATGAGCATCCAGACAGACAAACACACATTTTAATTGAATCTGCACCTGCTTGGTAAGAGATAGTGACCTCACCTATGCCATATGCTGATTAATTGAGGCCATTTTCCCAGTGGCACCTGTGTTTATTCTCCCAAGTCACAGGCATGTGCAGCATATTGTTCAGGAAAATGCTGATTTGCTGAATTGCCAGTGTCCAGAGGACTTGAAAGAATGAGTGGGGTTCCAGTGGTAAAATGAGGGAAGGGCCCAGTGACTTTTCCACTTATCTTCAAAAGCTGTTCAAGAACTAATCAGCTCCAGGACCAGAGATCACTGGTGATTTGGTTCACTGGATGAGTTAGCCTTTGAAGGGTTCAATTTCCTTCTGATATGGTTATTTCATTTTATGGGCTTATTGCTTTTTTTTTTTTTTTTGAAAAAATGAAATCTCCAAGTCACATGATAGAGAAAAGACTAGCTGTGTAAGAAAACACTTGGCAGATATTATGAAACCATATGTTCCTGCTTTTCTAAATGCAGAAGAAAAAGAATTAAAAGGCTAAGGTAATGCCATGCTGTAAACTGGGGCCAAGGACTATATTTGTCATAAGCCCAGAATCTATTTTGAACAAAAGGACCGATCAGGGGTCGGCGAACTATGGCCTGTGAGTCCCTCTGTGTTTATAAATAAAGCATTACTGAAACACAGCCATGCACGTTCATTTATGTATTGTCTATGGTCGCTTTCACGCCACAGTGTTAAAGTTGAGTAATTGCAACAGAATCCATATGGCTCGCGAAGCCAAAAATATTTACTCTTACCCTAAAAAGTTTGCCATCTGGAGTAGGTGAATAACTCTATGGTAGATGAATAAATCATATTTTATATAAAGATATTTTAGTGTAAAATGCAGGTATCCTTACATTCTACTTCTAATTTCTTTATTGAGTATCTCAAAAATAATATAGCTATATAACCAAATTAAAATTGTTATACTTAAGTAATATTTATTCCTGGATGAAATTTGATATCAATTTATTTAAAATTTTCTGAATTGCCTCCAAAATATTATTTATAACTGGTTTCTCCAAGTCAGGATCTAATTCAGGGTTATTCCTTGCATCTGATGTTTGTGTCACCCAAGTCTCCTTTAATCAAGATATGTTCCTTTCGTCATGACACTGACTTCCTGAAAAGGCCATGCCATTTGTCCTGTGGAATATATCTGGAATATATTTGATTGCTTTCGAGTGGTGTCATCTAGTATGTTCCTCTCTGCCCTGGATTTACTTAAACTGAAAGTTAGATCTCAATTGAATTCAGGTTAAACATGGTTGGCAAGAAATCGTGCAAAGGGATCCTAAAATCTGCATCAGATCTGAATATTTGTGTCACTATTTGTGACACTAAGATTGACCATTAGCTTAGTCAACAAATTATTTTAAAGATGAGAAAAATGGGCCAGGCGCCATGGCTCACACCTGTAATCCCAGCATTTTGGGATGCCGAGGCGGTTGGATCACTTGAGGTCAGGAGTTTGAGACCAGCTGGCCAACATGACGAAACCCTGTCTCTACTAAAAATACAAAAATTAGCCAGCTGTAGGTGTGCGTACCTGTAGTCCTGGCTACTTGGGAGGCTGAGGCAGGAGAATCGCTTGAACCTGGGAGGCAGAGGTTGCAGTGAGCCGAGATCGTGCCACTGCACTCCAGCCTGGGTGACAGCATGAGACTCCAACTCAAAAAAAAAAAAAAAAAAAAGGAAAAGAAAAAAAGGAAAAAAAAATGGCATTCAGGGTACAAGAAGAAAAGAGCTAGAAGTTGAACTAGCCACTTGACATTGATTTCCTGCTCCCTTTCCTGTTCCAGGATGCCCTCTAGACTGTGTTGTAACCCAATCTTGACTCTGCATTGCTTTCTCAGTGATTCTGTGCCTGAAGTATATTCTCACTCCATGAAAACTTGTTGCAATGGCTTAGCAGAATGGGGGTAGGCCTATTTTCCTGATAATTGTCCTTTATTTGGGTTCTGTGGTTGTTGAGGTTTTTGTTTTCGTTGTATTTCTTTCTTTCTAAGTGGAGGACTATCGGTGAAAAGCAACAAAATGATTAAAGATGGTAAAACTTGATAATGGGATGTGAAGAAGTCTAAAAGACTTGTAGTTATTGAGACTTAAATAGATAGAGAACCCCATGCTGTAAGTTCACAAGTACATTCAGGTAATTATCACCATTAAAAAATTTGAATACAGTTTTAAAGCCCTGAAATTTCCTAGTGTGGATGGTTGTAGTCTCCTTTCCCTGGCATGAAATATTCCAGACCTGTAAGGATAAATCTGCCGGAGGCAGACACATGCCGGGACCTGTGACCTTTTAAACAGACTTTTGTTGTGTTAGTCTAAGTTTCCTATTTTGCTTTATATCTGTTATTTCCTTGGTTCATAAACTTGTGTTTTATAGCCCAGGCCTAGGTTTCGGTGCATCATCCCTAAGGCCACGTGGACTGGTGTGGTGTGTGTGCCGAGGACTGTGAACTTAGAGCTTCCAGTGACCCAACCTGTTCCATTATTTTCAGGCAGGAATGTGTTTAAGGTCTTTGCAAGAGGAGGTCTAGAATGAAAGGCAGGAAGACACTGCAAACAGAGAACCATGAATGAACTTTAAAAATTCCCACAAGGCTTGAAGGGCTCCCATCAGTAGGAAGACAGTTAATCAAAGTGACAGTGGCAGAGGAACAGGCCCCTTGGAGGGAAGATTCTCGACAGCTTCTTAATACCTCGGGGACATTTCTGAGCTCCTCTTGGATATGGATGTATTAGACGAGGTACAGAAGGAGACAGCTAAGGGTCAGGAGTTGAAAAATGACGAATCACGCATCATTGTTTTAGGACAAATGACTGCTTAAAAGGAAACTACCTATTGCTTGCCCTTGAGGTCTTAAGCAGGCAAGAGGTAAATCAGAACTGGATTCGTTACTGACGGATTCTCTATTAAACTAGTTCAAGTAGAGTTTTAACTGCATTCTGCTGGTCAGATCTGCAAGACATTTGGGTGAGGAGAGGGAAATACTGATGAAAGATTAAGGGGGAAGTTTAAGGAAAAGATGAGGAGAGCTGCTGGACTGGATAGTCTGAGACCTGTGGAAGGAGAGAAGGGAAGAAGGAAGTTGAGCAGAAAGAGCTTCAGACTTCAGTGCGGTTCTGAAAGATCTCAGCCAGGCCACCAAGTCCTTGGGTAAGAGTTGTGCATTACAAGAGCCTTGAGTTGGGCAGGAAGGCTGAATCTAGTGACCTCACAGTGCTCAGTCATTGGCTGGGAGTACCTTGGAAGAGGCAGAGCTTTGACATGAGTACAGAGAGCCTGGAGATGTAGCAGCTGATGCCTATTCTGTTGACCGCTGCCCTCTCGAAGGGAGATCTGAGTGGTGCAACTCCGTGGCTGTCACTCATGGTCCTCAAAAGCAACTGATGTCACTCCTCCTTCTCGACATTCTTGGTCCCCTACCAAGACCAAGACCATTCTTGGTCTCATAGGAATCACTTGATGTGTAATTAAATTGAACAAGAGTTTTCAAATGTCAGAGTGGCACCTTGCAATGTACATTTCCTCAAAATTTTAGAACTTTCTCTATAGGATAAATATTTTGATACCAAAAGTTTACTACTTGCTGCTTGTGAACTGAAAACTGTGACCTGGTAAACAGATAGATCTTTTACCAACTAGATAATGAAAAGACATGAATGTGTAAAGTCAACAGGGTGAGGTTGGCGTGTCTCCTTTTTCCTTTCCTACGTAGTATCAAACAGAAAGTTGAAGCAGGTAATCAAATAGGCTTCGTGAGTGGTTGATTACGTTTATTCCGATCTCTCCTTGCTGGAGTTATTTATTTAGAATGCTAACGGTCTCTGTCAGACCCTATGCTCATTCTTTCTTATGTCCTGAGCTCTAGATTGTTTATTCACCGTAATAACTAGGAACAAGTGATTATAACGCTCAAAAGAAAAGGTAAAATCACAGTGGAAGAATGATGTTTTTGTCTCTAACAAATCTTCAAGTTAATTTCTTATTTGCTTTAATTTAGCTATAAAATGTAATAGCATACATGTCTATGTAGGTCAACTTCAACCAGGTAAAAATGGATAGCTAGTAAAAGAGAATGTGTACACTGTCCCTGAATTCATAGAACATCCTGGCTCAGTGCCTGAAATTCCTATTTGGGGATATGTGATGACTTTGATTTCCTATGAAAATAGCCACCTTCTGTTCTTTAGAATTTTTTCTAAATTTCTTCCACCAAAAAATGCATTTTAATTTTTTTTTTTTTTTTTTTTACAATGCCAGCCATTAATCTTTAAAGGAAGGTAAGTTATAATTGGGGTCACCCAGCCACTCTGCTGTGTTGAGCTCAGAACAAAAGAGGAAGCAGAGAAACAAGCTCTATAAAATGTTGTATGTGATGATGGGGTTATGTTAGTGTTATAGGTTGAATTGCCTCTCACAAAAACGTATGTTAAAGTCCTACCGCCAGGTACCTGTGAATTTGACCTTGTTCAGACACAAATTAAGATAAAGTCATGAGGGTGGGCCCTTCTCCAACATATGATTGATGTCCTTGTAAGAAGAAGGAAATTTGGACAGAGATATGCAGAGAAAATGCTGCATGAAAACAGAAGTGGAGATTGCAGATACGCTGCCACAAATCAAGAAAGGCCCCTGGGATGTGAGAAGCTGGACAAGGAAGGGAAAAATCATTCTCTAGAGGCTGGGCCAAGAGCATGGCCCGCCTACATCCTGATTTCAGGCTTCTAGCCTCCAAAACAGTGAGGGAACACACTGTTGTTGTTTTAAAACACCCAGTTTATGGTACTTTGTTATGGAAGCCCTAGGAAAATAAAATGAGTAGTGAGAGGGCGATGGTTACACAGGTGGCAATGAAAAAAAATGCTTATAATTATTTTTAATTTATGTAAATTGGTAATGCATAGATATGGTCCACAGTGTTAAAGGTATGAAAGGATATGTAGCAAAAGCATCTCTCTCTGTCACTACATTTTCCCCCACCTACCCACGGCTCCACTACTCTTATCCATTTTCTTGAGTACCACTCAAAAAGCGTGCAATGCGTTTACAAGCGTTTAGTGATATCCACCTTTCTTTACCTCTCTCCTTAATAAATAGCAATGTGCTGTTTACACATTTTGAATCTTGACTTTTTGCTTACAATATATTTTGAGATATTTGGAATATTAACACTTACAGAGCTATTACATAATAGGGAAGATTTAAATTTGACCTATATGTGAAGCCCAGTAATTGCCGTCTTCTAGTTTCTGTTGTTATTACTGTGTTAGTGTACCACACAGTCATACATGGGATGCTTAACACCACTGCATTTTGAAAACTGCCGTGCGCTAGGTACTGGCAAAATGGCTTACATATTTTATTTAACCTGTGTTGGGTGAGGGCAGAAGAATTAACAAGAAAGCTTCAATTTCCTTTGCCTAAAGAACATAAAAAGAAAAGTTTGCTGTTGGAACAGCATCAAGTTCCATTTGTGCTGTAGGCTCCTGAAAAAATAAAAAACAGTGAATTTTTATAGGTACTTCCAAATACCATCAAATTGCCTCAAGGTTAGTTTCATGTTAAAATACTTATCTCTTGTTTTTCACTTGTCATCATTGAGAAGCATAATTTCTTTGGTGTTATAGATCTAATTTTTCTTTGTACAGAACTTATGCCAGAAAAACAGTCTGTTTTTGATATTTCTGAACATTCCTAACTAGGATGGCAACAACAAGGGTACATATGTATTTTATACTGAGGACGTGAACCAATTACATGTACAACTCAATGTCCTACCCTAAAATTACTATGACTGTCACTCCCACCCACCATTCAAATATGGGCTCTTCACTGGAGACTTGACAGCTGGGAACTGGAAATGTGTGGAATGTTGTGTATGGTGGCAAAGGACTGGATCAGTATTTGTGGCATTATTGTCCTGCTTCAGACATGGAAATATGGAAGACCATGTGTCTTCCAATCTGCCATAGAAATTGGGTAGATCAGTCCTTCTGAAAGCACACTAGAAGACTTCTGTTCTTGGCATGGACTCCAGTGGTGGGGAAGACTCCCTTCTGTTTCACTTGGTTATGTATTTTCCAGAGATATGTGATATGTGGTGGCATAGATGTGTGGTTTTCCATCAGGGTCCAAGCTAGAGAATTTATGTCAGCCTCCTTTGCAGCTAAGTGTAGCAGCTAACCAAGTTCTGGTCAATGAGATGTGGGTGAAAGCGATGTGGGGCACTTCCCAGCCATACTTTTAGAAGAAAGGTGTGAGTTCCTTTGCTGTTTCCTTTTCTCTATTCAGACATGCATGTGATGGTGGAAACAGGAGCTGCCATCTTGGATTCAAGAGGGAAGCCACATGTTGAAGATAGCAGAGCCACCTTACTACCCTGGAATATTCCTTGAGAGAGAAATAAACTATTGTCTCATTTAAGCCCCTGTATATTGGGGGTACTTTTTGCTTCAGCAGCTTAGATTGTGTCCTAACACATATACCCATATACCCAGATATTGGTAAGGACTTGGGCCACCCACATGTTTTAACTATCTTCTGGAAACAAATATTGAAGATACAAATGACTAGTTTTAGAGCAGCCTAGAGTCCAAAGTTGCAATACATTCTCTTGTTTCCTTTATTTAAGTCTGTGCTTGAGAAATGTCTACGGCTTAAAATGGGGCTAGTTAGTGTAAAGTTGGTGATAGCAGTATTTTCCAAAGTGCTTTTCAGGAAACTTATATTAACTGGGATTCTTCCAAAAAATGTGTGGGAGATGATTTGAAGACAGTATGTTTGAAAAATAGCAAGTCATGTAACTTTAACTAGTTTCTTCAGAGCCTATAGTGGGAAACGAATATCCTCTGAGTGGGAGGATGCAGCATGCAATGTGGTCCAGTATAATTAGGCCATGAATCTCTTTCCTTGGAACACTTATTAATGTTTTGTGGAATCTAGTGTTCTTTGAAACATAACTTGGGATGACAGCATCATAGGGTTACGACTGTATTGTATTCCAGAAAGCATTCTGTCTCTATTAAGGATAACTACGTATCTCATCCATTTTGATTGATTCAAACTTTAACTCAGAGAAGATACCATGTTTACTTTATTTTAAATGTCTAGAGGAATACTGCATATTTGGTTCCATGGGGTATATACAAGGTACAGGTAAAAAGGATTGGTATTTGTCTTTATAAAAATAAAATGATACAAATTTGAATAAATGAAATACATAATAGGGAATTATTTTTATCTGCTTTGGACTATGGGTAGGATTTTACTGGACTATGGGTAGAATTTTACTGGAAAAAATGGTGATGCAGCAACAAAAATAAGTTGAAAAACCATTGTTGGTGTTTGTTGACAAGTGGCAGTTGTTAGATGGGAAACATCAGTTGGGGCTGTTTGTGGAGGGCTGGGAATGTGTACTCAATTTGATAGGCACTTGGGAACCACGGAGGGTTTTCGAGCAGAGGTTAGGGCAGGAGTAGGATTAGTGTTGTTATTTAAGAAGAACATTCTGGGCCGGCTGCAGTGGCTCGTGCCTGTAATTCCAGCACTTTGGGAGGCTGAGGCGGGCAGATCACCAGAGGTCTGGAGTTCGAGACAAGCCTGGCCAACATGGTGAAACCCCGTCTCTACTAAAAACACACCAAAAAAATTAGCTGGGCATGGTGGCGGGCACCTGTAATCCCAGCTACTCCAGAAGCTGAGGCAGGCGAATCACTTGAACCTGGGAGGCAGAGGTTGCAGTGAGCCAAGATCGTGTCATTGCACTCCAGCCTGGGGGACAAGAGTGAAACTCCATCTCAAAAAAAAAAAAAAAAAAAAGAATATTCTGACAGCAGGACTGAAAAAGAGGCCACTAACACCCAGGGAGAGGAACAAAGGGAGGATGATTCAGGGGTAATTTCCAGAGTTTCTGTTTTACATTCCTACTGTTGGCATTATATTTTGCATACAGCTGAAATGTGGCTTTTGGAAACATAAACCAATAACAGAAGATGAAAAATTAGAAGCATATGAACTATACTTGAAAACATGAAAGTCAAATCTGTCTCATGGCTGCTTTTGATACCCTGAAGTGCTTTTCAGGGTATTGGCCTATGTCACATGACCCTCCCCCTATGACTTTCCTTTCTTGAGCATACTTGTGGCAGAAGGGTTGAGTTATGTAATTATGTTCTGTAATAGGATATTTGTCCAGCAAAAGATATTTACTCTTTAGTTGAATTGTCTGTGCTCTTAATGTGTTGGTCACACTTCTGTCAGGAGATTTTTACAACATCTGGCCACACACATCTAGTGTTCAGGGGCTGATGGGAAGCTGTGGATCCTTCAAGTAAATCAGAAGGAATTTACTTGAAGTCTGAGTAGCTTTTATAATCTAATGCTCAACCATCGGAATTCTCCATTTAAATTAGGTACTTCTGTATACCCTTTTATTTCCAAGTGTATGGGCTTTGGTGCCCCCCAGAATAGTTTGGCTTGTCTGAAATCTCATGAGACCCCTAAGGTACATTTTGTTAATCTAAAATAACCTCTTCCCTTTTATTTAGGCACACCCTAATTTTTTTTTATTTTCTTTAAAATTTTATGTGTCCAAAGGGAAACAAAAGGTAAGCATGTCTATTAACACAGAGACAATGAGGCTGATCAATTCTCGTCTGCATAAAAGCCATTTCCACCAGCACACCCCATTTTTCTATTACAATGACATGCAATATATTCAGAAAAGGATGTTTCCTAATAGTTATGTCACTAGGGTATGGTCTACATTTAGATTGCTTTTAATACTTACTCTTAAGTTAATGCCAAACATTTTTCTCACAACGAATCATTGGAAAAAGCTGTAGTTTGTTCATTAGCTGTAATTCATGGCCCTGGCATGAGTTAACTTGCAAATAATTACTCTGTGCAAAATAGAGCCAGTTAAGTATATATTGCTTATATTAGTGAAGACACCTCATGAATGCCCCCTTTGGTACAATTCTTAACCGCGTATTTCCCCTATCTGTAGCAAGCTGGAGGCAATGCGCTCGTTTCTGCTTGGTTCTGTAGCCAGCGTAGTTTTGACAATGAACATCCTTAGGGAATTTTTTTTTGTTTGCGATGTTATGTAGTTGGGAGTTTGGAATCTCATGGCTTATTTTAAGCCCTTTTCCTTATGCTACTTCCCCAAGTTCAGTCACAGATACGCAGTGTCATTCATTTACCTTGTCACAGGTGAAATAAGCAACTACAACACAATGCGAAAGAAAAAAAAGTGATAATGCAAAAGAAATTTGGTACGAAGTGTCAAGAAGGAAAACGTTTTATGAAAGAGGTAGTTTTATTCTGAGATTCATCCAAGGATTATTTTATCCAACCCAAGTTTTTAGGACTTACGAGTTGTGTAGTTCCAGGGGGGACACTATTCATTTAGAATGTAAAGTGGCTGGTGCCCTTTGAATTTGTGCCATGTGATGACACTGATCTTGTTGACCTGCATTGGAAACTCTCTGGTAATAGAATGTCTCCTCATACCGGGTGGAATTAAGTTCAAGCCCTTAAGCACAGGCAGATATGGTGTTCCAGTTTGCCCCTGCTCATACCTCCAGGAACCTCTCTTCCTGCTTCCCTCCCCCACTCTGTTTCAATTCATGGAATAGGATCTGGGCTTCTTTGATGTCCCCATGTCTTTACATATGCTACTCCCTTCTTTTTTTTTTCTTTAATCCCTTTTTTTTTTTTTTTTTTTTTTCTCCCTGAGACAAGGTCTCACTTTGTCGCCCAGGCTGGCTCGTCCCTGGGCTCAAGGGATCCTCTTTTTTCAGTCTCCTGAGTAGCTGGAATTACAGGTGTGCCCCACTGCACCCAGCTAGTTACTCTCTCCTTTAGTAATGCTTTTCCCACTTTATGTTCACTCAAAGAAGCTCTACTCATTCATCCAATATTCAACAGTTATGTACTGAGTACCTACTATGCACAATGCATTGAACTAAGCATATAGTCAGTGCTCATTTATAGTCTTGGATTGGATAATCATTGGATGAACTTCAAAATAAAGTTTTCTCTTTTATAAAACTTTTTTCTCCTTGACACTGTGCAAAACTTCTTTTTACATGATCACTTTTTCTTTTATAAAACCTTTTTCTTCTTGACACTTTGTGCAAAACTTCTTTTTACATTATCACCTTTTTTTGCATTATGTTGTGGTTGATTATTTTATCCTCATGTTTCCTCCTTTTGGATTTATAAATACTTTGAGTACAGGACCTTACTTTGTATTTTTTTCCCCCAACAAACAGCTTAGTAAATTAGAAACAGCAAAACTGTGAGTAGAATAGACTTTGAAGTATCTCTTCCCACTAGTGGGTAAGTTAATTAATTTTTTAAAATCCTGAATTCCCCATTTGTGTGTTGGAGGTAAGAATATCCAACTAAATCAGCCCAATAAGGTTTATTCTTTGTTTTGACTGTTTCTGTAGACTTTAAATGAGAACATATTTGTATATTTGCAGTACAGTGCCTTATACACTAAATATGAACCTATAAGGTGTTCATCCGTTAGTCGTCGTCTTCTTCCCCTGCCTAGGACTTTAAGCATACTAGGAACTCATGAATGTCTAGTAAATAAATACACAAGGCACACAAGGTCTCTGCCATTAAGTGTATTTAGATGGAAATAAGGGAATTGGGCTGGGCTTGATGGCTCACACCTATAATCCCAGCACTTTGGGAGGCCTAGGCAGGTTGGTAACTTGAGGTCAGGAGTTCGAGACCAGCCTGGCCAACATGGCAAAACCCTATCTCTACTAAAAATATAAAAATTAGCTGGGCATGGTGGTGGGTGCCTGTAATCCCAGCTACTCAGGAGGCTGAGGCAGGAGAATCACTTGAACCCGGGAGGTGGAGGTTACAGTGAGCTGAGATTGCACCGCTGCACTCCAGCCTTGGTGTCAGAGCAAGACTTCATTTAAAATAATAATAATAATAATAATAAAGTAATAAGGGAATTGGTGTGAATTTTATACATTATTTTTTGGCAGTGACATCTCTGCAGAGCGGGTCCTGGGAAACAGTAAGCTTGCCCTCCAGCTGTCTTAAACAGAAGCCAACTTGCACTGCCTTAACCATCTTTCTGTCTTTTGACAAGATAGAGTAATTCTTTGAAAATCAAGCCATATACATTTTTTTCCTTCGAAAGTGTCTAAGCAACAAAATAAATAAATGTATTATTCATTCTGGGTTGTGTTAATTCTTCCTGCCAGAGGGGGAAAAATGAATTTACAGGGAATTCCTGGAAGAATATCTTGGGACCTAAAAATAAAAATGAAGGTTTTATTTTAAGCTTGTCATGGGTGACAAGTGCAAGAATTGTAGCCCAGATGTGCAGGAAACAACTCATAAATTCCATTTTCCACTATGTTTTATCTTGTCTGCCACTTTCCCTAAAATGGAAATCATTTTTAATATCATAGAGAGAGATGGGAAAAGTGGAAGTTTATTTGTAAAAGTGGCACTATGGTGAGCAAGCATTTGCAGGGACATTGGCCTATTTTAGTAGCTGGCCTCTGGGAGAGAAGGACGCCCTACAGCCTGGCACTTGAGCAATTCGGGATGCAGCTGGGCTTGTTATTACTGTTTCTCTTTGGGGTCTCCAGGCTGTTTTCGAATTCTCTAGGAGGTGACCATGGGACCTTCTTAGAAGTGCTTTAATTTTTCTATCTAAGTTGGCTTGTACAAATACAGATGACTAGTTTTTTTCAGTCAGAGGGGAAAGGAAGGATAGACTTGAGGAACCGGCAGTAAGTATCCCCATTCAGAGGCAGATGCAGCCCGGTTTGGGGAGGTGGTAGAGGACTAGAGCATATTTTTTAGTATGGAGCTGGCCTGAGCACTGAGATCCAGAGTGAGGAATGTGCCAGAGAGTCCATCTGTTTGAGTTCTGGCATGATTCATAGTGTGAATCAGTAGATCTCTTTCTAAGCAAAAACCGGCAAAGCCAAAATGAATTCCCTTCTTGTGGTTGTCATGTGAAGTGGAAGGAGATGAGATTCTGTATGATTTAGAACTAGATCACGAGCTACCAAATCTAAAAACCAGGAGTCAGGTCGGATAAAATAGCATATTTCTAGCTTAAAATTTTATGATCATGAATCTTACAGAAATAAAATTAACTAAAGATTTAAGATTAAATTAGAAATAGAAATTGCAGGCCGGGCACAGTGGCTCACGCCTATAATCTCAGCACTTTGGGAGGCCAAGGCAGGTAGATCATGAGGTCAGGAGATGGAGACCATCCTGGCTAACACGGTGAAACCCCATCGCTAGTAAAAATACAAAAAATTTGCTGGACCCAGTCTTTACTAAAAATACAAAGAATTAGCCGGGCATGGACTACATGGGACTACACCTGTAGTCCCAGCTACTCAGGGGGCTGAGGCAGGAGAATTGCTTGAACCAAGGAGGTGGAGGTTACAGTGAGCCAAGATTGTACCACTGCACTACAGCCTGGGTGATAGAGTGAGACTCCATCTCAAAAAAGGGAAAAAAAGAAAAAGAAAAGAAATAAGGGAATTGGCATTAATTTTGTACATTATTTAGTACCATTTAACAGATTTTTGAACTTGTTAATTATGTCATTTTGAAGTTAGAATAAATATGTAGTTCAAAGGTTGATTTTTCTGAACAAAAGTAAGTCAAGTCAAAGTTTTCTCAGAATCTGCCATTTGATTCTTGAGGGTATTCAGAATCCAAGATTGCTGTGCATATCAACATTTTCTGCCTAAGTGAGGATTCACTTAAAGCCTTTGAAATTACAGATGTAAAATGAGGTTGCATGTGATGTCAGTAGCTATAATTGCTATTCTCGGGGTAGCTCAGTGCGTCTGAAGGCTGAGTGAGCTGGGGCAGAATGAATGATCTTTGTTTGACTTCACGAAATGCTGTTTTAGTCTCTAACCTTGTCGTGTGGAATCAGCACATCTGATGCCGAACACTAACTTGAAATGACTGGCCGAATGCAGAGTAACACATCAGAGTGCCAGACAGGTGGCAAGAACCTAGATTGCAAGTGCAGTGAATTTTCTCTATCTTCATTTTGTTAGTTGTAGATTTACTTTTGTTATTGGTTGCAACTGCAATATTTTCAAATCATGATTATGAGTTAACAACCCCAACTATTTCTAAAACATTGATATTTGTGTCATTTTTAGTCTAGCTTGGTTTTTGTTTTCTTCTTTCTGGTACAAAACCAGTTTCTCCCTCCAACCCCTTCCATGTATATCTGTATCATGTATATCTATATCTATATATCTGTCTACTATTAATACCTGCTATTTACAAGGTAGTTCAGTTTGTTTCAGGTCAACTAGAATTTCTTGAGTATCCTTCATGGTAATCCCTGTACCAAGGGCTTAGGATGTAACAGTGAATAAGTTCCTGGAGCTTACATCTGTCAATATAGGGTTATTGTCTATTGAACAAGATATTTTTGGGTTTCTGTCTATTTGGGGATATGATAATGCACATATTTATTCCTAACCAGCACATAGATAATATTATGAAACAATGTTAGAAGGAGGAAGGTAGAGCCTTTATTTTAACTGGGAGGACTTGGTTCTCAAGATGTTGCTTTTGTTATGGGTTAGTGCCTATTAGATCACATTTTGATTTCTGTGACTCATTATTTCTTTTTAACCTTCTTATATCTACTGAGTTTTAGGTTAAAAAAAAAAGGAAAAATTATTATCATGTATCTGTAACCTCAAGACTTTTTATGAGGATTATGATTTTACTGTTTGATAATAAATGCCTCTTGTATGCACTGGTTTTCAGCATGCAGTTATGTACATTTCCTTTTTTTTTTTTTAACGCGGGGTTCCCCCTTTGGCCCCGCCCCCCCCCCCCTCCCCCCCCGGGGCCCCCCCCCCCCCCGCTGGATTCGGGTGGCCCCGGCCCGGCTCCTAATGGATCAGCTTAAAAAAGGGAAAAGCTCCTTGAATTCATGATACAACTTTTGGCCACATTTCTTTGTCTTGGCCATTCTTAGTATTTTTTCTTTTATTGTCACTGTTCTTCAAGGTCAAAGTGCATAAAGAAGATGCAAGGCTATGCAGGCCCTTAAGTGACATTTACTGGTCACCCTCCATTTCCAGTGGCCTAATGCTATTTAAATTAACCCTTTAGCATTTGATCTTGAATTAGGGAGTGACATTACATTTATTACCACTCACATAAAATCTTAAAATAATATTAAATGCAGAGAGATTTATTGCAAGTTAGATAATATTCTTCCAGAAATACAATATTATGACAAAAGATATGTTTATGGAAATAGTTATTTCATTATCTCCTTAGTATAAACTTTAAGCCAGAAGGAGAACTATGTCACAATGCTTTTCATTCTTAAAGCCCGAGTGTTAAAAAGGACAATAGTCTTTCTCAGGCAGTGACCTCAGAAACAAAACCCATGGCTGGGATCTGTAATGAAATTGACTTAAATGAATCTGAGAGTGAGAAATAGGACTCAGATCCTAAAAATGTGAAAAACAAAACAAAACAAAAAAGCAGACCCCTCAAAGGGCTGCATACAGATTGGAAAGAAAGCGATTGACAGCACCTCTTGCCACCTTCTTCCTACGGACCCTGTCTCTTCTCTGGCTCCTTTGTACAGAACTCAGATGCCCTGAGCATTTACCTATGGGTGGCCCTCAAATATATTTTTCTTTTTCTGCCAGATATGTCGCTTCCATTTATGTCAGTTGAGCTTATTTACTTGCCATTTTTTCATCAACAGCATGGCAAAGTTGTCACTCCTGGCAGAAAATAGAATTATTCAGTAGGTTTTATTTCCTTTGCTGATTATATATTCTCATCATTCCTATACCCCAGACTTGGTTAGAACCCTCAGTTATATGCAATTTTAGTGCAATTTTCTATTTTCTCATAACATTTACCACAAAAGTAGTTAATTATTTTCTGTCCTTAGTTTTGTTAAAGTCCATCTCCCCTAGTGGCCTGTAAATTCTATAATAGCAGGAGGCCTGTTTGTCTCATGTTTTCCTGAACCCACTGCTGCATAGTGGATGTGGAGCAAAGCAATCAAGCATGGTTGATACTGGTGCCATTCCTTCAAAGTGCTTTTAGCCAAAAGAAGACAGGCTTTTATAAAAGCCCAGGTACCTTCTTCCCTTTGCACAATATGCCTCCTGCAGATCAAAAGATACCTGGAAAATATTACAAAGGGTGAATCAGACTTGTTCTTTTCTCTTTCAGTGAGCCTTTGAGTCAGACAGTCATACCAGCTTCAAATATGTCCAGTTCCTGCAAGTTATGTGATAGTAATTATAATTAATCTTTAAAGGTGTATTAATAAATGTGGTTTTTATAGACCCACTTAGAGACATCTCCCTTTCCCCCTCCTGCTTTTTTTTTTCTAGGCCTTACCTGTGAGTGAATCGCGTCTTTCCTATAAACAAAAGCAAAACAAAACCCCCAAAACCCTGCTGATCAAACATGCTTACACTAAGTATAATCCAGTCTCTAGGAAATCAGTATAGACTGGCTTTATCTCAAAAGATATACTACATTTATATTTGTTGAATATTTACTTCTTGAGTGCAGTGGCATTCCTATGTCCCTTAGCCTCTTTATTCCCTTTTCTATGATATTTCATAATCTTTATCATCTGTGCTTTCTTTACATCTTTAAAGTATGACCTATTTGTATTTTAACCATCCTGGCGTTGGCCATTGCTTTTCATTATCTTTTATTTGTACTCTGCCATCTTTTCCTGTTTCTGCATAATACAAATCTTCATTTTTTTTTCTTTTTGTTAAGATAATGTTAACTTTCCTTTGAAGCTCACCAGCTTATTTATGGAATCTTTCTTTACCTCTTAAGCCTCAATGCCGTGAAGCTGTTTTCTGTCTTATTTATTCTAATACCAGTTTCGATTCTGGAACTTTTACTCACTTTTTAATCTTTTGTAAAATAAATGGGTATTGTATTGATATACCTACTTAGAGAGCAGAGCAGTGGTGGTAGTAGGCAGTGATAAAAAAGTAAATTCTGTACCTAGGATTTCTCAGGCTGTTATGTCTCATTGCGAGGTTCTCTGGAACTGCCAATGAAGAGTCCAGCTGGATCATTCTTCTTGTGACCTGTGTCTTCCTCTCTGTTAGTGTAGCTTAAGCCTTAACTAACTCTTTAATAGTCATGTCACATTGTTGGCGTTTATTTAGTTTTTAGAAACCTAACCTTCCATAGTAGGAATAACAATAACAGTTAATAGAGACTGCATACTTTCTGCATAACTGGCACATTATATGTATCAGTTGTAAAGCATAATATTATACCAAGGATGAAATAAAGGCCCAAAGTGGTTATATAAATTGTCTAAGGTCATACAATTAGTAAGAGCTGAGGTAAGTGTTTCGTTTTTTTTTTTCTACAAAGTCTTTTGAGTTGTGTTTCCCTCATTTTACATTCGAATGTTGCTGATTTCAGATACCTACTCACATGGTATTCCAACTATGTTAGTTTCTACCCATTCTTTCAGGTTGATTGACAAGCTATGAATCCATCTCATCATGTGATCATTCTGCTAACATTTCTACATTGTCCATACAAATTTAATGGAACTGAAATCAGGAGTGAGACACTCACTATATTAGATCCTGTGCAGATGACAAGAACGAAACACTTTCTTTTTGTGGTTGCCTGTCGGGGAGGCGGGAACAAACAAATATACAGGTCATTATGTATAAACCGTGATAAATTTTCTCTCCAATATATGTAGACCAATAATAGATCTTCTTTGGGGGAAATAGGAAGGCTGTATCTCAATGGCAGTGTGTGAGCTGAACCTTAAAAGTGATGTGGAGGGCTGTGCAGGACATGAGATTATCACCTGTGTGTATGGAGTGGGACTGGTGCAGGCTGTGTGTGTGGAACAGTAAGTTAAGGCAATAACCACAGCATGGGGTGCTTTGGGGGAGTGCAGTACACAATGATATTGGAGAGCTGGGTTAAAACTTGGACTTGGCCATGCTAACAACAGTATACTGGTTAGGAGCATGGACTCTGGGCCAGACTGCCCAAATTTGAATCCTGCTGTGCCACTTACTAGTTGTGTAACCTTAGGTACCTGAGGTAATTTACTAAAACCTGAGCCTCAGTTTATCTATCTGCAAAATGAAGTTAAAATATCAACTACCTTTTAAGGTTTTTGTTAGGGTTTACTGGATTAATATTTGTTAAGCACTTGCACAGTACCTGGCACGTGGTAAGTGCTAAGTGCTTGTTAAGGAGAAGATAGACTTTGTCTTTGGGAGAGGAAAGTGACGTGACAAAAGTTAGAAGGCAGAACAGTCACTGCAGTGGTAGTGCACATAGTGGATTAGTAAAAGACTGTGTGTGTCCCAGGGGGTTGGGGTGAGCCAGGGGTTATAGTGAAAGCAACCGGGAAGCCAATGGAATGGGCAGGATGTAAAAGAGAATAGTGAGAGGGCCACTTTCATTCAGGATTCCATTAACTTTCACTTCACCAATTGATTTATCCTTTTTGGCTGGTCGTAAGCTTTCCTTTTGCTCCCTTCTGCCTTTTGAAAAAAGTTACCAGCAAAGCAAACCAACAGTCAAGAATCTTTCAGCTGCAGTGCAATAGACACAGTAAGACATGTTGTTGGAAATTTGGAGAGATAATGACTCTTTATCATGACTATATTTTACTTCTGTAATCTGAGGAAAGCATATGATTCATGGCTTTCTCTGTAGATGTGGTTAATACACACACACACACACACACACACACACACACCCCAAACCCAGCCCACTGGATATTTTATCAGTAGCCCTATTGCTGTGTAAAATTTTGTAACTGATACCGACCAATTGATGTAAACCTGATAATCAAGTCAGAGTTCTCCAAATATGTTAGAGGAAATCTAGTTCTAATCTTAAACCTCTAATCTCCCTTTCAGCACATGAAATGTACATGTAACGCACATATAGCAAATGATAGGTTAACTGTAGAACTTGGCTATTTATAATAATTGCTATTTCAGGACACTCTGAAGTTCTGCTTGCTAAGATTCAATTCAAGATAAAAGATCACATAGGTATTGTAACATGCATCCCTGGATAGCGAGGTAGTTTAAAAATAGATAGTCTACTTCAAACTTGGAAGAAGTATTGATTGAAGCTGTGAGGAATGGCCTTTGTCTCCATTTCTGATTTGTCTAAATGATCTGTCTTAAAGGCCGCAGTACCTTATGAGTACCTTACCTCCGACATGTGAAGATAAGACAGATGTTAAAAGAAAGGAAAATAAGGAGGGTGGGGGACTAGGGGAGGAATAACATTAGGAGAAATACCTAATGTAGATGACAGAGTGATGGATGCAGCAAACCACCACCATGGCACGTGTATACCTATGTAACAAACCTGCACAATCTGCACATGTACCCCAGAACTTAAAGTCTGATAAAAAAAAATAAAAAGAAAGGAAAATAATTGTTGTCCAAGTAGACATAATTTTACAATTATGCAGGATTTGACATGGACCTGTGTTTCAGATCCTGCCCGGTCCCAGCATTTCCAGTTGCCTTCTTTCCAGAACTGAGGCTGTCCATGACCCATCAGTAGTCCCTTCCCCAGCCCTGTAGTCATTCTCAACCTTGGTTGCACAATGAAATCACCTTGGGTACTGGAAAAATAGCAACGCCCAGATCCATACCCAGAGATTCTGATCTAATTAGATGGGGAGGAGATCCAGGCATCAGTGATTCTAATGTGCAGTCAGGATTTAGAGTCTCTGCTCTAGAGAACACTTGTACCTCAGGCAGGAGGGCTTTCAGGAGACGGAGGTGAATGCTGTTCAGCTCAGCGATGCCATGATGGCTGTGGTTGTCTGGCCTTGACGTGGCTCTGCTATTTGATAGCTCATTTCTCTACCAGCATCCAACACGCAAATCCCACCTTTGACCATAGTTCTGATAACAGGAGTCCTGCTTTCTTTTCCGTGGCCAAGTCCACAACTTGTTAATCTGCCCAGTTCATCACAGTCTGGAAGACCGGGACTCTATTTTTTATTTTTTATATATGGGGATTAAAGCCTTGCTTGATGAATTGCCTCTAGAATGTCCTGTGCTAACTGAAAGTTCCACACAGCACTCTTCGTGAATGCCTGCTGTCAGTATTCCTCCTCCGAGGACACACTGTTGTTTGGGTTGGGTGTCTCCAATAGGACGGCTGGTCAGAGCAATCCCTAGGGCCGCATTCTCAGGGTAGCTTGGTGCTGGTTGACTTCACCTGCTGCATTTTTTGCTAGGTCCCATCCTCCGTTTCCCAGTGTTTATTCCAGTGTAGAGGTTGGATGTGGTTCTTGATGTAGGCCCTTCTTACCTACATTCCTCTGCCCTACTATAGGTCACCAAATCTTACATATGACGAAGGGTATTGATTCAGATGAACCGATTCTGAAGACCAGACTGCTGGGCACTGTGCTCCCAAACAGGGAGGGTGGATCAGAACCTTCTGAGGATCCTGAAACTTCCCACTTTCTGCTGAGATCACTAATGTACAAGTCTAGGAAGCCTTTCTTGTGTGAACCAATCCTCCATCTGATGGCTCTGGTGGTTAGCGTATAAACCAGGAGACTACCTATGCCTGCAGACAGTGGCTTGAATGTGAAAGATTTGCTTTGGGTAGATTTAACCTCATTATGGTTTTTTTCCCCATTGTTAGTAATACCCAGAGTGTTTCATCAATTACCTCATTAATCTTCTAGAAATCTGGGAATTAGGATTTGCAGGTGCCCACTTTTTATTGCTAGGAAAGGAGAAAGCATGGGTCTTACCTAAAGATCAGAGAGAGAGAATAAAAATAGATTATAGCTTTTATTCCTGGCCTGGATTAAATAGTTCTTGTGTATCATATTCAGCTTCACAATTTTAGCTGGTTTAAAAGAAAAATAAAAAAAAGTATTAGTGTTCAGTAATTGAAGATTTTGTTGTTAAAACCACAAACTGAGAGAATTTCCCTGGTCTCATTGATCTGAAATAAATTGCAGACTGAGAGAGAGATGAAGAGAGAGAACAAACTAATACGTGATAACTTTTTTCACACTCAGGGATCTGGGACATTGATGCTGACCTGGTCAGTTGTTTGAAGAAAACGTCGCTACTAGCTCCCTTGAAAAATTATGGTCAAAAGTCAAACTTCAGTCAAAGAACTAGATTTATTGTAGAATTTCTACTGTAAACAAATTCCTCAAGTATATTTATATTGGTAGTATCTCACCTACTTGGCTCTGATTTTTTTTTTTTTTTTTTTTTGAGACAGAGTTTTGCTCGTCACCCAGGCTGGAGTGCAGTGGCCTGGTCTCAGCTCATTGCAGCCTCTACTTTCTGAGTTCAAGCGATTCTCCTGCGTCAGCCTTCCAAGTAGCTGAGATTACAGGCACCCACCATCACGCCCTGCTAATTTTTGTATGTTTAGTAGAGACGAGGTTTCGCCATGTTGGCCAGGCTGCTCTCAAACTCCTGACCCCAAGCGATCCACCCATCTCAGCTTCCCAAAGTGCTGGGATTACAGGTGTGAGCTACCGTGCCCAGCCCTGGGCTCTGATTTTTGAAGTAGCTACTTTGCTTAATGTCTGGCTTATTAATTCATTCTCACTCTTTGATATGTTCCGTTGTGGACTGGATGTTACCCATCATTGTCCAACTTCAGGGAACATCAGCAGACACATGTGTTTGGGCTTCATCTCTGGAGTTTTTGATTCATTAAGTCATAGTGGCGGGGGGGGGGGGGGGGTGTTGGGGAGGATGGGGGTAGGGGCCTGAGTGTGCATTTTTCAGAAGCTTTCCAGGTGTTTCTAATAGATCCGAAAACTTAGAAACACTATTGTAGAAGGATACAAATACTACACAGGTGTGGCCTTTAGAGATGCTTCAAACTCTGAGATTTCTTATAAGTTGATCTAGTGTGAAGTGTCAAAAAGTTTTGGAAAGATTTAGAAACTCATTAAAATATGAAGTTAACAAAGAAAAAATATACATTATAGTAGAATTATTTACCAGTCAGAAGGATTGTCTGCTGGGCTATTTCAAATAGAAACAGTCTCTAGTACATTCAAAATATAAGTTGATTAAAAAATATAAGGTGTTAAAAAATGCAAGATGGACATACAGTTTTTTAAAACACATCTAACTGGGGAAAGTAGCCAGGCTGTCGCAGGCCACTTATATTTTGCTAGAAAAGAAGTTGTTTGAGTCCCAAAGTATTGGTACTTTAATACTTTGGGATCTGGGAAAACTAACTGTAAGTTTGCATTATTATTATTAATAGGGAGGTACCAGTACAGTTGAATTAGACAAACATATAATAGGAGATTTATTGAATGAAGTGAAATTATGGAGGTTTTTGAGCTTTGCTATTCGAAACTTTGTTCTGAAAGCGGGGGGAAGCCAATCGAAGCAGGGGGTGACCTGATGAGATTTTCACTTGAGAAAGATCACCCAGAGGGAATGAATGAATTGGAGGAAGGGAAGGGCCGTGTGGAGACTGGAATCCCCAGTCAGTAGTTTATTTCAGCAGTCTGAGCTAGAGAAGATGGCACAGGCCCACCCAAAGCTGGGGGTGGGTGGAACAGAGAAGGAGGGAGTTGTGGAAATGACCCAGTCAGTAGTTTATTTCAGCAGTCTGAGCTAGAGAAGATGGCACAGGCCCACCCAAAGCTGGGGGTGGGTGGAACAGAGAAGGAGGGAGTTGTGGAAATGATCTCCACATAGCTTATCCTCTTAATCTGGACTACTGTGAGAGTAAAGGGAATTACAGTTAATAATAACCCCAGGCTGGGCACTGTGGCTCACACCTATAATCCCAGTGCTTTGGGAGGCTGAGGCAAAAGGATCCTTGAGCCCGGGGAGTTCAAGACCAGCCTTGGCAACATAGAGAGGCCCTATCTCAATTTTTTAAGTTATAATACTAACCCCAGGACAAAAGGCGTAAATGGATACTGTCCCAGACAAACAGGGACATATAGTGGTGTTAAATGTGGAGAGAACAAGGACAACTTCTAGGAATTTTTTAAGGAGTTGAGGAAGCTGGACAGAAATTTTATCTGGAGCTTGGGAAACATGTTTGGGCTGAAAACATGTATTTGAGATTTCCAGTATACACAGTAGTGACAGAGATGATGCCTGGATTAATTACATTCATTTAAGAATTGGGATAAGAATGAGAGAGCTAAGGATCCTTTACCTATTTGTAAAACCAGTACAAAAATGTATTGTTCATCTGATCCTCTTGAAAATCTTGAATGCTCAGAACATGAACAGACAGGATTTTTCTTTCTTTTCTCCATACTATGAAAGTTCACTGGCTTAACATGTGGTATCTTCATTTATCCTCTTTGTACTTCATTATTTCTTTTCTTTCCAATCAGCAAATTGCATTTTAAATAGTCTTGGGTACTCAGAAACTAATTATGTAATTTAGAAGTTTTCATTACCCCCCCCTACAGTCCACAGTATTTTTCTTCCAACCCTTTAGAGCATTTGGCAAGCCTTTCCCTTTAGTACCATGGTGTGTTTCTTTAAAACAATTTCTAGAAAACGTATTATTTTTGGGTCATGTAGGGAGATCGGAATTTTTTTTTTACCTCTTCTTCTGAAACGATATAGCACACTCTATTTCCAACATGAAAGATTTAATCACCATTATGTGGCGTGCATTAAATTAATAGAATGCTACATGAACTGACTTAAGAGGCTTTGAGTAATATGTTGATCAGCTGCATTGATAACAACTTCCTCCTGTGCTGGCACTTTGGATGTTTGCTTCGTGTTTTGACTATTGTCTTTAGGACTGTAAATTACTCAGGAAAGTTCATCAGAGTAAATTAAGTTCCACATCTAATTTTCATCAAAATTTTTATTTTATTCAATTTTACTGTTTGACTAATTGAGGCTTACAGAGGCTTGGCCAAGGTCATCACGTGTGTTAATGTCTTAGACGAGCTTTATTTCAGTCCCTGTTCATTCCCGAATTATATATTCATCAGTCTGTTAATTAACATCCAGTCATCCTTGTTGCTCTTGTTATGAACTGGCTGTGTTTAAGGGTCCACCACACCAGTGCAATTTATGGGAAGTCTGCGTGCCCATGCATTATCTTTTATCTGAAAATGAGAAACATATAGAGATCAATTATGATAATCTCCTGTGTGGCAGATGCAGCTCTCGAGGGGATTTGTTACCCCATGACAGCCAAATCAAGCCAGGAGCTGCTGGGCTTACCACTTGGATGCTTGAGCAGAGTGGAATGATAAGTCATAGACTGGTATTTGGAGCTGGCATGGTAGAAGGCAGGATGGCCTGCAAATAAATTACTTCATTTCAGGGGTATGAAGCCTTTGCCAGGATAGAAATATCTTGCATTCATTTCCTAGAGGCTACTGGAAGTGTGGCATAGCTGTTAGATTTTTGTTGCTTGAGGGCTTTGTCTGCCCAGATACAGAATGTGAAGCTTGCAGAAATCCAGCTAGGAGACTTCCAGAAGGATCAGACAATAGGAACTCATAATTACCCTCCGCAGTCCCGAGTCTTCTAGGATATGCTAGAATGCAAAATACTTTGAAAAATTCCTGGGTTGAAATTTAATTTTAAACATGTCAAGTTGAGTACCATGAATAAAGAGAAAGATATGCTGTAATTATGTATAACTCTTGAGGTATGAATTCATCTAGAACTATATTCAAGCTATGTTTTTTCTCTCTGGTGAGACTGTATAGTAATTTACTTTTTTTTTTTTTTTTTTTGAAAACAAATAGTTTTTATTATTGGTCTCCTCTCACTTAATAATGCTTTTTATTTTAGGTAATTCCTGTAATTTGTGTGTCTTTTCTTCTGTTTCTCATCATCACACACACATCTGTAAGGCAGGGAAGACAATGTTAATGTTAATATAAGGGCAATGAGCGAGCCAGTTAATCACCTACCTCAGCACTTATAGCTGGGAGCTGCTTTGCTGTCGGGCAGAGATAAATTAGAAAGGGAGAATGATGATTTAAAACAATGCCTTAGAATGATTATCAAACAAAGGCAAGCATTTAGCAAGCTGTTAAGCCAAGAGAAATCCCCAGGAAGGAGAAAGGCGATAGCCTTTTATCTAGCAATAGGGCAAATGGTAAGAATCCAGTGTCAGCCCAGGCACACTTTATGTGAATTCAAGTGACTAAAGGCCAATTTGGCACAGCGTGTTTGGATCATATGTTGTAAAATGCATGACCTTGTTTCCTGATGCTGATTTATAGCTTGGTGTGCTTCGAGCTTTATTTTCTTTCATGAAAAAATTCTCAACCCTTGATGGGAAAGTGGCAAACCTGAAGTAGCTGCAGAGGTGTGAAGGCGCATCACTTCTTCAAGGCAGCACAGCTCATCCCCCGGCTTGGATTGCTTTGTGAGTGGAACTAACAGGCAGGGACAGTGTCTTTGTCAGAAATGCCATAGAGTGTGAAAGAGTCAGGTTTTTTTTGCCAGGTGAAGTGGGCAGAGCTGTTAGAGGTATAACCACTCCACTTAAAGGGTATTCAGGTCTCATCAGGATCAAATGCATGCAGTTCAATAGCAGAGGCTCGGATGGTCCTCAAAGGAAGGTGGAGGGCTGATTTGGGAGTTTATTGGATTGATCTATTCCTGAAAATGCCTGGAAAACTCACATGTTCGTCTTACACATTCTTGGAGCTTGTTTTCTAATATGTGGCATTACATGGGGGATAGGAATCCCTGCCTTTAGCACTTTGCTATTTTTCTTCTGGGTTTTGGTGGGCTGAAATTAAAGTTTCTACATCAATCGTGTCCTTGGTTGGCTTCTTCCACTTTGAGAATATTGAACTCTTTCTTTTATATGTAAGTACAGAAATGCATTCACATTGAATTCAGTGTTTTGCTGCCCTTTCCCTGTGCTTGCTTTTGGAGCTCTGCTCAGGTTGGGGACATGGCCTTGCCTGCTTCTTATCCCCTGGCACTCAGTTAACCTTGGTTGGGTAATTAATGTGCTGCCCAGGCAGGGTTTGGGGCTCACATTTCTTTAGTGAATTTTGTATTCATGGGTAGCATGGTGTTCCTGCCTAGATTATTGTAGTGCTCATTTGTGACTGGATCAGAATGATAAGGTACTTTTCTTTTCTTTTCCTTTGATTTGTTTTTTGCATGTCCTTGAATTGTCCTTTTTTTTTTTTTTTTTTGTGAGACGGAGTCTGCTTTTCAGAGCAGGTACAAACACAGTGCCGGGACCTGTGCTGATGCCAGAGCACTTTGCCTTTATTAGTGTAAATATTGAGTACTAATCCCTAATCATCAAGAGAACAGACTTCCAGTCATTGCCTTGCTGAGCCCTGGATGTGGAGAGGGGTTGGGGCTTTCGTTGCCTTCTTTCAGAAGAGACCCTTGCACTTAGAGCTTTGTCCCTTGTGACCCCGCCCTTCTCTGCTTGTTAATCCATTCCTAACCAGGAAAATAAGAAGGAATTGTAAAATGCTGAAGCTCTAAGGGACTTTAGTCTCTGCCAATTATTTAGTTTACATGTGAAGGGAGTGAACCCAGACTTTTAATTTGGCCGATTTAAATGATCAGTAGCTAGGACTAAACCAGAACATGGGTCTCCTGATCCTCAGCTAAACCTTCTTTGACTCCGTCACTCAGCTTCTTTCTGAGATGAGCACAAAGAGCGGGAACAGGGATTAGGGATAATTGTTGGGTTTCCAGAGTTAAGTTGCAGAGTGGGCTGAGGATGGGCTCATCCATTTTTTTTTTTTTTACTGGTTCTCAGAGTTGGAAAGGACTGAATTGTATATATTATTTATCTCATAAAATATCCAGTGCAGTAGAGATCACAGTATACATACTAATAAATAGAAAGACATTATGTGAACATATATATATGTTGTCTAAAGGCCTGCATTTGGATCTTGAAAAGATATATAACTTTGGACAATGAAACTTATCCTCTCTGAATGGTAGCTTCCCACCTGTAAAATGGAAGTAATACCTACTTTATAGAGGTATTGTGAGGAATAACTATGGTAACATGTAAAAGCTCCTGATACAGTCACTGGAACATAGTGGGTACTCAGCAAAATGCAGTTTACTTTCCTTATGTCGACATTTCTCCATGGCTTAGCTTACTATGAACCCTCTAGGACATGTAGACTTATTTCTTTACTCTCAGAACATTCTTTGTATAGTTTTAGCCTTCAAGACTCCCAGAGAATATTTTGGGAAAGAGATTCAAATAAAGAAGGCCACTGGAAGACATAGGATAGGAAAAGAAGCCAGAAGTAAGACGGAATGTAGACGATGATACAAATTGAGAGTATAAGAGATGAAGGCTGAGAAAACTGCATCCTGATGATTAGAACAAAATATTGTTTTAGGTTAGAATCCCATGTAATTCTATAAGAAGGGTCGTGCCCTTCTTATGCAGTTAAGCAGCTCTTTTAACTGTTTTAAAAGAACAGTCAAAATAGTTCTCCTAATGAGAAGTTATTTGATTTGCTTTCAAATGACCCTATCTAATCTAGGATAAAACTTGTCACAACAACGTGTTGAGTTAGTAAAATTTTAAGGTTATTTGCTGTTATTCAGAAAATGCCCATTTGATGCTCCCAAAGGACAGGAAATGGGAGTTGGGAAAGGGCATAGATATACAGCCAGCAAATGGAGAGGATGTTCTTCTCTGATAACACCCAGGACAACTTGGTCATCAGTCATGACAGTGGCCAATAGCAGAGGAATGGAAGGCAGACGGTATCGTGCGTGACTGGGCACGTCTTTCAAGCCTGCCATCTTACTCCTCCAATGGCCGGGAATGGGCTTTAGCACGAAACTGGCAGAGAGAGAGTCTCTTCCTAGGTACTTTTCTTGTCTTCTTCCAGATTCAAAACATGCTAGGGCTGGTCAAGCTGTCCTATCTGCTTTTAGAATTGAAGAATTGTCTGGATATTGAATATTTTCCAAAACAACTACACAGAGGAAAATTTTAAAAAGGGAACAGAACTGGCTAATCATTTTGTAACTGATGAAAGAGAAATTTGGTCTTATTTCTTGTATGTTTGACCTGTTTTGAAAATAAGGAAGGAAAGGCATTACATGGTGTTGAGTCAAGGAAACATTTCACATAGAGCTGCAGAATGGTGGTGAGATGAGAGCGAAGAGGAAGACAGTCTTAAGCAGGAAGAAGAAGGTAAGGCTTGGGAAGCTGTTGAAACAGTAGCAGATGTTTAAGACTTGACATGATCTTTATACCTTAAGTCTTTAAATTAAAAAAAGTATTAAAAGCCCACTTTAACCATCCATCCCACTTCAGAACCAGAAGACTCTAGCTGTTAATAGGTAGTCTCTTGGAGACTTGTGAACTGCCTGTAAGAAAAAGAAAATGTTCAGAGGCATTTCCTGGGATGGATGAGAAATATAATTTTCAGAAGGTGCTATAAAATGCTGAGTGAATGATAGGAGGCTACACTGGAGGGTGCCTATGTGATCATTATTATCAAGAGCATTTCTCAAGGACTGCTCTGTACTTGTTTTTGCTCCACAAAGCAGATACCTAAAAACAGGCATAATCTTACCGTAGAGGACCAGGTACAGAAAAATACAAAGCAGATACCTTTTCAGGCTAACTCTTGATCCAGAGAAAAGGAGACTTTAAGTTGGTGATTAATTCCAAAGAGAAAATTAGTGGCCTGGGGTTATATATTTTTCATAAAGCAAAACTTCTGTAATTGTTGAGTAGTATATTCTAAATATTCTTTGTTCATAAAATAAAGCTAGTTGGCCTAAAATGCTCAATGTTTTTCCCTGACTTTAGTTGGATCCTTTGTTTACTGCTCTTACGTATTCATCAGAGGTGGCGAATGTAACTCTCTCTTTTTTTTTTTTTTTTTTAAGAATTTTGATCAATTGACAGGGGTTAGGAACAAAGAGTACTGTGATTGATTACTAATGTCGGCCAAAATGAGAGGAAATATGTTATTTTTTATGCCTTCTAGTTCATCCTCACTTGTAAATTTTTAGCCAAAAATGGTTGTATGTATAATATTGTGTTACTTTAAGAAATAAACAAATTTGACAAAGTGTTAAGATTTGACAGATTGGGAAGTGGATACAGAAATAGCCATTACATTAAATACCCATGACTTTTTTTATGCATCTGAAATACTGCATAAGAAAATATCTTAAAAGTAATAATTAAGAATACAAGTATTTTACTTTCAGGTTTAAATTGTATATTTCAAACTGTGGTTTTTCTCTTCAATTATTTTTTGTTTTGTTTTGTTTAACTTTTTCACTCAGGAAGGAAAGCTGTCCAGTTTTATAAATTTCAATTTCTGTAATATTTCCATTCAGCTAATTCCTTTCTTTCCCTTCCTTCCCTTCCTTCCCTCCCTCCCTCCCTCCCTTCCTTCTTTCCTCCCCTCCCCTCCCTCCCTCTCTCTCTCCTCTCTCTTCTCTCTTTCTCTCTTTCTCTCTTGCATCTCACTCTGTTACCAGGTTGGAGTTCAGTGGTGCGATCTCAGCTCACTGCAACCTCTGCCTCCCTGGTTCAAGCGATTCTGTTGCCTCAGCCTCCCGGGTAGCTGGGACTTCAGGCGCGCACCGCCACGCCCAGCTAATTTTTGCTTTTTCAGTAGAGACAGGGTTTCACCTTGTTGGCCAGGATGGTCTCCATCTTTTGATCTCGTGATCTGCCCGCCTCAGCCTCTTAAAGTGCTGGGATTACAAGTGTAAGCCACTGTGCCCAGCCTCATTCAGCTAATTTCTGTGACTCCTGACTTTCTACCTGCTTTTCCATTGTGTGTGTGTTTTCTCTTTCTAGAAAGATGCGTTCGGATATCTTGATTGACAAAATGTTTGTTGAAAAACTGAGGTTATAGATCGAATGCTTTTAGCCTTATGTAAAACACTATAGTTTCTCAGCATCTGCCATCCCCACCCGACAATGCCGGAAGTAAAACACCTGCAGCAGCTGGAGAAATTAGTTCTGGACTTTCAGGTTCTAGTGACCTACACCTGGGAAGAAACAAACAGCTCTCTTGGCAGTTACTACAGACATCGCCACCTCAGTTTGCCCCAGGGCAAAAGCAACACTTCTGGAAAACAGTGTCATGTGAAAAGGTGTTTTATAATTAAGGACAAAAAATAAAGATAAAGGAAACTTGATGAATGTTTCTTATAAACCAATGCTGCTCAGAATATATAATTTGACAGATTTAACTCTACCTTCAATGGGTGGTGCTGCAATCTTTAATTAGTTTTACTCTCAAGTGAAGTGCTTTGATTGTATAGGACTCCAGAGCAATGCATATTTATTGTTACCCCTTATTGTTGCCATCTGCAGAGCAGTCAGTAGCCCTCAGCAGATGGGTGATTGAGTGGAATTCAGTCTTCCTGCAGGATTCTCTTTGAGCACCATGAGTTCTATCTTAGAGCTTATTCTATTTCTTGTAACCTGTAAATTGTCACCTTAATATTGTTTGGTTCATTCCAATTGTAGTATTTATATTTTATTTTATTTTATTGAGACCAGGTCTAGCACTGTCACCCAGCCTGTAGTGCAGAGGAACAATCACTGCAGCCTCACCCTCCCTGACTCAAGCAATGTATTCCCACCTCAGCCTCCCAAGTAGCTGGGACCACAGGCACATGCTACCATGTCTGGCTAATTTTTAAATTTTTTATACAGACAAGGTCTTGCTATATTGCTCAGGCTGGTCTCAAATTCCTGGACTCCAGGGATCCTCCCTCCTCAGCCTCCTACAGTGCTGGGATTACAGAGGTGAGCCACTGTGCCTGGCCCCATCTTTGTTTTAAAGCCCCTTCTTTGTTGATCATTTTGGCATTCCTAAAGAAAAAGCATTGATAATACTGGAATAGAAGAAAGCTTTAAAATAGTCCAAAATTTTTTTAAAGAAATACAAAATAGCAAAATGAAAATAATCAAATTTTAAAATATGTATATGCAAAAAAGAACTTTAGCACATACCTTAAGTCATATACAGAGTTAATCTGAACCATGTTATGTTCCTAAATCTAAACCCCCAACTATAAAACCTCTAGAAGAAAAGGGAAAAAGGAAATATTTATGACCTTGTGTTAGGTTAAGATTTCTTAGATACAACATTAAAGGTGTGATCAGTAAAAAGAAAAAAAATGAGTAACTCTATTTGCAAATCACATACTTAATAAAGGAATTATATCCAAATTATTTAAAAATATTCCAAACTTGATAATAAGAAAACAATGCAATTAAAAATGGGCAAAATGTTTGGACAAATATATGGAGGACAATTATACAGATGGCAAATAACCACATGAAAGGATGTTCGTCATTTATCATTTAGGAAATGCAAATTAAAACCATCATGAGATACCATTCAGCACTTACTAGAATGACTAAAGTTAAAAAGACTAACCATATGAAGCGTAAGCGTAAACAAGAATATGGATCAACTGAGAGTTTCGTATACCTCTGGTGGCAATGTAAAATGGTACAACTTTTTTGGGAAACAATTTGGCAGCTTCTTTAAAGAGTTAAATATACACATGCTGTATTACCAAGACAGTCCATTCATAGGCATGTAACGAAGAGAAATGAGAGCATGTATTCATATAAAGAGTTATATATGAGTTTTCATAGCTGCTGTATTTCTAGGAATGCTATTAGCCCCAAACTGGAAACAGTGAAGATGTCTATTAGCAGGTGAACTGATAAACAATATTGGGGTATATCCATACACTGGAATATTATTTACCAATAAAAAGGAATTAATTTATGATGTATGCAACATTGTGGATAAATCTCAAAATAATTATGCTGAGTGAAAGAACCTAAACAAAAAGATTACATACTCTATGATTCCATTACTATAAAATTCTTGAAAGTTCAAACAGGTCAATTGTGAAAGAAAGCAGATGAATGGTGTTCTAGGATGGAGAGTATAGATGGAATAGGGGGAGGAAGAAATTACAAAGTATCATGAGGAAATGTGATCCGGTAATAGATACGTGTATTACCTTAATTGTGTTGATGGTTTTACCACTGTGTGTACGTCAACATTTATCAAATTATGTACTTCAGGTGTGTTAATATAATTATATGTAAATTACAGCTCAATAACACTATTGAAAAAGAGGGAAAAGAAAGGGGAAGGAAGGAAAAAAAGTGAAGGAAAAGAGAAAGGGAAGGAAAAGAGAAATGGTAGGAAGGGAGGGAGAGAGAGAGAGAGAAGAAGGGGAGGAAGAAAAGAAAGGCAAGATAAGACCTGGACTTGAAATCAGAGACAGATATTGAGTCTGTCATTTACTTGCTGTGTACCTGTGGATAAATTGTATAGCCTCTCTGAGCTCAGTTTTCTTTTCTATAAAATGAAGTTAATAATATCTACCACATACTCAGATTCTGTAGGTAAAACTATTTTTCTATATGCAGAATGCTCAATAAATATTTTGCATTATTACTAATATTACTGGTCGTATTTGATAAGCAGATGCAAACTGCAGCAATTTGGGGCATTTCCTATACTTTGGGGAGAAACGTCTGCAGTCCTTCGAGATGGGAGGGGGTGCTAAAGTGGATGTGATGTAGAGAGAAGCAGCAAGAATGCTTATCTTTTCTGTGAGAGGGAAAAACAAAACCTCACACTTGCTAGACCTCTGATGGCACAGGAAATGCACTGCAGCTTCCCTCCTGCCTGGGGTCTATAGGTCCTAGTATGCAGTGACCCAATTTCATGTGGGCTACAGAGCACTGCTTGTAAGGACATACAGCTTCTGTGGGCTACCCCTGACAGAGAGGAACCGAAGCAGAAATGGGCAATAAATTCTTAATGCATTGCACACATTATGCATCATGTTATTTATAAACAAAAGGCATACCATGCATTTTCCCAGTAAGCTAGAATGCATTTATGTTTACCAAAAGGTGGCTAACTATTGCTTGGATAACACAAAAAGCTTTTAGAAGCACAAACGTGTTTATAAAAACTTGTTTAGAAACATGCATGCAGAGTTCAAAAGAATTCGCCGTTTTTCTTTTCCATTAAACATTTCCTTGCTAGCTCAGAGTGTGGAAGCAGCCTCAAAGCACTAAGCCATTTAAAATCTAAATCAGAATTTAATAAGGGAATGTCATGTTTCATTTAAAAGCTTATCTTCACCTCCTTTTCTTGTGCTGTCAAGTGAAAGAAAAGCTAGCTTATAATTACATAGCTACCTCAGCTTTAGGTTATATGTGAGATCTCACATTATTTTTCCACACCTTCCTTTTTCTCTCTCCCTATCACACCTCCTTCCTTCTCTGCCATTCAACCATTTCCCACCCTGGCTTGCTTTCATATGCTTCTTTCTTAAGGAGCTGACAGAATGATGGAGCTCTGTTGATTAAGCTGCTGAGTGGCAGTGGCCCTTATTAATTTAGGGGTGACAAGCAAAAAATGAAATGAAATAAAATAAATGACTTCAATGTGAAATGTTTCTCACTGTGGATCATCATCCTAGCCTGGCTGGATAGAAAATTATGTGATTTTGGTTTCCACTGCTCAGAAGAGCGTGAAATCCAGTGGAACTTGTATTTCACAAATGTTTACTCTTTCTCTGAGGTCCTTTCTCACAGTTGGTTTTTTATTCATCACTGAACACCGTTAGGATCCTCACCCCTTGTTAAGAACCTGGCCAAGGAAATAGCAGCAGGACCCACAGGTGCTCTTTCATATACATTTTATGCTAGCCTCTTCTTCTTTTCCTAATCACCTGTATTAACCGCACTGTTGATCACAGAATATTAAGTCCACAGAAGCCAGAGCTGAATATTGGAAATCATATTGTTTCCCAGAAACTGTTATTGCAAGGAAGTAATGTAAAAGATCATACTGTAGAATAAAACCATATTATACTTGGGGCTGTTTTGTCTGCAAAAAGAGATAGTTCTTGCTTGATCACCTGTATGGCAGGGTGGTCCATTTTGAATGCAGGCTTTATCTGAGATGAGTGGTAGAGGTTAAGAGGAGAGACGTTTCACAGATCCTTTATAAGAACTGATGAGGACTGAGAAATTATTAATAACTCTTCTGTGACAGTAAGATAATCCAGCCTGTGTAGATGATAATATTTTTATTTGTAATATGGACAAAATGTCATTTAGAAATGTATAAAACTGGATATTACCCTTCACTGTATCACTGGAAACCCGTAGTCGGTACAGACCTAATGAAATTTCTCAGCTTTAGAAGGAACCAAGAAAGTCACCCCTTCTCTGCCTCACCTGTGAATCCCTCCACGGCACCCCCAAACTTTGTTTGACACATTCGGTGAGAAGGAACTCACTACATCACTGTTACTGTATAGTTATGTCAGAAATTTATCCTTCTTTGAGCTGAAATCAGCCTCTCAGGTTTTGAACTAGTTGATTGAACTCTGCCTTCTGGAGTCTCTGAGGATAAATCAGATCTGTTTCTGCTGAGAAGCCATTCATGCTTTTTTGTTTGTTTTTTTGTTTTGTTTTTCAGACAGTTCTCATATCTCCGCTGAAGTTCTCTTTTCCTCCATCAAGTAACAGATCCTCATTTCTTTCCGTAGTTTCTCACTAAACCTCCTCTGGAATCTTGCACAATTCCTTATGCATAGTAGGCCTTCAGTGAATGTTTGAGTTGACAGATTCCTGACACCATTTATGGAACCAGTTCTGAGTTCCACTGAGATTCTACTGACAACTGCCTTCTACTCCGATTCCACTCTCTAGAATGTGGAAATAGCAGTGATTCCTAGGATGTTTTGATGCTGATAATATCTATACCTGGTTGATGTTAAACCATTTGCTTTACCTCACGTTTCCTCTTGGAATGGTTGACTGGTCCTCCCTTCCTTTTTTCTTTCTCATTTGTATCAATTCCCAGAGAAGAATGTTTAGGAGAAAATGGTATGTTTGTATAAATGAATCTAAAATGAAACATCTTGAAAAGAAGTTTAAGCTTTGGGGAACATACAAGTCCTTTTATGTTTCCTCGTTGAGGGGAAAAAACTAGAAGTTGTACTTATAGTTAAATTAGTTTTAATTCATTCATTTATATAATGAGCCAGGTCAGTTTTATTTTTTTCAGGAAGGTAATGTACATTAAAAATGAGATTATGCAATTTCCTCTGAGGTTTTGGTAGCATATATGACAGCAGGTAAAGATATGGGGGAATATGCTTATTCCTGAGCATAAGTACTAGAATTAGGAGTGTGGGGTTTCTTCCCCCAGATTCATGTGTGACAGCACTAACCTTCAGTACCTCAGAATGTGACTGTATCTGCAGATAGCTTTTAAAAAGTTTATTAAGTTAAAATGAAGTCATTAGAGAGGGCCTTAATCCAACATAACTGGTGTCCTTAGAAGAAGAGGAGAGTAGCACACAGACAGATACAGAGGGAAGGACCACGTGAGGGCGAGCAAGAAGGGGGCCATCTGCAATGCCAGCCAAGGAGAGAGGCCTCCAGAGAAACCAAACCTGCCAGCATCTTGATCTTGGACTTACAGCCTCAGAACTGTGAGAAAATAATCTTCATTGTTTAAGCCACCTAGTGTGTGATACTTCATATGTAAGCTCTAGTAAGCTAATACAGCGAGGAAAGGCTTACACTTTAAATTCTGAAACATGAAGTCCAATTAAGATTAAAGAAGAGATAAAATTTAAGATCCCATAAGATATAACTACAAATATTTGGCCATTAATGATAATATTGGACATACTAATCTTATTCATCTTGACTTTTTATCAGAAATAATAATAGTCCTTCCCATTTAACAGTTTTGAAAGAAAAATTCATAAAACATTGCGATTAAACTATATGCTTTAAAACATTATTCTGTGCTATAACTATATTAATGTAATTTGGAACATGTTAGTGACCCTCCTGGTGACTCACTGACGCCTTGCCTCACCGCAGTCATATATGTATTATTTAGGTTGGTTCGAAAGCAATTTTACCATTAAACGTGATGGTACCATCAAAGCTAACATTTTGCCAAAGGCATGATATCCCAAAACTTCTACTTTTACCGTGTTATCTTTCTTATTTACACGTTGTCTGTCATCATGTATAATTGTTAGTCTCTTCAAGAACTTTTAGAGGAGGCTTTTTGCATTTGACTTGTTGAAAGGCACATTCTGGGAAATTGATCTGGGACCTAAATAGGCGTTCAGCAAGTTATTGACAAAATATGTCTGCTTTTCAAACTGTGGGGGCCTATCAGAGTACACTGACATAGTAAGGTTAAGTTTTGTGTAAAATTTCTTTCAATTATATTCAGTAATTCAACATACATTGAGCACCTACTGCATACCAAGCCCTGTTCTAGGTGCTTGGATACATCATTAGACTGACAAAGATACTTGGCTTCGTGGGGCTTACTCTGTAGTGGGAAAAGTAAATAATAATTAGCATAATAAGTAAATTGCCAGGCGCAGTGGCTCACGCCTGTAATCCCAGCACTTTGGGAGGCTAAGGTAAGTGAATCACCTGAGGTTGGGGGTTCGAAACCAGCCAGACCAACATGGATAAACCCCGTATCTACTGAAAATACGAAATTAGCCGTACATGGTGTTACATGCATGTGATCCCAGCTACTTCGGAGGCTGAGGCAGGAGAATCGCTTGAACCCAGGAGGCAGAGGTTGCAGTGAGCTGAGATCGTGCCATTGCACTCCAGCCTGGGAAACAAGGGTGAAACTCTATCTCAAAAAAAAAATAATAATAATAAGTAATTATGTGGTATGTTAGAAGCTGATTGTGCTATGGCAAAAAGAAACAAAGTGGCAGAAGGGGATTGGGAGTTACCGTAGTGTGGATGGGACGGTTGCAATTTTAGATATTAATAAAATGGTCAGGGTAGGCCTTATTGAGCTGCTGTTTGATCAGAGACAGGAGGTAAGAGAGTTGGACATGTGGATATCTGGAAGAAAAGTATTAGAGGCAGAGGGAACAGTCAGTGCCAAGGCACAAAGCTGGGAATTCCTAGAATGTTTGTAGAATGGCTGGGAGGCTAGTGCATCTGTGAGGAATGAGTGAGGCAGTGATGTGTTCAAGGGGTGAGGGTGCCAGGTCAGGTAGCATTTATAAGCTATCATAAACATTCTGGCTGTTCTGCTGAGTACAGCTTGGAGCCACCCAGAGTTCTGGGCATAGGACTCATATACGTATAGAATGTAATAGAAAATGTATTTATTGGCCAGGTGTGGTAGCTTGGGGCTGTAATTTCAGCACTTTGGGAGGCCAAGGTGGGAGGACTGCATGAGCCCAGTAGTTTGAGGCTGCCATAAGTTGTGATCACACCACTGCGCTCCAACCTGGGTGGCAGAGCAAGACCTTGTCTCTAAAATAAATACATAAATAAATACGTAAGAAACAACAATAATAAATAACAAAAATTTAAAAAAGAAAATGTATTACTCTGGGTATCTGAAGAAAGACTGGAAGAGACTGTCATGTTAAAGAATCTGTACAACTCTCATGAAATGGAGTTTCCATGTTTAGCATATTGGGAGTAAATAGAAAGTTTCACAAATGGTCTTTTAACTTTTTAAACTGATTTACCAAACCTGAGGGAAAATAAGAATCACTTGGGGCTTTTTAAGGATCCTGTGTTCCAACTTCACCCTCACCCTGGACTTACTAGATCAAAATGTATGTGTGTGAGGGTGTTTTTGGAGACAAGGTCCTGCTCTGACTGGAGTGCAGTGGCAAAACCATGGCTCACTGCAGCCTCAACCTCCTGGGCTCAAGTGATCCACCCACCTCAGCCTCCCGAGCACCTGGAACCACAGGCGCACCACCACACCTATTTTTTTTTTTTTTTTTTTTTTTTGGTAGAGACAGAATCTCACTATGTTTCCCAGGCTGGTCTTGAACTCCTGGGCTCAAGCAATCCTGCCACCTCCGACTCTCAAAGTGCTGCAATTACAGGTGTGAGCCACTGTGCCTGGCCTAAATGTGTATTTTTAATATGCTGCTGAGATGACTCTTGTATCTGAGTTCAGTTCCTGCCACTTCCTAGCAGTCAGGCATTGGCCAGGCTACTTAACCTCCAGCCTCAGAGCCTTCCTGGCAAGGCCGTTTTGAGGTGTTTGTGCGCCATCTGTGACACACACAGCAAACACTGTGAATGGGAGCCATGCGGGGCCTGGGGATTTTCTCAAGTGTACACTTCAGAATCAGAACAAGTGATAAGGGATCCACAGAGAGTGATTTACAAGCAAACAGAGTCTGCCTGTGAACAATTAGTTGCACTGCAGACCTCCTGGGCCCTTGGCTCCCTGTCCTACAAGAGTCATGTGGCCTGGTGAAATCTGTGAGCCCAGGTCCCCTTTGATCTGGCTAATTATAGTGAAGCATGGAAAAAATGTTAATTGCTTGACTCTTGGCTCCTCTTTTCTTAGCATCATGCTTCTCTGCCCTGGTTCGCTCTGGGCCAGCCTCTTGTCAAGCTTTTGCACACATGGTTGATGCCTCTTCAGAAACTCCATTACCACACGAAGAGCAGGGGTTCCAGCCTGCCCTCTCCATGGGGTAAATGGAGAGAAAACATTTCACCTCATGAATCTTGTTTCTCCATCCCTCATCCAGCCCCAACCTCTCTTTTTTTTTTTTTTTTTGTGAAATGCCACAAATAACCATCCTCAGCAGTGCCAGTGAAGTTGAGAATCCCATAGATAGAGTCTGGGGGAAGCCTTAGTATGTTTAGTAGGAAAATTGTAAATAATTGTTAGGGGGAAAGGAAATAGGGTGAGTTTAAACCCATTGTCTAATTTCTTTTAAAGCACCAACTCTCTAAACATTGAATTTTAATTGAATTAGGGAGGCAGAAGGAAAAAATACATTCTGTGATATAAAGAAAAAATCTGGGCTGTTTAGAGAATGATAATTTCAAACATTGTAGAGCAGAGTAATAGAATAAGATACAAGAAAGGATAACATGAGAGGCTGGCATTATACTGAATGGTGTATCCACATGGGAGGTATTGTAGCAGAGTTCAAAGAAACTGGACTGGGAATCAGGCCTGCTTACGAGTCCAGCTTTAAACATTGACTTCCTGTTGCTAACAGCGAATATAACAACACCAGGAATAACAGAACTGATCAGGCACCTCCGATGTGGGCTTCTGGATCTAGACCTCAAAGGTGCCCATGCTCTTCTCAACAACTAAGATAGAGGGAGGAAGGGACGAGACTGCAGGGCAGCGATCCCCCAGAGGAGAGCTTTATCAACATCACTTGGGAATGTGTTGGAAATTCACATTGTCACGCCTCACCCCAGACTTACTGAAAAACAAATTGTGGAGGTAGAGCCCAGCAATCTGTGTTTTCTAAGTTTTCCAGGTGTTTCTGATGCTCACTCAAGTCTGAGAATCACTGGTTTGGGAGACACAATCCAAATTTCTTGTCCAAGATTAATTTATGTTTAATACTATGTAAAATATTGGGTTGCTTTTGGTCAGAATACTTAATTTATTCTGCAATTAAAAGATGTGTCAAATTTTTATACTTATCAAGAGAGGTGGTATAGGTTTTAAAAGGTTTGAGAACATTTAATATACAATTCATGTGCCTTTTCTTAAGAAATTTATAATTTAATTGAGGGAGTGACATCCTCGTTAATCTATCAGCAGATGCACAGTAAGGAGTACAGGAAATGAGCTAGTGCTGACGGAAGTAGAATGAATTGGGATGGGGGCCGGGAACAGTGGCTCATGCCTATACTGCCAGCACTTTGGGAGTTTGGGAGGTGGGAGGATTGCTTGAGTCCAGGAGTTTGAGGGCAGCCTGGGCCACGTAGGGAGACCTTGTCTCTAAACAAAACAAAACATTAGCCAGGCATGGTGGCATGCACCTGTAGTCCCAGCTACTTTGGAGGCTAAAGTGGGAGGATGACTTGAGCCCAGGACGTTGAGGCTGCAGTGAGCTGTGAAAGCACCACTGCACTCCAGCCTGGGCAACAGAAAAAGACCCCGTTTCAAAAAACAAAAACAAAACAACAAAATAAAAAAAGAAAAATGCAAAGGGCTTCTACCTGGAAAGCGAGATGATGAAGTGTTTGAGGAAACACACTGAGGCAGGACCTGGAGGGTCAAGACAGAGAGAAACTCACTTATCTGGAGGTAAAAAGGACCCAACTGGTAAGAGAGAGGAGTTTGGAGAAAAAAGAATGAACTCATTTGGATTTTGCAGGAAACTTTCCAGAATCCTGGACAAAGAAGCACAACAGAAGAGTTCTCAAGCAAGAGTGTCATGTCAACAATGTGTGTGATTGTGTCAGCCATGACTGTTTCAGCTGCACATGACAAAATCCCAATTCAAAGTAGTTGAATCAAAAAAGAATTTATTGGTTCAAGTTACTGAAGACCAAAGATAGCCTGGCTTTCGGCCTGCTGAATCCAGGGGCTCCAGCGAAGTCATGACTTCTGGATCTCTTCTTACCATCTCTGTGCCAGCTCCTTTCTCAGGGAGATGCCTTTCTACTGCACTAAACTGATGGCCAGAAGCTCCAGGTCAACATCAAATTCTCAGAACCCAGGTAGTGTCCTAGAATTGAGCGTCTGGTTTCAGACAGGCTAGACCAGGTTTACGTCTCTCCTGAAAGGGCGGTGCATAGAGCCATCTACTCCTGGACCTCATGGACTGAAAGTGGGCATGGGCTGCTTCCACTTTAAATAGGAATGTGGTTATCTGAAAAGAGGTGCTGAGGATGCCTGGGATGCAGGTCTGTTCTCTCTAGGGATGGTGAAGGGAGGTGAGGACTGAGGGACGAAGACCAGCAAGGAGGCTGTTGCTGTGATCCAGTCACAGACTGATGAAGGCCTGGCTTGGAGTCATTCCTGTAAAACCCAAGAGAACACACTTTGACCATCACTGCAAACATAATCAGTGTGACTTCTAATAGGACAATAAAAGAAAAACAGCTCATTGTCATGCCTTGAGTGTAGAAAGAGATTGGTTGGTGCTCTTTGTAGTCACCATGAGATTAAGAAGTTAAGGGGAAAGTTAGGCTGGGCACGGTGGCGCACGTCGGTAATCTTAGCACTTAGCCTAGGTGGGTGGATCACCTGAGGTCAGGAGTTGGAGACCAGCCTAGTCCACATGACGAGACCCTGTCTCTACAAAAGTACAAAAAAATTAGCAGGGTGTGGTGATGCGCTCCTGTAATCCCAACTACTCGAGAGGCTGAGGCAGGAGAATCGCTTGAACCTGGGAGGTGGAGGTTGCAGTGAGCAGAGATCATGCCACCGCCCTCCAGCCTGGGTGGCAGAGCAAGACTCCATGTTAAAAAAGAAAAGGAAAAGAAGTTTGGGGAGAAGGCAAAGCCTCACAATATCACCATGGGAGGATTTTGTAGTGGCTGGTGGGAGATCCAGGATGCACAGTTCATCTCTGTGGACAGATGTAGAACTACAGACTTCACTCCCTGCACTCTTTATCCTCGAATGGTTGGCACAGAGAGCTGGCAGCGCCAGCTTTGTTACCTTTGTTAAATTAGATATTTGGGGGCTTGTGTATCTCTTACTAACGTAGCTGTAAGCTTTGAGAACTGGGCTGTGTTTTGGACTTCCCAACCACAGTTGCATACTTGAATTTTTCAACTTTCAGTCTCTGCTGATTGATCTTTTCTCCCTGATTTTAAACTTTGTATTAAATAAACCTCAAGGAGAAAAAGTGGCCAATATGCCTTTTAGAATTAAAAGGTATCCTGATACCCCCTACTGTTCTATGTGTAGATAGAAAACGTGCAAATCATTTAAAGCACTTTAACAAATAGGATGTGATTAGCTTGTGTCAGCCAGGTTTAGTACAACCCTCTACAGAGCAGGTGCTTGGTAAATGCTCTTTACTTTAATGGAGCAGCGAACCAGGAAACAAAAAAAGGTTTTCAATTGATTCTGAGTTGGGCATTGGGTAAGGCTGATCTTGGGAAAGTCACTTGTTCTCTGGAGGTTTAATTAGAAACCGGACCACTTACCTTTGTGGAGTGGTTTGGGAATAATCACCAGAAGCAGAGTAAAATACTTGGAAATTAAAGAGATACTAAAATGTTAAATATGCTATATGGTAATAAAATTTTAGAGCAAAATGGAAACGTTTGGCGGTTTTTAATCTTGTAACTGATAGGGACTCTAGGTGGGGTTGATTTATCATAGTTCACTGCACAGACTTCAGTCGTAGCTAAGAGGAGCAAAGCTTTGCAAGTGTATACTAGCACTAAAATCAGTGTCTTCATTAGAGTATTAATCGTGTAGAAGTGGGAATTGAACTTGGCAACTTGACAGAGAAGCTGACATCAGAGTTATTAAATTAAAAAGATTGCTACTGAAATCAAATCAGATAATGCTATTACTGTCATCTCTGGCACTCTCAACACTATAAAGGGAGAGGAGAAAATAAACCCTGAGTTAAACAGCTGTGTGCTCCTCCTCCCATCTTTGGAATTGCTGTCAGAAACCCAGAAGATTAAATATGTAATCAAAGCAGAAGGCTTATCAGTTTTTAATCCTATACACATATTACCAGTTCATTAGGTCCAAATTAATTTTGCCTATATCTATACAAAATGAAAAGAGAAAAATCTTACTGCTAGAGAGAAATAATATGCTAGTAAATGTTAGCCAAGTGTTTTAAAAAATGCACACTTTGTTCTAAGGAGCTTCCTCCAGGTGCCTTTGTAGCATGAAGGTAGCACTAGAGATGACACAAAATTCCTACTGGGAATTTGGTAGTCCCTATAAACAGGAGCATTCTGTCTGCATTTCTCCCCCTTAGTTATGACAAAGATAGTAAAATTGGAGCTCATGTATTGAGAATAAAATCAGCTCTTTCATACCTCTCTCACCTTGACCTTTCCCTCATAGTATTCAAAGTCAATGCCAGTAACTACAGCCCTCGTGGCTTTGTGATAACCCGATTTTTTACTCACTTTTGCTAAGTATTACCATAAACCTGACATCATGCCATCAGACTGCCTCTTGTGGAGACCGTAATAAGTGGGGCTTGGCTTAAAGCCCATTAGATTTTGAGTGTAGTTTACTTGCTCAAGATGATGAGCAAAGTGATCTATAGCTGAATCCATACTCCTTACTGAAGGTAATAGTTCAATTTTATTTTTCTGGCTCCACAATTTACAGCCAGCAGTTAGATCTGGGGTAGGCTTCTGCATTTTTGATTGAAGAGTGTTATGATTTTGGTACAGAGGTTTCATGGAGCCACCTGGCAGCCTGCACATCAGAGATGCGGCCAATACTGTGGTCATCTCTCCTAGGGACTGAGCTCTACCCCTGGGTATCGTGGAGAATGATGACAGCATTTCACTCCCAGTTGGTCATTGGAAATGCCTCTGGCATCTGCAACCCCTGGATCCCTGTGGTGGCCAGTAGAGCAAAATCCTCTAAAATGAGATGTAATTAGCCTTTTCACTAATAACAGATTGCCTGCCTTCCTGTGGTGACTATTTTTGGTCTAGCCATTCATAAAGCTGCATGCTCTTTTCTGTAGCTCTCTACTGATGAATTATCCAGCCTGTTTTCTCCAGAAAGGATGTCTTTCTTTGACACTCAGACACCTGGTCCTCTGCATTGGGGAAGTATAAAATGTCATTGCATGCCTGCATTTTTTAAGTAAGTGCTGAGTTTTTAAAGAGCCTTCTTTAGGGTCTTCTTATGTCATATTTTATAAAACTGGGTCTAAATGTTTGTGCCCCTCTCTATTCATATATTGAAATCCTACTTCCAAGGTGATGATATTTGGAGATGGGGCCTTTAAGAGGTGATTAGGTCATGAGGGTTGAGCCCTTATGAATGGGATTTGTTCCCTTATCAAAGAGGCCTCCGAGAGCTGCCTTACTCCTTCCACCTTGTGAGGACACAGAAAGAAGAGAAGTTCTCACTACATACCAAATTCACCTTGGTGTTGGACTTCCCAGCCTCTGGAATTGTGCTAAATAAATTTCTGTTGTTTGTAAGTTACTCAGCATATGGTATTTAGATACGGCAGCCCAAACAGACTAAGACGCAAGGGATCAAGTTGGCTGAGCTATCTTTTTCTTTCTTCTTCTCTAATCTCCCTTTCATTGACTTACCATTGACTGAATACCTGCCATGTCCCAGACTCTTTATATTCACTGTTTTATTTTACGCAAATTTCTCTTGACTCTTGCCAAACTGAATTTCAGAGAGGTATAATGACTTCCTTGGTCACCTAGCTGGCTAGCAGTTCAGCCAGATTTAAGCCCAGGCTGTTGAATTCCTGAAGCCTGACTCTTCGTACAGCACTACTGGTCCCAACCCTGGCCATGCAGCAGGATAATCTGGTGAATTACAAAAAAAAAAAAAATTATTGAGTTACATCCTGAGTTGTTTATATCCCCCAGCTTCGACGTTGGTGTCTGGCACTTAGTAGGCTTATTGTAAATATTGATTTACTACAGCAGTTTTGGGAGATAATAATACAATTTAGGAATCTATAATGTTTCAGTTATTAAATGGTCATATACTTACAAAAGAAGAAGTCTAGTATGGTTGTTGAAAGGAAGGACATCCAGATGGAGCAACTGAGTTTCTCCATGTAGTACCATAACTTGCCTTTTCACTGCTAGCCTCTACACTGGGCATGATTTCTTTTGATGCCTATAACTGAAATATTGTGAGCACTCAACGAATGATTTGAGAACTGCAACATACAATACAAATGAAAGATATTATTGTCATAAAATGAATTATAATTCCATACATGATTGACCAGACCCTCTGAATCCTGTTAAATGAAATCAACCAGTCAGCGTGAGAGAGGCTGTAAACTGCAAATATAGCCTAATAAAAAGGTTCTGAAAGACCAGTGCCCTGAAATCTGAATAGAATCATTAATTTGAGACATATTTTCATGTTAATAAAATATGATACAAGATCTCAAGCAATACACAGCAAATGTACATGGAAAATAGACTTTTCTCTGTTAGGTCCACATCTGTTTTCCTAAGCCTGGAAGTTGATCAAGTTCGCTTGTTTTCTTACTTGCTACCTTCTACCTACAGATAGGAGTGTGGCAAGCCAGGGGAAAGTGAGGTAGGAGAGGGGGGTGCAGCAATTTCATGTTCTAACTCAACACCTGAGAGTGACGTATGCAGTGGTGGGGCGGCGTAGACAGCTCACAGTTGCATGAAGGACTTTCCTGCCGCTGGCTCATGTGGTCATAGTATAAGCAACCTGTTAATATAAATGAAAAATTCTGAATGAATTAATTTGAAAAGGAAAGCCTGTAATCTCAGTCAGAGAAACGTTTTGACACAGCACGATTCTATTCTCTTGCGAGTATGTCAGTACAGTTAGTGTGGCACATTTGATTCCAATTAAATCAATGACTATAGAGCTTAATTCCAATTAAATACCCTAGTGAAGCTATAGTTTTGTGAGCTGTAGCTATAGAAGGGGGTTTCTGTGATTTGTTTTCCTTTGCCTTTGACATGATTAGCATAATTTTGCACATTAGCTAGAAACTGTTTGCATAAAATAAGTATATAAACTCCAACTGATTTTGTAAATAATATTCAGAGCAGAGTTTATGAGCATGGTGGGCTGTATGGGAGTGAGCGGGGTGGCCAGGAGTCAGGCTGGGTACCCAGTCAGGCTGTCAAGGTGGAATCCCATCTCTGATGCTCCTTAAGTGAGGGACCTCAGACCACTTACCTTCTACATCCTTCAATTGTCCCATGTATGAAATGGGGTTATTAACAAGTCCTTAATGATTATTTCCCTATCTACCACAGGGGGAACTGAATGGTAAAAAATGCCATGAACTGCTTAGCACAGTGCCTTCCTTATGGGCAGCACTAAGAGCTGCGACTAGCAATAGTCCTGCACATGTAACAATGGCATTTGAGGCCAGTGTGCTTTCACAGTGCTTCCTGCCTTTTCACAGGGGCAGTTGCCTCAGCACAATGGTCATGACTATAAATGAACACCACCTGCCCAGGACATTTGAATGGCATTATGGGGTACCCTTGGCAGATTCCCCTACATGAGGCCAGAGACTGACATGGAAATGTAATGATTTTTTGTTTCTAGTGGGGGAGCTGATGAGATTAACATTCTTTAACTGTTATCTGAGGTTTAAAGGTAGGTCACCTTGCACTTTCTAAAAAGTGGGATGAAAACGTAGTGTGCAAACTTCTGTGAAATGTTTCTTTGCTTAGAAATCATGCTGGTTTGCTTTTCTATATAAAAATAGAGAGAAACTTGTCTCACAGTATCTTAACCAATAAGAGAGAAGGTCTTAGATATCATCATGAGCCCTGATGTCTTTCTTGAGGACATTGATGATAGGGTCAGAGCACCCTGTGTTCTTAACCAGGACACTCTTGATTCACTACAGAAAATTATGTCTATTATAGAGCTTTTCATACATGGGAAGGCTGGGGGTGGAAGCAGATAAAATTACTTTATGGTTTCTTAACCAAAGACAACCATTGCTAGTATTTTGCCATCCTCAGGCTTTTGTTCTCTATCTCTATGCACAGGTTTTGGTTTTTGTCTTAAAAAGTGGTGATTATTCTATCTGTGTCACTTGGTTCTGTGTGTTTTTGTTTTATAAGCATTTCCTATCTCATTTCAGTTTTTTCATAAACAACTTTTACAAGTGTTATAAAATTCATTTGACATAATTTATGATTACTTTATTATTTGATGTTAAAGCCTTTTAGCAGTCTTACTCTAAATAAATAATGCTTTGATGCTCATTGAGGATTCTTTTCTTCTCTTTTCTTTCTGTCCTTTCTTCCTTCCTTCCTTCCTTTTCTTTCTTTATCTTTTTTTTTTTTTTTTGTGACAGAGTCTCACTCTTTTGCCCAGGCTGGAGTGCAATGGTGCAATCTTGGCTCAGTGCAACCTCTGCCTCCCAGGTTCAGGTGATTCTCCTGCCTCAGCCTCCCATGTAACTGGGATTATAGGCACCTGTCACCATGCCTAGCTAATTTTTGTATTTTTAGTAGAGACAGGGTTTCACCATGTTGACCAGGCTGTCTCAAACTCCTGACCTCAGGTGATCCACCCACCTTGGCCTTCCAAAGTGCTGGGATTACAGGCGTGAGCCACTGTGCCTGGCCTATTTTCTTATAATATATTTCTAAAAGTGGAGATCCTACATCAATGCAATAAGTATTTTAATTTTTCTTAATATAAATTGCCAAATGGCATTCTAGAATATTGGCATGAACCTAAATGACCAACAGCAGGGTTATGGTTATATAAATTAGGGCATATTCACATGATGGAACATTATACAGCTATTAAAATTGTTTTAAAAGAATACTGACCTTGATTATAATATAACAATTTACCTTTTTTGGGAAAAATATGTATATTATACACACAAAAAAGGCATAAAGAAACATAATAACATTGAATGTCTTTGATTTATGAACTGTAGGTAATTTTTATTTTCTCGTTTATTTGAATACATTCCAAAGTCTCTACAAGAAACACGTATTCCTTTTATAATCAGAAAATTGATATCTAAAAGCATTTAACTATAAATGTATAATGATGCTACAGTTCCAGCATTCATATAAATTCTTCTGGCTGTTTTAATGCTCTTGAACAAAAATAGCATTATCCATTTTACTAAGAAAGTGAATGCTAATTATTCAGGCTGTTTAGTTCATATACTCTAGATTTTTTATTTCTGGGACACTCAGGGAATGGTGTCATGGAGGCCACCCACAATTGCTACCTTCACCCATGAAGAGATTTGCCTAAATCAGTAATTCTTTAATGGTGGGTTCTAGACTTCATATTCACAATGCATTCATCCATTAACTCATTCATTTATTCATTCAGAGTTGTTCATTGAGTACTTATAGTGCTTGGCAATGTACTGGAGATAGGGAGATAGAAAGATGAAAGAAAACTCTTCCCATCTGCCAGAAGGTCACAGCTTAATGTATTTTAAGAGACACTTGGCTCACACCAAACATTTTGAGAAACTATCAAAAGTAATGTAAATTTCTGTCATCTCTTGTTTAAATATCTTTAATGTTATTTTGCCTGATTTTCTTGACTTCTTATCTGTACATATTTATTACTTGAGAATCGTATGTCCAATACAATAGTGACTAACCACATGTAGCTATTTAAATTAAAATTAATTAAAGTTAAATAAAATTAAAAATTTACTTTCTCTGTTGAACTAGTCATATTTTACATGCTCAGTAGCTGCGTGTGGCTGGTGGTTCACATTGTAGAAATTTGTACTGGACAGCCCTGCTTTAGAAGGAGAGATTTCTCTCCTTCCCCTTATCCCCCACTCCGTGTCCTTACCCAGTCCTTCCTAAGCTTTCATCATGGCTTCCCAAGTGAACTCCAGATATCTCCCTTGAATTTAATCTTTCACATCCTCATCAGAAAGATAATCTTGAAAAACCGTGATGAATTTGTGGCTTTCCAATCAAAAACTGTTAGTTGGTGTATCTCTTGGCTTCCAAATAAAATGTAGACTCTTGAGCAGGCCTTCAGAGCCCTCTAAAACCTATTTTCCACTCTCTTTCCAGCCATCTCTATCTTCCACTTCAGCTAGTTCCAGCCGTTCCCCATCTCTGAAGCTCCCTCTGCTCGCTCTTTCTTTCGTTCTTTCTTTCTTTCTTTCTTTTTTTTTTTTTTTTTTGACAGAGTCTCGCACTGTCACCCTGGCTGGAGTGCAATGGCCCGATCTCGGCTCACTGCAACCTCCGCCTCCTGGGTTCAAGGGATTCTCCTGCCTCAGCCTCTCAAGTAGCTGGGATTATAGATATCTGCCACCACGCCCAGCTGATGATTTGTATATTTAGTAGAGACGGGGTTCCACTGTATTGGCCAGGTTGGTCTTGAACTCCTGACCTTGTGATCTGCCTGCCTCGGGCCTCCCAAAGTGCTGGGATTACAGGCATAGGCCACCATGCCTGGCCTCCCTCTGCTCTTTCTTGCCCCTGAATTATCCTTTATGCTAACTCAGCTGTCAGAAATGCTGTTTTCCCTCACAGCCCAGACTAGGAATTACTTCAAATGTCACCTCTGCCATGAGTCCTTCTTTGATTCCCAATCATCAGTTACCCCTTCCTCCTCCTTGTATATGGCGCCAAATTTGTAAACCTTATGTGGCATCATTGCTTCACATTTTGCATTGTACTTGCACATACGTTTTTTCCTTTTCTAAAGTCTTGGAGTAGTTTATATGTGCCAAGGTAGACTCACAAGTCTCTGTTGACTAAACTTAGAGGTACATTGCAGTCAGTATCTTTATTTTAATTACACCATTTGAGTGTGTTAAATAGCAGAGTGGCCCTCATTCCAGTGGAGTTTGAGTTGGTTGTCCGTTGTAGAGAGCTAATGTTTTGCCCACATGCCTGAAATAATTGGAAGGACTTGGATTTAATACTGATTTTTTTTTGTAGGACTTCCAGGAAAATCAGCATTCATTAAATACAAAAGAATGACATTAACAACAGAAAAATCCCAAAGCCAAATAAGTAGTAATGAGTAAAGAAAAGCTGTATCCTTAGCAGCCGTCCCCTCCAGCTTAACTTTTCAAATTAAACAAATAATTAAAGCTTCCTTGAGACTTTAAGATGTTATTGTTCTAATTGTTGGTGTTACCAGTTCGCGTGTCATAGTGGCAATTTTGTGGCAGATGCTTAGCAGTACAGCTAATTACATGGCCACAGATGTAGCTGTAATTCCAGCAGTAGAGGCTACTGACTTACTGTAGCCCTACGTTTTTCCTTAACATTCCAGCAAATCTGTACTCACTGCATCCAGCGTGAATTTTTCCAGAGTGGAGATGGAGTTAACAAAGAGACTGCTGCACCTGAGAGAGAGCTTACTGGTGGCTAAACCAGGACTGTTCTCTTTTGGGTAAGCCTGATTTATCTATGCGCCCATTTAGAGACTATAATTTTTATCTCCCCTGGTTTGTTCCCCTATGTGGCTTTTAGGGACTTTTCTACCTCTTGGTTTGCACTTGTACTGTGGCCCTGTTCTCTCCGAGAGAGAGATTCCTGCATAAGAAATTCCTGCAATTCCTGCGCATTTTGGAATTCCTGTGTTTTGGAATTCCATGTTTTAGGATCCAAGCAATTCCTGCGTGCTTTGGAATCAGTGAAGAGGAAGAAGAGAAGCAGAAGTCCTGCACAGGATTTTCTTAATGCCATGAGTTTTTCTGTTTTTTTTTTTTTAAATTGTCTCCAGGTTTCCAACTGTAGGTAAAAGAATAAAAGTTTGAATTTGATTTAAATTGGTGCTTGCTTTTAATTTCATCTGTTACCTGTTCTTGTTTATGAGGACTGTTAGTTTTGTGGATCTTTAAATAGAAGTCTAAACTTTAGCTCTTCAGAAATTGTGTAGTAAATCCAAAACTTGTATAGTAAATTCAAATTCAAAAAGCCAGGCCAAGCAAGGTGGCTCATGTCTGTAATCCCAGCACTTTGGAAGGCCAAGGTGGTAGATAACTTGAGCTCAAGAGTTCGAGACCAGCCTGGACAACATGGTGAAACCCTGTCTCTGCTAAAAATATAAAAATTAGCTGGGCATGGTGGTACATGTCTGTAGTTCCAGCTATTGGGAAGGCTGAGGTGAGGATCCCTTGAACCTGGGAGGTAGAGGTTGCAGTGAGCCAAGATCACACCCCTGCACTCCTGCCTGGGTGGTAGCACAAGACTGCAGTCTCAAAAAAAATTTTTAAAAAAGCCACAGCATACTTCTCCATTCCTTTGATATACCTTTAACATTAACAGTGTATGAAAAGCCATAGAATCATATTATTTTCTATATATTTTAAGAAGGAGCTGAGAGATGGTCAAGATGAACCCTTTTGAAAAAGCACTGGTGTAGACAACTGATAGACCTTGTCCAAAGACCCACTCCTGCTCAGCACCCACTCCTGCTCAGCACCCACTCCTGCTCGGTGCTGAAATTGGAACCCAGGCTCCCTGACTTCCAGGTTGGTGCTCCAGCAAAGAGATTCTTTCTCTCTAGAAACAGAAGAAAGTATCAGCTGTGCAAAACAATTCCTCAGTGTTCCTAGGCCTCCCAGTGTGGTCAACATTTAGGTTCTCATGCCGTTGTTCAGTGACTTGCACACCACTTTTGATGTGGACATCAAACACAGCTACTTAATTAGATGCTGCAAAACTATGTGTGTCAAAGAACGTGTCAGGACTGAACATTTTGCGGGTAGATCTTCTTATGTAAAAGAGGAGAGTTGGGAGTCCTTAAATGATATTGTTCAGATTATGCATGAGGTGGAGTAAAGCAGGAAAGCCAATAGACAAAGGAAAGGAGCTACGTAAACCAGATGGTTTTCCGTTGGGACGTTTCTGTCCACACCCTCTGACTTCATGATGAAGGAGATAGAATCTAAAGCAGTATCTGCAAAGTCACGTGTTGAGTCCAAGCAGTGGGTATTGACATATTGATAACAATTGATTTTCGAAGCCTCATGCTATCTATGATAAATATCTAAAGATGTTTTCAATCTAATTAGCGCCATTCATTGGGTGACCATAGAACTGCAGAGCACCGTACTTGGCGTCATGTTTTCAGAAAGGGGAGTCCTGGGCCTGGCCACTAGGCACTGATTATAAAGTACATTATAATTAATAATTATGTATTACATGATCCAATTAAACACAATTACAGCTTCATTTGATAGTAAGAATTTCTTCACGTGCTGAGGAGAGTGTGTCTAATCAGAAGTCTGCCTTAGAAGTTGTATCTGGGGCTGGGCATGGTGGCTCATGCCTGTAATCCCAACATTTTGGGAGGCCACGACAGGTGGATCACCTGAGGTCACGAGTTCAAGACTAGCCTGACCAACATGGAAAAACCTGGTCTCTACTAAAAATATAAAATTAGCCGAGCGTGGTGGTATGTGCCTATAATTCCAGCTACTCCGGAGGCTGAGGCAGGAGAATCGCTTGAACCAGGGAGGCGGAGATTGCAGTGAGCCGAGATCACACCATTGTACTCCAGCCTGGGCAACAAGAGTGAAATTCCGTCTCAAAAAAAAAAAAAAAAAAAAAGAAAAAAATGCATCTTTGATAGGAGAGAAGCATGTGATTCAGTGGAGAGTAAGGGAGGAGGCCCTTGAAAAGGGCAGGACTGGAAAAGGAACAGACTGCTGGGGTAAAAGGGAGAGTCACCCTACTTCACAAGCTATCCATCACTTGTTCTCAGAGCTCACATGTAAATTGTCAAGGCCTGACCTTTTACTTAGATACTTTTATAATTCTCACTAAATTGGATGTCTTAGTCCATTTGGATTGCTATAACAAAAATAAACTGGATAGTTATAAACAATAAACATTTATTTCTGACGGTTTTGGAGACTGGGAAGTCCTAGATAAAGTTGCCAGCAGATTCTGTGTCTGGTGAAGGTTAGTTCCTTGTAGATGGTGCCTGTGTCTGGTGAAAGTTAGTTCCTTGTAGATGATGCCTTCTTGCTGTGCCCTTACATGGTGGGCAATATGCTCCCTGGAGTTTCTAGTATAAGGACATTAATCCCATTCATGAAGGTGGGGCCCTTATGACCTAATCATCTCCCATAGGCCCCACTTCTTAATACTATCCCATTGGGTGTTAGATTTCAACATATACATTTTGTGGGGGGGTGGGGACATCAATATTCAGACCATAGCATTGGATGCAATTTTTTAAACTAACTTTCTTGTTCCCCCTGGGGTAAATAGTGAAAGCAATTAGAGAACATATATTTCTTTTAATGTCACCTAAAGTCTTGTGCACAGAGTAACCTGAATGCACTGTATCATGCAAAGTCTCTGATGTAATCCTATGGACCATATATAGTACATTAATGTGGGAATTTGCTAACTGTTGTCAAATGCTTTTAAAGCATAGAACCACTTTCAAAGCTCAACATGATTAATTCATAAAAACACTTCAGTGAGGTATGTAGGTGCATTATTTTTGTTGTCATTATCTTTCTTATTTCACAGCTGGCCACACTAAAATGCAGGAAGGTTAAGTGCTTTAGCCAAAGTCACTTAGGGATCTGTTGATGTGGCTAGAGCAAGACGAGAGCTCTAGGCTGAAGCACCACCCTTTGTCTACTAAAAAGGGAGAGTCTGCTCCGTTGTCTACTAAAAATCAAGCCCAAAAGGCACTATAAAATTTTGAGAATTGAGGAATGTCTTTTCCATCTCTATTTGTTTCTTGAATAATATTGGAGGCATATATAATATTGCCCAAATTGACTGATTGTGTGTTTATCATTTTTAATAATTTTTGGAAGAAAGTATTTCCAGAGTGGCTCATTTAATCTGTTGGATGGTTTCCAGAAGTTTTTTAAGATTATATGTGTAGTTTGTGAGAAACAGCTCACATTTCACATATCAGTGAGTCAAATACATCTTCCTTTGGAAGAGAAAGGGTAAATTTACATTTCACTGAGTTCAGTTTTGACCCTTGTGCAAGCTGTGGCTGCCTCAGAAGATAGCAGCATTTGTGCTGAAGTCTTTGTCCTGTGCTGATTAAGTACCACTGAATGGATTAACAGGGATATTCAAACAATTTTTCATAAGCCAAGACACAATTTCAATTTTTTCTTTAGAGCTACTCACTTGTTCTAAATTATTGAGACAGAATAATCTAGCAAGGAGCTACACTGTTTTTCTTTTGACATTAGATGTCCTAATAGGTTAGCATTTTCCTTTATTCTATAAAAGAGGCTCAAAGTGACCCCTGCCTTTCAAGCTGGTGGGATTGAACTTCCCTTTGTAGTGACAGGTCACAATGCCTCTTTTACCAGTAAATCTGTCTTAAATTGCAACAAGACACCCTGACCACAGTCATCATATTGGCGGTGAAACTCAGTAACCACTTGGGGTGATACAGTTTACACTCCTGTTTCTGCTCCCATTGGTGACCTGTAAGTAACCACCATTTGCCTCAAAGATTTCTGGTTCATGGGGCTCCCTAGGATAGCTTTGTATGTATACCACCCATTTGTAAGTGGTAAAACAGGGTTGCAATATATTTTTTAAAATACTGTGTTAGCTGACCCAACCTATACTGTTGGTAGCAAAAACATTACTATCTCTCCACACAGTAACTGCATTGCTGCAACTAGCCCTTCTGTAGAAAGAAAAAATGACATGAAAACAAACAAAAGTCTCTTGATACAATGGAGACCCAACCAATAGTAGTCACTAAGTACTCCACTGGAAATAAGTGATGTAAAAATATGGAAATTCCAGGTCTTGTCCCACTAGAAATTCCACTTCCACTCTCCAGTGGTGCTTACAGTCTCACTAAGAAAGAGAGTGAGACCTGTAAATGGTTCATCTGATGCTGAGAAAACTGCGTGGAGTGGGTTTGGGGTGAGCCGGTCTTGGGTTTGACCCTTACTGATCCAGCAGACTTTGTGGCCCTGAGCAGGTTATTTACCCGTGAGTCTTGGTTTTCTTCTCAGTAAAATGGGAATGATAATATTGATCTTGAGGTTGTGGAAAGGATTGGAAACATTGTTTGCAAGGTGCCTTGGATAGCCTAGAACTTAGTAAAAGATCAGTTAATACCTGTTGCTATTGTTATTACTAACAATAATAATGGCATGAGTCAGCATGCTAAGTGCAAAATTGGTGGTACAAGTATTTGGTGTTATAGGAGGTCAAAGCAAATTAAATTTCTTTCACTACGATTTCTAGATTTGAAAAATTGGGCTCATTCATCATTTCCTTTAGTTCCATTGTGATTTCTTTTGTTCTCTGAAAAAGTACTTTATTTTCATAGCTGCCTTTATATCGGCTGGCTTTTGATTCTTCATAGTGATAGAAGCCAAGGAGCACATAAATAATTGAAATTCCAAGGTAGAACGCTGGGAAATCATATTTTAGTCTGTTTCTTATCTAGTGTTGCATTTACCAGAATTCTGCTGGGGCTCTAGTAAGCAACACATTGCACTGGCCAATATATTCCTTCTGTTTCTTTCCCATTGACCCATAGTGTTGCTAATGACTTGTGAAATGACTTAAAGCTGGCTATCAGATGGGAAAAGAAGAGATTTCTCTTGAATCATTTATGAATTAAGTAATTAATTGTAAAATACTTTCAAAATGGCTGAACCCATTTCTTTGAGATTCAAGTAGAAGTTCCAGAAAATATTAAAATGCCTCTAGGCACTGTTTTATTGGAAAATAGTGATGTTGATACTCCCCCAAAACATTTCTTCTTGTCTTTTGTATGCAGCATGATTTTTCCTGCTGATTTATCTGTCTTTATAGGAATCTGGAACTAAATGTAGTGGGTATTTCCTGAATGGTCACTGACTCATGAGGCAAAGTGAGTCTGAAATTTATAAGGCATTAGTAGAGACCTTTATAGTATTGAAACTAGGTTATAGAAAATCCACAGGATAGTTGAGAATTGTCAATAGATGAAAACTGCCCTGTTCGGGCATATGTTTTCATCACTGTAAATAAAAATCAGTTTCTTCTGGCTATTAAGGAAAGGGGGAAAAGGCCATCAGTCATTCTGAAGGTTAGGAAGATGGTAGGCAGTCATCTACACAAATCTCCAGGGAACTCATCTGCCACACACAGGTTTGCACCTCCTCATTTTGTACACATTTCGCACCTCCTGCTCTTTCATACCCCTCCCCAAGTGAGAATCACTGCATATGACAAAAGATACTTCTCAGAGTGGCTTATTACAAATGTAGATGAGGTGAAAACTTAAACCACCAAGTATTTAAAATTCTCACAACTGACTACAGCCTCCTGTGTAGATGCTTGATCCTTCCAGAAGGAGTTCACATTAATGGAAAGGATTTCAAAAGAGAAAATAAATTATCCCTGTACATAAAGGAGGGTGGATAAAAGAAAGGGAGGGGAGCAAAGGAAAGAGAGAGGGGAAAGGCTGTCAATTTTCCACCAGCGGATGACTTTTCCCAGGAGATTTCATGCTGTTTACAAATTAGGATCGTATTTATTGAAAAACGAGTTTCTCTGTTCAGCCAGGGTTTCCTCTCATTAACTTTTCTAGCAACAGCAGCAAACTAAAGAGACCTCAAGCATGACTCCAAAGTTGAGAGCCAGAGCAGTAGATAGATGCTGGTGCCTACTCTGATGTCTGCTCAGAGGGGAACACATTTTAGGGTGAAAGATTGTGGATACGGGGGAATCAAAAGTTCATTCTGGCCATATTCTGTTGGATATGAAGTGCTTTTGTAAGTAGTTGACTCTGAATCTGAAGCTGGGTGGAGAGGATAGGGTTGGGGAAAAATGTGGGGGATGATGGTCATGTGAATGGCACTGAAAGCACAGCTCTGGATGGAATCACATAGAAAGTGTAAATAGTATTTGAGAAGAGCCAATACTCGTAGATAAGGTGAATTGTCCTCTTCCAACAGAATCTTTTTAAGTTAATTAAAATAACTTATTATTCAACTAAGAAGAAAAGTAATACTTGTAATCCTGATCAGTAATATCCTTCTCCTTACGGAATGCCAGGTTTTATACCTTAAACGTCTAGTCTCTTATATATGTTAAAAGCAATATGAGCTCAGTGAGACCAGACCATTCCCTCCCTATGGAAGGAAGAGGGTTGCAGATAATCACAAGCAAGTGCTGGCTGAATATTTCAGCCTCTTCCTGTTGCTCAGTCAATAAGCTATTTACATTTGTGGCCCCATCTTCTTCCTATCTGCATTGATTTTTGGTGCTTCTATAAACTCCTAAATTGCATCCACGTGGCTTCTGAAACCAATGAAGAAAACTGCCTTAGTATTTCATCAAAAAATTAAAGGAAAAGGGATCTATAGCAAAACACGGTCTGTTTCATGGTATCACAGAATACCTTTGCCTGAGGCGGAATTGGATGAAAAAGCAGGAAATGGTTTTGTTAAAAAAAAAAAAAAATTGTAATGAAGAAGACAGGAGTTGGAATACTCTAGGCCAATTGTTTTTGTATATATGACATTTTTATATTAGACTTGACATAGGGGGCAAAGAGAACTTCCATTTTCTGGTTGAGCTCCAAAGTTACAATATTTGTGCAGTTTCTCAAGTCCTTGCTCCAAGCACAACCCATAGAAAGAAATAGCCAAGGAGGGTGCACATTTTGACAGTTAGAAAGCTGGAACAGGGCAGAGAATGTGCCACAAAAATTTTTCCTCTTTTTAATGTAAGTTCAAATAAATCTCTTGTATAGCATTACTAGTTTTAAAATTTTCACGTATGTTTCCAGTGTGGTTTTATGTTTTATTCAAAAAGCAATGTTTTTAAAATTATGAATATAATATATATTCACTATAGAAACTTTGGAAAATACAAAAAAGTATTGCAACAGTAGAATAAAATTTACCAACAACATCTGAGATCACCATTAAAACTGGGAAGATAAAAGATGAAAGCTCCTTTATCCAGCCTTTGCAGTGTCTGCCATTTTACCTGCATATGTACTGTATATTCTGCCTCCCCTTGTGTTACAGCAGTGAAGGGTGGCCCCTCCACTTGAGTCCTGTATCTAATTCCTTCTCTTTTAATCATCTTTTGTATCACCCACCTTTAATGAAACTCTACATTCCCTTCCAACTACTCTTGCTTTGGTAGCTTTCATATAGTTGAGTTTTCTTATTTGGTGTCTGTGCTTGCTTCCTTCTTGCTCTCTTCCTCCAATGGTCTTTCTTCTCATCACCCTCCCAAAACTGCCACTGTCTAGGTTACCTATGACCTCAGTGTTGCCAAATCCAGTAGTTAATTCTCTGTCCCACTTTACTATGTCTCTCTGTAGCGTTGACACAGTTGGTTATTTCTCCTTCCTGAATAATTTTTCTGCTCATCTTCTATGACATTATGCCAACCAGTTTCTTGATAAATCACCAGCTATTCTTATCGTCGTATGCTTGACCTGCTAATTTGAGAAAGATTCTTCTTCTCGAATCTTTTCTTTTCTTTTTTTTTGAGAGTCTTGCTCTGTAGTCCAGGCTGGAATGCAGTGACACTATTTTGGCTCACCACAATCTCCACCTCCCAGCTTCAAATGATTCTCCTGCCTCAGTCTCCTGAGTTACAGGGGATTACAGGCACATGCCACCATGCCAGGCTAATTTTTGTATTTTCAGTAGAGATGGGGTTTCACCATGTTGCCCAGGCTGGTCTCGAACTCCTGACCTCAAATGAACCGCCCACCTCCGCCTCCCAAAGTGCTGGGATTACAGGCATGTGCCACCATGCCTGGCCTAATATTTTCTATTTATACTTTTTATATGATTCCATCCAGTGCTTTAAATGACATCCACATAACAATAGTTCCCAACTTTTCCACCAATTGTATCCTCTGTACCCAGCTTCAGGTTCATATAGCCAGTTGCCCACTAAGCACTTTACATCCAACAAAACATGACCAGAATGAACTTTTGATTCCCCCATATCCATGTTCTTTACCCTATAATCTGTTCCCTCTTAGTCATCAGAGTGGACACCATTATCTATCTACTGCTTCAGCTCTCAACTTCGATCCCTGCTTGATGTCTTTTCTTCCCTCAAACGTCACTTCTACTCCGTCAGCAAGTACTCAGATGATATCCCACTACTGCTGAAAATCTTGAAATGAATTTTTATTAACTAAAATAAGATGCCAACTCATTACCCTGGCCTTGCATGATCAGATCCCTGCCAGTTCCTGTGGATGCATCCTGAACCATTCTCCCACCCTCTTCCTTTTTGTGTTCCAGTCCCAATGAGCTCATTGAATCTAGGAGGTCTTTGTCTTTGCTGTTATTTAAATTTCTTCATGTCCTTACATCTTCATGTGCTGGCCTTCCTGTGTTATTTAGCCTCCACCCCAAATATCCTTCTTCAAAGACGCAATCCCCGATTGGACAGTGTCAAGTAGCCCCATCTGTCACAATGATCTTCCATTATATATGCCTATTATATTTTCTTCACAGCACTTACTAGCATCTGAAAACATCATGCTTCTTTAATTATTTGATCATTATATCTTATTCATTTAGAATGTAACCTTAGGAAAGCAGCAGCCTTGTCTGTTTTAATTACCACTCTGTATTCAGGGAATGTAGGTGCTTGGTGTGGATTGAATGATTATTAAATCAATAGTTTGAGGTTATTTTCCTCTAATCCTTATTTACTGTGAACTAAGTCATTATATTTCAATCATATCGTATATAATACCTTATTGCCTGATATTTTTCAGTTACCATCATAAAATTAAGCATTTTCCTGTGTCGTTAGATATTTTAAAACAATATTTTAATTATAAAACTAATAAAAGTTAATTAAGCAAACTTAAAAATACAGGGAGAAAAATAAGGGGGAAACCAACCCATGATATACATTAATAATTTGCCACAAATCCATCATCTGTAGACATATAAATATTTAATACATTAAACTTACATGCTAATAAATATAATTTTAGTAACTAGTATTTTGTTCTTATGAAGTGTCATGACTCACTTAGTATTCTATGATCATTTAGTTAACTCCAGTTTTTCAGTACTAAGTACTGATGTAGTAGGTACCATTTTTGACCTTAAAATGATTTCAAATTCTATAGATCAAGTATTTGTTCTTTCAGTACTGTTGGTAAGAGATAAACCTGAAGTCACTGTTGTGTTTGTGTCATGTTGAAAATTATGGTATAAGGATACCATAGTTGCCTGATTCTGCCTTGACTTACTACCTCCCTTTCTACAGGGATTTTTCTTGAGTGAAAAAGGGTGGCCTCTTAGACCAAGGAGTCCCCATGAGAGGGAGGGGACATGAGCAGCCCACACAAAGCTGTTACCATTATGGCATTTTCTCTAAGATCTATCCGCAAGCTACCACTCAAGACACATCCTTTTGACGTAAGAGTAAATGACCTATCTCTCAGGGGGTTCTGCCTTGGTATCTCCTTAACAATATCAGAAGTGAACTTTTATCTTGGGACAACAGTAAAGAAATGACAGGGCCAGTTGAGGAGAAATAAAGTAAATAGATGCTCTCTGTGAACTATACGTATTTATATTAATATATTCATAGATAGCTTCTATATCAAGATGCCAGTAAAAATTCAAATGCAACTATCATGTTTTGAGTCGTAAGTGCTTTCATTTAAATACACATTAACACTTTTGTCCAGGAGATTAGCATTACCTCCCTCATAGTCCAGGTCTAGGTCCAGATTGTTTTCTTCTTGTTCTTTTCTACCACCTTTGTTTTTCTCAGATAACTGGCACATGGAAGAATCTGTGCCAAAGTGTTAATTGGGGTTATGCATGCTTGTGGTGTAATGGGTGTTATTTTTTCATACTTTTCAAGTTCGTCTAATTGTTTGCAGAGTTTCCAACAATTTGGGAAAATGCTAATTTTGTAATGTGGATTGGAAAAAGAAGTCACACTATGAAATACTATATAAATATGCTCAGACTCAGGTTCCTGGTTTCTTGGCTCTTCGGGGATACACCTGGCCCTGGCACTTGTAAGTAGGAGTATGGTCATGTCAGTTGTTGGAGACTGTCAATGTTGATCTACCCCTTAAACTATGTTTTCTGACTCAGCTACATAGTTCAGCTGTTAGTTTGCTATTACTATGCAGACTATATAGAAATGCTTGCATGTTTATATGTCTAGCCCCCTTTCTAGTCTGTGAGTTCTTTCGACTGTTTTTTACTCATTATTGTATTTCCAGCATTTAGCACAATATCTGGCCACCCACAAAGATTCAAAATATGTTTATAATGCTGATTTCCAAAAGAAAAATCCGATAAATATTCATCTAGATATGACTTCTCTGACATTACTGTTGATGCTTTTCTATTCCCTATCCCTATTTTATTCTTCTCTTCATTTCTGTCTCTGTGTTTCTGTTTCACATTGTAATCACTCAGTCGCTTTGCAGTGATTTCAAGGCCACTCTGGAGAGCACTACAGGGCCTGCTTACATCGCGGTAATGGAGCTCCTCTGTAGAAGGGGTTCAGAGACCTCCTCTGTGAATTTAGTAAAAGTACTTCTCAGCCAGCTTCTGTCTAGAGTTTGCCCAGTACCCAAACGATGTTTTTGGAATTGTTATTTCCCATCACTTACTCCAAAAAGGCATTTGGAGTAAGTGATATTCATCTTGCTGTTACTCTGTTCATAACCATTATAGGTAGGTCCTCTCAAAACCTAGTATATTAGTCAGAGTTCTCCAGAGAAAAAGAATTATATATATACAGATATACAGATAGATAGACATAGGTCCACCTGTGTCTGTCTATCTCTGTCTCCTGTTGTTTCTTAATTATATATAATAAAGAACTCTCTCTCTCTCTATGCATAGAGAGAGAGACATATAGATATGTATAGATAAAGAGAGTCATTATAAGGAGTTGGCTTATGTGATTATGGAGGTGAGGCTGAGAAGTCCTGTGATCTGCTGTCTGCAAGCCGGACACCCAGGAAAGCTGGTGGTATAATTCCAGTCCAATTCTGAAGGCCTGAGAACCAAGGGAGTTGATCATGTAAATCCCAGTCCAGCGACAGGAGAAGACCAATGTTCCAGCTTGTGCAAATAGACCAAAAGCAGGAGGAGTGAATTACTTATTTCTCTGCCTTTTGTTCTGTTCAGGCGCTCTTGAATTGGATGATGCCCACCCACCCTGGAAAGGGCCATCTACTTTACTGAGTTCACTGATTCAGATGCTAATCTCATCCAGAAACAGCTTTACAGACACACCCAGAAATAACATATAATCTGGGCACTTCCTGGGGCAGTCAAATTGACACAAAAAATTAACCATCACACCTAAATAATTGAGCTAGATTTAGAGAGACACTGTATCTATACAAAGTACATTTAATATGCTTTTAGTATGCAAACTATGTAGGAATGCTTATGTGCTCATATGTCTAGCTCCCTTTCTAGTCTGTGAGTTCTTTCAACTGTTATTTCACTCGTTATTATATTTCCAGTATTTAGCACAGTGCCTGGCAACCCACAGTGACTAAAAAAAAAAAATGTTTATGGTGCTGGTTTCCAGAAGGAAAATCTGATAAATATTGATTTAGATATCACTTCTCAGAACTTCCATTAATCTCCAGGTGGAACGTGTCAACTCCTTGAAGGCAGGGATCCTAACTTCTTAGAAAATTCCCTGCCCTCTCCTCTCTAGAACAGTGCTGTATACAGTAGGTACTCAGTAAACACTATCAAGTTTTAGCTTGATTTTGTAAATGAGAGGACTGTCTTTATTTTGGGACATTTTCTTGATTTAATTCTTCTCAAAACTGGACATTCGTTTCCAGATGGATGCTGTTAAATTAGCAGTAACTTGGCTTGTAACCTCATAATTCTAGCATATTCTTTTTGGGTAAGTTTAACCATGATTGACGTTTGTGAAATTGATATACAGTATTTCATACTCAGTAACAGCATCATTATTTATTAGCTATCTGTTGACTCTACGATATGCTTCCAGATGCTTGATATAAACCATAAGAAGAGCTAAAACTAGAACCAAAAAAGTAACTGGTATTTATTCTCCCAAAAGTTACATTCTCTTCTCACTTGACTAGGGAGTAGATACAGGTTATTCATTGGCAAACAAAAGAAGATACAGGTTATTCATTGGCAAATGAAAGACATTATGTTTTATTGAAAGATGAACTCTCTTGCTCTAAAAGTGCCCCTTGGTTAACCATAGAACTCTCTTTTCCTTCACAGTATCTAAAGGCGAGCACCTAGGGGACTCAGTAACAGGGTCATGTTGCTCTTTACAGATTTTCCTGGGACAAAGAATATGTTTGCAGATCAAGTTCTGCTGAAGAAAGATTCCAGTGCTTAGCATGATATTCTATAATTCTTGTGTTAGAGATGCAAATAGAATTCTAAAAATACTTGTGAATAAGTCCCTGCTCCCAAGAAACTTAATGCAGAGAGTCGGAAGTGCATAAAGTGCTATGAGCCAAACACTGTAGCTCTGACTGTATATGCAGCAGTGGTTTGGGGAAAGGAGAGAACCTGACAAAGATGGAGTAGTTAGAAAAGCCTTCAGACTCATGAAGGAAGAGTCTGGAGATGAAGAGCATCATCAGCTCAGAAACAGAGGTTTGTGGCAGAGGGACCTGGGGGAGGTAAAATCACTAGAGATGAGGGGAGGGTTGGGTCTGCGGCAAAGGGAGAAGATCAGGTTCAGAAATCATAGAATGAGTGCTAGAGAGTGAAGGGCGATGAGTTTGAGTTTATAAAATGTCAAAACCTTTGTTTTACTACCCATCCTCGATCTGTTACTATTTGCAAATATTGTCAACAGCTGATCAAACATTTGCTTTCTGTAACCGCGCAAGACCACGTAGAATATCCCCGCTTTGCAGTGGAGCAATGGGCCTCCCGTTTAATGAGGCCAAAAACCCCGCATATTTTGTTAAACTAGGACACTGCCTTTAAGCTTGTGAGTCTGTTTGCCATCATCTTGAAGGGAAGAGGCTCCTCACAGGTTTTAGATTATTGAGTCCATACATTCCTAAATATTATTGCTGGTGTCCTTTTGTAAATATGGTTTACAAATTCTTCAGACCTGCAATATTTTCTTTTACCAGACTTATGTTCCCAGAGATGTTGTACTTGATATAAATTATTTTGGAAGCTTGAGGAAATATAATAAGAATGCACTTTGCCCTTAATTCAGTTAACATTTTTACTTACCTTCAGCAGAATCTCGTTAGGCTCAGCTACCTTGCCAAATTGTTACTAGACCTTTACCAAAAGAATTTATGCCAAGGACCAAATAATTATTTGGCACATGGTATTTTATTTTAGGTGCCAGCCTTTATTCAACTAGTATCTATGTAATTTAATTTAGAGTTTAGTTTTTCTTTTAGAGTTCAAATTTTTATTTTCAATTTAATTAACATGTGCTGAAACAAAAATAGATGTTTTCAGGCTGGGCGTGGTTGTTCCCAGCCACAGTGCTGCACATTATTGTCTGTGCTTCCTCTATGGTGGTGAGGGATAAAGAGTAGTGATCCTTAGACTTCTTACTGGAACTGATAACTAGTGTTACTCTGGGTGTGTTGTGATCATGGCATCCTGTGGCTGCTATTTCTCGTGTACCCCTCCCTGTGAAGTTAACTGGCATCCCCCAGCAGTGATCTCTCCTGGGCCACAGGCTGTGATGACAAAACTGTCATGGTGCCAATGAGAATGTGGGTGCTGTCTGGGAAGCCCCCTTCTGTGTGGCTGTGGGTGGTGTCTGAGTATTTATGGGCCACCTGGCATCGTCTGTGATGAGACGTGCTGCTACCACAGAGTCCCTGAAATTTTAGTGGGCATGTTAAATCATTGTATGCTGACATTAGTGCCTGCATTAACAACAACAACAAAAAGGTGTTTTTTATTTCTTCATGGCTTTCTTCCAAAAAAAAAAGATGGAACGGTTAATCAAATGGAAAGAATTGAGCCTCAATTTTTTGTTACTGATAGTGAAATTTATTAAGCACATCTAATCTTATTTCTCATTTGTTTGAAATACTTAAACTGATTAGGATCATGTACAAGCACCTACACATGGCAAGCAAGGCCCTCGCAATGAGATATCTGTCCGCATGTCTAAGATCGTCACCTTCCAGTTTCTCGATCCTTCTGTGCCTGTGCCCACTGCCCTACTCCAGTCTCACAGATAGTTCTTCTGCCTGATGTACCCCTCCCAGCCCCACTACTCAGCTCTGTCTGTCAGCTGTGTGGTTCTCTGAGGGTGGTCCTGGGACCACTTGAATCAAGATGAACTGGAATTCAAAACACAGTCTTCTGGGTCACAGCTGCTTATAATTGTCTGGGAAAGCAGTATTGGACTGCTTTGTTATTCTCCCAAAAGTTACATAACAAAGTGTTTAACAAGTTCAATCTAAAAGGTGAAAACCACTGATCTACCAAACAAAATCCTTCTGTGAAGAATCAATTCCAACACTGTCCATCTAGAAGGCCCTCCCCTACTCTCCATGGGCTGTTAGGGTCTCTCCTCTCTCCTCCTCCTGTTCTTCCAGCCTTGTGTGTTGTGTGAGATGCATCACCGTCTGTGGTACTTGCCTGCCCCACCATGGGTCCATGAGCTCCTTGTGGCCTGGGACATCATCTGACAACTCCCTTTGTCCAGTACTTATCTCAAGGCCTTATTTTTTAAAAAAGCAGAGTTTAATAAATGTTTATAATTTGATCATTGCCAATTCAGAATTAGTGTGTCATGGCATTAGATTAACCTAAGAATGTTTTTAAATTAAAGTCATTAACATTGTAGTTTGACTCTAGAAGGGTAAGAAAAAAGGTGAGGAAACATTATTTTCTTCTTTTTAAAAAGAGATCCTGTTTAAACAGTTGAGGAGAAAAACAGTATCACATTTTACATTATGAACTAAAAGCCAAATATGAATAAAATTGTTGTTACCAGTCTATCAAGCCAAATTACTTCTCATGTGAAAAGTGAACATTGACTCAGATCAAAGAAAATGGAAAAATAAAACAAGTGAAATTCTCCTCATGAAACTGAAAATCACTTGTGTTATTTTAAACAAACCCATACAATAGGAAAACTGTATTATTACAACAAGTCGACAGTTTGTTCCTTTTCTTTCCAAAGTGATATTGCTTAAACCTTTTTTTTATTACATTTTCACAGACCAGAAGCTACAGAATATTTAATACAGGGTCATAAAAAAGGCATACCCATAAAATATCTGTTAGCAGAGGCTTTGTGTCAGAATTCTTTTGGTGTTGCAATTTTATTTTATTTAGGAAGATAAACCACCCAGCATTGGCCTCAAATCAATGACTATATTAAATAGTAACCCTTTTCCCAAACTCTCCCCTAACATATTGAGGACATTTTGTGTAATTGGAAATGTACTGGATGGTCATTTATTTCTGGGAGCTTTTCCTCCTCATTTCTCTTTTTGTTTCGCTAGAGGAGCAGAGAAAGAAATAAATTAGACTTATCGTGTCCTGTGGTCATACAAAAAGAATCCAAAGGAGATTCTGAAGTAGCATTGATGGTTTTATTAATGTTAAGAGTCTTAAAGTTGCTCGTTGCCGGCACTTCAAGTCACACATCTAATTATAAATTTGTCTCTGTGAGACCCTGTCATTAGTAAAGCAATTGGCCACGGGCTACTTGTGGCAGATTCACATAAAGTGACTCAAGTAGGACTTTTGTAGAAACCAAGGGGGACTGCTGTCAATGTACCCGAAAGAAAGAAGACCTGAGTGTGCTCAACTATATAAAACCTTATGGAGTAATCTAACAGAATAAGTAAAACTGGACACATTTATATTGGAAGAAATTAAACTAAATCTGAATAGCACTGTGGAGGAACAAAAATGACACATCCTGTGACTGAATTGTGGACAATGGGCTCAGGTTGCTCCCCGATAGGATGTGTTCTTCCAGGCCCTTGGTCCCTCACTCACCCAAGAATGAGGGAGAGGACCCTGCCGGACCGTGAGCTCGTCTTAAGTAAATATCAGACTTGCCGAAAGTGATTTATTTAGGCAGAGAGACAAAAAGGAGAAAGAAGAGCAGCTCCCACGATGTCATGGTTGGGGATCCAGAGACAGAATCCGAACAGATGAGAGAGAAGGGACTTTTAACCTGGGAGTTATTCCCGTCCTATTCAAGTTTTCTGTCCTATGAAAGGAGTTCCTTTAAACTTCCGCTGGAGTGATTGATCTTTGATTTCTGACATCTGATTTGTTGTTTGGCCCACAGTCCTTCCATAGCATCTCGTGGGCTTTTCTAAACAAAGGAAGCTTACCTGACCAGTCTATCTTTGGCAGGCAAAAGTTACACAAAGAACTCTGAGATCCCAGATGGAGAGGCAGGTGGAGGTATGGTGCTGGGAAGTTCTTGCCTTTGAAACCACGCCCCTTTATGGACCCAGGAAGAGAATACATTCCCTCAATCCTTCACCTGAACTATTGTTGGCTTTCATTCTTTCTCTCTGGAGTCTCTGAGGAACCCAGTGATTCCCTGCAAATCTTATAAAATATATCTCAGCATGGCATATGGGACCAGGAAACACAAAATGTATTTGGGGTGTGTGTGTGTGTGTGTGTGTGTGTGTGTGTGTGTGTGATCTAGTGTCTTCTGTTCTTATTCTGGAATAAATGGGCATTTCTCTGGAGAACTTTGGTTCTTAAAGCATACCTGTTCAAAGGAGTCAGGTGAGGAAGCATAAAAAAAGGCTGGTGTAGACAGAGAGGACCTGGCCATCTTTAGAACTCTCGCTTAAAAGGAGGCCTCCATGGAAACCTGTTCGCACTCTGCATCTCCACCCTCCGACCCCAGCTTGCATAGCTATCACCTGGTGGTTCGAAGGTTCCGAGAGTGCTCCATTATCTGGAAACGTACACCCTAGCTTTGCTTCAGCTGTCTGGTTTACTCTGTAAACTTAAGCAGTGCAAAGTTATTATTGAAGGGCTCATACATTCAAGGGATTTTAGCTGCAGTTGTGGAAAGGACTATACCAGTGTGAAGGACTATTGTTAATAAAGGGGGGAAGAAACCTTTCAAGTTCATTAAGAGGAAAAGGCCCACGTCTCACAGCTGAACCTGGCATATTCCCCAGGAAATAAAACAAATGGAAGCTGTGTTTTTTTCATCAGACTTCAGAGCACAAGCCCTGTAACAATGAAGACACCACGAGAATGAGAAAGGATGCAGATTCACTTGTGTGGACCTCACTTTGTGGACTCATTACAGTTGTCCTCCTTGAAAACTTCCAATGGGAAGAGCCTTTAAGAGAGTGAATGGAAGTGCAACTTGTAAGGGTGCTAGTAACCAAGAAGGGGAAGGCATCTTGGATTGGATGGAAAGGCATCAGTGATTTTACTTGTTATTGTCTGAGTCCTTTCTCCTGTGCAATGGCTGGGTAGCATATATTTGGGAAAGGATATTGCACACTCAGCCACAAGCAGAAAGCATGTTTCTAAACTATTATGTCTAGGGCCAGAGAGATGAGATAGAAAAAAATGAATTGAGAACCAGAGGACCTGAAAGTCTCAGCCTCTAGTCTCTTCTCTGTCACAGTTTCCTGTGTAATTTTGGGAATACCTGTCTGTAGTATTTCTTTCTTTCCTGTGATAACAGGTAGAAGAGAATAAATGCATTCCATGTATCCTATCCACACCATCTTCTGGAGACAGGATAAGAATCATTTGGTGATTAGTTGTTGAAAGCATATTAGGGTGAGTTATATTTTTATGAAAAGTGACTTTGGATTTTTCTAAGATAACAATAAATGGGAATGATTATCATATTTATATGAGGTTAAAGCTTTTTCCTACAAGAATAAATTCAAATGCCATAAAAATGAATTCTAGTTCCTTGGTTAATTTCTCTACAAGGTTGAACATCCTGGTCTCTCATGATACACATGATACATGTGGTACAATACACATATAAGTAATAATGCATAACATAAAGTTAGTTCAAATTCAACTTAGCAACAGAGCTATATGTATTCTTGATGAATCGATATGCAGGGGGTTCAGAAATGAGAATGGGAGACAAAGAGGTACGGAGAGATTCTTTGAGGCATTGGGACATAATGGCCACCACTTTCACAGAACGTCCTGGATGGGCTGTGTGTGGTTAAAGAAGCTGCCTGCCACCACAAAGGGATTACCCTCTTGTTTCTGCTTTCACTAGGCCTCCACTTATTATGGTACCTGAAACACTCTAGGAAATTAATCTATTAATATCATCCAGGAGAAAATACTGAAGGTGTGAAATAAAGCAATGTCAGTGAGGGTGGAAAGGAGGGAACAGACTTCAGTGATGTGCTTAAGGTGGAAAGGTGGAAATGATAGAAATTCATGCCTCCTTTGCCTGGTGTAGCTTTCTCTTCTCCTCTGGCCAGCACTCCTGTATCCTTCAGTCTTTCTATATTCAGTGCAGGAAGCTTTTCCTCCAACAAACCTTCCTCAGTCTGTTGGGATGCCGCATTAGCTAGCATCCAGCTTCTATTTCTACCATAACTGCACGATGGTTGTTGATTTTCTTGGCTATCTCCCTGGCTGGTCTCTAAATCCTTTCAGACAAAACCCCTCTTGCTCAACTGTGTAGCTCACAGTGCCTAAAAGAGAGATTTGCTCACTGTGGATGTGCACTGAATATTGATTGAGCAAATGCCTGTATATATGAAGTGGAGAGAGGGAGAAGGAGGTGAACACAGTGATGATCAGACTTTGTTTTGGGCCACTAATGGAAATGTTTAATATTCACCATAGCATCTGATGAATTGAAAAGCATTATCTAAAACCTGAGTTACTAGTAAACTTATTTTGAAATCGTTGGGGGTTTTTAAATTCAAATTCTTTTTAAAAGTTAACTTCCAAATTCATAAATGTGTTGGAGCAAGAATCAGGCTTTTTTCTGTCGTTTTCATATTTGTCTATGTTATTAATTGTTTATTATAAATCATGTTTCATGGAACATTAATTTACGGGAGTACCCATTCCTTTGCTTAGTAAGTTAGAAGCAGTATGTATAGATGAAATGTAATATATTATACCACAAATTAAAATAATTTAAGTGATATAAAAGAAATCACCTTAACTTCTTAAATTTTTTTGTTTATGTTTATAATTAAAAGAGGTTCTCTTTTAATCTAGCTTTTGGTAGCCAGTATATAATTACCATATACAAACTGGCATGTAATAATGATTAGAAAGTTGACAGTGTGAAAAAAAATGAACCAAGAATGAATTGCCAAATACTTTTATAATAAAATTGAAGCTAATTTTGCTCTAAATTTGACAAGAGCTTTCTTAATAAACACATGAGATTTGTGGGTTTTTTTTTTTGGCACTTCTTTGAACATATCCAGCACAAAATATTATATATATTTGAGACACACACACACACACACACACACACACACACATATATATTTGAGACAGAGTTTCACTCTTGTTGCCCTGGTTGGAGTGCAATGGAATGATCTCGGCTCACTGCAACAATCTCGGCTCACTGCAACCTCCACCTCCCAGGTTCAAGTGATTCTCCTGCCTCAGCCTCCCAAGTAGCTGGGATTACAGGCATGCACTACCATACCCAGCTAATTTTGTGTTTTTAGTAGAGATGGGGTTTCTCCATGTTGGTCAGGCTGGTCTTGAACTCCTGACCTCCCGTGATCCACCCACGTCAGCCTCCCATAGTGCAGGGATTATAGGCATGAGCCACTGTGCCCAGCCAAAATATTACATTTGATAGAGGAGAAGTATTGACGAAGAATTCCTCTTGACCATTTAGTTTAGCAAAGATTTTACCAAAGGAATTTTTCGTTTTAGCTAGCCTATTTTGACTTTGTGTGGCATATATATATATATATATATATATATAATTTTTTAAGTGAGTAGAGAAAGGAAATGGTAGCCTCAAATGCCTACTCACCTTAAGTTCTGCAGATACATATTGCTTCCTGCAGTACTTTCCTGATGTTCCTTCACGTCTTTGTCTTCCCTGACGTGTAAGTAATTGCTGGTAATTTGAGCCCTCTAGTGCTTTGCTATGTCTCTACTGCAGTAGCAGATGCCATCTCAGTGTGATTGTACCTGTCTGCCTCTGGGACTACAACTGGTTGTAATGACTTTGTAGAAAGAGACAGCATGTTGCATTTTCATCTTTGGTTTCCCCCGGTGCCTAGTACCCAGCAGATGTTCAGCAAATTCTTTGAGAAATTAATTACCCTTTGATTATATGTTTCACATTGGTGAGAAGCTCTATGTAGCTTACTTGGTCAGTCAAAACTCACAAACATCTACTACAAGTTTATTCCATTATCCTCTCTGGCCTTCCAAAGACAGAGATTATTGTATGCTCTTGATGACCTTTTTTCTGATTTATTTTCAGTCCTGAGCATGAACCCATTTGCTTTCCCTCAGGGTGAGCAAGGAAACAGGGCTGACATAGGGAGGATTTGGGGGTCATGCCCAGGTGTGGGCAGCCTAACGTAAAGCATCCTGGGGGAGCCCCCTATATTCCACAATGAATGTGAATGTAACACCATGAAGAAAGATGTCAGCCGCCTTGAAGGAGTAAAGGAACCAGGGTTATTTGAACTACACTGGTAAAGAGGGAAAGTGCATGGTGGTGGGTGGTTTGCAGATGGCAGAGGAGAGGGTAGGGGGATAGAGCTATGAACTGAATGGCCACAAGAAGCTCAATCTCAGAAGTATTTTGAAAACTAAGTTGCATGCATCACATAGTGTGTGTGTGTTGCAGGGTTACCAAGTGCGAGAAAGGTGGGGAAGGAAGGAAAAGAACCTACTGGAAGGTCAGGAGGCAAAAGCAGAGTGACTTGAAGTACTTTGAGGAAGGCTCTACTTGTAAGAGTGAAGAAATGTCTTGCTGTGGTGACTGGTGCCTTATAGTTAAAACCCTTATGAATAGGATTTTTTTCTCCTAAAACAGTTACTGCTATCCTGGGCCTTATACAGTTAGGCTAACCTGAGGCATAGTAACTTAGTTAAAATATTTCTAGCATTAGAAACAGTGCTTTGGGGTTTACTTGATACAGTGTTGCAATTTGAACCTGATACAGGTTTACATTGGGCATTTTCCAGCTGTATAAATGAAATGAGGATGCTGATCGTAACCTTAATTCCCCTATGAAATCAAGATTGAGTTTTTGATACATGAAAAACAGTCCAAGACTTGGCTTCTTCTGAGAATTGTAATCTATATGCAGAGAAGTCATAAGCGGTTGCTAATGAGAATTTAAAGGGTAATGTTAGATGTTTTTGATCAGGAAGGTGTGTTCAGACCATTTCCTGGGGATATGAATAGTCCTTATGGATTTCAGAGTGCAAATCATGACATTATTTTTAGGACATAGCCAAGAATAAAGAGATACATCATGAAAGCATTATGCCACTGACAGAAATGTTAAGATATTTCATGGCTCTTGGCCCAGTTCAAGAAGTCAGCCAGCACATTTCCCCCCCCCCCCAGGAATTGCTCAATACCAAATGGTTCTCCAGTTGATTGGAGCACCAGGGATATCAAAGCACCCAGTTCCTGCTGCCCATACTCAGCTTACTCTTTGGGATCAAATGACTAAAGCCAGGAGAAATGCAGGATTACTCCAAAACAGCTATAAAGGGAACTGTTTAATGTTCATTTTCTATTATGGAAAAATGAGAGAATAAGAAGAAAGAAGTAATGAATTTTCAGAAAGGAATTAGGAGAAAAAAGATAAAGGAATATCAAATACATAGGCTTGCACAGATCAGCTAATACTAATCAATGGGTTTACATTATGTAAAATAAATGTGAACACTTGGGTTTATGTAGATTGGTGAAAAAGACAGCAGTGGAGCGGTGTCATTGAGAAAGACTTTATTGGCATCGAATGTAAGGGATGTGGAAGCAAGAGGAAAAGTACTATACTTATTCATTTGACAGGCATGGGGCAAAGGGGAAGACTTCCCCTCTGTTTTTTGAAGCTTCCCTGAAAATGACCTTACAAGGGGCAGATTAATAGAAAAGGCATACAAACTTATTTAATGTGCACAGGAGAAAAGTCACAGGAAAGTGATTCCTCAATAGCCCAGTGGGGTCCAGATGCTTATTTACCCTTCTTCATAGGGAAAGGTGAGATGGGGGAGAATATGGCAATTTCAAGAGTGGTAAATAATTTTCATGGGGAGTGAATGAGCCAAATGCTCAGATGATTATTAGTAAATAATTCTTTTTGGGAATTAAACAGACAGTACTTTGGGACAAAGTTCATCTGGGCTCTAGGTGTGGTGTTTAATATTTAGTCTCTTCCTCTATGATATTTAATTTTCTCTGATTAATGCAAGTTTAGGGAGAGATCAAAGCTAATTGCGTTTCTGATTGGTGGATCTAGTTTTCAGGTAGGTAGAGGAACTTCAGAGAACAGCTTCATCCAGTGCTTTTGGAGAGAAAGAGGAATCAGAGACAGGAGCGGGGTTGGTCAGAGAGAACTTGAGGCTGCTTCTTTAATTCAGCATGTCAAAGTGCCATATTTCAGGGTATTGTTTGCTCAGCCCCAACACAGGCAAGAGGAATCCTTAACCCAATGGACTTTGCAGACACCTTTCAAAAATTATGAAAGATGAATGCTGAAAATAGTTGGGAGGAGATTCCTTCATTCACTCATTCAGCAAATGTGTATGAAATGCTTTCCATATGTCAGACATGGTACTAAAAACACAAATACGACATGGCACCCAAACTCAGGAGACTTAGGGTTTAGAAGAAAGATGGGAATCATATATGAATAAGGGCAGTTAAGGGGAACAGTAAGGTGGGGGACACAAAGGAGACAGAAAAGAATAATCTCACCTGGCTGGGCACAGTGGCTCATATCTGTAATCCCAGCACTTTGGGAGGCTGAGGTGGACAGATCACCTGAGGTCATGAGTTCGAGACCAGCCTGGCCAACATAGTGAAACCCTGTCTCTACTAAAAATACAAAAATTAGCCAGGCGTGGTGGCAGGTGCCTGTAATCCCAGCTACTTGGGAGCCTAAGGCAGGAGAATGGCTTGAACCTGGGAGGCGGAGGTTGTAGTGACCCAAGATTGTGCCACTGCACTCCAGCCTGAGTGACAGAACGAGACTTTATCTAAAAAAAAAAAAAAAAAAAAAAAAAAGAATAAACTCAGGTTCTCTCTGTGAATTGGAATCATATTTGCTGTAGCTCCTTGTCTAATTTTATCAGAACTTGTCTGTTTTTCTATTCACATGGCACACCCATATGTTTTATCACTTTGTCACTAAGTAACAAAGATCAGTTTACACAAAATAATGTAAGACATAAAGCAAATAGATGAATGATGATAGTGTAGAATTTCTACGTTTAGCTCATATATTTGACATAGGGTTATCTGAAGTTACTTAGAAAAACCTTCATCAGAAAAACAAATGTAATTTATTCTGCAGTGTCATTATATGAAAAATGCTTAAGAAATCTGGTTAGAAGAGTGTTTGCCAGTGAAGTGCAAAGTCTTATATATTAATAGATCCTCATTTATTACTTGTTGTATACGGGGATGAGAATGAAGAGCAAGGGCTTTAATTACTTTTGTAAATGCTATAAAATGAGAAGATGTTCCAAATCACCTACAGTCACAAAATTTGTCATTGGCTGATTAATAGTTCAGACCTGGCCATCTGATTACAAAGGTGGGGCTCCAAACTACTAAATGGATCTTTCCGCTCTGTGACCTTTATAAGGTCAGGACCTGTGTAGTAACCATACTGTTAAGGTGCTTCAAATCTTTTAAACAACATGATAAAGTACAAATACAGGAACATATTCATCCCTGATTTTCTTGCAACATGCAGCGGTCCTTTGCATTGCCCAGGGCATAATCAACATTTTTCAACTTGAACTCATGCTGATGTCAAGTGGAGGTGAATCTAAATTGGGAGATATTCCTCTTCCCCTTGTGGCCCCTTGTGCCTAAGTGTTCCATTTTTCTCAATCTGGGAGTATCTAGAATTATGTGGCAATATTGAGAGAACCTTAGAAAAATAACAAACAAACTCAGATCCAAACATTTAGGCTGAACGTTTTTAAGACTTACTAAATCATGTCTCCAAATCTCTTCTAGTGAAAGATAGCTGAAGAATAGAAAGAAGTAGCTGTTCCCCCGTGAAGGGGAACCCACTGTACTCAGAAGGCCGGCATTCAAGACGGGAGTGCTTTTTCCGAGAGCAGAGGGCTCCAGGGAAGACCATGACATTCTACCCAGTAGTGCTATACTTAGGATCCCAGTCACAGGATGGTGGAGGAAGCCACCACTCATCCTCTCTAGTTCAATCTTTTGAGCAGTGCAAGGAAATCCTCCAGACATACACCTTGCTAGGTCATTGCTAACCGCTGCTAGAATCTTTTGCAGTGAAAGGAACTCTCTTTCACCATGCAGCTGCCTCCTTCCTTTTTCTTCATGTTGATTCAAAGCCAGGATCCTTATAATGTGCTACCTCTGTTCTGCGAGGCCACCCTGAAATTCTACCCCTGTAAACTGTGTGGGATGGACTTGAGACTTCTTTTCCGACAAATGAACATTTCAGGTATTTTCAGACAAGATGACTAAGTCATTTTCCAGACAAGCAGCCCTAGTTATATGACGTGCTCAACTCTGAACTGTTCCCCTTGGAATTGGGTGCCTGGCACTGAGGGTAGGAATTTGGTGGGATATGATCTGAAGACTGTGGGAGTCTGATTTTTAAACTTAAAATTGCATTAAATAGTAGTAATTTGAAATTTTGGAGTATGTTGGAAAAGTAGTTCCTAAATTAGGGAAATGAGTTCTTTGGAAGTCACAGAGACAGGCAAGAGCCTAGAATTTTTTAGCTCTAACTCATGTTCTGTCCAGGAATCACCTTGCTGAATGTCTTGTGCATGACAGGTTGGCATGCTGCTAGCAGTGTCCATCACTCTAAAAATTTATATTGGTAAAGCCATTTTAACACTTCAAAAAAAAGTGATTACAGAATATTATTATTTTATGGCTACAGTCGATAAGCTGGTGGGCATTTTCTCTTTGTAGTTTCTGATTTCTCTGAAATCCCATGAGAAGAAGGAATCTCTCAGGTAACCAAATCTTCCATTTTTTCTTTATTGCCATAGCAACTAAGTCTGTCTTTACTGCTCAAATTAGTCAATCAGTTGTGGTCTCTGATTTATGCTGTTTGACAGCAGTCATCCCTGAAGATTACGGGCTCTTTGTTCTTCTTTAGCTAATAAGCACCCCATTAGAAGACAGTACTCCCAGGTATAAGATGCACTGATTTAGCTGAAGGACTCCTTCAGTATGCGAGTCTGAGATTTCATTGCAGTGTAATTAACTTGAATAACAGTTAACGCCGTGTTTTCCCCCATTGTATGTTATTGATTAAGGAGTGAAATAAGTACACAATTCCCAGTTCTCTGGAATAGCTCATATACTTTATTTCTGTAGTAACCATATATTCAAAATGCAAGTCAAGACATTAGGTCAGACAAAAAAAAAAAAAAAACGACTGGGCTTTTTTCCCCCCAATAGTTAAATTTATTTACCTTGAGTCTTTCAAACTATATTTAGTTATACTGTTAGTTAATAGACTTCATGTAATAGAATAAAAGAACTGCAGATTTGGGCTTCTCTACATTTTTTGTAGTGGGCTGGTATTAAAATATGTCTTTTACATGCATTCCCTCATATAGGGTTAACTACTGTGGTTCATTCCAAATTCCATCTTAATTGTCTTTAGTAACTATTCGTTTTATGGGTTTATCTTCCGTTTCATTTTATTTCCTTCTCTGTTTAGCTATTTTCACTTTGTTGCTCTGAGTCAAATGTGAAATGATTATCCTTTGCTGTTGTATATAGGATCTATTTCCATCAGCCCCTCAATTTATTGATTTGTATCAAAATTATCATTGGAAAGATTTAACTGGCCCCCCAAATATCACTTCTAGTATTATATAATCCACCCATTCTCATGGAGTTTATATGCTCTACTAGAGACTTTTTTAATGCCTCACTTTTTTGAGTCCTAATTCATGGACTGCTTAATTGCTGAGCTCATAAAAAAAGAAATGTACCAGCCTGGCCAATGTGGTGAAGCCTCGTCCCCCACTAAAAATACAAAAATTAGCTGGGTATGGTGGCAGGTGCCTGTAATCCCAGCTACTCACCAGGCCGAGGCAGAAGAATCACTTGAACCTGGGAGGCGGAGGTTGCAGTGAGACGGGATCAAGCCACTGCACTCGAGCCTGGGCAACAGAGTGAGACTCTGTCTCAAAAAAAAAAAGAGAAAGAAATGTAAATCACAGACCTACTTGAAAACTCACCTTTTTGAGTACCTCCCTAGTTCACAATGCCCTCTGTGCCTTGCATATTTTACTTATGTTGAATGTATGAGTTATGGCTCCAAATTTCAATTCTGGCATAGCCTTGTCAATAGCAACACAAGGGCTACCTCTATATAATAAGGACCTTCATTTCTAATCAGCATCAATATATTAGGTTTGCTCAATTTGCATATCTAGCATCCTATAGCCAGGTGGGCAGGAATAGCAGAATGTCTGCAGTGTGTCATATTTGCAGTCCACAAATCAGGGCTTGTTAACTTGCATGCAACCAATTATAGCATGAGTGTGCTGCAACAGAATCCTCAGTAAATCAATTACCGCAAGAGAATTCCCCCACTACAAAGAATGAGAACTATGAAGTTTCATACCTCCCTGCCCCTTCTCTCCTAACTTGCCTGATTGAAAGTCTATGGCTGAAATATTTAGACTTTTCTCATTCAGCTATAGAGCCTCTATACCTACAATAGGACTCATGAACTGTTGGAGGCACCTACCTGGAGATTAAGGTACTGTGACCTTTACCCCTACCTCAAATAAATATTTGTAGGCATGATATGTATTAATAGGAAGGTTTGAATGGATAACTTTATATTGGATATTATTTTGTTTTGCTGTATAGTTTTATAATCAATATTATTTTTCTAAGACTACCATTGATGAGTTTTTAATAATTATATAAAAACTGGTGGAATAAACATAATAAGATTCAATGTAGATTTTAGCTGTACCTTTCTCCACCTCAGTTTTGACAGTGTGTAAATTAACAATGAACAAAATGGTTTCATGATTGGGGAGAAGTTGTAGGGTTGATGGTAGGGGAAATTGAGTCATACAGGGTTGAAATAATATGACCAGACTCATACCAAACATATAAGTGAAGGGAGGGCCATGGGCATTTGCTAGTTGATTCTGTACTCTTGCCATGGCCCAGAATCTTTCCAACCATATTTCAGTCTGGGTTGACAGTAGTGATGAAGCCCATTCCCTGTCTCTGCCAGAGATCGCCTTATGGGTGAAGTAGAGAAAGACTACACCCATGTGATTCCCTTGGGATGCTGATTTTCCTTGGGAGCTACTTTCTCTCCTGAACATGCTTATGGTACCCTTGTTGGAGAACTGGAGAGCATGAGTTTATACGATTACAGCCTCATTTGACTAAGCCTTTTCCTTGAAGTTAAACATGGTAGCACCCTAACCCCCATCCTGAAGAATGAATCCAAGCTTCTCAGGGGTGATTTTCACCTTGTCCCCATAAACAAAAATTCCTGAGGCTTTTTGAAGGTCACAATAGCATTGGAAAGGACACCCCTGGAACTTGGAATGATGCAGACTTGAATTTGATTCTTGCCTCTGCCATGTACTGCTGTGGGACTTGCCTGGATTTATTTTCTTATCTGTAAAACAGAGATAGGAGTGTCCACTGCCAACTTCACAGAGTGAGAGGGTAATGAAAAGTGTGTAGCCTGGTCTGTGGCACTTATTTGTTGCTTAATACAGGTTTGTATACTTTCCTTAAAAGCCCTTGAATGATATATAACTTTATAGGGATAGGATAACAGAGTTTGGACATACTTGTAGAAGGAAATGACTTTCAGCGTCTTGACAATTAAGTGAGGGAGAGATTATTTGCAGTTTGCTAACATTTCCTAAAGCTGTGGTGTGTGAGATACACTAGCACACATATTTTTTTTTTTTTAAAGGAAACCAAAGCAAAGGAATTTTAACTAACTGTAGTATATCAAGGAAGCACTGTTTTGAAGGATCAAGGCTTGGCTGTAACAATTATCATGGTGACATTTTGATAAATAAATCCTTAGGGGAGTGTTTCTGGGGGTTAAACCGCCTCTTCTTCCAAAGGTGTTAGCACAGTGTCATCCCAGGCTGTCTGAAGAGGGAAATAATAAGAGAAACGGAATTAGTTGCTGAGTGTCTGCTCTGTCCATAGAGAGTTAGAGAATTTGTAGTTCAGTGAGAGGAGACTCCTGTTGGAGGTGGAGACCCAGCAGTGTCAGCCCCACCTCTGCTAAGCACTGCCTGGAGATGAGAGCTGACTTTGAAACATTCCCAGATGACAGACTCAGCCACAGGGCAGTTTTTTTAAAGTGAATCCTAGTCTACTTTTCTGTCTTTGTTGTGAGAGATTTCTAACCCTAAAGAATTCAGGAATTAAAAAAAAATAGCGATAGTTGATGATATGGCAAATGCCTGGAGTAGGCACATATTTAGGGAAGAAGAAATTGCAATGGGATGTGCGAATGTATCCTGGGCTGAGACTGTTCAGTGCAAATACTTACAGCAGCAGGTTTCTGGGTAGATTTTTTTTTTTGGCTTTCCCAGCTGTCCCTTCACCTTCACCCTTTTTGGCTCCCTTCCCCAGCTATAACTAGTTAAAGATCATGGGGTTTTTTTGTTTATTTTTTTTCCTTTTGGGCATAGACTAGCCTTAGCATCTCTGAATATAAATCATCTTTGATAATGTCTCAGCTGTCAGGAGAAATTTGCTGAAGGGGTCATGACTTGTTATGATGTTTAAGTTCTCCAGTTTGTCTGTGGGCTATGGAACCAGACTCCTCCCCTACTTGCCCTCATGAATGTAGCTGTAAACATTACACAAATGGTGCTTATATGCTGCTGGTGGGAATGGAAATCAGTTTAGCCGCTGTGGAAAGCAGTTTGGTGATTTCTCAAAGAGCTTGAAACAGAATTACCATTTGACCTGGCAATCCCATTACTGGGTATATACCCAAAGGAATAAATCATTCTACTAAAAAGACACATGCACATGTGTGTCTGTCGCAGTACTTTTCACAATGGCAAAGACATGGAATCAACCTAAATGCCCATCAGTGGTACCCTAGATGAAGAAAATGTGGTACATATATACCATGGAATACTGTGCAGCCATAAAAAAGGACAAAATCATGTCCTTTGTAGCAACATAGATGGACCTGGAGGCCATGATCCTAAGCGATTTAATGCAAGAACAGAAAAACCAAATCCTGCATGTTCTCACCCGTAAGTGAGAGCTAAACATTGAGTAAACATGGACACAAAGAGGGGGAACAGTAGGCACTTAGGCAAACTTGGGGTAGAGGGTAGGAGAGGGCAAGGGTTGAAAAACTACCCATCAGGTATTATTCTTATCACTTGGGTGACAAAATAATCTGTATACCAAACTCCCCTGACGCGTAATTTACCCATGTAGCAAACCTTCACATGCACCCGCTCAACCTAAAATAAGAGTTGGAAAGGAAAAAAAGAGCACCATGCATGTCTTTTTAAAGTACTGGCCGAACACAGAGCAAGTCTTTTCTCCCTATTAATATTTTCAAAGAGCAAATGAAATGTCTGCTTCAAGGGAACTAGTATGTAGAGTGTCTGTTAGGAGTTCAAGTCATTAAGGACCATGACTCTCAAAATAGCCAACAATGTTTGCATTTGTTTTGCCAGCAAATACTGTTTATCAAGTACTCACACATGTTGTTACTGGGTTCTGTATCAAGTAACTTGAAAGAACCCACCATTGCTCTTTAAGAAATCATAATTCAGAATTACTAGAGAGAGATGCTGTGAATCCTGCGCCAGCTGCCTGTTTGGGTTGTTTTCTGCTCTCAGGCTTAGACCAGTGCTCACACTGTCAAAAGCCAACACCTTTAATATTTCCACCGTGGTTTGTTGTGTCACCTCTTGAGACTAAGGAAAGGATTGGAGTTCTTATGAGGTAATTTAATCAGAGCTCTTTTAATTATCTTACTTCAGGTATTAAACTACTGGATTCTTGAACCTTGACTTGTGTTAAGGTAGATGTGAGCTATACTCTTTCTTGAGCCTGTTGTGTTTTATGGGATGTAACAAGTGAACTACCAAGCATCCTATGCTGTGAGCTTTTGGATGAAACACCTGCTGATTTGCAGAGATCAATTAGTCATAGCATGAGAAGAGAAATTTCCGTAGATGTTCAAGGTGTTAATTGGATTGTGTAAAGTAAGTTAAGAAGGGGAGGGATTAAGATAAAAAGATATGTATCTTTTCGTTTAAAAAAAATACTCTTATTCCACATTCTTTGTAATAATTATGGAAATCTAGAAGAGTTGTAAGGTATGCTGATGTGTCAACACCAGTGAGGATATTGCAAAACCTACTTTTAGCGATTTCTTACACATCAATACCCCTGCTAAAATGAGGCACATTTTTCTGGAGGTGTTTATGTTTTAGGTTGCTGGAGTGTTTGTTGTTGCCACAAATGATTATCCCTAAGTTCACATGATCATGTTTATAGCTTCAACTTTGCGGGACCCTCAGGCTGTCTTGTCAGGCTGAGTTTTAAAATTCCAAAGCGAACTGTGAAGACATGACATGAGGTAATGAGGAGGCAAATAAGAGTGTATAACTAAGAAAAATGTTGTATCCCAAAGGTTTAAATTCCCATAGGAAAGAAAGTCTTGCTTTCAAAGATTAATATTGCAGGATAGAACAGTCGATAGCTGTTTCTCCTTAATGTTAAAGCATTGAAAATTACTGATGAATTAGCTACCTTCCAGCCAGCCCAGATCCTGAGCAGGGTAGGACCACTTTTGTGTCCCTGGCAGCTGGCACAATGATCAGCCTTCCACATGTTCTCATATTTGTTGGAAGGGAGAAAAGAGGGGGAGGAAAGAGAAAGGTAAAAGCATGAAATGGAATTAAGGGAATGAATGAAAACAGGAAAGAATAAGGGAGAAAGAAAAACAGAGTGAAGTAAATGGAACTAGAAAACTGGTTTGTTAACACACATACACAATGCATGCACGCATGCGCGTACACACACACACACACACACACACACACACACACACATTAAGAAACCTGTCCAACTATTACTGACAGACCTGGAACCAGAACACAGGCAAGTCTTTATAATCTATCTCCTTCTTGTCCCTCTGTTTCATAGTAGGAAGTCATTTCATGGGCATTTTGAAAGCCTTGAAGAGGATTATTAAAATGTATAAATTAAAAGTCCTTGGAAGGGAAACCATGCCTTAAACTGAGTTATTTAAATTGAAGAGAGGCAAGTAAGATTTTAAAAGGCCCCAGGAAGGTTACATTTCATAGGAGGAAAAAAAGTGAGTTGAAAACATCTGGAAAGTAATTCTTTGGTATTTCCTTACAATATTTTAATTTTACAACAAAATAATATATCGGAAGTCTCATGTCTCATGTTCCCATCCAAATGTGGACTTCGTAACCCTCCTTCTTTTTTTTTTCTTTCCTCGTTTGCAGTTATTTTTTCTCTCTCTACCGATTGTACTTGGTGTCTGACTCTGCCTGCCTTTTTTTTTTTTTTTTTGAAACAAGGTATTGCTCTGTTGCCCAAGCTGGAGTGCAGTGGTGGGATCACGGCTCACTGCAGCCTCTCCTGGCCTCAGGTGATTTTCCTATCTTAGCCTCCTGAGTAGCTGCAACTACAAGTGCAGGCCACAATGCTTGGCTAATATTTTTGTATTTTTTGTAGAGAAGGAATTTTGCCAGGTAGCGCAGGCTATTCTCAAACTCCTGACCTCAAGTGATCTACCCACCTCAGCCTCCTGAAGCGCTGGGGTTATAGGCATGAGCCACCACACCGGGCTTGCTTGCTTTCATTGACCTCAACATTCCTTCTCACATCTTTTGTTTTCCTAGATGTGTGTCTATTTGTATTGCTCAGTTCTTCCTCTGCTTTTCCCATAACCTTTTTTCCTGACAGGTACTTTTCTACTGTTTTGCTTTGTTTTGTTTTGTGGTTTTTGTCAGCTATTCTTTCTCCTGGTTGGCATTCCTCTCTTTTTCCTTTTTAGCTCTCTTTCTTCCATTCTTCACCTCTCCCATCCTTTTCTCTCCCCTTCTTCGAGATTTACTAATGGCAAACTGTCATTGGAAATCTGTTACAGGATTAAGCTATTTCTCCATTATGTACTTGAATGTACCCAGAATCAGCTGTTATTACTGTCTTACAGGTTATAACACTTTCCCCCAGAATATAATAAAAGCTCCTGGATGACATTTATAGTGGTGAAAGGTAGTTTATTTGGGCTGGGCTTGACATTTTAGGATCAACATTTCTGATCACTCTTTTCTCAAAATCTTAATTTCATTGTGTTACTCTGTGGCCATTTTCTATGTTGTTTTCTATAGCAACAGGCAGTGGATAAATAGGAATATTTATGTAATCTTAACTTTTATTTATTATTAAAGTATTATTTTATACAATACAATTCCCCTATTTTAAGGGTGTGGCCTGAAGAATTTTGGCTATTCAATTGTTTAGCCACTACCATTGTCAAGATATACAACAGTTCCCTCATCTTAAACAGTCACCAAGTCACCTTCTCCCTTTACCACATTACCTGCTTTTTGTCATTGTGGTTTTGCCTTTGTGCAAACAGAAATGGTCTGCAGAGTCATATGGTAGGTGTACCTTTAATATTACAAGAAGTGGCCATACTGCTTTCCTAAGTATCTGTATGGTTTTGCATTTTTACTAGCAATGTATGAGATCTACTTGCTCCACATCCTTTCTAACACTTGGTATTGTGAGCCTTTCTAACTGCAGCCAGACTAGTAGTGTGTAGTGATACCTCACTGGGATTTTAATTCACATTTCCCAAATAACTAGTAATGCTGAACTTCCTTTCTTGTACCTATTGCCCATTTGTATACCTTCTTACACACAGTGTCTGTTCAAATCTTTTACTCATTTTTAGATTATTTTCTTGAATTGTAAGAGTTCTTTATATATTGTAGATACAAGCTATTTGTTGGACATATGTATTGCAAAGATACTCTCCTAGTATGTTCCTTATATTTTTGTTTACTTAACTGCATTTTTTCAAATATAAGATTTTTCATTTTGATAAACCCATTTTATCATTCTTTTATAATTTGCGCTTAAGAAATTTAATATCACAAATGTTTTTTCCTGTGTTTTCTTCTGACATTTTAGCTCTTATATTAAGATACATAATTCATTTAATTTTTGAATGTAGTATGAGGTTCTTTTGTTTTTTTTCCATACAGATGTCTAGCTGATCCAGCAGCATTTGTGGAAAAGTCTCTGTCTTCCCTCACTGAATTTCCTTGACATCTTTGTCAAAAATCTATTAATATGGTGAATTACATTAATTGCCTTGCATTCCTGGGATAAACCCCACTTGGTCATAATATATTGTCCTAATTGTATATTATTTCATTCAATGTGTTAATATTTTGTAAAGAATTTGTTTAATTTCCTTCAAGCCAGGAAACACATAGATCTCTTGACTTTTCCCAATTTATCAGAAGTGAAATTCTGTATTTCTGCCATCTAATATCAGCCTTTTCCAGATTTGGGAGTAAAGTCAAATCCTTGAATAGTTATTTTCTAAACAATCCTCTGAAGGTTGGAGGAACAAATATATTTATCTCCAAAAGGCTCAATTTTCTGCTAGTCTGCAAATTATCCCCAGGAAGACATGGCTCAGGTTGGTTAGTAGGCACTTTTAAGAAACTGACACTTGTCTAGATGTGAGACCAAATAAGTTAGCAATGGCTTTTGCCCTCAGGAAGCTGTGTCCTTCTCTTGCTTGCTAGTGGATTGTTTCTATTTGCTTGTTAATCACTCTGAGTAACACATTCCAGCTCTTATCGCTTCCAGCCTCTGGCAGTCAGAACTCAAAGAGTCAATATATTTGTGTCCTGTTTAGATGGCGATGATATGGATTTCAAATAAATGTGTTTCCATATTCGTAACATGGTTCATCAGAAATTTAATCAAATTTCTTTATTTGTTTCCTATGTGTTTTGTTCTATTAAACAACGTGGGCTGTGTGCTTTAATGTGGTTAGAAAAAACAACTCTTTCTCTGCTGTCTCACATGGTAATCTTATTTGCCTCTGATGACTGGAGCAGATCAAGTAATCACTTCGCAGCATTTGATAAATACATCACATTGACTGTGAGATGAAACAAGAGACTCTAAAGCCTTGTTCCCTGGTGAAATAAAATCAGGTTATTGTCCTCATAAACCATTTCTCTTCCTTAGGCTTCTGAGCAGGAGTCATTGCTGCTGTGATAAGCATGTCTACTCTCTCTAGAACTAATGAAACTCTTGGCAGTTTAGAATAAAGGTCATTGTTTTTGACAAAATGGAAAATGGGATTTGGGATTCAAATGATTTAGGTATTTTTACACTACAAAAATTGACGGTATGTGGAAATAAAGTCATACCTTTTCTTCTTTGATGGGAGCAGTGTGTATCTTCATATTCCATTATTTCAGAGCGTGCTGTGAAACTTCAGCTTTTTCACTCCCTGTGTTCTTCCATGGCTAACCCAGATTGCAGCTCAGGGTGAGAGGCTGTGGCTGGCCCAGCTGTAGCTGCTCCAGGGGGAAGTGTTCTGTGTGCTCAGGGAGCCCAGGACATTTTGTTAAATGATTTAAACATGAAACAGCTGAAACCACTTGACTTGTTTTGTGTGTGTGTGTGTGTGTGTGTGTGTGTGTGTGTGTGTGTGTGTGTGTGTGTGTTAGGGGCGGGGTGGCTTCTAAACAACAAAACTTTCTCACAGTTCTGGAGATTGGGAAGTCCATGACCCATGTACAAGCAGATTTGGTGTCTGGTGAGGGCCCATTTTCTGGTTCAAAGACAGCTTCCTCCCCCCTGTATCCTCACTGGGTGGAAGGGCACTTGACTTTCACTAACAGAATCTCCGAAGTGAAAATAATGAAAGCAACAATGTGAAGGACACTCTGCAATCTACAATAATATAGTAACAACATTTATTTTTCCAGATGAGTTTAAAATGTCAGCAGTTATATGCATTGTGACCTATTGGATGAAAATATTGTATCTCCACTCCTTAAACATATCAGTAGGAAGACAAAAGTGATGAATATGTGTAATAATAAATTCATTCTGTCCACAAAAGGCAGCACTTTAAAGCACTAATGATAATTCAGTGGTGCTAAAATGGAATTACAGAAAGAATTAAGTACCAAAACGGATCCCAGCTCTTACCCAGTCCTTTGATTATAACTCTTAAGGAAACGTTAGAGAGAATAAATTGGAGTGTCACCAACCCAGAAGATCAACTGGTGTTGGATTGTATTTTAAAGTATTAACTATAGGTTTTGATCATCTTGGTTTCATTTTTTGGATTATTAACCTGTCCTATAGAAACATAATACTTTATAATAAGACAAATTAGAAGATTATACTGGTAGTTTGAGATCTAATATTCCTTCAATTCTCCATTTTTCTTGAGAATCAGAAATCAGCTCTTGATTATCCCCAGGGATGAAGGGAAACTGGGTTGGACCATCCAAAGCAATCAGTAATTCTGAAATCAATTGCATTTGCCCAGGGGGATGCAATAAAAGAACTCAGTTGAAGTATATCTTAGGAAGTCTATGTATACACTCAAAACCCCTGGGCCTGACTTTGACTTTGGGCTTTTCCCATTTTTCTCTGGTGGCCGATGAGCTAGAACTGTATTGAAGAGAAAGTTAGATTCTTCTTTTCCTTAACCATATCACGAACATGACTTGCTTATTGAATTCTTTCTCCAGTCCTGGTAAACATTGCCCTAATTTGTCTGTCTTGTTCAACTCACACCCATGCTGTTGAGTTAGAGAACGAATGACTGGACTACCTGCCCAGGGAAGGCAAGGGAATCACTTCATATCAAGTGGTTAGTCATGGGTAGAAATAGAAATACTCCCTTACCAATTGTGTGGCCTGATTTTCACTTAGTTGCTTCTTCTATCAGTCTGTATTCCTAAGCTGGGGTTCTAATACTTACTTTGCCAATGTTGAATATTTTAGTGAAATTTAAATGAGATAATCAGTGTAATTTTTTAAAAATTTAAACATTGTAACATTGTAAAAAACATGACACATAAAGTATTTTATTTGCTTTTTGAGATAAAGGGTTCTCTATTTTTAGGCAAAAGGTACTGCATGAGTTAAATGCCCATCATGATATACTTCAAGTCTACTCATAATAGAAATACTGCATAAGCTGAAAATTGATATGGCTCCATTCATCCTTCTTAATTTGCCAGATGATATATTTTATTCTTTTACTCTAATGTAAATTCAATGAAATATTGCTTATTTTATTTGAATAAACTAGCCTTGTTTTAAGCCATAACTGCCATGCCATCACTTAAATGTAGTTCTTCAAGTAAAGCCAGTGAAAATGTGTTCTATTAGATGGAAGAACGACCCAACTCTCAGGGTAAGACCAAAAAAAGAATAGCCTTGTGTGTTCTTCTGCCTGGTATATGCAGGTGAGTGAAGTCAGCAGGGTTCTCTTTATCCCAAGTGTTCATAAAAAGCTTTTGAAAGGTCAGGATTGTAGGGAGGCCTCTTTGTTCCTGGTGTCTCAGTTTTTCCCAGGCTGCCTCTGGCGCAAGTAGCAATAAGGTCACCCTCTCTGGGGGAAGGAAACTGAGACAGATGGACAAAACCAGAAGATGGTACAGAACTAAAGAGAACAGAGCCAGCTAAGCCAGAGGAGGGCATTATAAAGGGAAAAGGAGTAGGATGCCCTGTTTTTAAATGGAGTGTCTGTCCCAATAATACTATCAATGGAGATGTCTGTTTTTCACATCTAAATTTATGCATTGGCCATTATTCCTTTAGCTTGAATTACAGTCTTCAGCATCTTAACTGCGGTGTTTGAATGAGGCAGCAGAGAGGAACGTGTGTGAGATGCCCAGTGTCTGGGTATCATCATAATGAGCCTAGCAGAGCCCTGCACAAAGTCCTCCTGTCACCCAACACTCCGACAGACATGTGAGACAGCACTGGGATCTGTGAAGAAAGGGAGAAGATCTCCCTACTGCTCCACTCTACATTTTTAAGGAATGATTGTAATATAGGCAATTGTGATTTTATATTTGCATTCACCAAAATGTGTGACCACCCACCCCACCTTCTGTAAGTTGAAGGCTGTATTTCTGAATTTGGTGATTTGTATCAAAACCTGGGCTAACTGGCTTAGTATGTAAGAATTTCTCTTTGAACGGCAAACATTTCAAATATTCAGTTCTTTTATTACTCCATAATCTGGACTGGCTGAAGATTGTTTTCCAGTGCAATTTGCTGTGTTGGTTTTCTTTTTCTGTGAAGCCTTGTCTGGATTAAACCTGTGTCCTGTGGATTGCTTCACTTCCCCCTGCAGCCCAGTGGGGGAGTGGGACCAGCTGGTGTAGTTCTGTTGACCTCATTTAAACTCTCTGTTACATACTCTCTCTCTCTCTTTCTTTCTTTTTTTATTTCTATTTTTAAACTTGATATAGCTGTACATAACAAATTTTCTATAGAAAGTTTTTGTTCTTGTAAAGTGTAGGGTTCCTCTTGGGGCTTCATGAAGATCATGTTCATTCAGTTCATGGCCCTGATCCAAAAATATTTTTTAAACTCATCTATTCTCAGAAGAGCAACACATATGGACATGCGCGTGCATGCACACACACACACATTTCCTGTAGTTTTACACTTCCGTTTTCTATAGTTTTATTACTAGGCTTAGATAGAATTTTTCTCATAATATTTAACTGGAATTACATGGATATACTTGAATCTTTAGATCTTTAGGAATATTAGCAAAGGGTGTAGCTTGGTAACACTTTAAAAAGGATCAGGAAAGGAGAATCTATTTGGTTCAGTCTACTTTATGAGACTTATTAAAAAAATATATTAACAGTAGAGACATATGCTGATAGGACATGTAAAGAATTAAACTATCATTATAAGGCCATGTTTTGTTATAAACAGCTTTTATGTACTTTCTAAATGTACTACTTTAATCTTCTGAATAACATGCATTTGAGTTCAAAACAAGTTCATTTAATAGATTACAATAGTGCAAGTTTGGTTTAGTGGTTTTTGGGAAACAGTTTTCTTCTTTGGCTAGGTTATGTAATAGGTTGACTATGGGTCAATTGTTTCTCAGAAAAGGTTATCAATGAGTATACAGCCTGATCTTCCTAAATCACAAAGCATATCCCAGCTTGGAAATAAATTTACTTGTATTAAAATCATAATGCCAGTTGTTTTTCCGTTATCCATTATTAATCACCCAATATCAGCTTAACAATAACCCACAACACTCAGACCAACTTAATCACCCAAAATCTTAGTTGCTGCAGAATAAAACAACAGTTCAGGTTTTCTTGTTTTTACCAGAAATATGAACAAACTTAATAATATCTTCCATTGACTATGTAAATGATTTTTAATCACACCTCTTCCCCTTTCTAAATAAATAAACAAACAAAATGGATCTCATGGCTGGGAGAATAACTGGAAAAGTTTCATTTTAGCTTCAGTGCACATTTCCTGGGCACTCATAAGTCAGCAACTGGTGTTTACAATCCAGCTGTCCTCCGGAGAGTAGAAATAAAATATTACCTAGTATTAGTGTGAGTTAGAATAAAGCTCTTCATGGTAAATTTGTGATAATTGAGGGTCCTAATATGTGACCTTTTAAATATAAGCTTTTGTTTTATCATTTTGACTTCTATTGTGACATTAATCACATTTTTCTTTCCAGGTCAGTGTCCCTACTGCTCAGTTACTGTATGTTTATAGTCTAATTTAATTTTATAATTGAGCTATGTAAAATACTGTATGGGAAAATTAAACAGATCACAAAATGTCCCATAATAATATTAGCTGGAGCCGTATGAAATGGCTGATATTCGACTGTTCTTGACCTACAGAAATGGTATTCACTTAGTTCAGACCTCTACCAAAACCTCAGTATTTAATGGTTCAAATCAAGAAGCCACCCACTTAGTACACCTGGATGTACTAGCAGCACCCACTGAGTGCAGGCAAAATTGGCTTGAAGTTCTTAGAATCTAAGCACGGATAGATAGAGATACAGGTATCTCTTTATATAGCTGTATCTAGGTAGATATCTCACACCCCCCCCCACACACATACATATTCATATTGTTTTAAGCCTTTTAAATGGATAGCTTTCTAAAATGGATTAGAACTTTTATAACTCATTAAACTGACCAAACCAAACAAATAGGAACTTTCTGAATGAATCAGACATCAGAATGGACGTCAACTCTTCTACCATGAATGTGATACCATGATGCCAGTGAAACCGATTGAGTTATATTAGTTCTTACTGCAGTATCCCTAGAATATTGTGCTTTTTAAGCTTTGGTCAGTTTTAACAGATTTTCTATTTTGTCTACTATTGTATCTCTGCTCTCATAGGATCTATAACAAGTTCTAACCCCAGTTATTTATGGCTTCTAACATTCTTTGGATTTAGAAAATAGGTCACCAAATTTGTAATATTTTTAGGTAAAGCATAAAAGCAAATATTCTATAAAATTGATGGTGTATGACTTTTTCCTCCAAGACAGAGCAAAGAGTTTTATGGCTTGACTTTTGTGACTTGACTAATTGATTCTCAGTTGTGTTCCAAATATATAAGATTGCCAGATAAGTATTTGTGGATAAATGAGATGTTATAAGAAGAAGCCAGGGAGGGTAAATCTGATGCAAACCTGGTGGAAATTAGCTAACTCTTCTATCTTAGTTTGAAATTCATTTTTTTTTTTTTTTTTTTTTTTTGCTACTTTCAGAATCATTGAACCCTTAACCATTGACCTTGGATGGATGTGGCAACTGAGTCACAGATATTGTGACTTTTAAATCTTTAGGGCGAGTTGATAGCACTCAGTTTTCAGTGTGGTCTCCAGTGGTATCCACAATAATGAAATCTTAGTTGCTTGGGTGATTTGCTCAATCTGTATATATTTCTTATGTTCTGTCCTGAAAATAAGTTCCATCATATAAATTAAAGGTAAGGAAGTCTGTTGCATAAATTTAGGCTCATTTTAAATCCTAAACTTTAAACTGAATGTTAAGTATTTCACAGTTACAATATTTTTCAAATGGCAAAATTGCAAATCTACTTCTGTAAATAATATTGTGGGAAAATCACAACAATTGCAATGTTGGAAAATACCTTTCCAATCAATACTACTTTTTCATATTTTCTCATTTCATATCCATTCACACCCTTGACCAAGACAAATTAGGACATTTTTTATTATAACGCTAACCCTTTATAACCATGTAAATAAAAATTACTTTATTAATTTGTCGGGTTTAGAATTAGGTGTTAATGTCTTTGGTTTGCCATTTAAGTACATTTTACACATATGTGTTTAGTGCATATTTCAAGTAACAGTCGTGAAATGTAGTAAGGAATATCACTGGTCTTTCAGAGCAGATGATCAATTCACAGTTGATGTGGACATCTGTATCTGTGAGTGCTGGAGGCTCATGCAGCAGACATGCAGTGGGAAAGCTTCCCCACTTTGTGAGGCAAGTAGCGCCTCCCTTGCCCTATTAAAGCTGCGGACTAGGAGTAAGTTTCCCTTTTTGCATTGACATGATTGAGGCAGTTTTCGAAGGTCTGACAATGTTGGGATTATCTTCCCAGATCAGATGACTCCTGATGCATCTGCTCACATTGTTTTGCCAGCTTTCAATTGGCCAGGTTCCCCAGTAGGTTCCTTTCATTGCAAATTTAATCCCCTTTACAAAATAGAATATTACTCTTAGTTTTGTCCTGAAAAAAGCACATTAAATAATTCATTATAATCTTCCAGTAAATGATTCCTATTATAGGCATTTTAAATATTTCCAAATGATCTTGTTGGATTAATATTAGTAAATTAAAAGTGTATTTCACCGGTCTGAATTTAGAGTTCTCTCATGAATGATGGTTGGGACAACCAAAAATTCTATTAAAAAGAATTATAGCCATGTGATTTCTGTTAATGAGGCTTTTCCATATTTAAATCTAGAACTACCACCAGGCCTAATCTTAGCAATTTTGTACATTAAGTTGTACATTGTTTACAGAAAATGAAAGTAGAATGGGAATGATGAATTTCTATTGTGCCTAATGTCTGCTCTTACTTTTCCTAATTACATGATTTAACCAATGCGCCAGATTCTTTAGATAACCTTGTTCCCCCCTCTTTAAAGTATCCTTCTCTATTTTGCAAACTTTGCCACTTTCTACCTAATGAATAAATGTGCATGAGGCAGTACAGACAAAGCTCCTACATAGAAGCAGGTTGTGTTCCATAATGTATTTGTTTGGACCTCAGAATATACTATGACATGTAGGATCTGAGGCCAACAGACAAGAGTGTACTTAACACAAAATGTACACTGAATAACAGTGCTATCGAACTGAGTCATCTTGGAGAACATTATTTCTATGAAAAGTGAGACTTCCAAAAATTTAAATGCAAGCAACAAATCTGCTCTTACTGAAACTCTGTAGCTTTGAGATCTGTGCCTTCCCACCACCCCTGAGAAGTGGGAAGAGACTCCCACAGTTCTGAATGTGTGACTGATTTGACTTGGTGCCTGGCTACAACGAAGGAGATTAGGAGTTTGGGAAGAGGGGGAGCACAGATATTCTGGGTCAAGGAATTAGAATGAAGATGGGAGGACTATGTGAAGGGTCTGGACTGAGGAAAAAGGAATGGAAGAACATCCCACATGAATCCCCCTCCTTTTTTCTTATAATTTCCCCTTATCTTTTCTGTTTCTCACTTTCTAGACTTTTCAAAATTATCAATAATTTATGGAGGTGGAGAAGAGCAATGGCCCAAATACTGTACTAGATCGAGGATGTTGCTCCCTCTTCTTGCATCCTTCCCTGTTCCTCTCTTGCTCTGTGAGAACTCAACCCTTGAGTGACCTTGGTGCCACTGGGTGAAGCTGAGTCCTGGGTGCAGAGTATACCCCATGTGTTGTTTGAGATGCCTGAAGTCCAGTAGCAACAGGTGAGGGAAAGGGGATTCTTCTTTCAGGCTCTCTGGGCTTACAGATCTTATTGGTTAGTTTACTGCTTTTCATCTAGGACACACAGTATCTTTCATGGAGTACTCTCCAACGCAAGAATTCAAGATCTGATCTTACCTATGGGGTGGAGTTTAATGAGTCTGATGAAAAATTGGCAGTTTGACCAGGATCTTCTTAAAGACTTGATTCCTAAGTTAGATACATCAATTAAAAAAAAAAAAAGATGTAGCGAAGTATGGGCATTATGAACAGCAAGAGAAAGTTAAAAAAAAAAGGTTATAAAATTTTCCCTTATAAGTTCATCTGTTTTGGGATACTCAAGAGAGTCTGTCCTGTACTAAATGAGGCACACTCAAAATCAGTGCATACTGATCCTTTGTGGTTCATAAGCGTGATGATGAGTTTTACCATAATGTGTGACATGTGCCTCCTTTAGCCTTATTAGGATGTTGGCACATTACCCATCTGTTATGAAAAAAAAATCAGTACATATTTAACTCTGTGTTCCTATACAAGGCCGACTTAGATTTGTGGTTTGAAAGGATTTGGGCTCTAATTTGTTCATTTAATAGTCTGTGGCTAATTAACTGTGTTGGTTAGAATTCAGTTCTGGAGAGCTTAAGGTCAAGGGCTCAATTTCCCTGTGGACCAGTTTATCTTTTCTGTTTCATGGTCATTGATTACGCTCCTGATCCCTATTCAGGTGACTTACAAAGTTATATTGTTGATTATGAGGGATTGGATATGGACAAATGAAAGCAAAACCTTTACCAGAACAAATTTATTGCATATAATTGACAAGTCAAATTGGCATGCCACTTAGTATCCTGAAGTTTGACGTTGGATGGGACCTAAATGAAAATACCAGCTTTGCCACTTAACTAGAGTACTTTGGGCAATATGGTTTACTTTCCTAAATGTTAGTTTCTCTAGCTACAAAATGAGGATGATGTCAGCCTCATAGGGAAGCTATGAGGATCCCTGAGATCCTCAGATATAATGTTGGCTGTGGTACACGGCTGGGACATGATCTTTGTTTGCACTGGCCTAGTTCTCTCAGGGTATACTGTCCCATGCTGAATGTCCTAGGGCCTCTGCTTACTCTGTGCTCTGCCGATGGTATCCGTTAAACTCCTGCACCCACCATAGTTCCTCACCAGCTGTCTCCAGCTATACATCAGGAGAGCTTGAGAGCTTGCCTATGAGGACAGTTTGTTCCATGATTTATCTTATTTCATAGCACCTTTCAACTAAATGGTTCTGAGTGGTAGGAATTACAGTGCACAAGGAGAGGATGGAAGTCTCATAGAAACACAAAAGATAAATAGGCCTACTCTGTTGGGGGAGATTACATAGATGGACTTCAGCCTGTATCTGAATCTTAAGATTTCTTCCACTTTATCAGGGCCTTCCAATGAGTTCTCATCCTAAAGTCATTTTCAAGTTTGTGCTCCTAACTACTCCGTTCATTTCCTCATTTGCAAATTTGTTCATCTCCCAGGAGAGGGTTGAAAGTAATAGGTATCATAAAGAAGATTTGGCATAGAAATTATAAATAAGATTAATAAAAATATGGTGGAATGATGCTTTTAAATTCTCCTTCTAAGATTATTAGCTTTTTTTGTGGAGAGAAAAATGCAAATGTGATGCTAATTATGAAGATCCATCTGTTGTACTTAAAGTACCACAGAAAAAAAGCCTAAATTTAAAGCTCTTCTGTAGTACTTTGCAGTCTTTGAAGACTCGTTTTGGAGAGGCTGTTTCCATTTCAAACAAACTTTGATATCCTCTAAGGTAGGATGTCTACTTGAAAGACTCTGAGATGCTATTTGAAGAGGCCAGTTTATTCTGCTGTACCACTCTTTTTTGTTTGTTTTATTCTGCTGTACCAAATACGTACTTAATGGGCAACTGAATAATTATTTGGAAAGAACTGTTAAGTAAATTATGAGAAGCAAACATTAGGTAACTACCAACCCCTGAGTACTTACTCAGCTCAGAATTTGTTTCTTTTAATACCTGTCCTGGGCAGGGATTCTAAAGAGTACTTTAATAAACATTTATTGAAATCTGTTCTATACTCAGTCTTAGACTGAGCATTCCCTTAGTAATTTGGGTCAGGTCCAGTTTAGGAGTTGGGTGAGAAATTCATCTGACCTCTCTCATCGTGTGTTTTTTAACTTGTAAAACTGGAAAATTTACTTTCAATAAATCTTCACAAAGTCCCCTGTTGCAGAACCTAAGTATTGTTAAAGCCCCAAATTCATGTTCTTTCCATTGTGTGATGTGATGTCATATGGTATAGAGATAGGGATTTATAAGTTATCATGGTAAAGGGACTTAGTCCATGTCATGCTGCTGTAAGAAAGTATCATAGACTGGGTAATTTATAAACAATAGAAGTTAACTGGGCTTATAGTTCTGGAGGTTGGGAAGTTCAAGAGCAGGGGGATGTGTCTTGTGAGGACCTTCTTGCTGCATCATAATAAGGCTGAAAGCATCACATGGTGACAGTGTGCACAAGGGATAGCAAGAGAGGACTGAACTCACTCCTGTGATAATGACAGACTTACTCCTGAGGTGATGACATTAACCCATTAATAAGGGCAGCCCTGCTTCTGTGGCCTTTCTGGGCTCAATCCACCAAGCTGCTCTCACAGGTTAAAGTCTTGGGCTGCTGTTTTTCCAGGCTGGAGTTGGACATTGGTGACCCTGTGGTTTGTGGTCTCAGGGATCACACCACTCCATGGCTCCACTAGGCATTGCTCTAGCAGGGACTCTCTGCAGTGACTCTACCCCTGTGACAAGTCTTTGCCTGGCCCCCAGGCTGTCTGTAATGTCCTTTGAAACCTAGATGGAGGCCACCATGGCCCCACAGCACTTGCATTCTGTGTGCCTTCAGAAATAGCACCATATGGATATTACCAAGATTTATAGCTTGTACCTTGTAGAGTGACAAGTCAAGCCACACCTCAGCTCACCTGAACCATGCCCAGGGCAGCTGAGGGGTGCTGTACCAGAATTCCAGGAGTGGAGTCCCAAGACAGTGTAGGGCAGTGAATGTTGAGGTCATGTAGGTGCCTCTCTGGAAACCTTGCCCTTGAGGTACTAGCTTGCCTTGGAGAGCTTTGAAATGCCTATTGTCCTATAGTCTTGATGAGTAGAACCTGGTTTCCTTCTATCCATATGAATCTCCTTAGCAAATGTCTCTTGACCACACCTTAGTATTCTCTCCTAAAGAATAAAAACAAACTTTTTTATTCTTTACATGGTCAGGCTTATAGTTTTCCAAATCTTTCCATTCTGCTTTCCTTTTAATTATAAATTCCATTTTTACATCATTTCTCTCTTCCTTCATTTTACTGTAAGTATCTAAAAGAAGCCATGCAGCAGCTTGAACAGTTTGTTGCTTAGATCTATTTCTTCTGCCAGATATCCTAGTTCCTCACTCTTAAGTTCCGCCTTCCATGAAGTTCTAGGACATGGACATCATTCCATGAAGTTCTTTAAAAATAAAGGATGGCCTTTATTCCACTTTCCAATGCTCCTTGACTTATTATGTGATTACATCTTGATAAACAAATTGTATGTTGAAAATACAGTAAGTCAAAAATACATTTAACACACCTAACTTGCTGAACATCACAGCTTAGCCTAGCTACCTTAAACATGCTCAGAATGCTCTAATTAGCCTATAGACAAAAGCCTATTGTATAATCAAGTGTGGAATAGCTCATGTAATTTATTGAATACTATATTGGAAGTAAAAAACAAAATGGTTGTATGGGTACTGAAAGTACTGTTTCTATTGAATGCATATTACTTTCACACCATCATAAAGTAAAAAAATTGTTTAAGTTGGGGACCATCTACATCTTGCTTCTCATGTCTGTCTGATACCGTATCAGAATGGCCCTTACACTCTATTTCTCCCAACATTCTGACCATGACCAGTTAAGTAATCCCTAGGAAGATTTAAGTTCTCCCTACAGCTCTTGTCTTCTTCTGGGCCCTCACCAGAAGTGCCCTTACCACTCCATTCACAGCAAATCAGGCTTTTACTAGCCTGATGCTCCAAATTCGTCTTGCCTCTACGCATTATCCAGTCCTAAAGCTGCTTCCACTTTTCAGGTATTTGTTATAGCGGCAACCCCATTCTCTGTACCAATTTTCTGTCTTAGTCTGTTTTGCACTACTATAACAAAACACCAGAGATTTGGGAGTTTATAAAGAAATGAAGTTTATTCTTCTCATGGTTCTGGGGGCTGGGAATTCCAAGACTGAGGGACTGCATCTTGTGAGGGTCTTCTTGCTGTGTCATCCCATGGCGGAAGGCAGGAGGGCAAAAGAGTGCATGAGAGAAAGAGGAAGAAAAGGGGCCAGAACTCATCCTTTTATCATGAACCAACTCCACAATAACTAACCAACTCCCATGTTAATTAACTCACTCCCACAGGAACATCATTAATGCATTTATGAGGGCAGATTTCTTATAATCTACTCACCTCTTAAAGGTCTCACTTCTAAATGCCATTGCCTTGGGAATTCAGTTTCCAACACGTGAACTTTGGAGAATGCATTGAAGCCACAGCAGCGATGGAAGACACTAGATATTTTCTAGTGGATATTTTCTAGTGTCTTTCTAATGGAAGACACTAGATATTTTCAACTCTCTGAAAACAGGAGAGAATAAGAATGAGAGAGAGAGAGAGAGAGAACACGCTTTCACTTAGCTCAGGAACTGAGCCATGAGGGCCAGCTCTGATTGAGGACAGTAGTATTTGAAATGAGTCCCTGAGTTGTTCTCACCATAAAAGCCAGGGATGGAGCTTTAAGGAGATTGTTCTTGATGGTACCAAATGATGCAGAGAAATCCAAAAGAGTGAGAACAAAGACAAGGCAAAAATTCACAGTGCAAGAAAAATTAAAAAAAGAATAGAATTACAGAGCCCAAAGAACTTCTGAGATCTCTATTAATATAGTACACATACTAGAAAACTAAGATCAGGAAAGATAAAGACACTTAGACAGAGCTACACAGCTAATCAGCAGTCGTACCCAGGTCGGTTCTGTCTCCTGATTCCCAGCCTACATCTTCTCCTTTCATGCCTTCCTTTCCCTTTGTAGCTAGTCAGCACCCATACAGACCCTTAGCACTTTCCAAAGTTTTGATTTTAGTGACATTTTAAATGTGAACATGAATCTCACCAGAAAGTTTCTCCACACATGGAAACTTATTTGGGGCAATATAAGCGTTAAACATATTTTTCTTAAGGTTTGCTCAAGAGCTTCTTATATTGAAAAACTTACACATCATCTCATAATAGCTAAAAACATACCCTGAGAGGAAGTAAAGGGAATCTGTGATATGACATTCATAACAATTTAACAGAATACTTATTGACATATTCAGATTTTTCAATTATATATATATTTTTTAGAAAGAGTTATTTCTCATGATCATAGAAGACTATTTAATATGTAGAGACACCTAAAGAAGTTTTAGCTGGCTGGGCGCCGTGGCTCACACCTGTAATCCCAGCACTTTGGGAGGCTAAGAAGGGCAGAGCACCTAAGGTCAGGAGTTCAAGACTAGGCTGGCCAACGTGGTGAAACTCTGTCTCCACTAAAAATACAAAATTAGCCAGGTGTGGTGGCACATGCCTGTAATCCCAGCTACTTGGGAGGCTGAGGCAGGAGAATTGCTTGAACCTGGGAAGCAGAGGTTGCAGTGAGCTGAGGCCGTGCCATTGCACTCCAACCCCAGGTGAGAAGAGTGAAACTCTGTCTCAAAAAAGAGAAAAGTTTTGGAAGTCTTAAAAGCTAGAAGTTTTTTTTAAAAAAGAAGTTTTATCCCAGGTGCAGTGCAGTGGCTTACAGCTTTAACCTCAGCTCTTTGGAAAGCTGACTCAGTTAGATTGCTTGAGCCTCGGAGTTCGAGACCAGACTGGGACACATGCTGAAATCCCATCTCTACAAAAAATACAGTAATTAGCTGGGCACAGTAGCCTGTGCCTGTAGTCCTAGCTACTTGGGAGGCTGAGGTGGGAGGATCACTTGAACCCAGGAGGTCAAGGCTGAAGAGGGCCATAATCATCCCTCTGCACCCCAGCCTGGGTGACAGAGTGAGACCCTGTGTCAAAATAATAATAATAAGTTTTTTTTTTTCAGGAATTCTGAATTTAATTGATGAGAAAATTGAAGCAATATATCAGGAATGGGGTAGACTTTTTCCTCCATTTTCCTCCATGGTGGTCCTGTAAATTGCTGCCCCAGCCATATTTTAAATCCATATGACTAGAGTAGTTTAGGTGTTTTATTAGGTATTTTTGACTTCCTGATCAATTAATAGCCTAATAAACAATGCATTTAACAAGGCAAGGGCGAGGTACGGTGGCTGACACCTATAATACCAACACCTTGTGAGGCAGAGGCATGGAGGATCTCTCGACTCAAGAGTTCAAGACCAACCTGAGCAATGTAGAGAGATCCTTTTAATCCTGGTGAAGGCAAATGGGGAGCAAGGCATTTCCCATAGCCAGAGCAAGAGGAAGAGAGGGAGGGGAAGGTGCTACATACTTTTAAACAACCAGATCTCATGAAAACTCAGTCACTAATACAAGAATAGCACCAAGGGGGATGGTGTTAAACCATTCAGGAGAGACTGCCCCCATGATCCAGTCACCTCCCACCGGGCCCCACCACCAACATTGGAGATTACAATTTGAGATGATATTTTGGCAGGGAGACGGATCCAAACCATATTTATTACCGATTATAATGATGTCTAAGGAAAGCAGGATTAAATGGAGAGCTAAAATCTAGAATTACACCAATAACAATAATACTAATAATATAATTATAAAAGCACAGCAGCTTACATGTTTTGAGCACTTACCATCTACTAGAGTGTGTAAGCCTTTTTATATTATAATAAATCTGTAAAGTTTCTCACCTTTTGAATGAGGAGAGGTCTAGACAGGTTAAAATGTATCCAGGGATTTAGAGCTGTGGATTTCATCACAGGTCTATCGGGTTCCGGTGGATTAACTACTGTGCAATCAAGTGGCTAAGTGGACCCAACATGTAGGTCACTCTTAAGATCCATATACACCTCCCATTGTTGGGGCCATAGCTGTATTTAACAGCTATCGTTAGGCACACACTGGCATGTTGAAAAGTCAGACTAACTCAGGAGATTACAGTGATGAATATGATGTTGATGTGTAACCTGCAACAGGTGTGACCACACAAACCATAACACCACTGTGCTTTGTAATGCATAATTTTAGAGAACAATGATTTTAGTATTTGTTGATAACCTGCAGGTGAAAGGAAAAGTTGTTCTGTAGGGTAGTATAGTTTTTATGAGTATTGTTAGGAACTAGAAGGTTAAAAACTCTTGACCAGGGGCAGGGGCTATGGAGAAGAAATACGTATATCAAGAATTGCCATCAGAGCAGGAAGAAAGGAAGAGACTGAATAAAAATGACGAGGGCAATGAAAAGGGTAAAGGTGTTTCTCTAGACTAAAGCTATTATTATGTATGACATAATTGAGTTATTCATTTGTTTGTTAATTTGTTACTTTTTATTTAAGCAAGCTATGCTCATTTAAAAAATGTTAACAGGACAACAAAAATAAAAATTATATTACTCATAATTTCACAACTTTGCAGATGTTAACATTGAAGTACATCTCTCTTCAGTTATTTTTCTGTGCATGTCATGTATTATTTTGGGATCTTTCTGCCTGTACTCATCTAGAATATTCAGTGGCTACACAAAATTTTCTTATATTACTGGTTTTCAAATGATCTGGCCTCGGACCCCTTCACATGCTTAACAGTTGTTAAGGATTCCAAAGGATTCTGGTTTATACTCTTGATATTTACCTTAGTAAAAATTAAACTGAGAAGAGCTTAACATATCTATATATTTATTAATTTAAAAATAATATTAAACCTAATGTGTTACTATAAATAAATATATTTTCCAGAATAAAAAAGTAGTTAAGAGTGACATTGTTTTTCAATTTTTTGTGAACATCACTTCTTTAGTGACTGGTTTAGTAGAAAATAGCTAAATCCTCATATATGTGCATATGACCTGTTTCAATATGTTGTTTTGATTGAAAATATGAAGAAAATACAGGTTCATACAAATATGTAGTTATTAAAGTGGTCTTTTAATAGCATTTTGAGATAATTTTTTATGTTATTCTTTGATGCCACACCAAAACTTGACAGGTAATTGTTTCTAAAGGTTGGTGGAAATGTGGAATCCATGAGCTCTTCGTATTCTGCTGTATATGTATGTAGTATATACATATGTGTATATTAAATGCACCATCCCGTCTTGCATTTTGAGTGGAGACTTTACCCATGCATAAATCTGTAACATGTACATTAGTCATTTGGAAAATAACCTTCTGAATTATATAGAACTTGTAAATGTTGATACATTTTACATTATAATATATAAAATATCATATTTATTAATACCACTAATGACCTCATCTAAAGATCTTTAAATACTGAGAAGCTGCCAAGCATACTGCGACAGAAACAAGTCTTCCAAAATTCTTATTTTTGCTTGAAAGCTCAAATTTTACCATTAGTAACAAAAACCTGTCAATTTGAGTTCACTTTCCTGTTAGATAAAACCTTTGCCCAATGCTCAAGTCTGGACAACGATATTTTGTCATTTGTTGTTTCAAGTGAAATGCTTTCATAAAAAAATAAGGTTAATTTAGTTTGAAACCCAAAAACCCATTACACAAGTGCTTTATCTCAAGGTAGCCATCATCTTTCTATGTACATAATTCTCATTTTGTCACAGAATATTAAAAAGACATGTGCTCAGAGGTTGATTTACTTCTTTATCAAGGATATTCTCAAGTAACATTGACATTTTTTGATTGCAAGCGTAGAGCTGAAATCTACATGGCCAGGGGTAGTGCAGTTTGATGCTACAACCTTGAGTCATGCTAAGGTCCATGCAATTTAACCCACCATTTCATTTAGGCCGTCAGTGGGGATGCCACCTTGGCGAAAATGGGTAGTAACATTGCAATGCTACTATGAAAGCAAGTTTAAAAACAATTTAACTTGGCACCAAAATCACACATTTATAGCAATTTGACTACTATATAATATGCAAAGGAAAAACTGAAATTGGAATCACTCGTGTTGCAAATGCTTGATAGAGAAACAGTGTCAGAGCAGAAAGCATGGACTCTGGAGTTAGAATCCTGATGCCTTCTTTGTGTGCTTATTAGCTGTATGACTTTGGACGAGTCATTTAATTTCCCAGATTCTTCGTCTGTAAAAGGTCAATAATATATTTTCTTACAAAGATATTGGAAAGGCAAAACAAGACTATGTGTGGAAGGTGCCTGATATAGTACCCAACGTGTAGTAGGTCTTCCCTAACTAGAAGCTGTTATGTTTTTATTAATAACATGAGAAAGATCTCCCCAAATCAAGGGCTGGGGTCAACAGATCTCTTATCTAGACCCACACTGCCTCTGAGCATGCAAATCAAAGAATCCATTGGTAGATGTAGTTGCACAAGGTCGGAAGAAAAATAGGAATCCAAAAGCCTAATACAAGAGTCTATAAGAGTCATCAAAACAAAAAGAGGGGCAGAGATAGCAGGCTATTTGCTATCTGTTTTTCCCCCAGAGAGTCAGGGAAACAGGAGCAGGAAATCGATGGGTTGAAGGGAGTAGAAGAAACAAAGTTCATCCCAAAGGTGGCTCCTGGTGACTGCCGGATTATTCAAACTTCCTGGCCGAGAGAGCAGGTTTACAGGGCCAGGGTGGGATGGATAGTAATTCTTATATTTTTCGGCTGAATAAGAATTTTCTTGTCAAGCTGACAGCTTTGAGCACAATCAAGGGCTTCAAATTTTCACAATATCTGAGGTTACTCAGTTTATACTTAACTTGCCAGTTTTGTTATTATCTCCAGTATCATATTGGATTCTTAGTAATAATTGTTTGTCACTGAATATCAGATTGACACTAATTCTTTCTCTGGGATCTTCTGTACAGATCACTGACTTTGAACAGATGTACATATCCAGATGTCTGCAACCTTGTCAGGAGTTTCCTCTGGCTTAACTGGTGCTTTTTGATATTCATTAAGCACTCCTCAACATGATAGATTGTCAAAGGATTATGTGTATTACAAGCCATTTACTTTAAAAGTGTATTAAAGATAGAATTGCACATATGCCTCTATCATATAAGTTATAAAGGTCTTGATTCCCAAAAAATGCCAGTCACTTCCAGTACTTAGCTTTGTCAAAATTTATTTTGTTTTATTTTTTAGTTGATCGGTTGACTTGTTTGCTAGAATTAAATACAGATCATGGTGAAAGTTAGGTGCTGTTTAGAAAATAAAAAAGAATTACTCACCAAATTAGTTGTTTCTTAACAACTTACTGATACCTAATTATCAGAGCCTTACAACAATTTAGAGGTAGGAGAGCTTAGCTGGCCAGCTTAGTTCTCCTACCTCTAAATTGGGATAAGGCTCTAATATGTTGATTTTAGCATCAGAAGGCAAAATCTACTGACTGGATAGCTTGAATGGATTTTTGCATATGTATTTCTTAGCTTCGTAGGAGGATAACTAGAAAATAATTTATTTTCTGTTTTGGTATTTGTTTTCATATTAACAAGATATGTATTCTATACTTCAGCCATAAGATTGGGGTAAAACAAAAATATTTAGTCATCAGTTCAGTGATAGATTGATTGATTGATTAATTGTCTCAATGATCATGTATTTGCTGCTTATCATGTGCCAGGTAGTGTTCTAGATCCTGCAGAAACAGCAATAAATAAAACTGATAAAAATATCTGTACTTCTGTGGTTTAAATTCTGGGAGTTGAGTGGGAGGAGGGGAGAAACGAACAATTTTTTTAAAGTAAATTATAAAACACATTGAAAGATACTAAGTGCAAAGGAAGGAAAAACTAATAAAGCCAGGAAAGGAAACAAGAACTGCCTGGGGCAGAGATGGGTTGCACTTTTAATGGGGCAGTTGAGGAAGACCTAATTGAGAGTGAGATTTGAACAAAGATGACATAGGAGAGAGGATGAACCCTGCAGAGGAAGGGAGCATTTCAGGCCAAGGGATGAGCCTACACAGAGGCACTGAGGGGGAGACAGCAGGGATAGCAGCATGTATAGAATGTGAGGTCAGAGAGAGGAGTGAAGAGGGTGGGAATGGACAGAGGAGAAAGCCATTATAAAGTCTGACCACAGTGTAAAGTGATCTGCCTTATGTTTTAATAGAATCACTGGGTTAAAAAGACTGTAGAGGATGTGTCTTAAATTATTTGTGCTGTTACAACAAAATATCACAGACTGGGTAATTTTGAAATAAAAGAAACTTGTTTCCTCACACTTGGAGGCTGGGAAGTCCAAAATCAAGGCACCAGCAGGTGTCTGGTACAGGCTCATTCATCTAGGTGTCCTCACTTCGTACAAGGGACGGAAGGGTAAAAGGGACCTGAGCCGGTTCCTTCCAGCCCTTTTATAAGGCACTAATCCATTCATGAAAATGGAGCCCCCTTGACTTAATTATTTCTCAAAGGCCCCATGTCTTAATACCACCACAATGTAGATTCAGTTTCAATACCTGAATTTGGGGGGGACATATGCAGACCATAACAGGGGGTAGAAACAGACACAAGGAAACAACTTGGGAGGCATTGTAGATAAGCCAATTGAAACATAAGGGTGACTTGGGCCAGAGTGATAGCTGGGTGGTGAGAAATGGTCAAATATTTTAAAGATAGAACCAACAGGTCTGCTGACAAATTTGATGTGGAATATGAGAGGAAGCCCCCCCAAAATTCTCCAGGGCTTTTGGCTTATGTAACAAACAATGGGAGTTTGGCATTTCATCAACTTAAATGGAGAAAGACAGTGTATGGGTAGTTTTTTAAGTGAGGAGGCAATATTGATCAAATATTCGGTTTTAGACATGTTAAGTCTGAGATTTCCATTAGACATCAACATAATAAGAAATGATGGAAGTTGAGAAGAACAATGGGTATTTCAGTCTTGGGATTCAGAAAAAAGGTATGTGCTGGAAGTACGAGTTTGTAGGTGTCAGCATGTAAATAATGTTTCAGATCAGCTTTCCCAAGAAGCAGATAATGAGATGAAGATTTGCACCCAAACATGTATTGGCAAGGACTTTTGAGATTAGTAACTGAGGAGTAAACAAGTAGGAATGGACAGAGGGAAAAATTGGACTGCAATAAGATCAGAAATAAATTCTTCCACCAGTCTTATGGAGAGCTCTAGAGTTGGAAAAACCTTACAGAATTGTCATAATTTATACCCCCTACATTAGACAGTTACTTGATACCCAAGCTTGTGACCTAGAGTGAGTCAACTTTCTTCAGCTGAGGGCAGTTGCTTGCTGAAGATGGGGAATAAGTTTTGAGAAATCAACCATTAGCATTCTCAGCAATGAGAGAAATGAGTGTTTCAATCCTAAAGGGCAGGGCATCTGAGTGGTACACCCAGCATCCACTGTAGGTAGTATTTAAATCCACAAGAAGAATGAGAGCACTAAAGAAATGAGTGTGCTGAGCCCTGAGACTTATGGCATTATGAAGTTAAGAAGTTGAAGTAATAAGATAGAAAGAGCAAAGATCTCAGAGACAGAGTAGTCAGTGTTGCTGAATGATTGCAAGGAGGGTATGGTGTGCTACAAGCCAGGGAAAGAAACATACTTTAAGGAGACAGTGATCACCTATGTCAAATGTTGCAGAAAGGTCAAGTTTAATGAGAGTTGAGAATTGACCTTTGGATTCAGCAAGATAGAGGAAGTGAATGGCCTTGACAAAGACTTGTTTCAGTAAAATGTTAGGAATGAAAACCAGACAGAAACAGGTTCAAAGTAGAATGGGAGAAAGGATTTGGAGAAGTAGGTGTATGTAATTCTTTTCAGGAGTTTTGTCACAAAGAGGATTAGAAAAAACAGTATCAATAATCACATTAAATATAAATGGTCAATACATCGATATTGAAAAATCAATATCAGTATCACATTAAATACAAATAGAAGGCAAAGATTGTCAGAATGGATAAAAATGTAAGACCCAACTATATATTGCCTATAAGAAATGCACTTTAAATTTAAAGGCACAAATAGGGTAAAAATAGAAGGATGGAAAAACATATACCATGCAAACACTAATCAAGAGAAGGCTGGAATGGCTATATTAATAGCAGACAAAGTGTTTTTCAGAGCAAAGATTTTTATCAATAAGAAAGAATGTCATGTCCCAAAGATAGCTGAGCCAGTTCATCAGGATACCTTATAATCCTGAATATTTATGTACTTGTTTATAGAGCTTCAAAATACATGAGAAAAAAATTAATAAAACTGCAAGGAAAAAATAGAGAAATCCATAATTATAGTCAGAATTTTTATATTCTTCTCTTGAGAATTGATAGAACAATTAGAAAAAAACCAGTAAGTTTATGGACAACTTGAACAACACTGTCAACTTGATCTAACTGACATTTGCACAATAATCTCCCAAACAACAGCAGAATACACATTTTTTTCAAGTGCAAGAGGAACATATATGATAAAACAAGTCTCAGTAAATTTTAAAAGATTCAAGTTATACATGTTGTTTGACCACAATGGAATTAACTTAGAAGTAAGTATTATAAAGATATCTTTAAAATAGTGAATTATTGGCCAGGTGCGGTGGCTCACGCCTATAATCCCAGCACTTTGGGAGGCCGAGGCGGGTGGATCATGAGGTCAAGAGATTGAGACCATCCTGGTCAACATGGTGAAACCCCGTCTCTACTAAAAATACAAAAATTAACTGGGCATGGTGATGCACGCCTGTAATCCCAGCTACTCGGGAGGCTGAGGCAGGAGAATTGCTTGCACCCAGGAGGCGGAGGTTGCGGTGAGCCAAGATGGTGCCATTGCACTCCAGCCTGGGTAACAAGAGCGAAACTCCGTCTCAAAAAAAAAAAGTAGTGAATTATTTGGAAATGAAATAAGACATTTCTAAGTAATAAGACATTCCATAAGTCAAAGAGGTCAAAAGGAAAATTAGAGAATACTTTGAATGAAGTGAAAATAAAGAGAAATCTATCAAAATTTGTGAGATGCTGCTAGAGCAATATTTAGAGGGAAACTGACTCTCAAAGACTATTGCTCCATTAGAATAGAAGTGTCTCAAATCAATGACCCCCACTTCCACTTTAAAAACAAGAAAGAGAAATTCAAAGTAAAGAAAATAAACGTCACAATAGAAATCAATAAAATAGAAACAGGAAAAACAATAGAGAAAATAGGTAAAACCAAAAGCTTGTTTGTTGAGAAGGTTGATAAAAATAATAAAGCTCTATCCTGGTTGATGAAGATAAAGAAGAATAGAAAAGATACAGATTACAAATACCAGGAATGAGGGAGGTGATATCACTAAAGATGCTATGGATTACAGTGATAATAAGGGAAGATTACAAATCACTGCATACCGATACATTTGACAGCTTAGATGAAATGGAAAATTCCTTGAAAAACACAATAAAAGGAAACAAAATATTAGTAGTTCTATATCTATTTTTAAAATCAATTTGTAATAAAATACCTTCTCTGTAAGAAACTTCATGTCCAGTCAACTTTCCTGATGAATTCTATGAAACTTTTAAGAAAAAGTAATATTAATTTCACAAATCTCTTGCAGAAAATTGAATATGAGAGAATACTTCTCGATTCATTTTATAAAGCCAGCATTATCTACAAGACTGGAAAAGATATTCAAGAAATAAAGCTGTATTAGTTGGTTCTCACGCTGCTATAAAGAAATACCTGAGACTGGATAATTTATAAAGAAAAAAGGTTTAATTGGCTTATAGTTCCAATGAGCCAATTCAACAGTTCCAAAGAGGCTGGATAGGAAGCATGACGCTAGCACCTGCTTTGCTTTTGGGGAGGCCTCAGGAAACTTACAATCACGGTTGAAGGTGAAGCAGGGAGCCAGCAGTTCACATGGCTGGAGCAGGAGAAAGAGGGAGCGGGGGAGGTGCTATACATTTTAAACAACCAGGTCTCTTGATAATGCTGTCAAGTTAACTAAAGTGACAGTGCTAACCATTCATGAAGGATCCACCCCTATGATCCAGTCATCTCCCACCAGGCCCTACCTCTAACACTGGGGATTACAATTCAACATGAGATCTGGGTAGGCACATAGATCTGAAGCATATCAGAAGCCTACAAATCACTATCACTCATGAACCCCATTGCTAAAATTCTTTACATTTTTTAGCAAATCATATCCAATAACTTGTTAAAAAAAAGGTGGAATTTATCCCAGTAATGCAGGGCTGGTTTAACATTGAAAAAAAAAAATCAGTTTAAATGACAATAGTTTTAGAATTTTAAAAATTAAATCATCTGATCATTTCAATAGATGCAGTAAGAACATCTTACACAATCCAACAGCTATAACTGACAAAAACTTTTAGCAAACTAGGAACTGATGGAAACTTCCGCAGCTCAATAAAGGACATCTATGAAGAACCTATAGGTAACATGATTTTTGTGGCAAAAGACTGAAAGCTTTCTCCAATGCTCAGGAATGAGGCCAGATGTCCTCTCTATCTTTCATTAAACATTCAACTGGAGATTCTAACCACTGGAATAAAGCAAGAAAAAGAAAGAAGACAAACCCAGATTAGAAAGGAAAACTATTTTTATTCTCAGATGCCATGTTTGTCCATATGGAAAACCAGAGGGACTCCTCCAAAGAAGCTTCTTGAACTAATAGATGAATTTATCAAACCTCAGGTTACAAACAAAATCACTTTATACAAAAACTATTTCTATTTTTATATATTATCCACAAGCACATATATGGCAAGCTTTTTTTTAATAAAAATGCAAAGGCAATTCAGTGGAGAAAGAATCTTTTTTTTTAAACAAATAAAGCCAGAGCAATTGGATATTGAAATGAAATAAAATAAAATTTGATCCATATCCCACAGCATAGAAAAAAATTAACCCAAAATTGGTCAATACCTAAATATAAAACCTAAAATGATAAAAATGTGTAAGTAAACATGGGAGAAAATATTTGTGAACTTTAGTTAGTCAAAGATTTTTTAGATGCGATACCAAATGTTCAATCAATAAAGGAACAAATGGATAAACTGGACATAATAAAATTAAAACATTATCCTCACTAAAATATTTCTAAAGATAAGCAAAATATTTTATATACGTGCAATAGAATGTTATTCAGCCATAAAAATATTGAGGTTTTGATATGTGGTGTACCATGGGTGAACCTTGAAAATGTTATTCTGCATGAAATAATCCAGAAGCAAAGGGCAAATACTGTATAATTCCATATACCTGAAATATTTAGAATAGGCAAATTCATGGAAAATAAAGTATATTAGAGCTTACCAGGAGGTGGAAGGAATGAAGAATAGGGAATTATTGCTTGATGGTTACAGAATTTCTGTTTAAGGTGATGAAAAAGTTTTGGAAATAGTGATAATGGTTACATAACATTGCAAATCTATTTAATGCCATTCAATTGTACACATAAAAATAGTGAAAATAGCAAATTTTATGATATATATTTCTTACCACAATCTTAAGGACTACTAGGAGAATGAAAAGACAGTTAGCTATGGTGGCTTGAACCTAGAATCACAGCTACTGTGAACACTAAGGCTGAAGGATCACTTAAGGGCAAGAGTTTGAGACTTGGGCAACATAGTGAAACCATGTCTCATATTTTTTTTTTTTTTTAAAGAATGGAAAGACAAGTTACAGACAAGGAGGAAATATTAGCATATTGTATGTTAATAAAGGACTTGTGTCAGAATATCTAAAGAACTCTCAAAACTTCAGGATAAAATAATCCATTAGCAAAAATGGGAAAAAGATTTGGATACTTCACCAAAAGCAATGTGTGGACAGCAAATAAGCATATAAGATGCTGCACATCATTAGCTATTAGGGAAATGCAAATCAAAAACCACAATACACTACCACTTCACACCCATTAGAATTGCTAAAATTAGAAAGAAAAACCATAAAAAATATGGGCAAGGATAACCTTGAAGTCTCATAAAGTGCTGATGCAGTTTGGCAGTGACTTCAAAAGTTAAACATTTACCATGTGACCAAACCATTCCACTCCTAGGTATTTTCCATAAGAAAAGGAAATATATGTCCATACATATATAGACTTGTATACAAATGTTTACAGCAGCTTTGTTCACAATAGTCAAGCACTGGAAAGAACACAGACATTATCAACAGGCAAATGGATAAGCAAATTGTGATATACCCAGGCAATAGACTGTTACTTACAATAAAGATGAGTGAACTATTGATACATGCTCAATCATGGGTGACTCTCAAAATCATTATGCTGAAGAAGCCAGATGAAGGGTGCATATGTATTATTTCATTTATATTCTCTAAACTCTAGAGAGTACAAACTAACCTGTTATAACTGAAAGCAATCTAGTTGCCTGTGGATTGGAGGGAGAAGTGCTGGCAGGGGTGGAAGGGAAGGTTACAAATGGGAACCTTTGGGGAGTGATAGATATGTTCATTATTTTTATTGTGGCTGTTGTTTCCTGGATATACACATGCCTAAGCTTATCAGATTGTACCTTTCAAATATGTGGCATTTATTATATGTGTTGTACCTAATGAAAATGTCTAAAAAATTTTAAGAGTACAAAATAAAACCGTAACTTTAGTACTCAAATGATGCTAAGATTCTTTGCCCTATTACTTTTAAGACTTCTGGGAAATAGTCTGGGAATGTGCAGTGCCCTCTCTCTAAGTTTCATATTAACATATTACAGAAAATGAGATGTTATAGCCATGGAGATTCCAGATCTCTGAAATTACACCAGGACATTTTCATCATTTTGAAAAATTGCAGTAACTTTTTTTTTCACTTTGTAACAATCCCCATGATATTAAATTTGATGTTATCTTACTACCTATTTATGTGACTGTGGACTGACACATAAACAGGTGATAAATTTTTCTGTAGCTCCATTTTGCAATTTCCTTTACTTGTATGCCCTTCTACACATTCACATAATAGGGATGTTTCCTTCACAGTGCACATTGTCCTCCATACGAGGCTGAGCCTTGGCTCAGTTGCTGACAGCTTTATTCAGCAGCCTATTCATACCTACCTGGTGTTTCTCATTTCCAGTTTTCATTTATTTAAGCTTTCTTAAAACTTTATTCCTTTATTGTGTGATTCCTTTATTCCTTTATTGTGTGATTCAGACCCTAAGATGGAATTTACTTCTTCTAATTTTCATTAACTTTCCAGATCTAAGGTCAAACTATTTTAAAAGCTCTTTTATTATTCACTTTCACGGAATAGGTGTTACACCTTCATTTTAATGCATGAGCTACTTTAGAAAAAACAATAATTTTTTATAACTATTTGGTGTATGCTCTTTTAAAATATGTAATATGTGTTATGTATCACATACAATATAAATAATACATATGCTGGCTCATAGGAGTTCAATATAAAGGAGATTTCACCTTCTTCCTTCCCACTGCCTTTACTGCGTAGCTCCTGCCACTCCCATTTCTCACCTGCTATACTGCTTGCTGCAGTCTCTCTATTGGTTCTCCTGGCTCCAATTTCTCCTACTTCCCATCCAATTCTAACCAGAGTGAGCATGATAAAATATAATCATGTCACAATACTGCAGAGAATCCTTTCCCAATTCCTTCTTGCTTTGATAAAAGCATCCAGACAACTCCACATGACTTTTGTGAGGTCTAGTGCGCCCTGCCATTACTTTATCTCACTAACTCTGTTTCCTTTCTCGTGCTTGACTCCTTCTACTTTGAAATTCTTTCAGTTCTTTGTCACAGATATTGATTCCTATGCCTGGGATCACTCTTCCTCTTCTCATGTGATTCTCATGTATCCTTCGTGTGTCAGCTTATGTATTACTTTCCCTCAGAAAAATTAGCCAGGTGTGATGGTGGACACCTGTAATCCCAGCTACTCAGGAAGCTGAAGTAGGAAAATCGCTTGAACCTGGGAGGCGGACGTTGCAGTGAGTCGAGATTGCACCACTGTAGTCCAGCCTGGGCAACAAGAGCGAAACTCCATCTCCAAAACAAACAAACAAAAAACAGCAAAATAAAAACCTAAGCCTTTCTTTCCCCCAACCTAAGTGTGATGCTTTGCCTTTGTGCATTGCAAAGCATCCTGTATTCCTCCTGTCAGAGCCTTTAGATTTACTGCATTATGTATTTGAAAAGTATATGCTTCAAATACTCCTTAAGCAAGATTTAACTAAAGCCACTTGGCACATGGAAGTTGTTGATATTCTAATCAAGTAAGTCTTCGTGTAATGTTTTAGATAATCTGAGTACTGCAAGGGATCTGTTGAGAACTATACACATGCGGCATCCTTTCTTTGATTCTTGTGGTTTGGCTGTGTCCCCATCCAAAGCTCATTTTGAATTGTAGTTTCCGTAATCCCCACATGTCATGGGAAGGACCTGGTTGGAGCTATTATAATTTAATCATGGGGCACTTATCCTCATGCTGTTCTCTTGATAGTGAGTTCTCATGAGATCTGATGGTTTTTTAAGGGACTTTTCCCCCCTTTTGCTTGGCACGTCTCCTTGTTGCTGCCACGTGAAGCAGGATGTGTTTGCTTATCCTTCTGCCATGTTTGTAAGTTTCCTGAGGCCTCCCCAGTCGTGCAGAACTGTGAGTTAATTAAATCTTTTACCTTTATAAATTATCCAGTCTTAGATATGTCTTTATTAGCAGCATGAGAATGGACTAACATACTTGTCTTCCTTAAAAGCCACACAAATGAGGCTCCTAACCCAAAAATAAATTGCTGAGGGAAAGGAATTGGCATGAGAACTTTCCAGATAAAAGAGTATATTTTTATAAGGAATTTGTAGCCATTGCTCATTATGTTTCCTTCTTAATGTTAACTGCACCAGCATATTTATTTTAGAATTCATTATACCTAACATTAGAACATACCATGTAGTCTGCTGCCACTTAATCGAAGATCATGATACCAGCACAGCTTCTCTCATAAATTGCCATTTCCTGGTATTTGCTCCCAAGTTATTGACCTGTGATTAACAAATAAGGCTAGAACAATTGGATATTTAAATGCAATATAATGAAATAACAAAATCTGCTACAAAGGGCATGAGATATGATCATCTCTTAAAGACTTAATCATTAGTCATAATAATAATGGTAGCAACAATAAAAAACCCAAACCAATTGTTTAGGATTGCTTCACTCTTTGTATTACTCGGCCAGCCAAGTATTAAGACAGCTAGTCTACCTGACTGTTCTCTATGAGTGTACATATTCCTCGCATTGGATTTGTAGTTGTGCATTTTTCCATGTAAAGGAACAGAATTCAAATATGTCATATAAAAAGATTTTTTCCTATAGCCAACCTTCAAATTGTTAATAGGACAGTCTGAAACCATTTTTCAACCTTTTTCCATCCTCTCCCCAATATCCTTGTATTGGACTGCTTTGGGAAAGTAGAAACAGATGACAACTGTGAATTTCCAAAATAATCTCCATTAATTTCTCCACTGTTTACCAGTGGGAATGGACTTGGAACCCTGAACTTGTCCTTCCATTAATGTAGGATCTTGCCATTTGAATGTTCAATGGGAAATGATGATTTTTGTCATGAAACATCTGATTTCATATCTGGTAAACCAAAAACTGGAACAGTAGACTGTCATCCACCCAGTGAAATCTCCTAAATGACAATGAGAATTTTTTTTTATTATTTCAATATGCAGGATCAATCATAATGCTGGAATCTATTTCATCACAGTATGTGTGTGTTTGGTGTGTTATGAACCTAAGACTTAAAGTTGTCTAATTCAACATTTAGTAATACCTCTGAGTGATTTTTAAATTATTAGTTATATTTTATGAAAAAATTTAAAGCAAACATTTTTATCATTAAAGAATTTTTAAACCAATAAGCAAATATACCTGAGCATCACTTTGATGCATTTTTGAGTTTTACTTTTAATCTTTTGGCTTTTCTCCATGACTAGCAGGCTTTCTTTTAGGGGATGTAACGGGAGAGTAAATGGGCATTCACAGCTGAGATTTAGTTTTTTGTGTGTGTGATCTGATAGACAGATATTAGATATTGCTACCAGTAGGAATACGGATGCCCTCCTGGCAAAACAGAAATAATAAAGCACAACTCCTTTCAATTCTGTTACCAAACTATTTCCAGTTTTGAGGGGGAAAAAAACAAACCCAGATTCAGAACCTAAATATATGATATTGCTGTCTCTAAGAATGGAACTATAGGAAGGAAGTTCTTTTAGGACATGTAACTTCAGGACTACTGGTACAAATTGAGAAAATTCTGGGTAAATACAGTCTGTAGAACTTATAACAGTTTTTATCTCGCTACTGTTGTTTGCAGCAGCATACCATGAGGATCTTCTTTCCTGTCTCTTATCAAATTCATATCCCTCAAGTATCTCTCACAATGAAGGAAAGTGAAAATACAATTATTTATGCTTTTCAAATAGCCTCTTGAAATTTTTCTAACTTTTGACAAAGTCCACCTCCTTCCCTACTGAAAGTTTTGAGGTATTAATTTCCCTACTCAAATGTCTCAAACCGCACCTCCCTTGGTTTCTACAAGTCAGTTCTGGAAGGGGGTCTTGGGTTATACTTATTTATTTAAAAAATCTTGTCATTTTAATATGTTAAGGAAACCAGTGTGGTTGTTCCCAATTTCTGGCTGGGAAGCACTTTCTTCTTTGCTTCTTATAGAACAGTTCTTTTAAATGCCTGTCTTACTTTTTCTCCCCCATGATGCTGGCAACATTAATTGCTACCTATAGAAAGAAGACACAAAGGATGAATGTCCATTAATGAAACCTAACTAAAGAGGTTCAAATTGACGTATGGATTACATTTTGATGGGCAAAGGCGTACTCTGTAAGTTGAGGATTGTATAGCAACCCAAACCTTAATCTTAAGACACTCCAAACTCTTTAGAAAATAAGCCTTATTTCTGAGTATGTGATGTACCTCAGTTAGGAAGGGAGCTGTGGGAGAAGAGTGGGTACAGACTCCAGATAGCCTAATTGAAGGAGGCTTCCCTGTTAGCATAAAGGCCAGGGGCAGCTAAGCAGGTGCAAACACAGCTGGTGATCCAGACCTTCCAGGAACACACAGGCTATTAGGCTGTGCATTTTCTATAAACATGCTCTGTGCTTTGGTCACTTTATTGAAAATCATCATTCTCAACCTTTTTATTTCTGTAAAAGAAATATGTATCTTATTAACAGTTATGAAAAGTACTTGGATTTTTAAAAAATATTTCTAGAAAAAATTTAATTAATCATAACCTATATTGGTGAGCTTTACCTTAGGAAAAGACTCTTAGGAAACAATAGAAAAATAACTTATGAACTCTTTGCAAGCAGGAGAATATGATTTTTAAAAATATATATGGGACTAATATGTATACAACTCATTAAATTTTTAAAATTTCTTCATCTCTTCATTTGTGAAATGATTAAAAACTTAAAAAAAAATAAGATTTAGAAAGAATCATGAACTTAAACTAGTTTGCTCAGTTAGAAATATTACAACTTTCACAGAAGCTAAAACTTTTAATTAATTTCAGAAGACTAATTCAACTCTTATTTCACATATAGTGAATGAGACATTTATTGGTTATAAAGCTTTTTACTTTTTGTTTTCTTACTTATTCAGAGAAGAGGATGAAAATACCAAATATGTTTTGAAACTATTTCATTCAAAGCTGGCTGGAAATGTTCCTCTTTTTCTTTACTCAATGATAGGTAAAACACTTTGACTTTAGACCACTTCTGAACACACTAGTGACATCAGCTTAAACTTAGTGACTAAGGAGAGATGAAGGAATTGTAGTTGTATTTCACAAGAAGTCTAGAGTAGAGAAACAACTCATTATTATTTATCATTTTTTTCACATCTAAAAGTGTTCTCTTTTGTAAGCAAGATTGAGGTCAGGACAAAAGGGAGTGCAGCCTGTCCTGGGTTTTGTTGAAGCTGTCTCCAAAAGCTAAGTAGACGGACTGGTACACCCCACATTTGAAATGTAGACTGATTCATGTGATCACCAATTAGGAAGCTAAATCCATGCCCTAACCATTTCTTAAAAAATAAAAATTATGAAATAAAATAAGGAAAGCGTTACTGAAACATTTAAGGAATGTGAATCTGTGGAATCCGTAATCTAATCATTGGGCAGAATCACTAAATATTGCACCCATTTTCCACCTTGACTCTCCTGGGCTGCTCAGTATGAATGGGATTCTTTACATGTTGTAAAGTCGGCAGGGCTGTTTGGTCTCAGCAGAAATTTTATGTTAATGCCAGAGATTACTAGAGTAGAAGACAGGAAAGGCAAAGCTGTTTAATTTTGTCAAGATAAGACAATATTATGAGGTTTCTGTGACTGAATCAGATATTGTATTTTATAAACGAAGAAAATGCACAACCGCTGTTGGGAGATCTAAGAAATTCTGCTTTAATGAGGGGCCTTGCCCATCTTTATCACTTAAAGTGGATGATAGTCATTAGTGGCTGCACACACTCAAGCTGATATTGTTGTCCACCCTACTTTTAATATGCAGCTTTTACTTACCCCAGCTGTTACCTGCACTGTTAGGTGATTTCTGGATAAAATGTAAAATATACACAAGTCTGTTAAAAATAAGGGAGTAAGAGAAAAGTTAGACATGGCCAGTTGCTTTTACTCAGATATGTTATATAGCATCCAAAAAAAAAATCTTTATCCTTTAAAAAAAAATCTTATTTTAGGAATCAGAGCATACTTCTAGGCAATCATTTTGTTTTGAATCTATTAGACTCTGTTTGTTCTTTAAGTTCATTGAATATTTAAAAATCTCTGCAGCATTTTTTCAAATCTCATAAAAAAGAATTAGCAGCTAATTTGGCATACATACCACAGTATTCATAAAGAAAAATATATAAGTAAGATTGACCATTGTCAGAAAGGACTTACTTATTTCATTCATTCATTCATACATTTATTTTGCCAGAACAGGGTGGTAGTGGGTTGGTGGAGTGGGAAGAGTAGATGTGGGGTTTGTTTGGTTTGGTTTTCATTTGAGCTTATCTTAGAAGATGTGAAATGCCTTCTTTTGATGCAGATCTCTCTGTGGATTGGGTGCTAGGACACGAGACTAATTCTCTTCTCTCCCCACAGAATGCTCTAAATCTTGCAACAATACTGACTCAATGACTTCAAATCCCATGCTCTTTTCTTCCTTTCTTTCGCTTTCTAAACATGTTTGTATTATGAATCAGACACAGGGCCTATTGGAGGGCTGGGACTGGGTCTCCTTGTCACCACCTCGGTAAATTGGAATGCAGCCCACAAAGTCACCCCTGCCCCGGCCCAGGAGCTCCGCCTGGCTGGGTGAGTTCATTGATGTGCTGAATATCACAAAGACTTAATTCTGTGCTGAAAGGTTAAAAAGAAGCGGGGAGGGGAAAGAAGAGAGGAATAAAGATGAGGTCTGTGGAGAATGGTTTATTCAGCTAATGAACTTTTGCAGAATGGCTAACAAGGAAGAATTTTGCTTAAGGAAAATTGGTCCTTGATGTGACTCCTTCCCTCCTTCACTTTTCTCTTTTGAAGGGGTGGAGAGTTAGAGGAGCTGTTAGTTAAATGATAGTGGGAAATAGAAAGGTATATTTTCAAAAGGCAAAACAAAAACTCGCACTTTGGCTTCCAATTCATGCTTTGAGGAACGTCAGCTTCTCATAGAGTTGCTCCGGCTGCCCCTGCCTCATTTAATATTATGCAGCTGCTGTGACCTAATTTAGCTTCTGGGGCACACAAGTCAGAGCAGTTGAGGGCTTCACACAGATTCTTCCTCAACATGTCTGTTAACCAAGAGTGCCTTTGGGAAAAAGCTTGGGTAGTTAGTCTTTTTGGTAAAGTCCAGTCTTGTTCTGTCTCAAAAAGGGTATGAATAAGGCAGGACGCTTTCAAAGAAGAGAAAAGACAGTGGACACTAGTAAGAAGCGTAATAAACGCAACTTGGCCTATTCTACCTTTGTTTCTGCTTGGAGTTAAGAGGAGTCTCCCTACACCTTTGAGCTCTTCTAAACTTGTGCTAACCTAAATGTATAGGCAGGCTAGAAGAAATTCACAGATGGCATTTTAAAACAAAAACATGTTCACGTTTAAGAAAACACCCTATGTGATTGTACAAAGTGTATTTGTTATTAAAGTACCTATGACAGATGTTCATATGCCTGTTATACAACAGAAGATAAAAATAGGTGCTGGGACTCACAGAACTCAGGTTTTAACAACTTGAGGAGGCAAATTTGCTTTGCATGCCATTTACAAATTATTTCTACCACCTCTGACATCAGAGTTACAAATGTTTAAAAAACTGCACAATGACTTTATAACTTTCCTGTATTTAATTTATGTTCACACAAACCGTACAAGAGAGAAAGCTAGCACTTTCTCTTTTCTCTTGCTGTTACATAATGCATTCACACATTAAGTACACAAAATTGATCCTACTGTTCTCCAGCTGCAGACTTTTGACTTTATTCCCCAAATATTCAGAGGTTGCACGGAAAAGGAGCTCAAGGTAGGGGAAGGGAAAAGACATTTTATTCTCTACCTTTTTGTCCTTTAAACTGTATGATCAAAAGTATCATTGTGTGGCACCGCAGTGGGGGGAAATATAAACAAACTGGAGAATGAATTGGACTAATAATGGAGTTTCATACCTCTCCTCTTTTTTTTTAAACTCTTAAGGTTTATTCATTCCACAAACATGTGCTAAGCATCTGTAGTATGTCTGGTGTTGTTCTAGACCCTTGGGATACATTAATGAACAAAAAAATGAATAAACATAAAGCCTTCCTGGTGTTTATATTCTAGGGCTTGATCATTGAGTCATAGGACTGATTCAAATTGTTCAGATTATTTTTCCCCAAATAGTCTTACTACTCTTACTCTCATCAAAAACTTCAGGTCCTATTAATTTTTTTTACCATTTCTGTTGCAATTTTCATTTGCTCAGTGCTCTAAGTCCAGTTGTTACCCAAGGAGACTGCATAATCTCATTTCTTAGACATTTCTTCAATTCACATCCATTCTGTCTGTCATTATACACTTGCTATGGACAGAGAAATAGACAGAGGTAATGACCGGAGAGTCTTTCTAGTCCTAGTTCTGTAAATATCTAAGCATCAAGTGTCTACTCAAGGTAGGTAAGTATTGTTTTCTTGCTTTGTAATGTAATGAACAAAGTTCAAGGAGGCAGACTGGCTGCAAATGGGAAAGACTTGAAAAGAGTCAAGGTTTAGACTTCTCACTTTGAATTCAGTACTGAGACTATAAAGATTGCTACTTGTTCTGTTTATTCCCCCCATTCATTTATGCATTCATTAGTCCTTCATCCAGTACACCTTCAGTTCCTGCAAAACTCTGTGCCAGACACTGCCCCAACTGGTGAGGGGAGCTAAGATACACCAGAAATCCATTGCCCCCTGGAATTCAGTCTGGTGGGAGACCAGGATGCTTCTTTGCAAGCACAGTTCTTAATTTCACATCATGAAGGACTTAAGTGTTTCTTCAGCTTGCTTTTGTCTTTTTCAGTATTTTTATGGCAAGTTGTCTTTGCCAGCAGAGGAATACACTATTAACATGTTGCATAGAGACCTGAGTTCTTTGGCATGTATGTGTGTATACACATGCATATGCAGACACATGCACAAAGATTTATTTTTCCTCAACTTCACTGAACTATTTTTCCTTCAGTTATCTGCTGAGGAAATATAGAAATATGCAAGCTTTTCAGAAATCCAATGGGATTCATGCCCAACTGAGGTATTTCACTCCATACTCTGTGTCAGTTCCTGGAAATTAACAATAGACCACTTTACTTTGGTCTTTGATCCCACCAGCACTGTCGTGGTATTTTTCCAGATGTTTCCGTCTTGAGTTGCTGTTATAAAAAAGCACAGCACAAGTTAAACTAGGACAAGTTGGCCTATTCCGAGGTCTGAGGAATGTGTTTTCCACCAAATACACTGGTCATGTGCCACAGAAGGGTTAGAAAGAAAAATTCAGACTTCATAATCGGAGTGATTCTTTCAATTTTAAGCGTATTTAAGAAAAAGTACCATGCCCACCCCTAGTAATTTGACTCAAGACCCTATAGCTTCTCAAAGACATTGATTTGGCCTGGTTCTAGTAAAATTGATTTATGTTTTAAAATAAGTTACCATGATATTTTCTCTCAGTTTAATTTTTGCTGGAGTTGAGGTAGAACAAGGGTCCCTGCATTTGGTGTTATCAGTCTTTCTTGGGGTACTGTTTTCACTTCTCCTTATTTCTAGTTTAGTAAATTTCACATATAATGCTTTAAGTTTCTGTGGGCTTATTTTATTTTATTTTATTTTTGCCATTTGTATAATACACTCGGGGGACTAAATGCCAATAGGCATAGGAAGAAACCTCAGTTGCTAGCAATTATATGATTTAGTTGGTTGGGCAGGGATAAGACAAAATAATTGGTGTTATCATGCCTTCTATCCAAGTTTTGTAAGCAAGAATTTCATAGCACGTTTTAACACAAATGGCAAAAAAAATAAGCCCACAGAAACTTGAAGCATGAAATTTACTAAATTAGAAATAAGGAGAAGTGAAAACAGTACCCTAAGAAAGTCCCAGAAGACTGATAACACGAAATGCAAGGTCCCTTGCTCTCCCTCAACTCCAGCCAAAATCCACCATGAAGACTCGCCCGGTTGTCCTAAAACACATGCCCTGAAGCTTAATGTGATATTATAAAAGCAATTTCCCGGAAAGTGACACAATAAGCTTCTACTGAGCTGTGGCTAAAATCTGATACTAGAAAGAGGAAGATGGAAGATGGAATTAGGAAGATGTTGTGTGAATGTTGATACATATTCTCACAGATAATGCTTATTTTATTACGCATGTCTCATTTGGTTTGTGCTACTACTAACACACAATATTTACTGAGCTTGATTTCCAAATAGGTAATATCTTCTTAAATCTTTTTATACCCTGTGATCTAGCAATTTCACTCCTCCATATAGTCCATACAAAAATGTATAGATATGTGAATGAAAAGACATGTGAGAATGTTTACAGAATTATTATTTGTAGCAATCAAACACTGGAAATTTTCCAAATGCCTATCAATAGTAGAATGGATAAATTGTGGTATATTCATATAATGAAATGCTATGCAGCAATGAAAATAAACCAATTCTAATTATACTCATCACTATGGCTGACTCTCATAAACATAAATTTGAGTCAAAGATGCCATAGCAAAAGGGCCCATAATTTAAGATTCCATTTATTTAAGTACAAAGAGCAGCAAAACCAATCTATTTTGTCAGGAGGTTGGATAACCCTTGGGAGGGGTTGGTGATTAAAAAGGAACAGAAGGAGGGCTACTGGGGTGCTGGCCAATTTTTTTTTTAATTTGAGTAAAGGTTACACAGTGTATTCAGCTTATGAAAATTCTTTGAGCCCTGCCCTTATGTGCACACTTGTCAATATGCATGTTAGAGTTTAATATACTTGTGCAAATGCAAACATATGTTCACTTATTAAAGAGAGCAACACAGCAGAAAAATTTATTTAATACATACTAAAAGGAAAAAAAACCTAGTCAGGTATGATGGCACACGCCTGTAGTCCCAGCTACCCCAGGAGGTTGAGGCAGGAAGATCTCTTGAGCAGAGAAGTTGAGGCCAGCCTGGGCAACATAGTGAGACCCACCCGCCTACCTCCAATCCCTAAAATAAAAAGATCCTGAGTAGCCTTGGGTTTGACATTTAAATAGGAACATAATTTATGAATATTTTAATCTTACTTTCCACTTTAAAGAGTAGGATATTTTCCTGAGTACATATCAATGTGGATACATTTTATAGTTGTTATTTGACCACAGACTCTGAAGAACTGGCATAAAATATTATTCACTACAGGGATGTTGAATTGGATTAAAATGAATAACAAATGCTATTTTTTCTTCATAAATATTCCAGATTTCTTTGATTAAATACCATCTTCTCCCTTTTTTTCAAAGTCCACAATATTTTGTATTTCACTTAATGATGCATATATTGTACTACTTTGTATTGCGTATAATTTTATAAACTCTTTAGGGTTAAGTCTCATTCATCTTTGAATCTACTGTGATATCTGCAGAAGGCAGGCAATATAGTGAAGTTGTTAAGAGAGTGCCTACTGATGCTAGACATGGGTTCTGGGGTTCTGGTCCCTTCGCTGCCATTTACAATTTGCATAAATGTGGGGAAGCAGCCTTTCTGTACTTCAGTTCCTTCTCTATAAAATGGGGGACAATTGTGGCATCTGCTTCTTACTGTTGTTGTAAAGATGAAATGAATCAGTCGACATAAAGCTCTGAGGGCAGTTCCCGAAACATAGTTAGTGCTCAGGAATTGTTAGCTGCTCTTTTTAGGCATTGTAGTATAATTAAGATTCCAATAGTGATTCCTGAATGAGAAAAAGAAAAAAAAAAATTAGAAAAACCTAGAAGTAGTGGTCAGTCAAAGGTCATACCTAAAAATATAGAATTGCTTGGTAAAGTTTCTGTCTGCTAATTCCCCAATACAATTTGTTTCTCAGATGTTCTTCAAATGAAGTGCACTGAACACTTGTAGTTAAATATATTCAAAGTGTTATAAATCATTCTGGTCATAACCAATTACTAGATTATTTTTTGTAAATATTGATAGTCTCCTGATTCAGTTAGGTAGGCAGGACTATGGTAACAAATCGACCCAAAAATGTATAATGACTGAAACACAATAAAGGTTTATTTCTAGCTCCCATTACAGCCCAAGTAGATATGACTAGTCAGCTTCCATATGATGATTCAAGAACCCAGGTTCTATCAATAGGTATAACATCCCCTAAGTCTCTTCTATACTTATGTTCCGCTGACAGAAGGGAAAGAATGTGGGCGGCTGCATCCATCTACTTCTCTTAAAAGCCATGATGAGAAATAGCATGCATCACTTACTCTCATATTCCTTGGCGAGATTTCACCTAATGGCCACATCCCACTGAAGAGACACTGGGAAATTTAGTTTAAGTATGTGCCTTAGAAAGATAAATTGAATTTTATAAATAGCTGGCAGTGCTCGTCATTATTTAGAGGTAGGCGAGGGCTGTAGTTTTACTTCCTGACAATTCCATTGCAAATACAGAAGCATCCTCATAACATTCCCACACAGGTATGTAATAGCAACCAGGCTTAATAATCAGAGTGCCTTTTCTGAAGCCCATCGAAGTCCCAGTTCTCTGTCCCTGTAGGTACTTTAATCACAGCTGACATGAAAGGGTCGCTTAGAGATGGAATCAGCAACCAAAGTCCTGTGAATCATGCTCTGGGTATACCACTGTTTTGGAATCAAGCTCAGCAACCATTTCCAAAAACAGCTCACTTCCAAAAAGTGGCTCGCCTCCTTAACTCACTGGATTATTCTAGTATTACACATAAGAGGGAAGAATGTCTTTAGATTCTATCCAATTTACATATTTTGAGCACCAATAATTTTACTAACAAAACTCTCACCTCTTATATCCATTTTGCCAATTAGAAAAGCTTCTTAGGTTAGTGTGGACATAAAAATAAGGAAAGCAGATCTGCAGCAGCCACCCTGGAGTGTGGCCTCTTGATGAAATACTAGCAATTGCAGTTGATGTGCATATTCCTACATAGAGCAACTAACCACCCCTTGGGTATAAAGAGGTTACTGACACATACATATCATACTGTCCATGCAGACATGTATTTATTATATGCAGCAAAATATTATAAAAGGTAAATATAGCCTTTTATTTAAATATCCCTCTGACAGAGATAGTCAGTGAGGAAGGCTCCCATATAATAAACCACTTATTTATAATACAGTGGCTTAACATGTAATAATTGCTTGAAATATAGAATGTTGTCCATAAGTCAAGCAGCTGAGCTGTGCTATCAGGAAGTTGTTGTAGCTTTCTGTTTTTCCCCTGCAAAGATTGATAGGGGGCAATGACTTCTTGATTCAGTAACCCCCCGGAAAAGGAAGTAATGAAATGTTAGCATTCTTCAAAGACTTCACTTTTGAAAAGCATCCTGAAGCTACTGTGGGCTGATTGATCATCTCAGTGGGGGTGTCCTCTGGGAGGTTTTGTACAAAATACTCTTAGATTGTGCAATAAGGAGCTGCATTTCCCCAGAACATGAGAAATACCTGTTGTGAATGTTATTCATATATATTTTTTTGCATACTCAGAAATTCTTGTTTTTCATGACTGTCTTTTATTGGTTTTGTCATTGTTGGTGGGATGGGGAGAAAGAGGATCTGTTTCTCTGAAATGATATTCAAAGTGAGTTTTTAGATCCTAGATGGAGAGTTCATTTCTAAGTTGTATAATAACATTGTTTTTAAGTTTAGTGGTGGTATTCCATGGGGATATTGGAGACCACCCTACTTGTGCTTGTGGGCTGCTGTCCTCATTCATTGTAGTTTTCACCATGGCAATGGGAATAGAATTTTCAGCTCTCTGAGCTCTTCTGCATTCTTAAGTAAGCTTGCATAATACTGCTGAGGACAAAGCAGTTGCCTGCTGAAAGCCAAATGAATGCATAGATTTGGCCTCAAGATTTTTGAACTGTTGTGAAAGAGTTTTTGTGTCTTGGGTTTCTTTTTTTCTTTCAAATCACCACTAGCAAATTTTTTCTTCAGATGATATCTTTGTTATCCAAAATATGATGTATAATCAAGATAGGTAGACAGTTTTAACACATAATTTACAAATGATTTTCAGAGTCTAGATAAGTCTTTTAAGAATTTTTACATTAAGTGAAAGCTTCCATTTTAAACATTTGTCTGGTATTTTGTGCTGGCCATGATCCAACAAAAGATTATTGCTTCTGTAACAAAAATGATAAACTCTGTTGAACCTGGCTTACAGATCTTACCATATTATTGAATAGCATTGAATGGTATTGAGTTATTCTTTTTCTGGATGACTGAGCTAAAAGGAAGCTATTGTTAGAGAACAATTTATTTTTGAATGGTTTCTTTTCCTTTCCTTTCTTCCTTTCGTTTCCTGTCTCCACATTATAGTTTCCCTAACCAAATGACATTGTTAATTACTGTTACCTGAAGACGTTCTGGTAAGTTTTACCCAAATAATTCAATAGTTACTTTAGGAAACATAAAAAGTAAGTGCATATATTGAACTGTCATATCAAACGTGTATACTGTGGGAGGCAGGCATTTGAATCAATAAGTACAGCTTGGCTCAGAGATATACGAGTCCCTGAAACTCATCAGGAATGAGAACAATGGGACAACAAAGAATGTCTATCAGTGGTAGTCAGGCATAGTATCTCAGTACATTTCAATTTTTTTTTTTTTTTTTTTTTTGCGACAGGGTCTCACTCTGTTGTCCAGGCTGGAGTCCAGTGGTGCTATGTCAGCTCACTGCGACATCTGCCTCCCAGGTCCAAGTGATACTCCTGCCTCAGTCTCCCAAGTAGCTGGGATTACAGGCGTGGGCCACCATGCCTGACTAATGTTTGTATTTTTAGTAGAGATAGGGTTTCACCATATTGGTCAGGCTGGTCTCAAACTTCTGACCTCAGGCAGTTTGCCTACCTTGGGCTCCCAAAGTGCTGGGATTACAGGCATGAGCCACCGTGCCCAGCAGTACACTTCAGTTTGAGCTATGAAGTCTATAGACATCAGGTATAATGACTCAGGGAATGTCTTGAAGGACAAATTCATTTAGAAATATGAAACAAAAGGCATTTGGCTTGTAGATTTAAGTGATGTCAAAGTTACTTGCTTAACACTACAAATTCCTCATATCTTATAGTGCACTAAGGTACTTTCCCACTATGGTGCACAAACGGACCACTACTTTGATTATTGTGATGGCTCTTTATAAAACATTCAGGTGGCTTCAGGTTGGAAAAAGCCACATAAGAAGTTTTTACTTTCTTAGAGATGACTATTGTAGTGAATTAAAGAATAATGATAACAACACAAACCTCTCATTCCTTCTATTACTATTTAAAAGGTTTTTCTGAATTACATTTCTGGTCATGCTGCTGGAAGCTCCAAACTCGATCTGCATTCTGTTTTGGATGTTGACAGGCAGGGTGTCATGGTGACAGGGCATCGGCTGTTTTTCATGGTTCGCTTATAGTTGAACTTGACTTTTATTTTCAATGGCTCAAGCCATAGCACTTCAAAGATGAGGAATAAGTGTTTGTTGTTTGTTTGGTGCGAAATAGAGGAAAGCACTTTAATGAAAATAGAATGGGCCCAAATCATGGAAGAATGCATTATTTATTAAGTCACTTTAGTTTCCTGTAATAAGAACTGGGAAGTCTCTGGATGTTTATAATTGGCTATATGTAAGCAGTAATCCTGCAAGATCAGTGTAAGGATCAAATGAATTGCACTTAATTAAAATGATTATACCAGGAACTTTCTAACATTGTTTTCAATTTGAGGATGAAAAGATATCTTCATTACTATGGAATAATTTCCTGCCCTTCTGTTCTGATTGTCTGGGGATCTTCTGCCTGCATTAGGGAAGTTAAGTTTAGTCTACAAATTAGACAACCAAGATATTTCCATAAATCAAATAGCAATTTCAGTTTATATCCAACTTATTAATAAATGTACATTAAACTCAGCTATTTCTTAGCATAATTGAATAACTTATTCAATGGCTTTTGACACTTTGGAGAATACATATATGTTGTATTTACTTATTTTATCTCCATTGTATTTCAAAAGGGATCTGAGATAACTAAGTATAAATATACAGCTTTAGACCATGTCAGGTACAAAGAGGCATAAGTAGTCTCTGGCGCCCATTTTGGTTACCCAGTTATGCAGAAGGAAAGTGAAGCATTGAACACTGTGTCTAGACAGCATCTGCTACCTTTCATTCATTCTCAGAAGAAAAACTACCCTGTTTCTTTCCAAGAGAATCTACTACTGTTTATCTGACTCTAATAATTGTTTTTTTTAAATATATTCATTGATGGCTAATTAAATGAGTCAAGTTTTATAACATGGTTCTTGAAGAAACAAGTTGATAGGTCATAAATTCGTTGTTAATAATTATGTGCAAAGGTGTATGTTCTGTGTACTTACATATGAATGGTTCAGTGACTATTAAATTGAAACACCCTTTTAAACAAATATTTGTTAGGTAGCATAGCATTACCTTCATAGTTCATTACATTTAACTCCTATCTGTGTCTTAGATATTTTTTCCATTATAACCAGATATCTTCTAAAGCATTTCTAAGTTATTTTCCTTAGCAAATAGCAAGTTTATATGACGTGACCTAATTCTTCCCATTTTCAATTTCTAAGATATTTGGCCCATGTCCCATTTGGCACTCACCTGGGAAGGATCAAGAACAGTTAGTGAAGATGTTTGTGGCTAAAAGTCTGGAAAATAGAAAAGTTACTTGCTGTAGACAAATGCCTTAGCCTGCATCAAGGTGAACTTTAGACTGCAGTATGGCCAGAAGGTAGAGGTACTCAGAAGGGCTTGGTCTGGAAGAATCAGGCTCTGCCCTGGGAGTTCTTTCTCAGGCAGAGCATCTATAAAAGGATTGGAGAGATTGAGACAATCATTACTGACTTGGTCAGTACAGAATTTTTTTAAATGAAAAGGGGAACCTTTGGAATCCGATGGAGAAATTAATTGTCTATGAAACTCAAATAAATACAAATTAATACAGTGGAAGCATGAAGGATATTAGCTCAAAGCTTCATGTGGTTTGCGAAATTCTACTAATAGAGGAAAATTAAATAAAGATATGACTATAATGTAGAAATCTGTGCTGCAAGACCGCTCTGTGTAGAGGGCACGGTCTGGAGACCCATGTTAGCCTAATGACTGTCAAACAGGGTTTCCTTGGTGTGTCAATGATGGTGGTAAGAAAAATTACCTTGGATCTCTTGCAATCTCAGAACTTACCTCTAGGCTAAAACCTGCAATTGATGTTCAGTCACTCCTAGTGGTTGCTATTTGCTTGTCAGCATGACTACAAAGTTGTTTGAGGTGATTCCGTTGTTTCTATTAAGACTTAAAATTAAATGTGCAGTATTTAAGAAAATCACCCCATAATATTAAATGCTTTTGTGTTAATAAATCCAGATGCATATGGAATTTTAACTGTGTATCTTCACTGAACACTGTGATGACATTAAAATGGGTAATTGACTATTTTATTCAGACTTGGGTTTTTAAGTTGAAATCTTAATAAGTTTATCAAAAATATTGAACAACTTGAGATAACTTAGGATCCATTGTGTTTGGACTTTAATTTGTTATATTGACAAGAACAACTTATGTATGTGGTAGTGTTTGTTTGTCCTCAAACCACTGAGGCAATTAAGGAAATTAAAAAGAAAATGTAGAAATGTAAGTTTAAAATATTTAAGGAATTTGATTAAATACATGAGACCAGGCATTGATCAAAGATTCCCTAAAAGCAATTGTTAATATTTCCTGAATTCCAAAAGAGAATTTAAAAACATTTTAATTTGGATTTAGAAACTTTGAGAATATTTATTTTGAAAAAAATAAATTCTAGATAATCTTAACTGTTAACCAAAAGCCACACATTGATACTATCCTGACACAATTCTTCCTCAAATGGTGTATTGTTTATTGGGGGGGAGAAAAAGGTTCCTGCCTGGGCGTGGTGGCTCATGCCTGTAATCCCAGCACTTTGGAAGGTGAAGGCGGGCGGATCACGAGGTCAAGAGATCAAGACCATCCTGCCCAACATGGTGAAACCCTATCTCTACTAAAAATACAAAAATTAGCTGGGTATGGTGGCACGTGCCTGTAGTCCCAGCTACTCGGGAAGCTGAGGCAGGAGAATCACTGGAACCCGGAAGGCAGAGGTTGCAGTGAACCAAGATCGTGCCACTGCAGTCCAGCCTGGAGACAGAGCAAGACTCCATCTCAAAAAAAAAGAAAAAAAGGCTCCCAAACAGACAGCATTTTACATAACAATGTAAGTTATTATATAAAACATATCTAATACATTGGCACAGGACTAAGCTGGACCAGGGAGTGAAAGTGCATTTTGAACCCTTATTATCATTTCCCATTCATCATGAACTCTGGTGAGCTCAGTTACAATACAGAATAGTAAGTTAATGTCAGTCACACCCACAAGGACTCTTTTATGTTACCCATTGCAAAAATACCTTGGACAAATTCCATCCTTTGCTTTAATAGGATGAGTCCTGCGGTTAACTCAGATTTCATTTGGGTAAAGAGCTGTCTCTGCCCTCGAGCAGCTCGGACTAATCTTGTGTATCCTTCATTAGTACTTTTACCACATGCCTGCTTTCACCCTGGAGCTCCCTAGAATTTATGCGTCCTCTGTCTCTGATGTGGCCTGTGAATACTACCTTAATTTGCAGCACCTGCTTTTGTTATGAGGCAGAAGTGCCTGAGAGCTTCTTCTGGTCTGTTTGTGAGACAGCTCTTTGAAATTAGCAAGAATGTTTCTTGTCCCCTACCCTCCGTCTGGGTTTCTGTTCAGAAGTTATCTGTTCATGCTGAATGTTGGAATGGTAGTTTGTGGAGACAACCCAGAAAATGTTTGTGTCATCAAGGATTTGGGTGGAAGATGAAAATGTGAAGAGAGTAAATATTTTGCAGAACATAAACCAATCTGTTTCTTCTAGCACCGCTCTATGATTCATCAGGCTAATCATTTAAATATTATCCCAAATGCTTGATCAAAATTAAATATGATAGTTTTCAAAATGGAGCTCTTTCTTTCACATTTTATGAGTGAATCTGATTTTCTGACTCAGATAAACAAAAGGCTGCTGACTTATGCAAATGTTTCATATAGCTCAGAAAGACTTGCTGGGTAATGAAATTCAGGGCTGAGACAGAAGACAAATTTGGGATGGATGGAGGTAGCCTGTACTACATGATTTATAAATTAGACTGTCCATGCCCAGGTTCACTCATTTACGTCAAGGAGGACAGGTGTCCACATATGTGTATTACTCTTTATCACCTTGCACTCAATTTTATTGGTCTTTATTTTTATATATTCTGCATTATCCAGCTCTCTTATGGTTTCATATGCATTAATTATGCTTGTAAAGAGGTTACAAGTTTTTTTCTGTCACTCCAAAGTACCTGTTAGAAAACCGATCATATAGTACTCAAATATTTGGTTAGTTGGCTAGTTTTAATTTGGGGGATTAAGCATCCATGAAAAGGTAAATATTGAATATATTGACTCATTCATTTGCACAAATACATATCACCCTGTCCCAGGTACTGTACTAGATGCTTAGATGCTGTGATAATAAAACAGTCAAGGTCTTGGCTCTTGTAGGGTACACCATCTAGGAGGCATAGGGGGAGGATCAGAACAAAGATGGCACAGCTAAGGATAAAATAAGAAGTACAGAAAGCTATAAAATGACGCTTATAAATGGCAGAGAAACCTAAATTAGCTGGAGTGATTATTGAAGTCCTTGCTGGAAAAATAACATTGAAACCAGTAGTTCCCAAACTTTGGTGCACAATGGAACCATCTAGGGAATCTTTAAAAAACACTGCTTTTTAAAACTGGAGCTCCCACCTCCAGTTGTTATTATTTAATTTGTATAGGCTGTGACCTGGGCAGTGGGATTTTTGGAAGCTGTTTGGGTGATGCTAATATGTCTCAGAGTTTGAGAGCCAGTGATTTAGGCCGAGACCTGAAGAGTGAATCGGAATTGACCAGGTGAAGAAGGTTGAGGGAATGTAGTCTTCTTGAGTTTGAAAGGACTGTGTACCCAAGGGACTGAAAGAAGGCTTGTTTGTTGGATCAGAGTGAAAAACGAGGCTGTTGACTACTGACCTAAACCAGTTTGGTCACGAACAACACTTAGATCAATTTTATTAGTTAGCAACTAATAAGTTTAAAGTATTATAGGTACGCTTATCACCTGGCTACTAGGCTATAAAAAACGCAAATTTCAAACAGAATTTTTTTTTTTAATTATTATACTTTAAGTTCTGGAGTATATGTGCAGATCGTGCAGGTTTGTTACATAGATATTCACGTGCCATTGTGGTGGTTTGCTGCATCCATCTCCCTGTCATCTACATTAGGTATTTCTCCTAATGTTATCCCTCCCCTAGTCCCCCACCCCCTGCTATTCCTCCCCTAGCCCCCAACCCCCCAGGCCCCAGTGTGTGATGTTCCCATCCCTGTGTCCCTGTGTTTTCATTGTTTGACACCCACTTATGAGTGAGAACATGTGATGTTTGGTTTTCTGTTCTTGTGTCAGTTTGCTGAGAGTGATGGTTTCCAGTTTCATCCATATCCCTGCAAAGGACATGAACTCACCCTTTTTTATGGCTTCATAGTATTCCATGGTATATATGTGCCACATTTTCTTTATCCAGTCTATTGATGGGCATTTGGGTTGGTTCTAGGTCTTTGCTATTGTGAACAGTGCTACAATAAACATACATGTGCATGTGTCTTTATAATAGAATGATTTATAATCCTTTGGGTATATACCCAGTAATGGGATTGCTGGGTCAAATGATATTTCTATTTCTAGATCCTCAAGGAATTGCCACACTGTCTTTCATAATGGTTGAATTAATTTACACTCCCACCAACAGTGTAAAAGCATTCCTTTTTCTCCACTTCCTCTCTAGCATCTGTTTTCTCCTGATCTTTTAATGATCACCATTCTAACTGCCATGAGATAGTATCTCAATGTGGTTTTGATTTGCATTTCTCTAATGACCAGTGATAATGAGCTTTTTTAAATATGTTTGTTGGCTGCATAAATGTCTTCTTTTGAAAAGTATCTCAAACAGCATTCCATCACATACTTATTTAATAAGCAGCCTTTAGCAAAGCAGGCACAAAGCAGTTCATACACTGTGTTACTTTAGCTTCACAAAGTTCAGCTCTCTGGACATCCAGGTAAGCTGGCCTTGCCTTATATGAAAGGTTTATTAAGGCAAAAACAACAGCATTTATCAGGCATGATTCTAGGCCTTCTAGTTGGCATCGTAAATCAGAAATTCTCCTAAACCAATGCTGGGCACATATCCAACTACGTATTAAGCCACAGGCACCATTTCTCTAAGAGATACAGGATTCAAACCTAAGGGATACATGATAACAGGCCTGGCTGGATTCTTACATGTTTCTACAATGGTGGGGGTATGTCTAACATATTTCTACCTATGCACATACTTTGAATATCTTAAACATCACCTAATGAAATTTCATTATTACATCTATCATGCTAATTAACAATACACTGCTTTCACCAATGAAAACCTAATGTTGATATTTATTGGCTACTGGCAAAGTTTCTGCTCTTGATTGATATACAGATGATAAAAGGGCTTGTAGTCACTGCCTCTGGAATGTGTCTCTTTCTGATTGAATGTTACCTTGCCACCCTAGTCTTGCCTCCTTTATAGCACATTGCCTTGGTGACTCCTGAACATGAAAGTATAAACCAACTGGTATATGCACAATATCACACTGATTATGCTGGAGTAATTTAAAGTAAATTACAGACTGTAACAGAAGAGTAATGGCCATCTCAGAGCCTGGAAAGATTAAAAAGGAGGCAAGGCTAAAATTCTTCTTGGATGAGAAAGCTGACGCTAATTGACTTTCTTCTTGCCTATTTTTAGAATACAAGTGCTTATAGAGAGCAAAGAAATAAAGGAGGAAATGGAGAGCTGCTTGGATGTTCACTTTTATAAACCAGCAAATGCCTTCATTGTCTAGCTCTGTGAATGACTTGAATTGCCACTTAAAAGCATTGCTTCTTCTATATCTCACACAATGTATTAATCCCCATTTTTCCCTATTTCTCAATATCTGGAGCTTTAAATATTTGTCAGAAAACTCTTAATACAATTATTAAATTATCTTGTTATCTCCCTGGGTCACTGTGTATCCCGTTGAGGGAATTCCTTCGAGGACCCTTTGGTGCTTTTTCAGTAATGAGGTTCCATCTTTGATCAAGAGAAAATCAAAGTGAGGACTTGAGTACGGCAGGAGTCACAGCCCTAACCTCTAGCAGACTGTGAGAGATACTTTCCCACAGCCAGTTCAAAAGGCAAGGCAGGGATTTTGAAATCTGTGTTTGACATCTGTTTGACACTACTAGATTACATAGATTCAGCTGCTGGCTACGCCTTTATGCCTTTCTCAACAGCAGAGATACTTATGAAGCCTTCTCCATTTCCAGCTACTCTTCTGCTTTTGTTGCCGGAGGATTAGTTTGCCTTCATGGCAGATCATTTTTAGGGTTGCTTTTCATGAGTCAACATTTTCTATGCTCTTTTATGTTACAGATGGAGCCTGTGATCCTGGTCTGTATTTGTGTTGTCAATAGAAATATAGTTTGAACTACATATGCCATTTTAAATTTCCTTGGAGCTAAATTTCTACATTTAAAAAAGCAAAAAGGGCCAGGCACAGTGGCTCATGCCTATAATCCTACCACTGTGTGAGGCCAGGACTCAAGGATCGCTTCAGGCCAGAAGTTAAAGACCAGCTTGACCCTCACAGCAAGATTTCTGTCTCCACAAAAAAATTGCAAAAATATGAGCCAGGCATGGTGGTGCATGCCAATAGTGCCAGCTACTGAGTAGCAGAGGTGGGAGAGTTGCTTGGGTCCAGGAGTTCAGGGCTACAGGGAGCCATGATTGTGCCACTGCACTCCAGCCTGGGTGACAGAGCAAGAACCCAAATCAAAAAATAATAATAAAATAAACATTTAATTAATGGAAATAAAAAAGCAAGAGAGACATGAAATTAACTTTAATAATATATTTTATAGAAATCAATATATCAAAAATATTGTTATTCTAACATGTAATTATGTTAGAATAACATGTAAAAATTATGAGGCATTTTACCTTCTTTTTTTCATATAAAGTCTTTGTAATTGGTGTGTCTGTTATACTTTTCCAACACATTTCGAGTTGGAATAGCCACATTTCCATTGCTCAATAGCCACATGTGGTTAGTGGCTACTCTATTGGACAGTACACATCTGTTTAAGAGTACTAAGAAACGTGTTATCTAAATAACCCATTGTTCATTCTGTAAAGCATATGCCTGGATCATTCCCTATCTTCCTAGTGGTTTTCGTGACCAAGGCACCTACTGTTGAGATGACAGGCTTAGGACATTACTGGAGGACAGCTAATTGGCTTTTTGAAATTCAGACGTGTAAAAGTATTTAGTTCCATGCCCTAGCCATTTTGGTTAATTGTTCACAGTGATATGAAAATGATAGAAATATACTGATTGCTGATGGTAGTAGAGCATTGGCAAGTCAGGAAAGGTGTGAGAATGAGTAAGCAGTAGAACTCACAGTACTTTTGTGAAACCTAAATTTTAAAAACTCAGAAGAAAAAGGCTGAGCATGTGTATCTCCAAAAAGCCTAGTAATGACTACCAGAAAGAACAGACACAAATGACAGAAGATGCCCCCTTCTCCACACCTTATTGAATCTGACAGCATGAGAGAGTGAGGTCATCATTTCCCACTGTTGATTCCAAGTCTCCCTCATCTGTATCATCATGAAGCTGAGGAATTTCCCCTCTTAAGTGGAAACAGTGAACTCTCAGTTTTAAAGGGGGAGAGACAGAGAGGGAGGAACAAACTGTTCTTGTTTTTCTTCCTGCCTAGCCCTTACTTTCGTTGTTATATAAGAGGTTCATGCAAATGATTTTGGTGCCTGTGTGTGCATTTCTAAAAATTAAAAAACACGTTGTTAAATCACCACCCAAAGTCCACGTAAAAGGATTTCAGGGGTTCTATAATTGTTGAACTTAGACTACTGAATGTGTCTACTGTGGATATTTGTAGTTATGCTCAACATAATCACGAGACTGCAATTTAATGTCACATAAGCTCTATAAAGGAATAAGTTGAATCACTTTTCTATATGTTAATTATAGGATGGCTTGCTCTATGGTTTTAATTATCATTTTCTCTAATCTTTATTTATTTTGTGATTCAGCTTAAACATAGTTGAAACTGGTACTTAGTAATGAAAAGGAATGAAAAAGGTTTAGAATAAACAGTAGTTGATACTAACAGGTATTTTGGTGCTGGGAAGATACAGAAGGATATTACTAATATTTATCATTCTTACAACAGTCTGAAACTTCTGAAAGCCATTCCTTCTAACACAGCACTGCCCAGTGGAACTGTCTGCAAATGATGAAAATGTCTCCTGTCTGAGTTATCTAGTAAGGAAGCCAACATCCACATGTGGCTATTGCACATGAAAAATGTGACTTGTATGACTCTGAAACCAAAACCTGATGATTTTCTAAGAATTGACATTTCTATTGAACTCACATCAATGTTTTTTCCAAGTTAGTATCGACAACAAATACCAGTTTGAAGTGAAGGTTTGCTGAGGCACACATTACTGCCACCCTTCATTTTAAATTTGGCTATTACTGATTTTCACTTTACTTAGGCCTGGTTTTTTGGATCAAATTTGGTTTTATGAATTTTCTTACTTAACTGTGGTCGTCCGAGTTTTCTGATCTTGGAGCCGCTTCAGCTTTTTTGAGGTGCCGATGATGCCAGAACTTATCTTGCCTCAAATGTAGGAGGCAATATTAGTCAGAATATTTTGGTTTCTCAGTGAATTTCTTTGCTTTCTACAGCTTGATCTTTATAGAACACTATCCTTTCAATCCCCATGCTTCTCCCTCTTTCACAAACATGAGTTCATAATTCTTGTCCTGATTTGCCAATTTTGTTATCCTAAATTTCCAATTATGATATACTTACATAAGTGTTGTGATAGGAGTTTAGAAAGAACTTGTTCAACTCTTGCTTCCCAGTTTTTCTCTTTCCTAATTATCATTTTCCTTCTCTAATAAATGCTAATTAAACTACTTTTCTTACTGGTTTAGAGACTTCTGTTTTAATATTCTTCTGTGTAAAGAGGCTAAATTTAGTTTTTCCTCTGAATTCTTCAGCCCATTTTAAACAGGAATGAATATGTAAAACCACTTTAGACTGTAGTTTCTTATTTTCTCAACAAGATAGCTTCAAATACTATAGCTATGTGTTCATATATTTTAATAGAAGTCACAGAATAAACCAGATTGACCCTGTGCTCTTTTGGCCTACAAACATGTATGTTGAAACTTTGAAAGCCCCTTTTATGGTGTCTGAATAACCATAGGGTTTTTAAAACTTGAATTCCTGCACTAATCATTGGCTCTAGGAAAGACTTGGAGTGTAGTAGCGTGGGTTGGCCACACTTATGTCAAATGATTATAAAATGTACTCTGCTGTTCTAGAGCAGCGATCCCGACTTTCTGGCACTAGGGACCTGTTTTGTGGAAGACAATTTTTCCACAGGTGGGGAGGCATAGTGGGGGATGGTTTTGGGATGAAACTGTTCCACTTCAGATCCTTAGACATTAGTTTGTTTCTTATAAGGAATGCACAGCCTAGATCCATTGCATGCACAGTTCACAACAAGGTTTGCGCTCCTATGAGAATCTAATGCCACTGTTGATCTGACAGGAGGCAGAGCTCAGGCAGTAATGCTCACTTGCCCACCGCTCACCTCTTGCTGTGCGGCCCAGTTTCTAATAGGCCAGGGACTGACAGTGGTCTGTAGCCCAGGGGATGGGGAACCCCTGTTTTAGAGGCTGGTGGCACTTGGTTAAATCCAATAAATTTACAATATCCAAGAAGGCAAACTAGTGCTAACAAAGCTTTCCAGTTGCAGAGTCACCTCAAATTTGGGCTAGTGAAGACTGAAGCAGCTTCCATTGCCCTGCCCTTTGCAGAAAGGCTTTTCCCTTAGGCAGTTGAGAAATACAGGTTTCTGGAAATACATCTTTCTTACTATTTGGTAAATAAAGGATGAGCCTCACAGGTCAGGTCCAGAGAACTCAATGTTAGAATGTTTAATAACTTTGTCCTTCAAAGAACTCAAAGAAATTGACTGTTCTTTCTTAAATCTTCATATGACATCCATGAAGCTCCTTAGGAGATGTTACAATTTTATTTTATTTTTGCATTGAGCCTATTCAGAAACTCAGTAGGAAAATGGGCAAAGGAGAAGAAGCCGTGGTTGAAATGGGGTTTGCCTCCGAAGTCCTTCCTTCTTCCCTTTCCTTGATGATGTTGTTTCCGTGCGTCCCAGCCGTGCAGTCCTCGGAGGAGTGCCCGTGGAATACACCCTGAAGACTGGCCAAAGGCGTCACTAAAGATGTGCATGGTGAACAAAAGTTTGGTTGAGATGCTGCCTCCACTCCAAAACACTGTTTATGTCATTCTAATGCTGCTCAGCAGAGTTACTGCTTCTGTCTCTCTCTACACAAACGCACGCATGTGCACGCACGCACACACACACACACACACACACACACACACCCGAGTTTCCTAGATCTCAAAATAATTCATTAGTTAAGGCTCTAAATAAATGGTAATTTCAGAATAGATTGGGCCTTTCTGAGTTACACCCCTCCCCAACGAAAGGGAGAAAACAGAAATTATTCTACTCACCAGGAGCTCCCGGAAATAGAGTTTATATGGAAATACAAACATCAGCTTCAGAATAACAGTCTGTGCATTGGGAGAGGAGAAACTCAACAGACCTAGAAACAAAAAAAGGAGAACAAGTGGCCAAACCCTGAGGTGCCAGAGGAAAGAGGGATATATGACCTTAGTTTACTTCGTCATGGATGACTTACAAGGATTAATTAAGTAAAAGTCGGTAAATTTCTTCAAGTTCTTGAAAGAAGCTATTTAAATATAAATTATGATCATGCAGCTTACATCTCACATGTCAGGCATGCATGGTTAACTGCGTCTGATGTGTAAGTTATGCTTCCTCCAGGTTATAGCTGTGAGGATCCCGGATCGACCTCCCTTATTTGACACAGTGGTAAGACAGAGATTGATGGTGTTATATGTGGCATCTGAGTCCATGGCATCTGAGCCGTGACGCTGTACTTGGAGAAACCAGAGCCTCTATCTGTGCCTCTTCTTCGGGGCATTTTCTTAAGACATTTGAGGATGGAGTGGGAAACAGAAGTTAGTAAACTGAGAAAACCCACTTTTTTTTTTTCAATTTACTTTTTAACTTATTGCCTAAGAGGGTAAAACAAATTAAATGAGAGACGAATATATTTTTAACCAGATGTTTTAGTTTCCTAGGGCTGCTCTAAAAAAAGGACCACCAAGCATGAGACTTAAAACAACAGAAATATATTCTCTCACAGTTCTGAAGGCTAGAAGTCCGAAATAAAGGTGTTGGCCTCTTCCTAGCTGCTGGTTGCCCTACGCATTCCTTGACTTATGGCAGCCTTGACTATGACTCCAAACTCTACCAGTGTGTGTATGTGTGTGTGTGTGTGTGTGTGTGTGTGTGTCTTCACCTGCCTGTCTTCCTGTCTTCTTTTTCCCCTCTCCTCTCCTCTCCTTTCCTTTCCTTTTTCTTCTTTCTTTCTTAGTGTCTCATTCTGCCACCCCCAGGTTAAAGTGCAGTGGCACAATCACAGTTTGTTGCAGCTGTGACTTATCTGGCTCAAGTGATCCTCTCACCTCAGCCTCCCAAATCGCTGGGACCACAGTTGCACACCACCACACTTGGCTAATTTTTGTATTTTTTGTAGAGATGGTGTCTTGCCATGTTGCCCAGACCAGTCTGTAACTCCTGGGCTCAAGCAATCCTCCTACCTTGGCCTCCCTAAAGTGCTGGGATCACAGGCATGAGCCCTGGCACCCAGCCTGGCTGTCTTCTTGTAGGACACCAGTCATATTAGAGTAAGGACCTAGCCTACTCCAGTGTGATTTCATCTTATCCTAACTACATCTGCAACAACCTCGTTTCCTAATAAGTTCACATTCTGAGGTACTGGGGGTTAGGACCTTAATATACCTCTTTTTTGGAGATAGGAGGATGCAGTTTAGCCCATAACACCAGGATAGGATAGTTTTCAAAATTATGGAGGAGCTGAATCTTGCCCTTATATAAAATACTAGGTGCAGCCCCATCAGAAAGCAGGTAGAGCAGCCCCGCCCTGGTGGAAGCAGCAGTGGACAGCAGCCCCTCTGCTCTGTACCCCTGCCAGCTCCCCTTATTCCATCCCACCTGGGCACATGTTCTTTAGACGCCACAGAGACACCCCAACACCCCACAGGGCTTCAAGGGTCACAGCAGAAAAAGCTGCAAAACTAGATATTCCATTGGTTTCCTTTGTCAAGTAACACCCTATGCCTTTATAGGAGGCAGCTTTAAGGGATGCAAACTCTGAAAATAGTCTGTTTATAAGGCTTGTTGGAGAGCAATTGCATTTCCTCCGTTTGTTGGTTTTTACGTAAAGGAAATAGAATCTACTGAAAGCAGACTTTTTCCAGTGTCACCTTAGCACTGCCACCAGCACCCATTCAGAATAGGGTAAAAAGCCTACGACAGACTGAGGGGTGATTTTTCTCCTCTAAATGTTAATGTCCATGGAGAATAGTAGCATACGGCTCACTCTCTAGAATCTAACTCCCTCCTTTCATAAAGATTGGGAAAGTGGGAAATTAATTCCTGGAAAGACTGAAACAGAGGGAGTCACAGCCAGTCCTGCTTAGCAGCACAGGTTCAACCCACAAAACCAATTGACTCCACAGCAGAAACTCTGGCTGAGGTCCATGCCACCTCCCACCCGGAGTGATGGAACTCTTGGGAATAGTTGCCCAGGCTCCTGGGAGGAATGCAGACTTGCCTATCAGTCTTTGGGAGGCTGTGATCTCCCTGGCAAGGAGAATTATATTTTTTAGATAACTAGATCCTGGAAGAGGAGGCTCTGGGAAAGAGTACACAAAGCTGCCCAAGGAGAAAAGTCCTAACGATAACTCCATAAAAGGCAGCTTTAAATGGTCTCAGCTGATCCATATTTTTAGAAAATTGTTTTTACTCAGCTTGCCTGACTATAATACTATTGCCAGAAACAGCAATGAAAGGGAGATAAACATGATGTTGTGATCTTTCTTTTTATGCCTCCCATGAAGCCCTGGGTAGTATAAATTGTGCTTGACAACGTTTGATTAGCAGCTGCTCATTCTGCTGAGAAAAGGAGGCGTTTATCTGAGACACTGTTCTCCCTTCATAAATAAGCTAGAAATTTGCCGCTGGTGATAGTTTCCCAGAGGAAGCCAGGTCTGATGCTCCTCTTCGCACCTCTGGACACTTCTGTTTGCAGCCCTGTGGGAAGGAGCAGTGGGGAGCCCATGGGCCAATTGGGGAAGTCTGTGTCTCACTCTTAGGGCAGCGCTGGGTGACCTCACACCCTTTTTGAATGTGATATGGTCTGTGCCAGGCAGATCAAGTACTTTCTTCTTTTCTGTGTGACAGCGTGGTGCTGCAGAAAATGCTTTGGACTGAGCAACAAAAGATTTCATTCTATTTCTGATTCTTTTACTAACTGTGACTTTGAACATGCCATCTAATCTCTTTGATCTGCAGCCTAGATTCATTCTTCTAAAACCAAGCTATCCATGTACTTAAAGGGAAATGGCTCCAGATATGTGAAGCCACAGGATAAACCCAAAATATCTTCTAAGAGCATCAATTTTACTCCATCGTTTTGAAGAAAGCATTTTTATATGAGAAACAAGGCTACCCATAGAGTAGAATGGAGAACTTCACAATAATTTTTCAGTAGGTTCAAGGAAAACCTGTTTCAGAGAAGTAATAACTTAAGTATGAGTTCACTACTCTTTGTTTTTAGGAATATTGTCATGGCAAAAAGTTTGAGAAGCACTAGATTAGATCATCTTGAGGCTGCCTTTCTACTCTTCAATTTGGGGATTCAACCATAAACCTCTGTAATGGGCTGAACATTGCCCCCTACAAGTTCAAATGTTGAAGCCCTAACCCCAGCACCTCAGAATGTGACTATGTGGAAATCGGACCTTGAGGAGGTGATTAAGTTAAAACAAGGCAGTTAAGGTGAGTCCTAATCTAATCGGACAGGTATCTTTATCACAAGAGGAAATTTGGTGCTAGGTGGAGTGGCTCACACTTGTAAACTCAATAATTTAGAAGGCTCAGGTAGGAGGATCGCTTGAGGCCAGGAGTTTGAGATCGGCCTGGGCAACATAGCAAGACCCTATTCTTACAACAGATAAAAAACTAGCTGAGTGTGGTGGCATATGCTTGTAGTCCCAGCTACTTGGGAGGCAGAGGCCAGAGGATCACTTGAGCCCAGTAGTTCAAGGCTGCAGTGAGCCAGCATCAGGCCACTCTACTCCAGCCTGGGCAACACAGAAAGACTCCATCTCTATAGAATAGAAAAGAAAAGGAAATTTGGACTTACATTAGGGATGCCTGCTTACAGAGGAAAGACCATGTGAGGATACCGTGATAAATGGCTATCTCAAAGCCAAGAAGAGAGGCTCACAAGAAACCCAGCCTGCCCACACCTTGATCTAGGACTTCTAAGCCTCTAGAACGGGAATAAATACATACATACATAAACGAATGAGTGATGAATGTTGCTTAAGCCACCCAGTCTGTGGTGTTTTGTGATTGCAGCCTTAGAAAACAATGCAGGTTCCCTTTGCCTACTACATAAAGGCCAACTTCCTTGGCCCAGAATTAATGACCTTCTGCGAGGGTCATTGACTCCATCCTCACCATTTGGCCACCACTGCCCTCTACTCCCTTAATTCCTAACTTGCTCTGTTTTCATGTTGTGCCTGCCCATTGCCAGGCCTATTCTCTTCACCTGAGATGACTACGTGTCTACTTCTCAAAACGCACTCATCCCTAACCACCTCCTTCCCCTCAGGTCCAGCCTAAAACGAACGGACTTAACTGGTAACTGTTGGTTTTGCTGCTAAATGACACAAGGATAGCCTTGACTTTGGGGTGTCTCTGCATTACTCTTCTTCCTCTCAGATGCCAGAGTAAATAGACCACTTCTTCCGTGTTTTGAATGTTTGTTTCCACAGCAAGACGTCCCATGCTTGACATAGAGTCAAAGCCCACCAGCTCAATGCATGAAACAGAGATCAATCAATATTGTTTTCTCTGCCAAATACGTTTTTAAATATACAGTCATTCCTTATTGTCCTTGGGGGGATTGGTTCCAGGACCTTTCTTAGATATCAACATCTGCAGATGCTCAAGTCCCTCATATAAAATAGCACAGTATTTGCATATAACCTATGCACATTTCCTGTATAGATTAAATCACCTCTAGATTACTTGTAATACCTAATATAGTGTAAATCCAATGTAATAGTTGTTACAGTGTATTGTTTAGGGAATAACAACAAGGAAAAGAAGTTTGTGTTCAATGTGGATGTCATTTTTTTCCCAAATATTTTTGATCCATAGCTGGTTAATTCATGGATTCAGAACCCATGGATACAGAGGGCTGATTGTGTCTTATAAATATATTTTACACATATATGTTTCTTATATATAACTACATTTTAAACAGTACCTTAAAATATATCTCATATTTTGATTCGTGAGTATACAGCTGGTGTTCAGGTTTTTGTTTGTGGAAAATTCATACTGAGATAATTAAAACATCAGGCTAAAAATTAGTATTCCTGATTCTACCTTCTGCTAGTTCTGCAATGTGAAATGCAGCATTTGCCCCCCACTTTTTTTTTTTTGAGATGGAGTTTCACTCTTGTTGCCTGGAGTGCAAGGGGGTGATCTTGGCTCACTGCAACTTCCGCCTCCCAGGTTCAAGTGATTCTCCTGCCTCAGCCTCCCAAGTACGTGGGATTACAGGTGCCTGCCACCATACCTGGCTAATTTTGTATTTTTAATAGAGACAGAGTTTCACCATGTTGGCCAGGCTGGTCTCAAACTCCTGACTTCAGGTGATCCACCTGCCTTGGCCTCTCAAAGTGCTGGGATTACAGGTGTGAGCCACCACACCCGGCCACTTTTACCAATTTTGAAGTCTGTTTTTTTTTTTTTATTTTATTTTACTGTGCTGGTTAGGATAATCTATTTGAAAATATATGAGTCATTGTGACCGCTTCTGGTGGTATTTTAAATACTTTTTCCTTTGTAAAATACTTTATAATCATATTTCAAGGGATGTTTTTATATCTTTTAATATTTAAAAAAACACTAAAGACAGATGTGATTTAAATCGAGTCAAAGTGGAAAAAAGTATTGAACTGACTGGAAACAAAATTCTCAAGTACTTTCAAAACTTATTTGGGACTGATCAGTACATCACAGATGGAAAAGTAAAAAGTTTCAGTTATCCTTGACATTTCAAGAGAGAAAGAAAACAGGAAAATCATGATAGCTGTCTTGAAAGAAATTGCTTTCAAACTGCTCTCTGTCAGCTATTCCAGATGGCTTTGCTGTTTTTTTTTAGCAGAAGTGAAGGTATTTTAAAAAACCTGAGGAAAATAGATGAGGTTCTTCTTTCCTGATGTCCCAGAAGGAGGATGAAGGGAAAACTATTTTTAAAGAACTGTTTCTTTTAAGTGAGTTGGCCACCTGTACCACCGGATTGATGGTGCGTATCAGCAATCTTATGATGCATTCATATTCTCTAAATTTTTAGTGATGAAAAAGTTGCTATATGAGTATAAATAGTGAAAACAATATACATCCTAAGCTGAAAAGTTAGAAGTTAGTAGACGCCTGTTATAAATGGCTTATATATTAAAAATATATGATATATAATTTGTATATATTATTCATAACAATAACAAAATAAGCTACATATATAATTTGTAGATGGAAATTATATATAAGGTTGTAGATGATTATACACAAGGTTTGATACACACATACGTATGTATATGTGTGTATATTTTATAAATCTCTACATAAATGCTTACAATCCTTAAAACAGCTCTATGATATGGATTTTATGCCTTCTTTGCTGATGAGGAAACACACTCAGAGAAGGACAAGAAAGTTGCCCATGATCACAAAGCCAAAGGGGAGCATAGCCATGCTTCTAAGGCCATCCTTTTCATTACCATACAACTCTGCAGTAGTGTTTGTGAAATTCACAGGGTGTTTGGTTCACTGCGGCATCACAATCAGTAGTAAAGACCTGGATTCAGGCCAGGTATGGTGGCTCACGCCTGTAATCCCAGCACTTCGGGAGGCCGAGGCAGGCAGATCACGAGGTCAGGAGTTTGAGACCAGCCTGGCCAACGTGGTAAAACCCCATCTCTACTAAAAATACAAAAATTAGCCCAGTGCAGTGGTGCACACCTGTAGTCCCCGCTACTTGGGAGGCTGAGGCAGAAGAATCTCTTGAAACCGGGAGGTGGAGTTTGCAATGAGCTGCAATCAGTCTGGGCGACAGAGCAAGACTCGGTCTGAAAAAAAAAAAAAAGACCTGGATTCAAGTATGTCCTGTAGTGTGTCAAAACAAAAATCCATGCAATTGCATGCTTTAATTTTCTTGTTTACAAGCTAGGGATAAGTAGTATTTGCCATCAGAATATCTAGGACTTAAAGAAACGTGCTATGTTAAGGCATGATATATTTATTTTCATTAGTACTTAGGTTTTTCTCTTGATATTCTCTGCATTACTGTTTTGGGATTGGATTTTTTAAGTCTTTATTTGTATGCATTTAGGAGTACACATACAGTTGTGTTCCATGGATGTGTTGCGTAGCGGGGGAGGTCTAGGCTTTTAGTGTGCCTGTCACCTGAATAGTTCACATTGTACCTGACAGGTAATATTTCATCTCTCACTCGCTTCCCACTCTGTATTACATTTTAAAAGTTTGTTCTGGCTAGGCGCAGTGGCTCACGCCTGTAATCCCAGCACTTTGGGAGGCCGAGGCAAGTAGATCACAAGGTCAGGGGTTTGAGACCAGTCTGGCCAACACAGTGAAACCCCATCCTACTAAAAATACAAAAAATTAGCCAGTGTGGTGGTGTGTGCCTGGTAATCCCAGCTACTAGGGAGGCCGAGGCAGGAGAATCGCGTGAACCCAGGAGGCAGAGGTTGCAGTGAGCCGAGATCGCACCATTGCACTCCAGCCCGGGCAACATGCAAGACTCCATCTCGAAAAAAAAAAAACCAGTTTGTTTTCTTTGTTCTTTGTTTTTAAAGACAGCATCTCGTTCTGTCTCCCAGGACGGAGTGCAATGGTGCAGTCATAGCTCACTGCAGCCTTGAACCCCTGGGCTTAAGCAATTCTCCTGCCTCAGCCTCCTGAGTAGTTGGGACTACAGGCATGTACCACCATGCTTGGCTAATGTTTTTCTTTTTTAAGAGAAGGAGTCTTGCTGTGTTGCCCAGGCTGGTACTGTTTTTATTTATCTGTGTAAGAGGCTTCAATTGGCTCACTGTGGCAGGACAAACTATACAGAGTCTATATAAATTTATAGAAAGTCTTTCTTTCCTAACCATTTCATCAAATGCAGATTTCACTACTTTTTAAAAATATGTCTGACATCCTACTTTGCTGTTGGTGTGGGGCTCCTGATTTACTTAAGAACCTTAGAAATATATAAGAAGAGGAATTACTTCTTACCCAAACTACTTTTTTAAAAGTTAAGTAGAAATGAATGAAGAGAGTTGGAAATCTGTTGGTGCTTGGGCTCTTGATGTGTTGGTTAAGGGCACTCATGGGGAGAAAGGTTTAACTCTTCCTCCTAAATACTGTTATGTTAGAACTGAAACGAGTTTCTGAGATAGAACTTATACAGGAGAGAAGCTAAAGTGAAAGCCTCAGGGAACTCATCACTCCTTTGGAAGGTTTCTCTACCTGAGTTCTGCACTGTCTTGGGTAATTTTATGATATTAGTATATCAAAACTAAGGAGGGAGATATTTTTCCTCAGATAGTTTGCCCTCTCTGTGTGTGCTTCTCCTGAGTGATCTCCTATAGCACATCTTCCTTTATCATATACAAACATAACATGCCACCGTCTACTGCACACTGGGCAATTCGTGTGCATTGCTCTGATGGTCACACCATCCCCAAGAGTTGCAGGTGGCTTTGTTCACACTGGCCCCGAGAGAAACGCTGAGTTTCAAAACAAGTGGCCTGCCTAGGCCACACTCACCAGTGCAGAGGCTGGCTCCACACCAGTGGCTCCCTGGCTCCAGAGCTTCCAGCCCTTCCTCTACAGGAGGCTCTGAGTTCAGGACCCCACTTGAGTTAAAACCTGGCCATGCTTCTTCTTCATATTTTTTGGCCTTAGGTAATGATTAAAAAATAATAAATTACTATTTCTCATAGCCGTATAAGAATGTGCATTCCCTGGGCCCCTTCTTCTCAACCCACAAGCCCACTCTTCCTTTCTTCCCAGGGAGTTTGGTTACTCGCACCCCACCAGTTCCCCACTCATCAGCCCCTCCCCTGAGGTCATGGGATCCAGTGTAGAAGCTGTGTATGAATTAGCATGACAGACAATGTAGTTCCTCATATGATCTGCACAGAATTGGGGCAACTTGGTTCCACTGTTGTCTCCATTCAAACAGGATGCAACCCCCAGCTCTGCTCCAGCTCTTGCAGGAGACAGTGTATTTATTTCAGGAGTCTCTTCTCCAGCTAACTCTGCCTATGCACAGCTTGGCTTTCAGTCCCATCACAAATGTTCCTCATATGAGCTCACCCAGAATCCCTGAGAGAGTTGCACAATGAGTGCATTCTGTAGAAAGATGTTGTTTCCCAAGCCCAGAGTAAATCACTCTACAAGCCTGCAGGAAGGAAACCGTGGGTTAGGGCTCTAGCAGGAATCACAGGTCTGTCCAGATGTCGGGGGAAAGCTTGGAGATGGCCAGGGATGCCATTGTACTTCATGATGCCAAGGTGTGTCACCTGTGAGACTTCAAACACATGGCATCATCTGCCCTGCAATTCCAGCGGAAGTTTTGCAAATCTCTCCCACAACACTGCACATGCTGATGTAATGATGGTGTGCTTTGTTTTCATAAAGTCACTGTTATATAAATAGAAACAAAGGTTCAAAGTGTCACCTCCCCCTCCTCATAATTTCATAAGAGGGAAGCTGCTTCTACATGCTCTGCACTGTGCTGGGATTTTGAAGGCACTTTCTCCAATGCTGTCAGTAACTCCGTGAAGAAGCACTGGGATATCCATTTTGATGTGATTTGAATGCTTGTCCCTTCTAAATCTTATGGTGAAACATAATCCCCAGTCTTGGAGGTGGGGCTTGATGGGAGGTGTTCGGGTCATGGGGAATATCCCCTCGTGGAGTGCCTGCCCTGTGGCAATCAGCTCTTGCTAGAGTTGGTGGTTTGAAGAGCCGGGCAGCTGTCTTGCTTCTCTCCTTCACCATGAGACACACTGGGTTCCCCTTTGCCTTCCACTGTGATTGGAAGCTTCCTAAGTCCTCACCAGGAGCAAATGCTAGTACCATGCTTCTTGTACAACCTGCAGAACCATAAGCCAAAATAAGCCTCTTTTCTTTACAAATTACCCAGCCTCAGTTCTTCCTTTACAGCAATACAAATGGACTAACACACATTTTTTGGAAGAAAGTTCTGAGGCTCAAGTTTATGAGACTTGCTTGGACAGTACCCAGTAAGTGGCATGCCTGATATTTGAATACAGCACTTTCTGACTCCTAAGCCTTTCTTTCTGACACTTTGCCACTGGAATATTTATTTTTGTGAGTGACCAGTTTACGAACATACAACGACTAGAGTCTGGTTTGGCACTAACATTGCATTTTCAAAGCAAGGGTAGAATGCATCCAGGGTTTGCTGTGTAGATTTATTTATACACTTTTGCTTTTGTTTTTTCTGATCAGGACTTTTCTGACAGAATATTGTTGGAGCCTAGCCCTGCTCCTGGAAGATTTCATGTTGAAGTGTGATGATTATGTGCATTCTTTTTTTTCTTATTGAAGAAGATCAGTGTCAGGAGTAATTCCTTTTCTGCACAAAACGACAGTTATCATTGAGAGAAAATATGTCTACCGAAAAGTCTGAGCTGAGCAGCTTATCCATGCTGGGACTCTTTACTTTGTCATTCTGAGGTTTGTGAAATGTCTTATAAGGTTCTTATTAGAATTTCTGGGTCAGGTAGCTGAAGCAAACTGATCCTATTTTAAGTTGTAGGATAGTTGTTTGAGAAATGTGAAAGGCTTAAAGGTATCCATTACTCCAGATTTGTATAAAAATCGCTTTCCAAGCTGATGGATCCCAACTTAGTACTATCAGGCCTTCAGGATACAGTCCTGTCTCAGTTACAGCTTTGGGGATCTAATTTTATGTCTGTGTCATAGGTCTGCACAGACTCCTGGGCCAAAGAAAGAAGAAGATGAATGATGACCGGGAACTATATATACTGATGCCTGAAACTTACTATGACAAGACCCCCCATCCCTGAAAAAAAGAGATGGATTTACGGATTAATGGAGAAATGGGAAAATAGGTAGATCCTAATTTCAAAAACCTGTTAATTGTAGAATCTAATCGTGGGTATTTGGATAGTCACTATACAGTTCTTCCAACTTTTCTGTAAGTTTGAAACTTTTCATAATACCGTGTCAGACGGAATAAAAAGAAATGTATTAACTCTTAGGTGTAGAGATGTGCTTAGTTCCAGAAAATGTATTTGTTGTGAAGATGTGAGCAAGTGATACAGCAGAAACTTCTGCTTCTGATTAGGTAGTGTTTGGTTTATTTGTTTGTTTTAAACTGGTGAACACCTGTAGGTGCTAATGAAGAATCTGAAAGTGGCAGGTATAATAGAATGAAACATTTGCCCTTCTGGAACAGTGGTAATATCTTTATTAATATTGACATAAACAACTATAATATGCTGCCCCCTGTTAGATGTCAAGCCCTGGACCTGTCACTTTTATCAAGTCATTAATTTATTTCTAATAACAGTGCTAAAGATACAGGTACCATGCTAAATGTACAGGAACCATTAGCTCTATTTTATACAGATGAAAGATTGAGCTCAGAGAGGTCAAAGGCATGCTCCTCAGGGTCACATATGTAGTTAAGGCTGGTGTCAGAATTCAGGCCTGACATGATGGACATCAAAGTCTATGCAATTTCCACTTAACCCTCTAGGCTCAATGTGTGGTTCTGGACAGCAACCTCAGCCTCACCAGGAGCTGGTTGGAAATGCGGGACATCAGGCCTCATCCCAAAACTACAGAACCAGAACATGCATTTTAATAAACCCGCCGGCTGTTTCTGTGCACATCAGTCTGAGCAGTGCTACACTGGACAGTGGTACTCTGGAAATTTGGGACCGTGTCTTTATTTTTCTCTCCATGTAATGCAGGACACCACAGGCTCTATGAAAATGGCATTTATTTTGTCCCAGAGGGGTAGCTGCAGTACTGAGCCTTATTAGCTTCCTTTCCAGCAGTATCAGAGTGAAGGCAGTGAATCAAAGCTCCTATTCCTATCACAGGACTCAGATGCCTGAGTTTGTGTCCCAGCCCTGCCTCTGGTCATCCGTGTGATGATGGTACTTAGAGCTCCCCCATCAGTGTGTGACTCTATTTCTTCAACTGCCAAGTGGGTGAATCAATTCTGGCTCTACCTGCCTCACAAAAAGGCCAAAGATGCCTTTAAAAGACGAGAAACAGCTGGGCATGGTGGCATATGCCTATAGTTCCAGCTACTCAGGAGACCAAGGCAGGAGAATCACTAGAGCCCAGGAACTTGAGGCTGCAGTGAGCCATGATCCTGTCACTGCACTCCAGCCTAGGCAACAGAGTGAGACCAGGTTTCTAAAACTAAACAAAAAGGAACAGACAGAAGCATTCTCATCATGGTGGCAGTGTACTAATCCTTCACTCCTGTGAGGGTCTCCGCAGCTCTTTCACTTGTGCTTTCTGAGGTTTCTATGGCTGAGGTGACTGCTGAGCCAGGGTTTCATTGTTCACAGTTCCAGCAATGTCCTTGCTGTGGCCCTCCCTGCATTCCATCTGAGAAGAGGAGCTTCTCCAAGAGAGGAGGACTCGATATCAGACAAATATGTACAAAAACACATTGGCCTTAACCAAACTCACACCCTCCCTGCCTGCACGACAAGGTCTAACGTTTAACGATAAAGACCATGCATTGAACTATTCCTGGGAAGCATTGTATCTACCCCTTTACACACACTATCTCCTTTAATCCTTGCAACCATCTCAAAAGATAGACATTTTCCCCCCATTTTACAGATAAGGGAAACTGAGTCCTAAAGAAGTGAAATGGTAGAATTGAGATGCACTTAACTATTGGGGTTAGAAAGGTGTTGCTTTTAATCAGATGTAATTTCTCAGAAAACTGTCCCATAAAAATTGCAAAATCTCCCCCAACTTTTCCTTGTTTGAAACAGCTGTATTTTTTTCTCCCAATGATTGCCTGGGACTCCAGGAAGAGAAAAGGTGACAAATCACTCATGACTGAAATTAGCTTGTGAATTTTTTCTCTAAGCTAAGGAACAAGTATTGTGGTACATAACACATTGTACATGTCTTTTGTGTTTTCTGTCACATGAATTGAAGAAGAATGAGAATCAAGGTACCATTTTGAAAAACATTTTAAGGAAACTCAAAATATGATCTCTTCTGCAGGATGTTTTCTGCCAAGAAATTGTCTCATTGTGATTTGTTAAAAATATTTTTGATAGGTTGTCAAATTATCATAGTTCTGTTTTATATTTTAGTGCTTGAATAAGATATGCTTTACTTGGCTAATCTTCTGATCACAAACGACCCATTTCCCATCTTTATACCTCCATGTGCTCTTTTTGGACAGATGCTTTTTGTGTGCCACCATTCACATCTGGGCTTCTCACTCACTAACATCCAGGAAAGGGATTTGCAGGGTTTCCAAGAGCCTGTCCCTTGTCGTTAAGCACAGGTAGCAGTGGGCATCTTCCGCATAGCTAGAATCAGTGTCAGTCTTGGACAAATGGTGACTGGAATTCTGGCTTGATCTTCTGCCCCATTCCTCCTTCTCATTTAAACAGGGTTCAGTGCACATGTGGATATGGAAAGTAAGCCCAGAGATGGATCAGGGGACACTGGGATTTGGGAAGCATTGGAGAAGAGGGATTAGGAGCACTGGTTCAGGGCTCAGACCTGGATGTTTGTCCCTGGATCTACCACTTGAGTAGATGTATGAGCGTAGGCCTGCTTGTGCAAGCCTCAGTTTCCTTTACCTATTAAATAGGGGCAGTGATATATTCTATAGCTATAACTATGACTCGATATCTGAACTTCAAAAATACATGTGTACAAAAACACATTATTCTGAGGATTTTTAAGTACTGAATAAATAATATTACTACTATTTACTATTTAACAAATATTGTGAATGAGTGAGTTGGATGCAAGTAAACACAGATATCTGGTCTTCCAGGACATGTAATACTTACAAATATCTGCAATGCAAGATGGCCAGCCTCAAGTAAAGGGTAGAGAGTGCATCGCAATAGCAGCTCACAGGAGAGGCAAAACCTATAGCTCACTGCTGGGATGACCAGGGAAGGCTATGTGTTGAGGTTTCTAGACCTTAAGTGCTAGTATTTTCTGAGCATTAAGGTAAGCAGTGAGAGTGTCTCAGTCAGAGAGAAGGGATTTGACTTTCAGAGATGAAAAAGCTCAAAACATATGCAAAGAACCAGTAATAGGTGCAGTAAGTCAGGGATCCCCTATCAGAAGTGCCTTTGAGGCTGGCCAGGTTACCCAAGCAGTTAACAGGATGACCAGGACCTGGCTCCAGTCAGTCACTTGCAGGCTCTGTATTGGCATATGTTTCAGTTATTCAGGAGATACGAGAAATCTGGACTTAGACATACTAAGTCCCACTTGGTAAAACATGATGATGGCCAAATCCAACATGTCTCTGGTTGAACTCAGATTATGTGTGGTGAGTGTGTGACCATGGAGTGGACTTATGTCCAAGCATTGGGATCATGATATGTAGAAAGGAGCCCTGGCCTGGGATCCAGGAGGCCCAGGATTAATCTGAGCTCTATGTCCTTGGACAGGCTTCTTACATCCTCTGTGCCTCGGTTTCCAGAAGGCACCTTGATAGGAAGTGTGGTTTACTAGAGCCCAACCAAGCCTTGTTTTTTTTTTTTTTTTGTAGACTAAAGAAGGTACCCCTTGGGTTTTCAGGGTCTGAAGAATTATACTACTGACCCCTGCTCTTGTTCCTCTCCCCCACCCCACTGTATTTGTTTTATTGTTATGTTTCTTGTTCTTACATTTTGTAAAGGGACCATTATCTAGGGATGAAAATGGATAAAACTTGTGTACATAAATTAGCATATGGCGACTTTGAGATGGAAACGTGCCAACCTCTTCCAAAGAGAAGTCCAGATAACAGGCTGCAAGATTGAGCAGCTTTCATGAGAACAGTAAAGAAAACAATTTCCCTCGGTGCTTACCACAGAAAGGAAGATAAAGGAACTGGAGGATGGATAAAAGTATCCAAAAAGCATAAAAGATGAATTGATGGGAAACATTGGTGTGACCACTCAAGTGGTCATGGGTGGAAAAAGTCATTCCATTAAAAAAAAATAATAAACAGTGGAAAAAGAATGGAGCCATAGTCATGGAAAAAAAGTGAGATCACATTTAAAAACTTTCAAGATTGGACTGGAAAAATAAGGCTTTATGAGTTTAACATGAGGACTCTATTCTTACCACCTGTGGAGAGTAATTGGCATTGGCTGACTAGAGGTTTGTTTTGCCTTCTTGGCAGGAGCTGAATTGTTATGTTAATAGTCCGCTGGCTAAGTGGTAAGTTCTGTGTTTGAATAGAAGGAGTTTTGCAGAAGGGAAAATTCCCAGCCCCAGGTTCCTATTCCGACCACTGAGCGCTTTACAGACTTCAGACTTCACACACTCAAATTCTAAAAAACAATTAGTATCATGGCCGATATTTCTAGCATTTTATGAAAACGAATAGTTTCTACTGGGAACTCTCCTGTAGGTGGTTTACGGTCAAACAGAGTGTATCCAGGCTCAGGTTTGTCCCCAAGAGCCCATTTGGAGCTAAAGAACAAATTTCATCACAGCAGCATTGCCCACCTTTTCGTGGTTATCTATGCCAGCTCTTTTCCATTCACATTGGCTTCTCCTTAGAGGTCATTCCACTGATTTGGCTCTTAAAATATTTTAATTGTCCTTGAACAAGGTGAGCCCCCAAACCTCAGGGCAGTCAGGATGAAATAGCTTAGTAGTCAATGCATTATTAAAATGAACTTTTTCAGATTTAAGAATTATCAAGTCATCTGTTGGATGATTGGTTTGTCTTTTTTAGGAGGCAGCTTCTCTCTACAGTCCTAAAACCTCTTTTAAAACAATCTTTCTTGTGGCCTTTTGACTCTAGATTACTGATTGCGGCAAGACGCTGGTAAAAACTAAAGATTGAGCTAATTTACAGTAATTTGTGATTGACTTATGACCCCTTAAAAGTTTCAAATCTTTAGGGTTGCAGAAATAGATTGCTTCTTAATTGCAAATGAGCTTGTAGCTGCAAATGATTTCACACCTCTTCCTGCAACTCACCTTGCTTCCCACCTTCCTCAGGTTGCTGACTTCACAACGTCTTTCCTCACTTCCGTTGGTATGCGCAGATTTCCAAAAGGTGTGATACTGTGACTTTTTTTTCATGTTGTCTTTTATGGCAGTGACAAAGGAATTTGGTTGAAATTAAGCCCATGTGGTAACCACAAGGTTTAGAAGTCTAATAAAGAAAACCCATGTGTGGTAACCACAAGGTTTAGAAGTCTAATAAAGAAAACTCATGTAAATAATATGAAAGCTTGTGAACTAGAGATTCTAATTGAGTCATTTACTTCCCCAGAAGCAAATTAGGGAACTAGAGCTATTAAAATCTGTCAGGTCTCTAAGACATCATTTGGGCAATTACTTCAAATTCCAGAAAATTTTCTGAGCTCCATTTCTGCATACAGTATAATACCCAAGTAGTATTTAATTCAGGGATTTCTAAACTGCTTCCATCAAACATAGATTTCCACAACATGGACTAAGATTTAACACTGCTGGAACTGAACAATGACAAATTTCTTCCATTCAAAAGATGTTCTCATTTTTACATTTAATTGCCTCTACTTTACAAAATAGTACTTCAGTATAGACAACAAAATGCTAGTTGAGTTCAGTCCTCCCCCAAAAGGCAGTTAGTTAACATCTGAAGTATCCTCTTCAGAAATCTGCATTTCAGGAGAGGTTACTTAGCCTGTTACATTTCCTAACTGGAGACCCCACCGCAGACATGCTTAAAGGCAAAGCTTTGGACGAAGACTGAGCAGTTGTGTCCGCGTTGCCGACCTCGAGCAGCAGTTGGCTTCTCCACGTAGAACCCGGGAGTAGGAGACTCAGAATCGAATCTCTTCTCCCTTCTCCCCTCCAGTTTTCGGTTTTGTGAGAAACCTTATCATCAAACACAATGGCCAGCAACATTACCAACAGGACAGATCCTCGCTCCATGAACTCTCGTGTGTTCATTGGGAATCTCAACACTCCCGTGGTCAAGAAATCTGATGTGGAGGCAATCTTTTCAAAGTATGGCAAAATTGTGGGCTGCTCTGTTCATAAGGGTTTTGCCTTCGTTCTATATGCTAATGAGAGAAATGCCCGGGCTGCTGTAGCAGGAGAGGATGGCAGAATGATTGCTGGCCAGGTTTTAGATATTAACCTGGCTGCAGAGCCAAAAGTGAACCGAGGAAAAGCAGGTGTGAAACAATCTGCAGCGGAGATGTACGGCTCCTCTTTTGACTTGGACTGTGACTTTCAACAGTATTATTATGATAGGATGTACAGTTACCCAGCACATGTACCTCCTCCTCCTCCTATTGCTCGGGCTGTAGTGCCCTCGAAACGTGAGCGTGTATCAGGAAACACCTCATGAAGGGGCAAAAGTAGCTTCAATTCTAAGAGTGGACAGCGGGGATCTTCCAAGTCTGGAAAGTTGAAAGGAGATGACCTTCAGGCCATTAAGAAGGAACTGACCCAGATAAAACAAAAAGTGGATTCTCTCCTGGAAAACCTGGAAAAAACTGAAAAGGAACAGAGCAAACAAGCAGCAGAGATGAAGAATGATAAGTCAGAAGAGGAGCAGAGCAGCAGCTCCGTGAAGAAAGACGAGACTCATGTGAAGATGGAGTCTGAGGCGGGTGCAGATGACCCTGCTGAGGAGGGGACCTATGGATAATGATGATAATGAAGATGGGGGATGACCAGCTGGAGTTGATCAAGGATGATGAAAAAGAGGCTGAGGAAGGAGAGGATGACAGAGACAGCACCAATGGCGAGGATGACTCTTAAGCACATAGTGGGGTTTAGAAATCTTATCCCATTATTTCTTTATCTAGGCGCTTGTCTAAGATCAAATTTTTCACCAGATCCTCTCCCCTAGTATCTTCAGCACATGCTCCCTGTTCTCCCCATCCTTGTCCTTCCCATGTTCATTAATTCATATTTCCCTGCGCCTAGTCCCATTTTCACTTCCTTTGACCCAAGTCTTACCCTGTCATTTTTGCCTTTAATTTTGATACCTCTTTATGACTTAACAATAAAAATGATGTATGGTTTTTTTTTTAAAAAGGCAAAGCTGTACAATATCAGTATCTATACTTGCCCCAGAAGTTTAATAATTAGCATAAATTGTGAATTAGAGATAATTTTTAATTAATTAAGGAAATGGTAATGTTCAAGAAATATGGTAGGATAATAAGATCAGTATTGGCTCTTCTACCCTTTTGTGAGTGGGCGTGTACCAGAGTTTGACCAGTGAGAGAAACCACTCTAGATATTTCCAGCAGGAAGGGATGTAGCCCAGAGATTTAACGTTTTGTAGACGTACTATTAGGTCTGAGAAAGTGAAGGTCAGAGAAACTGCTTCAGAGAATTCAGGAAATTGGGAAGTGCTGGGATCAAAAGAAGCTACAGCTGATAATCCACCCTTAGTGAGTGATGAAGAGGGGGACATGTGGAAATCACTCCCAAAATCACTCCCAAAATCTCACTGTCTACTGTCTGCAGAAAGGCTTGTCCCTGGCTGCAGGTGTGAATGTGGAATAACAGTTTATCCGTCCTAACTTTTATATTCCACATGAGAGCTTATTATTGACAGAGTATGACCCAGAACGCTTACTAGTTTATGGAATATAGTTTCCTGGCCTCTAGGCCTACCTAAAGGAAGAATTTTAAAGAGGGATGGTTTTGATTGTTAACAAGCACTGTCAGGCTGAAGGCCTAAGGATCTGACAAGTCCAGCATTCTTTTAAAGTGTGTCTTATGTCTAGTACAGCCATTCTCCAGTAGAACTACAGTTACGGAAATGGTCTAATTTACACTGTCCAATATGGTAGCCATTAGTGCAGATGGCTACTGAGCACTTGAAATGTAGTTGGTGCATGTTATAGTGAACCCCAAGTTTCTCTTCAAAGAATCAGTATGTCAGTATGTTCAGTTCTCTTATTCTTTAATTCTCTATTTTAAAGTTTAACGTCCTTGTAATTCCAATAAACAACCTTCTCCACCGGTTTAATCAGTAGTTCACATCTGTTCCTCCAGCCCCCAGCTCTATCCTGACTCACCCCAGTCATCTGCTCCAGTCACCTGCTCCAGTCACCTTGTTTGACCTGGGTCACCTCTGGCTACCTTCTCCGACCCACCCGTAACCATCCTTCCCGCCAAAACACCCACCTTGCCACTCCAGCTTGGACTGCTGCTCTCTTTAAAATAGCCAATCAGGATCAGTCTAGCTTGTGTGGTCTAACCCTAGCCAATAGGGGAACAACACAGTAGTAGGGACGATCCCTGTCAGGCATAATTACCCCTTCCCCCCTTGTCCATGTAAGCAGCCAGCATTGCTCCATCCCTTAGCCGCACTCTTCTATGGAAGTAAATTGCCTTGCTGAGAGGATTTATCTTCGAGTGCTATTTCTTCTGTGGCACTGAAATTTTACTTCTAACAATGCAACGGAGGGATTGAATTTTTGAGTTGAATTTAATCTTATTAAGTTTAAACTTAAAGGGCTACCTGTGGCTATTGGCTACTGCCTGGGGCAGTGCAGGTTTAGATCTGTCTTTGGACTTGTGCTCCCTCTCCATTTCCATTTAATTGAAAATATTGTGGCCTGATCTGACCTAAAGTCTCCCTGAGCTGTCTCATATTTGTTTATTGTGTGTTGAAAATTTCATGTGAGGACCTTGTTAGAATGACTATATGATGGAGTTGTGTTGGGGGTGGGGCAGGCCACTGGATTTCACCGAACTTACGGAAATGGTCTTCTGACTCTTTTTAGTGCCAGCTTACTAATAAACATTTGTTGTGTACTTGGCCAAATTTGGTCTGAAACTCCCTTTTGCCATAACATGCAATGGTAGCAAGTGAGTGGGGGAGGCCACTGAAGTGTTTCCTGTATATCCTAATAATTCTGATAGCCAATTAGCCTGATCATATGGTTTGCAACGTATGTTTTTCTCCCAGAAATGTTTCTCAAATTTTTGGAGTCTGCAGTATCTTTCTTGCTAGCAAATCCTAGCAGATAACAAAACAAAAACTACACAAATATTAACAGAAAAATTCAGATAAGCTAGTTGCCTACCACTGAACAACTTTTTTAAAACATGAGCCTATGTTCATGGTATATTTTAAAAATTCATACATATACCACAAATTTTGTGTGTATAAACTTGTCCTAATTTGTATGGTTGAATCTACATTTCAAAGTAATGTGGCTGGGCATGGTGGCTCATGCCTGAAATCACAGCACTTTGGGAGGCCAAGGCAGGCAGATCATGGTGTCAGGAGTTCGAGACCAGCCTGACAAACACGGTGACACCCCATCTCTACTAAAACTACAAAAATCAGCTGGGCATGGTGGCACGTGTCTATAATCCCAGCTACTCAGGAGGCTGAGGCAGGAGAATCTCTTGAATCCAGGAGTTGGAGGTTGCAGTGAGCCGAGATCATACCACTTAACTCCAGCCTGGGCAACAGAGCAAGACTCAGTCTCGAAACAAACAAACGAGAAAACAAAGTAGTGTAACCCGACCTAGGTTTGGCTGCTTGCTGGTAGAAAGCCAGACAGAACACAAGACGCAAAGTTTGGTGGGAGGAAAGCAGGTTTAATTGGAGAACCAGCAACCTGAGAAGATGGCAAACTATTGTTCTAAATACCATCTTACATTTTAAAATTTACCACAGGGCTTTTACAAGTAAACTTGGTATAGGAGACATTCAGGAGTAGTGCAAGGTACACGGTCTGTGTATTTTGTTCTTGTTAAATTGAACTAAACATTGCCTTAGAAAACCTCCATACTTCCATACTTGAGTCCTTCAGAATGAACCCTAACCTAACTTAGTAGGTAGACAAGTAGGTAGACTTAGTAGAAAACCTAATTTAGGAGTATGCTTCTGTAACAGTAGCTGCATCTCAGCCAATCCCAGCAGCCATACTTCAACAACTCATATGCTGCTGACTGTTCAAACTGTGTTCAGATAAGTCAAATGCCAAGCTGTAACCAATCCAGCTGTCTCTGTACCTTACTTCTGTTTTCTGTACGTCACTTTCCTTTTTTTTTTTGTCTATAAATTTGCTCTGGCCATAAGATTTCCCTGGAGTCTCTCTGAATCTGCTGTGATTCTAGAGGGTGCCTGATTTGTGATTTATTTTTTACCCTTGCTAAATTAAACACTGTTAAATTTAATTTTTCTCAAGTTTTATTTTAACATTCTGATGGCCATCTTGGGTAACTGCCTGTCCAGAAGTCTGGTTGGCATTAGCTTGTCTTTGATGGTGGTGGACTAATGGGGGGACTCTCCCTAAGTGAGAGGATTCCACAGTGGGGCTCCAGCCTGGTTTGCTTCAAGAGCAAGAATATAATTAGATAAGTGTACATTGTTGGAGGAAAGTGTCTAGAGAGGGAAGAAATAAAGGGATGAGAGGGGAGAGAAGGAAGAAAAAGAAAGTGGGTGATTTTTAAAACTGAGGTCCCTGGTTATAGTATCATAAAAACAGCCCAGAATTCCACAAAAGACCCTGGCTGCCAAATATTCTGCCCCTTGGAGAGCCCCTGACCTAAGTGTTCCATATGTAAGCTCCTTTCTATTTAGTATCCCAAAGTGACTAGCCTAAGACTGGGCCAAACTAGGTGTTTTCATGACTTCATGGCACATATTTTTTACCCGTAATGAAAAGAATGTTAGCAAATAAAACTGTATTTCATTTATTTGTCTATCAGGTAAAGAGGAAACTACTGATGAGTTAAATCAGAAGTCCCAGCCTTTTTTGCACCAGAGACCAGATTCATGGAAGACAATTTTTCCACGGACTGGGTGGAGGGGGATGATTTCAGGATGATTCAAGCACATTACATTTAGTGTGTACTTTGTTTCTGTTATTATTACATTGTGACATATAATGAGATAATTATGACTCACCATAATGTAGACTCAGTGGGAGCCCTGGGCCCGTTTTCCTGCAACTAAGCAGTCCCATCTGAGAGTGACGGGAGACAGTGACAGATTACCAGGCGTTAGATTCTCATAAGGAGTGAACAACCCAGATCCCTTGCATGCGTGGTTCACGATAGGGTTCATGCTCCTATAAGAATCTAATGCTAGGTCGGGTGTGGTGGTTCACACCTGTCATCCCAGCACTTTGGGAGGCTGAGGCAGGTGGATCACCTGTGGTCAGGAGTTTGAGATCAGCCTGGCCAACATGGTGAAACCCCATCTCTACTAAAAAACACAAAAATTAGCTGAGTCCATTCACGGGAACCCATAATCCCAGCTACTCAGGTGGCAGAAGAGGTAGGAGAATCATTTGAACCTGGGAGGCAGAGGTTACAGTGGGCTGAGATTGCACCACTGCACTCCAGCCTGGGTGACAGAGCAAGACTCCATCTCAAAAAAAAAAAAAAAAAAGAATCTAATTCCACCACTGATCTGACAGGAGGCAGAGCTCAGGTGGTAATGTGAGCAGTGAGCAGTGAGGAGTGGCTGTAAATACAGATGAAGCTTTACTTGCTTGCCTGCTACCTCCTGCTCTGTGGCCCAGTTCCTAACAGACCACAGACCTTTACTTGTTCATGGCTCAGGGATTGGGGTCCCCTGGCTTAAATGTTAGTATTTTTCATTTTCTTACACTTAAATACTTTTTGTCCAAATGCCTTTCTGCATTTGTCATCCTTTAAAAAAAAATTGCTCACAAGATCTTATCAGAAAGTGATGCTACCTATTAATTTAAGACATGACTATCACAGAGAAGATACCTCATTGTTTATTAAACATTCATGGAATTCATTTGCATTCTCATTCATAATTTCTTTACTTCATGGTGCCTAAAACTAGTCTGGAGTTGTCTTTAGAGTCCTGTACATTCTATCCTCAGGAAAAAAGCCCAAGGAATTTGGCCACTAGGACATTTGCCTCATCAGCAAAAGCTTGTATAACTGCTTTTAGATTATTCTTCAGCTTCGACATAATTTATATTTATGCAGTTGCGTGGAGGACATCCTGGGACTAGTGATTCACAGTTTAAATGATTCTTTCTAGCACTCACACAAGCAGATGGCCCTCTGCACTGCATATAGAGGGCCCTTCATGTCAATCAAGGGACAGATTGGAGAAAGCCATTACCAGGGTAGGAAATGTATCAGGATGGGTGTGGGGGTGAGGGAGGCCTTTCCTTAGAGCTTTGCAGGGTGGTTGAGGATAGGGATGGAAAGCAGCTAGCTCCGCCTTAGGTACCTGTGAGGAAGCAGGTTATTTGTTTGGATTACTGCTACTCAATTTATCCACCAAGTGTGATGGGGATGGGAAGGAAGAGGACAAAAGAAGGCCAGGAAGGGACTTGGTACAGAAATATTGAAGATCACCTCTCCTAGATACACTGGGGCCCTGCCATCCTCCTCTACATTACCATATTAATGGATTTTCTCACTTAGGGGGCTGTCTCATTTAGCACCTGATAACCCACTTCCCCCCCCATTAGACTAGTATCTGTTGGTCCTCTGAGTTCAGCACATTTGTGGTACTCACAGGTGTTGATAACACCTGTGATTGACACAACAAGATCTTACTTTCAGATTAGCCCACAAATTCAAACAGTGAGTGCTTAAATCTCATTTAGCTTCTTGTGAAACCGTATTAGGCTTTGCTGCAAACTAAAGACTCACCGATTGAAAGCTGTCAGCTCAGAGACTGCTGCCAGGATAACTTAATTTATATTAAAAGAAAACTGTCACTTTCTTCAGTTTCGTCATCAAAACTTTTCGTTTTAACTGCAAAGAGTACTTAGATTACAATAAATGTCTGTCTTCCTGAGTCTGTCTGAGATGCATGGATGCTCTGTGATTCTCAACACCGCATATTAACGGGCAGTACAGTTCAGAGGTTTGATCAACGTGCCAAGGCCATTCATGAAACTCTTTATGTGCTTTCTGCCCCTGGCAAAATTTAACAATGCTGAAACATTCTGGTTTGATTCTTAAATAGGAAACAAAAATTGAACGAATAAAAAATCATAACCTATTAGGAACTTTTGCTTGCTCTTGAAATACTTGTTTGCATGGGTTAATGGTGGAATTTTTATAAGAGCGATTAAAAAAGCTTCGGAACTGTATTTCCTAAACAGGATTTGCAAGGCTTTTAATGCTCTAAAAGGCCAAGTTAGACTCAAACTGTGCCATCAAGATTTTTTTTTTTTTCTTTTAAGCGGACTTGAAATTGTTGGAGTTAAACTGACCTTAGATTGCTTAAAAGAGTTGTGGCTGGTGCTGTCCAAAAAGCAGATGCTATAGTCTTGTTACATTGCTAAATATTGATCCCACCACCTTTATCTAGTGATACAGAGATGCTCTGGTAAAGCCTTCTTGTCTTATCTCTTTGCAGGCTTATTGATTGGTGCTGGCTGTGCCCTCTACCCCTTGGGCTGGGACAGTGAGGAAGTCCGGCAGACTTGTGGCTACATTTCTGGCCAGTTTGACCTGGGTAAGCTCTCTTCATGGATGGCACTCCTTTTAGAAAAAGAACCTTATCTGAGGTTTCATAGAAGCAGAAAGTGGAAAGGCAACAGATGAGAAAAACCTATCTGGATATTACAGCCAACATTCTTGTGTAACAATATAAATGTATCCATTTATTTAGTGAAGAGTCATTGATAATCTGTTTGCCCAGTACTATGATAAGTATTGTAGATAGAAAGATAAGAAATGACCCCTGCCCTGAAGAGTTGATACTCACTGATTACTTCATTTTTCAAAATCATGTATTTATTACCCATTTCATGGGCTAAAAATAATTCTGTAGAATTTGCAGTCTGAGAAGAGGGGCCAACAAAACAGTCAAGGCAATGATGATAAAAGCTAAACAATCCAAAGCAGTTTCATGTCAGCGGTCTGATAATGAAACAGGTGAGAATGGAGTTCAGTCGTGAGCAAAGTGCTGCATGCGGATTGTCAGGATTAGATGGAATCTCCTTGCAGGTGAGGAATACAGTGCAGCAAAGGCACAGGGAAGGAATGGGAAAAGCCCATCAGCAGCCCACAGGGATTACAGTAACAGCAAGAGTAAGGTGCCACTCTGATAAATGTGATGATTGGGTGAGAGTTTGCACATTGATAAAAGGCTCTTTTTATTTTTAGGCTCTTGCTCTGTTGCTTAGGCTGGAGAGCTGGACTGCAATGTTGCAATCTTGGCTCACTGCAACCTGCACGTCCTGGGCTCAAGTAATTCTCCTGCCTCAACCTCTTGTGTAGCTGGGATTACAGGCGCGCACTACTAAGGCTGGCTAATTTTTGTATTTTTAGTAGTCATGGGGTTTCACCACGTTGGTCAAGCTGGTCTGAACTCCTGACCTCATGATGCGCCTGCCTTGGCCTACCAAAATGCTAGGATTACAGGTGTGAGCCACCACACCTGGCCCTGATAAAGGGCTCTTAACTCAAAAATTTGTTTTTTTGCAGACTAATAAGAAAATTTCAGAGAGTTTTCACTTGTAACCGCAGTGTAGTATGTTGCAATATATAAAATATTTTGCAGATTGCTCCATGGTTTGCATTATTTTAATTTGTAATAATTGGGTAATATTTCACTTGCTTGATAAACTTACATTTACTTAACCACTTTCTTATTTCTTTCTAGCTGGGCATTTAGTCTATTCCAGTTTCTGTTGCTTTAAGACATGTTATCATGAGTAGTTTAATGAATATAAGTGTTTTCCTACTGAATTATTTTCTTAGAATCTTTTTCTAGAATTGGTATCACTAGATCAAAGAATATGAACCCATAAAACACTTATTGTATAGGAAAAGAAACATATTTTATCTTCCACACTGCTAGATTCAAACCTAAGGCTCCTATAACAAAAGGGAGATTAACAAGAGAAAAGCATATACATTTATTTAAAAGAAAATTTTCATGACACGGGACCTTTCATAAAGAAATGAAGACATGGAGAAGCAGGTAAGCCTGTATACTTTTAATGCTAGGTTTAATGAAGAAGTGGATTGTTGTGGAGAAGCATGATTGGACAAAGGGGGTGTGATCTAGTCGTGAGAAGCTGCAGAACTTAGCAAGACCTGTCTGTTCAGATTCCTCTCTGTGTCCTTCTTTGGGAGATAAGAATATTCTCTTCTTCTGGGTATAGTGAGAGCGTCTCTCCAATGAAGGTCTTATGACCTGCTTCAGATGAAGGTCAGAGAATCCTTTCTAGGTTTTCTGACATGCGTTAGGAGAGAAGGGCAGCAGGGGAAGGTGAGAGAGACTTTCCTGCTCCTGCTGTTTTCTCAAATGCCAAGGTGCTGCATTTTAGGGTAGTATGTCCTGAAGCCCATCATTGCCGAGTGATATCAAATATATTTTCCTCTACTGTGTGGATGGAGAGATGGAGAGTCTGATAATTAGTGCGTAGTTACTACCTTAGACATCTACTTTTTACATTAAATATTTTAACAAGAAAAACTGTGAGGGAATTGGTCTAATGGCAGTATTACTACACTCCAAATATTAATTTTAAATTTTAATGTTAGAACATCTATGAAAAAATTCTTTTAGATTCTGAGAAAAGGGACAGGTATGATACAATAGCAAAGGTCTGTGAATTTGAAAATGAAGCAATTTTTATTTGACTTCATGGATGACAACCACCCTAGTTCTGTCAAAAATAATACTGGCTCTTCTGGTAGAGAAGACGGCGCTAAAAGCCACCTAATTTGCATGGATAAAACAAATAAGGGATTTCCTTTTGCCTATTCTTCCCTCTTTGATGACGGGACTTTCCTAAATCTGGTTTAATTTGGGTTTTCCATAAATGTAGAGAAGGGGGGAAAAAATGCTGAGATGCTGGCATGCAAAGCTGACTGCCAGCTTTTTTTTTTTTTTTCTTTTTTGGAACGCAAACCATGTCTAGAGGAGATATTTTAATACAGTGCTTGGCATTTTTCTTTCCCTGGTGTTTGAGGCATTCTTGACTGTTCAACACAGGCCTCAACTTGATTCTGATCCCGTGTGTGCTGACCTGTTGTTATTGTGTATTGCTGTATTAATTAGCAGATTATAATGAAATTCAGGTCCTGTTATTGCAGTTTTCATTACTGCACCCCACTATTTTGTATGTCCCAGCATTGTGGAATAAAACTTTGAATGTCAAACTAAACATTGAAAAATATTTGCCTCTTTGCTAGTGGTAATAGCAAAACCATTCTGGCAATTTAAAAAACTATAAAGTCGTTTTCATTTCTGCTCATGTGCTTTTAAATTTCCTTAGATTGGTTGATGAGGAAAAAAAAACTGGCATCATCCACAGATGAAATGAGTTCTAGGTCCACTCATAAGTTTTTGGGGCTTATCAAGGTCTGTTTCTCTAGGTTACTATTATGTTTGTGGACTCTGTTATCTGTTCTTTGAATAGAAAACCTAAAGAGAAAATGGCATGGAGATATCTCTAGGCCCATCCCACTTTACTTTCCTTTTTTTTTTTTTTTTTTTTTTTTTGAGGCAGAGTCGCGCTCTGGCTCCCAGGCTGGAGTGCAGTGGAGAGATCTAAGCTCAATGCAACCTCTGCCTCCCAGGTTAAGCGATTCTTGTGCCCCAGGCTCCTGAGTAGCTGGATTATAGGCATCCGCCACCACGCCCAGCCAATTTTTGTATTTTTTGTAGAGATGGGGTTTCACCATGTTGGCCAGGCTGGTCTCCAATCCCTGGCCTCAAGTGATCCGCCCATCTCAGCCTCCCAAAGTGCTGGGATTATGGACATGAGCCACCCCACCTGCCCATCCCACTTTATTCTCTATGCTTTCTACCTTTTACAAATCATTACTATTCCCCTGAACACTAATGAAAGTTGAGCTTCAGTGAATTAGTGAAGTCACAAATTATGAAGTTAAATTGGGAGAGTACCTGGAACTGTAGCTGGTGAGCTACAGTGTGAGGTCATGAGCGACCATTCTTGGTTAAGATGGCAGGCCAGGCACAGTGGCTCACACCTATAATCCCAGCACTTTGGAAGGCTGAGGCAGGTGGATCACCTGAATTCAGAAGTTCGAAACTAGCCTGGCCAACATGGTGAAACCCCATCTCTACAAAAATCAGCTGGGTGTGGTGGCACCCACCTGTAATCCCAGCTACTCAGGAGACCAAGGCAGGAGAATCAGCTTGAACCTGGAAGGTGAAGGTTGTGGGGAGCCGAGATCACACCACTGCACTCCAGCCTGGGTGACAGAGTGAGACTCCATCTCAAAAAAAAAAAAAAAAAAAAAAAAAAAGCCTCCAGCAAACATGCTGCTTGTCTCTGCCTCACCCTGCCTCTCCGATTCTAAGAATCCAAGTTTGTTTCTGCCTCTTCTTAAAGGAGACAGCACATAGACACATCTTCCTCTCAAGGGTTGTGAACTGTTGATGTTATTAAAGCTCATGTCTTCTTATTGAGAATACGTGTCTCTTTTTGGCGTGCTGTTTTTGATATGTTGTTACTCTCTGATCCGGAGCATCCTGAAAATAATAATTGCTTTTGCTCCTACATAGAAGAGTATTTAAGTAGTGCATTTATCTCAATTAGTCAGCCAACAAATATGTATGGAGTGCTTATAATGTGCCAGCCCATGGGCTAGGTGCTGGGGATGTGGCATCAGCAATGAATAAAAAATAGCACTATTCACTGCCCTCAGGGAACTTGAAATTAGCAAGGGAAGCAGATGTTGAAAAGATAACATACATGTGAAGTATGTTAGAAAGGAAAAGTGTTGGGTGCCATATGGAAACTGTGGTTGACTTGCTGACATTATTCCACACTAGTTGGTGCGTGTAAGCCAGAGGTTGGCCAACACTTCTATAAAGGATCTGATAATAGCTTCAGTTTTGTAAGTTATATGGTCTCTATTGGAGCTACGTAATGCTGCAGAAAAGATAGATGGTCCCAATAGAATTTTATTTTTATTTTTTTATAATTTCAACTTTTATTTTCAATTCAGTGGATACATGTGCAAGTTGATTACATGGGTATATTGCCTGATGCTGAGATTTGGGGTATGATTGACCTCACTACCCAGGTAATGAACATAATAACCAAGAGTTAGTTTTCAACCCTTGACCCCCTCCCTCCTTCCCTCATAGTAGTCCCAGTGTCTATTGTTGCCACATATATGCCCATGAGTACATAGTATTTAGCTCCCACTTATTAATATAAACAAGAATATGCAGTATTTGGTTTTCTGTTTTTGTGTTTACTCACTTAGGATAATGGCTATATCCATGTCGCTGCAAAGGACTTGATTTTATGCCTGTGTAGTATTCCATGGTGTATATGTACCACATTTTTTGTATTCCAGTCCACCATTGATGGACACCAAGGTTGATTCCATGTCCTTGCTATTGTGAAGAGTACTGTGATATAGGTCTTTTGGTAGAATTATTATTTTATACACACACACACACACACACCAGTAATGGGAATGCTGGGTTGAATGGTAGCTCTTTTTTGAGTTCTTTGAGACATCTCCAAACTGCTTTCCATAGTGGCTGAACTCATTTACATTCCCACCAACAGTGTATAAGCATTCTTTTTTCTCCATAGCCTCACCAGCATCTGTTGTTTTCTGACTTTATAATAATAGCTATTCTGACTGGTGTGAAAGGGTATGTCTCATTGTGGTTTTGATTTCCATCTCTTTGATAATTAGTGATGTTGAGCATTTTCTCATGTTTGTTAGCCACTTGCCAATTAAACTTTATTTACAAAAACAAGCAGTGGAGCCACAGTTTGACAGTCCCTGGTCTCAGGCAAAGAATACCTCTGGTGTGCCAGAAATGGTTACGTTTCAGCTGTGCTCATTTATTAATCCCTGCAGCTCTCAGGGCAGCTGGTCAGGACCCAGGACAGTTTAAGACTCTGCACTGAGCAGCCCCATCCAACTACCCAAGTACGCTGTATAAATACTACAGTTTTCTTGTTGGGTGGCAGTGGGGAGGAAGGTGGCAAACACTGTACCTCAGCCTTGGTCACCCGATCCCTAACACTGGCATGGAATAGGAAGGGTTAGGCTCATTTGAACCAGTGAGTCTAGAGGCGTCTTGGGGAAGAAGGGATCCCATGCCTAAGGGAGAAGCCACACATTCCTGGCTCTCCCTCCTCTGGCAGCCCCCCTCTGACCATGAGGACCTGCAGGAGTAAGCAGCCTGCGGGGGGAGAAGTGGACAGAGAAGCCAGAGTGTGTGGAGCAGTCAAGCTGGCCTTCCCTAGGAACGCCCATCCTCACTGACACACAGTAATTTATTTCCATATTGGGTGATGTTTGAGGCCTGTTTACTGTGACTTGGAACTGAAAGAAGACTGACTTGTATTTAGTTGCTATCTCACATTTCAAGGGGACCTGATCTTACCTGGGAGCTTCCTCAGGAGGTATTGTGCAGGCAGAGCTCTCAGCCCGTGTAGGATTTAGATAGGTAAAGGGTTTGAGCCTGGATATGGTTTGGGGTGACCTGGAGAGGTAGGTTGCAGAGAGGGCAGGAGGAAAAGTCGGGAAGGAGGCTGCTTTATGTACTGCTTCTCTGTTTGGACAGATTTTAATTTCCAGTATCAGCCATGGCACAAAATAATACTTTATTTAGTTTTAGAGAGCAAGAAGAGCCTCTCAAGGTCAAAACATTTAAACTAAGTTAAAAAATGTAAGTAATAGGCAAGAAGGCCTTTATAAAAACCTCACATTTGTGGTTGTACTATAATGTATAGGAATCTGGAATAACCTACTTAAAAAAAACTCTTTTTCTTAGAAAGGAGAATTGGAGAGAAATTCTTTTTATATGTCTTAAAAACAATTTTATAATCCTATTGATTCTTTCTCAAGCATGTTTATATTTTATTACATGCAAATATCTGAAGCAATTTTGCAAAAAGCATTCCCTTTCGCAAATCAGACTGTTACTCTGCTTACTTTTGGATCACACAAATTTATGGAGAAGCAAGGAGTAGGTGTGATTCCGCACATTTTTTAAAACAGAGAAACAAGAGTTTAGGCAGATTGCATAATTCTTTCATTTGTGGTTTAAACAAGTATCCCATGTGATTTAGGTGCAAGTGGTCAGTGAGTATACTTTGAAAAAAATTAGTCATACTTAGTTGTATAGAACATTATTTTTGTTTTGTACCCTGCCTTGCTTAACAAACATTCATTATGTTTTGTATAGATTAGGATGCTTTAGGTTTAGGTTACAAAAGTCTGGCTTAAACAGGCCAAAACAAAGACATGTAAGATCTCTTATTATAGCAAGGCAGGAGCGAAGGTGAGCTGCAGGCTTGACTGACTCAGGAGCTCAAAGATGTTTTCCAGGGCCATGTTCAGGAAGAACTGTCTGTAGATAGGCTGTAACCTTAGCCATCCACAGGCTGGCTTCATTTTGACATCAGTTCTCCCCATGGTTGTAAGTGTGTTTGGCACTCATGGCTCTAAACATCCTTGTTCATGCTGAAAGGAGAGGACCAGCTTCTCCCTAGGAATGGAATCAAAGTCTCTCTCCTCACTCTAGTTGGGCCAGCTTGGTCATCTGTCCACTCAAAGAGATCATGGCTGCCAGGGAATGCCACGTGCTTCTTATGGTTCAGCTTAGATGCATGTAGAGTTTTATAAGACTTGATTTTACTGAGAAGTAGTGGGATTTGTGAGAAGATGATGAGATAAAGAGGAGAAAAGGCATTTCAGTCTTTTCTTTCTTTTTCAGACTTTGTTGTCTGTGGTCCTTCCATCAGTGTAGCCTGTGGTTGTGGACAGAGGGTCAGTCGTAGCAGGTGTTAACAATGCTGATTTTATCTATTACTTTTTGAGCGAATAAACAGTACCAGTAATAAGAATACATAGTGTCACATAGCATCTGGCACATAATAAAAGCCCAGTCATGTTTGCAATCGGACAGGACCATTTTAATGCATATTTGCTGATCGATCTTTATTATCCCTTTTACATTCCACAACAGTAAGTTTGGGTTTACACATTAAGCATAAGGGCTTTATAATCAGGTTATCCAGTTGATTTAATTCATGCCTCAGAGATATTCCCATCCACCAAAGACTTTTCTAATTATATCCTTGTGATCAAAAGTAGTGTTTCAATTAATTTGTCTCGCTATTTTGCCAAGTGAATTTGAGTAATTATTGCTTTCATTTTGCTATTTAATTTGATTAAGAAGCCATCATGTTTCCTGTTCTTGAAATTATGCTGCTGGCTTCTTAAGAGCAGAACCATAAACTCATAATTCAGAGCCTCTCAGTGTTGAAAAAGATGAGAGTCTGTTTCTTCCAATTTTCAATTAAAGAAAGAAATATCTTCTACTCTAATCTGAGCAGTGATCATCCCACATCTCTCTGGACATATGTGCTTTAGCTCTTTGACTCCTGACTCACGCTGTCTCGTCTCTCAAATCTAATCAGATTTGAGAAAAAGCTGTTTGGAATTTCTGGGTAGGTCAGTTGGGTAAAAATGCAAATAAAAAGTATAATTTTTTTTTTTAAATTTTGTACTTTTGGTGTGAGTGGGTGCCTCTCAAGCAAGAGAACCTGCTATTGATCTCTGTGACAGTATCAATTTTGGCCAGAAGCTAGAAGGCTCCTATGACTCCTGTGAACTTTTTGGGTTGCTTCATGCTCAGGCAGGCCAGGCAGCTGAGGCTCTGTGCAGTTTCTGTGAGCATCTGAGTTGTGTGCCGGAGCAGGGCTCTCCTGACTCAAGCAGCAAGTGTTTGCAGAGGACAGCTCAGGAAGAGACTCCCTAACACTTGATGCATTGTCATTGCTTAGAGTAAATGGATTATTCCATTATGAGATTGCTATTTGGGAGGTTGGTTAATAGTAAGGTATTGAATATGCTTTGAAATGTAGGCAAATTTAAGGTCATTAATGCAGCAAGGATGTCCCACCTCCCAAATGCCTATTAACTGAATATTTTCCAAACTTTTGACACTTAAATCCAAGTCACTGGAAGTCATTTAGAAGGTCCAGCATGAGCCTGGATTCCGTCACCCAGAGCTCTAGCACAGGAGAATGACAGGAAAGCCAGGCAGCTGCTGTGAATTCAACAAAGACCCAAATTGGGTAGGAACCCATGGGGGCCACTCAGGAACTTGGCTCCAAATGATGCAGGGAAACTTCTGCAGGCCGAGGGAGCCCACCTTGGCCAGTGATGACATGACTGGGCAAAGTGTCCAGATACCTCCAAGGCAACAATAACCAGGTTTTCTGGTTACTTAGCCTTTCTTAGGGGCCCCTTTCCATCAGGTGAAGAGTTTTCTGCCTTTACTCCAGAGGTAGAGAGAATGGCACATTCTTTTAGGGGGTGTTCATTCAACCTGCCCATTCCAGTGAGTTCCACATTATCAAAATCAGGGCAGAACATCTCTACTTTGTAACTGGGGGAAATACCTCTTGTCCCACTTTGGGAAAAAGGACCCTATTCTGTACAATCATAGATCCAATTTGATCTGCTTCCCCACACACAGCTTTCCAGGTCGAGATGAACCTGTGGGATAGGATTTTCAGAGCCTAGCTTGGGGTTTGGTGTTCAATAGATTCACTTACTTCCTCAGCAAATATTTATTAAGTACATTCTAGGCATCAAAAGTTGCGCCACAAACAAAATTGTGAATAAGATAGACATGATTCTTACTGGCATGCCATATATCTGCCATCTATTGAATGGTTAAAAAATTGCGAGGGAGAATAAGAGGAAAGGAAACGGGGAAGGAAGAGAGGGAGAGAGGGAGGGAAGGAGGGAGGGAGGAAAGGAAGGGAAGGGAGGGAAGAGAGGGAGCGGAGGAAGGGAGGGAAAGGAGGAAAACAACCTGCTATGAATTTTTTGATCATAGAAACAGCAGCTGCCATCATGTTTCTGTATATATTTGGCCACTTGTGTCCTGGCAATAATCATGGCATCACTCTTGAAGAGACTAATGGCCTTACCACCTCCCAGAAAAAAAAAGAAATCCAAGTTAGGATCATCGTTTAAAGAACAAGATACCCTGATAAGTGGGAAAAATATATATATAAAATTGTTCTACATTCTTTTTTCTCAAGTCTTTCTTGGCTTGGTTATTTCAGTGTGGATCATTCCTACTCTTTTATTTATGCGTTTGTAAAGCTTTATTCAGTAGCTTGCAGAGATTTATAGCAGGGGTATTCAGCAATTGTGGGGAAAAAGGAAATCTCTTAGAAAACCTGTGGGAAATAAGATTTCTTGAGATATGGCTACAAAACTATTGGGGAGAATATGCTAGTCTCCCGTTTAAAGATTCTTCTTCATTTCTTAATGTTGTCCATTTATTTTTTATTTTATTTTTTTTAAGATATGAGTTTTCCTTTTCAGATGGAAAGTACTTAAGGACATTTAAGAAATTGAGCTGTTTTATTCTAATTGTTTTTTGTATTATGTGCTTTCAACTATTATATTCTTTTTTTTTTCTTGGCAACAACCAATGTGCTACCATACTAACCATTATGTTCTTTCCCATCATTTCAGCCAGAATATATAAAATATAAAACAGAAAGAAGCCCCTTTTTAACATTAGTGGCTATGTTGTCATACGCTCATTCCTGAGAGCTGTGGACATTTGTAGAATGCTGTTGCCCTTGTACTAAGAAATCAAGACTCAAATCATTTTTTTGCTCTTTCTGGTTTTGTAGTTGTTGCTTTGCAATTCTTCACAGTTATTGATTATTCATTGTAGTTATGAATGATACCTGTTTCTCTTTATTATTTCACTTCTAATTCGTGCCCTTTCTAAAGATCATAAATCATTTTAGAATCATACAATGAAGCAACACTCTTCGGTTCTCTTTCCTGAGGATTTTGTGTCTTTTTTTTTTTTTTTTTTTTTTTTTGAGATGGAATCTTGCTCTGTTGCCAGGTTGGAGTGCACTGGCACAATCTTGGCTCATTGCAATCTCCTCCTCATGGGTTCAAGTGATTTTCCTATCTCAGCCTCCCGAGTAGCTGAGACTACAGGCATGAACCACCACACCCAGCTAATTTTTGTATTTTTAGTAGAGACAGGGTTTCACCATGTTGGCCAGGATTGTCTCGGTCTCTTTACCTCATGATCTGCTCGCCTCAGCTTCCCAAATGGCTGGGATTACAGGTATGAGCCACTGCGCCCAGCCTGTATCTTTTTTTTTTTTTTTTTGAGACCAAGTCTTGCTCTGTCACCCACTGAAACCTTCGCCTCCTGGGCTTAACTGATTCTCCTGCCTCACCCTCCTCAGTAGGTGGGATTACAGCCATGCATCACAATGCCTGGCTAATTTTTGTAATTTTTGGTAGAGACAAGGTTTCACCATCATGGCCAGGCTGATCTCAAACTCCTTGCCTCAAGTGATCCACCGGCCTTGGCCTCCCAAAGTGCTGGGATTACAGGTGTGAGCCACTGTGCCCAGCCAGATTTTGTATCTTTGAAGCATTGATGTTTATATGTTCTGGCCAGTGGTTTTTAACCTCCTGATTTGGGGTCATGTTTTGGATAGCTGGAGATGTTATTAATGCTTATGTGATATCTGACTAAGTAAGCTAGTTTGGGTTAGCAACTGAATGTTTTGATGACACTGGTAAAAGAGTTAAATGTTATGGCAACCTTTGATCTTCAGATCGATTTTAACTTAAGGTCTCTAGACCATTTAAGTGGCTCATAGTCCATCAATAGACTTCAGAGAAATTGAGAACCTACTGAAATGCTGTGCAATTTTTATAGGCTTTTGGACATGTGTATTTTTTTTTTCTGGAGAGAGTATTCATAGCTTTTTGTTATTATTCAAATGAATTCTTGACACCTGAAGACTTAGAACCTCTAGTAAACAACATTTGGAAGTCTTAACGTGAGAAAGCTTAGAGATCTGAACTCTAGACCTAACTTCCCAACAGTCCTCAAATCCCCACAGAAAGCTAGAACATGATTGAACCCCTTTGATTTCATTTCATTTTCTATGAAAATATTTGTTAAGGGATATTGTAGAGAAAAGCACCTCTGCTTACAAGAAGCATTATGCAAATAACTACTCCTATACAACAGTTCCTTATTTTTATTTTTTAAGACATTTTTGTCTTTTTTATTTCAATTTTTGTTTTAGATTCAGGGGTACATGTTCGGGATTGTTACATGGATATATTGTGTAACACTGAAGTTTGGGGTACAAATGATCCCATCACCCAGGTAGGCAACATAGTACCCCATAGGTAGTTTTTAAACCCTTACCCCTCTCCCTCTCGCCTCACTTTAGTGATCCCCTGTATCTGTTGTTCCCATGTTTATATCTATGCCATGCACCAGTTCTAATTCAAAATCATAGTTGTGAAAATGAGTGTTCAGCCTTCCTAGTGAATTGAATATGCATCCACTTAGGATCTTAGCCAATTTCATTAGTGCTGCTGTTGGAGATTGTTCCTCACAGATCTCTTGTGTCTTAGGACAACTTGTCAGCAGAGACACTCTATTCTGAACTATATTTTCAGAGATGTTTGTATAGTAAATAGTCTTGAAAGTAGAGTAGAGGACAGGTATGTTTAGTGTCTATTATAATAAAAATAATACTTTTCTCTAAGGTAAATAAAGATTGGGCAGATTTTCTTGCAGTCCATTATAAAAGATTCAAGTCCCCTTAGTTTGGGTTCCTCATCTGTGACTCAAACCCCCTGTGTTTGCTGCATTCATCTGGGCTGTTTTGCATCAGCCCCTGTGAGGAGAGGATTGCAAGGGGACTGGACATAAACATGAAGCTCATGCTACCTGCTGTGTTGTGAGTAATGCAGTCCTTTGTCTCTGATCCAGGAGTCTCCTATTTTTTTTTACCAGCATTCACAAAATTGTGATAGTATAACTTGTTAAATTGCAAATAAACTATCAAACCATTCACAGTTCTTGACACTAGTGTTACAATGCCTATAGTTCCTTGAAAAATATTTCATCATAGACAGTGATATATGCATATGATTTAAGGGAAACCACAACTCAAGTGCGTACTCCAGAGTGGATACTCATGGATGCTAGTACAAGTGCTTCTATTATTCATATCTTGGCCAACACTGAAAGCTTTACTAATTAACATAGCAGTGGTCAAAATGGACTTTTGTTGGTAGAATTAGTTTTTATTAAATAGCATGATGAATGTTAAAAAGGGGCTTTCACTGGTGAAATTAAAGATACTCAAGAATGTGGATTGGTAGAATCCACATAAGTAGTTAGAGACACCTCCTATTGTTGCTTGAAAAGATTTAAGCATTCATCCAGCCATAGTATTATCACTGTAAGTCTGAGTGATATTCAAAATATTTAATAATCAATATGTCATACGCTGTGAAAATGTGAGCTAAAACAAGTGCTGGCCACATGCAGAGGTGGGTTCCCATGAGACCCTCCTTTGCCAGGCATTAGCTCTTTGGATTCTGGGATGTGAGGCAAGGATTCCCTAAGGTTTCCAAGGGAAGAAAGGGTTTGGGGGGGAACTTGGAGCAGGTGGCTATTTACCTACAGACAGAGGTACATATTTCAGTATTTCGATACCCAGTACAACCTTACTGATGCATTCCATCCATGCCCTCACTGTTCTTAGGAATGATCATCCCTATAGCGTTCAGTTTCTAGTCTTTGGTTTTGAAGATTTCTGGTTATTTGTTGCCAGAGAGAACAGAATCCTACCTTGGAACCTTGCTGCATTTTCCCTAGTGGTTTTTCAAAAAGTTGGTAGTCCAAATACCTAAAAAGAGAGCTAGGACTTAACTAGCTCCCAGGTCAGTTTGATCTTTTGTGCCTGCTTTTTGATGGCTGTTTGTTGAATAAGTGTCTGTATGTGTAGAAGGATTTGATCCGAGACTTGCTTTCACTGTAAGTTGGAAATGAGATTATGGAAAAGTAGCTTACCATGTCTCACACTTTTTCAACAGATTGTAATTTACCAAAAAGTGAGTCTTGAGGCTGTGCTTGACCAAATTGAATGAGATTCATTCCCAAGAGCTACTGTACAAGCAAAAAGGAATCATCAAGGAAAACCTTTTAGATCGAGGGCAGCTAATCAACATCAAAGCATTGCTTGGTGCAGTTCAGTTCTATGTAACTGGATACCTAGAGAGTATGTTCAGAGACTGCTTGGTGGCCAGTGGAAGTATGACCAGTACAGACAAGGGAGGGCGGATAAATGACATCAGGATGAAATATAGCACTTCTTCACATGGGTTTACAGGAAAATGGCTGCAGCCATAGTTCACCTGAAGGAGCAGCAACTAGAGACAGACTGGGTCTTTTCACACTCTCTTCTGGGCAGTCATGAGTCACAGGAGCTGGGTTTCGGGTATTTCCAGCCTTTATAAATAGCAGCTACAGAGAGAAACTGAAGGATAATCTTTATCACCAAACAGTGATAAATACATACAGTCAGGCTAAATAAAACCTGACTGGTTGGGGGGGGCACAGAGGCGGCCTCCCCCGGAGGCCCCCCCCCAGACTCCGGACAAACCCGGCGGGCCCCACCCCGGGGGGGGTTTCTTTTCTTTTTTTCTTCTTTTTTTTCTTTCTTCTATAAAAAAAAAATATCTTAGCCACCCCCCACCTGGAGATCAGATTCTGTGTCAGTTCACAGTGTGAACACAAAGTCCACCACTGTACATAGAGCCAAGGTGTTTGCCTTATCATCTTAATAGTCCGTGTTCTTTAAGGAAACTTTTAGGATGGATTTAGTGCTAAGGGGCAAGGATTAATAGCAGCCATGCTGGCAGATATAGCTGGCCACACAAGACAAAGGGTAAACCATTTTTTATGTGTTAAGTGGCACAAATGTGTGTGTTAAGAGAACTCTACACCAGGCCACAGAACAGAGGTCCACTTCATTGGTGTGATCATAAGAATTCGCAAGCTGTTCCACTCGTCCTGCTGAAACTTGGTTCTGTTTCTGGAGGAGCCAGGGTATTTCTGTTTCTTTTGCCATTTCTCTGCATTTGGGGAATGATAAGTAGGCAAAGCATGTGCCACCCTTTCTATGGCATGTGCTTCCTACCAGGATTTCAGGATGGGATGACACAGGGCCTTTACTCAGAGGAATTTAGGAAGAAGGACCCTGAATGGATCTGATGGAAGAAAAAGTAATTAGGTTTGGTGTGGTGGGAAAGGGCAACCCCACAGGACTCTAGATAAGAGGGGGAAATGAAGAGAGTTTGTTCCTGTGCAGCCATACCTAGCAACATCACCTGAACGTCTAGTTCTCAGATGTTCCAGGGCCAGTTTCTCTGACTGGCCCATCTCTACTCTCTTCCCTGCCACGTAGCCCTGCCCCTTTTGTTTTATATCAATCTTGTTTTCACAAGTAGTTTACTTATATTGACATGAAGTACAGTCACACACTATAACCATGTTTCAGTTAATGATGGATCGTATGTGTGATGGTGGACCCACCAGATTAGGATGGAGCTATGTAATGGAGTAGGCTATACCATCTAGGTTTGTGTAAGTACACTCTATGATGTTTGCAGAAAGGCAGAATCACCTAATAACGCATTAGCAGAATGTATCCCCATTGTTAAGCAATACATGTCCCAATGTATACATGTCTCAACGTCCTGGTTTGTTGATGACAAAGTTTTATTGTTTTTTTCCCCCACAAATTTATAGCTTTTTGTTCTGGGTGTGTAAAATTAAAAGGGCAGGCAGGTAATTATGTGCTGTATGTACCCAAAAAGTTAGGACTGCACTTTTCGATAAGGATAACTCAGCATCACCAGCTCGCTTTAGACTGGGAGCCAGGAAATAACAAATTATAGACAAAGAATAGGACTCAGCTACTGAAGAGAACACATTCCACAGACATAGGAAAGCCCTGTAGGTGTCTTGGGCAGCAGTGTTCTCATTGGGAAAGTATGGGAGATGGCTTACATCAGGGGTTGGCAAACTATGGGCCAAATCTAGTTTTTGTAAATCAGATTTTATGGGAGCAAAGCCATGCTCATTTGTTTATTTGGTGACCGTGGTTGCTTTTGAACTACAATATTTACTATCTGGCTTCTTTCAGAATAAGGTTGCCAACCCATGACCTAAGTGACCCTTCTCCTGGGTCCCTCTGGCCCTAGAATCTGTGATGCTGTGATGCTCTGGGTGGCAGAAGTGACAAGGATAAAGTCAGAAGGACGCAGAAATGGAGGTGTGATGCACTGGCTTTTGACAAGGCTTGAATTTAAAAGAGGCTCTGTCCTGTTCAGATCTAATCCCTTTCCTCTAATCCTGCCTTCCATCCCTTCTGCTTTCCTGTCTGCCAGGACCACTCACAGCTGGAGCTGCCTGGGGGATGACTTTGATTGCACAAAGAAATCCTGTAGTCTCTTTCTTTGGAAGACAGGCTTTGCTTGTATAAAATCCTTCAAATGCATCAGCTGGAAACCCCCCCTTTTTTTCAGTGGGAAATATTGTTTCCCACATAGAATATTTTACTGCTTTACCTTGCCAGGCTGGGGAAATTTTATGGAGGAAAATGGGTTCTCTGTGCCCAGATGTGTGGCCCTTGTCCTCTGGGCAGCTCCTGCTGGAGAAGATGGATGACACTCTGTTTCTTCCCCCGCTGGACACAGGTCCTGCACACTTATCCACCTCCTATATTGTCTCACAGGAACATTGTGTGATTCGTGCTGGGATGTCATCTTTATTTAATTGATTCAGTTTGTAGGTTGTTTGCTCAGTTGGCTGTGGTTGGCAGGAATGGGATGAAGTTTTGTGTTAGATGGGATGTGGCCAGAGGGCAGGAACCAACTGAGCTACCTCACCGTGTGCTGTGCTTAACAGAGCCATACTTGCAAATGGAGTGTAAGAGGGTAAATGAGTATTTTCAGGAGGAAAATGTCAGAATAAAAATGGCCATGATGCAGGTGTCTCGTTTTGCATGTTGTATGGTCAGCACGTTTATTGATTTCTTGCTCCTTCTACTTACAAGAGTAAAAGTCCCCCACTGATTTTGTATATACTCATACAAATAAATACACACATTGTGTTAGTCAGTTCTCACGCTGCTATAAAGAACTACCTGCGAGTGGATAATTTATAAAGAAAAAAGGTTTAATTGGTACACGGTTCCACAGGCTGTGGAGGAAGCATGGCTCGGGAGGCCTCAGGAAACTTACAGTCACTGCAGAAGGCAAAGGGGAAGCAGGCGTGTCTTACCCGGCCAGAACAGGAGGAAGAGAGAGAAAGGGGAAGGTGTTACACACTTTTAAATAGCCAGATCCTTGATAACTCACCATCATGAGAACAGCAAGAAAGAAATCCACCCCCATGATCCAGTTACCTCCCCACCAGACCCCTCCTCCAACACTGAAGATTACAGTTTGACATGAGATGTGGGCAGGGACAGAAATCCAAACCGTATCACCTACATATATTTAGATTTTTGTTTACCTTTGTGTAATTTTGATTTTGAAGTAATTTAGATACATAGAAAAGCTACAAAATAGTACAAAGAAGTCTTATATTACAATCACGTGGATTCCCTTAATGTTTTATTTTATCGCACTGGCTTTATCAGTCCCTGTCTCCCTCTTGCCCCATTCCTTCCTTTGCAGACATGCTGCCCTCCCAACCCTAGATATTTAAGTGAGTATTTCCTAACAATAACATTGTCTTATCTACCAAATACAATTACCAAATTAGGAAATTAACATTGATAAAATGCTATTATCTAATCTACAGACTATATACTGATATATTTTACATACAGAATTATTAATAAAAAAGTGGAACTCATTTCCTTGTGCTGGGTATTGTTTGTCATGGACTTTCTGTATGTTTATGGTTTTCCACTTGCAAAATATAACAAATGCAAAGCATATTTAAAATTTCCAGAGGCTCAAAAGTTGAAAGAAAAAGAGGTTGCTTTCTAAACCTTCATTCTGATGTTAGAAATTGTTAAGATTTCAGAAAAGTATTAATAATGACAGCATTAGTAATAATGATGATGGCTAGCAATGTCTTCCATCCTCTGGCGTATAATTTGGGCTCAGCACTGCTGACCCTTGTGTCAAGTCTAGTTGCTGGTCAGGTGTCCTGCTCTTTCACAAATTTGAGCAGCTGTGCAAGCATGAGATTTCAAATAGGTATTTTCTGGTAAATTCCTGCATTGATGATGACCAGCACCATTTCTTTGGGAGACAATAACTGGTACGAATAAATGGGCAAAAAGCTGTTATTTTCTTTTGCCCACAGTCTCTCACCTCAAGAGTGGAGCTAAAACATTTTTGCGGGGACAAGAGAGACTCAACAGAGCAAATAAAAATATGGCTCTGTAGTAAAATTTTAGTGGGAATCCAGAAGAGAAACTTAAACTGTTGAATGTAAAAGAATGCATTTGTAATTCAGAAAGGTGTTTTTTTTTTTTTTTTTTTTGCCCCATTACAGTCTGAGGCCCATGTAACGCGTGCTCCTATTTGAGCTTCGTGCTTGAACAGCTGGTCATTGCCTCTAATGCATGTCTCTGCAGAGCTCTCTCCTTACTCCTCCTCCTACTCCAGCTACAGAATGGATTAACCTACGCTGGATACAATTTACAAGGCTGACATATATTTTCCCATCAAAATTCACCTTTAACACGTCTCCTTAGACACAGTGCTGTTCTGTTATGAGCTCTTTGCAGATACACATCTTATCTTTACCAGAGCATAAATCTCTGCTTCCTTTGACATGCTTGGTTGTGGAGAATGCTTAATGCCATAGCTTGAGTGTGTCAGTTCTTACTGATGAACACTTCTGCATTTTATCTTCTGGTTAGTTCTGTGGAGTAAGTAGGGCAAACAAAAAAGATGAGGGGGGTCTTTTTTTTAAAAAAATTTTGTCTTCTCTTTTTGTTGAAGTGGCTCCAATATTCTAAGCTAGAGCATCATATATTGAGGCACATTGCGTGCTTTGGGGGAAAGGGGTTGTCCAACTTTTAAGAGAGTCCAAATCCTACCATTCAGTCCCCTAAGTCTGATAATAAATAACAGAATAGGTCAAAAGAGCCTTGTATGCTAGAGTCATATTAGAGATGAGAGCTGCAGTTGTTGTTTTTTTTCTTTTTCAATGTTTATTTTAGATTCTGGGGTTCATGTGTAGGTTTGTTACAAAGGTATATTGCGTGATGCAGAGATTTGGAGTATGATTGAATATGTCACCCAAGAAGTGAGCAGAGTACCTAATAGGTAGAGTTTCAAACTTTATCCTACCTCCTCCTTGTGCTCCCCAATATCTGTTGTTCCCATCTTTATGTACATGTTTACCCAGTATTTTGCCCACATTAATAAATGAAAATATGCAGTATTTGCTTTTCTGTTTCTACATTAATTTGCTTAGCATAATGGCCTTTATGATGATATTTTTTTATGGCCAAGTAGTATTCCATGATGTATTTGTACCACAGTTTCTTTATCCATTCCACCATTGGTGGGCACATACCTTTGCTATTGTGAATAGTGCTGCAGTGATCATATAGGTGCTTGCGTCTTCTTAGTAGAATAATTTAGTTTATTTTGTGCACATACCTAGCAGTGATATTGCTGAGTTGAATGGTAGTTCAACTCTTGGTTCCTTGAGAAATCTCCAGACTGCTCTGCACAGTGCCTGAACTAATTTAAATTCCCACCAGCAGCATATAAGTTTCCTTTTCTCCACAGTCTTGCCAACACCCGTTATAGTTTACCTTTTAACAAAAGTCATTCTGACTGGTGTGAGATGGTGTCTTGTGGTTTAGACTTGCATTTTCTGATGATTAGTGATGATGAGCATTTTTTCTTTCACACGTTTGTTGGCTGCTTGTATATCTTCTTGTGAGAAGTATCTGTTCATGTCCTTTGCCCACTTATTAATGTGGTTATTTGTTTTTTGCTTGTTGAATTGTTTAAGTTTCTTATAGATTCTGGATATTGGGTCTTTGTCAGATGCATAATTTGTGAAAATTCTCTCCCATTCTGTAGGTTGTCTGTTTACTCCATTGATAGTTTCTTTCGTTGTGCAAACCCTCTTTAGTTTAATTAGGTGCTGTCTTTGTGCTGGGTTTCACCAGTTATGTGTGCTGCCAAAATTTTTGTTTGGTGTTGTAATTCAGGCTGCAATCCAGTAGATGGCCAATAAATGTAAGAGCTGGCAGGTAGGCTCTTATTCAGTGGCATACTTCTTTTGTATTTCAGTGCATTCACAGCAGCAGTGGAGAGATGCAGTTTTTGAGGGGGAAATGCTGGTCCTACCCACTATAGTGCTGCTGTGGTGATTTAGGAGGCATTAAGATGGCCAGTGCCTCCTGGGATATTTTGTAAATAAACTCAATGCATGGGATTGGGGGATTCTACCATTGCACACACCTCCTCACTACATATGCTTTTGGGGAATACTGTGCAGGGAGCGCTATTCCCATTATGCTTGTGTGCAGCACTGCCTGCCCCCCCCCCCCGCCACCCCGACGGTATATCCACTAGGAAGTGCATAGAATGCAAATAAACAGATCCCCTTGGAGTTGTGTTCAGGACAACCCTGACAATCAATATGAGTTTATACTTACTGTAATAAACACACATAAACAAGCAAAGGTGCTTTTTTCTTTTTTTTTTGAGACGAAGTCTCTCTCTGTTGCCTCTGTTGCCCAGGCTAGAGTGCAGTGGCAGAATCTTGGCCCACTGCAACGTCTGCCTCCCAGGTTCAAGCAATTCTCCTGTCTTAGCCTCCCAAGTAGCTGGGATTACAGGTGCATGCCACCACGCCCAGGTAATTTTTTGTGTTTTTAGTAGAGACAGGGTTTCACCATGTTAGTCAGGATGGTCTTGATCTCTTGACCTAGTGATCTGCCCACCTCAGCCTCCCAAAGTGCTGGGATTACAGGCGTGAGCCACCGTGCCTGGCCCTAAAGGAGCTTTTTAAAAGAGCCACACCCCACAAACATTCTTCTCTCAGCCTTTTTACATCTACATTTTCTCCCCACCAACGAAGTTTGGGTGGTCTCTTTACAGGCACATGACATATCGTCTTTACTACTTGTCCCTTTAAAACTTTTATTTGGGACCAGACATGGTGGCTCACGCCTGTAATCCCCGTACTTTGGGAAGCCAAGGCAGGTAGATCATCTGGGTCAGCAGTTTGAGACCAGCCTGCCCAACATAATGAAACCCCATCTTTACTAAAAATACAAAAATTAGCCAGTCATGGTGGAGTGTGCCTGTAATCCCAGCTACCCGGGAGACTGAGGCAGGAGAATCACTTGAACCAGGGAGGCGGTAGTTGCTGTGAGCCAAGATCATGCCACTGCACTCCTACCTGGACCACAGAGCGATATTCCATCTTAAAAAAAAAAAAAAAAATAAGTTTGATTTAAAGCTGTTGTATGTTTAGGTCAAAGGTTCAATGCCTGTTTTTTGTTTTTTTGTTTATTTACTAGTGACACCTTTGCTTAGTAACTTCACAAAGAGCAAATGGAATTGGTCCCATGACAGATATTTTTTGTTCTTTATTTTAATGCATATGCAAACAAGCTAGTCCAAACATGATTAGGCATGAAGCTATTTATTCAGGAGGAAAAAGACCTATCAAACTTTTTTCCATGGTATTTAAAAATATAAATGTTTTTCCTCTTTTCATTGATCCTTCAACTTTCCTGCTTTTATTATTAATACGGCAACAAGGATAAAATCTACTATGCCTGCTTCTTCTTTACCCAAACTTTACATTTAAATATTAACATGTTAAAATTTTCAAAATATCACCGATGAAAGATATTCTGCCTGGATAAATGAAGTCAGCTTATCATATCCTGACTCAGGTAATATGGCTACAAGGCATTCTGGGTGCTCAGCAGTGACCTTGTGGGGAAGAGAAATAAATGGGGACTCCATGGAGCTCAAGTTCAAGGAAAGGCACTGCAAACATGGAGGTTTTATGAAAATGGCATGCAGTCAGAGGACAGGAACTGCTTGAGTTACAGTGTCCTGTGCTGCACTTTCCAGAGTAATACTCTACACAGTGGAGGGAGCTACCGTGGAGTCTCTGGGTGAAAGTTAGGATGGTATGGTGCACCAGCCAAAATTCTAAGGGTTCATAGGCAGACAGCAGCTCTGGAGGGGAACTAAAGTGTACACAGGAGCTGAAGCCCTTCATCAGCTAGGGCTTAGACAGAGTCGGGGAAGGGTCAAAAGCACTCAGTTTGGGAGCATTTCGAGAGCCAGGTTCTCCTGCAGGGAGCATCAGTTATCTGAATTCCTCAAGCAAGCTTATTTTAGGCATCACCTTCCCCACATCCTTAAAGAAGTAGCAATGCCAAAAGTGCCAAACGTGGCTTCATTGGCTCAGGAATTGGGGCTGTCGAGTCTTTGCAAGGTGCAGACCTTTAGTACTTGATACAATGCAAACTGAACATGGGCATTGTTCAAAGAAAGGTTTCAGCTGAATTAAACTTCAAGGATTTTAATTGAGCAATGAACTATGTGCAAATCAGGCAGCCCCCAGAATCACAGCAGATTCAGAGAGACTGCGGGGGTGCCTTGTGGTCAGCACAAATTTATAGACAAAAAAGAAAGCGACATGCAAAAATTGGAAGTGAGGTACAGAAACAACTGGATTGACTACAGTTTGGTGTTTGCCTTATTTGAATACAGGTTGAACACTCAGCAGTGTATGAGTGGTTGAAATCTGGCTGCTGGGATTGGCCAGGACTCAGCAGTTGTTACGGGTGTATACTCCAAAGCTAGGTTTTCAATTTTGTCTGCCGATTAAGCTAGGTTACGGTTCTTCCACAAGGACTCAAATACAGAAGTACGGAGTTTTTCTCAGGCCATATTTAGTTCACTTTAACAGCAGGTGTTCTTTTAAGAAGACTGGCAAATTGAAGGGCTAAGAAAAATATTTTTTTCTTGGCATATAAGTGCCAAGACAAGTACTATTTAACAAGTGAGAAAAATGCATTTGATTTAGATCTTTCTTATACATTATCTGAGCACAGGAAAAACCTCTGGAATCAGCTTGACCCAAGTTCCAAGTTCAAGCTTTGTTATTTATTTGAGATACTGGATAAGTTACTTATCCTTCAGTTTCTACATCTTCAAAGTGAGAATAATGTTGAGAAAGTATAAACAGATCAAGGATCCTAGACAAAAATGATTCAAGGAGAGACCACTTATAGCCCCTCACTCGTAGTCTATATGTGACAGCTGTTATATGACTATTAATTTTATATTTATATTCTGAGTACAAGTACAATGTCTAATATCCATTCATGCCACAAATGTGTATTGGTTGCTGTGATCTGCTCATCATAATGAGTGCCCGAATAGAACACTGAAACAAGCAGACAGTCACACTTGGTAGGATCCAAAATGTTAATTGAACAAATTAATGAAAAGGCAGAGGTTAAACTCCAGTGTCCTTAAAGATGAAAAGATCACCAGAATTCCATTGTTATATGTAATAAGACTGGATTCTTTGTACCTCTCTTTCTGTCCCCAAAACTTCCAAAAACTATACTAAAAACTAATCTGAGCCACCCTAAAAACTCAGCTACATCTCTCCCCACCCCTATCTCTACTCTGCGGCTGCCCTGGAGTTCCACCACAGTCTTTTCTATCAACTTGGCAGTTAGCTATTGTAGGCTGCTTTCTGTCCCATTAACCTCTATTTTATCTGTCAAGAATAGTATTCCCCATTGTTGAAAGCAGCAATTTGCCAACCAAGCAAGCTTGGAGTCCTGTTTGATGGAGCATTACAGAGAGCAAAAGGGAAAGTTTAAACAGATTTGCTTCTGTAATTTCCTGAAAGGATCACAGACAAAACTTGCCCTCTGGAAAAATGCTTTCTGTTTGCATTATAATAACAAGCATTTATTGCCATGACAGGGATAGAGAGAGGTTGTGAAAGACTGGCCCTGTATTTCCTGGTTTTATTTAGTCCCATTACTACTCATGAAAAGTATGCAGAAACACTTTTTTCTATGACTGTAAACATGGTGCTAATTTCTTATTATTGGGCACATGAGTTTTAACAATAGGATGATGCTCCGAGAGAAAAATCTGTTTTTCCTTTTCCTTTGGAGAAGTTCAAGGTGACAAGCCTGTGCCTGGTAAACCCTAATCTCTCACAGAATTCTGAATGTTTTGCTTTCACATTTATAGTTTTGTGAAAAAAAAAAATCCTGTTGCATCTGGTTTATTTCATTGAACTGAGTTTCTACAAAACATGTGTATAATATACTAGGAATATTTCCGAATAATACAGCTGATGTGAGGGATATGAACTGGAAAGTAAATTTCATGAGACCAAAGACTGTATTGTTCCCTGCTGTATCTCCAGCTTCTGTAACATAGCAAAATAGGTAGCAGGGGCTTAGGATTCATTTGTGACTGTTAAGCACCTCATATTCCTATCCAACAATACAAATGACAGTTTCGAAGAGGACGTTTTCAAGCTTCAAACTCTCGAACTCTGGAAGTGGTCATACCCAAACCCATCTTTTTCTTTACATCCAAAATGGCATCCATCTCTTATTTGAGCAATACTTTAGCAAGACCCAGATCTGTCTCCATTTTTCCATTACATTTTTCATCCCCCTCAGTCCAAGCATGCTGTTCCCTGGCCCCCTACATTCATGCTTGGCTCCCTCCTGAACATCTGCAGGTCTTGGCTTGGATTTTATTTCTAATGTAAGGCTCTCTTTCACTGACCTGAGCGCACCACGTAGATCCCTTGCGATGTGCTGCCCTCGCGTCCTGAATTTTTTCTTCAAAGCACATATCGCAATTATCAGTTTATAAGTGTCTCAGTATTGCTTAATGCTTATTTCCGTGCCTAGAAAATAAGCCTCTTGATAGCAGGAATTATATCTATATTATTCCCAACAAAGCTCCCCAGTACCCAGTGATTAATCATAGTTGGAGCTGGCACTCATGAATGTTTGTCAAATCAATGAATAAATTGAGAGAGGGAGTGGGGGAAAGGAAAAAGGAAGGGAAGAAGAAAATCAAGAATCAGGATTAGATGACGCTATTTTTTCAGATTTGCTTAAATTGTATTGACACACCTTACTCTTGCTAGACTGATCTTGACTGCTTTTTGTTTCTCCAAAGACATATATGTGTATGTACTGTTGTATATTTTTTGAGGCTACTTTGATTGGCTGGCTATATCTCAACATAATTTGTAATACTAGAACAAATGTATATTAAATCACTTTTTGATTTAATTATTTTATAAATTACTTAGTAAATGAAAAAGACTTCATGTCTTAAATGAAGGACTCTTTTTCTTGTAAATCACATTGAACATTAATAGTTCATTTGGGACCTTAATCAGTTGTTGAATTTTAACCCCAAATTTTGTAAATCATATGCACAAACTTGCGTATATGTCTGATTGGTGGCCGTATTTTCTTATATCCTCAAACATTTTCTCCTATTATGGTACACTCTTTAAAGATCTTTGCTTAATTTCCTGCCAGTTTTCATCTAATAGACATTTGGCCTGTTGCATTCACTGTTTTATGACATAAACAAGAATGGATCCAGATACAACAATTACTAGAAATTATAATTACACCTGAGCAAGACAAGGAGTTGGCTTTGCCCTTGGAAGAAGGTAGCGTGGGGGAGAATAGGAGACAGCTGGTGCTGAAAGCTCTGCTCTGCCTCTTTCCGGAGAATGGCAGGGCTTGGGTAGGTGGGTGGGTGGCTTAGCTTCTGACAACGTTAGAAACTTACAGATCCCTTGATAAAGAAAAGTAAGAAAGTCTTTGTTCATTCACTTCTGTCTTAGATCTGGTTCCCTAGAGTAGATACTGAGATGAGGATTTTTGTTCACGTGATTGAGGAAATGTGCCAAGGAAAAACCAGTGGGGAAGTGGAAAAGCAAGGTAGGGAAGGAGTAAACTCCCAGCAGGGTGCAGTTTGTCATGAGAATTCAGCTTCAGCCTGAACTCACCGTGCTGGGAACATTCATTGCGCTGCAGACTTTGTTCCTCCTCGAGGGAAGAAAGCCAGGTGTGCACGCTCCAGTACAAGTCCATCGCTGGCTACAGGTCATGCCAGGGGCATGTCAGCTGTCAGAGAGCTGCGGCAGAGTAACATCAGTCACCCATGGGTCCTCTGAAGAGTGTTGCAAGTATAAGCTGTTAGGAGCAAAGCACAAACAGAAGCTGGAGAGTGAGAGTCCAGAACCAGCAAAGGGACCCAGAGGAACTGGCTGAAGAATCTACAGCATTGGCTGTAGCTCTCCTGCCACTTACAAGACTCTGACATTTAAACTTCTGCTATTTTATTGACTTCTCTGCCAAAAACAAAAGCAAAACCAAGTATCCTTTCTCTCCTTGGTCCTCGGATAGCCAGTCCTTTACTAGCTTCTTTTTCCATCTTTGTTTAATAAATGTGTCTACTGTCACATACACTGTTTTCAAATAATTAGGCTCAGCACATTTTCTTAAATGCCGAATAATTAATAAAGAATTGTATACTCTACTTTTCATGTTAGGTCATGGTACTATGTATAAGTCAATACATTATTAATAATGAACAATTGTTGTATTCTATGTTATGAGCCCTGTGCTAAACAGATGGGCCACAAATTTTGCCACTTCTTTGAAAGGTTCTAAACCATTGGCCATTTCTACTCTACCTATTAATTCTCCCTCCTAGATTTATCTAATCCAGCTAAAGAATAATTCAAAATGGAGATTATTCCCAAGACTCACAACCACAGTAGCCTGTGGTTGTCAGCAAATCTGACCTATGAAGGGGGACTCGGTTACCCGTGAAAAATGCTTGTTCTCTCTATCAGTATTAATGGAGGTCATTGTGCCAGTGTGACTTACCCAGAGGTAGAGATGTGATCTTTCAGAATCTATTACCCCGTTAAATTTAACACACTCTCTATGAGGCCGGAAATACGTACGTGGTTTGGGAAGTTCTCTCCAAAATGTCAGTACCAAAACAGGACTAGAGTTACTGTTAAAATAAAATCCTAGATTTACTGTTTTTCAGGTATTAGCTGTCTGCTTGCTTTGGTTCCTTTCTGCTCTTCTTTTACCTTGCCTTTCATTCAACAATTATTTATTGAGTGCTTGCCATAGGCCTGGCATTTCCACAATCTGGAAGTAGAATTTCTGCATGAAAGGAATCGTAAGTGTGACACTCTCATGCCAGCGACAAGCCTGATATGCTCCAGAAGAAGTGGTTAGTGTGGCCAGAGAGAAAACACAGGAGAGAGTGGTCATGAGGTCTGAGAGGTCAGCAGACTTTTAAGGCCTCACAGGCTAGGAAGGACATTGATTTTTGATAATTCATTAGAGGGGCTTTTTTTTTTCTTTTGAGACAGACTTTCACTCTGCCACCCAGGCTGGAGTGCAGTGGCATGATCTTAGCTCACTGCAACCTCCACCTCCCGGATTCAAGCAATTCTCATGTGCGGGCCACCACACCAGGCTAATTTTTGTATTTTTAGTAGAGACGAGGTTTCACCATGTTGGCTAGGCTGGTCTCAAACTCGTGACCTCAAGTGATCCCCCCGCCTCAGCCTCCCAAAGTGCTGAGTAATTAAGAGTGTTTTAAGGTAGAGCGTGGCTTGATCTTGATTTTTAAAAACACAGTTGCCTACCTTGCTGTTGGTGATGATATAAGTAGAAGCAGGGAGACAAGGGAAGCAATGACAGCAGATGAGACTGCCTGGGGGATGATGCAGGCATTTGAGAAGGGACAGGACACAGGATAGGTATCAGGGAGAGTGGCAGAGGACTTGCTCCTCTTTAATGGGAAGTCCTTGAGCAAGTTACCAAACTTTCCTTGGCCTCAGTGTTCCCTTCCGAAAGATGGGAATGATAGTCATATACCTACCACATTGTGTTCCTATAAGAATTTAAGCAGTTTTACTCCACATGAAGCTCTATGACAATTTTGAGAAAATGGTCATCAATACACATTTGCTATTTTTTAATTGTTTACTGGATGTGGAAAGGGAGAAATCAAGGATGACACATAGGTTGAGGGTGGCACAACATAGCTCGATGTCTGTGTGCTTAGGTCATGGCCTAAGAACTTTTCAGATGTGGAGGCTCTTGATCAAATGTTGCTGCTTGTGGTCACACATAGTGACCACAAGCCAGTAAACTCCCTTAGCTCTGTCTTGCCTTGCCTTTTTATCCGTGCGTGGGGCACATGCTAACTACTTCTCCAGTAAATGCCCAGTGGAGATTTGAAGTTTAGTTGCATGTTATATCTAACAGTCTTGGTAATTTTCAGCAGAGAAGTAATTCATTTTTCACAACTGAACAAGGTAAAAATGACTGTGTTCCGTGGTAAACAGGTCTATGCAAACCTAACCCCATAGGCTGAGGAAGCTGAGAGGCTGAAAAAGAGGTGAGGAAAGAGGCTGACAAGTCCAGTTTCTCAGAAAGAAACATTTCATAGGGACTTACAGACAAAAGCCATGTCTCAGGCAGCTGCAAGATGCTGGATCCTTGCACCTGGCCTCCAGAAAGCAACCTTGACATAACAAGCTTTTAGGGTACAGACATGTGCAGCTGGTCACATCTCACACTTTCTTGCCAAAACTTGTGAGCTCTGGGAAGATGAGATAAACATCTTTATGAAAGGTTATCTGTGCCATGGACATTGTTTCTTTATGAGGGGTTATCTGCGCTGTGGGAACACCTCAGTATGCAGGAGTCAAACGTTGGTTGTCATTGAGATTTCACATCAAGCTGGTGTCACTCTTGCCAAGCAACAGGCTCTTTTCCTGCAGGCTGACTTGTGAAAAGAAGGGATGTGATTTTTCAATCTATGATTTTTATGTCCAGTGACTGTAAAATCCAAATGTCTTGGTGTTTGTGTTTGTGTCTAATATAATGCAAAACAAGAACCAAAGGGAGGAACATGGTTGCTGTTGGAGCATTGTCTGATAAGACCAACTGAAAAAGGAATTAGAATTGGAGCAGAAAGTACAGTGTCCGGTATAGGATAAAGAGGCCTTCTTTACTGCGCACACGAAAAGAATAACTTGGATGTCATTAAGGGAGAAAAACCTAATGAATGCAGAAACCCATTCCATTAACCCAAACAGGGTATTTGGAGATACCGATCTATTCTTGGGATCTGGAACCTGGGTTTGAGTCCTGGCTCAGTTTATTCCAAATTATAAGCATATGACTATGGATAAGTCACCAACTTCTTTAAATGCTGAGAAACTGTTTTGTCAACCATGTTAAGCTAGTATTCTACCTTATAATGTTGATAAAGGAATTGACAAAGACAATATATACAAATAAATCTCATTATATTTTTAATATTTTACATGTGTTATGACTATTAAGACTAATCCATTGAGAAATCAGGACCCATTTGGACCCTTGTCATTATATTTTCATTTAAATGACACTTTATCTTCAAGGGGAGTATTGCTCCCAGAAGAATCTGGTAGTTTCTGTTTTCTGACTCAGACAGTAGACTGTAAGTCACTTGAGGATTCCACATAAACAGCAGTATTTACCTTAGCATTAGCCATTATCCTTCAAATGGGTTACCTCCTCTAAGTGGCCCTTTTGCAGATGGATTGCACCAATATTTAGACTTTTTCCCTAAAGTACTTTGTTATGTATGTGAGCTTGGGTAATTTAAATTAGAATTAACTCCATCTCCTACCCCTGGTTGCTGCCATTCGTCTTTTTTTGGCCAGGGTATGGATATTGGTAGAGGGGGACTAGACTTTCTTAGCCAGCATGAGACGCAGACCTTGAGATCCTTCTGCAATGCACCCAGCCATTCCTGCTTTCTTCATGTCAAGATAACTTTCGAGCACCTTATCATTCCATTTAAGCGAGGATGCCATATTCCTAAATGGGTGTTTCAGAACACGCACATTGGAAGCAATAAGAAAGCCTGCTACAAAATCATCCTCATCTGTGACTTTCTTCTCTCCCCTTCCTTTGTCCCTAGGGAAGTGTGAAATCGGCTGGGCCTACTACTGCACGGGAGCAGGTGCCACTGCCGCCATGCTGCTGTGCACATGGCTGGCTTGCTTTTCAGGCAAGAAACAGAAGCACTACCCATACTGAGATGGAGCCACCAAGAGCAGACAGAGGAGAAGATGGGCCAAAGGGGCTTGGAGAGGTCGAAACATCCAGCTACCTTCAAAAGGCGGAATAGTAGTTCTAATCCAACACAATGCTAATAGCATGAAACCCGATAAAATCAGAAACATGATATAGAAGGGAAGGGTTGTAGGCAATTAGTGAAAAAACAAAGTGTAGAATGATGGAGACAAATGGACCAAAGGCTAAAAATATTGCAGGGCGTCGGGTGTTTCCATTCCACAAAGTATTGTTAATGTACAACACACACACACACACACCAAATCTATATATGCAAACAAGGGTTTTGTTTTTGTTTTTGTTTTTTAAGGTGAGGACTCAGAAAATCAAAAGGGCTAGTAGAAACAGTGTTATGTTGGGAAGCAGGGTACCCCCAAAGATGTTCCCTGTAGGTCACGGCACTCCTGAAAGCACACAAGCACATGCAGACATAGGCATCCCCCACACACGCCCGTGCACAAACATGTGGCTTGTTGCACAGACTGTATGGGAGGCATAGTGCATTACTCCTCTGTTTTCTTTTTAATATACATTTAAAATACAGTATTATCACTTTATAAAGCATACATTAAACCTAATAAATGGACCGATAAGCCAAACTATCAGTATTTTGTATATCCTGCATAAACTCTAATTTAGTTCCTCAACCTGTTTTCAGTGTTTATGCAGAAATTTAGAGTTAAGCTTTTGTATTTCAGTGTTATTCAACTGTATGCAATATTTCTCTGAGTAGCTTCTGCTATGATATTCTTATGAAGTAAAGGGGCAACTTTCTGTCCACGGTAGGAGAAATTCAGCCGAAGATATGAGAGTGATGAGAGACATTTTTCAGTCATTGGATCGTGTTTTCTTTGTCCATTATTGCACTGTGCTGTACCACATTTATTTCTATATTCATTTTGTAAAAAATTTTAAAATGCTATTTTGTTTGTATTTGAAAATCTCTGTGAATAAATTCTCTCTTGATCAATAGCTAGATGAGTCATGGAGTGTTAATTCAGTTATTGGATTTGCTTCTTTAATTTCTTAAATGTAGCTCCTCAACTACTATAGTCCTGTAAAAGTCCTTTTCTTTTAAGGTCTCTCATTAATTCACTCACTAATCATCCAGCCAGGCACTGTTCTACGTGCCAGTGTATTAAAGATGAGTAAGACAGTTTCTGCTTTCAGCGTGAATTCTTTGCAACCAGAATTCTAACTTCCTGCTTATTCCATTTCAATCATGGCCAAATTCTTAGGAGAGAAGAACTTCAGGTCTGTCTTGTATTAAGTTTGAGAATATAGGTGGTATTCAGATGTGATTTAGGGCAACAAGAGTGAGATTGTGGTTCAGAAGGTGACTGGACCACAGTCTCCAGCATGATGACACAATCGTCACAGCTGCCAGTGACTTAATGTTCCTCCAGCTTCTACAAAGTGCTGGGTTTCTTCTGTTCTTCTGTACCAGGGGCAATTTTATATCACTGTCCTTCAGGGATATTGGCCATTTGAAAAAGTTTATCTCACAGCCCTCCCCCTCAAGCAGAAAGCCTTCACTAAAGAGAAAGGTTTGGACTCTCACATGGTCCCCTAACAGAACTAGCTCTTTCAGGGCCAGACACAATGGCCCATGCCTGTTATCCCAGCCAAGGTGGGGGATATCACATGAGGCCAGGAGTTCGAGACCAGCCTGGCCAACATGGCAAAACTCCATCCTTACTAAAAATACAAAAAGAAAAATTAGCTGGGTATAGTGGTAAACTCCTGTAATCCCAGCTACCCAGGACACTGAAGTACAAGAATAGCTTGAACCCAGGAGGTGGAGGTTGTAGTAAGCTGAGATTGTGACACTGCACTCCAGCCTGAGCAACAGAGCAAGACCCTGACCCCACCAAAAATATAAATAAAAAATAACATATAACTAAAAGTAGCTCCTTCAGGAGCAAAGATTGCATACTGGATAGTGGATTAGCCTTTTGTTTAGTAAGCCTGAGCTATTGCAGCAAATCCCTAAGAATTCAGTTTCAATTAACTTCTAAATTCATTGTACTTTTCAGATTTGGAAATTGAACATTCTGGCTGTTTATACATGTAACTATATTTTCTATGCTATCTATACGTATCTATTAATTTAATTTGAATATCTGACTATTTCACTTGCTTCTGGTACTTTTAATCATTGCAGGATGAGAATCCATGCTGCTCTGGACGAACAATACAGCAGCTGGCCAATAACATTCTAGACTTTCTGAGGCTTTGTTAGTGTGGAGAAAGTCATTCCACTCTCAAATGCTTAATTCATAATGTGCTGAATGTGATTTGATTGTGTCTCATTGTCTGCTGAGCAGGGACTTCTCCATTCTGTGGCTTCCTGCAGAGAAGAAAAGATTGCACTTTGCTTCCTCAATTAGCCCATTATTTTCATGTATAGCTGGTGCTTTTCAGATTTCTTTTAGCTGCACCTTCCTGTCAGAATAGTGTTGTGACTTCTTAGCTCCCATTATCAAGTTGGAGTTCTCTAGGGAAATCATTAAGGTCTAATTCCTTGGACAGATTTAATGATGACATTGTCATTTTTATGTAGTTCATGTGATTTTAGACATTAGTGAGCCTCACTGAAATAAAAGGTCGGCCACTCTACATGGTAAAGTCAAATGAAAAACTCTTATAGGGCAAATTCTGGCTAGTCATATAATTTTTTTTTTTTTTTTTTGCCCAAGATGTCGCAGCATTTCATTAGGAACATCTAAGTTATTAAGAATTACATACACTACTTTACAAATGAAAATCAGGATTCATAAGGTAATAATAACAAAGTCAGTGAAAAGTATATATTCACAGGATTCTTACTGATACACACTTGAGAGGCAATAAAAATTCTCAAGTTTCACAAACTTAAAAGCTGTCATTGCTTTCACTTACCTCTGCATTAAGTGGGGGAGTTTACCTTGTTTTCAGGAAGAGAAAATGACATGCAAAGAAGTGAACTGATGCAATTTAATTGACTCTAATCATTGAACACCTGCTACTTGGTAGGTATTCTGCTAGACATAAAACACTAAATAAAACACAGCCCATGCTCTCAAGTGAGTCATAAGCTTATGGAGAAAAATGACAGGAGAATCAGTGATTACCATATTATATGTCAACTGATTTTCAAAGACAGGGGAGGAAGTCCTCCCATATAAAGAATTCTGCACAGATGAATTAAAAAGGTATGAAGAAAGATGGTCTATTACACTGTTCTGTTCTTCAAAAATCATTAAGAAAATAAAAAAATGTGTCAAATACTAGAAAAAGTTATATATCTGATAAAGAATTTGTATTCTGAGTGTTAAAATTCGTGCTCTGAATGAAGAGACCCCCTCTAAACAGGCTTTGTGTGAGCAACAAGGCTGTTTATTCACCTGGGTGTGAGTGGGCCGAGTCCGAAAGAGAGTCAGTGGAGGGTGGAGGGATAGGAGTTGGTTTTACAGGTTTGGGGTAAACAATGGAAAGTTACAGAAGTTACAGTTTAGGGCGGATTTTTGCAAGCTGGGAGGGGGTCGTAGGGTGTGGAGTCACGAGGTTGACCAAGTTCAGTTACAAAGTCCAGTGGCCTTGTCAATTGAGGCCAGAATAAGAAATAATAGAAGAATGTCCCAGGTTAGTTAAGTGCCACAGGGGTTGATCGTCCTTCCATTTTTCATGATTTTCCAGCTACTTCAGGTTTTCTAATTCCAGAAGACCCTCCAAAGGTGTACGTGCGGGTCACAGGGGTTGCCATGCCATCCCTGGTGCGGTCAGACCTTACATTGAGTACATACATGACTCTCTCGAATAATGAAAAGGACAACCCAATTTTTAAAGGGTAAAAACTTGAATGGGGCATTTCCCAAAAGACGATATACTAGTGACCGATTACATTGAAAAGGTGTTCAACATCATTAGTTGAGAAGAAAATGAAACTTCAAGAACCACAATGATATGCTGCTTAACATACACTAGAAGAACTAAAACATAAAATATTGGCAACACCAAATGTTGCTGAGTATATGGACACATGACTGGAAAAGCAATAGGTACATTTTTATTAAGTGAACCATAGTAATTGCCTTCCCAGGTATTTGTACCAAAAAACAAAACTATGTTCACAAAAAGATTGTATAAGAATGTTCATTTCAATTTTGTTCATAATAACCCTAAACTATGGTTTTTATTGTGCCTATTTGATTCTTCTCTCTTTTGTTCTTTATTAGTCTGGCTAGCAGTCTATTTTTTAAATTTTTTCAAAAAACCAGCCCTGGATTCATTGATGTTTTTGAAGGGTTTTTCATGTCTCTGTGTCCTTCAGTTCTGCTCTGATCTTAGTTATTTCCTGTCTTCTGCTAGGTTTTGAATTTATTTGCCCTCACTTCTCTAGAGGAACTCCAGACATTATAAAACATCTAAAAATATTTGTTATAAATACTATGTCAATACTTGAGAATAAAAGCTAGACACAAAATACAGTTTCTGATCCCTGTTTGAAATTCTTCTGAAGATCCGCTGATCCTCCTTTTTCATGGAAGCTAAGGGAATGGTTCTTGCTGGTTTAGTTTGTCTTCTCTGTGATCCACATGGCTTTGTCCTGTGAGTTCTGATATACTTTAGAATGTCTTCTTCGAAAACACAGATCTCTAGTCCTAAGTCTTTATTAGTGTATTTCTCTGCAATGTTTTGCTTTCCTCCAATGGCCCTGAAACATGTTGCTGTGATATTGCTACTGCAGCTCGCTCAAATTTCAAGCTGAGCTTTCTGAACCTTTATCTATATTCTCTCTGGAAACTGCCTCCTCCCTGTTACGCCCCTTTTCATGATGAGAAGGAAATTTTTAACTGTTTTGTCAGAGAATTATTCTGGTTTGCACATGCACCAAATAATTGTGGACAAGGTTTACACTGAGGCATTTTCAACAATAGCGAAAGTCTGGAAGCAACTTAAATGACCATCAACTGGGAATTTCTTAAATAGGTTATGGTAAATCCATATGTAAAAAATGATACAGCCATTTATAAGGCAGCTTTTCTGTACTGATATGGAAAGTACTTCAGTGTCCATTAAGAGGAAAAGAGCAAGATGTGGAAGAGTTTATACAGTATGCCAACATTTCTGATAACATTTTAAAAGAATATACATGTATTTGCTTTCTGCAAATTGAATGTTTCTGGAAAGATAAATAAGAAACAGATGATAATGGTTCCCTTTGGATAAAAGACAGGATGAGAGGGAGACTTATTTTATGTGCCTTTTACATTGTTGAACTTGTGACTATTATTAGCTACTTGAAAATAATACAAAGAGATAAGTTAAAATATGTATAACCCAGATATGACATGATCGATAATGCTTATCCTTCAAAATCTTTAGTAAATAAGTCCTTCAGTTTCACAGTTTATCAGAGTTCAAAGCCAGTCCTCAAATTTCTGCAAATTCCTGGGGTGAGAAGTGCTATTTTTAATGGCTGTCTCGACCATTGCTTTCTTATATATCCGTATCCTGCCTTTGTTCCTTGTCACTTTGACTCCAACATGAAAGTCAGCTCTGTATGGAGCACCCTTGCCATAAGTAACTCCATCTTAGAAAAAGACTCCATCTTACATTTCGAAAGGCACTCTACCAACAGGGACCAGATGTTTTGCCTGATTAATAAGGACTGCATCCAACCAGATAAGTTCATAACCAAGCATGCTCCTCCACCATCAGTCCTTATCAGAAGATTCAGTGGCCATAAAAAGCAGTATTTCAGCAGCCTGAAACAGCCATCTGAACAGACACCATCTTTGTCACTTGTGATAAATACCTAGCATCTGGCGCTGAAGACTCCACCCACATCAAAGGCTCTTCCTTGCAAGACCAAGGGGCCTCCAGGCCCAGATCAGGATATTCTTTTTGTCCACATCATTCTTCCTGGATTAGTTTGTTAACCCTTTTTTCTATCCCCTTTCTCTTGATGTTAAATGTTACTTTGTTTGCTGTGGAATGTTTATAACATTTATGTCTTGATGAAGTATACTATTATGTATAGTTTGCAATATTGACTGACTTGTGGGGTGGCTTGAGCTTGTGTGCCTATGGCTCTGATTACCTAGTGAACAGGAAGTACTAAGGGGGAATTGCCTCCTTGGGAACTCCGTGGAGCTTATGGCTTTTATGATTGAAACAGCATCAGTAAAAGTCTGACATTGTGGAAAAACACAAACATGCATGGACCTGTTCATCTCTGACCTTACGTCGCTCATGATAAGTTTCTTCTCTGGTTTCAACAAAATATAACAAAGAGACAAAAAACTTAGTTATGATGCAGCATCATGAACAGCTGTAAATGGAAGAGCAGGCAACCTTCTTTCAGTTGCCCTTCCATTGTGATGTTTTAGTTATCCCACCAACCTCGCCTCTCTCCACCGGGCTGCCTCCTCTGTCCTCTTCTCTTCTTTAAAAAGCAAAACAAAAGATTTAAATCTCCTGCATAGCCATTCTGTGATGCTATTTCATAGCATAAATATGCCATTGAGTCTACTTCAGTGCTGTCTATCTCAGTTGGTTTATCAATGCATTTTTCCAAATAAAGCCAGCTTACCTGAAAACGAATTTTGCTATCAGTTCCTAAAATTAGTAAAACGACATGTATTTGCTAGAGTTACAACACCAAAGTCATTACTGAAGTATGTTGTTCCAATATTCAGCCTCTAGATGTTGGCGTTCTTCAGTGCCTTTTCCCTTTCTTCTACATTATTAATTACCTAGACCATCCCATGGCCTCCTGTGGCTTCAGTTACCTCTTCTTACTAAAGCCTCCCACAAGTACTTCTTTAGCCCCAGACCTCTTCTATCCAACTACATATTTAATATCTTCATTTAGCAAACTCACAGATCTATCAAACCCAATCTGTCCAAAACCGAATTTGTAATCTTCCTCCCAAACCAGCCCTGCCTCCAGTGTTGCTTATCTCTGTATATTGCATCACCATGTACCAGGCTGCTTATGCCATAAAACCGACATTCCTGCTTCTGCCCTTTCCCTCAGCCACATCAAATCCACCCCTTCAGTAGATCCACCTTCCTCCATCTCCACCGCTGCTATCTTAATCCAGTTATTGTCAATTAACCTGAGCCTACTTGGCCAATCAATCCCGTTTTCAGGTTCTTGTTGACAGTATCACTAGCTTAAGACATATGGAGATCGATGAGAACTCTAGTATCTTCCTCCACAAGCTTGCCACCAGATGGGAAGCTACAATGACAGCAAATCCCCGACCAGATGCTGCCACATGGCTCGCAGGTAAGCACAGAAACTGTCATATAGTGTATTCCATTTATTTGTACTTGAGGCACTTTGCAAAGTACTCAGCATGAGAAGTTCTATTGAGCAGTTGCAATAGTCTAGCAGCTGGATGCAGCTCTCCTTCTTACGGATCAGAATTCTCTGTGAAGTGGTGGGGCATAGAACCAAGCATCCGTAGACCTAGGGTACCACTCTTAAATTAAGAGGCCGCTGGGCTTGCCAGATTCTCAGAACACTGTTCATGCAAAGGTAGTGGCTATATAATTAACCAGCATCAATTCATTTATTTTAAATGCTACTCATTGCACTAGTGAAATATTCTATCTAGCATTCCTTACACCAATTAACAAACGCTCTGGTGAAGAGGTAACAGTGATATTTGAAGTCATTTGTTGTAACTGTCTTGTCTGATGAGGACATATTAAATGTTAAGTAATCTCCAGGGCAGAGATTTAAAAGAATATGCATATATTTGTATGTAATTACGTATATAATATTATATGTAATTGCTACTCAGAAGGTATATTTTTGAGTACACATACCCACATATGTATAGAGATATATATATATACAATTAAAGTTGCAATTAATTAGTGATACTGAAATATACATATGTATACATACATATACATGTAAACATATGTATGTCTAGACTATTATAAACATATATATGCTTATAACATTAACATATATAAATATAAACATTTTATAATAACATGTTCATAATATATACATATATACATGCATATTTACACACGTGGGTATGTATAGAATATACATATATGTATATATACACATGTGGGTATGTCTAGACAGCCACATACATGAACATTTATATATCACATTTTAAAAATACATTATGGACAATATATTCCTTATCTGCAGACTCCTAATTCATCATCCTGCATCCTGGCTTTCTCTCCTCTAAACCCATGTTTCACAGTAGTGAAATAACCAATTTTTAAAAATCATAAATCTCATTCCTCTGCCTCAGTGATTTTCAATTCTCTTTTTCTGACTGTTCTGTATGTATCTTACCCTGTCTCTTGACACTCTGTTCTTTATCTGTCGGGCCTGATTACATCATTGTCCCCCTTTTGGTTCCTTCACCTCGCCAGGACATTTTGAGTCTTGTAGCATTTGCACTTCTGTCCTCCCTTGCCTAGAACATTATTCTTCACCTCTCCTGGCCTGTGCAATCCTCTGCATGAGTGAGGTCACAGCTTAAGCCCATTCTTCAAGGATACATTGCTGACCCCTCCCTGGTTCAGAGGAAGTGAGCTTCCTGGTAGACCCACCTATGACAAAGTTGCAATTAATTAATTATGGAATTGTCTTCTTTCTCACTTGAGTGTTGTCATTACAGGGACAAGTTTCATGTCTCTCTTACTTAGCACTGCCTTTGTCTGTGTGTTTAATAAATATTTACTGCATGACTGAGTGAAAGTAATGGCTATATTGTATCTCATGAATTTCAGCCACATGCTTACATTGTGAGTCCTGCTGGAACATGAGTTTGTTGGTAGTTATGTCTGGGAATATCAGTTGGTGTTGGTGTTGACTTTTTAATGATATTCTCTGGAAAATGATATGACACGTTAATTCCTCAAACTGGATATACAGAGAATACATACATCTGATATCCTGTGAAGTTTAAATCTTAAATCCTCCTTATCTGACAGCTCCTAACGGTCTTTCGGAAGAAAAAACAACATTTAGGGCAAGAATGAATACAAACAATTGCACACCATGTCTGGAAGGAGTTTCTTCACTTTTTCTCAGGGCCTTCTTAGGAAAGCAAAGCAGAGGTCAAAGGTGACCAGAGGAAGACCTTTAAAATGAGGCTCAAAGGAATTTTCCCAGCAAACTAGGTTGAAAACTGTGCCAAGAATTAACTCCATATGGGGAAATCTTACAAAGTGCAAAATCCATTTGTCTGTTTTGCTCTGGTAAACACAAATTAGAAGTCTATTTGCTTATATTGCAAAGATTGGGTTTCTTTTATGGTATTGTTCCATAATGTGTTGGAGGCAATACGAGAGATAATTTATGCATTGAAACATTGCCAATAATCACTCAGGCATTAAAATGATCATACATTTTCTCCCAACTTGTGTGGTTTATTTTAAAAAGCAGATGCTCGGGGCTCACAGAGATTATTATTCAGGAGACAAGGTGTAGGGCCTAGTAATCAGCACTTAAAAAATAAATTTAAGACATTAAAAGATAGAAAAAGCCATCAGGAAAATAGAGCAAGCACGTATTCATCCTCTTCATTCGTATAGACCTGAGTCACTCTTTTTATCTGCTGTGGAAAGTTCCATCCTATCACATCCTCTCTACTGGAGCGATCAGTGATGTTGGAGGGGGATTCATGGACAGCCTGCTGAGGAAATGGGGCATCCTGAGTTGGAAGTGGAAGTGGATACTATTACAAGTGAGGGCATAAAAAACAGGTACCTTTTTGTTCTTCCAAGCAGTGGACTACATTGTCTTTTCAGTACAATTTGCTAGGATAGATGCGCCTTACTTATTTCTTTATTTTAGAAAAAAAAATCTCAATTTCTTTAACACATAAGTGATAGTAAGAATTAAAATGGCACACTCTGAAACATTTACTCTATAAATGTACTTACAATATTCTGACTCAAAATTTCTCAGGAACACACCCTTTCCAAAGAAAGATCCACTTGTAAATATACTTTCAAGTGAAAGGAACAAAATTTTGCTAACTTGGCCGTTCTTAAACAGAGCTGCTATTTGAAACATATGACCCACATATTTTGGTATGAAGTTAGGATTTGGAAATGTAATAAGTTTTTTGACTTTTTGGTAGGAATCGAGGCTGAGGAGAAGAATGTGAATTGTGAGCAGGAATGGATAGCATTGAGCTGCCAGATAAATAGGTCTCCTCTTTATCAATTATCTTGTGGAAACTGTCAGGAGAGAATTTAGATCTCTTAACTCTCAGGGTCCCTAGGACCTTGTTTTCTTTGGAGGATTAAGACTTCTCAGAAGAGCAGAACTTTCCAGAGAAATGGGAAGGAGGCTGCTAAGAGTTTTACAATGTAATTGAATCTGGATTCTCAGATTGGAACTGAAAAGAAAAGGAAATTGAAAAATTACAAAAATTTGACCAAAAACCATTGAACTGGATGCATTTTCAGGGTGAAAAGGCATGTGTGCCTGCACATGTGTGTTTGCATATGTGTTGTGCCTGCATATGTGTGTCTGTATGTGTGTGCATGCATGTGCATGTGTGTGCATGTGCGTGCATGTGCACGTGTGTGATTTGTGTGCATGCATGTGTGTGCGCCTGTGTGTGCCTGCATGTGTGTGTGCAGGCCTATGTGTGCTTACGTGTGTGTGCAGGCCTGTGTGTGTGTGCATGCATGTGTATGTGGATGCACATGTGTGTACATGTGTGTGCGCCTGGCCTGCATGTGTGTGTACATGCATGTGAGTGCGTGTGTGTGTGTGCCTGCATGTATGTGTGCATGCATATATGTGTGAGTGCCTACATGTGTATGCATCCATGTGTGTCTGCCTGGCCTGTTCACACACGTGCACACACACATGCATAAGTATAGTGATGGGTGTAGGCAGTTTAAGGTTAATAAGAGTTAGTATTTTTCAATATTTCCATATTTTCCTCAGCTTTGGCATCCAACAGTGACAGAAAGGAACGACAGAAAAATTTTAAGTATAAATAGCTGACTCTTGCAAGGGTGGCAGTAAAATATATAATACAATTAGGAGGCAGGCTTCAGAAACCAGAATGGGGGGGGTGGGAACAGTACACATAGTTTGGATTAATTTAGATACTAGCACTGTGTGGATGGAGTGAGGGGTGTCTAGTAATTCCCTCTGGCCTATTGGAAATCTTCATTCTCTCTATAATTGATTTTTCTAGAGGCAAAAGTTAAGCCAGAAGAATGTGAGAATAAAGTTCTGGTTTTATTAGAACAGTTTGAGTCACAAAGGCAAAATGATTATATAGAGTTCTGAGAGTCTGACATGGGACATTTATTCTTTCTTCCTAAGCACATGCCAGCTGTTGCCAATGCGTTTTTTCTTCCATGGTTCTAACGGTGACACCAGATGAGACGGGCTATGCAAGTTTCTCCAGAACATTCATCTTCAGCCTGGAAGGGGTCCCACTTGCTCATTGTCTGTGTCCTGGACAAGATTGCTTTGACCTTTCCTGTTTCATGGTTTTGCTTCTTTAGTTCCTTTTTGGATTAAATCATTCTTTATTGTTGTTTTAAACTGTAGCTATGCTTGGAGTTTAAAGCCATAGAACGGTAACAGTATATGTCAGTGTAAACAGGCTGGATTGGAGACCCACTCCTGCCACTTACTAGCTGGGCAAGTGTTGAAATCATGAAAACTTTGTTTCCTTGCCTTTAACTGGATGTGAAAACAGTACTTAATGAGAAACTCACAATATAGTACTTGGCAAATAGTGAGTGTTCAATACATTTATTATTTTTTTGCTGTTAATATTTTCATGTTTTGAAGTGACTGGAGCTCTGTTATGACTTAAGTCTACAGGAACCTTTTTTACATGAAGTGAAGAGCCTGCATCTGACTCTGAACTGGAAATTTGCTTCTTCATCTTCTCTAGATTTCTCGGGCAATAAGCTTCCTTGGAGAACATTTTAAAGCCTATGAAGTGGTCTCTAATTGTGTTATCCCACACATTAAAGACCTATTTTTATCAGATCGTTACCCAATGAAGCACTCTGCACAGCTATTCCATGGACTGATATTTTTAATAACAGCTCACAACACTCATTACATTGCATATGGTGTTTACTTTACATTAAATCTCCCAGCTGGGGATGGAACCCTTCAGACCTACGTGTATCCAATCAGGCTCTGGAGGAGGAGATCTGCCAACAGGAGGAGTAATGAAAGGACCTTAATATGAACACGATTCACTGTGCAGGCATTAGAGAACTAAGCCTTTCATTACTTTGGGAGATAGTGCATATGAAAATCTGCAAGTGTTGTTACACTGCCTGAAGTATTCACAAATGTGAATAAGAAATATTCAGCAAGAAGCAAAGACCCCAGAGCTGATGTCTAGGATGAGTTCTTCGTTGTTTTCTGAGCCTGGGATCTTAGAAATTTCTCCAGAGCCCAGTCTTCCCCCTCCTCTGCCTCTGCAAGTTGTCAGGAGCCATTCTTGGACATCAGGGGTTTGGGGACATGATTAGGCTCTCAAGGAGCCATTCCCATGAGCCTTTGCTGAAAGTGTCAGGTTGCTGAAGCAGACATTTTCAGTCACTTGATTTCGTTTTCCTGCCTCTGGCAAATGGTTTTGAGCTATTCGGTTAGTAAAGAAGATGGTTGGACTATTTGGGAAGATACAGGACATAAGAAAACACTATTTTGACCTAGTTAAGCAAGTGAATTAATTGTTGTATTTTAATGATTGGGGCTATCATTTTTTTTTTTGAAAGAAAACCATAATTGTTCATTATGAATGCTTATTAAAAAAAGTATTAGGAGCAACATAGCTTTATGAAACTGCCATATGCAATTTCCTTCCTTCTCTCCCTTCTTCTTCCTTTCCTCCCTCCCTCTTCCTTTCTTTCCTTCCTTTTTTTTTCTGTTCTTCTTCCTTCCTTCTCTCTCTCCTGTCCTTTATCTTCTCCTCCTTCCCTTCTTGTCTTCTTTTTTTCTTCCATTTTATTTTAAGCGACAAAAACTGTGCTGTGTGTGAGAGGCTACGCTATAAGAAAAAGATTCTTGCCCTTAAGAAGCAGTCTGATGGGGGAGACAGACATATTAATAAATAGAGCTACAATTACGGAAGTGTGTGCAGGGTCCTGTGAGGAACACGGTAGGAAGTGGTCATTGTATTTGAAAAGTTAGGGAATGCTGTCTAGAGGAACTGTCACTTGAACTTTGTTTCTGTTAAAGAAAAAGCAGTAACTGAATTGAGCACTTTTCAGAGTTTATTATAATCATGCATACACACACACACACACCGCACGCGCGCACGCGCACACACACACACACACCCACCCACACACATACACACACACACACAGAGTCAGTAAAGAAATAGACTCCTCTAGAATCTTAGAATAGGATTTTAGGCAGAACAAGAAAAAAGGTTGTTTACCAAAACCCAAGACTGAATGCTTAGCCTGGATGCTTAACAAATTGCCCCAGTCTTTGTGTTCAGATCTTTAGGACCCAACTCTGGGGTAGTTAAGTATGTAAATGTTCATTGCTGTAGTATTGTTGTTGTTGTCATGTTTTTGGCGGAGAATTGTTAGACTTGTAAAGATTTGGTACAGATTTTGGTTGACATACTGTTAGTAACATATATAGTAGGTATTACTTGCAAATTCTTCCTCAGTCATAAGAAATGAATATTCGCCAGATTCTTTCTTAGTAACAAAAAATGGATAGGTATCTCAGCAGAGTGGTAAGAGAGGGGGACTCCAGGAAACAGGGGAAGTGTGAGCAAAGGAATGCAGGCAAAGAATAGTCAGTTCTGATGGAGAAATGGAAATGGTTCATTATGGTGGGAGAGTGGACCAGAGGGAATGAGTCTATGAGTGGTGCAAGGGTAAATCCACCACTTAACTCCAGATGGCAGATATGTTTGTGAACAGTCAGGATTGCTTAACTGGTGGATTGCTTAACTCCTGATCTGTTGTGTTTCTTTCTTCTCTTTGGGTACTTCCACTATGTTTATGTTTATGCATGTAATGATGTCCCACATTCCAGTAAGGCTGTTTATTTTTATTTAATTTTCCCCTCTCTTCTAAGTGCATAATTTCTACTGATCTGTCTTCAAATTTGCTGATTCTTTCCTTCTGCCAACTGAGTTCCTCAAGTAAATTTTTCATTTTGCTTTTTGTACTTTTCAGCTTCAGATTTTTCATGTGATTCCTTTTTTAAAAAAATAATGACTACCTTCATTAGACCAGGTTCTCCAGAAAAATAGAACCAATAGAATATGTATAGGTATATAGAAAGAGATTTATTATGAGGGTTTGGCACACATGCTTACGGAGGCTAAGAAGTCCCACGATCTGCCTTGTGCAAGCTGAAGACCTTGGAAAGCTTGTGGTGTAGTTCCAGTCTAAACCTGAGGACTGGGAACTGGGTAGAGGGCTGGTGGTGTAAATCTCAGTCCTGGTCCAAAGACCTGGGGAGCCCAGCTGATATGTGAAAGTAGGAGAAGATGGGGTGTCCCAAATCTAGCAGAAAGAACAAATTTATCCTTTCTCTACCTCCTTGTTTTATTCAGGTCCTCTGTGGACTGGATAATGCCCATTCATATGGTGAGGATGATCGTCTTTACTCACTGTATCAATTCAAATGCTAACCTCTCCCAGAAGACACATCCAGAAATAGTGTTTTACCAGCTATCTGGGTATCACTTAGCCCAGTGAAGGTAACACATACAATTAAGCATCACATTATCTCTATGAATATTCTCTATTTGATGAATCATTGTTTTTATACCTTCCTTTGATTCTTTAAGCATGACTTCCTTTAGTTATTAGAACTTTTTTTTATAATAACTGCTTTGAAATCTTTGTATGCTAATTCCAAACTGACCCCTTTCATAGGCAGAGATTTTACCTGCCCTTTTTGTTCTTGTGTACAAGTTATACTTTTCCATTTCTTTGCATGTCTCCTAATTTTTTGTTCGAAATTATTTAAAAAAAATACTACTTGCGTTAGACCAGGTTATCCAGAAAAATATAACGAATAGAATATGTATAGGTATATAGAAAGAGATTTATTATGAGGAATTGGCACACATGATTATCTAAGATAATATGATATCTTAGAAAACATATTATTATAGCCACATTGAATTGTATTCCCCTTCCCATTTCTGAGACCTTAGTATTTTTTCATTTAGTTTAGTTATGTATTTATTAGGTGGGGCTGGACTAATTCTGTGGAGTCAGTTTCCCCCATAGTGTGCAACCTCTGATGTCTTGCTCAGATATTTTTTCCAGGACCTTTATCCTGGCTTCCTATGGGTTCCATATGGGTTTGCATAAATCAGATATTGGTAGAAGATTCTGGTTAAGCTCTTATCCAGTTGTATCCTCATCCTGTTTTCACAAATTACTTATGTATGTGGCTTAGAGATTACCCTCACATTTTGGGGAGTTTACCATTTTGCCCATATTACTCCGGGGCTAGAAGCTTGGAGATACTCTGTCCAGTCCCTCCTGACAGGACATGGGGTTGGACATGTGCACAGACTTCCAGTCCACCAGGGATGATAATGGTTTTATTTTTAAGCCAAGCCTTCCGGGACATACCCCTGAGTCAGAGTAGCTTATTTTTAGCTATTATTTGATCCGAAGTTGTGCTTAAGCCCTTTGATCCAATAAAACTAAAAAAATCTTTGCTGGTAGATTGGTGCATGGCCTGGAACCCTTCTGAGGCTACCCCCCATCCTGCTTCAGTTGTTCCTGGGAGGGTGCAGCGTCCCCCAAGGATAACTTTGATCATGGAAAGGTTCTTCTTGGCTGACTTCTTTTTTTTTATTTATTTTACTTTAGGTGCATACTATATCTGGTATTTCTCCCCATGTTATCCCTCTCCACCCACCATTGTCTCTCCCCTCCCCCCTCCCCCAACTGTCCCCTGTGTGTGATGCTCCTCTCCCCTGAGTCCACGTGTTCTCGTTATTCAACACCCACCTATGGCTGAGAACATATGGTGCTTGGCTTTCTGTTGCTGGGTCAGTTTGCTGAGAATGATGGTTTCCAGATTCATCCAAGTCCATACAAAGGACACGAACTCATAGTTTTTTATGGCTGCATAGTATTCCATGGTGTATATGTACCACATTTTCTTTGTCCAGTCTTTCATCGATGGGCATTTGGGTTGGTTCCAGGTCTTTGTTATTGTACACAGACTTCTTCACTGTTCCCCACTTTTTTGGTTGCTCTGCCCTTTTGCTCTTTGCTCAAGTATCTTGGAGCTACCAGCCCCCTCTTCATTACTTGTCACCATGGTTTCCACTGTTTTTGACAGTATCTTTAGGCATGAACTTCTCCATGCTCTGTTCCAAAGTAGTTCCTGCAACTAATTCCTACAACCTGCTCCTTCCCCTGGGAGAGCCTCAGAGCCATTGTGCCAGATCTTGGGATAATATCCCACTTCTCCCAGAATGACACCCACTCTATAAGCTGGGCTGAGTGGATGGTTACCTTTTACTTTCTTGGCTGCCTCACTCACTGGTGTGGAACCTCCTCCTTGTGAGCAAGCTGTAGTAGATACAGTCAGCGCTCTCAGCTGGCTGCACCTGGGCCAGAGCTCTTACCCTGTGAATGTGAGCTGGGTGGGAGAAGGGAGCCCCCAATTTCCTTGGCCATGCCTGCTGAGAACAGTGCTTCCATAATGTGAGACTGTGGAGAATGAGAGATGTTAGTGGCCTATCCCTTCCAGGGTGAAATTACTGATCTGGAGTAGAAGCTGAGGAGACCAGGAGACCCCAGCTTTTTGCCTGTGCCCACCTGGAGTAGTTCTTCCATCTCATGGAGCTGGAGCTGGGTTGGGGTGCTGGGAGCAGCTATCACTCAAATGCCAGAGACTCACGCTGTTTACATCAAGATTTAGTAAAACTTGACTAAATTCTTTTTCCATTTGCTGCATACTCCTATGACAATATCTGGAGATATAAAGTGGTTTTTTTTGTTTGGTTGGTTGGTTTTTCTATTCTTCCACCAGTTAAATGCTTACTTTGCTGGGAAAGGTATTCACCTAGATCCTCACATTGCCATTCCCCATGTTCCTTTTCCTATTAGGCCATTTATAAAGTTTTGAAATTTGGGGCTGTGTTAATTGGCACCCAGCAAGCAGGCTGTCAGTTTTACAAAAGCGTAAAAGAAATGCCATTGCCATTGTTAATGGAAATGATTTTAAAATGATAAACTCAGATCAGTTAAATGGATAACATCTTACCAAGTTATTATATTGAGCTTGATGGTGATAACATCAACTATAAGTCAGACTCTTCATCTGGTATGTTTCTTTTTCTCTTTCTTTTCTTTTTTTTTTGAGACAGAGTCTTGCTCTGTCACCCAGGCTGGAGTGCAATGGCATGATCTCAGCTCACCACAACCTCCACCTTCCAGGTTCAAGCAATTTTCCTGCCTCAGCCTCCTGAGTAGCTGGGATTACAGTGCATGCCACCACGCCCGGCTAAATCTTGTATTTTTAGTAGAGTTGGGGGGTTCACCATGTTGGTCAGGCTGGTCTCGAACTTCTGACCTCATGATCCACTGCCTTAGCCTCCCAAAGTGCTGGGATTACAGATGTGAGCCACCATGCCCAGCATGGTATGTTTCTTTTTAAAATTACTTATAGTTTGCTAAATTAGAAACTTCTAAGAAAAAAAGGATGCAAGCACTTGGTGACTCTGTTGACTAGATTTCAGGGAAAGGCAAGGGCTCAGAATTCCTGGGGCCATTTCTCATTGAAGATGACTTCTGGCACTCTGTCAGGTGTAAAGCCAGCAGGATTAGGAGGGTTTCAGCCTGGGATAAAGCAGCTTATGGTTTCCTAATCTACTCTCTTATTACATTCTACTCAGGAAAATAATTTTTTCCCATTTTTATTACATCATGTGGAGGTGGCTTTAAAATGTAACTGACTAGTATGAAATGTACTAATTCCCTGGTTGAGTGAAGAACTTCACATACTTTTTGGAGAAAGTAAAACTCTCAGCAATTAGTCTATCATATTTTGGCCTTCTTGTAAAATCCTGATATTACATCCTCAGCAGTAACATCTTGAAATGTCACCTCTGAAGTGACAGCTTTAGGCTATCTAGAGTTCAGGATCTATTGTTGAGCTATGACACATGAGCAAGTTTCACTGAATCATAGAAATGGTTTTCAGCAGGCTTGTAAGTGTCAGGGTGAGCTGACTTTGTAATAACTTTAACTTCAATCGCTGAAGTGAGCACGTTCTCTATGGTCAGAAAATTTCAGAGTGGAAAAGCAGATATATATTGCCAATTTATTTGCAGAATAGGTTGGAAATGAATGTATTCTGTTGGCTCAATTTGACTGCATCGCAATTGTTCCTCTCACCATAACCAGTGAATTAAGATGAGGAGTCATTTGTTGACTGCTAACTGTGCCCATGAGTAGAGTGCTCACTGGATGATGGTGTCAGAGACCCTTCCTTATAGAGCCCTTAGCTCAAGCTTTGTCAGCACTGAAATCAACACATTGTTTATCAGTCTACACTACCATAAAATAATCCTTAACTTTAAAAAGTTTGTTTTTCTAAAACATGGTTTCAGTGCTAAATAAGTCAACGCATCCTCCAGTCCATCAATTCCATCCACACAGGGCGCAAGTGCCACGAGCTGACTAGACAGCACAACACTGCAATTCACTTCTGGTGCTAACTACCCAGAGTTAGTGCAGAATCCACGAGTTCAGAACAGATCCCCAACAGGACTGTGCTTATGTCAGCTGCTAGCTGTAAGTTCAAAAATCCTCAGGTCTCCTGCACTTCTGACCAACTGCCTACAAATTTGGGAGTTCCCATAACCCCCTCAAGTTTTTTAATTGGCTAGATAATCGCACAGAACTCAGGAAATTGCCCTACTTACAATTACACTTTATTATAAAGAATTCAAATTAGGACCAGCTAAAAGAAGAGGCATAGAGGACAAGGTCTGGGACAGTCCTGAATATGGGGTTTCTCTGTTATCTTCCCATGGAATTAGGCTACATAACCCTCCCAGCATATAAACGTGTTCACCAATTGGCAAACTCAACTGAGCTTCAGTATTTAAAATGAAATGTTACTGGGGTTTCATTACCTGGGCATGATTGACTGAATCATTAGTCAAGTGACTGAACTCAATCTCTAGCCCTCCAGCCCTTCCCAGGAGGTAGGTCTGATACCACACGGCTGCTCAATGCCCACCCTCTCATGGCATAGTTGACCTTTCCAGCATGGCCAGCCTCAATCCTGAAACTATCTAAAGGCCCATTATAGGTTGTCTTGTTAACATAAATTCATAAGGTGCCTACTATGAATAGCAAAGATACTCCTATTACTCAGAAAATTCAAAGTATTTAGAAGCTCCATCCCAGGAACCTAGGACAGAGATCAGACAAATTCATATACAACATGCAGCTTCATCCAGCAGTGTGTGTATTACTCATTGCCTTCCTGCTGGTATGCTGTTTATAATTTGCAGTCTCGATGGCTCCACTTGATAAAAAGCCTTTGCCAATATCTTATTAAGCTATTTCTCTGAGCCCAAAATTATTATCATTTAAAAACATAGAGGAAAATACCTTTAAAAAATGATTTCATTCCTCCTTTCATATTACTTTGAATTCAATAAACTATTGTGCTGAAAATAAATTTTAAAAATCTTTGTACCTGTGTATACCCAAAAATGTGACTTCAAGATTGCCTTCTCTGAATTTGGATGCTTCTTTATCTTTAATAATTGCTAAGGCTGAGTATTTAGTATGTCTCAGCCATTCATCTCAGCACTTTACATGCATTTTACCCTCGTAATAACTCTGTAAGATCAGATCCTTATTAGCACCACCGAGCACAAGAGGTAAGTGGGGCAAAGAGACATTATGTCCAAAGGAACTTATTCCAAGTCACCAGACTGGAAAGGGACGGAGCTCAGATACACACACAGGATGTTCAGTTTCAAAGCCTGTGCCCTAACCTATTAGACCAGGCCACTTGTAACAACAGAATCATCAGTTTTGCACTGAAAAGTTCTGGAGAAACTCAGTTGGTTCACCATAAAAGCAACTGTTCTTTATTTGAAAAATCATGCCAAAACATCAATGGTTTTAATGCCCTAATATGACATGTTGGTTTTAAAAAAATGCATCAAGGATTCAGGTCAATCCAATAAAATCCATTTTTTCAACATTTGTCATTCATTGGATTCTTGTGGAAAATCTTCACTTGTAAATTCACTATCTTAACACATTTTATCTCCATTGGAGACCTCTACACTATTTATTATGAAGTTAGTCTAAGTTGCACTATTAATGTTTCTATTTTCATGACTACTTTTACACCTTAATAAAAACCTTTTTTTTTTCTTTTGAGATGGAGTCTTGCCCTGTTGCCTAAGCTGGAATGCAGTGGCGCGATCTTGGCTCACTGCAACCTCTGCCTCCCAGGTTCAAGCAAATCTCCTGCCTCAGCCTCCCAAGTAGCTGGGATTACAGGCACACGCTACCTCACCTGGCTAATTTTTGTATTTTTTAGTAGAGACAGGGTTTCACCATGTTGGTCAGGCTGGTCTCAAACTCCTGACCTCAGGTGATCTGCCTGCCTCAGCCTCCCAAAGTGCTGGGATTACAGGCATGAGCCATTGTGCCCAGCCAATAAAGGACTTTTGAGTCATTGGCACATTAAAAAAAATTATAATCATAGCAATAAAAGTTTAAGTTTAAGAACGTTGAGAAAACATTTAAATGATATAAAAATACATTCATCAATAAGTCATCTCCTGTCTGTGAAATGGGGTAGTATACTACCTAAGTGGACTGCGTGAGTCCTCCACTAATCTATATAAAGACCGTACGTGAATGGAACAGCCCCAAGACACACGGAGCTGGAATTGCCATTGCCGGTGGGCAGGTGCTGACAGGCCTGCTGGAACGCTTTGATTACGCTCCTTCTTTCCTGCTGTAATCATTTCTTATTCTGAAAATGTTGTTTCTCCTGTGGCAGGGATCTTTCCTTTGGTTTTTGCAGCTACCAGGAAGAGAAATGTCAGTCTGCGTAGTCTGAGAAGAAGAGTGATGTTTTTACGTAGAGATGTTAATGGAGAACAGACAGGATGTAACATCAAGAGCAAAAGTGCAAAGTAAATGAGAGAGTGCCGTGTCCTTCATTCTGTTTTTATTGTACACGACACTGATACAACCTATTTTACTTATACGCATTCATTATCCTAAAACTTGAAATGTATTTGAAAACTGATGAGGTGTTCTTTATTAACATATTTTATAAACCTTTCCCCCCCAATTATGAAGAAGAGGTAGAAGACACATTTAAATTAATTTGGTCATGATTCTTTTTTACTTTTAATTTTTCCTAAAACTCAGCAAGCTAACTTTCGAATGGACCTTAGTGAAAAACATTTTTTTTTATTTTTTTTATTTTATTTTTTTATCTGAATTTTAGGTTTGGGGGTACATGTGAAGAACATGGAAGATTGTTGCATAGGTACACACATGGCAGTGTGATTTGCTGCCTTCCTCCCCCATCACCTATATCTGGCATCTTCTCCCCATGCTATCCCCTCCCCAACTCCCCACCCCCCACTATCCCTCCCCTTTTTCTCCCACAGACCCCAGTGTGTGATACTCCCCTCCCTGTGTCCATGTGTTCGCATTGTTCAATTCACATCCAGAGCTTTTGTTCTCAGCTGCCTTGATCCTAACAGTTCTGAGAGCTGCAAGTTCTCATTCAGAAATTCGGCCCTACAGATCCCCCCAGGGCTACAAGGCAACAAGCAAAAACCAACTTCAGCTGTTGGAACTGTGTAAAGGAGCCCATTCCAAGAGCCTCACATAGATTTTCCAAATATATTTAATTAACGCACAAACATACACTCCACACAAACATACACCCCTCCTCCTTTTAACTAAAAACTTTCAGAGCTAGCAGTTTACTGATGTCTAAAATGTAAACCTCCTTCTGAATTTGCTTTTGGTCTAGCTCATGATAAGGTCCGCTGTGTAATTAACTGAGTGATTTGCTTTAAGATCTGGGCGGGGTTCAGGTTCTGCACAGCGAAGGCTGGAATTTTTATGCAGCCTTCACATGGCCTGGAGCTCTTGGCAGCACTTTGTCGTTGGCCTCTGATTTGCTCCTCTTCCTTCTAAGCCACTTTATTATCTATGAGTGTTTCTGCTTCTTTCTGGCTCTCCTTCCTGGGTGTCTGCAGATATTTCTCTATCTCAGAGAACCAAACTCCCATCTTCATTTATTCAGCATTCTCCTCTTCCCATCACTTACACAGGATTAGAGACATCACTCTGGATTTTGAACTCCAGGCCACCACCTACCACCTGTGCTAACTTGAACAAATTACTTAACCTCTCTCAGCCTTCATCTGTTTGTCTGTAAAATGGGAATAATGCTATTCCTCACATATTAGAGTTGATTAAATGAGGTAGTAAGTGTAAACTTAGCAAAGAGTCTAGTACACATTAACGGCTAGTAGCTCTTATTTACTGTACCCAGAAGAGCAAGAAGCCTATTTTTTTTAAGTGTATGAAGATGTCTCCTGATGCTGCTTAACAGGACAGATGTCAGCAAGCTCACCTCCATCATTTGCAGGGCTTGTGGGCAAGACTACAAATGTGTACCCACTCCTACAATCTTTCCTCCTTCCACGGATACCCTCGTTACAAGGAGCCTCATCCATGCGAGTGTGTGATACCCTAGTCTGCATGTCAAAGTTGTGTCCCAGCCCATCCTCTTCCTGTTCTGCAGACAGCTGCCCCTCAGCTAGATGGCCCTTCCAGAGGACACACCCAGGGCAGAGCCTCTTGAGGACACGGCAATGGCCTGAGACCTTGGGTGGGGAACCCATGATCTGGGGTCCCTGAAGTGTAGTATAGAAGAGAGAGAGTCGCCTGGATTTGGTGCCTTGGAATTCTTTCTCATGGAGAGGTATGGCAAGAGGGTGGCCAGAGCAGAGTGCTTCAGTAGAATGGGCCTTGAAGGTCTGTGGCTAATCGTGTTTGCTGGTAAAAGAACCAAGCTTTGGAGAGGGAGGTTTCTCCATGCTATGTCGTGCTAGGCAACCCAAGTCCCTCACGTCCTGCTCAGTCACCACGATGCCAAACCTAGTGTGAGTAAGAGCCTGCTCCTCTTGCAGAGGCCCTGACAGCTACCAGGACGCCAAAGGGCATCATTTTTGGACCAACTCCAAGGAATGCAAATTCCTATAGAGCTTAGTGCTTGATGTAGTGACTGCACCCTTTCCTCGGCTGCCTCCCCAGTTGCAACACAGCCCGTTCTCCTCCTGTCCTCCCCACGCCTTTTTGGGTTTGTTTGTTTTTTTGAGACAGAGACTCACTCTGTTGCCCAGGCTGGAGTGTAGTGGCACAATCTCGGCTCACTGCAACCTCCGCCTCCCTGTGTTAAATGATTCTCCTGCCTCAGCCTCCCAAGTTGCTGGGACTACAGGCACATCCTACCATGCCCAGCTAATTTTTGTAGTTTTAGTAGAGCCAGGGATTTCATCATGTTGGCCAGGATGGTCTCGATCTCTTGACCTCGTGATCTGCCCGCCTTGGCCTCCCAAATTGTTGTGATTACAGGCGTGAGCCACCGCACCTGGCCCTTCCTCCCCTTTCTGTGGTTTCTTTTCTTTGGCATTTGCTGGGTGGACATAGAAGTAACACCGGGAGGAACTCAAATACCAGGGATCTGAGAAGAAGCTTAGGTACAGTGGGATGGAAAGGGATGTGTTTGCTGTTAGTAACATCAACTCCAGAAATCTCAGTAAGGAAACCCTTGAGGCCAGCACTGTCCCCCTTCCTGCAGAACTGAGTTTATAACCCATCTGCTCCTTTACCATGTATAATTATGTCTACATTAGCAGCTCTCCTTTTATTGCTGAGAGTTGCAGCACCTGCATCTTCCTTATATTGCTGCAAAGGATTTGAGCTGAAGTGTTAACTTACCGAGTTTAGTTCTTTAAGAAATAGTTTGGTAAGAAAAACAGTTGTGAAGAATAATTCAATAGCCAAATACACAATAAAGATGGAGCATATGTAGTAGATAGTAAATCTTCCCCAGGAAAGGAAATCAATGACTTTAAGTACAATTTGTCATTTGGAATTTGGAATCTGAGCAGCAATACCATCCCTGGAAAGCAAAATATTGAGTGCTAGAAACAGAAGCTTTGCTTCGTTCCCTCCTGAGCAGAAATATTTTGCTCTGCTGTCCCCCAAGACTCGCCAGATTCCAAGTGTATGGCCTAACTGGCCTACACAACGAATGGCTTCAGAACAGGATTCATCTGGTGAAGAATTCTTATGTACAAGACTATGTACAGAACCAGAGAAGGGACCTCTTTCAGCACTTTTCTGTTTTGTTTTTTGTTTCATTTTTCTAAAGAAAGAAAAGACATATCTGACCGACATTCCAACTAGTGGGCCAGAAACATGAGTTTCTTATGATGTTAGCAGGGATTTCTATGGATCGAATGTTTGTGCCGCCCCCCTCCAAATTTATATGTTGAAATTGAATCTGCAATGTAATGGTATTTGGAGATGGAGTCTTTGGGAAATGATTAGGTCATGAGGTTGGAGTCCTCATGAAGGAGATTAATGCCCCTACAAAAAGGAGCCCAGACAGTGCTCTCATTCTCTTTTCATCATGTGAGTCAATGGGCTGCAACCTGTAAGAAAACCCTCACCAGAACTTGGCTATGCCTGGAACCCTGATCTTGGACTTCCAGCCCCCAGAATTACGGGAAATCAATTTCTGTTTATGAGCCACCCACATTATGTTACTTTGTTATAACAGTCTGAACCAAGAGGGATACTATAAACAGTGCTCTGCAGTTTAAAAGTTTGAGAAATGTTAAACTAAAAATTAATCTAAGAATGTTTGTTTTAACTGCAGGATATCTCAGAGTGTTTAGTACATTCAAGTGCAATATTATTTGAAATGAGAGGCTGTAAAATATGTTTTCTCAAAATAGAATATACAGTAGAAATTGCTCATTCAGGCCACTTTTTATGCCTTGGTCTTTTTTTCTAGCTCCTTTCCAGATAAATATTTTAAATACCTAAGTTTAGAAATGATATTTAAGACATGATAACTTAAAATGTTCCATGGGGGTGGACAAATTGATTCATGAGTGTTGAATTCTAATATTATCCAAATTGTCCATCTAAGGGGAAAACAGGAAAACATTCTGCCAAGTTTCTCATGGAAAATCAGATGTAGGGGAAAAATTTCTGGCATGGAATATTCCTTGGCATCTGTGTGGTTTAGGTACCACATAACTGCACAGTCCTGGCAGGGACCACCCGGAGTTGCAATGTCCAGGCCTCATAATAAGTCTATACTCCTGACTGTACTCCTTCAGTTCTCAGGATCTCATCTAAGAGACTGATCCCTATACTTAGTGACTCTTAAAAACAAGGGGCTGAAATATGGGGGAAATGGCAGTAAGTTAAGCATTTAGGAAAACATTCTCATTCTCCCACAATACTTATATGATTTATCCCTTTTCTTTTCTTTTCCTTTCTTCATTTGGTTCCACAGATCAACCAGTGGCCCCAATAGCATCAACTAACTTTGTGACATTTGAAGTTGTTTGCCTTCATTAATTCAATTGATTTTCAGCCTTAGCGAGGCAGTGGGTTTGACTCAAGGGAGAAGCAGCACTGAGAAGTAAGCTTTACACTTAAATGAAGATGCTGGGAGCTTCCACGTGCATTTCCTTACATTTCTAAGATGGAAGCTACTTTTGGGCATGTAGTTTCACTCTAAGGAGAGCATTATCATGAATTCTATAAACATGGTGATCATATTTTCCAAATCTCAAATTGGGACACATTCCCTGGCTAAAGGATTGTTATTTTTTCTGTGAGGTGATTTACTCTTTATGAGGTATACATTAATCTCATTCAGCTAGTCGGCAATGGAAATGCCTTGATTAGAGAAAATAGAATTTCATAAAACCATAAGTGTACCAGGAAATCTAGCATAGATGCTCAATATATGTGATTCCATTCATGTGCTGTTTACCTTGCAAAATCATCACTAAGAATATTTTTGGTGCCTTTTATACTGTTTTAAAGGATGAATTCTTTGTATTTTTCCTGTGAACCAAGGCTTAGTCTGCTCTACCACATTTTTTTAAAGGAGGCTTTTATCACTCAATTTGCATCAGTGAGTGAAGCTGCAAGATATTTTTTCTCTTTCAGAACTGCAGTTTTTCCACCCTGAGATATTGCACGGAAAGCTCTGGAGTGTGACTATGCCTCAGGGTCACGGGACTTTCATTGCCAACCCAATAATTCTGAAACTCAAATCTCTGAGTTGTGTTATTCAATAGCATCTTTAATTAGGCTGCATCTATCAAGGTCTGGTTTGTGTTTAGGTAAATAGGTGAGTATAAATGCACACCACCTGTTTAGGAGGGGCGGGAGAGTGTATGCCACAGAATATTCCCTATCAGGTCTTCATATTTGAATAAGAGTTGGCTTGGATTTGAAACATAATAGGGTAGTTGGACCTTAAGAAATATAAGAAAGTTGGCAAAGAAGATCTGTGGGTCACCTCACTCTCCCTCTTCCCCTGGATTCACCTTATCCAGAGTAAAACCTGGACTGTAAATCCTTAAAAATTGTACCACCACAAGAAACTTTCTTTTTCCTTGCCATTAAAATGAATATTAGCTCACTTCTTTAAGCCTTTCAATTTTCCCTTTGCTAAGGGAAGGTGCTGAGTCTGACAACTTGGGAACTTTGAGTTTCTACTATACTTCTTAAACTCGTAACAGAATGCTTATCAGAGAATTTCAGCAGAGCCAAGTTTATCCAAAGCATTCTCTTATGGGGAAAGACCAGAGCTCTGATGTCTTATCCAGTGGAGTCCTGGTAAATGTTTAACAATGTAGCCTCCATGACTGATTTAGTCTCCAGTTGGGAAGAGATGGGCATAATTAGCCCTTTCATGCCTAGTAGGAGCTGGCTTCAGCATCACTGAGTTTATGCCCCTAGGACATTGGTCTCCAAATTTTAGAATAAATCAGTATCACTATTATTAAAAGTATAGAAGTTGATTCAGAATCTCCAGGGCTGAGGCCAGGGCATTTAGCAAGTTTCCCCAAATGATCCTGATTCTGTATAGTTCGAGTTCTGGTTCCCATGTTCATTCCTATAGAAGGCCAGTCTTGAATGTACAGCATTGCCATCCCAGATCAAGAACTCAAATACTTTTTTATACCATGAAATTCACTAAGCTATAATTAAAATAGACTAAATTTACTAAGACATAATTAAAATGGATTCTAATGTTCAAGACGAATAATGATCATAGTATTCACTTTTATATAATAGTCTATATTCAGTTCATTACTTTTCATTATCCTGAATGTGAAATGTGCTATGGAAAGCCAAATTCCATATATTTTAGGAATTAGATGAAATCTTTATGGAGCACATAGCTCATCTTTGAGTTGTGAGAAATATTTGCAGCAGATTTTTTTTTTATTTTGTAAAAAAGAAAAAAAAGATTCACAAGACAGCCTTCTTTGTTTCCCATCAATTTTCTTCCAATAAGTTTGTGCCAAATATGTTGTGAACTTAACGATTTGTTTAGGATAATAAAATTCAATATAGTAATTTCCTCTGAAAAAATATTTGGGTGATGTTTTAAAGGCTTTGTGCAATTAGTTTATTCTTCTTCAGTAAAGAATATGTTTCACTGGAGATGATTGTACTGCTTTAGACTTAATCTTTTCCCAAGGTCTGCATTCCCTCCACAAATATATACCAAGACATCCTCCCTATTCAAAGGAGTTTACAATCTAATTGGAGTTTTAAGGATTACTCCTATTAACAATCAGAGAAGAATATGGGAAGTATTTGACATTATGGCTGATATCAATTGTTGCATGCATTTTCCTGATTGTTTGGTGGGGAAGACAGACGTAAATAATCACCATAGAGTGTGACAAATGCTGGGAGACAGTGACTAAAATTTCCCTGATGATTCGGGGCAGCTTCACAAAGGAGGGGACAGGAGCTGAGACTTAAGGATAATTAGGAGTTGGGAGGTTGAAGCACAGAGGGCTTTTCAGGCAGAGGAATGATGCCAGGCACCTGGCTCAAGAAGAGAGATTTTCAAATTGCTCATTTGAATAGCAAATATTCTCCTACTCTGTACACAGAACTGTGCTTAGCATGTGGGGGAAGGAGAGGGGGTGGCACAGCCCCTTAACTCAAGGTATTTATGTGCCACTTGGATGCCTCTAAGACTTGGAAATATTAGAGAAGGAGAAGAGCAATAGTATAGCCAGATACCATGGAGCATTACAGCTAGTAAGTAATGTGGGATATTGTCAAAAGGTGAGACAGGTGTGGGCTGAAGTGTTTAGGGAAGTCTTTCTGGGCTAAAGCTGTTCAAGCAAGCAAGAGAAGTGGTATTTAAACAGACAGAGGCGGGAGAGGGGGTTTCATGGGAGACAGAAAATCCCTGTGACCAGAACAGATAGTGCTGCTGAGTAGTGTGGAGGCTGAAAGGATGGCACAGTGGAAAGCGCATACTCAGTCCCAACTCACCTTGGGGCTGGTCAGGGACTTGTGGGGGAAAAAAAAAAAACCTTGTCTTTTCAGATCCTCTATTTCTTTGACTATAGAATGGGCAGAGTAAAATTTAACTCACAATCTTGTGAGGATCAGATGAGGCAATTTATGTGAAAGCATTTTATAAACTATGTATATTATAATTATGGGTCATTATTAATGGATGAGATTCATTCTTCCTGAATAGTGGTTCCTTTCTAAGAAGCCATGACTTCACGCCTGTGTATTTAGGCTCTCATGAATGGTGTCCCTTGGCATGAGGATATATATTGCATGGTAGATGTAGATATGCCACTGAGAAGAACAACCTCAGAGCCAAAACATTTTTTATTAAATAAAAGTTTATTTGATAAAATATACAGGCCAGGTGCAGTGGCTCACGCCTGTAATCCCAGCACTTTGGGAGGCTGAGGTGGGTGGATTACGAGGTCAGGAGTTCAAGACCAGCCTGGTCAACATGGCAAAACCCCGTCTCTACTAAAAATACAAAAAAATGTCTCAGCCTTCTAAGCAGCTGGGATTACAGGCACACACCACCATGCCTATGGCTGAGACAGGAGAATTGCTTGAACCTGGGAGGCAGAAGTTGCAGTGAGCCAAGATAGTGCCACTCCACTCCAGCCTGGGCAACAGAGCAAGACTGTCTCAAATAAATAGATTGATTAATTAAATTAAATATATAAAGAAATATGTAAAGAAATGTGGATTTTATTTCCAGTTGATTTTATTATATTTTAAATGATAAACTTTACAAATTTAATAGTTTAAATTACAAAATAACAATATTAAATACTTGTTAATATTGAAGTATGTTTTATTGTGTGTGTATTTTCTTCAGTGGGTCACATTCCCAAAGGAAAAAAAATATATATGGAAAGACAAACTTGCTTTATTTAAACAAAAAAAGTGTTAATTGCTGATCTGATTAATGGATGTTCTTTTAGGAAGCATTGTTTTGAAATGGAAACAGTGCCACTGAACTTAAAGTATCCCTTTGAGGAGTTGATTTGGCCCATCAAGTAAAACAGTAGTGGCTAAAATAAATGAGTCTGATTCTAGCCAAGTGTACTAAAAGGATTCTACGGCCGTTCTCCCATCCGGCCTCCAAGATATATCCATTAAAGTGACACAAATACAATAAAGACGATTAAAAAGCTCTTCCTTTTGTATATCAGAGAGTGACATTTAAAAAAGAAAGTCATAAATTTTATAAAGATGGTTTTCTATTTGCGCAAAGAGAATTTCTAAAATAGATTTCAGTTATTTTTCTCATTTACACAATTACACTCTTTCTCACACAAAAATTTCAATCTTCAATCCTCCGTCCCACTCCAGTCCTGAAGTTTTCACTGTTTGCAAGGAGCCACAGAAAGTGAAGCTGTTAGCTTGCTGCACAGAGCTCTGCCTCAGCTGTGCTCTGGGGCCCTTGCGTCTATTTTGGACCCAGCATCTGTGCAGCACGTGAGGGCCAATTGCACTTCACTTTTCAGTTTAGTTTCGTTGCACGTCTTGGTAGAACCACCCACTTGGATCTGGCAAATGACACATTCCAGGATTGCTCACCGTCATGGGCTCACCCCCCCCCCCCACAACACATCTGCAATAAACATAGAATAAAAAATGTAAATACAAATTATATTTCTATATTTGAGGAAAGAAACAGGTTAGGAGGTGGCTACCACTTTCCATTTCAAACTGCTCAAAATACTCTCAAATATAGCTATAATCCTTCATATTTTTAACAACACTCTACTTATTAACCGTAGAAGGAGAAAGTGCATTTTTTTGGTTATTTTATAGGTGTAATTAGAATGGTGGCTTAGCTAATCTGATATATTCTACAAAATGAAAATGAGGGCATTGAATATTTCAACCATTCTGGATGTTCGAATGAATAAGTCGTGTTAAAATACTGCCAAAACAATGTAAAGTAAAGTGGAAAATTAGTGTAATTAATTTTTTTTTTGAGACAGAGTCTTACTCTGTTGCCCAGGCTGGAGTGCAATGGCATGATCTCAGCTCACTGCAACCTCCACCTCCTGGGTTCAAGCAATTCTCCTGCTTCAGCCTCCCGAGAGTAGCTGGAATCACAGATGTGCACCACCATGCTGGCTAATTTTCATATTTTCAGTAGAGATAGGACTTTGCCACGTTGGCCAGGCTGGTCTTGAACTCCTGACCTCAGGTTATCCGCCCACCTTGGCCTCCCAAAGTGCTGGGATTATAGGCATGAGCCACCACATTAGCCCTTATTTTTATGCAATCCTATACCCACCACTTCTTTGGTTGAATCAATTTCCTGTTGCTTTGGTGGTTTGTTTAGTAAAATTTACTTCTCTGTGGCCTCAGGAACTGTCATCCTCCTATTTGAGTTCAGAGCCACTGCTGGCAATAATCTTGGTTCTGTGTATTTGTTTCTGCTTTTCTCTCAGCGGGTGGGAAGAAGGGAAGCCAGCTTGCCTCTACACTGCCATTTTGAAACTAGGAGTCCCTGATTTTAGTCTAATGTCATGGTAGATTAAGGATGGCTGTAAATTCTCTGTGACTCCTGCCGTTGAGAGTTAGAGTCTGGCCTCAGAGACTTGGTTGATCAATGAAGTGTGGTGGTGGAATTGACACTGTGGGACTCACAAGAAGTCTTAGAGCTGCTGCCTTTGCTTCTTGGAGCACTCTCTCTGGAGCTCTGAGCTGCTCTGAAATAAGTCCATCTGCCTTGACACTGCCATGTTTGAGAGGCTCCATGTCAGTGCTCTGGTTGACAGTCCTAGCTGAGCCCAGCCTTTTTTTTTCTAGTAGAGATGGGGTTTCATCATGTTGCCCGAATTGATCTCAAACTCCTGAGCACAAGTGATCTGCCCACCTACATCTCCCAAAGTGCTGGGATTACAGGCGTGAGTTACTGGGCTTGGCCTGAGCTCTGCCTTTTTGGACAACCTATCAAGTCACAGGAGAGTCTAGCTCTCTGGAGCCCTCCAGACCAGCCCATTCAGTTGACACCACATAGAACAATAGAATCACTCAGCAGAGGAGCCCTGCCTGAATCCCTTAACCACAAAATTGAGCTATAATAAAATGGTGGCTGTTTTAAGACTGATATGGAAAGGACGTACTTTGAGATAGATTCTTGTCCATTGGTGTCTTCACTTTGCCCTGTGACTATTACAAATAACATCTCTTTCTAACTCTCACAATGATCTTATACTATGTATATTATTATCCTCATATTACAGATGAGAAAGTAGGCACCAAGAGAACAAACAACTTAACTAAGTATACAAAAGCATGGTAGAGACAGGATGGAAACCCACGGCTGTTTAGCTTGAAAGCCTATGCTATTACTGGAGTGAGAAGCTTAATTATTGCTGATGTAGTCACATAGCTAAGAAACAAAAGTTTCTCTGGATCTTCAGGCCGTGATTCCATGAGTCTCAATCAGGGGTCAGAAAATGTTTTCTTACGGGACTAGACAGTGAATATTTTAGGCTGCAGACCATATGGTTTCCATGGCGACTACTGCACTTGCTTCTCACAGCGTAAAAGAAGCCATAGACAACATGCAAGCAAACGATAGTGGGTATGTTCCAAAAACTTTTATTTACAAAATCAGTCAGTGGACTAGAGTGGCTCCCAGGCCATGGTTAGCTGACCCCTGATTTACACACCTGAAGTGATCATATTTAGATCTTTTTGAGTTTTTGGAAAAGAACTTCAAATCTCAATGAACAGTTGATGATACCTTCTTATGATTCAAATTTTAAATCAAAGCTCAAGGATTTATAAATTTGCAAGACTCAGCAGAATATGTGTAACTCAATGGAATGTGTAAATCAATGTAGAAAGTAGCAAAAAAAAATGTACATTTAGAAAAGTTATTTTTGAGGTTCTTTTTGATCTACTAAGTTCCAAATTCTAGAAGAGGATTGTTACCCGTAAAAATAAACTAGAAGAGAATGTGGAATGTTCTCCAGACGGGCATTACATACGAGAGTATCTTCAGTCAATTGTTATTTTCTTTAACCTTTTGGAGTTATAAAGGGATGTTCTTGATAGTGATGACACAGTGTTTTGTGAAAGATTCTGTACACTGTTTATGGAACTTATTCTCCCTTCTATTTTCTTCATGGTCTCTGTCGGCTGAGTTACTGGCTGTTCAACAGCTGCACATCTATGTTATGTGTCAGGTAAGAACAGAATACTCCCCATCTAACAGAGACGGGCAGCTAATGATGATTGGAGATGGAAGAGTTTGTTCTTTTTAAGGGAGTTATTAAGATCTTGGAAGTCAGAGAGGGCCAAGACTTTAATTACCTTTTTTCCTTCTGAAAGATATCTCTACAATCATCTTTTCGTGTTACCTGAGCCACCCTAAGTTATTTTAGTCGTGCTGCTCATTTTTCTTTCTTACTATCTTGGACTACTTGTTCTATTAAGTATGAAGTGGCGTAAAGGTAGGGAATGTTTCGTCTTCTTTGTATTTTCTTTTCTATTGCTTGATGTATAGTTGTGTTTAATACATTTTTGAAACTGCTTGGTCATTGTCTTTAAGTTTTCTTACGTCAAATACACACACAGATGGGAACATGTACATATGAAGACTTTTAATATTGACTCTTTAGCTATCGAAGAATACTACGAGCACAATATGTAATATTACCATAGCTAGCTCCTGTTGCTGTAACATTTCTTTTACAATTTGATTTTGTGAATCAGTTGCCCACAAAATTTCCAATGACTTTGAATTTATTAACTCACTTAGAGGAGGTAATGTATACATATGGTGCACAATTTTTTAAAGTACAGAATAATATATAGCGGTGCAAATTAGGTTTTCTCCTCATCTTGTTCTATAACCTTGGTTTCTCCTTGCTGTACCCAGCTTATTGAGCATCACGCTATAGACGCACTATGCCTATGCCAGACAAGCACATATCCTATCTCCTTTTTAATTTGCACACACTAGAATATTGCACGTGCTTTTCTATATCTTGATTTTTTCATTTGTTATTATATTTTTGAAATCCATTTTAGTAGCTATAGAAATGATTTCTAAATTTCGTTTGTATTTTATTGTGTGCTGTAGTTGACTTATTGAGGTACATTTTGCTATTGCAAACAGCGCTATACTAAATAGCCTTTGACATATGTCTTTGTGCACACGTGAGAGACTATGTGTAGAATAAATTTCAAGAAATAAAACCTCTGAGTCAAAGCAATATGAATTTTGAATTTTATTAGGTATTTTCCAGTTAACCTGTATAAACTTGCACCAATGTATACGCCAAGCAACAATGCACTGGCGCTGTTGCCCAGTTCTTCCACACAGAATGTTTCATCAAACTTTGATCCTTATACATTTGATAAGTGAAAAAATATTCTCTCCATAGAGTTTTAAGTTGTATTTTCCTTTTCTTTTTATTTTTTTAAGTTGTAGTTTTCTGAGTACTACATGGTCAAGATCTTTGCTTGATTTTTTTTAGTTTAATTTTTCTTTTTTTTTTTTTAACTTGAGATGGAGTCTTGCTCTGTTGCCCAGGCTGGAGTAGAGTGGTGTGATCTCTGCTCATGCAACCTTCGCCGTCTGGGTTCAAGTGATTCTTGTGCCTCAGCCTCCCAAGTATTTGAGAATATAGGTGCGTGCCACCACTCCTGGCTATTTTTTTTTTTTTTTTTTTGTATTTTTTAGTAGAGACGGAGTTTAGCCATGGTGGCCAGGCTGATCTCGAACTCCTGACCTCAAATGATTCCCCCCACCTCAGCCTCCCAAAATGCTGGGATTATAGGTGTGAGCCACCATGCCCGGCCAAGACTTCTGATTGATTTTTAATACACTTATTAAATCTTTTTCTTCTTGATTTATACTTCTTTGGATATTAAGAAAATTAAAACTTTGTTAGACATATGTTCTGAATGATTTTCCCAATTTTTTTTTCTTTTATAATGTAGTCAAATTTATGAATCTTTTTTAGCTTAGGAGTCTTTCCCTTGCTAATATTATGTAATTCACCCATGCTTTTTTCCAATATTTTGTAATTTCTTCTGTTTTTTATTTTAATGTTAGATTTATCTGGAAATTTTAGAATGAAAGATGAACTTCTTTTTTCCAAAATGTTATCAAGCTATCAAAACTTCATTTATTGAAGAATCTATCTTTACTCACACTTACATCTAATGCCTCCTTAATCATGTTATAAATTCAATTATGTAGTTTTTTGTATATTTCTGGTATCCATTTTTTCTTCCTTTAGACTGTCTTTTGCTGCATACCACATTATTAAAATTATTTTTGTTTTAAAATGTTTTAACGTCTAGTCTTTCTATTTTTTTTCTAGAATTATTCTGGTTGTGCATGGATATTTATTTTTACATGAATTTTAAAAAAAAGTTTAGTTAAAAATTTTTTGCCTATCATTTTTTTTTGTGTGTGGTGACATTTGATAGTGGGATGAAATATAATTTATAGATTAATGGAAACAGAATTGATATTCTTATAATTTTAAGTCTTCTTACCTAAGAACAGAGTATCCCTTACATTATTATTCAAGTCTTCTTTGAAGTATTTAAATTTTTTTCTTACAGATCTAACTCATAACCTTAAATTTATTCCTATTGCTTATCTGCGGTTGCTTTGTAAGTAAGTTTTTCTTCCATTTTTTTCTAGTTGGTGGTTATTTATATATAGTAAGGCTATTGACTTTTACATATTCATTTTGAACCAGCCACTTTACAGAAATCTCTTATTGTTCACAATATTATTGTTAGTATTCTTGAGTTCTTTTAGGTCAAAAAAATAATTTTGTACTTGTTTAAATTTTTTATCTCATTGTTTGTCAAAGTTTACAAAATTTCAGTTAGACAGGAAGAGTAAGTTCAAGAGACTTATTGTACATCATGATGGCTATCCTTAATAACAATATATTGTCTACTTAAAAATTCCTCAGAGAGTTAAGTTTTAGTGTTTTCACCACACACAAAAAATGATAGGTGTGAGCAGTAATACATATGTAATAGATATTAATATGTAATACATATGTTAAATAGCTTGATTTAGCCTAGCCATTCCACAATGTATACATACCTCAAAACATCTTATATATACTATTTTATATATATCACAAATATATACTATTTTTACTTCACTAAAAATAAATTTAAAATTTTATCACTTAATTTTTTATATTCTTTGTTACTTCATTTTTTTAAAAAGTTAAATAACAGTGTTGAGAAATAATAGTCATGCCTGTTTGCTTCTGATCTCAATAAGAATGCTTCTAACATTTTTAGCACAAGTATGAGGCTAGCTTGAAACTTACAAGGAAGTATTCAAATATACAGACTTAAATACGTATTTATTTAAATACAGAAAGTTTTCAGGCTAGATATATATGTGTATGTACACACACACTGCCTGCGTGTATTTATTTAAGGGAATTTTTAAAATTTTCAGGTGGCTTTGTGTGTATACCCAGGAAGTGTGTATAAGAAAATGTTTAAATGCGTTTAGATAATTTAATTTTTTTCTCTGCATTCCTCTTTGTCCTCAGAAAACATGAGTTTCTTCAGCTTTTTGCCTCATGTATCTCATCTTTAAGTCTCTGTAGCAGGTTCATTAACTATGACTAAAAATTGAATCATATGGCCCCAGAGTTCTTCCTAATTGCATTTTAGGATTATAGAATTCTCTGATGTATTGAATTCACTTCTCCTGGGAAGAGGCCACAATATTTTTCCTCTACAATGCATTTCCAGAAGTTTAATTGGATTTTGTGAGCTCCACCTAGTTTACCAAACACCTACAGAAGAAAGATTGCAAAACACAAATATGATGAGACACTCAAGGTTGATAAATCATGAATAATTGCTGACTTGTCTGTGATGGTTAATTTTACGTTTCAACTTGGTTGGGTCACAGGGCCCAGATAAGTGGTCAAACATTATTCTGGGTGTCTTTGTGAGGGAGTTTTTGGATAAGATTTACATTTAAATTGGTGGACTTTGAGTAAAGCAGATTGCCTTCCCTAATGTGAGTGGGCCTCATCAAATGAGATGAAAGCCAGAATAAAGTAAAAGACTGACTGCTCCTGAGCAAGTGAGAATTCTGCAGCACTTGGCCTTCAGACTTGAAATGCAGCACTGGCTCTTTCTGGGGCTTCCGTCTTCTTGCCTACTCTGCAGATTTTGGACTTGCCAGCCTCCATGATCATAGTGAGCAAATTCCTTAATGTAAATTTCTTCCTATATACACACATATATGTCCTATTGGTTCTGTTTTTCTGGAGAAACCTAATACACTGCCTTTCTGCACAATAGTGACAGGGAACAAGAAATGACTTTCTACATTATTTTACTTCTTTTAGAACAAGTTCTGAGGAGTGAGATTTACTTTTGGTAGCTAGAGGGAGTGGGGGACAAGAAGACCAGGTTACCTCGTATACTCTGGACATACCAGATTATGCTAAGAATGAAAGCGGAAATACCAGAAAAAGGCATTTGATGATCTGGGCCTGTGGAGTTTCTGGTCTGGTTGGAGTTCTGGGAGATTTACAAATTCTGCAGTAAATCTTACACTTGGACTTTCTGACTGCTGTATTCATTTTAAAATCACACACACCCACACACTGAACCTAGACTTAGAACCCCTGCTGGTTTTCCTGTTTAGATCAATTCTGTAGTGGTCAAGACCAGTTCCCTGGAGCCCATCTTTTCTCTTTTCTTCTCTGGCAAAAAGTGAGATAAATTTGATCAGTTACATGTTTTTTGTACAAATTGTGCTATCTTCCTGAAGTAATTATTTCTCCTGTATTAGTCTGTTCTCACACTGCTACAAAGATACCACCTGAGCTTGAGTAATTTATAAACAAAAGAGGTTTAATGACTCATAGTTCCACATCACTAGGAAGGCCTCAGGAAACTTACAATCATGGCGAAAGGCAAAGAGGAAGCAAGACACATCTTACATGGCAGCAGGAGAGAGAGAGAGAGAGCAAAGGGGGAAGTGCCACTTCTAAAATCATCAGATCCCGTGAGAACTCACTATCACAAGAACAGCATGGGGGAAACTGCCCTCATGATCCAGTCACTTCCCCACCAGGTCCCTCCCTCAACATGTAGGAATTACAATTTGAGATGAGATTTGGGTAGTGACACAGAGTAGAACCATGTCATTCTGCCCTGGTCCTTCCCAAATCTCATGTCCTTTTCACATTTCAAAATGCAATCATACCTTTTCAACAGTCCCCCAGAATCTTAACTCATTTCAGCATTAACTCAAAAGTCCACAGTCCAAAGTCTCATCTGAGACAAGGCAGGTTTCTTCCACCTATGAGTCTGTAAAATCAAAAACAATTTGGTAGCCTTGAAGATACAAGGGGAGTACCTGCATTGGGTAAATGTTCCTATTCCAAAGGGAGAAATTGGCCAAAACAAAGGGGTCACAGGCCCCATGCAAGTCTGAAACCCAGAAGGACAGTCATTGAATCTTAAAGCTCTGAAATGATCTCCTCTGACTCCATGTCTCACATCCAGGGTATGCTGATGCAAGGGTGGGCTCCTAAGGCCTTTGGCAGCTTCACACCTGTGGCTCTGCAGGTACAGCTCCTGTGGCTGCTTTCATGGGCTGGCATTGAGTGCCTATGGCTTTTCCAGGTGCACGGTGCAAGCTGTAGGTGGATTTACCATTCTGGGGTCTGGAGGTTGGTGGCCTTCTCACAGCTCCACTAGGCAGTGCCACAATGGGGACTCTGTGTGGGGGCTCCAACCCCATATTTTCCCTCTGCATTGTCCAAGTAGAGGTTCTCCATGAGGGCTGTGCCCCTGCAGCAGAATTCTGCCTGAACATCCAGGCATTTCCATACATCCTCTGAAATCTAGGTAGAGGCTCCCAAAGCTCAAATCTTGTCTTCTGCATACCTGCAGACCCAACACCACATGGAAGCCACCAAGGCTTGGGGCTTGCACCCTCTGAAGCAATGGCCTAAGCTGAATCTCGGCCCTTTTTAGCCACCACTGGAGCTGGAGCAGCCAAGACACAGGGTACCAAGGCCCGAGGTTGCACAGAGCAGTGGGGCTCTGGGCCCAGCCCATGAAACTATTTTTAACTTCTAGGTCTCTGGGCCCATGATGGGAGGGGGATGCCTCTAAAGATCTCTACATACTCTGGAGACATTTTTCCCTTGTCTTGGCAATTAACATTCAGCTCCTCATTACTTATGCAAATTTCTGCAGCTAGCTTGACTTTCTCCCCAGAAAATGGGCTTTTCTTTTCTACCCATGGTCAGGCTATAAATTTTCTAAACTTTTATGTTCTGCTTCCCTTTTAAACGTAAGTTCCAATTTCAGATAATCTCTCTCAAATTCAAACTTCCACAGATCTCTAGAGCAGGGGCAAACTGCTGCCAGTCTCTTTGCTAGAGCATAGCAAGACTGACCTTTGCTCCACTTCCCAGGAAGTTTCTCATCTTCATCTGAGACCACTTCAACTTGGACTCCATTGTTCATATCACAATCAGCATTTGGTCAAAACCATTCAACAACATTTTAAGAAGCTCCAAACTTTCCCACATTTTCCTCTTTTTTTTTTCCTGAGCCTTCCAAACTGTTCCAACCTCTGCCCATTAGCCAGTTCCAAAGTCGCTTCCACAGTTTCAGGTTATCTTTATAGCAGCATCCCACTATCCTGGTGCCAATTTTCAGTTGTCACGCTGCTATAAAGATACTACCTGAGACTGGGGTAATTTATAAACAAAAGAGGTTTCATTGACTCACAGTTCCACATAGCTGGGAAGGCCTCAGGAAACTTCCAATCATGGTGGAAGGTGAAAAGGAAGCAAGGCACATCTTACGTGGCTGCAGGAGGTAGGGGGTGGGGGAGTGCCAGACACTTATCAAACAACCAGATCTTGTGAGAACTCACTCATTGTTATGAGAACAGCATGGGGAAACTGCCCCCATGATTCAGTCACCTCCCACCAGGTCCCTCCCTCAACACATGGGGATTACAATTCAGATTACAATTGGAGATGAGATTTGGGTGGTGACACAACCAAACCGTATCAGGGGGGCTTCACAGTAAACTGGAAAAATATCCCTCATCCTCAGTGGCAATAAATGGAGTGTGTTTGCTCTTTTTTCACCTAAAAGAAAAGATCAATGGCAGTGGCTTGCTGCTGCTCTCTATAGCTATGAAGCACCTATATTGTGGAGGTTTGAAAATAGGCTATGGTGAGCAGAATAACAAGCTTCCAAAGATGTTCATGCCCTCATCCCTGGGACCACTGAATATGTTTCTATGGTTGGAAAAAAGACTTTGCAGGTGAGGTGAAGCTTGTGATCACTAGGCCCCTTAGAAGGGGAAGAGGGAAGTGGCAGCCAGAGAGATATGCTGATGAAAGAGAAAGCAGAAGAGGTGGCAGGCTGAGGAGGACTTGACCTGTACCTGGGGGCTTTGATGATGGAGGAAGGGGACCATGACCCTTGGAATATGGGCAGGCCTACTGTCTGAGAATGCCCTGGTCCACAGTCTACAGCCAACAAGGAAATGGGGACATGGGACACAGCCCTGCTGCTGCCTTAATTTTGGCACTGTGAGATTCTACACGGATGCCCGGTTGAGCCATGCAGTTCTGGGACTTCTGTCTACAGAAACTGCGATGATAAATTGGTGTTGTTTTAAGCCACTAAATTGTGGTGATTTATTATAGCACCAATATCAAATGACTACAGAGGATGTCACAGAGGTGGTTCATTACCAGGCACCCAATCTACATCTGTATACTTCAGCTCATGCACAGATACCTCATGCAATCCTTTGATGATAAGTTATCAGGACTTATTTTGACTTCAAAATAAGGGATTAAGAATCAAAGCAGCATATGCCCACCCAAAAAAACAGTGGTTTAGGGTCACTCTGATTAGAAGGCAGGAGTATAAATGTAGGCTTGTGGGACTTCATGGATAATGACTCCTTAGCCCAGGACAGTTGGGAAGTCTTTCATCATCCTTTTAGGATGACATTACTTTTAGGTGTGATGTTACTTTCTCTGTGTTCAGCCATTCAGCCACTCAGCAAACATATTGAGAGCTGTCAAGAACTGCCTGGCACTTGTACATATCTTGATATATCTGTAATGATTTCTTTTCATGCTAGTTTGCATCTCCAACTCCTACTACATCGCTGGCACATAGTGGACCTCCTTCTAATTGGCTATAAACAAATAGAGTCTAGTAATTAATTTGTCCTAATTAATTACCAACAGTGAATATAATTATTTTGACCCAAAGTAAAATACTCTTACGTCCTTCTTCCCTAAACTATTGCACAGCAGTCTTTCCACTTCTTCTAATTCTATTATGGCCTCTTAGCCTAAAATAAGAGACATACATTCAATGTATTAGTGTGGCAAACCAAAATTTAAATTTTTCTTGATTTTCATTTGTGTCATTTCTCTATTATTGTGACCATAGCCCTCTAATCTTTGTTTGTGTGATTCAGTTTATTCAGAGAGTGTCACAGAGAAGGCTAGCTCTACTCTGATTTACTAATATAGGCCTAGGCATGCAATTTAAAACTCACTTGCTCATGTTTCAGCTGTTGTCAATAGATTTTTTAAAAATTGTACATTCTTAGGGGAAAGAGTAAGTCACAGTTGCCCATCTCTCATGGCATACATGTGTTGCTATTTTAAATCCTAATAAATTTGTCACTTCTGGACAATGCCGTGTTGTCTTGACTTTGCTCAATCAGGCTTGTTGGTGAAAAGCAAATCATTTGAAAAGGCAGTGCCAATTCATTAGTTGTATTTTTTTTTTTTTTTGCAACATCAGCTCTAAGTATTTGATCATTTTTGTAATGGAACACCTTAACATTTTCTTGACTTTCTCATTCTTACTATGTTCATTAGCCCTGGAGTTCTTAAACAACTATCATACTCCTCCCAGAGCTACAGTTTCAAACATACCCTTGTACTGAATTCTACAGTAAGCACAAGTTCAAAGCACACTCCCAAAAATATTCCTTTGTTAAGGTTTTGAACACAGGGCCTGAGAAAAGACCTGAAGCTTGAGATATATGCTAAAAACAAATTTTGCATAAGCCTACATTTTGATGGCTGGTTACTTCTCATCCGAAGAGTTCCTTTATAGGAGAAAGATTTAAAATCTACAATTTTTAAATGAAGTTTTCTCTGAGCATTTGGATTGGCATCCAAAGGAGCATCGAGCAATTTATTTTAAGGACTTTAAGACAAAAATGGCATTGAGAGATCCTCTGTGATGAACAGTGAAAGTGTAAGCATGCAATTTTCAGCATTTGCAAAACTTACTTTTGTGGAAAGAGGGAGAAATCAAGGATTATGATGAAATCAGGTTTATCATAAAACAAAGGCTACTTCTGCTCTTACAGATGACAATATACTTCTACATTTGCCCCACTGTGTGTTCACGCTTCTGTAGTCATTCATTATTATGTCAAGAATGGCCCACTAGTTATATAACTATTAAGTTCCTATATCTCAATCCACACAAGAACTTGGGAAAAGATGAAAAGGGATCATGATTAAAAAATATTTGCAGTCTTCTGATGAAAGGCTACAAACCATTATTTCCCCTGACTTCAATGGAAACCCAGGTAATAATAATTATGATTGTTATTATTATTTTAACTTTTATCTTAGGCTCACGAGCACATGCGAAGGTTTATTATACAAGTAAATTATGTGTCATGGGATTTTGGTGTACAGATTATTTTGTCACGTGGATAATAAGCATAGTAACTGATAGGTAGTTTTTTGATAGTCTCTTTCCTCCCAGCCTCCACCCTCAGGTAGGTCTTGGTGTCTATTTCTTCCTTCTTTGTGTTCATGTGTACTCAGTGTTTAGCTCCCACTTATAAGTGAGGACATGAGATATTTGGTTTTCTGACTTTACATTAGTTTCTTAAGATAATGGCCTCCAGCTCCATCCATGTTACTGCAAAGTGCATAATCTCACTTTTTTATGGCTGTGTAGTATTCCAGGGGATATATGTACCACATTTTCTTTATCCAGTCTACCACTGATGAGCATTTAGCTTAATTCCATGTCTTTGCTGTTGTGAATAATGACGTGATGAACATACATGTGCATGTGTCTTTTTAGTAGAATGATTTATATTCCTTCGGGTATATGTCCAGTAATGGAATTTCTGGGTCAAGTGGTGATCAAGATTATTTCTGTCATCTGATAAAAAAGGTGTTTTGAAGGATGAGCCATGCAGCTTGTGACAGAAGTGTGGAGTCTTCAAATGGGCACCAAGGAAGGGTCAAATGCATGCAACTGACTGCACCCTTAGAGCTTTGGAGATTGCTCCATGGCTGCCTGGTTTACCAGTGAAACATCTGTTTTAGAATACCAGAGAGCTTGACTGTAAAACATCTTCCTTTGTTCTTCAGTCTATGAGGTCTCCCTTATTTATTCTTTTCCAGAAAGTCAGTTCTTCTGCCTTTTACTTTATCGAATAACTCTACATCATTTCATTCCATTGCCGGAGAACTTTCAGAGGCAAATCCATGGAAGAACAGATCCCTTTGGTATTGAATTCTGTGGAGATTTTCTTTTCACTGTTAATTTTTTCCCACAAAGTGATAAAGAACACTTTGAAATGTTTTTATAAAGGCAAACCCCAACATATTTTTTTTCTATTTCAAACCATTTAAGGTGGAGGAAGCTATTATGTGTATATACAAGAAACATGTAATTTGCACATTAGTGCTATGTTAGTGTTTCTCAATCTTTTTAGTTTCTGGATGGCATGCCTCAATGATTTGTGAAGTTAGGCCAGAATAGTTGTGGGACAACAAAGAAATTTCTCATCGAACACCTGTTATCTCTTTGACTACTCTTTTTCCTCCATCTAAGGATCTCTTAACTCATTAAATGAATGGGATTTTTTTGAAAAAACAAAACCCCAAACAAACAAACTGGTAAGTAAATTATTGTGACTTCGTCCAGAGAATCCTAGTAGAGCTTTTGCTATAGATAAGGGCTTAGTCAACCAACTTCTTGCAAGCCATATAGAGGATAGGCTTTCATTCTGTCTGGAAGAAACAGAACTGAGTGTTCTCAAGAGGATGCGTCGTGTTGGTGACAATTTGTGAAGTGCAAAGTTTTCTGAAAACAAAATGTCTCACTGTAATACTAATGGGTCTGTGGCTCAAAGTACACGCCAAGTTAATATGCCAAGACACCAGGGTGCAGCAGAGAAAGAGGTTTCATTGTAGGGCTGTCCAATGACGAGACAGGAGGAAACCTCAAATAAATCTGTCTCTCTGAGGAGTTTGGAGGTAGAGTTTTTAATGGGTTTCGAGTGGGCTGAATGGTAAACACCATTGACTGGTAGAAGAGTGCAGGGTGAAGTCATGGGACAGGGAGACTAAGAAGCTGTATTCTCATGCTGATTCTGTTCCCCTGTGGGGGTCTTCAAACTGGTTGGTACCAACAGTTTTGCTGAAATTTGGGATCTAAAAAATATCTTAAACAATACTTAAACAAAAGTCTTATGATTCTAAAGTCTGAAATCTCATCTAAAGGAATAATAGGGATGCAAATGGTGAGTCTCTAGGGCAATGTGACTTTCAGTTACAGGGGAAGTGTGTCAAACTGCAGCCTGATTAATGCTATATTAAAACGACATTTCTGTCCAGAATGCTTGTTAACCCTGTAAGGATTGCTTCATTGCCATTGGCTCATCATTTCAAATTTGGTCATTTGAAAGTCTTCTGGAATAATTTAAGGTGCATTTCTCACCAATACAATTGTCAATTATTCAGAGATAAATATCTGATAAAAAGAATCAATTATTTTGTGAGGGCAATACTAATTACACTATGCAACCAAATGATCTGTTTCTATGCCAGAATGTTGCTGACTTTTTAGATGATATATTATGGGATAATTTTGTAATTGGAGTTGATGTGAATTTCTCCAAAGTCACGTCTTGATGGAAAAAAAAATGAATTGTTTATAACTGTCGAATAAAATGAACCTGAACCATCAAAACTATTTTACAACATGGTTCAAAATTTAAGAAACAGCTTCCTTGTTTTTTAAACCTTTATTTTAGGTTCAGGGATACACGTGCAGGTTTGTTATTTAGGTAAACTCATGTCATGAGGGTTCATTCTACAGATTACGTATGCTAAGGTACTAAGCCTAGTACTCAATAGTTACTTTTTCTGGTCATATCCTTTCTCCCACCTTCTACCCTCGAGTAGTCCTCAGTGCCTGTTGTTCACACTGTCTGTGTCCATGAGTTGTAATCATTTATTTCCGACTTATAATCAAGAACATGCAGTATTTGGTTTTCTGTTCCTACATTAGTTTGCTAAGGATAATGGTCTCCAGCTCCATCCATGCTTTTGCAAAAGACACGATCTCATTCTTTTTTATTGGTATATAGTATTCCATGGTATATACATACCACATTTTCTCTATCCAGTCTACCATTGATAGATATTTGTATTGATTTCATGTCTTTGCTATTACAAATAGTGCTGCAATGAGCATACATGGGCATGTGTTTTTATGATAAAATGATTTATATTTCTTTGAGTATGTACCAAGTAATAAGATTGCTGGGTCAAATGACAGTTTCATTTTTAGCTCTTTGAGGAAATGCCACATTGCTTTCCACATTGGTTGAACTAATTTACACTCCTACCAAGAATGAATAAGAATTCCCTTTTCTCTGCAACCTTGCCAGCATCTGCAATTTTTTGACTTTTTAATAGTAGCCATTCTGGCCAGTTGAGATGGTATCTCATTGTGGTTTTGATTTACATTTCTCTATTTACCAGTGATATTGAGCTTTCTTCCATAAGTTTGTTGGATGCATGTATGTCTTCTTTTGAAAACTCTCTGTTCATGTCCTGTGCCCACTTTTTAATAGGGTTGTTTCTTTTTTTTCTTGTAAATGTGTTTAAGTTTGGTGTAAACACTGGACATTAGACTTATGTTAGATGCTGCTATGATTAGGCTTTGTGTCCCTACCCAAATCTCATCTTGAATTGTAATCCCCATAACTCCCATAATCCCCACATGTCAAGAAAGAGACCAGGTGGAGGTAATTGAATCATGGGGGCAGTTTCCCCCTTGCTTTTCTTATGATATTGAGTGAGTTATCATGAGATCCCATGGTTTTATAAGGTGCTCTTCCCTCTTCACTCAGCACGTCTCCTTCCTGCTGCCTTGTGAAGAAGATGCCTTGCTTCCTTTTTGCCTTCTGCATTGATGTAAGTTTCATGAGGCCTCCCCAGCCCTGCTGAACTGTGAGTCAATTAAACCTCTTTCCTTTATAAATTACCCATCTTGGGCAGTTGTTCATGGCAGATGCATAGTTTACAAATATTTTCTCCCATTCTGCAGGTTGTGTGTTTACTATGTTGAAAGTTTCTTTTGCTGTGCAGAAGCACTTTAGTTTAATTGAATCCCATTTGTGAAATTTTTGTTTTTGTTGTGATTGCTTTTGGCATCTTCATCTTGAAATCTTTGCCTGTTCCTGTGTCCAGAATGTTATTGCCTAGGTCGTCTTCCAGAGTTTTTATAGTTTTGGGTTTTACACTTAAATCTTTAATCCATCTTGAGATGGTATAAGGAAATGGTCCAGTTTTATCTTCATTTTCATCTTCTGCACATGGCTAGCCAGTTATCCCAGCACCATTTACTGAATAGGAAATCCTTTTCCCATTGCTTTTGTCAGCTTTGTCAAAAATCAGATGGTTGTAGGTGTGTGGCCTTATTTCTGGGCTATTACGGTCCATTGGTCTAGGTATCTGTTTTTATACCCGTACCATGCTGTTTTGCTTACTGTAGCCCTGTAGTACAGTTTGAAATCAGGTAATGTTATGCCTCCAGCTTTGTTCTTTTTGCTTAGTATTGCCTTGGCTATTTTGGCTCTTTTTTGTTCTATACACGTTTCAAACTAATTTTTTCCTAGTTATGTAAATTATGCCATTGGCAGGTTAACAAGAATAGCATTGAATCTGTAAATTACTTTGGGTAATATGGACTATTTTAACAATATTGATTCTTCCTATCCATGAGCATGGAATGTTTTTTCATTTGTTTGTGTCATCTCTGATTTCTTTGAGCAGTGTTTTTAAAATCTCATTGCAGAGATCTTTCACCTCCCTTGTTAGCTGTATTCCTAAGTATTTTCTTCTTTCTGTGGCTATTGCAAATGGGATTGCCTTCCTGATTTGGCTCGTAGCTTGGCTATAGTTGGTGTATAAGAATGCTAGTAATTTTTGTACATTGATTTTGTATCCTGAAACTTTGCTGAAGTTGTATATCAGATGAAGCAGCTTTTGGGCAAAGACTATGGGGTTTTCTAGATACATAATCAGATTGTCTGCAAACAAAGAGAGTTTGACTCCCTCGTTTCCTGTTTGGATGCCCTTTATTTCTGTTGCCTGATTTTTCTGGCCAGGACTTCCAACATTATCTTGAATAGGAGTGGGAGAGAGGGCACCCTTGTCTTATGCTGGTTTTCAAGGGAAATGCTTCCAGTTTTTTCCCATTCAGTACAATGTTGGCTGTCGGTTTGCATAGATGGCTCTTATTATTTTGAGATGTATTACTTCAACACCTGATTTATTGAAAGTTTTCAACATGAAGGGATATTAAATTTTATCAAAAGCTTTTTTCTGCATATATTGAGATAATCATGTGTTTTTTGTCTTTAGTTCTGTTTACGTGATGAATCATGTTTATTGATTTGTGTCTGTTGAACCAACATTGCATTCCAGAGATTAAGCCTTTTTTGATCATGGTGGATCAGCTTTTCTTGATGTGCTGCTAGATTTAGCTTGCTAGTATTTTGTTTCTTGAGAATTTTTGCACTGATGTTCATCAAGGGTATTAGCCTGAAGCTTTCTTATTTGGTTGTATCTCTGCCAGGTTTTGGCATCAGGATGATACTGGTCTCAGAAGGAGCTGGTGAGAATTCCTTCCTCCTCAACTTTTTAGAATAGTTCCAGTAGGAATGGCACCAGCTCTTCTTTGTACATCTGGTAGAATTTGGCTGTTAATCCATTTGGTCCTGGGCTTTTTTTGGTTGGTAGGCTCTTTATTACTGATTCAATTACAGAGTTTGTTATTGGTCTGTTCAGGGATTCAATTTACTCCTGGTTCAGTCTTGGGAAGGTATGTGTGTCCATAAATTCATCCATTTCTGTTAGATTTTCTAGTTTGTGTGCATAGAGCTATTCATAGTAGTCTCTGATGGTTATTTGTATTTCTGTGGGGTCAGTGGCAACAGCCCCTTTGTCATTTCTAATTGCATTTATTTTAATCTTCTTCAGGTGCCTATTAGGTCCATTTGGTCAAGTGTTTAGTTTCTGAATATCTTTGTCAATTTTCTGCTTTGATAATATGTCCAATACTGTCAGTGGGGTGTTGAAGTCACCAACTATTATTGTGTGGAAGTCCAAGTCTCTTTGAAGGTCTCTGAAAACTTGCTTTATGAATCCAGGTGCTCCTAGGTTGGTTGCATATATATGTAGGATAGTTATGTATTCTTGTTGAATTGAACTCTTTGCCATTTTGTAATGCCCTTTTTTGTTTGTTTGTTTGTTTATTTATCTGTCTTGGTTTAAAGTCTTTTCTGTCTGAAATTAGAATTGCAACCCCTGCTTTTTTTTGTATGTTTTCCATTAGCTCAGTAGATTTTAAAGAAACAGCTTCTAAATGTCCACAGCATATAGTTAGGGACATTTGCCAACAGTGCAACACAGGTACATAGGGAATTCCTGTCTCCTGATATCTTTGGATTAGCTGAGACATATCTACTTTTGATCATGTAGGGAGCAGTTTATATTTATACTCTATCTGAAGATTCAAGGTTTAGATAAAAAATTTGTCAAGAAGAATGCAAATGTTTATTGGGAAAGAACTCTGTTAAAATCATTTATAAAATTAAAATATTTTAACTACTATGGTTCATCAACAGGTTACTTAAATAATTCTTCAAGATATCAGAAATTTAAATGGGAGAGCCAACCCAAATTTAACTAGACTAGGCTGTTACACTATTGTAAAGTATTTTATTCAGTCATTAACTCATTCATCTATTCATTCATTTATTTTATATATATATTTTTTTATTTTTTTTATTTTTTGAGACAGAGTCACTTTGCTGCCCAGGCTGGAGTGCAGTGGCACAATCTGGGCTCACTGCAAACTCCACCTCCTGGGTTCAAGCAATTCTCCTCCCTCAACCTCCCAAGTAGCTGGGATTACAGGTGTGCGCCACCATATTGGGCTAATTTTTGTATTTTTAGTAGATGGGATTTTGCCATGTTGGCCAGGCTGGTCTAAAACTCCTGACCTCAAGTGATCAGGCCACCTTGGCCTTCCTAAGTGCTGGGATTACAGGTGTGAGCCACCACACCTGCCCACAATAAATATTTACTAATGGCCTACTAGGGCACTCCAGACCCTTTACATACATTATATCTAATCCTGTTATCAAAGCTAAGAGGTTGGTGTTATTATGTCCATTTTACAAGAGAAAGAGCTTTAAAGAAATTAGGTTTCCCAAGGCTACATGGTTAAGCATGTGATAGAACCATCATTTAAAATGAAGTTTTGCTTTCAAATTCTGAAGCTTCCTTCACATTGCTCTACCTCCTTATCAATATATTTGGTGCACATATAAAACATTTTCTCAAATCATGCTCTCTGAAACATAAATTGTTAGCAACTGTTATAAAAAAAGGAGTTCCATACTCAAACAAGTGTTCAATATGTTGGTAGATTGTGCTCCCGTTCTCAATTATCCACTCCCCCTCTTCCTTATAAGAGAATTACACATCCCTGAGGATTGCCATGTGAAGCATAGTGACTTCTGCAGGAGAGATAGACCTCCCTTGCCGCATCACCTTTGGGTTTGGCGTGTGACATTCCAATGGAATGTGAACACCCAGGCAGAAACTCTAAGATGCCTTGGGACAACTCTTCCATTCCTCTTGCTTTTATATCTGGCACGTTCTATAACACAGCTATTTCTTCAGCCTGAGACTTGAAAGGAGAAGACATGTGGATCAGAGCTGTGATGCCCTGCAGCTTGTAACATGTGTTGTGAGTAAGAAACAGAGCTTTGTTGTGTTATAAGCTGCTAAAATTGAGGGGTTGTTTGTTATGGGGCAATGTTAACTCATATAAAAATACTGCATAGTATATCTCACTCTCAGATACCCACAAGGAAACTGAGCACTTTAGGTTCTGAGAAGTCTTACATTAAAAAAATTTTAAAAACATAGTGGATTAAACACTCATATATTTACATCCATTCTTTCATAAACTACTGTTAAATGTCATTTAAAAGGATTTTAAACAAAGAAGGCATAGCACAAAGAAGACAGGAAATAATAAAGTGCAGATAAGAGATGGCATCAAAATCTTGGAAGCTAGCTAGGCAGAATGGCTCACATTTGTAATTCCAGCACTTTGGGAGGCCAATGTGAGAGCGATCACTTGAGGCCAGGAGTTTGAGACCAGCCTAGGCAATGTAGCAAGACCCTATCTGTAAAAAAATGAAACTATTACCATAGTGTGGTGGCTCACACCTATAGTTCAAGCTACTCAGGAATCTGAAGCGGGGAGGATTGCCTAACCCCAGGAGTCTGAGGCTGCAGTGAGCTGTGATCACACCATTGCTCTGGGCAATAGAGAAAGGACCTGTCTCAAGAAAACAATTTTTATTGGAAGCTGCAAAGCAGAAGAATGAATTATATCTAAAATGTATCTACCAAAGAAAGTATAAATCTAAGCAAACAGTGGGGAGAGGTCTGAACACAACAACTTGAACCCTCGATCTTCCAAAGACTCAAAACTGAAGGCACAAGATACCTCTGAAGCCAGGGGTATGGTTAAATCTGCAAGTGGGAAGTGGGTTTGAAAGCTTCAAATAAGTAGCAATTACAGCCAGTGTATCCTCCTCCTTTGCCTGGTGCAGCAAAATGGCTGTCTTTCCTCCACTGTGTCAGAAGATGGGTGTTTTAGTTTCTGTGAAAATGGAGCCAGAAGAATCTGATATTGAAAGCATTAGGAAGAGCTGAAGGAGAAGGTAAAACAAAAACGAAATAATTCAGTGAAAGTTGAGACTGATGAGTGAGGTCCCCCTCCACACTCTCTTTCACATTTGGCTGCCAGGATACTGACACCAAGGCTTATGCTCCCCCAAGCAGGAGATGGGGGTATTCATATCTGGGGATGCTGACCAGGCCATGAGAACGACCTAGAGACAAAGTTTGGCATACTTCAAGGAAATGGCCACCATATCACTAAGGGTACAACCTCGTGGACAAGTCTTCTGCCCACCAATTAAACTATATGTTCATAAAATGAGAATATACATTGGGAATTAGGTTGACAATCCCCTGATAATGATAGGAGCTAGAGAGCAGTGAAGCAATGCCTTCAAAAGTCTGGGGGAAAAATATTTTTCCATTTACAGTTTTATAGCCAGAAAAACTATTAATCAGATATGAGGTTAGAATGAAGACATTAGCAGACATTTAAGGTCTCGACACATTTTCTCCTAGGCTTTTTCAGGAGACCCTCAGAACATCTGCTCCAGCAAAATAAATGTAGTAAACCAAGAAAGAGAGAGAGTTATAAGCTCCAGGAAGCAGGGAAAAAGAGGATTGTGGAGATGATATAAACGTCCCATAGCTACAGCTGTTCCAGAGAGCAGCAGAACTGCTTGGCACAAGAGGACGGGACAGAGGGCTCCAAGAGCTACGCCTTCGAGAATAAAGTTACACAGTTATAATAGTTAATGTTTGAACTAATTCAGAGGAGAGTTTCAGTTATGTTAGAGAGCTAGGTAGTAAATTATTAATTGACAGAAAACTAAGCAAACATAAAATGTCATTTATAACTCCAGTTGGTATAAGAAATTTTAAACAAAGGAAAGGTAATACTTGTGGCTCAACTGTGAATAATGGTTGTGTAGCCACAGTAAGATAAACTGCTTATATTTATTTAAACCCCAAACCCAATATAAGTATATTGAGAGAAATGAAGAGTAGGACACACTAAAAGTACATATAATGTCTGTCTTAGTCCATTTGTGTTGCTATAAAGGAATACCTGAGACTGGATAATTTATAAAGACAAGAGGTTTATTTGGTTCATCGTTCTCCAGGCTGTACAAGAAGCATGGAATCAGCATCCACTTGGGCTTCTGGTGAGGTCTCAGGAAGCTTCCACTGCTGGTAGAACGAGAAGGGGAACTGTGTATGCAGAGATCACATGAAGAGAGAAGAGGTAAGATAGAAAGTGGAGAGGTCCCATGCTCTTTTTAACAACCACTTCTTGCAGGAACTTATTCATTATGAAGAAGACGGCACCAAGCCATTCATGAGGGATCCATCCCCACGACCCAAACACCTTTGACCAGACCCCACCTCCAATGATGGGGATTAAATTTCAACATGAAGTTTGTGGGGACAAACATCCAAAGTATAACACAATCCTGTTTCACAGACAGCAATAGGTGGTATCTAAAACTAAAGGATGAAGAAATAGGAGATAAGTATGTCATATAGATTGCATATGATAAGCATCAGAAGAAACAGAAAAACAGTTTCAAGTGTCTGATGTATTAGTTGGAAAAGCAAAAAACAAGACTACAGCACAACAACATGAAGTTTCAGAATTCAGGAAACACAAAGAAGCTTCCAGAGAGGTTAAAAAATAGTAGATGTCAGATCTCCTACAAAGGGGTTTGGGTGTGGGAAAGAATAGGATGAAGAGCTTTTAAATGTAAGCCTGTAGTAGCACATAATTTTAAAAATTCTGTTCTTTTGTTACTTGATAACAAATAAAACTTCAATTTAAAACTAGGAAAAAAAAGTTAAATAAATGTACCCACTTATTTGTCCACAGATCACTTTTTTCCTGGCTCTTGAGGAAACAATGATCTGTGAATTTTATTTTTAGAGATACTGCTCTGACAGGGAGAAAACAACAAAAAGCTTTGCAAAGGATTACATGTATAACTATGCCCTTGAACTATTTACATACGTGCCAATAGTGCTTAGTGCAAAAGCAAGACTTGATAAAGAAAGAACCCAAGTACACTGTCCATGAAGGATTTACAGTTTCTCCTCTTTCTCCTGCTTTCGGTCAGGTTAGTAACTTTCTGTGAATTTCACTAAGGGAAATGGGAAGGTCTTTGTAAAACCCCATCTTGCCCCAGCATATCGACAGCTGGTCTTTGGTGATAGTATACTAGACACACAAGTCGTGATCATTCGTCAAGGACACTGCCAAGTTACATTCCTTTGCTTTGGAATTTCTTTGCCTTTGGAATTTTTCATTGCTTTGTGAAGACTCTGGTTTCTAAAATTTCTCATGACATACCACATTTCAGTGAGTGTGATAGAATTACTGAAGGAGTAACAATAAACCTGACATTGTAAGTATATCTGACCACTGCCACTCTTTCTTTTGATATATAACACTTTCTGGAAGCTCCATTGCACTGCTGCCCCATAATGAACTTACTCTCAACTTCGATCTAAAGGGTTTCAGAACTCTTTTTCATACATGCCGTTAAGCCAGATCTCCTCAGTTTTATATTTGGATTCAAGTTCTTGACCTTTTCTGTCTTAAATGAAGTATGGCTTGAGAGATCCTTTTGAACCCTGTTCTGTCATTTGAAACATATTTTACCTCACAGCTTCATGTCACCCACCTATCTTACAAGCACTCTTCTATATATTTACTCCAGTGATTGCTTCAAAGGGTGAATCAGTTGGATCCAAGAAAATTAATCACCACATTTAGCAACCACTGATTAATCAGTTTTAATTAACCAAATTGTAATGCCATTACACCCAAATTTCTCCAGCATGTCCAGTGAATATTATGTCAGATGGTTTAAATCCCAGAATCATCGTATCTATCACTTTCTGTTTCTGTTCGCTGGCTTAGTTATCCTTTCGCAAAAAGACAATGTAAATAATTTCATATGATGTTTTAAATGAACATCTTCTGGCTTGATAATCACCATTTCTTCTTCTGAAGATTGCCTCACAGACCATTCTTTCTAAGACATTGATTTTATAATTTTCTCCAAGATTTCTGTCTGGGGGAAAATAATCTATCTTTTTTTTAATGAAAAATCAAAACTGTATGTAGTCCTATGCTTTTAGCATTTCTTCTATCTCCATAGTTCTTGAAAAATCATTGACAATGTTTCATGCATCATATAAAAAGTGATTTCAGTATTCTGAGATATAATTTGCCCAGATCACGCGATTTTTTTGCTCATCTTAGGCTTTAATTCCTTCTCTTCATTTTTTCTGAGGACTATTCTCATATAGCCCTCATATCAAATTATAATTAGGTTTGGAGAGCATTCTCAACTGCAAATGTACAGGGGATTGTAAGAATAGTAAACTCAATGAGAGTAGAAAGCTACCTTTAAACCCAAATAGATCAGTAATTACATTAAATTTACTTTGACTAAAGACTCCTTCAGTAAAAGACAAAGATGGCCATGCAAATTAAAAAACAAAATCCAATTATCTCCTGTTTACAATCTGACTTCTAAAACATAAGGTTACAGAAAGATTAATGGCAAAAGCATAAAAATAACAAACCATACAAATACTAACTGAGAAAAAGCTAGTGTATTAATATCAAACATATAGTCTTTGTGGAGAAGTCGTTCTTAGAGAAAAAGAAAGATATTTTATAATCGATTCACCAGGAAGATATAATGATCCTAAATTTGTATCTATATAACATATAACCTCAAAATATATAAAGCAAAATTGCACAAATTAAAGGAATAAGTGGATAAATCAAATATTAATGTATATTAGGCTCTTTTTTAACTGCCGTAAAGAAATATCTGAGGCTGGGTAATTTATGAAGAAAAGAGGTTTAATTGGCTCACAGTTCTGCAGGCTGTATAAGAAGCATGGTGCCAACATCTGCTTGGCTTCTGGTGAGGGCTCCAGGAAGCTTACAATCATGGTGGAAAGTGACAAGGGTAGAGTGAGGGGGGGGCAGCACGTCGCATGGCAAGAGTGGGGGTAAGAGAATGAGAAGAGAAGGCCAGGCTCTTTAAAACAATCAGCCCTCATGTGAACCAACTCATCACCAAGGGTAGGTGCTAAGTCATTCATGAAGGATTTGTCCCCGTTATCCAATCTCCTGCCACTGGCCCCACCTCCAACTTTGGGAATGGGATTTCATCATAAGATTTGGAGGGGACAAACATCCAAACCATATCACACAGTGAGACAATTTAATACAACTGTCCCCATAACTGATAAGCGGGGGAGTTTTTGACAAAATTATGGTAAGAATATAGAAGATATGAACAATTCAGTTGACAAACTCGACCAAATGGAAATCTTTAAAACCGTGCACTCATGATTTCTAAATAAACGTTATTTTCAGACACATGTGTAACATTTACAAAACATATGGCAGGCCAGAAAGTTAATCATACCAAATTTAAGAGATTTTAATAATAATAGAGTGTTTTCTATTTTCTTTAATCACAGTGCAATTAAGATAGCAAACAATAGCCAAAAGCTAATAGGGATATTTCCATATGTTTGGAAATAAGGATTATATTTCTAAATAACCCATGGGTCAAGGAAGAATGGTAATTAGAAAATATTTTAACTGAATTGTAATAAAAAATACTTAACTCATCTGGGATATGATGATCGTTGTGCTTAGAAAGAAATTTATAACCTTAAATGCATATGTTAGAATAAAAGGAAGGCTAAAACTTGATGACCTAAGCATATAAAGAAGTTAGCAAAAGAAGAAAAGTTAAGCCTAAAGAAAGTGGAAGGAAAGAAAAATATAAGTAGATATAGAGAATCAACATAGTTTGTCATTTGCCATACATAATACAAATGATAAACTCCTAGTGGAATTTTTCAAGAAAAATGGAAAAAGTACAAATAACTAGTATCAGTAATGAAAAAATATCTTTCTTAAACTCAAAAATGTTATGAATAAAGGTATCTCAAAAGTTTGAAAATTTAGATAAAATGTAAAAATCCTGGAAAACATAGCTTATTAAAGTAAACACAAGAATTAATAGAAGATCTGAAATCTGTATAAATCTGTACTTATTAAAGAAGTTGAATCCATAATGTAGAATTTCCCACAAAGAAAACTGTAATCACGTTTGGCTTCATGTGTGAATTATTTCAAACATTTAAAGATGAAGTATCACCAATTTTTATACAACATTCTGCAGAGATAAGAAAAAGAGAATATGTTCCAACTTGTTTTATAAGGCCAGCATGATTTTGATTTTAAAACTTGGAATGAGCAACAAAAATTGGAACCTTACAGGTTAGCTTTATTTATTAACAAAGACGCAAAAATTCTACATAAAATATTAACAAAATGAATCCAGTCATATATGAAAGGGGCTCATATTCAGAATACATGAAATCTTTTACAGATCTGTAAGAGACAGACAACCCAATAGCAAAATGGGCATGAAAATTGTACAGATATTTCACAAAATAAATATTTGAATGACAAATAAATGTGAAAGGAACTGAAAATTAATGGTATAATGACATATCACAATAAATCCACCAAAAGGGCTATATAGTAACAAGACTGAGTGTAAGACATGAGTGTGGAGGCACAGGCACCCTTTGCTCTGCTGATGAGAGTGTAAATTGCTACCTTCTATGGAATTAGCCACTGAGTGTAAACACGTGCATATTTCTATGGCTCAGCATTTCTACCCCATATCTGTATATGCTCAATAGAAAAGATGCAGATATGTACCCAAAGACATGTACAGAAATGTTTATAGTGGCATGTTTTATAAAAGCCAAAAATTGAAAAAGAAGCCAAATACCTACCAAAGACAAAAGATACATAATGGTTTATTCAAATAGTAGAATACTATAGAGTAGAATAGAGCAAATGAATGCTACATGCAACAACATGGAAGACTCTCATAAACATATTGTTGCGTGACTAAAACCAGAGACTATATATATATATTTATATGTATACATACACACACACACACACACACACACCCCACATGGCTTCATTTATATAAAATTCAAAATTAGGCAAATAGATAGTGTCAGAAGTCCAAATAGTAATTACCTTTGGAAAGAGAGGAAAGAGAGGGGTGGTGTTTGGGAAAAGGGGACAGGAAGGGGACTTCTGGAGTGCTGGTAATGTTCAATTTCTTGCCCTGTGTGGTAGCTACACAGTTAGGTCTATTTTTCATAATTCATGAACTGTACAGCTATGATTTATATGTTTCTGTATATATTAATATATGCTTATAAGCATTTTTCTATTACAAAGCTTAAAGATATACAATTAACACTCAACTGATTTTCAAAAATTAAAAAAAAAAAAGACTAACCCATTATTGGTGAGAATGTAGGATAATAATTCTCATTCACTGCTGGTGGGAATGTTAATTGCTATGAGCATATTGGGAAATAGAGTGGCATTAACTAATAAGATTGAAAAATCATGCTATGATCTAGGAAATCTACTCTAAGTACATACCTGAAGAATAGCATGCAAATATGCACTACAATGCCTGTAGCATTATTTCCTAACTGAACATCATACATATCAACATATATAAATTATGATACATCTCTACAATTTATATAAAATGTACACAAGTAAACTATAGCTACAAACATCAACATGGATGAATTCTACAAATATGATGCTAAGTTAAAAAGACAAGACACAAAATTACACATGCAGTATGATCTCACACGAGTCTGGAAACATGCAAAACTAAACTCTTAATTTATGAATGCCATTTGCATATAGTAAAACTATAAAGAAAGAGATGTCATTGTCACAAAATTAGAAGAGTGGTTACATTTACAGAGTGGGGCTGATAGTGAATATAATTTGCAGGGCTACAGGGACTTAGTTTTATGGGGGCAGTGTCAAAGTTCTTTCTCATGACCTCCGTGGTTTTTCATGAACTTTTATCTGACATGTATTTGTTAATCTAAAATACGTACTATGTCTATCTTTCTGTCTATATGTAATACTTCAAAGTAAGAAAATGCTGCAATACTTTCCAAAGAATGTATCTATTATTGAGAGTTACTTTCCCATAATAATCATTTTTATTATGAAATCATGTTTTTATTCCTGAAGTCAACTGTCACAATATCTTGGTCATAGAGCATTCAGCATATTCAGACATTACTCATATGAAATCTTTTATTAGGATCTGTCTGTTTATTTAATTCTTGATATTGAAAAAAACAAATCAAGGGTTATAAACCCAGGTAGTTTTCAGAATCCAAGAACTAACACAAATGAATTAAGAGGGCCTGTTACAGGACAAGACTGCTAAGCTTTTATGGGAAACGTCTTTAATAACTAAATAAAATATACCCTTGAGCCGAACGAATAGAAGAGAGGCAAATATTTTTGATCCTTTCAAAGAACGTGGCATCTGCCAGGCTATTTTGCATTCTCCAGTCCAATTCTGGTTTCTCTATTTGTTGTATACTTATCACCATATTTTGATATTTCTGAAAATGTAGCTTTATTCACTCAAAAATTTACCAGACACTTTAAGCTATCATCTTTCCTTATGTTCCCTGTAAAAATGAAGAAAAAGGATAGTACAGACTGATAAAAAACTTGCCCAAACCAGATTGTAGAGTGTTAACTCAATAAATGACCATCAGGTTTATCATTGCTCAGAATGTCCCCTAAAGTTCTAGCACTCGGGTTGGTCCTATTAAGTCCAAGCAAGTCAATGAGGAAATACCTCTGAAGTTTTCTCAATTGCGTCTGTCCAATCAAACTTACAATTTGCATGACAAAAGAAGAGTTTTCTGGATGTTGCTCTAACTGCTCACACTCTTTGTTCATTTCTACCACAGAAACTAGTCTTTTCTAGATTGTATCTGTTGGACCAATGTGGGCAAATGATCATATGGCTGCCCCCAAGCAGGTCCAAAGCACAGACTGCCTTTTATAGCTCTATCAAGCTGATCAACTGTGAAGGCACCCCTGGCAGAGACATTTGCAATTGACATTTTAATTTTTTTATCTCATGTAACTGCTGAAGTAGGGTTACTAGGTACCAGCGTGATTTAAGGGGAGTTTCTTGCTCTACAGAATTTATTTGGACAAAAGTACTTAATATTCGGTATGTGGGGCTGTCATAATCCAATGACGCGATTTAGTTCCGGGAGGATGACTTATCACTTTAGTGGGCTGCTATCTCAGAATAGCTCTGAAGCTTTAAAAAACTGTCTCTCTGAATGTCTATTAAAAAATGTTTTATTTTATGTCTTCTTTTTAATTTTAAAACTTCTTTCTAATACAACAAATCAGTGCTACAGAAGTGGCCCTACAGTTTATCCCAGCAATTTATTCATATTTGATGAAAGTTTAAAGTCTTCTTTTTAAAAGATATGTCTTGGCCTTCTCCCAGCATCAGTAGAGGTCACATTTTCTCTTTGATGGTTTGTAAGGGCCGTATTCTAAAGGGGGAGAACAGAAGGATAACACATAGGCAGGGAAACAAATCTCCATTTCTCTAGTTTTCCTTTTCGGCCAATATGACTGTCTTTGGGCAGGCTGCTGGCCAGCTTCCAGAGCCACTAGGCCATTGCTTCTCCCTTGATTGACCTTGTGTAGAACCATCATACTAATCCAGAATTGCTTCCTTTCATCATGCAACCTTGGCTTGCACTACACTCACCTTATAACACTGCTGTCCACATTGGCAGCATTTAATTAATGTCGGTGTACCAAGTGCGACTGGCGCCCTGGGGATTCTATTCACAGGCTGTTGTGGGGAGCTGCTGCTAATCCATGAGTCAGCTGTCTCTGGAGGACTGCCCTTGTGTGTTGCAGCCTTCTCGTTAGGGGGTGCTTGGATGCTGCACTCTCCCCACTATCACTCCTGGGTGGCTGAGAGCCAATGACTGTCTGAGGTCGGGAGATGTAAAAGACCATTAATGGGACGGACTTTGAAGTGCATTTTAAACTCCACTTGTGTGCCCGCTTCGGCAGCACATATACTAAAATTGGAACAATACAGAGAAGATTAGCAAAACAAAACAAAACAAAAAAACCCTCCACTTGTCCACCATTAGACCGAGATAAGCACAGATTTCACCTGAAGTCACTGTCTTTCCCCTTCCCCATTCTGCTTCTCTCCCTCTCCTGCCTTTTTCTCCTGAGAGCACTGTCAAGGGCTGTGAATGGGTGGACGTTTGCCCTAGTTGCAAGCTAAGTTAGCCTGCCACAGTTTTATCAATGATGGAAGAAGACAGGAGACTCCTGTCTCAGAAACAAAGAACAATTTTGTACACATAGCAATAGCTGTAGCCAGAATATCATCATTTCGGCATAGGTTCCCCAAGCCCTTATTTTCAAAGAGGGCCAGATGACAGCCGCATGTGCAGTTGCATTACAAACACCCTGAGCTTCAGGATTCTGAATCTTTTATAACAGGAAGTAAGCAAACCAGCCCTTCTGTTGTGAGGGGATTTACTCTGTCTTCCAAAGCTGTTCACTATACAAACACTTTTTAAACTTGACCTCCAACTCCTCATTTTTATTTTCACTGTCTTGAGTTCCAAAACAGCAAAGCTAAAGACAAAGTTCATATGAAATTGATTTATTAAAGGAATGCTTCTGGGGAGATACTTTTTCATGGATCTTTTTTTTTAAAAAATAGTCCCGAACATAGGTAACCAGTGACTCCGCTCTCAAGACAGGAAGAAACATGACAGACCCATAGAGAACTGTCACTTAGCAATTCTCTCATTTCTACAACCTCCTGGCTTCTGGAAAAATTTCCCAGTTCTAATAATTCAACTGATTTCTTCCCTTAGTGGTTGTGAATTTTTCTCCTTTCACACTTTAGTGTAGGTGTGCATCTTTTTAACTGTTGTCTGTAGAGTGTTGGAAGTTTCTGCTGCCCATTTTTATACTAGTTGTGACAATGGGGTGGACTTGAGGCTGACTGCTGAATTGGTAAATAAGTCTCACGATGCAGAAGAGAATTAGTGACAACCAAGGCACCACCTGGCAGCTGTCTTTGAACCTACTTCTCAGGATTTGACCTGCAACCACCTTCCTCTCATTTTCATTAACAGGCATTAAATTAAAGACTACTCTTTGCCTGGCTGACCATACAACTTGGTCAAGATATTCACCACAGATTCCCCTGAACTTATTTCACATTTTCTTAATTGGTTCAAGAAATTTTCATTCTTCCCCTTTTCAGCAGTCACGTCTTTAGCAGCACCCCATCTTTATTGCTAACGCAGTCAGGACTTCAAAGGTCTGAGATTAGTTTTTACTTGTAAGCTAACAAGTTAAGCTGCCACAGTTTCATGGATGCTGGAAGAAGAAAGGAGACTCTTGTGTTAGAGACGAAGAACAGTTTACGGCAAATGGCATTATCCACAGGATGATGCAAAGAGAGCTGGATGACACTTGGATACACGATAGGTTGCATTACAAAGAGAAAACGTGAGTTCAAGGGACCTCAGTCTTTTATATTGAGAAGTCAGCAAACTTGCCTAACCTTTGTCTTGGAAGGAAATATTACCTTTATTATACTAAACAATAAACACGCCTACCTTTTGTTATAGATGGAGACAGTGTCTCTAGATTCCATGGCTCTGCTATATAAATACCTTGAAAAAATAATTCAGAATAAATGCAGCCAGTGTCTCTATTTATAACATACACAGAAATAGGAGAGACCTGTAAAAAAGTATCTCCCCACAAGCATTCCTTTAATAAATCAATTTCTTATGAACTTCGTCTTTAGCTTTGCTTTTTTGGAACTCAAGACAGTGAAAATAAAAATGAGGAACTGGAGGTCAAGTTTGAAAACCACAATAATAATGATTATTATTCAATTATATAATATAATTTTGTACATTATTACTTAAAGTTGAATAATAGTGAGAAGGCATTTTTGGTGGCCACATGCGTTTGGCTCTCTTTCCTAGTACTGTAGTTAATAAATTCTAATGATTGAGAGAAAATGAGTGTTTGCCAAGGGAACAATGTCAATAGGAACATTTCCAAATGGGAGTGGGCAGATTAAATGTTTAATTCAGCTAGCTTTGCAAACTACATCGTTAGCACAAATTACCTTAAAGGCCTCCCTAGATATTTCTTTCTGGTCCAATTCATTGGGCTTTTTTCTTTCCTTCCCTTCCTTCTTTCCTCTCTCCCGTTTTCTTTTTCTCTCTCTTATTTCTCCCTCACTCCCTCTCTTCTCCCTCCTTCCCTTCTCTCCTTCCCTCTGTCCCTTCCTTCCTTCCTTCCTTCCTTCCTTCCTTCCCTCCTTCCTTCCTTCCAGCTCACAGTCTATTTCTTGGTTAAGACATTATTATTTTTCTGTCAAAAGAGTCTGCATAATTTGGAAAATGGAGAATTTTGAGTTCTATGATATATAAAAGGAAATGAAAAACACATGAATCTTCATAGGTATATATGAAGGCCATAGAGATACGTATGTGTCCGCATGTTTAATACAAGTATACATTATACTTGCACATTGAAAGTAAGTTCCATGGTCCATATGGATTGTTAATGCAGACTTTCCACAGTTGCATGTGAGCAATTACTGTCTTTGAAGTTTAAATGAATCCCATCTGCCACAAGACTCTATTAATCAGTACCATGGCTATCATTGCCCCCTTGGCAACCAGTAAATAGAATATGCAACCTGGTCAGCACAGAAGATCATAATTAGTCATTAATTTTTTTATTTCACAGAAAAGAAGTACATGGTACAAATCGGTAACTATCCAAATGACTTAAAAATAACCACCTTTTCAAGACTTCAATATAGGAACAGGAAAAAGAAAGAATGAAAATATTTGAGGACATTCAAATATTAGCCAGAAGCCTTCCATCTTTTCACATCAGTCTTATAAGAGATATTATTATCTATGTAATACCAAAAAGGGAAGGAAGTCTCAGAAAGGTTAAATTCCTTTTCAAAGATCCCAACACCCAGAAAGTGGCAGAATGGAATGTAAACCCAGGTCTCCGACCCACTCTCATTTTTCTTTTCAACCGACCACGTTGACTTAAGCCGTGAATAATTACTCTACCTCAACAGACTGAATCTAACTTCTATATCTATCCAAGAGATTTGCAACCCTAAGCCAGGACACTTAAAAAATGCCTTTGCTTCCTGGATGTCAGATGAGCAAAAAAAAAAAAAAAAAGCCTTTGCCTCACCCAAGACCCACTGAATTCCCCATTTGGGGAAGCGAGACAGGCTGCTTCCAATAAAAGTTCTGCAGGTTATCCTAATGTGCGTTTAAGTTTGAGAATCTTCAGTCTCGCTCGACCCACTCCTTTTTCAGGGTCCTTTAGTTGACCCACACCACTTCAAACTCAAAATATCTGACCCAGTTATCAGACACACCATCTCCCAAACCTTCCTTTTCTTCTCAGTTTCACCAAGGGACTATCATTCTATCAGGCTTCATCAAGCCTCCAAATTTTTAAGGTTTTCTTTTTTCCTCCAGACTTTTAAGAAGAAGCCTTTAAGCCACGCTGGGTGGTACCCACCCACAGTCCCAGCTACCCGTGAGGCTGAGGCTGAGGGTGAGACTGAGGCAGGAGGATTGCTTGAGACCAGGAGTTGGAGGCAGCAGTGTGCTATGATTGCCACTGCACTCTAGCATGGGCAAAACAGAGATCCCGTCTCTAAAACAATTTTTCTTAATTAAAAAAAGCCAAGATGTCATTCTTAATTAATGACTTGCATAGCTGTACTGAAGGGAAGGTATTTGTTTTCTTAGCAGCTTCAGCTTGTTCTGCAAGTGATTACTAATTCTGGTGCTCTGCAAAGAACTGATCTCTTTACTTCCGGGATAAAAACAGAAAAGGAGACATGGCATTGATTATATACATGTTATGTTAGCATGACTGACATTAATTTACTCTGGAAAGAGTTTTTTTCTCTTTTGACATTTTAATGACTCTCCAGCAAAATGTCTTTAAAACAATGACTTCACATTAATATAATCCTGAGTTAAGTAGACTCAAAGAATACTTTATATGCCTGAATATAAAGTAATCCTGATAAGATAATTTTCCCAAGGATAATTTTGTTTGTTTTTGAGACGGAGTCTTGCTCTGTCACCTGGCTGGAGTGCAGTGGCGTGATCTTGGCTCGCTGGAACCCTCCTTGGTTCAAGAGATTCTTTTGCTTCAGCCTCCTGAGTTGCTGGGACTACAGGTGTGTGCCACCATGCCCAGCTAATTTTTGTATTTTCAGTAGAGACGGGATTTTACTATGTTGGTTAGGATGGTCTCGATCTCTTGACCTTGTGATCTGCCTGCCTTGGCCTCCCAAAGTGCTGGGAATACAGACGTGAGCCACCGTGCCTGGCCCCAAGGATAATTTTTTGACCAAGTTGAATATATGCATTTTTACAATGTTCGATGTGTTCAGTTGTGGTACACATTAATAATACATAAAATAATGTTTAATATGTACAGTCATGCATTACTTAACGATGGGGACATATTTGGAGAAATGTGTCAATAGGTGATCTTGTTGTTTTGCAAACATTGCAGAGTGTACTTACACAAACCTAAATGGTATAGCCTGCTACATACCTAGGCTATATGATACAGTGTATCGCTTCTGGGCTACAAACTATATGGCATGTTACTGTACTGAATACTGAAGGCAATTTTAATACAATGGTATCTATGTATCAAAACATATCTAAACATAGAAATAAACATAGAAAGGATATAGTAAAAATGTAGTTTTATAACCTTATGAGACCACCATAGTGAATGTAGTATATCATTGACCAAAATGTTGTTATGCAGTTCATGTCTGTATTATAAGTACACAGACTATTTCAAAATATATATCATAGTGTTGTTTAATTTAGAAATATTGCTTTTTTGTTATACTTTATGAAAAAATTCATTTGAACCCTTTTCACATATTTTTATAACAATCTCTGTCATTACAAAACACATTTTGGCATCATCAAATGCATTTTTCTGGAGTATATCATCTTTACTTTCATGTAACTTTTTGTGAAACAGAATTTACCTATGATACTATTATGGAAAATTATAGCTGGAGCTGTAAGTACCCATTTATGTATTATTCATTTATTTAACAAGTATTGCTGAATATGTACTGTGGGCTGGGAACAGAGCTAAGTCCTCTTCTTATGGTGAAGACAGTAATAACTTTATGAAATAAAAGGTTTTTTTTAAATAATTTCAACTTTTATTTTAGATTCAGTGGGTACATGTACAGGTTTGTTACATGGGTGTATTGTGTGATGCTGAGGTTTGGGGTATGAATGATCTTACCACCCAAGTAGTAAGCATAGTACCCAATAGGTATAGTTTTTAGCCCTTATCCCCTGTCTCTCTCTCCACTGTAGTAGTACCCAGCATCTCTTGTGCCCATCTTTATGCCCACGAGTACCCAATGTTTAGCTCCTACTTACAAGTGAGAACATGTGGTATTTGGTTTTCTGTTCCTGCATTAATTCACCTAGGATCACCACCTCCAGCTGTATCCATGTTGCTGCAAAGGACATGACTTCATTCTTTATTATGACTGTGTAGTATTTCATGGTGTATACACGTACTTACATTTTCTTTATTCAATCTGTCATTGATAGGCACCTAGATTGATTCCATATCTTTGCTATTGTGAGTAGTGCTGTGATGAATATTTGCGTGCATATGTCCTTTTGTGTAGAATGATTTATTTTCTTTGGGTGTATGCCCAGTAATGGGATTGCTCAGTTGAATAGTAGTTCTGTTTTTAGTTTTTTGAGAAATCTCTAAATTGCTTTCCACAGTGGCCGAACTAATTTACATTCCCACCAACAATGGGTAAGCCTCCCCTTTCTCAATAAACTCACCAGCATCTGTTGTTTTTTAACTTTTTACTAATAGCCAATCTGACTGGTGTGAGATAGCATCTCATTGTGGTTTTGACTTGCATTGGAATATAAGTTCTGACGGAGTTATTCTACTGAAGAAAGACATGTGAAAAGTATTTATTAGATACGTTCCATGAAGTGCTATCAAGTCAAATAAAGGAGCGGAGGATAGAGACTGGTGGTGGGGGAGTGGGATGCTTCCTTAGGGTGTAAGGGAATGCCTCTTTGAGGGTTGCCTTAAGGTGTCTTTTTTTTTCTGTTCTGATGCTTTGATCTTGGAACCTGGCTGACCCTGAAGGGACTGCCTCTCTCAGGGATAGCCAAGTCTTAGAGATAGTAAACAATTCATGAGTGTGCTTTCCAAATCCAAACCAAGGAATCCAGAGCCCAGACCACAACCCCCTCCTTTATCAGGTTATTATATTCTAGTCCACTATCCATCTGTCCTCATCACCAAGACCAGACACTAGATAACTATAGACATCCCCACTGAAATTATTTAAACCAGCCCATCCTAAACCTGCTTACCTTCCCCTAGACACTGTAATAGAGGCTCTTGCCCACAGCTGTCCCCACAACCCTCTGCCTCCTGCTTGGCTCTGGCGTTTCCCTGCCAGGTCCACCATGGTGTATCATGCCCCTGTTCTTGGCAACTGTGAATAACAAACTGTCTTTTCAGTGGAAGTTGCCTCCTGGTCTGTTGCCCTTACAATACCTCAATATTTCTATTAATATATTTTAACACAGAGGGGAGTGACATCGAAGGAAGGGGGAGACTTGGATGAAGTAAAGAGTGAGACTGAGGATATGTGGAGAACGAACATTCCGCTCAGAGAACTGCATGTGCTCGTGGGCATGCTTGAGGAGCAGCAGGTTGGCCCTGTGGTCAGAGCTGAGTGGGCAAAGGAGAGAACACTACATATCCATCAGGAAGCAGGTCGCAGTAGTGGTTAATGTGAGCGCAGGTGTGTGAGGTTCATTCAAAACTGCCAGTGATTAGACTGTCAATGGGGACAGGCAAATGGAAAGTCTAGATAATCACTTTTCCAGATATTGAATAACTATTGTCAAAGGCAGAGACTTGGGCCAGACATAGGAGCAGATAGTTCATATCTCCTACAAGTTAGCTCTCAACCCATGAGTGACAGAAGAGAAATTCTGTTTCCATATCATGCGCTCTGACTATAATGGGTTATTGTGTTTGTGAAAGAAGCACTATGTTACCTGAAACCAGAACACTTTCAAAATGACCTGCTGGATCATCCCCACACCTGAGATCTTATTTTGCATTTTGACTAAATAAAACTTCTTTTCCTCTGAGTTTTCCTAAAGTAGCAAACAATTTGGGACAAAGTATTACTAATGGAGTAGGACATAACAGAGTTGTCTTTGGCCAGGACTTACGCATGTATGATTAAATGCAATATTTATTATGTATGTGGTGGTGGGCACAATATTTAGTACGCATGTGGTGAGCACATATTAATTAGAAACTCTTTCTTGCATATCTTATTACTGTGCTAGATATGAGGGATGCTTAGAAGCATAAAATGGTGTTGACCTTAAAGAGTAGTCGCCAAGGTAAACACAGATAAAACCATTGTCGTTACAGTATTCAATAACAAGCCAAATTTTGTGGTATAGATGACAGCTTTTCTATGAATTCAAAGGAAAGGATAAGAAGTGTTAGCATGATGAATGAAAAGCTTGATTTTAATTTTAATGTTGACCTTAAAGAAAGCATGTGGTTTTAACAGAAGGATGGGAGAGAGACTCCATGAAGGGAGCAAACCGTTAAAGCAGAAGAGAATGTGGATTGTTTCTGGTTAGAAAGAGGAAAGCATGAAAAAATACATAATTGCTTGAAATCTTGAAAATAAGGCAAACAAGAATTTAGTGATAATTGGAGGAAATGGTGTATCATTTGTTATTTTGAACAAAGAAGGGACATCATGTGAGTGACTTTTAGGAAACATTTTCTATCTGAATTAAGCTGAATGGTTCAAAGGTAAAACAACTAGAATTAAGGACAATAGATGCGAGGTATATTAGTTTCCTAGAGGTGCCATAACAAAGTACCACAAACTAGGGGGCCTGAAACAACACAACTTTATTGTCTCATAGTTCTAGAGGCTCAAAGCCCAAAGTCAAGGTATTAACTTGGTTGTTTCCTCCTGGAGGCACTGAGGGAGAGTCTGTTCCATGCTTCTCTAATAACTCTGGCAATTGCCAGCGCTCCTTAGTGTTCCTTGGCTTGTAGATGGGGTGTTCTAGTCTCTGCCTTTGTGGTCACATTGTGCTCTCTCCCTATTTATATTTGCATCTAAATTTCCCCCCTTCTTTTAAGGACACCAGTCATTGGATTAGGACCCACCCTAATCTGCTTTGACCTCATTCTAACTTGATTACATGTGCAAAGGTCCTATTTCCAAATAAGGTCCCATTCACAGGTACCACGAATTAGGTTTGTTTTTTTTGTTTTATTTTTTATTTTTATTATTTTTATTATTTTTTAATTTTTTTTATTGCATTAGGTAAACAAATATTTTTAGAAGATACAAACCCACAACATGAGGATTAGGTAGTAATGTAGGTGCTATGGACTGAACTGTATTATCCCCAGATTCGTATACTGAAGCCCTAATCCCCAATGTGGTGGTATTTGGACATGGGGCCTCTGGGAGGACATGAGGTTAAGACGAGGTCAGAGGAGTGGGGACTGATCATGATGAATTAGTGCCCTTATAAGAAGAACTTATACAGAGCTTACTTATTCTCCGTCTCTGTCTCTACCATGTGAGGACACAGTGGGAAGGCTGTAAAAAGGACCCCTGACTAGGGAACCAAATCAGCCATCATCTTGATCTTGGACTTCCCCACCCTCCAGAACTGTCAGAAATAAATTCCTGTTGTTTAAGACACTCGATTTGTTGTATTTTGCTATGGCAGCCTTAGGTGACTAATATAGCAGGTATGAGGTGATTTGTGTATTCAGTAGTTCTCAATGAGAACTACTGCCATGTGCTAAGCACTATGCTACATACTGAATTCTATGGACCAGAGTGTTGTGATTGATTCATTAATGTATTTATGCATCTATGTATGTGTGTGTGTGTATTTATCCCTTACTTTATTCCCAAAAGAACTTAGGCATCCAATATGATTATAAAAGGGGGAATAGAAAATCAAGTAGAAGTGTGATAATTTGGAAGGATAAGAATTAGAAAATAACATGCAACTCCAGAATAACAAATTTGAAAAATATAGAATAGAAAACTTCTTGACAAAATATAAAATGCCTAAATTAAATTAACACATAAAACATTGATTGAATCAATTACTTAAAGGACAATGAAAAGATGATTAAAGAACTATTTCAGTTATAATGATGCCAGAACAAGATTGGCTCAAGGCTGAATTTTATATAACCATTAAAATAGCAGATGATTCAATCATTTGTTAAAACCATATTCAACTTTAGAAAAAGATGGAAAACTAAGTATTCCTTTCATAAATCCAGCTTAAGTTGAATATCAAATTTTATAATGATAATATAGAAAAAAGCTATAAACAATTATTCGTATTAAATGTAGGTTAAAAATTATAAATAAAATGCTAGTAAAGAAAATCAACAGCATAGCAAAAGATTAATACACTATGACCAAGTGGAGTCATATTCTAAGACTGCAAGTCTTGTTTTAATTATTGAGAAATCTGTCAACCTAATTCAATTCATTTAAATTAAAGGAGAAAGTATATAATTAGATGAATAGATGCTGAAAATGTATTTAATGATATGCAACAGGTATTCTTAATGTAAAAATTCTGAGTTATATTAGAATAGATAAACACAATTTATGAAAGAAAAACAATATTACTCTGAATGGTAAGACACTAAAATTGGAAGCCAAAGAAGTCTGCTTTAAACAATGAAATAACAATGTTTTAGGGCTACGTGGTAGACCGACTTCTAATATAGTCTCTCCAATAATCTCTATCTCCTAGAATTCACACCCTTGGGCACTTCCCTTCTCTTGAGTCTGGCTGGTACTAGAGATTTACTTTGAATTTTATGTAATATATGGCAAAAATGATGGGCTGCCACTTCTAAGGTTGGGTTACAAAAGATAGTGACTTCTGTCTTGCTAGTAGCACTCTTACTCTCTTTGACTCTTCTTGCTTGCTTGCCCTATTGAAGTCCTCTAAGCCAGGAGTCCCCAGTTTCCAGGCCCTGAACCAGTATTTGTTCGCGTCCTGCTAGGAACCAAACCACATAGCAGGAGGTGAGAAGCGGGCGAGGAAGTGAAGCTTCACCTGTATTTACTTAGAGGTGCTCCCCCGTCACTTGCATTACCACCAGAGCTCTGCCTCCTGCCAGATCAGCGGTGGCATTAGATTCTCACAGGACTGTGAACCTTATTGTAAACTGCGCATGCGAGGGATCTAGGTTGTTCACTCCTTATGAGAATCTAATGTCTGATGATCTGTCATTGTCTCTCACACCTCCAGAAGGGACCATCTCATTGCAGGAAAACAAGTTCAGGGCTCCCACTGATTCCACATTACGGTGAGTTGTATAATTATTTCATTATGTGTTACAATATAATAATAATAGAAATAAAGTGCACAATTAATGTAACATACTTAAATCATCCCAAAACCGTCCCCTACAATCCCAGTCCATAGAAAAATTGTCTTCCATGAAATCGGTTCCTGGTGCCAAAAGGTCAGGAACTGCTACTTCAGGCAACCGCCAGGGGAGAAACGAACAACTTAACAGAGATCTGTTTATCTCCAAAAACAACTTGAGTGAGCTTGAAAGTGGGTCCTTCCTTACTCCAACCTTGAGCTGGCAGCAGCCTAGGCCAACACCATGACTGTAGCCTGTGACAATCATGAAGCTGGAGACCCAGTTAAACTGTGCCTGAGTTTCTGACCAGCAGACACTGGGAGATAACTGTTGTTGTTTCTTGTAAGAAAATCAAGGAAATTACATTTGCTACCCAGGGATGGGATAGCAGAAACATTATTAACAAAATGAAGAAAATATTTTAGAAACAGAAAAATTAGAATGATTAGAAGGATACACACATCAAAAGGCTGATAAGTTTGATTATCTTAGGAAGAGTTGTAATGACACATGGGAAAGGCAGTGATGACTGTTGCCCTTACGAAGTGTTGTATTATATTGTTTTGCTTGTTGTAAGTAGTGTGAATTACCACTGCAATTTGAGAAAAAAATAAAATATATACAATTTCTAAATTAACACAGTTTTAAAATAGTGTGGTCGGGGCACCTTTTTCCCTAGTATTTGTAGTTTTCTTTTTGTGAAGGAAGCTGACATAATGTAATTTCTGGAGTCTCCCTGCCCCTTCGTTCACCCCAAGGCAAGATGAAAGGTAGGATTACAAGATTTACTAATTGATCGACTTGGGGAGACTGACGTTGCAGGCGTCGCCCAATTCAGCTCCTCTTCCCCTTGGAAATAAAATGCCATCAGGGAGCAGGCATTCTGCTCCATTTCTCCCGGGACAGGATCTCTCCCTGCCGGATTGGCACTGGCTGGGCAAGGAACTGTGCCCACTTCTGGAGTTCATTTGGCAAGCCCGTTTGACTCCATAACTAAGCTACCTCTATGTTGATCTTCCATCTGCCTTACTGTTTCTTTTATTTCTCAATTTACTTAGAATTGGGGCGGAAAAGAGGAATGTAATTTGTTGATATTCTTTAAAAAGCAATAGTTTTAGTTTGGGAAAAAGTTAGAATACAAAAACAAAAGTGGTTTGTGTATATAAAAAATTTATCTAAACATACTGTAAACAAATATGAACTCCAGTCAGGTTTACTTCTCACAATGTTATGGGTTCACAATTCTGTAACTACATCTGAGTTTTCTAGACAAGCAAATGAATAAATATATTGAGGATAATGAGGATCAGGGTTCTCACCTTAGGGAGTTACAAATATAGAACATCTTGTGGTGTTGAGTTGGAATTAGAGATGTCAGTATGAACAAATTAGTTTAAAGATAGACATAAAAAAAGATATATATGGTTTATTTATATATGCTCATACATGTATACTCAAGTATTTCTATCTTTATAGCTACATATGTGTGTGTGTGTGCATAGATAGATTGTACATCACATGTCAGCTAAAGTGCAAAGGCAATGACACAGCAATAGAAACGAGCACATGCAGTGCCCATATCTTATTTTCTGAATGTCATTTTCCATCCAAAAGGAACTGGTATTTTTGGAGAAATGGCTGATTCCAGAGCTGGGCCAAGGAGGATAAAAAATAAGTCTGGAACATCTGATTGCACCAAAAATAAAGAAGGTTCAAAGACTCATATCAAAAGGACACAGAAGTAAGTCTGAAGGATCTCCCATGGGCCAAATCTGGGAGGGACAATTTAAACATCAAAACAAATGATGATAGAAATAAATTATAACCCATTGAATAAACAAGGATTTTTGAGTCCATACAAATAAATAAATGTGGAGAGGAAAATTACTATTTCTTACAATCAAATGACAACTAATAAAACTTGAAAGAAAAATTGAGCTAGAAAATTCTTCAATGAATAGCAAAATTAGTGGGTAAAATATTCACAATTAACATGATATTTACATGGTCATGAAGTATCCTGCGTGTCCTGTTAGAAACCAGGGTGCACAACAGGAGGTAAGTGGCAGATGAACCAGTGAAGCTTCATCTGTATTTACAGCTGCTTCTTATCACTGGCATTACCACCTGAGCTCCATCTCCTGTCAGATCAGCAGTGGCGTTAGATTCTCATAGGAGCGAGAACCTTATTGTGAATTGCGCATGTGAGGGATCTAGGTTGCTTGCTCCTTATGAGAATCTGATGCCTGATGATCTGTCACTGCCTCCCATCACTCCCAGATGGGACCACCTTGTTGCAGGAAAACAAGCTCAGGACTCCCACTGATTCTACATTATGATAAATTGTATAATTATTTCATTATATATTACAATGTAATAATAATAGAAATAAAGTGCACAATTATGTAATGTGCTTGAATCATCCTGAAACCATCCCTCACAATCCTGGTCTGTGGAAAAACTGTCTTCCACGAAACCAGTCCCTAGTGCCAAAAAGTTCAGGGGCCGCTGCTCTAGGCAACAGCCAGGGAGGAACCAATAATCTACAAAGTTCTGTTTCTTTTCAATAACCACTTGAGTGAGCTTGAAAGTAGGTCCTTCCTCACTTGAGCCTTGAGATAGCAGCAGCCTAGGCCAACACCATGATTGTAGCTTGTGACAATTCACGAAGCTGGAGACTTAGTTAAACTGTGCCTGAATTTCTGACCAACAGAGACTGGAAGATAAATGTTGTGATTTCTTGCAAGAAAATCAAGGAGCATGCATTTGTTACCCAGGGATAGGAGAAACATTATTAATAATATAAGTAAAATATTTTAGAAAAGGAAAAATTAGAATGATGAGAAGGATACACAAGTTGAAAAGCTGATGAGATCATTTATGAATAAAAGGATATAATGTTTTCACTTGTTCTAAATTGGTTCAAATAAGAAATCTCTTGAGAGGGGATAACTTCTGCAGTATATAGGTAACCCCCCACATCTGCTTCTTCTTCACAGGACTTGAAGAGCATGTAGTATAAACTATAACTACCTAACAGAGGAAATAACTTTTGCCTCATTCAAAGATTATAAAGGTAAAGAGGTGTTTTCAGTAAAGAAGGTTATAAAGAAAGAGATTTGATATGATAAATGATTTTGCATGGTAAATTCTTGTCCTAAAGCAAAATGACTGCTTGTTTAAAAAGAGGGATGTTTAGGACAAGTCAGAAAGTCCAATCATGTTGTAGGTGGTTTAAGTTGTAAAAACATTCATGAAAGATAATTTATTTTTATTTACTTATTTATTTTTTTAATTGTACTTTAGATTCTGGGATACATGTGCAGATCATGCAGGATTGTTGCATAGATACATACATGGCAATGTGGTTTGCTGCCTCCATCCCCCCCGTCCCCTCTATCTGGCATTTCTCCCCATGTTATATCTCCCCAAAGTCCCCACCCCCCACTTTAGGCACCCCCCCCAAAACAGACCCCAGTGTGTGATGCTCCCATCCCTGTGTGCATGTGTTCTCATTGTTCAACACCCACCTATGAGTGAGAACATGCAGTGTTTGGTTTTCTGTTCTTGTGTCAGTTTGCTGAGAATGATGGTTTCCAGATTCATCCATGTCCCTACAAAGCACATGAACTCATCGTTTTTTATGGCATAGTATTCTATGGTGTATATCTGCCGCATTTTCCTTGTCCAGTCTATCATTGATGGACATTTGGGTTGGTTCCAAGGCTTTGCTATTGTAAACAGTGCCACAATGAACATTTCGTGTGCATGTGTCTTTATAATAGAATGACTTGTAATCCTTTGGATATATGCCCAGTAATGGGTTTGTTGGATCAAATGAAATTTCCATTTCTAGATCCTTGAGAAATCGCCACACTGTCTTCCACAATGACTGAACTAATTTACACTCCCACCAACAGTGTAAAAGTGTTCCTATTCCTCCATATCCTCCCCAGCATCTGTTGTCTCCAGATGTTTTAATGATCGTCATTCTACTGGCATGAGATGGTATCTCAATGTGGTTTTGATTTGCATTTCTCTAATGACCAGTGACGATGAGCATTTTTTCCTGTTTGTTGGCCTCATATATGTCTTCTTTTGAAAAGTGTCTTCATATTTTTCGCCCACTTTTGAATGAGTTTGTTTTTTTCTTGTAAATCTGTTTTAGTTCTTTGTAGATTCTGGATATTAGCCCTTTGTCAGATGGGTAGATTGCAAAAATTTTATTCCCATTCTATTGGTTGCCGGTTCACTCTAATGATTGTTTCTTTTGCTGTGCAGAAGCTCTGGAGTTTAATTAGATACCATTTGTCTACTTTGGCTTTTGTTGCCAATGCTTTTGGTGTTTTAGTCATGAAGTCCTTGTCTATACCTATGTCCTGAATGGTTTTGCCTAGGTTTCTTCTAGGGTTTTTGTGGTATTAGGTCTTATGTTTAAGTCTTTAATCCATCTGGAGTTAATTTTAGTGTAAGGTGTCAGGAAGGGGTCCAGTTTCTGCTTTCTGCACATGGCTAGCCAGTTTTCCCAACACCATTTATTAAACAGGGAATCCTTTCCTCATTGCTTGTTTTTGTCAGGTTTGTCAAAATCAGATGATTGTAGATGTGTGACAGTGTGTCCAAGGCCTCTGTTCCGTTCCATTGGTCTATATCTCTTTTTGGTACCAGTACCATGCTGTTTTGATTACTGTAGCCTTGTAGTATAGTTTGAAGTCAGGTAGCATGATACCTCCAGGTTGTTCTTTTTGCTTATGATTGTCTTGGCTATGCGGGCTCTCTTTTGGTTCCATATGAAGATTAAGGTGGTTTTTTCCAGTTCTGTGAAGAAGGTCATTGGTATCTTGATGGGGAAAGTGTTGAATCTGTAAATTACTTTGTGCAGTATAGCCATTTTCATGATATTGATTATTCCTAACCATGAGCATGGAATGTTTTTCTGTCTGTTTGTGTCCTCTCTTATTTCCTTGATCAGTGGTTTGTAGTTTTCCTTGAAAGGGTCCTTTACATTCTTTGTTATCTGTATTCCTAGGTATTTTATTCTCTTTGTAGCAATTGTGAATGGGAGTTCTCTCTTAATTTGGCTGTTAGTCTGTTATTGGTGTATAGGAATATTTTTGATTTCTGCACGTTGATTTTGTATCCTGAGACTTTGCTGAAGTTACTTATCAGCTTAAGGAGATTTTGGGCTGAGACAATGCTAAATATACAATGATGTCATCTTCAAGTAGAGACAATTTGATTTCCTCTTTTCCTAATTGAAATCACTTTATTTCTTTTTCTTCCCAGATTGCTCTGGCTAGAACTTTCAATACTATATTGAATAGGAGTGGTGAGAGAGGGCATCCTTGTCTAGTGCCAGATTTCAAAGGGAATGCTTCCAGTTTTTGCCCATTCAGTATGATATTGGCTGTGGGTTTGTCGTAAATACCTTTTATTATTTTGAGATATGTTCCATTGATACCTACTTTATTGAGAGTTTTTAGCATAAAGGACTGTTGAATTTTGTTGAAGGCCTTCTCTGCATCTATTGAGATAATCATGTGGTTTTTGTCTTTGGTTCTGTTTATGTGGTGGATTATATTTTTAGACTTGCGTATGTTGAAACAGCCTTGCAATCCTGGGATGAAGCCTACTTGATCGTGATGGGTAAGTTTTTTGTTGTGCTGTTGCAATCAGTTTGCCATTATTTTATTGATGATGTTTGCATCTATGTTTATCATGTATACTGGACTGAAGTTTTCTTTTTCTGTTGCGTCTCTGGTGGGTTTTGGTATCAGGAGGATGTTGGTCTCGTAAAATGATTTGGGAAGGATTCCCTCTTTTTGTATTGTTTGGAATCGTTTCAAAAGGAGTGGTACCAGCTCCTCTTTGTATGTCTGGTAGAATTTGGCTGTGAACCCATCTGGACCTGGGCTTTTTTTGGTTGGTAGGCTATTAATTGCTGCCTCAACTTCAGCCCTTGTTATTGGTCTATTCAGAGTTTCAATTTCTTCCTGGTTTAGGCTTGGGAGTGTGCAAGTGTCCAGGTATTTATCCATTTCTTCCAGGTTTACTGGTTTATGTGCATAGAGTTGTTTGTAGTAATCTCTGATGATAGTCTGTATTTCTGTGGAATCGGTGGTGACATCCCCTTTATCATTTCTTATGGCATCTATTTGATTCTTCTCTCTTTTGTTTTTTATTAATCTGGTTAGTGGTCTGTCTATTCTGTTGATGTTTTCAAAGAACCAGCCTCTGGATTTATTGATTTTTTTGAAGGGTTTTTGTGTCTATGTCTCCTTTAGTTCTGCTCTGATCTCAGTTATTTCTTGTCTTCTGCTAACTTTTGAGTTTTTTTAATCTTGCTCCTCTAGCTCTTTCAATTTTGATGATAGGGTGTCGATTTTAGATCTTTCCTCGCTTCACATGTGGGCATTTAGTGCTATAAATTTCCCTCTAGACACTGCTTTAAATGTTCCAGAGATTCTGGTACATTGTGTCTTCATTCTCATTGGTTTCAAAGAACATCTTTGTTTGTGTCTTCATTTCATTGTATACCCAGTCAACATTAAGGAGCCAGTTGTTCAGTTTCCATGAAGTTGTGTGGTTCTGAGTTAGTTTGTTAATCCTGAGTTCTAATTTGATTGCACTGTGATCTGAGAGACTGTTTGTTATGATTTCTGTTCTTTTCCATTTGCTGAGGAGTGATTTACTTCCAATTATTTGGTCAATTTTAGAGTAGGTGCAATGTGGTGCTGAGAAGAATGTATATTCTGTGGATTTGGGGTGGAAAGTTCTGTAGATGCCTATTAGGTCTGCTTGGTCTAGATCTGAGTTCAAGTCCTGGATATCCTTGTTAATTTTCTGTCTCGTTGATCTGTCTAATATTGACAGTGGAGTGTTAAAGTCTCCCACTATTATTGTGTGGGAGTCTTAAGTCTCTTTGTACATTGTTAAGAACTTGCTTTATGTATCTGGGTGCTCCTATATTGGGTGTGTATATATTTAGTATCATTATCTCTTCTTGTTGCCTTGCTCCTTTTGCCATTATGTAATGCCATTCTTTGTCTCTTTCGATATTTGTTGGTTTAAAAGTTCATTTTATCAGAGAGTAAGAGTTGCAACTCCTGTTTTTTTTTTTTTTTTTCTCTCCATTTGGTTGGTTAATCTTCCTCCATTCCTTTATTTTGAGCCTATGTGTGTCCTTGCACAAGAGATGGATTTCCTGAATGCAGCACACCAATAAGTCTTGACTTTTTATCCAATTTGCCAGTCTGTGTCTTTTGATTGGGGCATTTAGCCCATATACATTTAAGGTTAATATTGTTATGTGTGAATTTGATCCTGCCATTTTGTTGCTAGCTGGTTGTTTTGCCCATTAGTTGACACATTTTCTTCATTGTGTCTGTGGTCTTTACCATTTGGTACATTTTTGGAGTGGCTGGTCCCTGGTTGCTCCTTTCCATGTTTAGTCCTTCTTTCAGGAGCTCTTGTAAGGCAGGCCTAGTCGTGACAAAATCTCTCACCAATTGCTTGTTTGTAAAGGGTTTTATTTCTCCTTCACTTATGAAGCTTAGTTTGGCTGGATATGAAATTCTAGGTTGAAAGTTCTTTTCTTTAAGGATGTTGAATATTCACCCCCCACTCTCTTCTGGCTTGTAGGGTTTCTGCAGAGAGATCTGCTGTGAGTCTGATGGACTTCCCTTTATGGGTAACCCAACCTTTCTTTCTGGTTGACCTTAGCATTTTTTCCTTCATTTCAACCCTGGTGAATCTGACAATTATGTGCCTTTGGGTTGCTCTTCTTGAGGTATATCTTTGTGGTGTTCTCTGTATTTCCAGGACTTGAATATTGTCCTGCCTTGCTAGATTGAGGAAGTTCTCCTGGATAATATCCTGAAGAGTATTTTCCAGCTTGGATTCATTCTCTCCATCACATTCAAGGTACACCTATCACATGTAGACTGTAGACTAGGTCTTTTCACATAATCCCATATTTCTTGGAGGTTTTGTTCATTTCTTTTTGCTCTTTTTTCTCTAATCTTGCCTTCTTGTTTTATTTCATTGAGTTGATCTTCAATCTCTGATATCTTTTCTTCTGCTTGGTCGATTCAGCTATCAAAACTTGTGTATGCTTCACGAAGTTCTTGGGTTGTGTTTTTAGCTCCATCAAGTCGTTTATGTTCTTCTCTAAGCTGTTTACTCTCGTTAGCATTTCATCTAACCTTTTCTCAAGGTTCTTAGTTTCTTTTGCATTGGGTTAGCGCATGTTCTTTTAGCTCAGAGAAGTTTGTTATTACCACCTTCTATAGCCTGTTTCTGTCAATTCACCAGACTCATTCTGCATCCAGCTTTGTTCCCTTGCTGGTGAGTGTGTTCCCTTGCAGGAGGAGAGGTGTTCTGGTTTTTGGTGTTTTCATCCTTTTTGTGCTGGTTTCTTCCCATCTTCGTGAATTTATCTACCTGTGGTCTTTGTAGTTGGTGACTTTCTGGTGGGGTCTCTGAGTGGACGTCCTTTTTGTTGATCTTGAAGTTATTTCTTTCTGTTTTTTAGTTTTCCTTCTAATAGTCAAGCCCCCTCTGCTGGAGGTCAACCCCCAGACCCTGCTTGTCTGGGGATCATCCACGGTGCCTCTGCAGAACAGTAAAGTTTGCTGCCAGTTTCTTCTGTTACCTTCATCCCCAGAAGGGTACCCGCACATGTCTGCCTGAGCTCTCCTTTATGAGGTGTCTTTTTGGGTATACAGGGTTCAGGGAGCTGCTTGAGGAGACAGTCTATCCCTATAGGAGCTCAAGTGCTGTGCTGGGAGCTCCGTTGTTCTGTTCAGAGCTGCTGGGCAGGTATGTTTCAGTCTGTTGCAGTGGAACTCATAACCATCTCTTTTCCCAGGTGCTCTGTCCTGGGAAGGTGGGGGCTTTATTTATAAGTTCCTCACATGCTGCTGCCCCCTTTTCAGAGATGCCCTGCCCAGCAAGGAGGTAGCCTAGTCACAGTCTGCCAGCAGAGGCATTGCTAAGCTGCCATGGCCTCTGCCCAGCTGCTGTGTAAACTTCCTTCTGGTTTTGTTTACAGAGGTACAGTTAGAACTGCCTCGGTAATGGTGGTCTGCCTTAACAATGGCAGAATGCCTCGGTGATTGTGGACATCCTTGGTAATGGCAGACTGCCTTGGTAATGGTGGACTGCCTTGGTAATGGCAGACTGCCTTGGTAATGGTGGACTGCCGCCGTAGTGGTGGACTGCCTCAATAATGGCAGATTATCGAGGAGAGCTGGATAATCCCAGGTCCACAGAGCTGGACTGTCCCGGGTCCAGCTACACTTGCTGTGAAACTCTCAATCCAGAGCGTTTCAGATTGCTGGTCTTTGTGGGGATGGGACCCGCTGAGCCAGATCACCTGGCTCCATGTTTCAGCCCCCTCTTTTTCAGTTGAATGGGCAGCTCTGTCTCCTAGGTGTTCCAGGTGCCAGTTGAAACAGCCACCCAGCTTTGTATGAGTTTTTGTGTGGAAACCATGGCGCTGGCTGAAACAGCCATGGCGCTTTTTGGCCCAGGAATTTCCTGGTCTGTGGGTAGTAAAAAGTCGTTTGGAAATGCAGTGATCACTCACCCTCTGCATTGTTCTCGCTGGGAAATGCACTCCAGAGCTGTTCCTATTTGGCCATCTTGGATCTCCTCCCGAAAGATAATTTATCTTAAAATGTTATACAATTTTAAAGGTTAGTCAGTCTACTGAATGCTTCATAAACTGCTACTATGACTCTTAACTGTACCACTTTCCTGCTTTAAAGTCATTAAATCTGAGGCAAAGCCTGGGGACATACAGAATTAGCCATGGTCCTAGCTATGCTAGAAACAGTCAGACCTTATCTACATTTTGTCTGGTGTCCTAGACTCCACACCTGGTACACAGCTAGAATCACTTACTTACTAGGGTTTTCACCAAAAGTAAACAGCATAACATGTACTTGAGACTACTGGAAAAACAGTTTTACAGGCAAAGCATGTAAGGAAAGTAGAATGTGCCTTTGGTAAAAGATTATAAAAAGACATGAAAATGTAATTTTTTTTTCTGCCTAGTTTAGAGAGTTAAAGGATTAAGTTAGATAAGATAAAGTTGAAGGTTTAAGCTAGTTTTAGAAGGTTTGTGAAAGATTAATCTTGTAAAATAAATTCTGTATATAAGCATATTGGCTAAAATTAAAGGGCTGTTATTCAGTTTATTCATAAATTGAGCTCTGGAATAAAAAACACAATATGGTTTTCTTAGAACAGCCCACCCCCCAGGGAAAAATCAGGGGAGAAATAACCTAGACCCCGGAAGAATGCCAACATATACAACTCTACATCAAAGGTCAAACTGCATACTTGATCTCTCAGGTTGTCCTCTTGGCCCCCTTCCATGTGTACTTTGTTTCATTTGTGCCCTAAAGCTCTTTAATAAACTATCCCTTCTGCTCTAAAACCTGACTGGATCTCTCACTCTGCTTTATGCCCCTCAGTCATATTCCTTCTGAGGAGGCAAGAATTGAGGTTGCTGTAGACCTATATGAAGTCACCGCTTCTAACACTTATCTCAGGTGAAAAAACTTAGAAACAAGTCAAATACTGCCTGTTCTCACTGTAAGTGGGAGCTAAATAATGTGCACACATGCACATAGAATGTGAAATAATAGACATTGGAGGCTTGGAAGGATGAGAGGGTTAGAGCAAGGTGAGGGATGAGAAATTACCGAAAAGGTACAATGTACATTATCTGGGTGATGGATAACCTGTAAGCCCAGACTTCACCACTATGTAACGTAACAAAACTGCACATGTGCCCCTCAAGTTTATACAAATCATCATAATAAAAAGAAATTAGAGGATACTTTTCAGCTTTTAATTCCACAAGAACTTTACACTTGTAAGTTCAGAGGGCAAGATAAATTAATTTTGGACTGCAAAGCCTTTGGACTTCAACCTGCAATGGGATTTAACAATAAGTTATCCTTGGAAATTTGAGATTGAAAGAAGGGTTTATATTAAAACTGGAGGCACTTCAGCCATTACAGGTGATACCACCTCTGCCCTTCCCCTCCCCTTCCCATTAATTTGTAGAAGGCCTAACTCGCAGTGCCTCAGAATGGACTGTATTTGGAGATAAAGTCTTTAAAGAGATTATTAAGTTAATGAGATCATTAGGGTGGGCTCAATCCAAAATGACTGTTTCTTTTATAAGAAGAGAAGATTAGAATAGACAGGTACAGAGGGAAGGACGTCTGACGACACAAGGAGACAGCCATTGGCAAGCCAAAGAGAAACCATAGAAGAAATCAAACCTGTTAACACTTTGATTTCTGAACTCTGGCCTCCAGAATTGTAAAATAAAATTCTGTTGTGTAAGTGACAAAATCCGCAGTACTTTGTTATGTAGTCCTAGCAGACTAAAGTATCAATGTTGTTGAATTTTATTGCTGACATATGCCTAGAAATCTTATTATTGGAGAAACAATGGTTTTATTGAGAAAGTGGCCTAAAAATGGGAACAAAAATATCGTGAAACATTGCTGGTACCTTCCCCCACGGGGGATTGAGAGTTAAGCCCAAAGAGTCAAGAGATCAAAATGGGAATTGTTATGAGGGAAGTTTCTTCAACTACTCTTCATGTTTCTTTCCTATGCTGGGAACACGGTTAGATGACTCCTAATCTATCCTAGATTGCGGGACAACCTGCTAACTCCGGGCCTCTGTCTGTCATTTACTCATTTCACACCAAGGTGGCAGTGGTGTGGTGATTTGTTCTATTGGTTAGTTATGGAGAATTACACTGAGCATACATAGTCCAGTTTTGCCCTTCCTTGAAAGCAAGCCATTTGCAGGGAACAGGCATTCTGCTCTGCCCTTCCTGGGATATGCTCTGCCCGTGAAGGGTGAAAGGGCAAAAGAAGTACCTTAGAGCTCTTTTGATTGGATGCGTGATTCTAATTTGTGGGTTCAGCTAGCAGATATATTGGGCTCTCTCACTCAACTATGGTCTCCCAATTTCACTTCCAGTTATAAAGATGATGTTTTGATTTCCCATCTGCCTTCCTTTTTTATAACTCAATTTGTTCAAAAGAGGATGTGCAGGAAAAAGTCCCCCTCAATGATGCCGATGTGATTCTATGTGATGTTTTTCATTCTAAAGAGTCTTTTGAAAGTGGAGATTTCTGTTATTTTTGGACACTTGGATGGACTGACAATGTTCCCAGTGTTGTCCCAGGACAGAGTCAATGACTGATGTCCCCCCCTTTGATTCCGGGCTTAAATGGCAGCTAGGGAGGACCCAACTTTTATAACAACATAATATATTTAGCTTATTAAGTATTCTGCTCCAATTTAATGTTCATCAAAAAAAAAAAAAAACCATAATGTGGATAAGGATACTCACCATATTATGTGTGACTTAGTGAGTTTATATGAATTACAAAAGGTTACAAAGATAATCAATAGCAATCACCCAAGCCTAATTATGGTTCTAACTTCAGGAATCTTTTTGCCATATAATGCAGTTGATTTGCAAAATCCATTACCTCTGCTGTTTGATAAGGAGTCAGAAAAACAGTGAGCTCTGAATAGACAAGACGTTCAATGGCATTTGTGTTTAAAGTGTAAAATAAAATTTAAGAGAATGTAGGGATTGTAATATTACCTAGAGCAGCATGGGATCTGTGGGGTCCTCCTGTTGGAGTCCAATGTCACTTTGTCTGGTTCTGAGGCAAATGAGCATCATTATCGTCCCAGCAAGAGTTTAGGGTTAGCAACTGCTACATCATTTTTAAATGAGAAAATACTCTGATCTCTCCTGAACTGTTCTTCTCTCCAGAATCAGAGAGGAAACTGCAGCTCTTAGAAGCTCCTCACGCAATTTCTGGTTCGTAGCATCTTTAAAGTCCAGTATTGATGGTTTGCCTTTGCATCTTTTAAATTCCTTTTTTTTTTCTCTTTTCCCCATCTTCATCTTTTGTCTGCTACAGCTGATGATGGATACGGATCAGCAGAGAAACTAATAAAATTCAGTTTCTTCCCTGAAAGCCTGGCCCTAGCAAATGTTAATGGAAATAGATTTCTCTTCATCTGGGGGCTGCTTCCTCCTACTGGCCTTCATATTTCTTTAAATTCCCATTCCATCATCAAGAAATCAGCATCTTAACTGTGGTGGATAATTTCTCCTAGGGTGTTAGTGAGAGAGGAGGTCTCAAAGGCCTTTGTCAGATGGTATTTACACATGTTAGACTGGAGCTTTTCTATCTAGCCATAGTTAATGTAATAATACAGATGCCTGCCCCGTAAACTTTGTGGATAAGATTAGTTTTTCCAGGCAGGGCTGTTCACAGTTCTCATCACAGCATGAAGGCAGGTTTTGTATTTCCCTTGTAGGACCAAGCTTGCTCCCAGCAAATAGATAAAATAAAACAAAGTGAAAATGAAAGTGCTATCTCTGGGACCCCAAATAAGTGGTAATTTCACTTTAGCACTCTGTCGGTGAAATTGTATTGTTCTGTGACACATAAAGTCCTTATCATTCAAAGCCCTAAATTTAGAGGCTGATAAAAGTCTTCTGTCCTCTTGGTTTCTTTAGCTTTCTATTTTGAAACATTGAATCACCCAAAGATGAATAAAGAAACCTCTTGTGTCTGGAATTGATATCTTTATTTGAGATGATGTAGTCATCCATTTTTATAAATTATTAATAAAACATAAACCAATAATATATTATCAGCCCAGCATATTTTAATCACATTTCTTACTATTTTATGAATAATTAAATAGGTAGTATTTTAACTAAAATGTAGCTGAATATTCTCATCTGTGGCAATCCACTTTCACTAAGAGAGGAGGCCAGGTACTTTGGTGCTTCTAAATCCGTCTTTCAAATTTCAACATGTTGTCATTGTCAGGAAGTTTCTACTGACCCCTCCCTTCCCCCAAGCACATGTCACTGAGCTTGCACTTGCGTAAGCCATTCCCTTCAGCTCAGGGGCTCCCAGAAAAGCATGGACAGATGGTCGTGCATTCCCAGGTGCATAGTTCCAAATATATGGATATACTTTCAGATGGAGCCAGAGTCCTTGCAACAATCTGTTTCAAAGGGTAAATGTGGATGATTTTGCATAGATACACATAGTTTTCCCCTCACTGGCCAGCTGAAATAAGTCCCTTGTGAAAAAGAAAGAGCAAATACCACTCAATTTCATCAACTCAGTATATGTTGCGGACAATCAGCTGAAAGTACTGTTTTCTACAAAATCCAATGCAGGGAATGACTGAAAAAAAAGTGCATTTTGAACACAGTTCCACTGACATATATGCATTCATCTAACACATACTCATGACTGGCACTTTACTGAAAATGAATTTCAATTAATATTAACGATACAAAGGGAAGCAGAAGATTTTAACGAAGTCCTCCCCAGATGCCTTGATAAATAATAGCAATATGTAGAGATCTGCTGATTCGTATTTTCTGAGAAGTTCAAAATGGATCTTAAATAGAAAATATTTTCAGAATCTGAGGTAACCACTTCATCTATAGTAGTACTTTTCTCAGTATTATAGAGTTTTAAGAGTTTTCTCTTTAATGTCTGCTGGAAGGTGGCATTCAGCTAAGAATTAAGTCCTGAAATGAATGTGGCTTTCCTTAATTGGACATTTCAATCAAATACCAAGAATTGACATCTTGAAGCTAAAGACTGTTGATGAAAAAGTCAAACTCTGTAAAATATTTTAAGAGATTTATTCCGAACCAAATATGAGTGACCCTGGTCCATCACACAGCCCTCAGGAGGTCCTGAGAACATGTGCCCAAGGTGGTCGGGGTACAGCTTGGTTTTATATATTTTAGGAAGGCATGAGACATCAATCAAATACATTTCAGAGGTACATTGATTTGGAAACTCAAAGCTTCCAGGCTCTAGGTAAATTTAAACATTTTCTGGATGACAATTGGTTGAGTTTATCTGAAGACCTGGGATCAATGGAAAGGAATATTCAGGTTAAGATAAAGGATTGTGGGGGACCAAGTTTTACTTTGCAGAGGAATCTCCCATATAACTAAAATATAGCTGAATATTCTCATCTGTGGCAATCCACTTTCACTAAGAGAGGAGGCCAGGTACTTTGGTGCTTCTAAATCCCTTTTTCAAATTTCAACATGTTGTCATTGTCAGGAAGTTTCTACTGACCCCTCCCCTTCCCCCAAGTGAGAGAGAGAGAGAGAGAGAGAGAGAGAGATAGATTGTAAACTGTTTCTTATTAGACCTAAAAGGGTGCCTGGCTCCTGGTTGCTTATCTCCTGGATCCGAAAAGAAGGGAAGGAAGGAAAACAAAGGGGAACAGGATTCTCTATAGAATGTGGATTTTTCCCACGGGAGACTTTGCCTGGCAATTTTAAGGACTGTCAAGGAAATATATTTTGGGGTTAAATATTTTTCCTTGTCTCGTAATGTTATGCCAGAGTCAGATTAAAAAGTAAGTCATGATATATAGAGTCAAATAAAACCCATCTGATGAGAATTTATGGTTTGCAGGGCATGACTCCCTAGACCTCTTACGTAGGAATTTGGGCAAGAAAAGAATCAGAGCTTACTCCTCAGGATTATCAAAATTATAGGCTTGGAGGTAATTAATCAGCCCCTCAAAGAGTTTCAAAGCCCTTACCCAGTAAAGAGTGTGTTCTAAAATGCCTCCCAGTCATCCCAGCAAGTTGACTGGGGGAGGTCCCCGGTTTAATAAGACATCCATGTTCTTTTTTTTTTTTTTCTCTGAGATGGAGTCTTGCTGTGTCACTCAGGCTGGAGTGTAGTGGCACAATCTTGGCTCACTGCAATCTCCGCCTCCTGGGTTCAAGTGATTTTCCTGCCTTGGCCTCCCAAATAGCTGGGATTACAGGTTCATGCCACCACACTCGGCTTGTTTTTTATATTTTTGGTAGAGATGGAGTTTCACCACGTTGGCTAGGCTGGTCTCAAATTCCTGACCTCAGGTGATCCACCTGCCTCGGCCTCCCAAAGTGCTGGGATTACAGGTGTGAGCCACTGCACCCAGCTTAGAAATCCAGGTTTTTACACAGATTCAGTTAAGAACTTTGTAATTACAATGTATTGTAATAGCTTATTTATGTGACTGTTGCCTTCACTAGACAATACATTCTTTGAAGATTAGAGGATCTCTCTATGCTGTCATAGCACAAGCATTTTGGTAATAACTTGTAAAAGAAAAAACTCTGTTTTTCTATACTTTCTCAAACTTTTGACACCAAATGTTTGGTTTTATTCCCACACCAACCAATTCCACAAGTCTTGGTGACCCTGACTGGATGTCCTGGTGTTTAACTCAATTCTAACACTAACTGCCCAGAGTTAGCCCAGACTTCACAGGTTAAGGGCTCAGTGCCACAAGACTGCCCCCCACCTCAGATGCCAATTGCAAGTAGTGAGTCCCCAGGTTGCCACAAACTTCTATCTGACATGGCTACAAATCAGAGGTTCCCAGCACTTCCTCCTCATGTTTGATAATTTGCTAGAATAGTTCACAGAATTCAAGGTAACTTTATATGCCATTACTGACTTATTAAACAGAAAATTTAAGGACACAAATGAACAGCCAGATGAAGAGATACAAAGGGTGAGACTCAAAAGGATCCTGAGCTCAGGAGCTTCTCTCCCTGTGGAGTTTGGGGGTGCCACCCTCTTCACAAATAGATGCATTCTAGTTCACCAACCTTGAAGTCCTCTGAATCCCTTTGGTTAGCATGTTTATGGAGGGTCTATCACAGAGGCATGATTGATTAGATCATTGGCCATTAGTGATCAACTCAGCATTCAACACCTTTCCCTCCCCCCGAGAGTTCACAGGGTGTCACTGAAATTTCCAAGCCTTTAATTATGGTTGGTTTCCGTGGCAACCACCCCGTCCCCACTGCCTCAGGCTTAGGGGCTTTCCAAATGTCACCTGATGAACATAAACTTAGATGTAGCTGAAAGGAGCTTTGTTTTTTTTTTTTTCTTTTTTGAGACGGAGTCTTGCTCTGTCGCCCAGACTGAACTGCAGTGGTGCGATCTTGACTCGCTATAACCTCCATCACTTGGGTTCAGGTCATTCTCCTGCATCCGCCTCCCGAGTAGCTGGGATTACAGGCATGTGCCACCATGCCTGGTTAATTTTTGTATTTTCAGTAGAGATGGGGTTTTATCATGTTGGTCAGGCTAGTCTCAAACTCCTGACCTCATGATCTGCCTGCCTCAGCCTCCCAAAGTGCTGGGATTATAGGCAAAAGGAGCTTGTTATGAACAACAGAGATTATTCCTTCACCTTTGTCTCCCCAAGCTATTTCAGGAACTGGAGGCAAAAAGAAAAAAAAAAAAACCAAAACAAAACAAATATTGTAACAAAAGATATTCCTATCACTCTATCACTTAGGAAGTCACAAGGGTTTTAGGAGTTCAGGCTAGGAGCTCAGGACCGAAACCAAAAAACACACAAACATGTTTATTTTTGCCTTTTATCATTTCATTTTTAAAATTAATTTTATTTTATATATTTGAGGGCTACAACATGATGTTGTGGGGTACATATAGATAGTAAAATGGTTACTATCGTGAAGCCGATTAACATATTATCTCATACCGTTACTTTTATGTGTATGGCAAGAACAGCTAAAATCTACTTATTTAATAAAAGTCCCAGCAATCTCTCTTCTGCATATATGCCTAAATGAGACAGAATCACCACCTTGTAAAGATACTTGCACTCCTATGTTCATTACAGTGTTATTCACAATAGCCAAAATGTGGAAATAACCTAAATGTCCATTGATGGAGGAATGAATAAAGAAAATGTCCTGTATATTACATACAATCTAATATTATGCAGCTTTTAAAAAGAAAGAGAGCCTTTCATTTGCACAGCATGGATGGATCTGGAGGACATTAGGTTGAATAAAATAAGCCAGACAGAGAAAGAAAAATATTGCATGATCTCACTTGTATGTGAAGTATTTCTTCTTATATCACAATATCACACTTGGAAAAGAGTACACACTAAATAGTATTTTGAATAAAGAGTGACTATTTGAAAACTTCTTGGGAAACCAATTTCCTCATTTATAAAATAAAGATGTGTAATTAGGTGTTCTATAAAGTACCTTTGAGCTCAAAGAATCTTTACTTCTAACATAACACAATTTTCTCTTTTGAAAAAATTCAATTAATTTATCTTATTATTTATGTTAACCTAATTGAATTTTTTTTTTTTTTTTGAGACAAAGTCTCACTCTGTTGCCAGGTTGGAGTGCAGTGGCGTGATCTCAGCTCACTGCAACCTCTGCCTCCCAGGTTCAAGCCATTCCCCTGCCTCAGCCTCCCAAGTAGCTGGAACTACAGGCATATGCCACCACGCCCAGCTAATTTTTGTATTTTTAGTAGAGATGGGGTTTCACCATGTTGGCTAGGATGATCACGATCTCTTGACCTCGTGATCCACCCGCCCCAGCCTCCTAAAGTGCTGCGATTACAGGCGTGAGCGACTGCGCCTGGCCTGAATTATTTTTTAGAAGATGTTTGGCTGGCATAGAAACCAAGAACTCCATGCACTCGGAAAGGAGATTGCAATAGAGGAACTCCATATGTAGTAGCTGGATCTGCACACAGGCTGTCAGCTTATCCAGCAGCCCTTCACTGACCACCAGATTCCACTAGCAACTTTGCCCATTATAGCGTAGAAGGAGGTGTTACCAGGGCCCCTGCCTGCTTCATGAGATACCAAGCCATCTCAGGATAGATTATCAAGATATCAAAGTCAGAATACAACAGGTCTCCACCATATATATTCACATACCCAAAGCAAATGCTTTTAAGACCCCTTTCTACACCTCAACTCTTGGCTGCCTCAGCCAGACCAGAGAATATAAGTCCCAGGGAGAACTTTGAGGGGAGACTTGTAGAGACTTCTTCGAAGAAAGCTAAGGCCTTGCTGTGCTGTGCAATGGGTGCTGCCGTTCAGCTCCAAGCCTAGGGAGGAGAGTTTTAGGAAAGGCACTTGGAGAGCTTTGAAACGTGTTCTCCTCAGTAGCAAGCTCAGAAGATTAAGACCCAAATCTTGCCTGAGAAAACGAAGCTGAGTGTGGACCGAGGGTCGCTGCACCCTTTGTGAGAGAGCACTGCCTGATCAGGGGACAGACCCTTGGGAGGAGGGAAGAGACAATGTGATATAAATGTAGAGCTTTTTTCTGGAGCTATGAGGAGACTTTGGGAAGGGTTAGGGAGTAACAAAAAAAATCCGTGTTTTGATCTCAATGCATGAGCCGTGCCTTGTACAACACTGTAGTCACGTCATGCTTGCCGCAGGTTTGCTGGTTTTATGGCATTCCCCTGAATTGGATTTGTGTTTGAAGTTTTCCAGGATTGTATGTTGTTTCTCAATAGACAAGAAGAAGGGGCCTTGCATGAGAGACGCCTGTTTTGGATATGGCATTACCAGTAAGCAGTACTGGGATCTGATCTGCTAAATCATGAGAAAAGCTTCAGGGGATCATTGCTGTTTAGCTGGATCTGCCTCTGGTCTTTCGTGGACACTGTGATACATGGCCTAGATCCCACTTCAAGGACTTGTTCCCCCACCTGTTGGGCGTGCTGTCAGCTGACAGGCTTCCACTGTTAGGCTTTTCTGGGATTGCCTCAGTTGGCTGCAGACAACTCCCTCACCCAAGTTCAAATCCCTTTTTCAGGTAGTCTGCATCCAATGACTGCCCAAGGCAGATGGATAAACATTGGCTATTTTGACGCAACTCAAAAATAGCTGATGAGCTATTTGACCTTCAGAGCTTCCAGTGAGGTCATCTGAAGCTCATTTGGTCTGCATTGCAGCTCACTTCTCCCCTCCCTGCCTCTTTCCCCACCCTTCCACAGGTGTGGATACTAAGGGCACTCCCTAAGAACATCATGCTCACTAAGTTCCCAGGAAGCCCTCCCTGCAACAGAAGCCCTCTAGATGCAGCTCGTGATTAGTTTGTATCCTTGAAATACCACTTGGTTTCAAATTTGCAAGTACACATATGCACAATGCTATAAAGGTATGAGCTTAGAACCACTAAAGTAATGTATGTTTGAACAGAAGTGTGTACATTTAATTTTCAAAATTATAATTTGTGAAACATGTTATTTGTAGGATTTAAATCATAAGGTACAATGCCTTGAGGCTTCTTCACAGTGAACATCGAGCCCCTGGTGATATCCCCCAATCTTCTTGCCCTAGACACAGCCACATATACTTATGCAGAAATCAGTTTCTGGAACATTTCCATATACTCTGTCCTAAACAGAAATTTCTGTTTAGTTAAAAAAAATAGAAAATTAATAATTTTATCACTCTCTAAAGAGTAAAGCGATAGTGACAAAACACGTGTTACAAATTCCGTGTCTTTTCCAGGAAGAGTTGATCAAGCAATGCAATCCCAGGCTTTCACCTCCACTTCATTTTGAAACAGTGTGTGCACTTTCATTTTGGAGACACAGTCAAATCTTCTACTTAATGAGTCTTTAAAATGAACTGTGCTCTTGCTTAGCCCATACATATTTATTATTAACTCATGAAATTATCTTTTCCATTATGTCAGGAGGCTGCACATAAGGCACTGCCTTTCCACTTGGCCCCATTACAAACTTGATAAACACATTTATTAAAACTAACTGGTGGGGGTGAATTGTTCTTTACAGTAATTTCTTCTGATGCCAGTTCTGTCTCAAATAATTGCTCTTTTAGGGCAGAGAATGATTGTTAACCTGGGCATTTGCAACAGGAATGTTTAAACAGGGTCTTGCATGCAGCACATGACTTAATATCACTTAAAATTTAACAAAACGGGATCAATGGCATGTTATTTAGCAAACATACCTGTTTTGAGAAGTAATTTTATTATAAACTTCCTTCACCATGACTTTATTATTGCCTATGCCTGGGAAGTTGAGATTGATGAGGAGTAAACTTACTCCTACATCCTCTACTCCTGATTTCACTTTCGTTACAAGCCCATGCCAAGCCCAAGCAAAGATATTCTGAATTAGCTTCTGGTTCCAGCATTTCTATTCATACCAAGGAGGAGTACTCAAGGAAGTGACAAAAAAAGGAAGCAAGCCCCCAATTTCTTGTCTCTTAGACAATCTTTGAATTATTCATGTTTTTATTCTGATTCCTGGCCCAGTACAACTTCATATGAGCACACATGCTCACACCTGTCTACATGAACACACACACATGGTTTTCATGTATTTTGAGAGGCTGCAGTAATGTGCAGAGTTCTGCATTCCTACGCGGGCATTTTGTCTTTGTACGATTTGTGGCTACCTGACTTTCCATGTTTGTATGTGTGATTATTTCATCGATGTCTAGTCTTCTTCTGGACTTTACTTTCTTTGAGGGAAGGCATCGTTACTTTCCCCATGCACCTAGCACAATGCCCAGCGCACAGTAGACATTAGTAAATGTTACGGTCTAGCCCTGGACTTTAGAGTCCTCTGTACAGGCACAGTTGAGATTTTTCCATTTCTCTTTCTCTTTGAAAAATGCTTACAGTGCCTTTGCAAAGGTTCATCATTCAAGAAGGGAGCTGCCAGAGTTGTGACAGTAAATAAAGTTTTTGGTGACATTGCCTTGACACTTAAATTGTTGAGTGATTCCCAAGGGGTACTAAAAATGATATCCATGAAAAGTAGAAGTCATGCTTGCATACTTGTGCAGGACACACATACACACACACACACACACACACACACTTTACACATACCATGGAAGCCATTGTTATCTCCTGCAGAGTTCCTGGATTCCCATGGAGAAAGGAAGATCAGTCTCTACCTCCCCTCTCCTGGGAACCTAAACAGAGAAAGCTGCCTAAATCAGGACTGCAGTTTTAGCTAGAAGGAATTGGAGCCAGGAAAAGCCAAGATGATAGGCAGGAACTGTAGATTTATTCAATGTGTTTTAGCATCCAAAAGACCTAACAACAGAAATTGACAGTTTAGAATATAGGATTGAGAACAAAAGCAAAGGCATTAGGGTAACAGAGTTGAAAAACTAGCAGTAAGAGAGAGTCAGCACTGAGAAAAACGCCCCTTGAGGTGCATTTCTTTGTGTACGTTCTACCCAGGACAGAAGTCATCTTAGATTACAAAGGGGTTAGATGTCATGGGCAGAGGCAGGCAGACACCTGGGCTGTCAGCCCAATAGTTAAGTCTCTGTGTGGGAAGCACTCTGCGCAACTTCTGAACCGTTATTTATTGACATCCTTTTACTGTTGTCTTTAAAACAGTAATAATGAATTCTGAAATTTAATGCTGTGCTTCATAGGATGTCACGTTTTGACTAAGTTGGGCTCTTTCGTTCTCTAACTCTTTAATAACCAGAGCGTCTTCAAACTTGTACCTGATTCACATACATTGGTCAATGCTATTTATACTAAGTGTAATGTTCTGGCCACCAGGTGATGAAAAGTCTCATTGATTTGCATTCAAAGGTGGTGAGGGGCTTAGAATCTATGAGGCTCAGGCTCTACATGTCCTCTGATAGTGGAGTGCTATTCAGTAACCTGTGTTCCATCAGAGATCTACTTACAGTTCCCTGCAGAGAACATGCCCTTTCATGTTGTTATTTTGTACACAATGTTTCTTCTAGTGGGAACCTTTTTGTTCTTTTCCATGCCTGTGTAAATTCTACTCATTCCAGAGTTCACAGCTGAAGCATGAGGTACATAATTAGTCAAATACATAGATAATATCACATCTTGTACCCCGTTTATTGATGTGTAGTAGTCAGCCTCTAAAAAAGCCCCAGTGATCCCCTGCTTCCCAGTAATCATGCTTTTGTGTAATCATGGAATCTCCTCCTATTGAATGTGGGCTGGACTTAGTGGCATGCTTTTAATCAAAAAAATAAAGCAGAAATAGTGGTATGCATATAACTTGGAGATTAAATCAAAACAGTGTGCTCTCTTTCTCCCTCTCATAACTTTCTCTTGGGAAAGTCAGCTGCCTCGTCACAAATAACTTTATGGAGAGGCCCACCGAAGCCTTGGTCAATGGCCACATAAGCGAATATGGAAGCCCTTCTTCCAGCCCCAGTCAATCCTCAGATAACTTCAGCCCCCAGAAACCCTGGGGCTTCATAAAACAACCTGAACCAGAACCACCCAGCAAAGCTGTCCCTTGATTCCTGACCCATAGAAACAATGAGATCGTAAATGTTTATGTTTTCATATGCTACACTTCGGGGTAATTTACACAGAAATAGATAACTAATACCTAATGTAACTTATATTTACTGAATTCCTACTCTGTGCTAAGGGATGTCAGGGAATACACTGTGACAATCAAAACCAGACAAATACTTTATCCTCATGAAAAAACCCTATTCTGGGCCAGGTGCGGTGGTTCACGCCTATAATCCCAGCACTTTGGGAGGCCAAGGCAGGTGGATCACGAGGTCAGGGGTTCGAGACCAGCCTAGCCAACATGGTGAAATCCTGTCTGTACTAAAGATACATAAAAATTAGCTGGGCGTGGTGGTGGGCACCTGTAATCCCAGCTACTCAGGAAGCTGAGGCAGGAGAATTGCTTGAACCTGGGAGGCAGAGGCTGCAGTGAGCCGAGCCAAGATAGCTGCATTGCATTACAGCATGGGTGACAGGGTGAGACTCCATCTAAATAAACAAACCAGAAAAACCCTGTTAAGTTTTTAATATCCATATTCACTAATATTAACCTGAATGCACAAACAAGGTTTTCTGGAACTAAGAATATTATTATTATTTACTTACTGCATATAATTATAGGGTTCCCTTGTGCCTCAATTCTTACATCTAGTGTGACAAAATGAGAGCCAAATGCATCCTATACATAAAGGAGATTGAAGGTGAGGAACCCTGAAAGAAAATAATCCTAATTTGTATTATAGGAAATGCAGCTGTTTCCCCTCTCCTGAGAGTTTCTTTGATAAGGATCTTGGGTTCTTACTTTTATTTTATGGAATGCAAATAAATATCCCCAGGGGAAAGATGAGCCCAGATGTCTCCATAATCCTAGTCTTACCCTCCCTTGAAATGTATATTCACACCTTCCATCGCTTGCTTTTAGCGGTGGTCTCAAGTTTTAGTAAGAAAGAGGTTCCCCAGGAACTTCTAACTTTGCAGTTCCACAACTATAACATGTTCATGATAACATTAATCAGAAAATAAAAATTCTGAAACACATTGAATGTTTTATAACATAGGAATGGCAAAATAAGTAATGAAAGAGAAACTAAATCTTCGGTGCATGTGTCACCAGAAATATATCAGATATCTAGAATAAATCTGACTGAAGATGTGTAAGGTATACGAGATACAGAAAACTACAAAATATTACTGAGAAAATAATAAGATAGTAATAAATGTAGGGAACATATGCTATAATCAGTGATGGAAAGTCTCAATATTGCTTCTCAAATTGATTTATGGATTTAATTCAGTGTCAATGAAAATTCCAACAGGCTCTTTTGTAGAAATTGACAAGCTCATTCTCAAATTTTCACATAAAAACAAGGGACCCAGAATAGCCAATGCAATATTTTTAAAAATAAAACAAACTTCAAAATCAAGAGTTATTATAAATCTACCCGCTACCAATTATATACTTTATTATCTACTCTAAATTAACAACTATGATACTGGCTTAAGGATAGATAAATAGACTAGCATAACAGAGAGAAGCATCCATACTTGTATATACAAGCGCCTGATTTATTACTAACGCTTTATTGTAGTATAATATTTTTAATAAAAGGTGCTGAATCAACCAGATGTCCAAACAGAAAGAAAGAAATACTGACACCACCTCACACCATATATAAAACTTAATTCAACATGGGTTAAATCAGTCGAGCTTCTAGAAAACAATACAGAAGAACATCCTCATTAATTTGGGGGACACAAGCATTTCCTAAATAGAACACAAAAAAGTATTAATCGTAAAAGAAAATACAGCAAATCAAACTTTATTCACATTAAAAACTTCCGTTTGTTTAAGAACATTAAGAAAACGGATGCACTAAGCCAATGGATAGACAAGCTATAAACTGGGAGGAGGTATTTGGAATACATCTATGTCTCAAAGGACTCTAATCCTGAAATATAAACTCCTACAAATCAGTCAGAGAAAGAAAGACAACCCATGCTATGTCACAACCTATGGCTATTGTAAGGTTTAGAGGAGTTAAGGCTCATAAACAGTGCTTTAAAATTTTGACAAATAGTTAATATTATCATTACTGCCACTCAAAGGACTAAGAGCTGTCAGCCCAACAGTTTAGTCTCTGTGTGGGAAGCCCTCTTCACAACTTCAGAACACTTATTTATTGACCTTCTTTTACCGTTGTTTTTTAAAATAGAAATTATAAATTCTGAAATTTAATGCACTGATTAATAGGATGCCATGGGATGTTTCGACTGAATAAGTTGAGCTCTTTAATTCTCTAACTCTTCAATAATCATAAACTCTTCAAACTTGTACCTGATTCAAATACACTGATTAATGCCATTTAAACTGTCAAAATGGTAATGTTCTGGTTATCAGGTGATGAAAAGTCTCATTGATTTGCATTCAAAGGTGGTGGGGAACTTAGAACCTATGAGGCTCAGACTACACCTGTCCTCTGATGGTGGGGCACAGACATTGTGACACATCTTTATTTGTTCTTTGGTACAGTTGTAATTTGCAAGTCTGATTATGTCGTGATTTTGAAGGTAACAAATCAAGAAAGTACCAAATCATAAAAACTTTTTATTGAGTCAAGAAATTATGAGCTTTAGAGAAGACCTTGATCCTGTTGACTTATAAACTGGAATAGAAATACCATAAGCATATGAGGAACCACAGATTATGTATGGCATGGATCTCCCATAAATAACAATTTTATTATGTTATATAGATGGAAAATGGCAAATAATTTAATGATGCTAATTTAATAGTAACCAATTTGAAACATTTTTATATTAAAAATATTGATATATCATGAGTGAGCTCCCCATTCACAATTGCTACAAAGAGAATAAAATACCTAGAAATACAACTTACAAGAGATGTGAGGGACCTCTTCAAGGAGAACTACAAACCACTACTTAAGGAAATAAGAGAGGACATAAACAAATGGAAAAACATTCCATGCTCATGGATAGGAAGAATCAATATCATGAAAATGGCCATACCGCCCAAAGTAATTTATAGATTCAATGCTATCCCCATCAAGCTTCCAGTGACTTTTTTCACAGAATTGGAAAAAACTACTTTAAATTTCATATGGAAGCAAAAGAAGCCTGCCTAGCCAAGACAATCCTAAGCAAAAAGAATAAAGCTGGAGGCATCACATCTCAAACTATACTACAGAGCTATAGTAACTAAAACAGTATGGTACTGGTACCAAAACAGATATATAGACCAATGCAACAAAACAGAGGCCTCAGAAATGAGGCTACACATCTACAAGCATCTGATCCTTGACAAACCTGACAAAAACATGCAATGGGGAAAGGATTTCCTATTTAATAAATGGCGTTGGGAAACTGGCTAGCCATATGCAGAAAGTTGAAACTGGATCCCTTCCTTACACCTTACACAAAAATTAACTCAAGATGGATTAAAGACTTAAATGTAAGGCCTAACACCATAAAAACCCTAGAAGAAAACCTAGGCAATACCATTTAGGACATAGGCATGGGCAAAGACCTCATGACTAAAACACCAAAAGCAATGACAACAAAGCCAAAATAGCCACATGGGATCTAATTAAACTAAAGAGCTTCTGCACAGCAAAAGAAACTATCATCAGTGTGAACAGGCAACCTACAGAATGGAAGAAAATTTTTGCAATCTATCCATCTGACAAAGGGCTAATATCTAGAATCTACAAATAACTTCAACAAATTTACAAGAAAAAACAAACAACCCCATTAAAAAGTGGCTGAAGGATATGAACAGGTACTTCTCAAAAGAAGAAATTTATGTGGCCAACAAACATATAAAGAAAGCTCATCATCACTGGTCATTAGAGAAACGCAAATCAAAACCACATTGAGATACCATCTCACATCAGTTAGAATGGCAATCATTAAAAAGTTGGGAAACAAAAGATGCTGGAGAGGATGTGGAGAAATAGGAATGCTTTTACATTGTTGGTGGGAGTGTAAATTATTTCAATCATTGTGGAAGACAGTGTGGTGATTCCTCAAGGGTCTAGAACTAGAAATATCATTTGACCCAACAATCCCATTACTGGGTGTATACCCAAATAATTATAAATCATTCTACTGTAAAGAAACATGCACAGCACTCCCTGGGATTAGCAGAGGAGTGGCGCAGGCACTCACTTGGCCACCCCAGCTGGTGTCTTACTAGGTCACTTGTCTCCCATGTTCACTGACTCCAAGCCTAGCACAGCAGCAGGATTTACCCATTACTTGCAGTTTTTGTGGCCTAATATGCCTTTCAAGATTATTTAGAACCCCAGAGCAATTTATCCCATGGTGGTGAGACTTGCTGGAATTTAGATTCTGCCTGCTGGGGCCGGCAGTACCCCTCTGGGTAGGGCTGGTCTAAATGCTCCTCCATGGGCCCCAGCTGAATTCTTCCCAGTGTTGCCTACCACTATGACAGAGCAGCACTGAGTTCCAATGCAAAGTCCCCAAATCACTGTGCTCTCCCTTCCCCCAAAGCAAAATGTTCTCTCTCTCCACCATGCAGCCACTGCTGGAGGATGAGAGCAATTCAAAACTGTCTTTCCTATCCTATTCAGTGCTTCTTTCAGTGATAAGAACTTAAAACTAGGTACTTTGATCACTCACCTAAAGTTTGGTTCTTATTAAGGTGATTTTTTGTGTGGAGAGCTATTTAATTTGCTGTTCCTCCAGGGAGGTTAATCAGTGAAGGCTTCTATTTGGCCACCTTGCTCCACCTCCCCTTTAATGAGTCTTCATGTTCTCAGAACACAAAAACATTAAAAAAAAAAAAAAAAAAAAAGAAACATGCACAGGTATATCTATTGAGACACTGTTCACAATAGTAAAGACTTGGAACCAACCCAAATGTTCATCAATGATAGACTGGATAAAGAAAATGTGGCATATATACACCATGGAATACTATGCAGCCATAAAATAGGATGAGTTCATGTCCTTTGCAAGGATATGGAGGAATCTGGAAACCATCATTCTCAGCAAACTAACACAAAAACAGAAAACCAAACACCACATGTTCTTACTCATAAGTGGGAGCTGAACAATGAGAACACTTGGACACAGAGAGGGGAACATCACACACTGGGGCTTGTTGGGAGGTGGGGGGCAAGGAGAGGGATAGCATTAGGAGAAATGCCTAATGTAGATGACGGGTTGATGGGTGCAGCAAACCACCATGGCACATGTATACCTATGTAACAAACCTGCATATTCTGCACATATACCCCAGAACTTAAAGTATAATAATAATAAAAAAATTGATATATGCTATGAAGGGTATATAAAATACACAAACATTTCAAATAAAACCTAAGAATTCCAAGATTTTATCCACTTGCTGAGGGTCCCTTAGGCAACAAATCCTGGGACTCTGGGAATGAACGTTCATGTTCCTCTTAGGGAGTGAGGTTTGTGAAGGTCTTAGTCATCTAAACTAACCCTCTTATTTTACAGTTGAACATTCTGAGTTCCAACTAGGCAAAGTTAGTGGCAGAGCCAGGGCCAGAGCCTAGGAGTTCTGCCACCCCCTCTTGAGGGTTTTCTGTTTTGCTTCCAGAATATGACAGGTGATGTTGCATGTACCATTAACAATATGCCTGAAGTTTAAGCTGTGTTCAGTGGTTTACCAAGACCTCTTGGAAAAAGACCTTGAAACACTGTCATGGTTTTTTTTGTTTGTGTTTTTTTGCCAAGTTGACCTGAAATCATGGATGGATGTCTCCACCGATTACATGACAGATATTTAGTAATTAGCCCACAGGGTAAAATAGTGTTCTACCAAACTCACTCAAATGGAACACAAATGCCCTAATTGAGTTTCAGTTTTCACAAGCAATATGCCTAAGGATGAGCTAGAGAGAAAAGGACAGCACTGTGATGTATTTGCAGTGACAACCCTTCACTATCTTGGCTTAAAAATAGCCCTGAAAAAAAGTGGCCATTAATGATACAACATTCATGCAGGGACACACGGTCCAACTCTAATCAGAGTTATAATTTTTGGAGCATTTCTAAGGCACTGTTGGTTTTTTTTTTTAATTTTCCTTTTAAAGTTTCAGAAATGGGGAAAGCAGGAACATATCAAATCTCCACCAATCAGAATGAAATATTTAATCTAATTTTTATGAGAATGTTAGTGTTTTCCAAGTTTTTCTCTGAGAATAATGGAAAGAATTTCAGTGGATAAACAACTTTTAAAAAGTGCAAATCCGGGCTCTTTTGATTTTGCCAAATGCTCTGTCATGATGGAAATGATCTGTCATCCGCTGCCTTGAAGGTGCTGGAAAGGTCGTGAGCCTCGGAGCAGCTGCAGACATCACGCACTCGGGGACGGGGGATCTGCTTCCTGTTCCTCTGCCATGCGCGTTTATGTCATATGACGTTTGACTTTGGTTTTCAAGGCTGTGTGTGTGCATGTTGCATTCAGCGCTATCCTTCCTCTTGCCAGCCATGAGACTCTCTCCATAACTTCTACTCCTGCTCATCTGATACAATCATTCTGACCCCCATTTCATTTTCTTACTTGAAAAAAAAATACGCCAGCCACGTGGCTCAAGTCTGTAATCCCAGCACTTTGACAGGCTGAGGCGGGCAGATTGCCTGAGGATTTTGAGACCAGTCTGGCCAACATGGTGAAACCCTGTCTCTAGTAAAAAATACAAAAAACTTCACTGGGCATGGTGGCGTGCACCTGTAATCCCAGCTACTTGGGAGGCTGAGGCAGGGGGAATTGCTTGAACCAGGGAGGTGGAGGTTGCAGTGAGCCAAGATGGCACCACTGCACTCCAGCCTGGGCGATAGAGCAAGAATCCATCTCAAAAAAAAAAAAAAAAAAGTGCAAGTAACTGGTGATTTTTTTTGACACCGCATATGGCACCAGAAGAAATATACATATATTTTTTGAGTAAAATTTTTGTTAGAACAGTTTTAGATTGATAGAAAAATTATAGAGCTAATATGGAGAGCTTCCGTAAATGCCACAGCTTCCCCTGTTAACCATACTGCATTAGTATGGTACATGTGTCACAATTAGTGAGCCAATATTAATAGATTATTATTAACTAAAGGTCATACTTTATTCAGATTTCCTTAGTTTTTACCTAATGTCCCTTTTCTGTTCCAGGAAACATCTAGCATGCCTCATGACAGTTAGTAATTAGTCTCCCTAAGTTCTTTTGGCTGTGACAGTTTACAGACTTCCCTTGGTTTTGGTGACCTTCGAAGTTTTGAGGAGTACTACTCTTATATTTTGCAGACTACCCCTTAAATGGTATTTGCCTAATGTGTTTCTCCTGATTAAACAGGTTATAAATTTTGGGGAAGAAGACCACAAACTAAAAGTGCCATCCAGGTTACCTCCTATTAAAGTTACATGCAATCAACCTGACTGATGTGATGTTAACCTCAATCACTTGACTGAGGTAGAGTTTGTGGAGTCTCTCTCTCTCTCTCTCTCCTCCTCTTTCTTGGAGACAGGGTCTTACCATTGCCCGGGCTAAAGTGCAGTGGTGCAGTCACAGCTCACTGTAGCCTTGACCTCCTGGGCTCAAGCGATCCTCCCACCTCAGCCTCCTGAGTAGCTGGGACTACACACATACACCACACCACACCACTAATTTTTCTTCTCCTTTTTTCCCCTTTTTGGTAGAGATGGAGTCTCACTTTGTAGTCCAGGTTGGTCTTGAACTCCTAGACTCAAGCAATCCTCCCACCTCGGCCTTTGAGATTTGAGATTAAAGGCGTGAGCCACTGCGTCCAGCCTGGAGTTCTCAACTGTTCAATTGTTTATTGTCCTTTCCAGAGTGTACCTTTAAAGAAAGTCACTATGTGCAATGCACTCTTAAGGAGAAGGAAAGAAATTACATTATTTGGAATTATTCTGTATGAGAGATGTGTCCCTCTTTACCATTTATTTCTTTATTCCATTTACTTACACCAGTATGTATTCATGGACATTTATTTTGTATTTTGTATTATAATCCAATAATACTTTATTTCGTTGGTCAAATTATTCCAGCTTTGGCCTTTGGAACATCTTTTAGTTGGCTCTTGTGTCCTTGCGTTTTATTCCTATCAGTGTGTGTGGCTTTTTGTTTGGTTGGGTTTTCATTTGTTTGTTTTAGCTTTTCTGTCATTACAAGATGCTCTAGGATCATCTTATCTACTTCCTGCCCACATCGTAGGCATTTCTTCAAAGAACCCTGGTTTCTTTTATTAGAGAATGGCATCAGAAACCAAGATCTGTGTGCTAGGTGCATGTATTAATATTGGGGTATGGATGCTTCTAGGCCTGTATATACTAACCTGTGCCTGTGTGTGTACATATATATACATATATATATATATATATAGGCACACATATCTGTAAATATTTCCATATCTATATTGAGCTAAACATGAGTTCATTCTAAAGTCTCAGTCTTAAGCTGTCACCACAGAGATCATTCTAGCCATTTCCCCTTGCGTATCTGTGACTTCCCACTCCAACAGTGAGAAACATGGCTCCCGCCATCTGCCATCCACTTGATTGTTAATTTTCAGTAAACATGGGTAGTATGTCACAATTTTTGGCCACTCTCCCCTTCAGTGAAGTTATTCCAAACATTTGCAATAAAGTTAGACTATTTCAGCACATTCTGTGTTCAACCCTGGGATTTCTGACCTCCTAAATAATTTTTTTAAAAGATTTTCTACATTAAAATTCGCTATGTTGGTGCAGAGTTCTGTGGGTGTTTACAAAAGTGTAATGTCATATATCCACCATTATAGTATTATACAAGATAATTTCACCACCAAAAAAATCCTGTACTTCACCCATTCAGCCCTCCTTCCTTTTCCTGACAATCACTGACCATTTTACTATGTCTATAGTCTTGCCCTTTCCAGAATGTTAAATGTTTGGAATCATATAGTATCCAGCCTTTTCAGATGGGGATTCCTTCACTTAGTAATATGCATTTAAGATTCATCTGTATACGTTTGTGGTTTGATAGCTCATATATTTGTTGCTGAATAACATTACATTATATGGATATACCACAGTTTGTCCATTTATCTATTGAAGAATGTATTTGTTTCTTCCAGGTTTTGGCAATTATGAATAAAGCCACTATAAATATTTGTGTTTAGTTTTGTGTGCACGCAAGATTGTGTAGACATAAGCTTTCAAATCAGTTGGATAAACACCTAAGAACATGATTGCTAGATCATATGGTAAGGCTATGTTTAGCTTTGTTGTAAACTGCCAAACTCTCTTGCAAAGTGGCTGTACTATTTGCATCTCACCAACGATGAACCAGAGCTCCTGTTGTTCTGCAACCTTGCCAGCAATTGGTATTGTCAGACTTTTGGATGTCAGCCATTCTAATAGGTGTTTAGTGGCATTTTATTGTTTATTATATACTTTTTTCACTCAGATAATAAAGTCCATTGATTTCTTTGAAGATTAGGGGACCTTTTAGCTACTTCTCATCATTAAGTATGCTGCATTCATAATGTAGGAATTGAGGTTAATTTTCTAGATCATACAAAGTGTTCCATTACTGTGATTGCCATTGAGTTATTTTGTAAGGGGAATGGTTAATTTCTTACATTTTTCTTGGGAGCAGAAGGGCTGCTGTAGACATTTTATATCCAAACAAATTCATTGGCACCTTTTTTCCATTACACTCCATGCACTTTCCACCTATTTACCCTTTAGTCGTCATACTTCTCAAGGTAGGAAGGATAGGACAGTGCAACCCATTTAACAGATGAGTCAATTTAGGCCTAGCTACAAAGAGTGATAAATAAATACTCATTTGGTAGCCACTGGTAGAAACACCTCATAGGCAGAGACTGTGTTTTCTTTTTGTTTATTCCTAACCTCAATCTAGTAGAGAAGTATTTGGTAATTTTGACTAACTAGACCTGTAAGAATACCTGGGGTTTTCATATTTCCTGACCAAACTCTATGCATTACCTCTGGCTGCTGATTCAGTTTACCTCTCTGAATTATGCCTGAATTATTCCTAAGTTTACAGAATAACCCTTGATCGTCGACCCCAGGTAGCTTATCAGACCTAGTGGTGCAGGCAGACCTAGTGGTGCAGCACCTAGTGGTGCTGATGGTAAAGGCAAACCCCAGAAGGTTGGCTCTCTTTCAAAATAGGGATGGAAGCTGTAAGTCAGCTTGGTGTGGGGCTGGGCTGGGGGCTCCTTTCACACCTGATTGTCCTGTTCGTTGCATGGACACCTGCATGGGGATGCCTAACGTGTTTTCCAGGAAGATGGGAATAGCTATATTTAACTCTCACACGTGCACTCACATGTGTGAGCTCCATATTTGCGCAAAAAACTAGCCCTTTGTCTTCATGCACTGGATTTGCATGTTTTGGGTAATGTCTTGCACTAGAAAATAAGCTTACATTTCCTATTTTACATTATTACATAGTCACAATGTGTGGCTAATTTATAGCTGTGTTAGGAACTTCTTTGGAAACACACAATTGCGTATTCAAAATGTACAGGGAGAGAGGAAGAGATAAGAATAAGATGAAAAGACTCAGAAGATGAAAGCTGTAAATGAAGACAGGTATAAGTGGCTTAATTCATCTTTTATTCTGCGGCACACTAGGTGAACACAAAACTCAGTTTCAAAGCTATGTCATACATGCTATTATGTGTGTAGAGAGAAAACTGACACTCATCCACTTGACTATGTCCAAAATTAATTACTTCTGGGGAAGAAATTGGGTATGATAGCTATTGCCCTAGAACCTCTGAGTGCTTTTTTTCTAAATTTTATCAATGCTGTAATTAATGAGGATGAAACCATAACTAGCTAAGTACTCTCCTTACTATTTTACCCAACATCCTTGAATGAGGACTTAAGCTGGTTATGTGCTGTGAAATCAGGCATGTACAGGCAGGTCTGTGCCTACCAGCTGAAAGATTGACAGGGGGCTCCTTTTATGTGAGAACAAATGAGTCTCATGGGAGAGGCAGTGATTGGTTTCATTGATGAGTTGTCCACAGGGTTAAGGTTTCCAAGTAAAAAGAGCACAAGGGGCTGCCATTTAACTTCTTAGGCAGCAAACTTTTATGGAAACAAAATTCACCCTCAGGGGAGCAAGAGGTTGTTGTCCTCACCAGGTCCAGGAAACCAGAATGTGAGTGAGGCGTGTGGATTTTAATGAAATTACACATGGAGACTAGCACCCATGGATGGTTCATCAAGTTCCTAAAGAAAAAGGTTTGAATAAACTAAGTCAAATGAAGGGGCTGTGTGTCACGTGGTAGCTCCATTGCTGAGATGGAAGGAGAGGGTTTTGAACACTGGTGAGATTCGGCATATTTCCAAGTCTGTGCAATAAAAGATGGCAGAAAGATTGGTTAAGACAAAATCAGCACCAATGACATCATGAAAAACTGCTGGATACAGAGCCAGGCCCAGAAGATGTACAGAGGGGGAGGCAAGTGCCATTAAAAGGAGGAGAAGAGGTAAATAGTAATGTTTACCCCATGACACCAATACCCATTCTGGACACCCCTATAAGGACTGGGACCTGAGAGGCTGAAGTTTCAGTGATTTCACCAGTAGAGGGATATAATAAATCAGCATAAATAAAACAGTGACCACAGGCTACTTGTTGGGGCCCATATTCCATTAGCAACCTGTCTTCAGGAGTCTCCTATTTGACTTTTAGGTGCTGGAGATTACAAATGTGAATGAGATACAATCTTTGCTCACAATGCAGTCACAGCTAAAAGAGAGAGAGTGAGAGAGAGAGAAATAAAACAGTAATGACATCATAGTGTCCTGTGTGCTAGGTTAAATATATGCATGGAGCAGGGTGCCTGATTAGACATGAGGGAGATTTGAGTCTTTGAGGAGCTAATATTTCAGCTGAGTTTTGAAGGACCAGAAGAGGAAGTGTATTCTAAGCAGTTATTCATTGATTTCTTTAACAAATATTTGTTGAGCTCCTGTGGTGTGCAAGGCCCTGCGTTAGGGATTGGGATATCATGGTAAGCCAGACAAACATCATTATTATCAGAGATGCACAGAGGGAAAGCCACAGAGAGCAGTGCCTGCCGAAGAAACCACGAGCGAGTTAGCAGTTCTGAAGCACGTGTTTGCAAAGAGCAAACAGAAACAGTGTTAGGAAGGTTGGCAGAAATCAGGTGATGATGGGCCAAGAATATTATAGCACACCAAGGATCGATGTTCTCCTCCTCCTGGTGTACATGATGGGTTATGCTGATTTATTCGAAGTGGAGTAAATAAGAAGGTATGAAGGCACCCAGTAACTTTTAAAGTACTACATACGTTTAAGGAATTATCATCGTGTGATCCTGTGATCCTGACATCACAGTTAAGAAGAGGTAAATTGTATCTCTGTATGAATTAAACCTGTTTGATGGAATTGGAGGTCCAAATAATTTTGGTTTTGCCAGAATCAACAGGCCAACCATGTTTAATGCCAGCAATGAATGTAAATCATAAAAAGATGAAGTTGGGCAGCTTGTCCTGAGATGACTGCTCCAAATATCTTCACTCATGGGATCTGGGAAAGGAAATTTGGTTGTCTCCTCAATTCAGACATGTACTCCGTGGAGTGTGAAGTTTTAGATTCCTCCAGGGAAGTCCCGATTTGCACACACAAATGGCCTCACTACTCCCAACTGTAATCCATTCAAATGCATTTTTTAAAACAGGACACAATAAATGTACTTTGTTGTCTATTTTGATTTTAAGAGTGCTAAGAATGTTCTACGGACTTACGTATTTTACTTTTGTTATATCCTTCACTTAGGCTGGAGGTGGTAGCCGCTGTGCCCCTTTGAATATGCTCCTTAAGGAAATGAAGGGGGCTTTAATAGAATAAAGCCATTTTCCACCTCACACTTGTGGCAACTATCTTCTACACTTCTCAAAAGTATTGGGGGAAATTTTCTCTCATTTGACGATATCATTACTATATCTGGAAAAGCCTTAACTAACTGTCCACCAAACGTTTTCTAATTATAGTGCACAACTATAACATTATAAACAACTGCATGCCAGACATTGCCCAACTTCTGCATCTACTTTGAAACATTTTTTAAGGTCAGGCGTGGTGGCTCATGCCTGTACTCCCAGCACTTTGGCAGGCTAACGCGGGTAGATCACCTGAGGTCAGGAGTTCGAGACTAACCTGGCCAACATGGTGAAACCCCATCTTTACTAAAAATACAAAATTTGCCAGGCGTGGTAGTGTGTGCCTGTAACCCCAGCTACTGGGTAGGCTGAGGCAGGAGAATCACTTGAACCGGGAGGCGGAGGTTACAGTGAGCTGAGATGGCACTATTGCACTCCAGCCAGGGCAAAAAGAGCGAAACTCCATCTCAAAATAAAATAAAAATAATAAACATTTTTAAAAAAATGTAAGCAGCTGTTACTTCTTATCCTTGGGCCAAGTATCAGTAACACAAGGACAAGGTTACTTGTTAACCCTGTGCTCCTTCAATTTTGCCAGGAAAAAATCCTGTTTGGTTATCTCCTTTGTCAAATCGTTAAATAAAATTAGGGCCTGAAGTGATTCCATTTCCAGAAACGACATAAATTACATTAATAATGAGTCTTTAAAATCTATTTCACTTTTGGTCAAGGATTCAAATTAATTAACCAAATAATGCTTAAAATTCACTGGGGTTTTAAAATTCTGCTTGTTTCACACATGAATTCCAATCACCATTTACTTATTCATTCTTTCTGTTTAAATCTGGGGATATTATTCATTGAATTTAAATTATGTGATGCTAATTGTTGAAATATGGGATCTGTTCTTTTATTAAAGGTAATATCAGAGTCTGATTCCTCAAAGAACTGATTATGAGTTAGATTTGCAACAAGCCACCTAGATTCACTAAGTCCCAGTGTATTTTCAAATAAACTATATTAAATTTAGAAAATTATTCTAAAGAGACGTCAGATGACCTAAGTAAAGCAAAGATGTCTGATTTAGGATTAATTATTGGCTAGAGAATGTTCTGACTAATAAAAGAGAACATTACTGTAGTTACTATGTAAGGTCTTCAAGTCCAACACAGGATATATCCTGAGCGCTTGATGCCAGTGTAAACAATAATAAAACGAGCAATTAAATAAGTAAACAAATGAAAGCTTTATCATCTGAAATGATTCATAAATGTACTGCTGATGAAATTGGGTGTTTCTGAAATCATCAGTTGTAATAAAGGGTGTGTTGAGGTGTGAGGCTGATGTCTATCTGCATGGATAATAAAAAAGTAAAATGCCATAGGAAGGAATTTTTAGTATTTATCCATGTCCAGTCAAGAGATACGCTATATGGAAGATTTGACGTTCGAGTCATTAAAAAGGTGGATAAGTCATATTTTCTTGGATTTTGCAATAGTTGAGATGAATTATATTATAAGCTTACAAGATTCTCTTTATTCCTCCTACTTAGATACTAAATCATGTTGGATTGTTCCTTGGTAGTACAATTGGAGGAGAGCTAAATGGAGGAGGGAGATAGGACAGGAATGGGGGCAGGAAGGAAGAGCTGGAGAAAGGAAGCCTGAATACAGGCTTAATTAGGCATGTATTTATCAAAACTCATCTAACAGTACGCCAAAGACGTGTGCATTTCACTTGCTTCTAATTTTCCTTTGTAATAAAAAAACTCCCGTCTTTAAAATAAATAACCCCAATTGTGAATGGATACATTTATATTTAGATTTATGTCTATAAGATGCATGAATTTGCATAAATCCCTTAGAATTTAGTTTCTCCTAGAGAAATGGATAAAGTTAAGTTTCTGAGCATGCAAAGCTGAGAGTGTGACCATGTCTATGATTATCCTAACTGCATCTACTTCACTAGCCCACTCCCAGTTTCAGGCTCCGGAATCACAAATTTGTCTCATGGTAAGAGGGATAACATACACTTTAACCTCATATTTACATCATGCTTATCCCTTGCATAGAGACAAGGGTGTAGGAGATGAATTGAGTACCAGTTGTTAGCCTTGTGCTATCTATTCTACTTCTGAATTTTATTAAACTACTTAATTGCTCACCCACAGCATGATTTCTTTTCTGACAGGTCTAATGCTGTACAGACTCCAGAGTAATTTGCATGTGTTTCAGATTTATCACATAATCACGTAAACCACTTAGGAGCTAAATTTACTGATCATGTATACATTCCAGAGGGAATAAAGCAGATCACCTCTGCATGGTGTTTTCAAAAGCAGAATGTTTACAAAAATAACATCTGAAATGAACAGGAATAGAACTATATCCTAGGAGTAGCAGTTTCCAAAATGTGTTCCCTGGAATACTAGTGCCATGGGTGTTAAAACTTGTTGATGACTAAAGAGTCCCATGGTCAAATATATTTGTGTTAATGCGGAGTCAAACAAAATTAAACTGACTTCTTTACTATGAGAAGAAAAAGCATTGATTTTTCATATGCTAATAATTTATTAATCTTTCAGAAGAAGCTATAGTATACAGCAACCCCATTTGACCTGGAAAGTGGGTGCATTGTGGAAGGTAGTGCTCTGTTAAATATATTGGGAACATTACTACAGAGAGCAGCTTGGTATCTCTAGGAGAAATCCTAGTAGGCATCTGAGTATCTGATAACACCTTGAGACTGACTAGATAACAAAACTAGGTGTAGGTATAATTTAGCCCTAAAGGTAGAGGCAGGAAATAATTAAACAGTAGTATATTTGAGCTGTTGTCATTAGGGCGTATTTAATGTGTTATGAGGAGACAACATGGAGCTGTGTAAGAGAATTCATTTTCAGTGGATCTAAGCCTAAAATCTCCTGCAAAGTAGGTTTGAAAATCTTCCAGCTCCACCTTGCATCCAATTCTGATCTTAGAGAGGGCAATGTTTTCCATCCTCAGGTGGCATAGGGAGCCAGTATTCTATAGAGCACACTAGAGAGAAGAAATGACAATTCATAAAGATTCTGTGAACGGTGCTACTTGCAACATCTGCAATACAAAAAGTAGGCAATTCCTGAAATTAATGATAAGGCCTCTGACCAAGAAGAGGTCCCCAAACAGATGATTCAGGGGACAAAGAATTAGGCACCCAGGGGGCAATACCAGAGACTATTGTCTCTTGGTCACTTAAGAGTTATCACCAGATTTATTAGTAGTAAGGAGCTAGAAATTGGTTTCATAATCCTTTATATATCCTTTTGCATTTTCTGCATATAGTAATCTTGTTGAGCATTTACTATGTGTTAGGTATTATTTCATCCAAGTTTCACAATAACTCTACACGAGTTGCTAAAGAGGAAACTGAGGCAAAGGATGTTAATGCAATGTGTCCCTGGTGCACGCGGACTTGCACACAAAGATCCAGTGCCAGAGCCTGTTCTCTTCTCCACGGTGAGCCACGTGAACTCATACCATCCACAGTGGAGATTCTTTATGCTTCCAGTCATTAGCAACCAATTCTTTGTCAGCTTTTGTGATTCTCAAGTACAGCTTCAGGTATCATGCCCAAAAAACTGGACAGCTGTCATCTTTGTAACTACTCAGGTAAAAAGAATCACATTTTGTCTTAATGGGAATAATTCTATCTGGTTATACTTAGGGTGATCTGATGTCATGTTTTTCCAGAACAGTCCTGATTTATGTGTTTTTCATGATTCCCTATTTTACCCTCAAAATTATCCTGTGAAAATTATCCTGGGTTAGATCATAAATTATGTGTTTATCAAAATTCACCCAACAGTATACCAAAGACGTGTGCATTTCACTCTACAAATTTTACCTTCATAAGAAAAAAACTCCCGTCTTTAAAATAAATAACTCCAATTATAAATGAATAAATTTACATTTATGTCTATAAGACACATGAATTTGCATAAATCCCTTAGAAATTAATTTCACCTAGAGGAATGGATAAAATTAAGTTTCTGCACAAGCAAAGCTGAGGGTGTGACCGTGATCTATGATTATCCTAACTTCACCTACTTGACTAGCCCACAGTGGACTATAAATTATACAGTCACACTAGATAACTAATTTCATGTTATAAAAATATTCTTTGCCAAGAAATGCAAATAATATACCTTTGAGAGGAAAATAGAATATTCTATAAGGAAAAAATAAGGCAAGAGGAGGCCAATTCAGGCCTTTGATATGAGTCCACTAGGCAAATGTGAATGGATAAAATATGGACAAAGAAAGAGTACCCATATTTACCGGGTATACTATCAGGTAGAATCTTTGCTCTTTGAGCAAAATGCACAACTATTCCATCTTAATATAATGTGTGATACAGTTTAAGATATACCAGATCATCTTAAAGGGATCATTTTGTAACATCAGTTTTCTGGTTAAATTTATGTGTATTATCTTAAGTTTATTAGAGTTAACCTTTATGAAGGAGTATAAAATAGAACAAACAATTCAAAAAGAAAAAAAAAATAACTAAAGAAAATTCTAGCTTGATATTACACATGAAAAGTATATATTGAAACATACATTTATATATTTAGTTTTTGTACTTTTATTTAATAATAATTATATGCTTTCCCTTTTGTTCCAAATTCATAGGGAAGAAAAGAGAATGAAGAAAAAGAATTGCATATTGTACACAGTATTTCCAATGTGGAATATTAAATCTTTTGGATAAAGATTCAAGGTCCCTAATATAGCCTGCAGGTCGCTCTGTGGTTTGGCTCCTCCTGATCTCTCTAGGCTCAGCTTGCTCCATACTGCTGCTCATTATCTGTAACTCCGGCCCCACTCATATTCTCTGCATCTCCAACCCATCATGTTCCTTCTCATTACAGAGTATTTAGTTAAAGCATTCCCTCTCTGCCTGACTTAGTTCTACTCAAATTTTCTACTATATATTCTCCATTAACCATTGTGGTAGGTTGGATTATTGTTCAGAAATATACCCCCTCCCCATTTCCAAGGGAAGAGTATAGCTCCCCATCCACTGATGTTAGACTTAACATCCTTTGGCCAGTATCATGAAAGCATGTGTAATATAGAAGAACTTTGAGAAGTGCTTGCACAATTAGTTTTGTCTTCTTTTGCTTCTGCCCTTGTCCTGAGAAGAGCACTCCTAGGCTGCCTACTGGTTCCAAAAGGAAAATAAAAAGCATGACAGCAAAGCCACTGCAGCAAAGCCCTTCCCAGATCAGCCAACCCCAGCTGACCTGCAGAACTAAAGGAATGGCTATTGTTCGTTGGTGCTGAGATTTTTTATTTTGTTATTTGCTATTAGCAATAACTAACCGATACTACCATGTATTTCTCTTTTGCAGTATTTGCAACAGTTGTCAATTTAGATTTAGTTGGGTTAATATCTGATTAAAAATATCTTCTCACCACTAAAACCTACATGTGGTAACCAAGAAGGTGCTTCATCACCAGCACAGAATCTGACATAGAGCAGGCACCCAATAAATACTTTCAAAAAAACATAAATAAATTAAGTATCTCTCCTAAAGCTGACAGATGAATGAAGAAGAAAGAAAAACAGGAAGATTGAATTTTCTAATTTGTGTTGGTCAAATAGTAACCAACTAGACATTTGTGATTGTCTTCAACCTTTCTGGGAATCGTCATTTGGATTCTCCCATCATCTGCGTGCCAAAATCTAGAACAAAAACTTGAAACAATTGCACGTGTTTACAACAGGAATCAGTGCTACTGATGAAAAAAAGTCAACTATCAAATTAAGCAAGGGAGAGATTGATTCTCTTACACTTATCACTAACACAAAGCGATTTCTTCTTTCTGCATTTCTCTTTCTTCTACTCTAAGAAGGAAGAACAGAAACAAAAGGAAGAAAGAATGTGTTTCATATGAGTCTGGCTAAACATAACACCAGGCAGGCTAAATGAGATTAGCGAGGAAAAACTACTAGTGCTGCATTTGTGAAGACAATAAAAAGATGGTTTTTAGGGCAACATTATTCAACACTGCAATTGTATATCACACAACGGCAATTCTTTCCAATAATTTGCTTAAAAGAAGATGCTTCTAAGATTCTGTGATATAGTAAGGGATATATATTTGGTCTTTCCGTGGCTCCTGCCACACAGCTCCTAAAACTCTTGGAATTTCTGGAATGGTAAGAGTGTCTTTTGCATGATAATGAGATGACTGGTGGCTGAGGCCCCTAGGTGGCTTCATATTATGAGCTGGTGGTCAGAAAGACCAAGGCAACATTAGAGGGTTTCAACTTTCAGTCCCATCCCTGACCTCCAGGCGGGAGAGATGGGCTGGATATTGAGTTGATCACCAAGAGACAATGATTTAATCCATCATGACTACATAATGAAATCTGTAAAAACTCCTAAGTCATGGGGTTGGAAGAGCTTGAGTTGGTAAACACACTGAGGTGTTGAAGGCCTGGCATTCCTGGAGAGAGCATGGACGCTCTGAGCCCCTTTCCTCAAACCTTTCCCTATACATCCCATCCATTTGACTGTTTCTGAGTTATAATCTTTGCAGTGAATTGGTAAGCATAAGTAAAGTGTTTTCTTCAGTTCTGTGGACTGTTCTAGCAAATTATTGATCCTGAAAGGGAGTCATAGGAACCCCCGATTTATAGCCAGTCGGTCACAAGCAGAGGTGTTAATTTGGGACTTGCAACTGGTATCTGAAGTCAGTGGCGGGTGCGGGGGGCAGTCTTGTGGGACTGAGCCATTAACCTGTGAGGACTGTGTAGACCCCAGGTGGTTAGTGACAGAATTGAATTATTGGACATCCACTTGGTGTCTTGAGAGTCAGAGAATTGATTGGTGTAGGAAGAAGACTGCCACACATTTGGTGTCAGAAGTGTTCTGAGTAAGAACAGTTTAGGTGCTATACAATGTTTCTTCAAATAAAGACCCAAATCCTGATTTTAGTCTCTCCCAATTTCAGCTTATTGAAAACCTTATATAAACTGATTTCTCATGGGGCTGTATAGATGGTGTTAATAACAACTTATGCCCTACCTGCTGCACATACTACTGTAGGCACCAAGTGTTATGACATGCTCTCAGACTCTCTTATTAGTCACACGTAATATTGAAAATTCCAGGGCAAAGGGCAAAGTCACCTGCAGGCTAGAGGTGGACACAAAATTCAGGTCTCTGGATGCACTCTTTTGGCTATGGAAATGTGTAATAAACGCGGCATTTGCAAACATTTCTCAGAGGGAGCAGAGAAGTAAGTGGAGATATGACAACTTTGTGGAAAGGGCCTGGGTAAGTGTTTGACTACATGGGCCCTTCTTCATTCCTCATTTGTTAATTTATTCCACAACATGTATTGAGGGCCTACTATGCGCCATGCACTGTGCTGGGTACTGGGGATAGAAAGATACTACAGTCTTCCTGGAGAAGGCAGAGAAACAGACAAGAAATGTTCATACACTGGCAAGGGCCAGATAAGGCATGAGGCAGATAAGGCAAGATGCTGAGGTAACATACTGAGTCAGTTTAAGAGTGGTCAGGGAATGCTTCCTGGATTCGGAGACATTTAACCTGATACTTGAAAGATAATTGGCACTATCTCAAGAGATCAAGTGGTAAGGAAGGCTACTCTAGGCATTGAGGTCTAAGGTGCAAGGCTTGGCTGTGGTATTGTGAGGTTGTAGCACAGGTTGGGGTTGGGATGAGGAAAGGGGAGTATGAGACGATAATGGAGTGGTTAGGGGCCAGTGCGTACGAGGCTTTGCAGGCTGCTGGGGGAGTTTGCAACTCAACCTTTGGGAAATGAGAGCAGCAAAGGACCTTAAACAGGGATTGACGTGATTCAGCATGAAAGTTAAAAAGCAGCAGTATGTTGCCTTTTCTGGGGTTCTCTGAAGCATCTTAAAGCTCTGAACATATAGAGTTAGTTAAATGATTGCCTTGAAATGGGTCCCTCTACTCTTAAAAGGCCAGGCATGATTATGAATTTCTCAGCAAAAATATATAACGGAATTTAAAGGCCACCTCCAAACACACAACTACCGCATATAGCAGGTTTGTTGAAGGGTTAGAAAAACAATGGGAGCAATAATAAATACTTACACAAAATGATGGCATGCAAAAGAACTCTGAATTAGGATTCAGGAGAATCACATATACATTCCAGCTTGGCCCTAAACCAAAATTTCTCTTTGCTGTACTTTTCTCATCTGTAAAATGTGGGAAGTTGGCTAAGAGATAAAAATGTACAGGAATATTAAAAGGCATGGATATTTTGAAATGTACACAGTGCTTACTTTGTTTTTACTAATCTTTGAAAATCAAAAAAGTCATTTTTATTACTTTAGAAAATGTAAAAATGAATTATATATAAGTTGTTTTGCCTTTAAAGTAAGATTGATTTCTTAGGATATGAAGCATTAGAAAAAATTCAGACCTCTGGAGAAAACTTTCCTCTGAAATATCAGAAAACTCTTTAAAAAAAGTATTGAAGTGGAAAAAAATGAGTCTATCGTAACTTTGATTAAATTAGATGATCACTTGTTACTTTTAAGTTCTAAAATTTAAATCTTTTTTTTCCTGGACTAGAGACATTATATATTTTAACCTTTTAGAAGTGTTTTTACATATATTATATAATTTAATCTTTAATCATCATTCTTGGCAAATTATTATTTTGAACTTTGAACTGAAATATCTACAGCCCACACTGTTCAAATAAACAAATATTTTTAATGTATCCCCACACCAGAATACATTTCTCAATCCTCACCAACGTTTAATCCATTTTTCTTAAATCTTGTCTTCTTCCAAAATTGAATAACAATTTAAAATACTTGTCCAGGAGACTAGGAGTAATCATTCACCCAGAATGAGTGAGGGTAGAGAAAATCCTGACAAATTTCCTCATATACTAGTGCCATTTGCCAAAGGGAGTAATGACCTCTCTGTTGTACCTTCAGTAGGGATCTTAGAAAGAAAACAAATCAAGATAAATTATTCTAGAACATTTGAGAAAAGGTTCTAGGAGTAGTGTTCTTGACCTGGCTGGGGAAATTATCTCAGAAAAGAGTGTGATAGGCAGAATAACTGTCCCCACAGAGGTCTACAGTCTGTCAGACGTTATGTTACACAACAAGAGTGAATTAAGGTTGCAATAAAATTCTTTGCGAATCAGCTGACCTTGAAATAGGCAGATTATTCTAGATAATCTGGATAAGCTTGATTCAATCAGATGAATGAATTTAGAAGCAAAGTTGAGACTCCCCCGAGAAGAAACAATTCTGCCAGTGGACAGCAGCTCCTCCAGGCCTGAGATTCGCAGCTTGTCCTTGCCACCTGCCTGCCTGCAGATTTCAGCTCTCCCCCACAACTGTACAAGTCAATTCCTTGCAATAAATCTCTTAATATATAAGACCTAATGGCCCTGCTTCTCTGGATGAACCCTGAATGATACAAGGAATTAGGTAGTTATGTAACAATGCACTGACCATTTTTCAATAAGAGTATCCTTGTCTTATAAACCAGAATAACAAAAACTCAATTTGAAACCCTGTGTAACAAATGATCCTAATATTGTCTGAGTGTCTATAAAAGCATAAGCTGTTTTCTCTGAGCATAACTGCTGAAGATCTCCAGTTCATTATATTTCTCCTGCTGAGTAGCACATGCAGATAAAAAGTTTCTGCAGATTTAAAAACATTTTTTTAAGAAACAAAATAAACTTGAAGTAAAATCATCTGCTATCAGTGTTAGAAGCAGGCATTTAGTGAAACTATGTATGCATCTGTGACGGTTAATACTGAGTGTCAACTTGATTGGATTGAAGGATACAAAGTGTTGATCCTGGGTGTGTCTGTGAGGGTGTTGCCAAAGGGAATTAACATTTGAGTCAGTGGGCTGGGAAAGGCAGACCCACTGTTAATCTGGTGGGCACCATCTAATTAGCTGCCAGCACTGCTAGAATGCAAGCAGGCAGAAAAATGTGAAAAGAGAGACTGGCTCAGCCTCCCAACCTACACTCTTTCTCCCGTGCTGGATGCTTCCTGCCCTCAAACACTGGATTCCCACTTCTTCAGCTTTGGAACTCAGACTGGCTCTCCTTGCTCCTCAGCCTGCAGACGGCCTATTGTGGGACCTTGTGATCATGTGAGTTAATACTTAGTAAACTCTGCTATGTATATATTCCATTAGTTCTGTCCCTTTAGAGAACCCTGACTAATACAGTATCTAAACATGGAGTCCTCATTACTCATATACTGGTGCCATTAGCCGAAAGGAGTAGAGGTCTCTGAGGTACATGCCTACATGTAGCAAGGCTGAGCTGCATGCTACCATGTGCATGTGTACAGTATAGACATGCTACAAGCCATGTGTGTGGATTATTGTTTGTGAGTGAGCTCAGATTTAAGGTTTGCAGAGCACATCCAGAACCAGTGCTAGAGACCAGCAGAAATGGTGAGCTTTTGTTTCATTCTCCTTCTGTGCGGGAGTACAACCTTTTCTCTCTCTTTCTGGTGAAATTCCAGCTATCACACTGCGGTTCTTTGTGAGCTCTGGCAGGTCTGTAGATCATACAGAAGTTTGATCAAGGAAAAAGATTGCTCTCTGGAGGTAAATCTTATAATCCAGGCTGCTGGCTGCTTCAAGATTTGAGATAAATTGACTTGCTGATTAGGACTTAGCAGCTATCAGTCACTCTGACATCCTTGGAGTAATGAGGAGAGAAAACTACTTCTGTAAGGGAAATAATGTTTTCATTGTTTTCCTATTTCATCCCTAGTCCAAGTTTGCTGAGTTGGGCTAAGTTTCCCAGTTCACGGGTGGTCTCCTGGGAAAGGGTTGCTGATGGAAGATCATTGCATAAAGAACTGTAATGGACTGGCTTCAGAAATTTATTTTAGATCATCTCCGGGATGGGTGGCAGACTGCACCCATCGCAGCTTGCCCTTGCCACTTGCCTGCCTGCAGATTTCAGCTCTCCCCCACAACTGTACAAGTCAATTCCTTGCAATAAATCTCTTAATATATAAGACCTAATGGCTTATATATTAAGGGGAAAGGGGAAAGCTAGGTTTTTTGAGGTTGGGGAAAGCTAGTTTTGCAGGAGGTCAGCAGGACTGACAAATGCATTATCTACCTAAGCAACCAACTGAACAGGCAAAATCTTCGTTTATGACAATGGGCTGGTTTCCAAGTTTCTACTTGAGTTGAAATGCCACTATATTGTACTAATGAGGAATTTGCATGGTGGGGGTGGACTCTTGCTCTTCAGAGCCTCTTCTTTTGCATTGCTTGCATTATATAATAATTTTATGTCTGGCTTGGTGCTGTGAAATGTGTATGGGTTGCTGTGTGTTAAAATCTTCAAATGGGACTTATTTGTATTAATCAAAAAATATATATACTGCTTAAATTCACCTGTGTAAACTGCTTACTGTAATGAGAGGGAAGGATTTTAGTAAAAAATTTAGCTATAATTTGGAGCTAAGATGGTTTCTAGAGAAAATTACAGATAGTGTTCTATCAAGGAAGAGGGAGCTCAGAGTCCTGAGAATATTGTCAAGAGGGTCTGTAGAGAGATGAGGATTAAAAGACCCCCAACATGGCCAGAGGTCTGGGAGGGAGGGCTGCCAGCCCAGGCAACCAGGTAACAGAATGGATCACCTCACTCTTCATGATGATGCCTGGTGGAGTGTATAACATTCAGAGCAATCCACCCCAAGCTGAGGCCACAGCATGGTCCCTTTTCTGCCTCACAACTTCTTAAGATGACCCTGAAGTCCTCTTAACACCCAGAGCCCAGAAAACTGCTTAGTGTGCCCTCTCACTCCTAAAGAACGCTGTCTGGGGTTCAGAGGTGGAGGGCTCCCATTCCTTCATCAGGGCTGAGAGGCAAGAGCCAGCCGGGTATTTGAAAGCCCCCTCTCCTCTTTAGCTCAGTTTGGTTCTCTGTGTAGAGGTGAAAAAAAGAACAAAACAATAACAAAGAAAGCAAAAAAGAATGAAAGGAAACCATGAGCGACAGCCAGCCAGCAACATTTTTATTCTGCTCATCTGTTCCTATGTTGAGGACTAGATTAGTCAGGATTTTCCAGAGAAACAAAACCAATAGGGTGTGTGTGTGTGTGTGTGTGTGTGTGTGTGTGTGTGTGTGTAGTGGGAACTGTCTTATTTTAGGGAATTTGTTCATGCGGTTTTGGTTAATGGCAAATCTCAAAAATGTAAGGCAGACTGATGGGCTGAAAATTTCAGCAAGAGTCTTAAGTCTGAAGACCCTCTGGAGGCAGAATTCCTTTCTCCTTAATGGGCCTTAGTTTTTTCTTAAAAGCTTCAACTGATTGGATGAGACTTATCCACTCGGTGGAGAGTAATCTGCTTTACTCAAAGTCTACTATTTAAATGTTAATTACATCTAAAGAAAAATGGTTTCACAACAACATCTAGACTGCTGTTGGGCCAGACAGCTGGGCACCATAGCCTAGCCAATTTGATGCATAACATTAACCATGGCAAGGGCAAAATGTCTCTGGGAAAAAAATTAAATTAGAGTGTTAAAAATGAACTGGGGGTTTTAAAATGCAAATCTTAAGCATTTGCAGATGGAGGAAATGATTTTAGTCTGATAAGTAGATAATGCATAAGTAGATAATGGTCCTAGAAGGACCATTTTAGTAACTCTCTGGCTATGTGAGTTCGGGCAGGTCTTTGACATTCTAAGCCTCATCTCTGCCCCTCCCTGCAAAATGAGTAGATTGGACTGTATGTATCAGTTTATTTGTTTTTTAAAAAAGTTGAATCAATAAAACCATAATGAATCTATAAGACAGGATCACCTGGGTCTATGTTAGAAATCAGAACTTCTCTGGAGGTCTACATTAGCGAGACAGTTCTGTGAATTTCATTTGAACCTTGAATAACGTGAATTTGAACTGCCTGGGTCCACTTACATGTGGATTTTTTCAGTAAATAAATTGGAAATTTTTTTGGAGATTTGTAACAATTTGAAAAAACTTGAAGACAAATGAGGTAGCCCAGAAATACCAAAAAAAAAAAAAAAAAAAAAAAAAATTAAGTAAAAGTTAAGTATCTCATGAATGCATAAGATATGCAGATACTAGACTGGATGCTGTGGCTCATGCCTATTATCCCAGAACTTTGGGAGGCCAAGGCAGAGAATGGATTGAGCCCAGGAGTTCAAGACCAGCCTGGGCAACATGGTGAGACCCTATCTCTACAAACAATATAACAATTAGCAGAGCATGGTGGCATACAGCTAAGACCCCAGCTACTTGGGAGGCTGAGGTGGGAGGATCACCTGAGCTGGTGAGGTTGAAGCTGAAGCTGGGGAGGTCAGAAATGCAAATATGAGTCTATTTTATCACCTCCTACCATAAAATAAACAGAAATCTAATATAAAGAGTTAAAATTTATCAAAACTTATACACACCTTTATAGACTATTCAGAGCTCTATTCACAGTCAAAAGAAATGTAAACATGAAGAAGCAGTATTAAATGAAAATTGCATAAAATTAACTCTAGTCCATATTGTACTACTAAGAATTTTCTAGCCACCTCCTAGTTGCTATTGCAGTGAGCTCAAGTGTTGTAAGTACATGTTTAAAAACCATGTGATGCGGCTATCTCCATGTGAGCAGCTCATCTCTCCAGTAAATTGTATATCGTAGCAAAATATGATTTCTTAGAAAATGATCTCTTAGGCTGCACATGATGACTCATGCCTGTAATCCCAGTACTTTGGAAGGCTGAAGTGGGAGGATCGCTTGAGGCCAGGAGTTGGAGAACAGCGTAAGCAACATAGTGAGACCTGCTCTCTATGGAAACAAACAAACAAACAAATAAATAGAAAATTAGCTAGACATGGTGATGTGCACGTGTGGTCCTAGCTACTTGGAAGGCTGAGACACGAGAATCACTTGAACCCGGGAGGGCAAGGCTGCAGTGAGCAATGTTCATGCCACTGCACCCTAGCCTGGGTGACAGAGCAAGACACTGTTGCAAAACAAAAACAAAAACAAAAAACGAGAGCGAAGAAACAAAAGTGATCTTTTGCGGTTCTCACATATTTTTCATGTTGAGTACAGTACCATACACCTTGAATGACACCATGGGACCCACACAAAGTGCCACTACTTATGCTGGCAGTGCTCTCAAGAAGCAGAGAAAGTCATGACATTACAAGAAGAAGTTTAATTGCTTGATATGTATTGTAAATTGGTCTGCTACTGTAGTTGCTGCCATCTCAGATAGATGACTCACTCATCTTGTAAACAGTCGACATAAGCTCATGTTATCAATAAATACAGTACAATACTGTAAACATATATTCTATCCTTTAAGATTTTCTTAATAAAATTTTTTTCTTGTTTATTTTATAATAAGAGCACAGCATGTGACACACGTAACATACATAATATATATTAATTAACAATTTATGTTACTGGTAAGGCTTCCAGTAAGCAGTAAGCTGTTAGTAGTTAAGTTTTTGGGGAGTCAAAAGTTCAACTCAGATTTTGATTGTGCAGGGGTCTGAGCCTCTAAACCCCGTGTTGTTCAAGGGTCAACTGTATTATGAAGATAAAAGATTTTGAAAAGTAGCCGGAACAGTTTCACAGCTAGTTCTGACTTTCTCTCTAGCATTCCATTTTCCTTCCAGTGTGAGGCAATTTGCATACCAAGACCTTTCTACATGAAGAGCTGGAGGCTGGGATTTAAAATATTGATTTTTTCGAAGTATAGCTTGCACTTGAATGTGATGGGTTCTTTGGTTAATGTCTAATTAATAGCAAAGCACAGCTCTATGGTTTAATGAAAAATATCTTTAAAATAATAAAAATGTAAGTGACTTCCTGACCTTCAGATATTGCTCTCAGAAATGAAAGCTATTTTATATCAATTTAAAACCACAGCAAAAAGTACTTAAATAGACATTTTTAATATACTATTGAAATGATAGTTGATGCAGTCATCAACAATGTGTTGTATAATATTTAAATACCTTAAATATATTATTCTAAAATAATCATTGACATTAGATGATCGCCATTCTAGACACTTCTCTATGCATATATTTAGAGAGGATAGATGCATAGATTCTTTCTCATTAAGCACTTACTATATCCCAGCCACTATTCCGAGCCCTGGGACACAGATGATCAAGACTAAGCTCCTTCCTTCATGAAGCTTATCCTGGAGCAAGAAATAGACAAAGAACATTTTTCAAAAATTAGATAATTTTAGATAAGAAAAGTGATCTGAAGAAAATGCAAATGGATACAAGAACAGAGTTACGGTAGGAAACATTTTTATACATCACCAAAGCTTCCCTGTGGGATCCCTTCTTATTTATTTTTTATTTTGCTTTAAGTTCTGGGATACATGTGTAGAACATACAGGTTTGTTACACAGGTATACATGTGCCATGGTGGTTTGCTGTACCCATCAACCGTCATCTGGTTTTAAACCCCCCATGCATTTTTCCTAATGCTCTCCCTTCCCCTTACCCTCTACTCCCCCAACAGGCCCGGATGTGTGATGTTCCCCTCCCTGAGCCCATGACACATCCACACATATGTTTATTGCAGTACTATTTACAATAGCGAAGACTGGGATCCCTTTCTTTTGGGAAAAAAAACCTAAGTGAAGTAAGAGAGGGATCCATGAGAACACATAGAAGCACAGCATTCCAGGCAGAGGAAGGAGCACGTGGGAGTGCTCTGCAGTGGGAATGAGCTTGGGGTATTTGAGGCAGTTCACACGTTTCTCTCTGCCTAGACAGCACTCTTTTTACCCACCCAAAGTAAGTCCTACTCTTTTTTTTTTTTAACACTGGCATTGGACTCATTGTTACAGTATCACAATTCGTTTTAAAATGCTTCAGTTTATCAAAGTGATATTGTGTATGTGTTTGTTCTATGTTTCCACTGTGTAATGGAGAGCTACTGACCACCCTCAGCCTGAACATTTGGGTGGCAGGCTAAATGCCACCCAAATGTCCAGGATAAGGGTGGTCAGTAGCTCTCTCTCCCTGGGGAAGCTACTTGCAAGCCTGCTGCAGACTATCTCAATGCATAAGTGATACTACTTTATCATGATGAGTGTCAAGAAAAGCTAGTGACTTATTACCATGATGACTGTTAGAAATGAGCTCCTATTGACAAAATTAACAGTATTAGTTATCAGTGGGGGGACTTAACCAGAAAGAAGTTGAATCCCTGAACAGACTAATAGTAAGGGCTGAAGTTGAGGCAGCAACTGATAGCCTACCAACCAAAAAAAGTCCAGGACCAGATGGATTCACAGCAGAATACTACCAGAGATACAAAGAGGAGCTGGTACCACTCCTTCTGAAACTATTCCAAACAATACAAAAGGAGGGAATCCTCCCTAACTCATTTTATGAGGCCAACATCATCCCGATACCAAAACCTGTCAGAGACACAACTAAAACAGAAAATTTCAGGCCAATATCCATGATGAACATCAATGCAAAAATCTTCAATAAGATACTGACAAACTGAATACACCAGCACATCAAAAAGCTCATCCATCACGATCAAGTCAGCTTCATCCATGGGATGCAAGGTTGGTTCAACATATGCAAATCTTCAAATATAATCCATCACATAAACAGAACCAAAGACAAAAACCGCATGATGATCTCAACAGACGCAGAGAAGGGCTTTGACAAAATTCAACAGCCACTTAAAACTACCTTAAACTTCATATGGAACCAAAAGAGAGCGCGCATAGCCACGTCAATTCTAAGCAAAAAGAACAAAGCTGGAGGCATCACGCTCCCGGACTTCAAACTATACTACAAAGCTACAGTAACCAAAACAGCATGGTACTGGTACCAAAACAGAGATATAGACCAATGGAACAGAACACAGGCCTCCGACGCAACACAACACATCTACAAACACCCGATCTTTGACAAACCTGACAAAAACAAACAATGTGGAAGCGAGTCCCTGTTTAATAAATGGTGTTGGGAAAACTGGCTAGTCATGTACAGAAAGCAGAAGCTGGACCCCTTCCTGACACCTTACACTAAAATTAACTCCAGATGGATTAAAGACTTAAACATAAGACCTAACACCATAAAAACCCTAGAAGAAAATCTGGGCAAAACCATTCAGGACATAGGTGTAGGCAAGGACTTCATGACCAAAACACCAAAAGCAGTGGCAACAAAAGCCAAAATAGACAAACGGGACCTAATCAAACTCCACAGCTTCTGCACAGCAAAAGAAACAGTCATTAGAGTGAATCGGCAACCAACAGAATGGGAAAAAATTTTTGCAGTCTACCCATCTGACAAAGGGCTGATAACCAGAATCTACAAAGAACTGAAACACATTTACAAGAAAAACAAACAAGCCCATTCAAAAGTGGGCGAAGGATATGAACAGACACTTTACAAAAGAAGACATACATGAAGCCAACAAACATATGAAAAAATGCTCATCATCACTGGTCATTAGAGAAATGCAAATCAAAACTACATTGAGATACCATCTCACACCAGTTAGAATGGCGATCATTAAAAAATCTGGAGGCAACAGATGCTGGAAAGGATGTGGAGAAATAGGAACGCTTTTACACTGTTGGTGGGAGTGTAAATTGGTTCAACCATTGTGGAGGACGGTGTGGCGATCCTCAAGGACCTAGAAATAGAAATTCCATTTGATCCAGCAATCCCATTACTGGGTATATATCCAAAGACTATAAATCGTTCTACTATAAGGACACATGCACACGAATGTTCATTGCAGCACAGTTTACAATAGCAAAGACCTGGAACCAACCCAAATGCCCATCGATGATAGACTGGACAGGGAAAATGTGGCACATATACACCATGGAATATTATGCAGCCATCAAAAACAATGAGTTCGTGTCCTTTGTAGGGACATGGATGAACCTGGAAACCATCATTCTCAGCAAACTGACACAAGAACAGAAAATCAAACACCGCATGTTCTCACTCATAGGCGGGTGTCGAACAATGCGAACACATGGACACAGGGAGGGGAGTATCACACACTGGGGTCTGTCGGGGGAAAAATGGGAGGGATAGTGGGGGGTGGGGAGTTGGGGAGGGATAGCATGGGGAGAAATGCCAGATATAGGTGATGGGGAGGAAGGCAGCAAATCACACTGCCATGTGTGTACCTATGCAACAATCTTCCATGTTCTTCACATGTACCCCCAAACATAAAATGCAATAAAAAAATAAAAAAAATAAAAACTCTCAATAAACTAGGTATTGATGGAATGTATCTCAAAATAATAATAGCTATTTATGACAAAACCATGGCCAATATCACACTTAATGGGCAAAAACTGGAAGCATTCCCTTTGGAAACTGGCACTAGACAAGGATGCCCCTCTCTCACCATTCCTATTTAACATAGTATTAGAAATTCTGGCCAGGGCAATCAGTCACGAAAAAGACATAAAGGATATTCAATCAGAAAAAAAGGAAGTTAAATTGTCTCTATTTGCAGATGACATGATTGTATATTTAGAACACCCCATCATCTCAGCCCAAAATCTTCTTAAGCTGATAAGCAACTTCAGCTAAGTCTCAGGATACAAAATCAATGTGCAAAAATCACAAGCATTCCTATACACCAATAACAGACAAACAGAGAGCCAAATCATGAGTGAACTCCCATTCACAATTGCTACAAAGAGAATAAAATACCTAGGAATACAACTAACAAAGCGGGTAAAAGATCTCTTCAAGGAGAACTACAAACCACTGATCAAGGAAATCAGAGAAGACACAAACAGATGGAGAAACATTCCATGCTCATGGTTAGGAAGAATCAATATCATGAAAATGGCCATACTGCCCAAAGTAATTTATAGATTCAATGCTATCCCCCTCAAGCTACCTATGACCCTCTTCACAGAACTGAATAACACCACCTTAAACTTCACCTGTAGTCCCAGCTACTCAGGAGGCTGACATAGGAGGATTGTTAGAGCTCACAAGTTTGAGGCTGCAGTGAGCTATGATCGTACCACTACACTTGAGCACAGGTGACAGAGGGAGCCCATGTCCCTCTCTCTCTCTCTCTCTCTCTCTATTTATATATATATATATATATATGTATAATAAAATGGTGTAAGGAAATGCTCCAATTTCAATTTTCTGCATATGGCTAGCCAGTTCTCTGGGCACCACTTATTAAATAGGAAGTCCTATTTATTTATTAAATGAATAATAAATATTATTTAATAATATTTATTAAATTAATCCATTATTGAATAATCCTATTAAATAGGATTTAATAAAATAAAACGTAAAATAAAATGATGCTATAATCCCAATTTAATTGATGAATCTTATAGAATAAAATGATGTTATCATCCCAATTTTATTGATGAATCTTGGTTAAAGCTGAGAAGAAAGAAACCCCCAAGCTGTATAATTCTTGAATAATAGAACTTGGATCTGAATCCGTGTCTGTAGTTAAGCTTAAGTCACAATCACTATATACTGTTCTAAAAAATTAAAGTAATTTAATTTAAAAAACATTTTGCAGTATAATTATTGACAAAACTTACTTTAATAAATCATTTATGACATAGATTTGTTCTCATTCGGTAGAGTGATATCTTAAGTTGTCATCACAGTCATGGAAACTCTTAAAGCTGTCCAAATTTATGTGTTTAAGGTCTTAAAGGCAGAAGGATTGTGTGGTCCACAAAATGTAGGAGAAAATGTAAAATCTCATCTGGCTTAAAATGCTTTATAAGCCTATAGAAAATGCATATGCACCTAAGGAGCCTATCAAATTCAAAAGTCTTTAGATTTTGACAAGAAAATACCTGTACATTTCTTCAGAACCAAGGACATGTAAAATTGAATCAAGTAATCTGAGTAAGAGTCACTGAGTTGACTGAGAATAGCTACTGTGAGCAACAAAACTAACACCCTTTCCAGATCTGAAGCCATGACATAACTACAAAAGGCAGCTCCATGCACTTCCCCAGTCTAAAAAGATCTATGTATTGTATCTTCACTCAGATCATGAAATAATCTTACCAGCAGCACAGAAACCTCCCGTATCCCTTTCCAATCCCTACCCCATCATTATTAGTGCTGTCTACTATTTATACTTTATGTAAATAGCATCTGATATGGTTTGGCTGTGTCCCCACCCAAATCTCATCTTGAACTGTAGCTCCCATAATTCCCATGTGGTGTGGGAGGTACCTTGTGGGAGATAATTGAATCATGGGGATTGTTTCCCCCATACTATTTTCATGGTAGTGAATAAGTTTCATGAGATCTGATGGTTTTTTAAGGGGAAACCCCTTCACTTGGTTTTCATTCTCTCTTGTCTGCCGTCATATAAGATGTGCCTTTTGCCTCCTGCCATTATTGTGAGACCTCCTCAGCCACGTGAAAGTATGAATCCATTAAACCTCTTTTTCATTATAAATTACCTAGCCTCAGGTATGCTTTATCAGTAGCATGAAGATGGACTAAGATAGCATCATACACTGTTCTACTTTGAGAATAGCTTATTTCAATCAACCTTACATTTGTGAGGTTCGTCCATGTGGTGGGTGACTGTTTATTTTTATTGCTGAATTCCACAATTTATCTATCTATTCTATGGTTGAGGACATTGGAGTGGTACTGGCCTGAGCACTCCAGCACTTGTATCTTAGTGAGTTTATATGCATTTCTGTTGACTATATATACCGTAGTGGACTTACGATGTCATAGAATGTGCAGGCAGTCATCTTTAATAGAAACTACCAAACACCTTTGCAACGTCATTGTACCAATATACAATCCCATTAGCAGTGTGTGAGAGTTCTAGTTACTCTACATAGATTTTCAGCACTTTCCATCTTTCTTATTTTAACTATGCTGAGTGTATTGTGGTACCTTGTTGCTTTTTATTTACCTGTTTCTAGAGATTACAATTGGAAGAATTTTTTATTTATTAATCATTTGGACATACTTTTTTTTTAAGAGATGGAGGTCTCACAATGTTTCCCAGGTTGGAGCACAGGCAAGATCTTAGCACATGATGGCCTCCAACTCCTGGGCTCATGGTATCCCACCTCAGCCTCCCGAGTAGCTGAGACTACTTAGTCCTTTAATTGTGTAACTCTATATAAAATGATCCCAGGGGCAGGGAGAGGAGGTTGGTAGTATAGCACCTAGAACACATTTTAAAATAAGAAGCCTGTTTATACTGAGGAAAACAAACTGGAAATATTTGCAAGTATCTTAAGCTATTAAATGATATTTGTATGTAATCATCAGTTGATTTAAGTTTATAGTAGTCTGCATTGTCTAGTTTTGAGATACCCCTCCTTAGTAAGTCAGTCTCTCCCCTGAAACCCAGTATGTCATTATTTTGTTATATGATGACAGTTGCTGAATTGTTTCTGTCAGTTAATGTGCCATTAGCTGAGCTATTTCACGAGGATATTCTTCCTAAGATGAAGAGGGTGTATTTTACCTAGGGATATTCATTTTAAGGACTTCAAGGCTATAGTTTCTACTGAACCATGTAGGTAACAAGGAGACATCTGAAGACACAGGATCCAAGCCCCGATCATTTGGAGTTGCTTTTGAATTTCTTTATTCATCTTAAAATGCTGCCAGGGGACACTGGATTTGAAGAGTCAGCTAAGTGCGAACAATAATCTTTGAAGTCCTAAAAGGGCAGGAGAAGAGGATAAAACACAGCAGATGATTTAGCAGAGAGGGCAAATTTTCTTAGGCTTTAACTGGAGCAAATGCTGCCTGGCCAGTTTTGAATAATTATCACTAAGACCACCACAGACTCCAGAGCTCTGCTGTATTAATTATTGATTTCAGATACTTTTGAAACTGTTGACTGACCAAACTTTACCTCAGGCTCTCAGCTACAACATCAAAATCATCATCATCCACATCATAGCAGTAATTTCATTGAGCTCTTCATAAGAACTCAAAAAATCTTGGTGCTGTAATTGTTATTCTTAAGTTTCAGGCTCTGTGCTAATCAATTAAAATGTATCATATCATTCATTAAGATGGTCCTCTCCAACTTTACAGATGATGAAACTGAGCTCATTGATGTGAGGTGACCTATTGAATGTCATGTGGCTGCAAGTCATGAGGCTGGCATCTGAGCTCAGTTCTGAGTGCAGGGACCACATGCTGTGTCTATATGTTACGCCCTCTAGCCACGCCCTGCCACCCACTCCTCATGAGGCTCTCCATCTGCATGACCACGTGCCCTGCTGCGGTAGGTAGAATAATGAACACCCACAGATGCCCACGTCCTGATCCCTGGAACCTGTGAATATGTTATGTTACAGGGCAAATGGGAATTAAGGTGGCAGGTGGAAATAAGCTTGTGAACCAGAGACCTTGAAATGGGGACGTTATCCTGGGTTATCAGGGTGGGTCCAAGGTGATCACAGGAAGAAGAAGGCAGAGGATAGAATCAGAAAATGTATGATAACAGAAGCAGTGATTTTATGTGAGAAAGACTCAACTTGCCATGGCTGGCTTTGAAGAATGAAGGAGGAGCTATGAGCCAAGAAATGCTGGCAAATTCTAGAAACTGGAAAAGGTAAGAAAACAAATTCTCTCTGTGATGGTTAATTTTATATGTCAACATGATTGGGGCCATGAGGTACACAGATTGTATATTATTTCCAGGCATGTCTGTGAGGGTGTTTCCAGATGAGGTTAGCATTTATTTAAATTGGTGGACTCAGTAAAGTAGATGAACTTCCTCAGTGTGAGTGGCTCTCATCCAATCCTTTGAGGGTCTGAGTAGAACAAAAATCAGAAAAAGGAAGGATTTGCTGCCTCTGCTTTGCTGCTTGAGCAGACACACAGTCTTCTCCCGCTCTTGGATTGAGATTTACAATACTGGCACCCTGGTTCTCAGGTCTTTGCACTTGGTCTGGAATTACATCATTGGCTTTCCTGGGTTTCCAGCTTGCAGACAGCAGATTGTGAGACTCTTCAGTCTCCATACTTTTGTGAGCCAATTTCTCACTACATACATATTTCCTATTGGTTCTGTTTTCCTGGGGAAACCTTGACTCATACACTCTACTAGAGCATCCAAAAAAGAAATGTAGCCCTTTTGATACCTTGATTTTAACATAATGAGACTCATTTTGGATGTGTGACTTCCAGAATTGAAAGATAATAAATTTGTATTGCTTAAGCAACTAGGTTTGTGGCAATTTGCTATAGCAGCCACAGAAATTTATTACACCTGCTATGACAGAAGGAAGACCTGAGCTAGCGGCGGCCCTGGACCAAACCAGGGAACACTGGCAGTAGCAGCCAAGCAAGACCCTCTGCAAACAGACAGTATGCAGCCAAACACAGGTGTAAAACCAGAGATCAGTTGTTTCCTCTCATATGCCAAGCACTGTGAGGTAGGAGGTAGAGAAACATGTTATAAGCACAGAGAAAACTAAGCAGGAACATGACAATGGGTGAGGCAGCCTGGCATATAGGGCATCTGCCATGTCAAATAATAACTGTCATTATGTCTAAATTATAAAAATGTGGAATGATTTCTTACCCTTAACTGACTTTTAAATATTTATCCTATTAACTAACTCAGAATTAAATAAGTTTTGACAATTAGACATAGTGATGTTCATTGGTTTGCCATTATTACTAATTCATTCATCATCAAAAATAATCTAAACTCAGTGTTATCTAATTCCAATTATATTCAAGGACTTTCAAAATTTATAAGGAAGGATGAGGACAGATATTCAGATATACAGTGATGAGACCACTCTGTATGGATTTGGGTTTTTAAGACTAGGTCATCGTAGAGAATTAAGTGTGAATTTTCATTTTGCTTCTTAATATCTAAATGAGCCAAGGTGAGTTATTTCTCCTTGATGATACTCAATTATTTTTGCCCATAAAATAAAAATAACAATATCTACCCTAGAGAATTCTTGTGAAGATTAAATGGGATAGAGTGTGTTTGTGTGTGTGTGTGTGTGTGTGCATGTATCTAATGCACAGATGACTGTATTATCTAAAATGGAGATACTAAAAATCTACTTTTCAATGTTGTTCAAAAAAATTAGAGTTATTGTCTTAGAAATGCCTGACATTAGATAAAAGAGACCTGTACACTGTTGGTGGGAATGAAATTAGCCATGATGGAAAACAGTATGAAAGTTCCTTGGAAAATTAAAAATAGAGTTACCATATGATCCAGCAATCCCACTGTTAAATATATATCTCCAAAGAAAATGAAAGCAGTGTGTCAAGGAGTTAATCTCCACTTATATGTTCACTGAAGCACTTTTCACAATAGCCAAGTTATATAATCAACATAGGTGTCCATTAGAAGACAAATGGATAAAGAAAATGTGTTGTATATATACACAATGGAATACTATTCAGCCTTTAAAAAGAAGAAAATCCTGTCATTTGTGACAACATAGATGAGAACGGAGGACAATATGTTAAGTGACATATAGCAGACACAGAAAGATAAATACTGCCTTATCTCACCTTTATGTGGAATCTAAACAAGTTGAGCCCAGAGAAACAGAAAGAAAAATGGCAGCTACCAGAGGCTGGGGAAGGAGGAAACTGGGGAGATATTGGTCAAAGACCTAAAATTTCAGTTACACAGGAGCGTAAGTTCAAGAGATCTATTGTACATCATGGTGACTACAGGTAATAACAATACATTGATTACTTGACAATTGCTAGGAGAATAGAGTATAAGTATTTTCACCGCAAAGACAGATAAGCACGTGCGGTGATGCCTGTGCTAGTTAGCTTGACTTAGCCATTCCACAACACATCAATACATGAAAACATCGTATGGTGTATCATAAAACTGTACACTTTTTACTTGTCAACTAAAAAATAAAGAAATTCAAAAGAGAAAATGCCTGACATCATACCTTGCATATAACTGAATTTCAACACGTAGTTATCATCACTAGGGCCACTGCCACTTTCATTACTATCCAACCATGGTGGTCACTGAGGGACAAGAGAGTCATAAAGAGAAAGGAGTTGAAGACTCAGGTTTTTTCTACTCCTTCGAGACCTTGTTTGTGTCCTGACTGTGGAGTCTAAAATTGGATTGGATTTACTTTCTGTTTGAAAGATGATCTTGGTCTTGGAGGACAGAGGTTCTAGGAGAAACAAAGCAAACCTAAAGCTGGTTGCTTACGCTTGGTTTTTAGAAAAAATAAAGGGAAATCTTTGGGTTCACCAGGATTGGAAACAGAAATAGTACATTTTCATAATGACTTTCCTTCTTAAGCAATGTACCTGAGATGCGATACTCAAACAGGTTATAGTGAGTCCTGGGCTATTGGCCTTATGATTCAAAGGTAGTTTTCACAGAGAAGCAATTAACTAAACACTAGCTATATTTGCTTTCCCAATCAAACAAATTATAACTTTTAAAACTATAGCATAGCAATAAATTAGAGTTGATGCAACTATTTAAGGGGATAAAAAAATTTAGATTTATAGAAGTATCTTAATCTAAAAGATCCTTCTCTGATCTGATTTTGAGTAAAGCAAGTCTCTTCACCCCAATACTTGGTTTGGGGAGAATAGTCTCTCTCACTGAGGTCTTGAGCATAACCCATTTTTCTGTTGCAGGATTTAATCAAGATCCCTAGTTACTAATGGGTTTCCTTGGCTTGAAGACTAGTGCAGTATTACAGTCTCTACTCCACACGATTTGTCTGAAGAAAGAAGTTATCAGCATAGACAGTTTCCTTTTGTCCTGAAGCAGTCATATTTAATCACCAGCAGGCTTTCTGCTGTTATTGCGAATCCATCACTTGCATCTATATAAAATTTATCTTTTTACTGAAAGTGCTAAAAGAAATCCCAGTTTATTTTCAAACCTGATTTTAATGTTTTTTTTTAAAGTTCCTTTATGTGACATATTTTATTTCTTTATATCCACCTTGTTCCACAAAGCACTTGGTTGATGAGTTTCTATGGTTCCCCTATTATTTCTCTGACCACTCTTTCCCAATTTTTTTTCAATGCTGATGTTTCCCAGGAGTGCATCCTTGACCCACAGCTACTGGCAGTTATTCAGCATTTTCTGCATGTTATGCACTAGCTTACTCAAAACAAGACAATACTAATATATCTCTCCTTGGATAATTTCATGTGTTAGTATAGTGCTAGCTTCTGTGAATCTGCTGACCACTCCCACTCTACTTTTGTAGCCTCAATTCCAGGCTCATATATCCATCTGTCTATTCAACTTCTCTACTTGATTATTCCAGAGGCAGCTGACACTTCTGTATTGCTCAGGTTAGGCTACGTTATATAGAGGGGCTTAAAATAATAGAGGTGTATTTCTCTCTTATGTTCAGTGCACCTCGTGGGTTGGCGTGGGGGCTCTTCTCCACATTGTCCTCACCTGGGGACTCAGGTTGACAGAGCAGCCATTATATGGAGAATTGTCAAGGCAAAGAGAAAGCTCTGAGGGTCTCACACTGGCAGCTTTTTAAAAAGAACTTATTGATCAAAACAAATCATATGGCCTCACTCAACCATGAGCGAGCTAGAAGATATAGTCCCTCCACATGTCCAGAAGATGGAGAATCGAACATATTTAGAAAACAGCATTAATAACTATCACAGTTTTCATAACAAAATTCAGCATAATTTCTCCTGAACCTATTTTTCTTCTCTTTTCAGCACCTCAGTTGGTGGCAGTACCATCCACCCAATCACCGACTGCCAGAAAGCTGGACTCAAGGAGAAGGACTAGCACCCACGTTGCAGGCTCACCATGTCATAGGAATCTTTCTAAATGTCATTAATTTATTTGCAGGTGTAATTAATAATGAACATGATGAATCTTAGCACATTCTGCAAATGCTATTGCTTATAAGATTAAATACGATTTCCTAAATATTTGTTAAAAAAAACTTTAATGAACAAAATATTCAATTACATATGGACATAAAAATATGCCTAAACACAGAATTTTCTCTTAATCTTTTCTAATTTAGTGGAAAGTAACTACTGATGTGGTTAAATGAGAGACGTTCCTTTCTGGCTGGTATAGGTAACAACTCAGACCCATAACTCTAAAGAGCCTTCTTTCCATGATGTTACTTTAGCAAAATCCTTGCCTGTGAGTTGAGAATCTGCCTTGTGTCTCAACTGCTTACATTTCTTCATTCTCTCATCTATTTCTCCAGAATGATCGCTTGGCATGCACCCTACTAAGAATTAAATGCACCCTACTAAGCAGTAAAATCTCAAAAGTGAATTTCTCCTCTGTGCTCAAGGAGCTCACAGCTGCTGGGCAGGATGGGTGGCAGTGTCATACTGACACTATATTAGTTTGCACGGAGAGTGAACTCAAAGTGAACAGCAATGAGCACCCCCTGGGGGGTCTGAGAGGGCTTCACAAGGATGTAACACTTGAATTGGGTCTCGAAATTGGAGTGAGAGTTTGGTGGTCAGGGGTTTCAGAAAAAGCACTCCGGGTTGAAGAAGAACACAAACAAGGCTCTGCATCCAGGAAGGGTTAGACGAGTGGAGAAACGCTTTGAGGCTGGGGAGTTAGGACAGTGACAATGAATGATGAGACAAAACTGGAAACAGGAACAGCTAGATTTTAAAGGACTCTATATTATGCCGAGAAAGTTTTGGATTTCAATCCTGCAAATATTTTGAGGAAATGAAAATGTAATATGGGACCCAAATTGAACCTAAGAGACAAGGTATGCGACGCCCCTTGATGGAAGTCCTCTTAAGACTTACTTGATTTAATTAAAATCCATGAGAGCTAAAGGGATTTCTGAGAAAAGATATTGAATAATAACAACAATTGGGTTTCAGACATCTACACAAATGCCTAACACACTGGAGGCAACCAATGGAAGCTGATCACAGAAGGCTCAGGGATGCCTGAAAGAGAATAAACCCCAAGGGAAGAAAGATTTGGTTCTCTGGGTCCAACTAGTAACAGAATGAGAGAAAGGGAGAGGAGTGGTTCCAGGTACGTGATAAATGTATCCCTGACCTGGCCACCCTAAAGGGGTATACAAGCCCTCTAAAGGTAGAAGATAGAGTACAAACACTACCTGTGAAAAGTCAATAGAATGTTAAAACATCAGAAAACAAGCATAGGACCCTATGACAGAGCCTAACATTTATCACAAGAGTTCACTTTCCAATACATTTCACAGCAAAGAAATGTATGAATAATCCTAAGCCAATGATGGCAGACCAGACAATACGGGTGGGGGCCCAAGTGGAATGATGAGACACTGCCTGGACAGTGATCTGGGTGCAGGTGTGCCTGGGGCAACAGAGGCATGCTGGTTGTGAAAATTCTGGTGTTGTAGGCAGTAGCCCAAAAGATGAACACCGTGATGCACATGTGTATTGTAACATATCCAGGCACTTAAGGAAAACAAGAAGAGAAAGAGTCTCTTTAAGCTTACAAAATTTGGGTGTGTATTATTAGTACAACTTCAGTAGCTCAATGGATTGCTAAGGTTACAGGTAGACCATACCTTTTTATAAGAAGGGGAGTGAAATGCCCTTGTTTACATTTTTAGAAGTGTCATTCCAGGAGGTAGAATAAAAGATGTTTCAGAGAGGACAGGAATAGTAGAAAATTAGTTAGAATATTTATAGTAATGTCCACATTAAAGATAATAAGGGATTGATCAAAGGCAGCAAAAGTTAAAAGAGAAGGAATGGAGCTTGAGAGAGATTTTGGAAGTAAGACTGATTAGAGTTGGTGACACAGGAGAGGAGAGAAGAGAGAGAAGTTGAAGAACTACCCAGATGTCTGGAAATGCCATTATCTGGTGATAGGGAATTCAGGAGAGACTGCAGATTTCCAGAGAGACCTTGTCTTCCAAAAGAATGTGAGTTGTGAATGGATAGAGATATCAGGCCACGTTTGAAGACAACCTGGCACTGCTAACTTCAGCACTGACCCCATTCTCTCCATTGCCCTAATGGCTTAAGGGTACAGAGAGTACTTAAGCATTTTGGGATATCTTTCCACATGGAACTTTGAGACATTCTCTTAACAACTTCTTGTTTTGGTTTTTTCAACTGTGATATAACAATAATATTCTTGGGTAAAAATTGATGAGGTAATCTTTGCCAAGCCTTTGAGAACTTTGGCTGAAGGCTCATTATAAATGACTTTATGAAGTATTGATGAATACTTCCAGTTTGCAGGTTAGCATGAAAAGATAAAAAAGAAGAACTACTCTTCTTTGAAAAGGTATCTTCCTCATATGATTGTTTTTTACTGAGTGACAGGTAAGAAAATTGTGAGAGGAGGAACAAAGGAAGTAAGAGGGAGATAAATAACACTAGAAATGCTACTAGGATGAGTATTTCTCAGGTGTGGGCTTCAGAAAGCCAGGGGTTAAAATCACGCAAACACATCATATGGACTTGTTCCAGGGAGGCAGGATTCCATTCCTCACTGTCAGCATAATTCATGGCTCCTGTAAGCTCTTGCCCACGGAGGCAAGAATCAGGCCCAAGCTTTGAGTACATATAGAGGCTGACGATGCTCTGACAGGGACACAATACTGCATAGTAACCAGAGCCCACAGCTAACTTTCAGGAGGGCAGAAATAGCCTTGGGGCCCCAAAAGTGTCAGGCAACAGGGCTGCATGGTGCTGAGTACTTGTCAAAATAAGAAGTGGCTCAATTAATTGATTAAAAAAATGGTACACACAAGCCATGAAAACAGAGACCCACAAGCCAAGGACTGGACCATCTACATGAGCTGCTTAAACTTGTAATGGGGCTGAGAAAGTCATACCCCAAAAGATGGTGTTTTGACATGTTAAACTGAAGAAGAAAGCTCAAGGTCTCTCTGACCTCCCCACTTCTTGCCTCTCAATCGTTTCTCTCTCCTAAAGTGCAGGATAAAGTTGTTCCCTAAGTTTCCTCATCTCTCTAAAGTCCAGACCCATCAAAGATGAAAACAGTGACCTCTGGTTCCTTCCCTGAGTTTTCATTAACTGAACTCCTATTACGGGAAGAAAGACTGAAATCTGTCAACACACCCGAACAGACTTCTGTCACAAACCAGTCTGCTCTATAGCTCCAACAGACTTTGTCTCAGAACATTGCATGTTTTTTAAAGCCCATTGAATTCCCCTAAACATTATTTACTACCACCCTCAAATTATCCACAATTTTCCATCTCCATTGTCTCTAAGGAGAAGGGTAGAGAAGCATCTCCACCCCATTGTGTGATGGGTGATCACTGTGGTTCACCCTGTGCGTGTTAATAAACTTGTGTGCCTTTTTTACTATTAATCTATCTTTTGTCAGTTGGTTTTCAGCAAACCTTCAGAGGGTGAAGGGGACATTTTTACCCTGACCCCTACACCTGCATATTGTTTGGGCTTCATTTCTCCATCATTGTTCATTTTAATAGGAGAAATAGAGAATGGGGCCTGAGTTTTGTCCTTCTCTCTGATCTGCTTGTGCATTTTTCCCTTCAGTTATTTTTGGTCTTTGCTTGACATTCTGACCTCTCAGACTTTGTTTAAAAGCAGTCTTCCGCATTGATCTCACTGGGAGCTGCAGACTGAACCTGGCAGAGACAAAACTAAAACAGAAAGTTTCAGGCCAATATCTCTGATGAACATCAATGTGAAAATCCTCAATAAAATACTGGCAAACCGAATCCAGCAGCATATCAAAAAGCTTATCCATCACGATCAAGTCGGCTTCATCCCTGGATGCAAAGCTGGTTCAACATATACAAATCAATAAACATAATACATCACATAAACAGAACCAATGACAAAAACCACAGGATTATCTCAATAGATGCAGAAAAGCCTTCGATAAAATTCAACACCCCCTTCATGCTAAAAACTCTCAATAAACTAGGTGTTGATGGAATGTATCACAAAATTATAAGAGCTATTTATGACAAACCCATAGCCAATATCACACTGAATGGGCAAAAGCTGGAAGCATTCCCTTTGAAAATTAGCACAAGACAAGGATGTCCTCTCTCACCACTCCTATTCAACATAGTATTAGAAGTTCTGGCCAGAGCAATCAGGCAAGAGAAAGAAAGAAAGGGTATTCAATTAGGAAAAGAGGAAGTCAAATTGTCTCTTATTTGCAGACAACATGATTGTGTATTTAGAAGACCCCATTGTCTCAGCTCAAAATCTCCTTAAGCTGATAAGCAACTTCAGCAAAGTCTCAGAATACAAAATAAATGTGCAAATATCATAAGCATTTCTATACACCAATAATAGACAGAGAGCCAAATCATGAGTGAACTCCCATTCACAATTGCTACAAAAAGGATAAATTATCAAGGAATACAACTTAACAAGGGATGTGAAGGACCTCTTCAAGAAAAACTACAAACCACTGCTAAAGGAAATAAGAGAGGACACAAACAAATGGAAAAACATTCCATGCTCATGAATAGGAAGAATCAATATCATGAAAATGGCCACACTGCCCAAAGTAATTTATAGATTCAATGCTATCCCCATTAAGCTACCATTGACTTTCTTCACAGAATTAGAAAAAAACTACTTTAAATTTCATATGGAACCAAAAAAGAGCCCATATAGCCAAGACAATCCTAAGCAAAAAGAGAAAAGCTGGAGGCATCCTGCCACCTGACTTAAACTATACTAAAGGTATAGTAACCAAAACAGCATAAGTACTGGTACCAAATCAGAGATATAGACCAATGGACAGAACAGAGGACTCAGAAATAACACCACACATCTACAACCATCTGATCTTTGACAACCTGACAAAAACAAGCAATGGGGAAATGATTCCTCATTTAATAAATTGTGTTGGGAAAACTGGCTAGCTGTATGCAGAAAAGTGAAACTCGACCCCTTCCTTATACCTTATACAAAAATTAACTCAAGGTGGATTCAAGACCTAAAACCATAAAAACCCTAGAACAAAACCTAGGCAATACCATTCAGGACATAAGCATGGGCAAATACTTCATGACTAAAACACCAAAAGCAATAGCAACAAAAAGCCAAATAGACGAATGGGAGTTAATTAAACTAAACAGCTTCTGCACACACACACACACACACACACACACACACACTCACAAAAAAAAAAAAAAAAGCTATCATCTGGGAAGGAGAGGATGCAGGGAGTGATGTCGGCTCACACAGTGCAGCTCAGGAGATAGCTCCGGGTACAGCAGCAAGGGTACACATTCAGGTAGGACACTCTTGTTGTCCTTCCCAGGAGGTTTCATGCCTCTTGATTCTATTTATGTGCCACTTCAACTTACAGATGTTTACTCTTCTCTTCCAAGAAGCTATGCTTGTATTTTATAGAAAGTAGGTTGCAATCAGATGAATGCATTCCAAGTAATAAAGTTCCAAAATAGTCACAGAGCCTGTGATGCCAACTACCTAATTCGCCGTTGCTTCTGTAACATTCTCATTGCTTGAGTCAGGAATTTGATCTTCTATTTAAAAAAAAAACGTAGTAAAAATGCTATTTATAAGATTTGCTTCTATTTGGGGGTCATGGCCACTGCTTTCCAGGACTGTAGAGATTCGCTGGCATTTTAATTATTTTATTTATTTTAAAATTTATACAAAAATTACCTGGGTGTGGTGGCATGCGCCTTTGGTCCCAGCTACTTGGGAGCCTGAGGCAGGAGAATTGCTTGAGTCTGGGAGTTCAAAGTTGCAGTGAACAGTGATCATGCCACTGCACTCCAGCTCTTGGTGACAGTGTAAAATCCTGTCTTAGAAAAAAAATTTTTTTCTGCTGTTGCCCATCCAGGGTGTTGCCATCCAGCAGCAACATGCAATTTGTAAACTTAATCTTTGCTTCAGCAACGGAATCACTGTTTGATTGGGTTGGAATTTCGAGAGGTAGCATAAACTGCCATGTCGACAGTCGCTTTAGAGAAAAGCGAACTTGTGAACAATCGTCTTTCTGGTCCCATGTCTGAACTAATTAAGCCTCCAAAAGTTTGCGGACAGGGCACTCAAAAGAGTTAGAGATGAGCCTCTAAGATTCTCCTATCAGGGGTAAAATGATATCACCTAGCAGTCCTAGAGTGTAATGATACAATAAAATAAGAACATAAGCACACACTAATTTCTTCCTGGTTTACCCCATCAAGGTAAATGCCTGGGTTCCAGTCCTATGTAAATCTGCCCAGGTTTCTGAATCTATGGCAATACTAAACTCTTCCAGATATGTTTGGTGTTTAGTGGCCCTGATGCTCCAAATGGTGTTGAATGAAGCATTGCTGTTACTGCCAGTGAGCGCCAACATTGATGCATGTGGGACTCTGCTTTTTCTAGTTGCTTCTATTCATTCCAACAATTCCAGAAATGGTATCAAAGGAGAAAAACGTTAGGATTAAACTCGGTTTTCATAAGTTTTCTTAGTTTCCAAGGGAAACTTTAGAGAATAGTAGAGCTTTTCCTCAGGTACTCTCAGCTGTGCTTCCTCTCATTTAGGTTTCTGTCGTCTTCCCTAATGAATCAGGCTGTTCCCCTGTCTGCAGCTGGCCTCCAGGGGATACTTCTGGTTTTCACCTTGACCAATTTCATACACCCCGAGTCTCTCTCCCATCTCTTTTCCGTCTAAGTTCCTTCCCCATCTGGTAGATAGGAAGATAGGGGGAGAGGGTATGGAAAAATAGATAGGAGGATGGGTCTTGTTTGTTTGTTTGTTTGTTTGTTTTTGAGATGGAGTCTCACTCTGTCACCAGGCTGGAGGGCAGTGGTGCGATCTTGGCTCACTGCAACCTCTGCCCTCCCAGGTTCAAGTGATTCTCCTGCCTCAGCCTTCTAAGTAGCTGGGACTACAGGCATGCACCACCATGCCCACCTAATTTTTGTACTTTTAGTAGAGATGGGGTTTCACCATGCTGGCCAAGATGGTCTCGATCTCTTGACTTTGTAATCCGCCCACCTTGGCCTTCCAAAGTGCCGGGATTACAGGCATGTGCCACCGTGCCCATCCGGTTCTTGTTCTTAAAAGAGCTATGTCCTCTTACTCTGAAGCTGACAGTCGACTTCTTGGTGTTCACTCATATTTCTTTCCTCCCAGATTCTGTTTCTTGTGCAAATATACCCTGGCGTGACAACTCAGCCAGACCTTCAGATATGATCGAATACTCTGAATGGAATAAAGACAGATTATCCAAAACCATGTGCTGAGATTCATGCTTTGCCTACTTGAGGCTCTGACATCACTAAAAGAATCCTAAGTTTTAGAGTAGTGTCTTCAGTGCGATTCTCAGGGAACCAGACTCTGAGTTGAAGATTGGATTGCTGGAGTTATTGGAGGGTATCCTGGGAATATTTACAAGAAAGCAAGGTGGCAAGATTGGGAAGGACGCAAGGGGAAAACTGCAAGGTGGTTGCAACAGAGACTACAGCCAATTCCATGGAGAGTTCTGGAGCTGGGATGGTCTTTCAGATTTGTCCAGAATTGAGGCAAGGAGGTCAGACTTTTGCATGACTGAATCTACCAGTCATTGCATGTGGACTGCCAGTCACACCCCCAGAAAGGGTAGAACCCTGGGCAAGGCAGCCGCCTTCATGGGAGGGCAATTCCCAAAGAGGGAGTCACCAGTTAATACTCATGGCCACTGGGGGGAATGAGCGCTTTGATCCAGAAGCAGGTACTTGTGTGGCCCACTCCAGCATCCACTCCAAGTGGTAAGCATTTCTTGTTTTCTCTTTTTTTCCCCCGCTATGGCCAACCTGAAGACTTCGGTACTATGTAATCCTTCAAACCCAGGGATAGAATATAAAGATATACCAAATATTTTCATATTTTTAATTAAAGAGAATTTCTTCTATAGTTTTGTCACTGTCATTTTTTCTTTGTATTTGTCATTACAACATAACACTATAAAATTACCAGAAGAATAATGATGCCTTTATTATACAATTTTTTCCACAAATACCAAAAGGGCATGTTTTCCCCTTTTCATTCCATGCCTCCTTTCGGTCCACATCTGATGAGTAAAGCAGGCAAGATGGTGCAAATACGTAATCACATGATCTATTGCCAACACTGCATTGCCCAGAGTCGGTGACAGATGAAACCTGTTAGCTGCACCCAAACGGCCCCTCCACAAGGTGTGTCTGACTGGTACTGTAACATTTACTGGCTCGACAAATCCTTTTGAAAATTCTAGTTAAGCTTCACCTCCTGTAAAATAATCAGACCCCTATTTGATAATTCTCACTCAATATTCCCCACATCCTACTTATATCTCTTTATTTTTCATATTTTTAATTAAGGACAATTTTAAGTGTGGTTTTGTTACTGTTGTTTTGTTTAATTTTTCTTCAATGTGTTTGTTTTTATAGCACTGTAACACTACCAGAAGAGTAATGTTACTTTTACTTATATAATGTTTCCTACAAAAATCAGGCAAAATGTTAAAAGCTCTAATTATAATTAAATGATTTGAATTCTCCCATTCAGATGTTCCTGTGCATTATTCCAATTGGAAACCAAGTCAATGAAGAGAAAAAGGCATGCAAGCCACCTGTGTTTCTGAGGTAGATCTGGGAGGTTCGGTGTCATTCTGGAGCTAATAGTTTTTGTGTTGGGTCCTTGCTTCCTAGATTGTGGCTGAGACATGATGGTCTTGTGGTCATCAGTTGCTCTGGCAACTTCCTGACTCCTTCCCTCCCTGATAGTGCTAGAGGTAGTGCTTACCCCGGAAGAGTAGCTCTGTGGTATTACTCTTGGAATTAATCCTTCACACTCAGCCTCTAAGGGTTTTGTAAGCATCTAATTTCTTTAATTACATTTCTTTATATTTGTTCACTAAGGCTAAATCCTGATCTGTAAAAGCCAGTAAATTATTTGAAAATGTGTGTCCACTTATTTAGAAGCATTAAGAAGCTATTTTTGACTATTTTGTCCTAATGTGTGTCATTTCATTGTCCTAAATGTTACAATTCCCCTGTTGTGTGGTCCCGACATCTCCGCCTACCCAGAAATTTTCTCACTTCCCATTGAGGAAAGGATCTTTTGTGAAGTGCTAGACCTTTTCCAAGTCAGTTCTTTTATCCTCCTTGGTCTTATCTTTCTCTTGGATCTTTGAATTTAAAGAGTACCCAGAAGGCGTAAAACAGAACCTAGGTAATCTCTCAGGAGCCCTAATCTCTAGGCAGGCAAACTCTTTCTAGTAGAGATAACTTGGCCCTCTCTGACAAAGTCAATTTTTCACCCTTGAGTCTGAGGCCAGTTGCATGTGGCAGTGGCTGTGATCTGCAAATGAGGAATTATTTCCTGCTCTATCCCCTAGTGATCATGGTTCCCATAACATTAGCAGTTACCATCCCTATTTGGTAACAGACCAACATGAGAATGTCTATTTGCTTCCTGTCCTTCCAAGATTCTTTGCAAGCCTGGCATAGCTCCAACACCAGCCAGAAAAAACTAGCTAGGGATCTTTCTTATGTATTCTCATTCTCCCACCATTTTGACCTTTACCTTGGCCATATCAAACAGAAGAGCCTTCTTATCTTCAGACTCCTGCTTCTAAGTTATTTTCCTCCTCTGGTCCATCCATTGGGTCAAACTCTTTGGAAGAGTCCACTTGTCCTGGTGACTCAGCTTTCAAAACTTGCATCTTTCTGGCTGACTCTGTGGCTAACCTCTGTAGCAGGTTCCCTTTCTCCTGGTTCCCTGGTTTTTCAGCCTTTTCCCCCTCATCTAGTGATAGCTCCTTGCATTCTACAACTAGGGCCACCCCCATAACCCCACTGTCAAGTTTCTTGAGGGTTATAAAATAGTCCCTTCTCTTCCAAACTTGAAAATGGATAAATCAAATTTACACTGACCTGGATTTAATGTCCTTGTAAGAAATTTCATAGTATGAGATCATGCCAGGCATGTCCCACTCAGCCCTAATGTGTCTCCATAGAGACCAGTTTAAACACACTGCTCAATCTGCTGTGTCTACAACACGCCCAGTCCTCAGAGTCACGGTCAAGTGTGAACAGCAATCAAAGGATGCAGGAGTCTGCCGAGGTTGCTCCAAATACAGGTCAGTTTTTATGGGGCACCCCGACAGTAGTTTTTGCCTTTTCCAGCATATAATTCTTTCCAGCAGTGCTGATGTGTTTAGCAGGTGAGACAATGTGGATGTGTGACTTTGTGATTTATCGCTGTATTAAAGGCCAGAGTCAGTAAAAAACTGAATAAGTCAGCAGTACCCAACAGCCCTCTACACAAGGTCTAACTGATCTGTACAGTTTCTCCCAGGAAGTGATGACTTAATTCCACTTATTTCTACAGACAGGCCCTAATGCCTTTCCCTCTTTTGTCAATGATCTTACAAAAGAAGGCCACCAGATTGCAGGGGTGCTGGAAGAAATTTTTTACACATATATTTATTTTTAGCCAATCCTTTAAACTTTTATAAAGGACATATATATAATATATTACTTCTATAGTCACTTAATGAGAAGGATACATTCTGACAAACGCATCATTAGGTGATTTGGTCATCGTGTAAACATCATAGAGTATACTTACACTTAATGATGTAACATCATGGAATATACTTACATTCTAGATGGTGCAGCCTACTAAACACCTTGTGTTAAACACCATTGCTCCTAGGCTACAAAGCTGTACAGCATTTTACTGTACAGAATACTGCAGGCAATTGTTACACAGTGGAAAATATTTGTGTCTCAATATATCTAAACATAGAAAAGATACAGTAAAAATACAGTATTATAATCTTTTGAGGCCACTGTCATATAGTGGTTCTTCATTGATTGAAATGTCATTATGTGGCACATGACTGTTTATCTAAACATAAAAAAGGTGTAGTGAAGACATGGTGTAAAATATTTAAAATGGTTTACCCATATTGGGTACTTATCATGCATGGAGCTTGCAGGATGGGTAGTTGCTCTGGGGCGAGTCAGGGAGTGAGTGGTGAAGGCCTAGAACATGACTGTTCACTCCTAAAGACTTTATAAACCCTGTATGCTTAGGCTACACGAAATTTATTAAAACAGTTTTTCTTCAATAACAAATTAACCTTAGTTTTCTGTGACTTTTTTACTTTATATATTTTTCATTTTTTTTTTACTTTTTTACTCTTTTGTAATAGCAGGTTAAAACATAAATACATTGTAGAGCTGCACAAAGATATTTTTAATATCCTTATTCTAGAAGCTTTTTTCTATTTTTATTTTTTTTACTTTATAAGCTTGTTTGTGAAAACTTAAGACACAAACACACACATTAGCCTAGGCCTACACAGGGTCAGGATCACCAATCCCACCATCTTCCGCCTCCACATCTTGTCCCACTGGAAGATCTGCAGGGGCAGTAAGAAGGCATCCTATGCTAACAATGCCTTCTTCTGGGTATCTCCTGAAGGACCTGCCTAAGGCTGTGTTAGAGTGAACTTTTTAATATGTATATAAGTAGAAGGAATACACTCTAAAATAATGATAAACAATTTAAGAAATACATAAACCAGTAACACAGTTGATCATTAATTATTATGTACTGTACATAATTGTGTGTGCTATACTCTTATGTAACTGGCAGTGCACTAGGCTTGTTTACACCAGCATCACCACACACATGTGAGTAATGTGCTACATTACAATGTCATGATGGCTATGACAGCCTTAGATAATAGGAGTTTTCTACTCCACTATAATCGTATAGGATCACCATCATATGTGCTGTCGACCAAAATATCGGCTGTGTATATATATGTCTGTATATACAACATGTATATGCATATAGTATATGTACGCTGTTTTTTAATAAATATACATTTATAAAGGCGTATGAGGTCAGTTATGTTTTTAAATTCTTAGTGCTGTGTGATGAAAATCTGGAAAAAAAATACTACTTTAATCAATCAACTCAACATGTAGCACTGTACTAGTTTCTAAATATTTGAAGCACCAGAATTGATGACATAATAATTTTCCTTCTACCTATCGTTTGAAAAAAATAGAATATTATGAATTCAGTAATTGTTGAAAATGGCAATGTATTTTATCACTGTGGCCTATACACATGGGAAAAATAGTATGTGCAAAATACACACTTTGCCTATGTTACACTTGTAGATTTCTTTGCAATTAATTTATGAACTCCCCAGGAAGTCCAACAACAGCTTAGCAACAGCTGATAAGCATGTTTCTTTCTGTGTGCCTTACAAGGTCTTAGGTTCCCAGCCTTACATATATCTGACAACTTATTTGTCTGAAAAAGAAGTAGCTGTCTAAGGTGAGGTGTGAGGAATGGTAAGACTGAATCCCCACTAGAAAGTGCATATACCTTTCAGAAAGTTCTCTTTAGTAAACCATTCATTAACCAGGGAATACCTCTATAGCTTATCAGAGTTACTCCTCTCTCAGGAAGTGAACAGCTCAGTATAAATGGCTCAAGGGTGGGACAGTAAAGTCTACTGAGGTTTGTAGTGGATGAGGAAGTGTCTTTTAAATACTATACACTGAAAATATTACTTGCATTAGCTTTGTGCTGCTTTTCTTTTACACATATTAGCACTGATCTCTATAATTTAACTTTTAAATTGAAGGTATGTGACATCTATAATTAGGGTCATGTCCTTCTAAAGAGGATGCTTTAGGTGGTGCTAAGGAAATTATTTCATCCTCAGAGTCCTCCAGAGGTAATGATGAACCAGAATGAAGCTGACAACCAAAGGTTTTCATTTCCTTCATCAAAATAAGAAATGGAAATGAACACACAAATGAATCATGAGCCCTATCTGATTGTGATGATTTAAAAGTGAATACCTGTGTGGCTCACTAGTAATATATGAGGAAAAGAAATAATTACATTTAAATTTTCTTATCATCGTGATTGGTTTTCTGCTTTTCCTGAAGCTAATGGATTATGCTTTTGTAACACAGTGTGCACTAACGAGTTGGTGCATTCTTTGTGACCAAAGCAGGTCACTTAGTCTTCCTTTGTCACCTCCTTCTTCAGAATTTAATTTAAGATACTGTCAAAAGGAAAATGTTTACTGTAAATGAGTCACCCTTTGCTGAAATCATTTTGGCAAATACAACCCTAACAGAAATAAATTCACTGTAATTGTTTCATATCCCCTGAGCTCCCTTAAGTGCCCATCTGGCTCTTGTGCTCTAGGTGAGGGCACAGAGGGGGGTAAAGAAAGCTTGTTTGCACCATGTAGCATTCAAAGATTCTATTTCTTCTGCCTGGAAATCCCCCGACCCCTGCCCATCTCCAACTAAAATCTACTACCATTTAACACTTTTGCTTAAATCACACTTCTTAGGGCCTTCTGATCTCCATTTAAATTAGGCTATCTTGTTATAATCCCTCATTGCACACTATATTTTCCCTTCATGTTGCAATTTGTTATAATTTTCCTCATATTTGTAGCAATTTATACCATATTTATTTGTGTGATTGTTTGATGTAATATACACAAGAACAGAGTTTGCACCTATCATGTCCCCACCTATATCTCAGAATGTTCTGTGGCTCATTAGATGAAGTTCAAGATATATTTATTAAATACATAGACTTTTTTCTACATAATTTTAATATCTTCTATTTTAAGGCATTGGAATTTAGGCAGATAAGAACACCCTTGGTAGCTTTTGTATCAGCTTGTCACTCACTGTTATTCTCAAAGAGAAATGAAAAACTCTCAATTACTTAAGCAAGGTATTGGGATTGTTGACATATCTCTTTCAAGAACAGAGTAATTTAGTAAATGATGGTTTGATTTGCTGAATAGGTACCAAATCAATCATCTATTTTCAGGTTTGGTGACTCCTAAATCAAAATTTCCACTAAAAGGTTAATATACATGAACAAAAATTGGGGTTCACATTCTTGGTTTGGGGAAGAAAATGCTTTGGTATTGAATGCCTTAAGATCCGCAATTAAAAACACAATGGAAAACAAGGCTCAAGCTGTTGTAGTATACTAGTAGTCTTTTCCCCAAGATTCTATTAAGAAATAATGAGAGTCCAAAAGTTGCTTTCAATATTGTAAGAAACACCAAGAAACATCATACATTCCCCCTCAGTAAGATTTCAGAGAATAACTGAACTGTCTTATTCCTTTGATTTTGATTGGAATTTGATTACTCAAATATGATTGTGCATGGTGGTCAGTTACTTTTTTAGGCTAAGAGCAAATATTACATCAAATTAATAAAAAATAGAAGTCTATTGTTTACTTTATAAATGTAATTTGTTTGCTAGACAGCATTGTTCAAATACATAAGTGCTAATGAGAAAAATATTCTAAAAGGCATCACTAATGGTAAAGAGTTTAGGAACTTCCATATCCAACAGTTTCAAGGAAAGGGATGAATGTCTTCTTTGCTAAATAATGTGACAATTTTCTTGCTGGAGAGCGGCATAAATTTGGAAATAAATAATGAAAATCAGCACTTACAGTTGGCCTATTAAAAAGCCTTAATTAGTGATGGTTCCTGGGAGGTCCTAAGGGTATGACATATGTTCTATGGAAATAGAAATTAAGAAATTCCAAGCAACCCAGGAAATTAATCATTTTCTTAATTCCCAGCAAATGGTCTTGACTCTCGCTTTACAGAAAAATGAAGTATTATCAAATAGGAATTTCATTACCTTGCCTGGGCCTTATCTGGCTTGCATCTACCTGGAGGGGATGTAGTACCCCTCCTGTGTCTAAGACTGATACCTCCTCTGTGCTTTGAACTCTATTCCCCTCAACCGTCTCAGGACTATACTGTTGAAGGACTACCCTTTTCTTTGTTCTGATCTTCAGTCTTCATTTTCTGTCTCTCTAGTGGTCTGAGCTCACTGGCTCTACCACATCAGCACTTAAACAGTCAAATGTCCCAGATCTTAAAAAGCAAACAAGTAAAAATATCTCTCCAACACACAATACGTACCAGGCATTGCTACTTCCCTCCTTTCTATGGAAAGAATTGCCTATATTTTCCACCCTCACTACAGTGCTATTTACTACCCCTCAACAGACCTGCAGGCTGGACTCAGCACTCGCCATTCCACAGCAACAATTCTGGCCAAAATCACCAACAAAATTCTTGATAGTGAATTTAATATACATCTCCTTGTCTTTATCTTACTTGGCCTCTAGGCAGCCTCTGAAAATACTAATGAATCTTTTCTTCATTCATTTATTCAGCAAATACATCTTGATTACCTTCTAAGAGACAAATAGTGATCTATGTGCTGAGAATACAGCAGAAAAGAAAAGTAAGTTTTGAAGCATTTTTTTCTGTTGGCTTCAGTTACATGAACTTTCTTGATTTGCTTCTGTTCTTCTGACCTCCCATTTTTAAATGGTTTATTCTCTTCTTGTCTTGCAAATGTACTATTTTTCATCTATGTTATGCCTGGTTTCTATCCACTGCACCATCTGTATAAAGTTATTCCCAATATGAATTTGGAAATCCACATCTCTCTCCTGAGCTTCTGCTCCATGTATCAAGCTTCTCTTTTAAATTGTCCCCTATCAGTCTTACAGGATGCTCCAAGTCCACACATGCCAAACTGGATGCTGATTCTGCTCTGGGAGTGACTCACTGTTCCTTCAGTTGCCTAAACTAGAATCCTGGTCATTACCTGCGATTCCTCCCTTACTTCATTCTCAACCAATTCTACCTCCTATACAGTTTTCCAGTAGTTGCCGTCCCATTTTTCCTCACTTCCACAGTCCACTTTAAGGCCATCATCATTTCTTATGGGCCTTCTCATAACTCTCTAACTTCAGTCTTGACTCGTCTAATCCTGTATCTTTCAGTCTAATGTGCTTTCTAAAATGATATATCTGATCATTTCCTTCTTCCTTAAGACCTTTCAATGGATCCCAGGTTGTTTTCTTTTTTTCTTTTTTTTTTTTTTTTGACATCGAGTTTTGCTTGTTTCCCAGGCTAGAGTGCAGTAGCGTAACCTAGGCTCACTGCAACTGTGAGCACCTGGGTTCAAGCGATTCTCTTGCATCAGCCTCCCAAGTAGCTGGGAATACAGGCACACACCACCATGCCTGGTTAATTTTTTGTGTTTTTAGTAGAGACAGGGTTTCACCATGTTGGCCAGGCTGGTCTCTACTAAAAATACAAAAATTAGCTGGGTTTGGTGGCAGATGCCTATAGTTCCAGCTACTCGGGAGGCTGAGGCAGGAGAATTGCTTGAACCTGGAGGCAGAGTTTACAGTGAGCCGAGATTGCACCATTGCACTCCACCACCTTGGATGACAGAGCAAGACTCTGTCTCAAAAAAAAAAAAAATCTAACAAACTTACAGTCGCCTCTTTTCAAATTCTATTGTGTAGTCTGTTACAAAGTTCACTGTGGTGTCTGACAGCTGCCATTTTAGAATCTCAGCCAAAACTTTCAGTTTAACAGCCTGTTGAACTAGCAAAGCAATTCGTGTTTTCTATTAAACAAACCAGTCAAACAGCAAACTATCATGACAACATAGGGTTTGCCCCAGAGAATGCAATGGTTGTCCAATCAGAAAATTTATAATTTTAATTCATTGTAATAATGAATTAACAGAGAAAAATGTAGTCATTTTATTAGGTGTAGGAAAAGCCTTCAAAGATAAAAGATTAAAAATTCCCAGAAACCTAGGATTGAAGGAAATTTCATAAATTTCACTTATTTGATAAAGTATATTTTCCCAAACATACAGTAAACATAAATTTTAATGATGAAATGATAAAAGATTCCCATTAAAGTAAGAAAAAGACAAGTATGTCTACTGTCATCCCTGTCATTCAATATAAGTTTTTCTAGTCAGTGACAAACACCAGAAAACACAGAAGCTATAGAAAGCTCTAAAGGGAAGACAAAATTGACATTTTTTTTCCTGACAAGATGACTGTAGACATAGATGACCCAAGAGAATTTACAAACTATCAAAACTAATGAAAAATTTAATCAAGGCCAGTTGATATATGTTCAACATAAAAATTAACTTCCTTATAAATAAGCAATAAACAGTAAGAAAATGTAATAGGGAATAGTTACAAAAATAAATCTAATACTAAAACTACAAACCCTTTATGGGGAAAATTATAAGACATTATTCAAGGGCATAAAAGTAGATCTAAATAAGTAGAAAAACATACCATGTTCACAAAGACTCAATACCATACAGAGAAGTCTCCTTAGCTTAATTGACAAAATAAATGTCATTCCAATAGAAATTCCAAATATGCTTTCCATGAAATAGAGCAGATATTCCAAGATTCATATGGAAGAAAAAAAGTTAAATAACAACAAAGGTAATTATTAAAAAGCAAAATAGGGAGACTCCTCTTGCCAGACGTCAAAAGATTTATTACTGTATAGATGTATATTATAATTAAGACAATGTATCGTCATGTAACAGTAGACAAACAGATAACTAGAACTGAATAGTGAGCCCAGAAATAGACCCAAGCATATCTAGGTTCTTGATATAGAATTGAGAAGACAGTGCAAGCAAAATAAAATAATAAGGTGTTCAATAAATGCTGTTGGTATAATTCAAGTTCCATGTAGGGAAAGAAAATAAAATTAGGACCTAACTAATATGATACAGAAAAATAAACGCTGGATGTGTTGAAGACCAAAATATTTTTTAAAAAGAAAGTTAAAAGTCATTGGAAGATACTAACTTTAAGATTCTGGAATGGGAAAGATTCTTTTTTTTTTTTTTTTATTTATTTTTTTTTATATATACATTTTTTTTTTATTGCATTTTAGGTTTGGGGGTACATGTGAAGAACATGGAGATCGTTGCATAGGTACACACATGGCAGTGTGATTTGCTGCCTTAAACAATTCAGCTTGCAAAACAAAGCAAAACAACACAAAAAGGGAAAACATTAATAGAGGAATTAATAAGAATTAATAAATAAATTAACTGATATATTTAACTAAATGAAAGTTTTAATGACTTTAATTGACAAGAGGCACTATAAACAAGTTAAAAACAAAAAGCACACTAAGAAAATATATTTGCAACTTATAGCCACTAAAGAAATGAAAATATGCTCACTTTTATTATGTATTAGAAACATGCAAGGCAAGAAAATATGGCAGGTTGGTATTGGAGGAGGTATAATTTTTAATGATAGGAAACAGGAGTATACTTATGATCAAAAAGAAGGAACGGTGGAAAGGAAGAAAAGTAAAACATAGTAAGTAGATCCTAAGAGAGTAGTAACCTGGAGTTAGAGGCAGCATATGGAATCAAGAAGCGAAGAACTTAGGAGCATTAGGGAGAAAAACCAGGTTTTTCTCCTTAGAATAAAGCAAGAAAAGACAAACGAAGATGCCAAGAAATGTTGAGTTGGAGATGCAGAAATGCTAAAATCACACGTTTCAGGCTCTTAATTCTTCACAATGAGGGGAGGTCACCTATTGAGAAAGAGTAATACGGAGCTGGGGCTGTAGATTTACAGAGGGTGGGAAATTGTGGCTTAGTTGTTGGGGCAAATCCTAGATAGGCTGAGGCTTCCATATGGCCATTGACAATCCTACTGGAGTAGAGATCCAAATATGGAAACAGAGTGAACACAAAATTATCTCATTCACTTTAAATACTTAGGCTTAAAAAAATAAGTTTCCCTGTGAATATTTCTCCCCTCAAGAAAAGTCTAGATATCAAAAAGGCATTTCTCTAGAGAAATATCTACCAATCTAAGAAATGCTAATATGTTTAAAGAATTCTAATAATTTAGGCCAACACGCACCAACGAATGCTGGTTTCTAGCTGTTCACAAAATAGTTATAATAATTAGCCCAACAATTTTGTTTTAAAGGTCCAAAAGGAAGCCAAGTATGCAAAAGGCTGATGAAAATGTGTTTTCTATTTAACAGGTTACGGAAGAAAACCAAAAATATTGAAGGAGCAAACATTTCAAACAGAAACACTGGAGGGAGTCCAATTTCCCAGTAATCCCACTGGAGTAAGTCCAGTAAGATTTGTCTGAAGTTTAACCCCTTCTCATCCCAAAATAAGTGACCAAGACATAGCAAAAGGTTTTCATATTCTAATTAATTTAGAAAAATGAACTCTTTAAAACTAAATTCAACTAGTGTAAAATTACTGAAGCCAAATCACATGCAATTAAATCAGGGATTTGCACATGATGGCTAGTGGGCCGATTCAACCTGCATCTGTTCTTTTTGTCTTATGATCCATGATCTAAGAATGACTTTTAAATTTTTAAATGGTTTCATTTAAAGTGGTTACATAAGTACCTTCGTAATATCTTTGATTGTGATGCTTGGACAGCAAAGCTTAAAATATTTACGACTTGGCCCTTTACAGGAAAAGTTTGCCAACCCCTGAACTAAATGATCATGAGACTGGGAAAAGAAGAAAAACAAGCAAGCCTCAAGAGCAGAGGATATATTTCCAGATGTGATTGGAATATGATTATGATGTTGTTTAGCCAGTACTATTAGGCCATTTGCACTAATTTTTCCGTAATAATGAGGAAGTGTGCCCTGCATTTTATCATTTATCTCCATAGTGACTTTAAAAGAATCAATCCCATGCATTTGCAGATGGCTGGCATGGGCACACAGACTTACTTTGTGATGCTGTCTTGCTTGTACAGATCACTGGTATTGACTGTGGTTAACGTTATTGTAAGATAGATCGATCAAATGCATAGCCTCGAGGTGCATACCTGTGTTTATGAGTAACTGTGAGTTACTGAAGATGGTGGGTTCTGGAGCTAAAAGGACCATCTGTTGAATGTGATAAAGCTGAGTTGATGATTAGCCCAAGTGGAAAGCAAAGGGGATGGGTCTTCTTTGAGATCACAATGCCTTTCTAGATGAGCTATCAAAAAAGGCAAAACTTCCACCAAGCAAGATTCTTCAGCAAATAAAACTTGCAGTTTCCGGGGTCACAATTCCTTCCTGAATCCTCTGCATGTAATGTGGCTGTACGTGCATGTCTATAGGCAACGGTTGCCTCTGAATGAGTGGGTTCACCTCTGAATGAGTGTGGATGGTTAGTTCCACCAAGTGAGCTGTGGTTACAGTTGACTCTCTTTGGGGTGATTCACGCTTCTGTAACAACAGAGGTCTGGAAACAAAATCACAGTGCTAACAGATGATTTTTCTCTCGCTTTCTCTCATGTATGCTCTTAATAATCTCATGAGTTAATATTATTTTTCCCATTGCAGATAGGCAAGCTGAAACTTAGAGCAGTTATGCAACTTGACCAAGGCCGTGTCTCTAGTGTTCTTTCAGTTACATATTCCATAGCAAAATAGTGTTTGGCACTGAATTTTGGGCAGCGTGATTTTTTTCCATCACTTGTAAGCCTCCTCATGATAGATATGTTCATTATTTTTACTATGGGTTGGTGGTTTCACAGGTATATGCTTATGTCAAAATACATCAAACTTACTCTAAATATGTGCAGTTTATACCACAATAAAGATGTTAAAGATAAAAGTAAAAAAAAAAAAAACTACCGAACAAACCAACAATAGAAAAACAATTGTCTGAATTAATTATTGCATTGAGATTGGAAAATGGTAGTTTTCTAATTCTGTCATTCCTTCTACATTTATTAGCTAAAATACTTACAAGAGCTACCTTCCATATACACACTATTAAATTTAGTATCATTTTCGTCCCAGGAATTTTTTTAACTCGTATATTACAGTCCATTACTGTCATTATCCTTTTTGATGCTCAAACTTTGATGTTTTAAATTTCACCTGATCCCATATTCAGTTCACCTATTTCCATTAGCCTTTGAATACTGTCTTACTTTCTGGCACAAATAGATGATCCAGACTCACCTTGCATTTTACCTAAACATTATGCTTTCTCCTCCTAAAATATATTCTGGAGATTTCTCAAATCACTTTTCTCAGCACCTCTTCATTTTTTGACAGACGCATAGTAAGTATTTTACCCTAGGATTGTTCATTAAATCTGTTCCTTTGCTGAACTTGAAGTTATTTCCAAGCAACCCTGCACACATGTCTTTTTATTCCTGTGTATTGGTAGAATAGATTTCTGAAAGCAAAACTGCTTAGTCAATAAGATGCAAACTTAATTGTTGTTAGATGTTGCCAGATTCCCCCTACATGTATCGTACCATTTTGCACTTCTGCTAACAATGCAAGAGAGTCATCGTTTTCTCTCAGCTCCACAATGTATAGTTTCATACTTTTGGATTTTGCCTATTTCATAGGTAATAAAAGATTTGTCAGTCTAGTTTTAACCAGCATTTTTATTTTTATAAAGGAGGAGGAGCATGATTTCATATGTTAAAGAATCATCTGCATTTCTTCTTTGGCACACCATCTATTTATACATTTTGCTTATTATCCTATTGGGTTATTGGTTTTTCTCAATTTCTGGGACTGGTTTATATAAGGAAGATTAGCCATTTGTCTGTAATATAAATTGCAAAGAAATTGTCCGCATTTATCATTTGTGTCTTTTCCTTTGTATTACAGTTTTTTTCTTTTGTTTTGCAAAAGTTTTTGATTTTTATTTAGTCAAATTTTCTATCTGCTTTGTATGGCCTCTGCATTTTGCATCACATTTATAGGTCAAAGGTTATAAAGAAATTAACTTAGATTTTCCTTTAGTTCTCTTATGGTCTTAATTCCCTCACTTATATATTTGGCCAATTTGGAGTTTTTCTTGGTTTGTCATGCAAGGTATATATTCATTTTTATCTTTTTCCAAATGGATAACTTCCTATTCCGACATTATTTATTACAAATTCCATCTTTACCCTACTTGAGATGTTGTCTTCATCATATACTGAATTTTGGTATATTTTGAGGTTTATCTAAGAATTTTATATTCTCTTCCACTGGTCTATTTATTCATGTGCTAATGACATAATGCATTAACTAATGAGGATTTATGATACATTTTAATATCTATGTAAGCTTGTGCTCTGTTACTATTCTCACATTTTGGAGGATTTTTTTCTGGCCTTCCTTGCTTATTTAATTTTCCAAGTAAACTTGGGATTAGTTTTTCTGACTTCAGAAAACGTCTTGGTGTTTTCATTAAGATAGTATAAATTAGTGATTATAAAGTAACTTAGAGTTGAATTCTGATACTGGATCTACTTATCCAAGAATATGGTATATCTTTCTATTTAGATACTTCTTTTCATTTAGACACCCCCTTGGAGGGTTTGAAGTTTTAATCACCAAATTTTGCTTTGCACATTTTTATTAAGTTTATGTCAGGTATTTTGTCTCTTTTAGTTGCTATTGAGAATGAGAAAGAAAATGTGCAAGATTAACCTGGAATATCTTATTACAGCAGAAAGAAAAAAATTAATTATCAAAGATTTCTGAGGACATAGAAAAAGATATAGGACCCAATGGAAAGGCCTCCAGCTGGCCAAAGCTGAAGCAATTTGAGTAGCCAAAAGAATGATGATCAAAGTGGATTAAAACACAGTCAAACATGTTAAAATTCATAAGTTAATAATAAAACTTAAACATAATAATTAGTGATTCTTTGAAGTTTCCAGATCTATCAAGCATTATGTTGATAATTGATGAGAAAAGTAATAAAATATATAGCTTGCTTTCCCGTGTGAACTCCATTTCAGGACAATTCATTGACAAGCGAAAGTCCTTTTTTAAACAGGACAGTTACAAATGAAAAAGCAGGTCGGGCATGATGACTCACATCTGTAATCCCCAGTACTTTGGGAGACCGAGACAGGCGGATCATGAGGTCAGGAGATGGAGATGATCCTGGCTAACACGGTGAAACCCTGCCTCTACTAAAAATACAAAAATTACTTGGGTGTGGTGGCACATGGCTGTAGTCCCGGCTACTTGGGAGGCTGAGGCACGGGAATCGCTTCAACTCGGGAGGCAGAGATTGCAGTGAGCTGAGATCGTGCCACTGCATTCCAGCCTAGGAGAGAGAGTGAGACTCAATCTCAAGAAAAAAAAAAAAAAAGAAAAAGAAAAAGCCACGCTAGAATTAGAATATCATCATTTCTGCAATCCCTGATGAAACAGTGGGCTTAGATAACCATCATGAGATGATGACTAAAACCATTAGATAACAAGCTAATGAAGAACTTTATAACTGGTGGATCGGTCTGACAATACACGAACTCTCTGTCACATAATGTCTGAGACAGACATTTATGTCTCTCAATGTGATGCAATAGGAAGTACACAGAACCAACTATTGGTAAAATATTTAGTTACTACTTCACAGGAAATTTAGGGATAGAAGAACATGCCAAAAGGCCCTACGGCAAAATCCAGAACATGGGAATATACTATCAGACGAATGACCCCATCTCTTCAACAAAAAATGACAAGAGAAAAAAGAAAGGGGAGCTTTAACAGATTAAAATAAACATAGGAGAAATATCAACCAAATGCAATGAGTGGACCTTGTTTAGATCCTGGTTCAAATAAACCAACTGAAGAAAAAAAACTATTTAAGCAATGACGGTCACTAGGTGATGTTAAGGAATTTGTTCAAGTGTGATGATGGTTGGCTATGGCTATAAAATATTCCAATGGTATGGGGAAATGAGGGGAAAAAATGAAGGAAGAGTGATTCTGAATGTTAAGTATATTCAGAGTGCATTCTACTATAACTCATTACTTTTGTGGATGTTGGAAATGTCCCATAATAACAGGTCTATAAAACAACAAATTAGAAAAAAATAAATGAATGCAGTGCTCTAATAAATAATTGATTGAATCATGTAGCTTTAGGGATACTAAGTTCTTGGATTATAGAATGTTGATTTTGACTATGGTCACCAAAGAATCACATGTGAATTCAGGTTATAGGGAATGAAGTCCCAGGGCATGCATAGGAACCTGTCTTTGATAATGTAGTGGGTTGAATGGAGGTCCTTCAAAAGAGATGTCCTCCCAAACCTGTGAATGTGACATTTGGAAAATGCATCTTTGCAGCTGTAATTAACAATCTGGAAATGAGATCATTGTGGATTATATTGGGCCTAAATCCAGAAACAAATGCTATTACAAGAGAAGAGAAGGGGAGAAAACAAAGAGGAAAAAGTAACATAAAGACAGACACAGAGATAAAATTATACATCCGTAAGCCAAGGAAGGCCAAGGATTGCCAGCAATTCCCACAAACCAGGAAGGGGCACGGAATGGATTTTCCTTCCAGAATCTCCAGAAGGAACCAACCTTTCCAACACCTTCACTTCAGACTTCTGGCCTTTAGAACTGTGAGAAAATAAATTGAGTGTTTCAAGCAGCCTAGTTTATAATAAATTGTGGCAGCCTTAAGAAATGAATACAGGTGAGAAGAATGAAAAGGATGTACAGAAAGAGGCAGAGATGAGAGACAAGACAGACTCAAAGACAGATGAGAGAAGAGCTGACTTAGGGCCTGGCAGCATCCCTTTTCTCATGGAATGAAGCAAGCTGTACTTAAATTCCATTATTTCTTGAAAGGATAGAAATCAAATTTTCTAATGGTGGATTTCTGGAATCCAGCCTCCTCACATTTTTGAAAACAGGTATAATATTGGCCTAGCTCTCTAGTCTTCTGGGAAGATAGTCATTCTTCCTGATTCCTCAAATATCTCCTAGATAATATTGTTAAGTGAATTAATCTTCAATCTATTCTGCAAGCCCAAATCCATGGATTTATAAACTAGGTTGTTAATACTGAAGTATATGAATATGTTTAGTGCCATAGTGATTCTAAAGTTAAAATTTTGATCAATTTGTGGCCCAATTAACTTTACATTGCCCCAAGACTTTATGCAGGCTGCATCTTAAGTCTATACTATACTTTTGATCATCGGTGCAATCAAGAGAGTGTGGTTGAATGAGTACAGATATATTTACTTTTTTTTTTTTTTTTTTTTGAGACAGAGTCTTATTCTGTCACCAGGTGCCAGGCTGGAGTGCAGTGGTGGGATCTCGGCTCACTGCAACCTCCACTTCCTGGGTTCAAGCAATTCTTCTGCCTCAGCCTCCTGAGTAGCTGGGACCACAGGCACATGCCACCATGCCCAGCTAATTTTTGTGTTTTTTAGTAGAGACGGGCTCGATCTCTTGACCTCGTGATCCGCCCGCCTTGGCCTCCCAAAGTGCTGGGATTATAGGCGTGAGCCACTGTGCCGGCCAGATGCATTTACTTTGAAGAAAAAATAACTCTGGAGGACACTGTGGATTTGCCTACTCTGTGTCATTCCAGGGTCCTTCAAGCGCAATTTCCTCTACTTCAGAATAATAAAACTAAAAGCTACATCTCCAGGCTTCCTTGCAGCTAGGGTTTAGTTTCTGCCAATCAGATGCATTTATGGAAGATTTGGAAAGCAGCAATGAGGTAAAAGACTAGGTTTGGGAATACTACCATTTTGGTTGGCAGCACTACCCTGGCAATAGGCTGTATTCTGAAGTAGATTTTAGTTACCAGCTTTATAAGGATAGAGACTGGGTAGCAACCTCCTTTTCTTTTCTTAAAAAAAATATATTTGACAGATACAATGTGAGTTCACTAGATTGCTGTTACTGAGGTGCATTCCTGAAGTTCCAGTGCTGCTTTCTAAATTTCCCATCTTCCTGATTGAGTCAGAGGTAGCAACTCCACTGGTGAGCCAGTTCAGTGGTGATTTCCTGAAAGTTATTCCTGAAGGCCCATTCTAGAGCTCACTTTTGCATTCATCCAGTACTTTTATAAATGCCTGTTTTCCAGTTTAAATCTCTTTCGTTTTAAATACCACAGAAGCTTCAGCTTTATCAACTTGAACACCGACTGGTATGACTCAAGGTTCAGGTCCTGACTCAGGTGTACAATACTCTTCTACTGAGAATAACAGATGCTTATTACTGTCAGGTCCTACTATTGGGGAAAGGGCAGGTTTAAAAAGATTGCATTTGCCATCTCATGTTATGTTTTAAAATGCTCCTGGAAGGGCATACAGGAAATGTGAATAGGCCGGGCGCAGTGGCTCACCCCTGTAATCCCAGCACTTTGGGAGGCCGAGGTGGGCAGATAACCTGAGGTCAGGAGTCCGAGACCAGCCTTGACAACAAGTGAAATCCCATCTCTACTAAAAATACAAAAAATTAGCTGGGCGTGGTGGCAGGTGCCCATAATCCCAGCTACTCGGGAAGCTGAGGCAGGAGAATCTCTTGAACCTGGGAGATGGAGGTTGCAGTAAGCCAAGATCGCACCATTGTACTCCAGACAAGAGTGAAACTCCTTCTCAAAAAACAAACAAAAAAAACCCCAAAATAAATGTGAATAGTAGTGACCTTTGTGCAATGAAATTATGGGGCTTTCTGTGCTTGTTTCAACAAATGTAGTAGATGCTATAGGTTCACTGCATATATCTTATTGGCCCACATGGGATCACCTGTGGTTTTAATAAATAGTTTCATAACATACCTACAGCTTCCTACCTCATGCCTCTAATGTGGGAATGTGCTTGGCTTGAATGTGGTAGGTCAGAACTGCTGGAAAGTTGATGTTCTAAGAGTGATGGTAAGTGGGTAGATAAAGACCTCACATTCCTTGTCCCTCTGGAATGATTCTGAGACTTAATACCATCTCTGGGAGAGTCCTCAGTGAGATTAAGTCCAGTTGCCCACATGAGAAACTGACTCAGGAACACAGTCCTTATTGGCTTTCCTCCCTTTCCTGGCTTTCTTCCCCACTCCTTCAGGATCACTCCCACTTCCTAAGATCACATCCCAAATAAATAACTTGGGACCCCTCCCCTGACTTTCTTCCCCCCACTCCCTCGGGATCACTCCTACTTCCTAAGATCACATTCCAAATGAGCAACTTGCATCTCAAATTTTGCATCAGGGTAAGCTTTGGGGGATTCAAATTAAGAAGAAATAAACAAGTATTACTCTTACGATTAGGTGGAAAAGTTATTTTAAAATCCTGTTACAAGGGGTTGTCAATATGTCAAAATACCAAAAAAAAAAAGTTACAAAGGATATTTATATTTGGTTTTTGATTTGAATTGAAGGTACAAATCTTTTTTTCTTATTATCATGAGATCAAATTTAAAGTATAAACATGGAGATTTTTTTGCACATCCCTGAGTTCACTGAAAATTTTTTTATCCCTCCAAAATCTGTTTCAGTCATTCACAGCAGAGTCAGAAAAGAGGGCCCAAAGGCAAGGCAAAAGCAATAAAACAAAATGAACAAGGAAATAGCTATCTGACCTTAAAGAAATAAATATTTGGTTGTATACTTCAATAGTAATATTTTCCCATACCAAGAAGCTAAATGACTTTTGCAGTGTCCAGGAAAAAGAAGTGTGGAAGAGGGGGGAGCCTGTGTGTACAAGGCAGCATGTGAGAGGGCAAGAGGGTACTGAGGGCTGGAAGTCTCCCTCACCAGCAGGACCACAGGGGCAGGTGCAATCTAACACAGTACCCTGGTCTTATTGGCCACTTAGGACCACTGAGCTTCAGGAGTTAGCACTTTGTTCATCAATTGCCTCTTTGGGACTTAGCCTCAACTGAGCTCTGGAAGCTTGCCCAGCTCACCATCTGACCCATTCATGTGGGCAATATCTGTCATATATGCCAATATGCTTACATACTCCACCTTCCCAAACAAGATGAGGAAGTCAGGACCCCTTGGTGTGAACGGTAAATCTTGCCTTTGAGCAAAGCGCAACCCTATAAAACTGCCTTGAAATTGCCTACTGAGCAGGGAAAATGATGAAAGCATTCCCCCCATTACATTATGACTGCTATTACTAATAATAATTGCTGCTTATTTCAGTCCTTATGATCTATGCTTTATATTTAATTTCACAGCAACCCTTTGAAGTAGGTATCTTCTTGCTTTCAGTTTACAGAGGGGGAAATGGAGATGTGGACACAGTAAGTAATGCAGGGATTGGACCATTATGCAGAACTAGACTTCTGACACCAATGTCTGACTGAACATTTAACAAATATAGTATATATAGCACAAATTCTTACTACTGTTGTATCGCAAACACAAGAAATGGAAGAGACACATTTAAAATTGGGCAAAAAAACGTTAAAAATAGTTATGTTGTTGGACTAAGAACAATTAATCACCTCCCATTGTCCACTAAAATATGACATTATTTATCATTCTGGTGTTATTTTACTCCCTCTGATATACAGCTAGAGCCTTGGGCTTTAAATCAGGAGCATTAGTTTTTCATTTTAATGTTATGGAAAGAATAGGCTTGGTTTGCACCATTTCTTACTTATGATATCACCAATACCATTAGGACATACTCATTCCTTGTTCCCATTACAAATTTTATCACAATAATACGGTACAATACTAGGATTTTAATGGTTCATATATTCTGTGGAACGGGATGGTAATAAAGTGTAATGCTTTGACCTCAGCTTTTTAAATGTAGATGCATTGTCTATTTCCAGCTCACCTAGCTCTCATCTTTCCTCATGCTACACGAATGGGGATGAGCTAGAATGGACAGTCACTCAAAGCAGGAAATATTTACCAAGTGGAATAAAACTATTTATCAGCCTATTAAAAGTGCATAGCTACTGGTGTTCCATTTTGAAAAAAAAAAAATCACCATTGCTCCTCAAGACAGAGAATACAAGGAGAATGCAGAACAGAAAGACACGAATCAGCTCTTATGACAGGGATTACAACAAGAACAGAAAGAGATACATTCATCATCCATTCTTGAGGCAATGGCTGAACTGAGAGCTGGAAGCACTGCAAACGCAAGTTTCTTTTTCCTGCCGTTGGCTTCATATATCTGTTAACAAAGTGAAAATTATTAAAAGATGAATCAAAGGCAAATTCAGTATCAAAGAACAGCCTCATTATTTATTTAAGACTCATACCATAATTCAGGTACAACCCAGAAATAGGATCATACCCTTTATGGAGCTAGCCAAGAAATATCCTGACTGAAAGGAAAAGCTGGATCCTATGTTTCATGGTTTGAGCTCCCTATCACTGATCTTTTATCACAGACAAGACTCTTAAAAACAAAAATTACAATAATTCTTGCTACAATTTTCCATGACAAATGAAGTGCTGTGTTCTTCTGGTAGCAATTACGTGTCTGTCACTTTTCTACAAAGTGGTGATATCAAGATGAAAAAGCTCTACCCCAAGATGTTGGTGAAGTTCAGAAGAAAGTCTATGGGAAAGCAGAGGGTGCTGGCAGAGGAAAGTGAGTTGAATTATCTTGGAAGATTTAAAATGTTTTATTGATGAAACATGGTGGCTTCACACCTGTAATCCCAACACTCTGGGCGGCCAAGGTGAAAGGATTGCTTAAGGCTAGAAATTCGAGACCAGCCTAGGCAACATAGTGAGACCCCTGTCTCTATTAAAATAAAAAAATAAATTAACTGGGCGTGGTGGCACACACCTGTGGTCTCAGCTACTTGTGAGGTTGAGGTGGGAGGATTGCTTGAGCCCAGGAGTCTGATGCAGCAGGGAGCCATGATCGTGCCACTAGACTCCAGCCTGGGTGGCAGAGAGAGACTCTGTCTCTTAAATAAAATAAATAAATAATTGTTTTATTGTTTGACCATCATTTTGTTAATCCGGAAACTCAGTTTTCAAACCCCAGAATTAATAAAGGTCAGTTGATTTAATCATACATGCATAATTCATGGAGAAGTGTGTAAGTATGTATTACATACAAGGAGAATGCTAATTTATTAATGTATTAATTTATAAAGAGAGATATTGCTACACACGAACTCCAGGTTTAATTAACGGGATAGCCTGATAATCCATCCCCCCTTATAGCAGGGAAATTCTGGAGACTATATCGGGCAAGTCCATTGAGAAGGCCACGGCATTCTTTTCCCTTATGAACTCTTAACTATTCCTCTTTTGTCTGTATTTCTATGCTTTATTGGTAACCATATTGCTTCTCTTGATATAAGCCTTCTTTAGATTTGTTACTACTGTGTACACTATAATAGATGTTCCCTGCTTCTTATTTTATTATTTTTAGATCCAATGAAAATTTTGTATTTAAAATACATTTGCAAATGTGTAATCCATGGTGTCCAGTTGGTATTATATAAATTGTCCCAGAGATAGTCTGAAAAAAGTGGCTTACTGTAAAACAGTTTTGGGAAATGCTGCATACTACATGCCATTATTAATGATTCATAATGCACTTCAGCATATTAAAGAATTTGAGAAACTCTACTCCATAAATACATTTATTAAGTTTGTCAACCTGGTGTTTCCCCCAATTTTCTGTCCAGGAAAATCCTTCATCTTGTAGCATCTATTAAAATCTTGTAGAAAACACTGTCTAATCACATTGCTGTGTGCATCTTTGATCACTTAATTTCCAACCAGATTTCTAAAAATAATCTGGACTATTGATGTGTCTCCTATAAAAATAGATCATTCTGAAATAATTTAGGAACCAACAGTGTTAATAAATCCATAAGCATTTTCCCAAACTCCAAATCCATATAAACAACATCAGAATATTATTAATCACCATATCTTATTTCCTTTCTAAACATTTCTTTAGTTTGGTTCCCTTTCTTCATCCTGCAGCCACACCTTTTTTGAGCTATTACTTTGCAAAATGACTCACTCCTTCATTTGATTCTCCTCAAATTTGTCTACATTACCAGAGTGATCTTTTAAATTATTCTTTTTCCATTAACAAAGAACTTTAAAAGTAATATATGATCATTTTAGATAATTTGGAAAGTACAGAAATAGATACAGAAGACACTAAAAATAAGGCATTAATTCCACCATGAAAAGAAAACCATAGTTAATGTTTTAAGAATTGTCCAAATGTTTTCTTTTATTGGGCTGGGCAAAGATTTTATAGAGAAGATCGCAAAAGCATAGGCAACCAAAGAGAAAATAAACAAATAAAATTTTATCAAAGAAAAGTGTGTGCACAGCAAAGGAAACAATCAACATATTGAAGAGAGCACCCTGCAGAATGGAAGAACATATTTGCAAGCTATTCATATAACAAGGGATTGATATCCAGACTATACAAGAAACTCAAACAACTCAACAGCAAAAAATTTACAATTTTAAAGTAGGCAAAATCATTGAATGAACATCTCTCAAAAGAAGGCCTATGAATGGCCACCAGGTATATGAAAAAATGCTCAACATCACTGATCATCAGGCAAATGCAAATCCAAACCACAGTAAGATATCATGTCACCCCAGTCAGAATGGCTGTAGACAAAAGGACAAAAAATTAAACATGCTGGTGAAGATGTGAAGAAAGAGAAAATCTCATACACTGTTGATATGAATGAAAAGTAGTCCAGCCATTATTGAAAATAGTATGGAGGTTCCTCAGTAAACTAAAAATAGAATTACCATATGATCCAGCTATTCTGCTACTGGGTGTATATCCAAAGGAGAGGAAATTAGTATATTGAAGAGACATCTTCACTCCCATGTTTATTGTAGCACTAGTCACAGTAGCCAAGATATGGAATCAACCTAAATGTCTATCAACAGATGAATAGATAAAGAAAATGTACTCTCCATATATACCATGGAATACTACTGATATTCAGCCATAAAAAGAAGAATCCTGTTATTTATTGCAACATGGATGGGTTTGGAGAACATAATGTTAAATGAAGTAAGCTAGGCACAAAAAAATAAATACTGTGTGGTCTCCCTCATATGTAGCTAAAAATATTGATCTGATAGTAGAGAGTAGAATAAGAGTCACTAGAGGGCGGGAGGGGGTAGGGAAGGGAAGGCAGCCAGAAGTTGGTTAAGGAATGTAAAATTATAGCTAGACAGGAGGAATAAGTTCTAGTATTCTACATCCCACAATTATTAATAATTTATTGTATATTTTTAAATAGCTAGAAAAGTGGATTTTGAAAGTTCCTCACAGAAAACATAATAACGTTAGAGGTGATTGATATCATTACACATTATGTGCATATATCAAAATATCACATCATACCCCATAAATATGCACAATTAATATGTGTCAACTAAAAATAACAATAAAAGCAAAAAACTTGTCCTTTGCCTACATTGGAATGCTAGTACTTTTCTTAACTGATTTTAAGACTACTTATTTATTAAGAATATTAATCCAAAAATTAATGTATTTTATTTGTTACAAATATTACTCTTAGGTTTTACTTGCTTATATGGTCTTTTTTTTTTCTTCCCCTTTGGTTAACTCCTTCATAGGCAGATAACATGCAAATGTGATCATGTCACTCTCAGGAATAAACCTTCAGTGGCTTCCAAAGTGACTCAGAAGCAATTTGCTTTTCTTTCCAAGCCTCAGGGTAGACCTCTCCTCCACATGTATTGTGCTCTAGCCTTTTGCAGCTACAGATAATTCTCCTGAAGAGGCCTCCTCCAATGGGACTGCTTCCTCTCACCAACATATCCATCCTGCCCCCTACACCTGGAAAACCATCATTCACCCTTTGAGACTCCATCCAAATTGAATTCTCTCATTCTCTTCTGCTTCCTGTATCATCAAAGTTTTGACACCATATTATAATAACTGTTTATTTATCTTTCTTTTTTGCTGATCTAAAAAAGCAGGAAGTTTTCTTATATCTACATTCAGAATCAGTAAAATATATGACATATAGTAGACTTCAATAAGGGACTGCAGGATGAAGGAATAAAGGGACTAGTAGAGGTATCCAGAAGAAAGTGTGATTAATTCTGCCAGGAGAAATAAAGAAAGGTTTTACAAGAGAAAGTAGTATTTGCAGAAGCTATGGAAGGATAAGTAGAAATTTGTTAAAAAATAAAAGAGTGAGGAGAAGTTATCTCAAACACAGTCATTAGTCAGAAGTTGCTATGTACTTTTACACTAAATTGGGAGCATGTGGTAGAAGATTATCTTCAGGTAAATATTATTAATGCAGATATTTGGGGCCATGGTGCCATTCAACAATGGGAAAAAATGTTTAAACAGCAGAAGACAACAAAAACTACCACCCTCCACAAAAAAAAATGGAAAACATATTCACGCAGGTTAGAGGGTCTCAAGGAATTCACAGGACCTAAGTTTAAAAGATGAAAGACTTGACAGCCTGACAGAGCAATCTGATCAAGTTTCTTTATAATCCTCTTAAACAACCACATGTCGCCTTTCGAGAAAGTAGTTTGCTATTGACATCAAAGGAAACTTCTCCTTAAAGCAAGATGAGATGAAGAATCAAGCAAGATTGGAAACTGGCCCAAGATAAATATTTTAAGGCAATAGGAAAATATTTGGGACATTTGGGGCAGGATAAAAAGGAATTAATGGGTTGTTGCTGAATTCTTGAAAAGTCAGTAAAGATATTAAAGGAAATCCTCTGCAGGGGCTGATTTTAAAAGTGATGTGCTAAATGCCTCTTGAGCATGCTCAGAGAGCAGCAGTACGTTATCAGGGCAGGAGACAAAATAATTTAAAACAGTGATTACATATATATGTGCACGAACATTCATTAGCTGGCAGAAAATAAAACACATTTGTTTGATCTATGTTTAATTTAGCTGCAGGGGATTTCATGATCTGAGATGAATTGATCATGTAAAGAATGTATAACCACTGACTACCTCCTTTCACCCAGTCCTAAAATTTCCAAACTTCCCATTTTCAGGATTTCATCTCCATCGTCTCTAACCAGAGACATTGTCCCTGTTGCAGACATTGTGGTGCATCACCCAGATCCTCTCTAGAGCATCCATTCTGGGGTTCATTCACCCAGCTGCTGGGAGTGTTGGCTCGTGATGGCTAGTCCCGTACCCTTCTCTGGGGGCTGCCCTCTGGGAAATGCCTCACTCGAGGTCATGCCCCCTGCCATGTTGATATAAGGGTCAAAGACCAAGCTTCCTCTTCTGAATTTAGAACAGTTCTAAATAGCCATCTCAGCTGCAGAGAACTCCATGTTATTAACTAAGATTTAGTTTGAATATGTATCACAGGTCAGCTTCTATTTCTACCCAATTTTTATTTCATCATTTTCTCAAGTGTCTTGTTTCTGAGTGTGATTGCCAATAAACTTTCTGTACACAAATTTTCTTCTCAAAGCCCATCTCCAGGAACCCTGTGTCAAAAAGTGGTAGAGTGGTCCTTAGAAACAATTTAAAGTGGGATTTTGGAGCTGCGTCATTCCCTGCCCAGATGACAATGAAGATCCTTTTTCTGGCAGTAGGTGGAATCCTCCTGGTCCTTGGCATGTGACATACTATAGTTGTGTGATTTGTTAAGATTTTCACTAATGAGGAACTGGGAAGGGATACCAGTGGAAGAGAAGGTGCTAGCTGGTATAATATCTCAAGCACTCAAAAGATACTAGGAAAATAGCAATGATAAAGCCTGCAGAACTGGGTGGCCATTACTAAGTGCTACTCCTTAGGTGCTGGAGAAAGATGATGGAACATTGAGAGTGATTGTCCTAGCTATCTATTGCTCTGTAACAAACCAACTCAATACTTAGTAGCAACCAAAACATTTATTTTGCTCATAAATCAGCCTCAGATGTGGTGGCCTAAATGCTAGAGGCTGGGATCACTCCCTCACATGTCTGGCAGTTGATGCTAGCTGTCAGCTAGAACAGTTACCCATGGCCCTCTCACATGACTGCTTCAATTTATCTCACCTTGGTAGCTGAATTCTTAGGGGGGAAAAGTCTCAAACAGGGAAAGAGAGTAACATGGAAGCTGCATTGCCTTTTATGAATTAGCCTCTGAGGTCATGCAGCATTTACTGTCAGCATTCTGTTTGTTAAGAATAAGCCACAACAGCTGGCTGGGACGTCAAAATCTGCTGATATGTTTAAACCCATCAGAATGATTAATCACTAATTTAAGGTAAGTTGTAAAAGTCAGAGAGCCCCCTTTATCACATTTTAAAAGACTCTCATCTTCTCTGTAGGTAGAGGACAGAACAAAGCTGATGATCAGCTTCAGGACTCCAGAGAATATTAAATGATCAACCTCAGCAAGTCTGCTATGCCAAGGGCAGAGCCTTAATGAGGAAGAAAGAGGAGGGTGGAATTTGGGTTGAACATCTTGGTCAATGCACTCAGGAACTTTGAACCTCCAGGTCGTTCTCTGTGCTCTGGGCCTGCAGAAGTGGCCCACTCCTTCCTTTAAATGCTGGCACCAGCGCTTTTGATGACAGTACAAGTGCTGAACCTCCTAAGGGAGGGAAACGACCGTACACTGAGAAGCACAGGCCACAGGAGCTGGGAGACTAAGATGGGACTGGGTCCAGGGAGTGCTGATCAAGTCACGTAATTGAGCACTCTTCTGAGGCACAGAATGTAACACCATGGCAGAGATCTCATGAGACAATGCTAATATGCCAGTAGGCTGGCTCTGGAAAGCCTAGGAAAAATAATGGTTAACACTCTATGAAATAGAAACACGAGCAAGGTGTAGTGGCTCATGCCTGAAATCCCAGCACTTTGGGAGGCGGAGTCAGGTGGATAGCCTGAGGTCAGGAGTTCAAGACCAACCTGGCCAACATGGAGAAACCCCGTCTCTACTAAAAATACAAAAATTAGCCAGGTGTGGTGGCGCATGCCTGTAATCCCAGCTACCTGGGAGGCTGAGGCAGGAGAATTGCTTGAACTTGGGAGGTGAAGATTGCAGTACACTGAGATCGCACCGTTGGGCTCCAGCCTGGGCAATAAGAGTGAAATTCTGTCTCAACAACAACAACAACAAAAAATAGAAACACCAGATGATTTGGCAAACAGTGGTGTAGGGAATCAAAAGACTCAGGAAAGCGGGTATATTAGAAAAAAAAATACATGCTACATAGAAGGTAAAAGGCCACAGGTTGACTATGTACAATGACAGGACCCAGAGGAAACCAGTCTTGCTGAGAAGCTCAGTGGTGTCTGTGTTCTCTAGGCCAAGGTGATGACAGGTGATGCTGTCACAGAACTGTTTCCCTGATAACAACAAGAACAATAGAATATTGAAATAATTGAGGCAAGTTGTAGGTGCTGAGCAGCCAAAAGCAAGTGAATAAAATGATCATTAGAAGTGCCAGGGTCAAATGGCAACTAGGGGAACCTTCCCTACAGAACGTTATGGAGATCGTTAATAGTACATGGAATCCCGGGGGACAAGGTAGATGAATAACCAACAAGTGTACTGTTCAATCTGTACCCTGAAGAAGCACAGGCCACAGGAGCTGGGAGAATAAGATGGGACTGGGAGAATAAGATGAGACTAATGGTGCCACTGATCTGACAGGAAGTGGAGCTCAAGTGGTAATGCCCACTCACCCACTGCTCACCTCCTGCTGTGCGGCCTGGTTCGTAACAGGCTGCAGACTGATCTGTGGCCCAGAGGTTGGTGACTCATGTTCTGGAGAACCTGAGATGCTTCCTGGAGGACCTGAGAATTATTGTTTACTCGCAAGACAAATTGAGATGCCAGATCATTGTGCAACCAACAGAAATTAATGAGAAAGATTAGGAGGCTGAGGCAGATGTCTCATTAAAATATTATGATCCCTGTTCTGTTTCTCGACCAGAGCCAGAGCCAGAGAGTAAGTGTAGCAACCCTGACCCCTAGATTATCTATTACACTCACTGCCTATCTTTCAACTCATATCTATGGCTACATATGTAGGTCCCCTAAGGACAGCTGACAGAAGGAAAGAGGCTTAAGAAGGACTTGACTTGGTATGTGGGTACAAGCACAGAATAAACCGCTGCTCTCATATAGCCCCACTCCAGGTGGCATCGAAAGACACAGGTGAAGGGAAATCATTCCAGTTATCAGATATGTGGGCAATATTCCTGATCTCCTACTTTGTCAGGAAAGAGAAGCGGTTTGCTATAAAAAAAATCTGGACTGAGCTGGGAACAGTGGCTCACGCTGTAATCCCAGCACTTTGGGAGGCCAAGGCAGGCAGATCACCTGAGGTCAGGAGTTCGAGACCAGCCTGACCAACATGGAGAAACCCCATCTCTACTAAAAATACAAAATTAGCCCGGTGTGGTGGTGTGTGCCTGTAATCCCAGCTACTCAGGAGGCCGAGACAGGAGAATCGCTTGAACCCAGGAGGCAGAGGTTGCCGAGACTGCAGCATTGCACTCCAGCCTGGGCAACAAGAGCAAGACTCTGTCTCAAAAAATATAAATATATCCAGATTGGATCTGTGTATGAATGGCTATGGTGAATGGCTGGGTGAATGGCAAAGGCTTGTTGGTCAGGAGTCTAGAAGGAGTAGCACAGGTAGAATGAGGGCTGGAAAGAGGCATGTGGGCGTACCTGTGGGAGTGGGCACAAGGCATAAAGACCTTGTCTTGCATGCTAACACCCACCTGGGAGCATTCCCCATGGAAGAGGCACCAAACAACCAAATAGACAAAATAACTCAGTTAGTCAGTGTCCGCTGGTTTCTGCCATCAGCTGTCCTGTTCTGGCGCAATCAGTGACACTCCTCACAGAAATGGAAAAGAATCCTAAAATTTGTATGGAAGCACAAAAGACCCCAAAATAGCTAAAGTAATCCAGAGCAAAAAGAACAAAGCTGGGGTCATCACACTACCAGACTTCAAAATATGCTACAAGCTACAATAACCTAAACAACATAGTACTGGCATAAAAACAGACACATAAAGCAATGGAACAAAATAGAGAACTCAGAAATGAATTCACACATTTACAGACAACTGATTTTTAACAAAGAAGATGCCAAGAACGTTCACTGGGGAAGGGACAGCCGCTTCAATAAATACTGTTGGAAAATAAATGGATATTTCATTATCATCCGTATGCAGAAGGACAAAACTAGATCCCTGTCTCTCATCACATATAAAACTCAACTCAAAATTGATTAAATACTTACATCTAAGCTAGAAGAAAAAATAGAGGAGATGCTTCAGGAAATTTCTCTGGGCAAAGATTTTATGAAGAGATCATCAGAAGCACAGAAAACAAAAGCAAAAATAGACAAATAGGATTATATCAAACTAAAAACTGTGCAACAAAGGAAACAATCAACAGAGTGAAAAGACAACCTGCAGAAACGGAGAAAATATTTTCAGACTATTCACCTAACAAGAGATTAATACTTGGAATACACAAGGAACTCAACAGCAAAAAATAAAAATAATCTGATTTTTAAAATGGACAAGTGAGCTGAATAGACACCTTTCAAAGAAGACACACCAATGGCCAACAGGTATATAAGAAATATTCAACATTATTAATTATCAAGCTTTTAGGGTTTTCTAATATGTAAGATTATATAATTTGCAAATTGGGACAATGTTTGCATGCAATATAAATCAAAACCACAATAAGGTATTATCTCTCCCCAGTTAGAATGACCATTATCAAAAACACAAAAAAATAACAAATGCTCACAAGGATGCAGAGAAAGGGGAACTCTTATACACCATTCATTGGAATGTGAATTAGTATGGCCATTATGGAAAACAGTATGAAGCTTCCTTGAAAATCTGAAAATAGAACTACCATATGATCCGGCAATCCTACTATTGGGTATATATCCAAAGGAAAGGCATTCAGTACATCAAAGAGATATCTGCACTCCCATGTTTACTGCAGTACTATTTCACAATAACCAGGATATGGAATCAACCTCAGTGTCCCTCAACAGATGAAGGGGTAAAGAAAAGCAATATATATACTCGATGGAATACTATTCAGCCATAAAAAAGAATAAAATCCTGTTATTTGTTGGAACATGAATGAGCTTGGAAGACATAATGTCAAGTGAAATAAGCCAGGAACAGAAAGATAAATACTGCATATTCTCACCATATGTGGAAGCCAAAATCATTGATCTCATATAAGTAGAGAATAGTGGTTACTAGAGGCTGGGAAGGAGAAAGGGTGGGGAGAATAGCCAAAGGTTGGTTCACGGATACAAAAGTAACGCTAGATAAGAAAAATATGTTCTATGACATTACGGGTTGATGACTAATTAACAGCAGTTTATTGTATGTTTTCCAATGGCTAGAAAAGTAGATTCTGAATATTCTCAACACAAAGATAAGTGTTTTGCATGATAGATACACTAATTACCCTGATCTGATCATTATATATTGTATACATGTATTGAAATATCACACAATACCCCAAAAATACACACAATTATTATGTGTTAATTAAAAATGATAATAATAAAAAGAAAGGGTTTTAAGAAAAGAGTCTATCAATAGTAGGGCCCCAAAATTTTATAATCTGACTTCTAGTTACTGTATGGGTTTGAATGTGTAAGTTTTCTGGGAGTTTGCTATAGTTTTATTTTCTCTGTTGCTTAGAACATCTTAAATGCCTACCCATCTCCCACTCTACTCACTTTAGCTACATTATCTCAGAAAATAGCTTATATTTGGGTACTCCAAACCCACTCATTCCACTATGAAAAAACAATCACAAACATGTTAAGTCATCCAATTTATTAGTGAGAGAGCCAGATCTAGAGTTTATGTTTTCTCCCTCTCAGCCCATGTATCCAAATTATTGGGATGGGAATGAATATGTGTCCATGTGCGCTTAAAAGTTTACATGTATAAATGTGTATGTGAGTTTGGTTTAGGGTGTGGAAATGGACTTGTTCCACTTTATTCACTAATATGGATGTCCAGGAAAAGGAGAAGCAATGGGCCTGGCTAAATTAGCAAACTGCAGAGAATGCTCACCATAAGAGTTGGGGAAGTATATGAATAATACATTTGCATAGTAACCACTTCGATATATATCATCAAATCTATAGAAGAGCCTAAGAGAATCTGTGGAATCAGTTATTTAATTCTTAATATGCCCAGAATAAATCTCAACAATCTTACCTCAGCTATATTAAGAAAATAAATGTTCATTTTATACTTTTTCAAATCCAAGATATGGCTGGCTTAAATATTGCCAGAGTTGACTCTGAGACCATATATTATGCTGATCAATATATTCCTATATATTTCCATGTCTTCAAGACCACATTGGTCATAGAAGTGAAGGATCTCAGGGTCATAATCAGAGAAGTGTTTAGCTGGAGCTCCTAACCTGTTTTATTGGTGGTCTCGAAGCACAAGTTCACCAATGGCTGCTTGTGCTAACATGCCTCCACCTCACCTTCATGCTGAGGAATGTGCCACCGTCTCTTTTCTCTGAGACTCTGAGGTCCAGTTATTATGCAAGAAAACCATTTCATCTCTTGGGTTTCATGAAAGGTACTTTTTTCTCTTCAAGTTTAGAAATCTGAATCCAACTCCATCCAGAAAGCTCTTCAGGATAACAGTGCTTTATGCTATATTCAAAGGTCTGTTTTCCCAGTGCTGATCTTGCATTCCCAAATTAGGAGCATCCTGTGACTTCCCCTGAGCTCCTTGCCAGTACACCCTCTGCAAGTGGGCAGAGGACAGCCCTCCCTTCCTTCCTTACTTCCTTCCTTCCTTCTCCTTCCTTCTTTCCTTCCTTCCTTCCTTCCTTCCCTCCCCTCCTTCCTTCTTTCCTTTCTTTCTTCCTTCCTTCTTCTATTTTCTTTCTTCTTTTGTCTGGATGCCTTTCACAGTTTACGCAACAGCCTTTGATGCACATTCAGTTTTCAATGTCCATAGAGCGAGATGGAGAAATACATTTCCAGAAAAATTTTATTATCACCCTAGACTGCCAGAATACTACCTCAGGGAAGTTAGAAAGTTAAAGAAAGCAGCTTAAGATCGTTACCTCATAATTCTCAAGCTGCTGTCTATGGGTGAAGTCACTAAAGAGGTATCAAATACAAGCACCGGCTAGAGAAGTGTTTTCCAAACAATGCATTAAAATATCTTCTTTAATATTTGAAGCTCTACAAGAACCTGAGAGGTACTTCCTGGAACTTCTAGAATGGAGCATCATATTCTGCCACACCTTCATTATATACGCTTTTGCCTTCCTGTCAACTGCTATAGTCTTTCTGTTTAGAGTAGCAGTCAGCTTCTTCTCTACAGTGTTGGCAGAGCAGAGCAAAATCAAGTCTGCTGGTGCGGGCAGGTCTGGCCAGCACTGGTGTGTCCTCCTAACCTAATTCATGCTTACCTCCCAGTAGTCGCTTGAACTTTTGAGAGTTGACAGAACCCAAGGTACGGTTCCAAAATCTGTGTTCCAAACCCAATTTGAAATTGAACAAGTGTTGACCTTGTCTTCTTGACGGGGGAAAAAAAATGACAAGGAATAAGAAACCCTTAACTGTTTACATTTTCCCTTTGCTCTTCAGGGGAATATTTAGAATGAAGCAGATTTGTAAGCCTGCTTCTAAAAGCAGGCATGTTTGAACGGCTTCTGGCATAAATTTTTAAAAAGCAAGTAAAAGATTTGATTGTTTCTTTTTAAATGGTCCAATTTATATCTAAGAAAGTACTTATATCCAAGAAAAACTTATACTTTAAAACTAATCTACCTGTGCTGTTTTTACATCTAACACCCTATCCCCACCAGATAAATGAGTGCTGTATTTCTAAAGTATATATCAATTGAGATAAAAACACCCCATGCTAAAGGGAGTGCTCAACTTTTCTCTCCCTTGCCTGGCTCTGCCCTCCCCCTACCCACACACTTCATTGTTCGCAAGGAAAAATCCTGTAATTAGATAGATGTGGCTTGCACATGACATAGTAATAACCAACATTGAACCTTGGCCATGTGCCAGGTACTTTACAGGGACTATTTCATTTAATTGGTGGGGTAAGTATTGTTATTTCCAGGTGATGGAGAAAGTTGATGCAGGGCGGTTAGATCACTTGCTTGGGATAACCAGCTGGGAAAGAGGGAAGCTGGTATTCAGACCAGACAACCTGATTCTAAAGCCGTACAGCTACCCGCTTAGCTGTCCTTCTTTGTATCATCCAGTGTCAGTTCACGGAAAATACTTCATGATGCAACTCAGAGCAAGGATGGGGCAAACCTCTCTTAGTGTAATTAGTCCTGGCTGTCCCGTATTGGTAGAAAAAATGGTCAAAGTTACACTGTAGGCTGGATGTGAATTTTTCAGGCGCACTAGATGAAGCTTGTGGAAGGAAATCAACCTGCACTGTAGTGAGAGATGTTTGGCTTTGGATATTGTAGGAAAGGAACAGTTGCAGCCCAGAGGGAAAGCCTTTCCCTTGCAGCCCCATAGTCTTGTTACCCTCCACAGGACTAAAACAGATTCTGCCATTTTTTTCTAAAAGCAGAAAGGTACATCGAGCCAGAAACCACTCATACCCCTGTATGGAGTAGCAGTAATTGGATGGAGGAGAAACATAACTGAAATCTAACACACTAGGTGGCAAATTTGTTAAATGCAGAAGAGATTGCTGGAATCAGACTGGTTAAGGTTAGGGGGCAGTGCAGAGATGGAAATATCAGGGACACGGGGGAAGAAAAGGTTAAAGGAAGAGTGCTTTGGCAAGATAAGGAAAGCAGAGAGTAAGGAATGAGGCCCAGGGGAGAGGACAGGAAGAAGAGAGGGGAGATCATCCACACAGCACTCTTGGCGAAAAGCCTAGGCAGTAATACTGTAGTGGTACTGGAAGAAAACTAGTAACTAGACCAGGAGTGCAAAACCCGTATCCTCTCTACTAGTACTTACCACTTACTCACCCCACTCCCAACTCCTTCAATAAAGAGCTGTTAAACCTTCCTAAACGTAGGGAAAGTCATGTGAGAAGCTGTCCTTAACACTTCAACCCCAAGAGGGCATCAACAAATATACAGTATGGGATACAAATACACAGGGGCTCCACGTGGCTGACAGCCATTATTTCCAATACCAGACCACCACACCTACTGTCTAATTAATATTTAATTTTTGTAATTATAAAATTTAAAGACACATTACAAAGAGTGAATAAACTGAGATGTGTATATAACAGTAAAATGAATATCTGTGTAATCTGTAGCCAACTTTAAAAGAGAAAATAGCTAGCACCTTGGATGCTATTTTTGTGGCGTTCATGAATTCCTTCCCTCTCCCTCCCCATTCAACTACTATTTTAAATTTTAGTTAAACATCGTGCTGTTCTCCTTTGTAGTTAAATTACTTTAATTATCCTTCAACAATATATTGCTGAGTTTTAAAACTTTATATAATAGAACATTCTGTAGTTTTCTTCTGAAATTACTTATTTTGTTTCATATTATGTTTTTGAAGGTCATGGATGACAATATGTATAGCAGTAGTTTATTATTTTCCATTATGTAAGTATAACAATGTGCTTCTTCTACTATTAATGAATATTTGGATATTTCAAGTTTGCTGTCGCAAACAATGACATTAATTACTTACTAGGTCTTGTCCTCATAGTCAGGAGTTTCTTTATTTTATAGCCCTTGGAATGAAATGTCTAACCCAGAGCACAATATTTGTCGAACATAATAGCCAACACCAAACTGTTTACCAATATTTACTTCAATTGATATTGCTACCACCATGCATACAAGAAACCTTTGTCTTTAAATCTTTATAAACACTTATGTTCGTCAGACTTTAACTTTTGCCAATCTGTTGGATACAAATTTGCATCTAATTGGTTTTTTTTTTAGTCTCTACTCTCCTGATTATACAAAACACTGAGGATATTTTCATATGTAAATGCTTTTGGTGTTTCTGTGAAATTTCTGCTAATATGTTTACTCATTTCACTATTTATTCATAAGAATTTTTTGTGTATTTTAAACAATAATCCTGTGTTGATTATACATGAGACAAATATCTTCTTTTAGTTTGTGGCTTGTTTTAAAATGTTTTGATAATGTCTTTTGATAAACAGCAATTCTTAACTTTAATGTAGTTCAATTTATCCTTCTTTTTATTTTTATTTTTTGAGACAGAGTTTCACCCTTGTCGCCCAGGCTTGAGTGCAATGGCACGTTCTCAGCTCATTGCAACCTCTGCCTCCTGGGTTTAATCAATTCTCCTGCCTCAGTCTCATGAGTAGCTGGGATTACAGGCACCCACCACTATGCTCAGCAAATTTTTTTGTATTTTTAGTAGAGACAGGGTTTCACCATGTTGGCCAGGCTGGTCTTGAACTCCAGACCTCAGGTGATCCACCAGCTTCAGCTTTTTTAAGTGTTGGGATTGCAGGTGTCAGCCACCATGACTGGCCTAACCTTCTTTTTACTTTAGGCCTTTTAAAATAATTCCTTCCTTCTCCAAACTTAGAAAAATATGTATTATCTTCTAATAATTTTATAGTTTTACTTTTAATATTTAAGTATTTAATATACCTGGGATTGATCTTTGTGTTTGTAATAATTCAGTTCCATTTTTTTCTAAATAGAAAACCAGTTGTTCAGTACAAATTATTTAATAGCCTGTTGTAGCAATAAATACTACATATTCACAAAATTCTGCTCTTCTCTTCAGCCTACGCACATGAATGCTCAAATCAGCTACCTTTCTCAGCCTTTCTTAAAGCTTGAATTGATCCTATAACTACATTGTAGCCAACTGAATGTAAGTAGAGGGGATAAGTATCACTCCAACATTTAAGCTGTAAGACAGTGGCATCTTCTCAATATTTTTTTTCCCCTTGCCTGCCAATTGAAATTTGAATGCAGGCAATGACCCAGACTTGGCCATACAGATGCCAATAATGTTCAACAGATGGTGGAGAAATAATTTCAAAAGGACTTGCATTTCATAAATGAAAAAGCAAAAGTTAGCAGAGCCATTTATACTGCTAACTAAGAGAAAAATAAACTTCTTTTCTATTTAAATTACAGTATTGTGGAAGCTCTTTGTGACTGCTGGCTAGCCTTGCTGTAACATAAGAACTGCTACCAGAAGTGGGGTGTTACCCTGACAAAAGCCTAAAATATATGTCATTGGCTTGGTGGAGAGTCAACCAATGCTGAGAATACAAGCTGAAAAGGTAGTGATCCTGTGACGTACTATCAAAATAGTTGGCAAAATTATGACCTATAATGAGATGAAGAGCAAACCATGGACCAAAAAAAGCACAGAGGTCTATTAAAAAGCAGTTAGAAAAAGTAAGAATGTTAATGTATATTTGGTAGTTATGTATTGCCTTTAGCAGAAATAGATGACATAATAGATAAGAAATCTATAAGCTTCAGAAGAATCAGCAGTTTATAAGCAAAGAGGGAATGAAATAAGGACTTTCCAGAAACATGAAGACTCAGCAGTCACTGCAAACATCTATTATAGACATAGATTGTTGTTTGGAGACTTTTTAAAAGTCTTCCCATTAAACAAAGGGTAGTCTGTTTGGAAAACATTAAGCTAAGACTCTTGCATTGTTGTAGATGGCCTCAAGATAGCTGCCATTTAAAAAGGAGCAAGGTCAGTTTGCTGAGAATGATGGTCTCCAGGTTCATCCATGTCCCTACAAAGGACACGAACTCATCGTTTTTGATGGCTGCATAATATTCCATGGTGTATATGGGGAGGAAGGCAGCAAATCACACTGCCATGTGTGTACCTATGCAACAATCTTGCATGTTCTTCACATGTACCCCAAAACCTAAAATACAATTTAAAAAATATGTAAAAAAAAAAAAAAAAAAAGGAGCAAGGTACAAGATCAATCAAGGAATCAAAAAAATAAAAGGTATAAGAATCATGTCCAGAAAAGAGCCAGCACATGAAACTGACTGGGAGCAAATATCTCAGAAGCCTAAGTTTCTAAGAGAATGATATTACCAAAGAAACTGTAGACCTATTCCTATAAAAGTTCTTGATTATTCAAACATCCCCCGAGAAGGGCCTCTAAATACCCATTTCAGATATGGACTAGAGAATAGTGGACAAGATGAACCTGTCAGACAGCAAAGCCACAGACCGTGTAGAACAAAAAAAATGAGGGAATAACTCTGAGTAGGGACAACTCTATGGCAGAGAAGGGAGTACTTGTGATCCTTGCTTTCCAGGATGTGCCATTGCTATGGACTAGTGAATGCTGTGTGTTTCTCATTCTCCCATTTTCTAAGTTAGAGTCTTTACATGGTTATCGTTTTCTGCTCCAACATGGTATGCTGTTTGCATACTTGTGCTGGATGGGGGAGCAAAGTGCTTTGAATATATAGAGCATTGAGCCCAGGAGAAGTCACATCTGGACCTTATGAAGAGGACAACAGATGAGCAAGTGTTCTGGATTGCCATTGAAATGGATGGCATAATTGAATGAGACTTTCAGTTGCCTCCCTTGTAGAGAATGACCATGTTCAAAGAAAGACAGAATACCTGAGGGAGGAGAAAAGGGCTGATGCTCACTTTATATTTTCACAAATAAGTTAATTTTTGACAATACACATTGCTGAGATAAATTTTCAATATATCCTATCAATTCACATGTTTGGTTGTGGTAGTCATTTGTCATTATTTCTTGCTGAACAGTGTCTAACATACCTGCCCTTTACTTTAATTTGGGAACTGAGGATGCAAAGAGGCAAAGCTCCTGGGGAATTCTCTCTTTGAGTGAGGTGACAGTTGATGTAAATAAAGTTTGCAGAGGAGAAGTGGCAGAAGTACTCATAATGGTGTTCACTGGCTGCTGGCTAATTTTCAGGGCCAACCACATTGGTAATGAAAGCTGCATGAGCGAATGACAAGGTCAGATGTGTGATCTGGAGACATTTCTTGTGTGGCTGAGTAGGCTCCAAGCATCATTCTTCAGCCTTGTTGTTACTCTGTGAACTATTAATAAATTTCACTTGTGCTTGAATAGACCAGAATAGATTTTTTTTGCTCTGACAAAAAATTCTAACATAGCTAATAAAAAACTACTTTAAACCATAAACCATTTTTTTCTGTTTGGTATTTCCTTGTTCTATTCTTTGCAAAAGCTCAAGTACAACAAATTCAGTGAGGGAAATAAAATAGAAAAGTTACTAGTAAAAACTGCCATTTTCATTCTTGCTATCTACCCATTTGGGGCAGAAGCCTGGCTCTTTCTTTCTTTCTGAACCACTCAATGTTTTCTCTCTCCCATTTTCGTGCAAGCCCCTTAATTCTGTCCTATCTCTGTTTGCATTGTGTTCTCAGCAGGACCCAGTTTGGAGGACTTGCTCATCCTCACGGTGATACTTTCAGATTTCCTCTCTTCCCAGTACATCTTCAGGCTTCTAATAAGCATCATCGTCATGTGCTTAACATGCATTCATTCAACAAAATCACTTTGTGAGTTCTATGGCAATAACATTGGTAAATGTGGGAACAGCTAGGGAAAATATTTTGAGGTGACAGATTGATGGCAGCTTTGCAAATAGATTCAGAAATTCTATCTCAGACATATTATTCATGAAATGATATTTTTAAAGCACTTCAATACAGCTTTACTTCAATGTAAGCCTTAAAGGAAACAGGCATACAGAATATAGCATGCAATGAAGATTTTCACTGAAAGCCTTTCATGATCAATTTAATAGATGCAACAAATACACCCCAAACTGAGGTGGTTTTGAGATAAATTGAATCACTTTGGTTCATGATTTAAAGCAACTGTCAAAAAGGCTTGAGTTAATCAATTTTACTATTCAGAATATTGCTTAATATAATCAAGTAACTATTGAACCAATACTGTGTGGTAAGTACTGAAATGTGCTACCAGTAGGATGTGAAGGCAGCATGAATTCTTCCTTAAAAAGGTGAAAATAAAAATAGAGAAGAAGGCAAAGATGGGCATGAAGGGGGATGTGGGGAGACTTTAATGCATTTACTCAAAAAAGCATATTTGTTATGCCTTTCAGATCTTCTTTTCAAAGAAGGAAGAATCAAGTTTGTAAGTGTGTGTAGACCTATATCTATGCCTATATATTTATATCTATACTTACATCTATATGTTGAGAAAATGAAAGGGAGAAAAAGGCAAAGTTTTAGAAATTAACCACATTAATGGTGAAGCCATGTATTAGTCAGGGTTTTAGTTAAATAACAGAAACCAAGTTAATTCCATATAAACAGAAAGGTGACATATTGAAAGGACATCAGTAGCTTACAGAATTACTGGATGGTCAGGTGAACCAGGCTTAGATGAAGGCTGTGCAGCCAGAAGTTCTCTCCACAGCACTGACCTGCCTGGCACTGCTGTTCCAGAAGATCCATCTTATTGTAATCTATATTGCTGCTATAGGGAGGATTTTCTACAGCCCCAGAGTGTTGTATGAGAAATACCTGACTCAAATTTTAGGATGCATCTGACCAGCATATGTTTATGCCCTCACTGTGAGGGAGACTGGGAAACTGAGCTGCTGGTGTCTGGTATTTCAGTGACCACTACAGTAAAATCTCCTTTCATTTCCTGTGGTTGCTGTAAAAAATTACCACAAACTTGGTGGCGTAAAGCAACAGAAATTTATTCTCTCATAGTTCTGGAGCCCAAAAGACCAAAGTCACAGTGTCAGCAGGGCCACACTCCCCACCTTCTAGTTTCTTGCCTCTTCTAGCCCTGGTAGCTGCAGGCATTCCTTAGCTTGTGGCCACATCACTCCAATCTCCACCTCCATCTTTATATTGCCTTTTCCGCGTGTATTTGTCAAATTTCCCTCTGCCTTTCTGTAATAACATGTAATGGCAGATAGAACTCACCTTAATAATTCAGGGCTAACCACCTCATCTCAAGATCCTTAATTTAATTATGTTTGCAAAAATATGCCCCTAAAGGTAGCATTCACAGGGCCTGATATCTTTGAGATTCAGATGCAACAATTATCCTTTATGTTAGAAGGAGTATTTAGATGTACCACTTCACTAAGGTGGCAAGCCCCTGAATTTCTTTTTTCAGGTTTGTTCCCTACAGGTTTGATATGCAAATGTCAAAAGTTGTTACCTCTGGCTCACTATGTCCAATTGGAAAACAGGTAAAGAACTCCTAAACTATAATGAGGTTCAGATGTTGCCCACCGAAAAGAATGGTTAGCGTCTAGTACAATTGGTGTACAAGATTTATAATGTAAGATCCTGTAGACTTTTGTTAGAAGTACACCATAGATTTGTGCAACTAAATTGTCCTTGGGAAATAACAAGGTCACTAACCGAGCAGCCAAGCTCTTCAGTTTCTCTTGTTCTTCTCATCTCCCTAGTATTTCCAGTCTAAGCTTAAATGTAGGTGAACTCCAGTAAAGGTATGTAAGACTTTAAATAAAGAGAAATTTGTAACTTCTAATATAGCCTTCTCAAAGATGAAAGAAAACACAGAAGGCTTAACTACAATACAATATTTAACAATGGTTTCATGAGTAGGGGACTCAGGTAAATTTTCCCAAAATGTATCCTATTAACCACATTTGGCACACAAAGGTCTGTGGGTCTTGGCTGAAAAGGTTCCATTTGGATTCATCTTCTGCTTCCTCAGTGGCTACAGGCAGAGCCTATAGAAATCATCACAAGTTCCACCATTCCAGTCCTATAAAAAGTATACCTTTCTCCAAGTAGAATAAATACAAGTATAGATCAAAGACTGGCCATAAGCCAACCAGATAGCAGGTGGTACAATATATTAAGACACATCACATGCAGCTTGCAAGGAATCACATCAGAATAGGAGTGTCCTATTACATGAACTAGAGAGTCTGACTAAGCTGGAGAGATAAAAGATCCCAAATTCTCAAAAGCCAGGATGGAGATTCTAAAACCCAAGTTGCTTATAGACATATTTTTTCCTTTAAAAATTTTACTTTTTAATAGGCAACATAACATAACAAAGAGCTCACGGGTATGTGGCTGCCCAGCCAAAGCCTATGACTCACAGGCTCCCTTGCAGTGAGATGTGACTAAGTTCTGGTCAGTGCAACGTGCTTAGAAGTGACGTGTGTGACTTCCAGTTTGTGCACTTAAAAAGGAAGATCCCAGCCTGGTGCAGCAGCTCACACCTGTAATCCCAGCAGTTTGTGAGGCTGAGGTAGGCGGATCACCTGAGGTCAGGAGTTTGAGACCAGCCTGGCCAACATGGTAAAACCCCATCTCTACTAAAAATACAAAAAATTAGCCCAGCATGGTGGCAGTGGGTGCCTATAATCTACTTGGGAGACTGAGGCAGGAGAATTGCTTGAACCCAGGAGGTGGAGTTTGCAGTGAGCTGACATCCTACCATTGCACTCCAGCCTGGGCAACAAGAGCAAAACTCCGTCTCAAAAAAAAAAAAAATTCCCCCCCCTTTCCCTTTTACATCCTAGTCATTAGACATATTTTACTAATGGTGATAGTGTTGCTAGAATACATACCTACAACAGCATATAGTCTCCTATATTATTGTCAATGCCTCCCTTTCCTGGTCACCTGATACCGATGTTGGATGCACACACACTCAACCCTGCATAGCCCCAGCTGGTTCTGACTAAGGTGGTCTGTGTATTAGAAGGCACCACACCACTGAGGTCTGGTACAGACTAAGTCCCAAATATGATGTCTTCCTTTTTCTTCCTGTGGTACGGTTCTGATGATCTTTACGTCTCCAGTGCCTAGCAGAGAGCCTGGAGCTCTGGTTGGTCTTTGATTGAAGGGGTCTAGATTATGACCTGCAAACCTCTGCTAGGGGGAGTATCTGGCTTCCATGTGTCCTTTAAATCACAACATGGGGATCTTTAAAATATGGAAAGAATGTTTGAATTTTCTGGATAGTGAGGAAAGAATGAATAATCAGCATTACAGAGATAGAATATGTGAGCCTAGTGACTCTAGTGACCGGATTTAGAGGTGATCGATAGATACTTAAATGAAGAAATGGATGCTTAAGTGAAGAAAAAAGAAATGAGCTTTGGTTTGGATCCTATTAATACTAAAAACTTTCCATGGCGCCAACAGCCTTCTGCAAACCCTAGGTTATGTGACTGAAGTCCTGCTAACTACTGTACCCACTGCCAGCCCCTTTTCTCAGAATATGGACATTCTTCCTTTGATCACTATGTCTGGTTAGGGACCTGTTTTAACTCCAACTATGCAGAACTGCAATCTTGCCTCCTGCCTGACTTCAAGCATCTTACTGCCTAAAGACCTCTGCGACAGCCAAATCCCACCTGCATTGTTCACCTTGCCCCCATGGGCTTCTGGCCACTCCACACAGGGGGCCAGCTCTACATCTGAATCTACTGCTGAGTCAGAACCTGTAGCTTTTGATCCGACTTCTTTCCTTCTCCACTTGCCTGTTGTACTGGAGTCTTGGTATGACTTGAAACCCAGCCCCTAGTAATTCTGATGGCAATAAGTTTCCTTAAAATTGGAACTTAGAGCAAGTAATTACATTAACTGTGTGTGAAGTTATAATCACATCAGAATCACATATTTGTTGACTACTAGGTAACTTGGATTCAGTAGGTCTATGGTGGTGCTAGGGAATCTGTGTTTTTAAAAAGTCCCACAGGTAAACTCTCTGATGCACATCCCAACTTGAAACTCATTGTTTTAGAACTGTGTGCATTCTATGGACTAGGAATTACCGAAGTAAAGGAGGTGATTTAGACCAAGAAGTCAAGGACCTAGGTTTCAGACCAGCTAACCATTTGACCTTAAGCTTAATCATTTGAAGAAACCAGTGGTTTCCTATGAAGTAAAAGCAATAGGATTGGGATCATTGAGGTCCCTTCCAATTTGGAAATTCTCAGATACATGACAAAATGCTGAGCTTTTCAAATGTAGCAGGCTCTTGCTAAGTCAGGGGAAAACACAACTTTGAGGTCCAACAGAGATGGGTGTGAGCTTGACATTAGTTATTTATTAGCTATGAAACCATGACCAAATTACAAACTCTGAGACACAGTGTCCTTATCTGAAAAGCAAGGTCAGTATTGGCTGCCACTTATGTTTCTTATAAAATTAAAAGCAATAAAAAATAGGGTTAAAATTATATTTACCCCTTGGAGTTGATATGAGGATTAAATGAGTTAAGACATGTAAAGCAGTTAGAATTGTGCACATACAAAAAATGTGTGTTATTTTATTATTACGGTAAGACTCTGCACAATGTCTGGCACATGTTAAATACTCATAGGTATCACTTCCTTTCTTTTTGCCCACCGTCTGGATATTTAATCTGCCAGAATACTTTAAGCAGTAAGCTCCTAAACTCAACAAAGGTGTTAAATTGGTTTTAACTGGCTGAGTGATTTTGAACTCTTCTTTTATCTCTTCCAGTTTGTTTAAATGACATATTTCTTCCTGTTGCAAGTCCTCTAGACCGTGATAGGGAGCACAATGAACCTCACACCCCATTTAGTCCCTACAGCTTATTCACTGAGTACTGTTCATCTGCTATCTTACAAGCTAGGTGCACTCTGCTGTTTTCATGGGTAGGATAATCAGGCTGCCTGTGGGAAATGGCAGTTGTGAAAGACCAATGAGTATAATGTATGGTCTGAATTCATGTCACTTGCTGCCAAATTAAGATTGAAACCACAAAAACATTTCTCTAAACACAAACAAAACATGTTACAGTCTCAACAATGGTGTTGGTAATTAACCCATGGAGAGCTACAAATGGCCAATGACTCACTGATTTGAGCAGATGCAATTACCTCTAGGAATGTGCTATGCTGATCCTCAGAGTATATGAATGGGTTTTCACAATCATTTCCTGGAAGGCTGATGACATGCTATTTCATCAAAAATGAGACTAAACCTGGATACAACTGACAGATGTTAAATGTAATCGTGACATTGGAAGTACATCTAGTCCAATGCCCTCATTTAAATGTAATTTAATTGTAAATACAGGGGGGAGATCTGCATGTTTGTTACATGTGTATGTTTCGTACTGGTGGGATTGAGTTTCTAGTGTATCTGTTACCCAAATAGCAAACATCATACGTGAGAGGTTATTTTTCAACCTTCATTCCCCTCCCAGCCTCCCTACTTTCGGAATCCCCAATGTCTACTATTTCCATCTTTATTTATCTTTACCCATTGTTTATCTTCCACTTATATGTGAAAAGATGTAGTATTTGACTTTCTGTTTCTAAGTTAGTTCACTTAGGATAATGACCTCCAGCTCCATCCATGTGGCTGCAAAGAACATGATTTCATTCTTTTTATGGCTGTGTAGTGTTCCATGGTGTGTGTGTGTGTATCTCATATTTTCTTTATCCAGTCAACTGTTGATAGTTCCATGACTAAGTGGTGGTTGTCCAGTCAGCTGCTAATGATCCTGTGACCAAGTGGTGGTTGTCCAGTCAACAGCTGATGGTTCCAACCTAAGTTGTCCCATGACTTTGCTGTTGTGAATAGTGCTGTGATGGACATGCAAGTGCAAGCAACACCCTCACTTTAAAGATGAAAAGACTGAGGTCCACAGGGGGCTGAGTCTAAACATTTTATTTGTATAAAGGTAGATAATCCAAACTATAGAGCTAGCTTTAATGGGACACCTAAAATTGGAGTATTTGGTAACTGGAACTTCTACATACATTTACAAACATATTTGTATGTGACAAAAAAGTCTAAAATATCCGAATTTATTTAGGTTCAGTGATCAGAATGGTTGAAAACAGGATGGCCCAGAAAACCTAAAGTATATTATCATGATTGCTAAAGACTACACATGTCTTACACCTACTGAAAGCTGAGTGTTAAGAGAGTGGACTCTGGATTCAGACTGCTTGGGTTCAATTAGCGATTCTGCCTCTTCCCAGCTATGTGCCTTTCAGCACATTGCTTTTCTTTCTGTGCCTTCATATCCACATTTGTATAATGCATAATAATAGTTGGTAGCTACCCTGAAAAGGCAATATTAAATAAATCAATATAAAGCATTTAGAAGTGTCTATATATAATAAGCACTAGAGAATATTACTTCATATTTTAAACCCCTAGCGTTCTTATATTTTAAACCCTCACAGTGATATTAGCTGAGAGACTCATTTTCAGTTTTAAAGGATTCAACAACTATGTGCTGGTGGAAGAAACTTCAGGGAAGGAAGCTACAGAAGCAGACCCTGGTGATGGGACTTTGCATTACCAGTCCATATTTTGGAAATAATTGTGGTCTTGTGGTGATCCTTTTACAATTTTATTCTTTTAGGATGTTATCTGTTTCTTGGAAAATTCATTTATAAGTCAATGTTACTTTATCTGTTCTTAATAATAATCAAAATTATTTATTAGGGTGATATGCAAGTCTTCACTAAAACATATGGTAATTGAGAACAAGATTCTCATCATTTGGTCTGAAGAATTTCTGTTCTAATGTGCCCAACTGCCTTGAGTCTCTGTTTCTGTCTCATGCGCAGGCCCTGACCCCAGCCAGCCAGTCTGAATGTCCCACTTTGCTCTTCCTATAGTCCATGTGCATTTTAACCATACCTTTTCTTCTATAAGAAAACTATTATTTTAAGAATGTTGGCCGGGCACGGTGGCTCACGCCTGTAATCCCAGCACTTTTGGAGGCCGAGGCAGGTGGATCACAAGGTCAAGAGATCGAGACCATCTTGGGCAACATGGTGAAACCCCATCTCTACTAAAAAATACAAAAATTAGCTGGGTGTGGTGGTGTGCGCCTGTAGTCCCAGCTACTCAGGAGGCTGAGGCAGGAGAACTGCTTGAACCCAGGAGGCGGAGATTGCAGTGAGCCAAGATTGTGCCACTGCACTCCAGCCTAGGCCTGGTGACAGAGCAAGATTCTGTCTCAAAAAAAAAAAAAAAAAAAGGAATGTTAAGTGATTTGGAAGTATCTATTTAATAATGACTCAACAACATATGATCACATGAAGACCTTTACCAAGCTCTGGGCTAGATTGTGGGACCCCCTCTAACCTATCCCAATACCCACAAGGTATAATTCAAAATAAAAAGAATATTACACCATACAACTGGTATAATGAAGTCCAGTAAATTCTCATTACTTTCCCATGATGACTACTTTGGTGGTGTTTTGAAACATCCTGTAGAAAGATTTTACATAAAACTTTTCTCATTGTTGATACTCATGGTTTCTGGGAAACCCTTAGTTAAATTTCCCTTTGTGGACCTAAAACCTCTTAACATTTACCAGACTGGCAATAAATTTTGCCTTCTTGTGGGAAATGTGAGATTAACAAATGGAGACTGTTGTCTACTGTACTGAAATAAATCATACAATAAATCTCCATGAAAGATAAATTTCTCTTTATTGTGAAAGAAAACGGATAATCTGTCTGTTTGGGGCTTCTAAAAATTGTTAGGCCTTGAGTAAGGTTGACTTTGGAGACCAAGTCACGAAGCATGATCTCTTATTTACTGACCTTTTTAGATTAACGTCCTTCCTTATTTATTTATTTAGTTTTGTTGTGTTTTTTTTTTTTTTTGTCCCAGCTCCGACCAAATGGTACCTGAGACAACAGACTTCTTGACTAAGGTAAAAGACCCCTTGACCATTACATCCTTAATGTGGAATGTTAATATTCCCTTCCCAAAAGGAAACACTGCCTATCATCAATCAAATTGCTGTAACTATGCACTAACCTTGCATGGAAAATGTTGAGACCCTATTCTGTTTCCCCAGCTTTTGCCTGTACAAATAGCCCTCAGGCACCTTCTCTTCAGTGCCTGACCCTGTATGTCCTTACCAGTGACTATCCTCAAACTTTGTGCTTGAATAAACTCAATATTTAATCATATTGCCTGAATCCTGATTTAAGGTTGACAAATTAGCAATTATGAAGGGAACTGAAGGGGACCTTCCCCGTCATTTCACCAGCAACCAGATCCTTGATACCAGCACAACTGATGTATCTTCCACCCTCACCAGAGTTAACAGGATCCCCTGGTGAGGTGCCTCTTGGATTTGAATATTCTCAGCTTGACTGAGGATTCAGACTTCATTCAAGCTATAGGTTCCTAACTCAGTGGGGCTGGAATTAAAGTTCTGTTGCAAGGCAGGAGATTCATTTGTTATTCTGTAGAGACTCTAACAGCAGATTTCTGACTTTCACTTTCTGTGAAGATTTGTCTTCAATTATTCATTAGAATATTTTTACAACCCTTTTGTCATTCAAAGTTTTGGTACAGAGACAGTTTCCCTTTGAAAAGATGTGGTGAAAAGAAGTGAATTTTTGTGGCCTGTGGGAAAAGCGTAATCTTTAAAACTGGCCAGGTTCTGAAGCTTCGTTCAGCTGACAAATCCAAACTTTATTTGTGAATGACCGAAAGTATAACAGGCTCTCTGTGAGGGGGACAAAATAAGTCCCAAAGATAAGAGACACCATTCCTCACTGCCGGATGGTACCTTAGGTGATTTAGGTCTAAGTGCGAGTATCAGTTAATCACTCATGATGAGTAATGATCTCATGTGAAACCCCTTAAGAAGAACATAAAGGTAGCCTCACTTAATTCAGCTAGCACACAGAAAGGATTGATCACCTACTGCGGAAAGGGCCAAAGTTTCTTGGGATTGCTGAGACGCTTAAGAGGGAAGAAATGACTCAAGGGTGACACCTTGAGGCGCCATCCCCACAAGCAGCACACTTGACTCAAAGCACCTTTTCCAGGTATTTTGGTCATTCAGGAAGGAAAGCACTGAATTATGGGCAACAGTTCATCTAAAATGAACTCTTCCTTCTTAATGAGGACCCACCATTAGAAACTTCAGCTTGATTTGCGTTTAATACCTATAATGCATTTTCATGCAAATATTTAGAAAATTGGTCACACATAACTCCTAATGACCCCAAATTACAATGGTCAAAATGCAGTACCTTTAAAATGCCTAAATTAGTTAACTTGCATGCTTAATTAGAAAAAGCTGGCTCTGAAATAGAACAATTGGGAAAATTGTTTTCAAAGGTATTTGGAAACTTCCAAAAGGGATTCTGATAAAGTTCTTTCTCTTCAGGAAGGAAACAGAAGATTCTCTTAAACAATTCCTGTATTTAAAAAGACCGCTAAAAATTTCTCCTCCTCCTTTAGCTCCTTCTTCTCTTTATCCTTCATGGTCTGGAATCCCTTGCCCATTTCAACCTTCTCTTTTCCTCCTACTCCAATACCTGCTGTTTTGGCTCCATTTTGTGAACAGCCGGTGTCTGGTGGAGGATAAGCTGCTTTGGTTTATTAACCATGGTCAAAGGTACAACTAAAAGGAATAATTACAGAATTCCCAGACCCTCACAAGGACTCTATTAGTTTTTGTCAGCTAATTTGAACTGAACATTCAAGCTCATGATCCTAGTCTTTTTAATTTATATTAATCAATTCACATGTCGGTATCAGAAAGTAAAGCTAAATATTGGATAGCTAAGGAAATTGGAGAAACTCCTTGGGAGACTTTCAGAAACGAATTGTGAACATGCCCACAATACCACTAAATCTTTACTTGATAATATCTCTTTAGTCTTTCAAATAGAGTTAACTAGAATAAAACATAATGATGTCAACAAAATTCAAATGAGTCAGTAACATCATATTTTGAGAGATTTAAAAAATATTTAAACAATATTCAGGATTATCTGAAATGAGTTATACTAATCATTAAAGTGATACTCTCCTCAATTCCAATTTGATAAATGGGTTAGATGAGGAATTAGCATTAATAGCAACAACACAGTGCCCTAGCTGGGCTACTTCTCAAACCCACAATTTGTTTAATCTTGGCAATCAACTGCCTTGTACCTTAACTAAAGAAGAAAAAGAAAGAGTCCAAACAAAAGAATAGGGCTAATAAATTTCTGAGTTTATAGTTGAAAAAACTATGTATCCAGTCTGGGTCTCTGAAATGTCCCTATAAATCTCAAACTGAACCTAACCCTCTGCTTTGCAATTATTACAAGAAATCCAACCACTTTTTAAAAAATTGTAGATTTTTGCATTGATGTTCATCAGGGATATTGGCCTGAAATTTTCTTTTGTATGTGTGTGTTTCTGCCAGCTTTTGGTATCAGGATGATGCTGGCCTCATAAAATGAGTTAGGGAGGAGTACCTCTTTTTATATTGCTTGAAATAGTTTCAGAAGGATTGATACCAGCTCCTCTTGTACCTCTGGTAGAATTCAGCTGTGACTCCACCTGGTCCTGGGATTTTTTTTTTTTTGGTTGGTAGGCTATTAATTACTGCCTCAATTTTAGAACTTGCTATTGGTCTATTCAGGTATTCGACTTCTTCCTGGTTTAGTCTTGGGAGGGTGTATGTGTCCAGGAATTTATCCATTTCTTCTAGATTTTCTAGTTTATTTGCATAGAGTTTTCTATAGTATTCTCTGATGGTAGTTTGTATTTCTGTGGGATCAGTGGTGATCTCCCTTTAACATTTTTTATTGTATCTATTTGATTCTTCTCTCTTTTGTTCCTTATTAGTCTGGCTAGTGGTCTATCTATTTTGTTAATCTTTTCAAAAAACCAACTCCTGGATTCACTGACTTTTTGAAGGGGTTTTCCTGTCTCTACATCCTTCAGTTCTGCTCTGATCTTAGCTATTTCTTGTCTTCTGCTAGCTTTTGAATTTGTTTGCTCTTGCTTCTCTAGAAGAACTCTAGACTTCATAAAAATATTTGTTGTAAATACTATATCAATACTTGACAATAAAAGCTAGACACAAAATACAGTTTCTGATCCCTTTCTGAAATTCTTCTGAAGATCCGCTGATCCCCCTTTTTCATGGAAGCTAAGGGAATGGTTCTTGCTGGTTTAGTTGGTCTTCTCTGTGATCCACATGGCTTTGTCCTGTGAGTTCTGATATACTTTAGAATGTCTTCTCCAAAACACAGATGCCTAGTCCTAAGTCTTTATTAGTGTATTTCTCTACAATGTTTTGCTTTCCTCCAATGGCCCTGAAACATGTGTCTGTGATTTTGCTGCTGCAGCTCACTGAGATTTCATACTGAGCTTTCTGAACCTTTATCTATGTTCTCTCTGGCACCTGCCTCTTCCCTGTTCTTTTTGTGATGAGATGTAGTGTTTGGTTTTCTCTTCCTGTGTTAGTTTGCTGAGAATGATGGTTTCCAGCTTCATCCATGTCTCTGCAAAGGACATGAACTCATCCTTTTTATGGCTGCAGAGTATCCGATAGTATATATGTGCCACAATTTCTTTACCCAGTGTATCATTGATGGGCATTTGGGTTGGTTCCAAGTCTTTGCTGTTGTGAATAGTTCTGTAATAAACAAACATGTGTGCATGTGTCTTTATAGTAGAATGATTTATAATCCTTTGGGTATACACCCAGTAATGGGCTTGCTGGGTCAAATGGTATTTATAGTTCTAAATCCTTGAGAAATTGCCACGCTATCTTCCATAGTGTGAAAGGGAAGTTTAAACTATTTTGTCAAGAATCGTTTTGGTTTGCACATGCACCAAATGATTATGCACAAGGTTTACACTGAGGCATTTTCAACAATAGCAAAAGTCTGGAAGCAACTTAAATGACCATCAGTTAGGAATTCCTTAAACAGACTGTGGTACATCCATATGCAAAAAATGATACAGCCATTTAAAAGGCAGCTTTTCTGTACTGAATGGAAAGCACTTCAATGTCTATTAAGACACAAAGGTGGCCAGGCGTGGTGGCTCACCCCTGTAATCCCAGCACTTCGGGAGGCTGAGGCAGCAGATCACGAGGTCAAGAGATTGAGACCATCCTGGCCAACATGGTGAAACCCTGTCTCTACTAAAAATACAAAAAAAAAAAAATTAACTGGGCCTTGTGGCTTGCGCCTGTAATCCCAGCTACTTGGGAGGCTGAGGCAGGAGAATTGCTTGAACCTGCGAGGTGGAGGTTGCAGTGAGCTGAGATTGCGCCACTGCACTCCAGCCTGGAGTCTGGCGATGGAGCGAGACTCTGTCTAAAAAGAAAAAAAAAAAAAAAGACACAAAAGCAAGATGTGGAAGAGTTTATACAGTGTGTCAACATTTCTGATAACATTTTAACCAGCTCCTGGATTCACTGATTTTTTGAAGGGTTTTTTTGTGTCTCTGTCTTCTTCAGTTCTGCTCTAATTTTAGTTATTTCTTGTCTTCTGGTAGCTTTTGAATTTTTTGCTGTTGCTTCTCTAGTTCTTTTAATTGTGATGTTAGGGTGTCGATTTTGTATCTTTCCCACTTTCTCTTGTGGGCATTTAGTGCTCTAAATTTCCCTCTAAACCCTGCTTTTGCTGTGTCCCAGGGATTCCAGTACATTGTGTCTTTGTTCTCATTGGTTTTAAATAGCTTATTTATTTCTGCCTTAATTTTGTTATTTACCCAGTAGTCATTCAGGAGCAGGTTGTTCGGTTTCTAGGTAGTTGTTCAGTTTTGAGTGAGTTTCTTAATCCTGAGTTCTAACTTGATTGCACTGTGGTCTGAGAGACGGTTTATTATCATTTCTGTTCTTTTGCATTTGCTGAGGAGTGTTTTATTTCCAATTACGTGGCCAATTTTAGAATAAGTACAATGTAGTGCTGAGAAGAATGTATATTCTGTTGATTTGGGGTGAAGGGTTCTGTAGATGTCTATTAGGTTCACTTGGTCCAAAGCTGAGTTCAAGTCCTGAATATCCTTGTTAATTTTCTGTCTCATTGATCTGTCTAATATTGACAGTGGGGTGTTGAAGTCTCCCATTATTATTGTGTGGGAGTCTAAGTATCTTTGTAGGTCTCTAAGAACTTGTTTTATGAATCTGAGTGCTCCTGTATTGGGTGCAAATCAAAACCACGAGATACCATCTCATGCCGGGTAGAATGGCAATCATCAAAAAGTCAGGAAACAATAGATGCTAGAGAGGATGTGAAGAAATAGGAGTGCTTTTACACTGTTGGTAGGAGTGTAAGTTAATTCAACCATTGTGGAAGACAGTGTGGCAATTTCTTAAGGATCTAGATCTAGAAACATTATTTGACCCAGCAATCCTGAGGGGCTGTGTTGAGGAAAAAAATCTTTCTTCCCAGGTCCACAAGGGGTGTGGTTTCAAAGGCAAGAGCTTCCCAGCGCCATGCCTCCAACTACGTCCCCATCAAGGAACCTAAAGTTCTTTGTGTGACTTTCCCGGCAGGGGCTATGTAAAAATTTGAGGTGTGCTCCTTTGTTTAAAAAGTCCAGGAAAAGCTCTGGGAGGAAGTGCCTCTGTTGCGGACCTAGCAGCCAATCCAGTATCAGAGTTGAAGATCAGCCACTGCAGAGGAAGTTTAAAAGAATTCCGCTCATTGGATGAGAACATGAATGGGGCAGGAATAACTCCAGGGTTAAAACCCCCCTGCCCCTTACCTGTGCAGATTCCTCCCTTGGAGCCCCATCTCACGGCAGCGTGGGAGCTCTCTCATTCCTTCTCTCTGTCTCTTCTCTCTCTGCCTAATAAATGGCTCTCTGCTAAACTCTTTGGGTCGAAGATATTTATTCCAACCGTAAGCTCACTGTGCCTCCAAGGACCCTTCCCCCATTCCTGGGCAAGAGAGGCCAAGGACGTGGGTACATCAGAATGAGGAGGGGAGCTGAGCCCCTGCACCCTGTCCCCCGGTTACAATCCCATTACTGGGTATATACTCAAAGGATTATAAATCCTCCTACTATAAAGACACATGCACACATACATTTGTTTATTGCAGCACTATTCATAACAGCAAAGACTTGGAACCAACCCAAATGCCCATCAATGATACACTGGGTAAAGAAATTGTGGCACATATATACTATGGGATACTCTGCAGCCATAAAAAGGATGAGTTCATGTCCTTTGCAGAGACATGGATGAAGCTGGAAACCATCATTCTCAGCAAACTAACACAGGAAGAGAAAACCAAACACTACATCTCATCACAAAAAGAACAGGGAAGAGGCAGGTGCCAGAGAGAATATAGATAAAGGTTCAGAAAGCTCAGTATGAAATCTCAGTGAGCTGCAGCACCAAAATCACAGACACATGTTTCAGGGCCATTGGAGGAAAGCAAAACATTGCAGAGAAATACACTAATAAAGACTTAGGACTAGGCATCTGTGTTTTGGAAGAAGACATTCTAAAGTATATCAGAACTCACAGGACAAAGCCATGTGGATCACAGAGAAGACCAACTAAACCAGCAAGAACCATTCCCTTAGCTTCCATGAAAAAGGGGGATCAGCGGATCTTCAGAAGAATTTCAGAAACAGGGATCAGGAAACTGTATTTTGTGTCTAGCTTTTATTGTCAAGTATTGATATAGTATTTATAACAAATATTTTTAGATGCTTTATAAAGTCTGGAGTTCTTCTAGAGAGGCAAGAGCAAACAAATTCAAAAGCTAGATCCTCAAGGATCTAGAATTAGAAATCCCATTTGACCCAGCAATCCCATTACTGGGTATATACCCAAAGGACATGCACATGTATGTTTATTGAAGCACTATTCACAATAGCAAAGACTTGGAACCAACCCAAATGCCCAACAATAATAGACTGGATAAAGAAAATGTGGCACATATATACTATGGGATACTCTGCAGCCATAAAAAGGATAAGCTCATGTCCTTTGCAGAGACATAGATGAAGCTGGAAACCATCATTCTCAGCAAAGTAACACAGAAACAGAAAACCAAACACTGCACGTTCTCACTCATAAGTGGGTGTTGAATAGTGAGAACACATGGACACAGGGAGGGGAACATCACACACCAGGGTCTGTTGCTGGCTGTGGGGCTAAAGGAGGGATAGCATTAGGAGAAATACCTAATGTAGATGATGGGTTGATGGGTACAGCAAACCACCATGGCACGTGTATAGCTATATAACAAACCTGCAGGTTCTGCACATGTACCCCAGAACTTAAAATATAATTTAAAGAAAGATTGTAGAAAATTAAGATGGAAGAAACAGCAACAGACAAAGGAAAAAGAAAAGAATAGGGATGCTCTGAGGAACTTAAAGAGATCTTTTTTTTCCTTCTCTACTAATACATGGAAAATAGAAATTGTTTTGAGTGGAGAACACACACAAGCTCTTGTTGATATGTTATCTGCAATAAATCCCCACCTTATTACTGGGTTCCGTTCCTTAGAGTAAACAAGCAATTCAAAAGGCGGTTGTCACTAATCCTCCTGTATCAGCACGTAAGTCTCAGCCTGTGGCTTTTCAACTAGGTCCCCTACAAAGGACTTATGTTTTCTACCTGGTTCCATCAATCATCCTCCATCTCATAGGGAAAGACTGCTTAGAATTATACAATAACATTTTCTTTTACCAAAAAGAGACATACATTTAGAACTAGAAGACATAGAATATTTTAAAACACTAAAGAAAATTTTAAAACATTAGATAAAGAAAATTTAAAACTTGACCCTTCTAACTTAAAAATTGCCTTTCACATTGCCAGGGAGAATACTGAATTATTGAGTAATGAAGAATTACAGAAACTGCTCAAAGCAGTGCCTGATCAATTACGGTCAAAGTTCTCCGGTGATGTACAACTTATCTTGGCTGCCCAAATTAAATTTAAATAGACCCATCAAAGCCTCTTCTGAACCTTTAGCAATACCCCCTAGGATCTGAAGCCTTGGAAGGAATAACACTACGATTTCAGATTATATAAAAAGAGGCTTGATTATTTCCTATACAAGTCCATGAAACACTCCAATTCTTCCATGAAAAAGTCAGACTATAGAGGATGGAGATTTGTACAGGATCTAAGAGTAATTAATACCATAGTCATTCATTAACATCCAGTAGTGCCAAAACCTCATACATTGTTGACTGCACTTCCAACTGACAGTGAATTCTTTACTGTGATAGATTTGTGCAGTGCTCTCTTTAGCATTCCTGATTATAAGGATAGCCAGTTTCACTTCACCTTCACTTCAGAAGACAGACAATATTCATGGATGAATATGCTTCAGGGATATACTGAGAGTCTAACTCATTTCTCATAAATATTGAAGGCAGATCTCTTGAATGTTGAGTTTTCTAAAAAAAAATCTACTTTAATATAATATGTGGATGATCTACTTTTCTGTTCAGAAGGTAAGCAAACCTCTATAAGAGATTCACTTGTTACAACAATTGCCTTTAAAAAAAAACACACAAAAATTCAAAAAAAACACAAAACTTTGGTTTTGTCAAAAATCAGGTAAAATATTTAGGTCACCTAATATGAAAGAAACACTTTTTCCTTAGTCTGGGTAGAGAAAAAGGAATACTGGTCTTTTGCATCCTCAAAACTACCAAACAACTAAGAAGATTTCTGTGGCTGGTAGGGAATAGCAGAAATTAAATTCTGAACTTTTCTTTAAAATCTCAGCCTTTATATACTCTTTTAAAACAAGACAAGCTAGACTTTCTGGAAGGGACGGAGGAAGAACAGTTAACATTAGAAGCAATTAAAAGGGATCTTATAGATGTCCTGGCCTTAGGACATTCAAATTATAATATTCTGTTTGCACTCTTTGTATATAAAATTAAGGACTTGCTCTAAGCATTCTGACCCTAAAACATGGGGGTCTGAGGGTCAAAATAGACCTGTAGGATACTATAGCCAGCAATTGGATACAGTAGCTGGAGGACTACCTTCCATAAGAGTGATAACAGAGACCACCCTGCTGGTAAAAGCAATTGAATAAATAATGATAGGATCTCCCCTCATTGTCTCTGTTCCACATATTTTGGAAGCACTTCTAAATACACCATCCTTGGTATTATTCAGTTACCAGGTTGGACTCTTCTGAAGTCCTACTTCTGTTTGTACTTCATATTACAGTCTCTAAGGGCCATAATCTAAATCCTGTTACTCTTCTGCCGGTACTTTCAGATGAAATGCCACATGATTGTGTAACCTTAACTAGTCAGCTTTTCTCACCTAGGACGGACCTGCAAGAAATTCCCCTTACTAACATCTGCTAGTTGTGTAGTTTACAGGTGAGTCTTACTTAAAGGATGAATCTGAAATTTATCATGCAAATTATGCTGTAGTGTCTTATAGTGCTGAAGAAATAGAAAGTGCTTATCTTCCAAAACCAACATCAGTTCTACAAGCAGGATTGATAGCATTAATTAGAGCTTGTCAATTGGCAAAAGGAGTAACTGCTAATTTTCACACAGACAGTCAATATGCCTTGAAGTAACTCATGACTTTGGAATGTTATGGAAACAAACAGGATCCCTGACCTCTTCTGGTCAGTCCATTAAAAATGGACACTTTATCTTGCAATTATTAGAGGTCATATTATTACCAAAATCACTAGCAATTATTAAAAATCCCATGTAATTCCGAATCAGATACACCAGAAAACAAAGGACATCAGCTAGGTAGCAAAGAGGGCTGCTCTAAATATATCCAGGCAAGAAAAGCAATTTATATTAACTTTAAAAGAAGCCCCACAATCCAGAGTTCTAAGAACCTTAGAAAACAAAAGGAAAACATACTCACCCCATGGACAAAATATATTATTGGCCAAATGTACTTGCCTACAATTCCTACTAAATTACAGTAATCATTTTTAACATATGTACATGATTTAACTCACTGGACCCTTTATACAGTGGTTTCTTGGGTAAAACAGTGTTATTGGAAATCTCTGAAGCAATTGAAAAGCAGCTGAAGAAATAATGATAATGACTGTAGCTCATAAGGCCTATAGTTGCTGCAATATCTGTCCAAAATATAATCCAGGGGAAATCAATACAGTGTTCTCAAGGACGTTTTCCTTTACCTGAAGTCCCCTTTGAAGTGTGATCATTGTATTTTATTCAGCTATACCCATCACAAGGATAAAAATATGTTCTAGTGACCTTTGTATGTTTTCTCATTGGGTAGAAGCATTTCTAAGCAGAAGAGCAACAGCCTCAGTTGTAAAGTAAAATTCTCCTGGAAGAAAAATCATTCTGACTTGGGGGAGCCCTTCTAGAACTTCACAGTGACAGAGGTACTCATTTCACTGGATACACTGTTCAATCAATATGTAATATTTGGCCAATTCTTCAACATTTGCATGGTGCAAAGCACTCTCAGTCATCCAGGTTAGAAGAACGCAAAAACAGAATAATCAAAACTCAATTGGCAAAATTAATTAAGGCTTTTAAATAATTCCTTGGCTAAGATTTCATTCATTGGTTTTGCTTAAGACCTATCCCTTTTAGTAGACATCAGTTTTCTCCAATTGAGATAACAGATAGATTTATGAAACTATCCCTGGTAAACTATGAATTCACAAACAAAAGGAGACATATTATATTGCCATAATGGTCTTATGAAAAAACCAAGTAAAAAAATACAATTTAGCAAAAGATTATTTTTATAGTGAACTCTCCAAAAATCAATGAACCTTAAACCCATGGACTTCGGCTGAAATATTTTGCCTACTGGAAATGACATCTTCTAAAGAATTCCCTTCAATAGAAGTGGAAAGGTTCCTATCATGCACTTCTTATTAACCCTTTGCTGCAAAGTTAGAAAGCACAGATTCATAGATCCACGTTTCTCATTTAAGGAAGGCTGAGCCTCATGAATGGACTGGAAGGTGATCTTTGACTAACACTGATGCCAGGCTAAGAAAAAAAGACATCTGAGGTAGACAACACTCCAAAGATGCCAGACCAGCCCTGTATCTAAATGAACACTTACTCTTATCTACTAGCAATGTTATCATTGCTTCAGAAGTTTTGTTAATTGTTATTATTTTATGTGACATAGGAAGTTGCCCATTCTAATCTGTTGAGATCATTATTGTTTTAGTACTTAGCAGTGTAGTTCAACTAGAAAAGAATGGATTTTATTTTTTTCCTTGTGGTTATTCCTTTGTCTCAATGCATGGAATGGTCTGATAATACTTTGATTAAATTTTCCCAAATTGTTGCTACTGGAGGAAACCAAACTTTTGGATCTGCCATATGATTCCTGGATCTATTCATGACCAATACATGTAATTAGAAAAATGTGTCACTAATTTTTCAGATACAGCTAATGTCATCACATATTTAGATTCATCTCTCTCTGGGCTAACTCTCCAAATCCCAATTTTCCACAAAAACTGATGCTTCTATATCTTATATAAAACTATCTATCAAACCTACTCAGAAGGGATTTGTCTCTGGTTCTCCCGGTTCCATGCCATATTGGATTAAGAAATGCATTGCTGGCCGGGCATGGTGGCTCACACCTGTAATCCCAGCACTTTAGGAGGCCCAGGTGGTGGATCAGCTGAGGTCAGGAGTTCAAGACCAGCCTGGCCAACATGATGAAACCCTGTCTCTACTAAAAATACAAACATTAGTCAGGCATGGTGGCATGCACCTGTAATCTCAGCTACTTGGGAGGCTGAGGCTGGAGAATTGCTTGAACCTGGGAGGCAGAGGTTGCAGTAAGCCAGGATCATGCCACTGCACTCCAGCCTGGGCAAAGGAGCAAGACTCCATCTCAAAGAGAAAGAAAAGAAATGCGCTGCTGTAAAAATGAAACCCTGCTCTGCCAACATCTCTCTTTCGTTTCATATCATGCAGGTGGGTTCTGGCAAATATGCAAAAAATGAAATTTTTTATTTGATCTGATGCTCTCTACTCTCCCTGTTAATGAGGACCTTAATGAACATACTCCCGGAGGAATTACTTGTGTTTCCCCAGGTTATGCGTTTGTATGTGGCATCAGGACTGATTTGCCTACCCAAGGTTGGGCACATCATTGCTTCAGTAGTTGGTAAATAGAGGGTGTATGTTTGTTAGGTCATTTTGTAACTCCCATATCCTTACCTAGGAATGCGCATGAACTCCCTTCTCCCTCCATTTAGAGCTAACAGGACTACGTTAGCAGGATATGATGATAGCTCAGAGAAAAGCATTTTGGGACTAATCTCAAATGCTGGAGTTTATTTTTTTTTCCTTTTTTTTTATATATATATATTTTATTGCATTTTAGGTTTTGGTGTACATCTGAAGAACATGCAAGATTGTTGCATAGGTACACACATGGCAGTGTGATTTGCTGCCTTCCTCCCCATCACCTATATCTGGCATTTCTCCCCATGCTCTCTCTCCCCAACTCCCCACTCCCCCGCTGTCTCTCCCCTTTTTCCCCCCGGCCGACCCCAGTGTGTGATGCTCCCCCTCCCTGTGTCCATGTGTTCTCATTGTTCAACACCCGCCTATGAGTGAGAATATGCGGTGTCTGATTTTCCGTTCTTGTGTCAGTTTGCTGAGAATGATGGTTTCCAGGTTCATCCATGTTCCTACAAAGGACACGAATTCATCATTTTTGATGGCTGCATAATATTCCATGGTGTATATGTGCCACATTTTCCCTGTCCAGTCTATCCTTGATGGGCATTTGGGTTGGTTCCAGGTCTTTGCTATTGTAAACTGTGCTGCAATGAATATTCATGTGCATGTGTCCTTATAGTTGCTGGAGTTTATATTAAAGATCTGAATCCAAACCTATCAACCACTATTGGTTAGATAGCTGAAGACACTGCATAAAGCACTACAACTCAACAAAACCCTTTGGATTCCTTAGCCCAGGTGGTACTAAATAACAGAATTGCCTCCCACTATTTATTGGCTGAAAAAGGAGGAGTCTGTGGAGTGGCACATAGCACCTATTGTACTTACATTAACACCTCTGGGGAAGTGGAGACTCGATTAGAAAGAAAAACATGAAAGTCTAAAGGGTTACAAGACTTGAGAAAAACTGATCCCCTAAGTGATTTGTTTAGTCGGTTACCCTTGGGGCTAGGTTCTCTATTTCATCCTGTTCTTCAAGTAGTTACTATCATAATCATAAGCACAATTATCATCTTCCTAGTTATCAAATTCTTCACGATTTTTATTTCAGCTTGCCTGTGATCGATGACTTCAACTAGAATATTGATTGCTCAGAAAATTGTCTTTAGTTGAAAATATGGTCATGCGACCTGAACCAGACTGAGTTACTTTCCCCGTTGCCTTGTAATTCCGCCTTATACATTTCCATCTCACAAATTAAACATTTCCGCCCTCCACTGGACATGACTCTATAGGAATAAGCCTTCCTAGGGATGCAGGATTTAACTACCCTCTAACAAAATGATTTTTCTGAAATGTTTCTTCAAAAGATCTTGAAGAAAAGGGAGGAAATGTGAAGGAAAGTGGATTGTTTGTCTACTTAGGGCTTCTAAAAGTTGGTAGGCCCTAAGTGAGGTTGATTTTGAAGACCAAGCCATGGAGCATGACCTTTTAGTTGCTGACCTTTTGTTATAGATTAACTTCCTTTCTTATTTTCTTGTTTCTGTCTCAGACCAGATTGTATATGAGATAAAGACTTCTTGACTATTACATCCTTAATGTGGAATGTTAAATACACCTTCCCCCCCCCAAAAAAATCATTGCTTATAACCAATTGTACTGCTGTTACTATGTGCTAACTTTGAATAGAAAATATTTAAATTCTGTGCCTTAATCCCCTTTTCTTATAAGGACACGAGTCGTACAGGATTAGAACTCTGATGACCTGGCTTTAACTTAATCACTTCTTTAAAAATTCTATTTCCAAATGTAGTCACATTCTGAGGTACTTAGAGTCTGGGCTTCAAGCATGTGAATTTTGGGGGGGGACACAATTCAGCCCATCACAGTGCCTAATCCCATGTCCATTGCTGACATTCCTGCTGAGAAATGGTCCCTAAAAAAAGAAGCTGCGGCCAGGTGTGGTGGCTCATGCTGTAATCCCAGCACTTTGGGAGGCCAAGGCGGGTGGATCACTTGAGGTCAGAAGTTTGAGACCAGCCTGGCCAACATAGCAAAACTCCATCTCTCCTAAAACATACAAAAATTAGCTTGTATAGCACATGCCTGTAGTCCCGGCTACTCAGAATGCTGAGGCAGAAGAATTGCTTGAACCCAGGAGGCAGAGGTTGCAGTGAGCTGAGATCATGACACTGCACTCCAGTTTGGGCAACAGAGCAAGATTCTGTCTCAAAAAAAAAAAGCGGGGCAGGTGGGGAGAAGAGAGAGAGAGAGAAAGCTACAAACAGGGCTGAATGTCTTCACCCAGAAGAAGAGGCCCAACATTGAGCTCAGTAAACTCTGTTGGGTTGTTATGTTGGGTGAGGCCTGCTAAATGAGGTAGAATTTGCCCTGAAAATCCCAAATCTCACTCCATAGTTCTCAAAAGGAGCTCAGGGATTTACTGCAATAATAGATGAAATTTTTTTGTGTGTGAATTGCTCTCCAAACTTATCCCAGGACCTTGAACACTGGAGGGTGTGTCTGTGAGTGCAACAGGCAAAATGGTACCTAATAAGCCATTCTATCATCTCAGGACAATGAGGAAAATGTAAAGTTATCTGCCGAGCAATGAGCCATGCCCAGGAACTGGTAATGGCCAGTGGTAATAGCCATAGAGTTTGGCCTCTGTGTTAACAGATTCAAAGCTTCCCTACATAGAGTACTCTGGTGACAACTGATTTATGGTGTCCACAAAGGAGCTTCTCTAATTAGTGACCAGAAGCAGCGTGCAGTATCCTGAATGCTCTGGAAGAGGCCTGCTGTGTAAAACTGTCCCCTGAAATGATGGCATTGTCCTCTATTTGTGGTGTCATTAACAAGTTAAAATAAAACTCTTTTGACAGGTGTCTTTGTTTCATAACTAAGAGTTGATAGCTTCGTGAATTGCAGTATGTTTTTATGAGCACACATAACTCACTGGGATATGCACTGCAAAGCTGCTTCTTCCATGAGGCGTGGACTGAGGAGGTCAGACAGAGACAGAGACATAAACATTCCTGTTTGCCTAAAGTCCCTGTGTAGCTGAAATGCTCCACATGAAGCTGTAGACAAACTTCTCCTGGCTGCCATCTGCTTTCAGCCATCTCTACTGGCAGCTGAGAAGTAATGGCAGAAGAAGCATACACTGAAAGCAACACAATCTATTCTAACCTGTTGTCCTAGCTCTTGAAAGTGAATAGCTAATAAAATGATCAAAGATACTTTGATATGACTCATTCTGGCTTACACGGCTGACTCCTTTTACAACTGCTGAGATGACTCAAAGGCTGATCTCCTAGAGATTCTGCGGAGAGGCTCTTCAGAGGGAAATAGAATCTGAAAACTTTCTCAAATGCATTCCAAGTTTAAAAAACAAACAAGGTTTGGAAAAAAAATATTGGTGGAAAAAACTGAATTGCGTTAAAAAGTTATTTTCTCCTAAAATTGGCTTGCAAATTACCCTAATTATTCATGAGATGATGGCTGAAAAAGACTAATTTGCAAAAATGCATAACTTGGAAACCCATTCCTCTCGCTTACCTATCTTTATGCTAATTGAAGAGGTTATTGCTTATAGATAAAGTAACTCCAATTACTTCTGGAGAATAGTTTTATTTTTCAGGTTCAAAAAACTAACATTTTAATTTTTAGATCAATAATACATAACTTAAGATGCATGCGGAACACTAGGCTAGCCAATATCCTGATTAGTTTATAAACAACAATTCTAAACAGTGCTGCAGAATTGTGAATAAAATTGAATTGAGCTTCAGCACATAGACACAGCAGTTGAAAATTGTAACCATCCGTAGTACACACTACATTAGAGTAGGGAATGGCTGGTACTTTGCCACAGCAGTTTATGAACAATGCTAGGGAGGAGGGTGCCTGGAGTCGGCCATAATGGCATGAGTGACCCCACGGGGGTGGGGGAGGCAATGGTCAACCCTATCAGCTTTTGCTCTACCCTTATAACCTTAGGGAAGGTAATTTATTCTCTCTCTCTCCTTGACAATATTTTCCCACCTCTTATGGTCCTTTCTATATACAGGACAATGAAACTAACGAGGTATAGATAGCGTCTCTCACCTTTATCTCAGGTGTAATCTTTCTCCTGACTTTCAGACCCTTTTTCTAAGGTCTCTGAGGCAGTGCTATAAAAGAATCACAGGCGTTCTAAAGCCTGCATCTTCAGAACTGAATTCATGATTCTCTCTCCACTGTAATTGACTCTTTTTTTCTCTTAATTAACTTAATAGCTCAATCAGATACCACTGAATCATCTTGATTCTTTCTTCTCTCTCTGTTTCCTGGATCCAGTCACTGCATTTTCTTACATTCTTCCTCCTCACTCATACCTACTGTCGCTGACTTGGTTAAAGTCCTTAGTAATTTATTTTGCTCATTTGTTGAGCTTTTGTGGAGCCTAGGCCTAATATTAACAAACTCACACCTTTGTTTTGTAAATCCTCAGCATCTAGAAATGTGGCAGAAACTGTGCTAAGCAGTGGGATATAGAGATAAAAGATGCTAGCCCAACATCATAGATCTGGATAAAAAGAAATAAACACGTGGAAAAAAAGGTTGTGCTCTCTATTAAATCTAATTGGTAGAAGACAAGTACTCGGGGTACAGAATGAGGAAATATTTGATAATATTTATGCCTGGGTTTATGTTTATGTTACAATTTTGAAGGCTAAATAGAAGTTAGCTTGGTAAAGAAGTAAAAAAATATTCCCACCAAAGGGAATGGTATGCACAAGTCATAGGCACAGAAAAAATCATAGCGAATTTGTATAACTCTGAGTAGCCAGAGCTGAAGGATAAGAATATAAAGAAAGCGGTAGGAATATTGCAAAAAGCATTGAAAGATTTTTAGAATCTGGGATGGTCTTAAAATATGTCTGTGAATTTTTTTCACAGTCCTCCAAAGGTGGTTCCTAATTCCCCAACCCTTGAATGTGAACCAAACTTAATGACTCACTTCTAATGAACAGAAGGTGGCACAAAGTGATGCTATGTGACTTCTGAGGCTAGGTCATCAAAAAATTGGCTTTGGCATGGCTCTCTCCTGGAGCACTCGCTGCAGAAACAGCCACTGCCATGCTGTGAGAACACTCAAGCAGCCTAAGAGAGGACCATGTGGAAAGGTACAAAGTCCTCCTGCCCATAGCCAGCATCAGGTCACCAACTACAGGAATGAGCCACCTTAGAAGCAGATCTTCCACCTCCATTCAAGCCATTAGATGACTGCAGCCCCATGTGACACTTTCACTGCAATCTCGTAAAAGACCTTCAGTCAGAAATACCCAGCTGAGCAATGCCCAAAGTTCTAAGGCATAGAAACAATGAGATTAGTAAATGTTTCTTATTGTATTAAGCAACTAAGTTTTGGGAATTTTTTATGTGTAACAAGTTGTCTTAGATAACTAAGACAAAGCAAGAGTGATGTGATTAGACATGTTCCATAAAACTTTTGTGGCATTATGAACTACAGAGAAATTATTGGAGTGGAGGTAGAATGAAGGCAGTTAAGTAAGTTAGGTATGTCACATGAATTAGGTAGGGGTGTGATATGGACCTGAACTAAGGGCCTCGCCCTTAGGATTAAAAAGAGAGAAAACTGTTTGAGAGATTTAGGGGAGGAAAAAGCAACAAAATTTAATGAATGATCATCGTGAGGGATGAGAGAATGGAAAGCACAGAGGATGGGGAGGTCACTTATGAGAATGGAGAATAAAGGAGAAAAAAATCGGGTGAGGAAATGAGTTTAGTTTTTAGCTTTGAATGTACTGAGTTTAATGTGCCTGTGGAAAATAAAAAGGATGTTTTAGTAGAAGTGTACGTGTATGCATGCCTGTGTGTGTGTGTGTGTGTGTGTGTGTGTGTGTGTGTATTCAAAATCAATCCCTACACCAGGAAAGGAAAATGGGCTGAAATTAAATCAAAGGAGAATGAAGAGTGTAATATAAGGTGGCAAAAGGTAGAACATTAGATCACGTCAACATTTAGCAACAGAAAAAGATACAGAGACCAGGGGTGTGAAAGATTCAACAACAACAACTAAAAGAAAAGTGGAGAGAAAGCAAAAAAACCCGAAGGAGAGAGAATTCAAAGAAAAGGTGGACATTGAGCCAATTGAGATAAAGACGAATAGGTGTCTACTCTACTGAGCAACCAGGAAGTTACTGGTACACTCAGCCATGGCAGATTCAACTGGACTGATGGATACAGAAGCCAGACTGAAGTGAGCTGAAAATTGACCAGATGGGAAAATGCAGAGGCATTTAATGCAGCCTGTGCACTCCAGCAGATCACCGTGAACGGGAGCAGGGGGGAGCTCCCTCTGCCTTGGTTCTGCCTTCTCTATTTCTGCTCCACGTTGCTATAAGTGTGATCTTGTCCACATCCAAATCTGCAGAGGCTCCTGATTAAACATGGCAAACCAGCCTCATGTAATTGTCTCCCTTCCTTCACAAGATTTCACTCAAATAAATGCAGAGAAAAAATTTAAGTACAAACCGAAATAACCAGAGACACAGTGGGTGAGAATTATCAACGAATTTTTGGAAGAAGGAAAGGCAAAGCAGGAGTGGCAAGGACTTGAAAGGAAGAAAGCTCAAGTGCTGTGGGAGACTAGAATTGTCTGGTTTGCTCTTATAGGACCTCTGAGATTCCCAGAACTTAAGGCAGAGGAGGTGGTAAAGTACTGAGCTGAACAAATGTGGATTGATTAAAAGACTACATATGCAGTGGCTAGACTTCGAGATATGTTGCAGTTGATTCTTTGTATAAACAGATCAGGGGAGGTTCCAAAAGAAAATGCCTACAGTACCACAAAATTAAGAAAAGACTTGGAAGAAACTGATGAGGACCTCCACTATTTCTGCAAACTGAGCCATTTTGCATCATGAGATGAGAAAGTCAAAGATGCAGTGAAAGACAATATGCAGGGTCATCATACGATTTGAAGGAAAATGTTAAAACCACCTCCAAGATCAACCCTTGTTTTATCTCTGCCCATTATTTGAGTTAGTGTATAAATGCAATTTTTACCAAATTTTTGTTAAATATAAGAAATACGGGCAGGAGCAGTGGCTCACGCCTGTAATCCCAGCTCTTTGGGAGGCTGAGGCGGGTGGATCACCTGAGGTCAGGACTTCGAGACTAGCCTTCCCAACATGGTGAAACCACATCTCTACTAAAAAAAAATAAAAATTAAAAATAAAAAAAAAGCCAGGCATGGTGGTGGGCACCTGTAATCCCAGCTACTTGGGAGGCTGAGGCAGAAAAATTGCTTGAACCCAGGAGGCAGAGGTTTCAGTGAGCTGAGATGGTACCATTAAACTCCAGCCTGGGTGACAAGAGTGAAACTCTGTCTCAAAAAAAAGAGAGAGAGAGAGATACATATTTATTTTTCATTGTTGTGGGTAGTTTTTCAGAATAAAGTTTTAATCCAACCTTTCTTCCTATTTATCACCAAATGTTGATCACGTTTTAAGTTCTCTTCATGTGGTCCTTTTCTGATACTAATAATTACAGATAAAAATGACCTCCTAGCTGTGTATTAACCTAAATCTCACCACAATATGGTTATTTTTTACATACTTGTGGTTTCTGATAGGCAGAAAGTTCTCCCTAGCTAAGAATGTGACTTTCTCAGTCTTGCATTTCTAGAATCGAATACAGTGCTTATCACTTTAAATACATATTAAAAGAAACGGAAAGGAGGGAGGAATGCATCTTATTTAGCTATTGGATTATTTATTATGCCATTACCTCCCTGCTATAGAACAACCATTCCACCCTTTCAGCAGTCTTTGCATCGGTGGCCATGGGGCTAATACCATGCTCAGGACTCAGTTGCAGTAGGGGAGGGGCCTTTGACTTTTCTGCTGGAAGACCTCACTGCTCCAAGATCTTGTCCTTAGAAATAAAACCCACCTCTTTTCTTCCTTCAACCAGAGTCCACACCTGGAATAGTCACTGGATAAGGGGCTATTTTTCTTTTCCTCAGGATGCCATCCCATACATATGTGCAGGGGAGGAAGTGACTAGGAGCAAGCCTAAGAGTAAGGAAGTGATAGAGGAAGTAGACATTGCTTCTGAGAAGTGTGTTCAGGAGTCCTAGGAACCACATCGCCAGGGATGGACCCGGATTGCAGAGGGAGTTTTAGTCTCCGCAATGAGAACTGGTGTGTCTTTTACCTTTTAAGTGAGGCTATAATTTAGAGTTAGTTTTTAGAGTGTTATCAGTGCAGAGTTCAGCCCTCACATTGTAGCAATTATAATCAGAGTATACACTTATTTTTACAGAAATTATTAGGCACTTATGATATTATTCTAATGAAAGAACATTCTGGATCTAAGCTCAAAAAATGTCACACTGAAAAAGCCCTTGACTTGTACTGGTTTTGCAAACGCTTATTGATTCCCCACAATCTTGTGTGCCTTTGACTCAGCAGCCTATTTTAAATATCTTCTAATTCCTGATAACACAGCAGTTCCTCTGCTTATGACTGATCACAGCATGCTCATTATAGAAGGCTGCTAATGTTATTTCCCAGTTACAGCATATCTTACTAGGATATTTTTTTCCACATATTTATGGTTAAGTGATCACAAGGGGCCTTTGAGAGGAGAGTAGCACAGGTCAATTCTCAAGATCTGTTATTGTCAGCACTCCAGGGAGAGGCTGAACTCTGCTGTGGTTCACCTGAACTCTCCTGTCATCACAATCTCAGGGGACGTGACTTACACCGAGATCACTAACTCACAGGTGCAGTGAGAGGCACCAACCTGGGCAGGTGCTAATAAAAAACCTGGAGAAGAACAAAGGGAGCTTTCTCTGTGCTCCTCAGGAAATGCCACGCATAGGAAGGGAAGCATTGTCTGTGAGGCACGTGGGCTTCATCACGGCCCACTAGGCAGAGCAAATCAATGCTATTGCTGGGGATGGGCTCAATGAATGCCATTGTAGGTGCTATAATGAGTTCAGCGACAGAGCAGGATAAACTTCCATCTGGTTTCTATATCCTGGAATGCCCATTTCATCAAGTGGCCTGCCTGCCACCTTTTCCCTTCTCATGTTGAAGTCAGATTCAACCTAAGGTCTCCCAACCCTGCCTTCTTTTAAACATCAGCCAGATTCTATGTTTCTGTTTATTTTTCAACATCCTGAAGTTGTACCTACATACAAACATGTGTGAGGGACGGGGGTTCAGAAAAAACAGAAAATCTGATTTTGCAAAAGACACGCTGACTTAATTCAATTTTCACCTGCTCCCCCACCTGCCCCTAATATGTTTGTGTTCATAAATTAGGCCAGGTTGGGTTTTGACATTTTCCCCCACTCACACAGACACACAGGTTTTGCATGGTATATAGGTTTCTTAGGTTGTCAAGAAGACAAATCAGATAAATGTACATTAAAATTACAGTGATATTCTGCATGTAATATACATTATAAAAGAAAAGTTTGGAGCTTGGATAAGAAAAATTCATCCCCATATAAGACAATCCCTCCCTCTGCAGGCTATTTAGCAACGCTGCCTGCCTCTCTTCTCCCCGTTTCCCACACCACATCCTTCTGCATTGTGATAACCAAAAAGTCCTCCCATGCACCTCCAAATATTCTCGATTAAGATCTACCACCAGAGATGATCATGTTTATAATAACAATAGCAGTGAAGCACTGGGTGCCTGCTAGATACTAAACACTGTACTGCATGCTTCATACTTAATCCGGGAGAAACTAATCTCCAGTGGTGGACTTCCAGGCACTGGTTGAGTGAGTATGTACAAGCAGATAAGACTTCCTGATACTACTCAAATCACACAGGAAGGTAAGCTATTCATGCTTTAGGCCAACCCAGGCCGAGACAAAAGTGAGAAAATCTCAATGCACTTGAACTCAAAGCAGTTCTCCGTCACTGCCATCTTCTACAGCAAGGAGGCCTTATCCATGGACCATATGGTATTTTTTAGGGCTTGCTAGAGGACATGGTATAGCTCTAAAACAGAATATCGCTAATATCGCTATTTTGTTTGCCATTGCCAAAACTTATGTCCACTTGACACCCCTGCATCCCCTTCAGCTGCCAATATGGCACTCCTGGGCTGCATAATTTGGAGAACCTGAAAGCCCTCTGTGTCTCCAACTGGTCTGACCCACACTGGTTCACTGGCAGCCAGACAGTGCTATTCTGATAACAGATAGAAAAACTCCCACAGAACTATGATTTGACACAAACCCCCCAAAATGGGAGTTTGCATTCGAAGAGCCTTGCAAATTTTAATCTATGGCAGAAAGAGGCCACATGAGAATGCCTCTGACTTTTAAGCAGTGGCTTTTTGAAAGAGCTTGGAGGCTCTGGAAGCAACAATGGATAATTCTACTGAGTAACCCGATCATTTCAGACATCCATTTTTTATACTAAAGTCCCTGCTAACATTTCGTTTTAAAAAAGGGCTTCCAACAGCTCAAAATACTTCCAGCTCAATGTTTTCGGCTCTGGTTAGTGTTTAGAACAAGAGTATTCCTTTCTTAGTTTATTAGTTTAGATCTCCAAGTAGGCTCTGTGATAAGGTTTGAAGAGTAATGTCTTAACAAGAAAACAAAGAGAAAACCTCTAATCATGTCACCTTTTTTTCCTGGAAATTATGGAAAAAGTCATTTCTGCTCTATTTTCTACACACACTTAGATGTAATCATGCTGAAATTATTGGGGATAACTCTTACAAAGTTATTTGTTTTCATAGATGTCTCCTCTTCCACCATGCATCTGTTCTCTCATCATGTCCTATAGAAGGTCTAGGTGTCTTCAGGGCACTGGAGGAAGGTAGCCCATATGATAATGCACACAAATGAGTTAAAGTCCCTGAATTACTCCTTCCAAGGAGCTGCCACTTTGGGTTATTCAAGTAAAAACATGGGCTGCCTCAGGGCCTCCAGTTGCACTTCAGACACATATCAGAGAATTTTTGCAGTCAAAGAGAATAGAACCTGAACCTGGCCTTCAGCACAGCATGGAGTGAGCCTGAACTTCCCGTGTAACATGGAAGGAAGATGTAGGCAATACTATATCCATGAGGTTGCAAATGGCTCAAGACAAGTTGGTAGTTGACAATTATTACGTTCCATTCCCGAAATACCAGTTATCTCCTGCTAGTTAGAGGTAGGAAGGGTCTGTAGGTCTTCTCCTCGACGGTATCAGCACCAGGTGATGATACACTGACAGTGAATCTCAGATGTAGCTCTAACATGCATACTGACTTTTCTTAGCCAGCAGGCACACAAACCAACCACAGTTTATTTGTAGGCTCAGTGAAGTGCTAGCTCTCTGTCTTTTGGGGCATTCCAATAAATACTTTGTCTGGAAGATTCACTTAGATTACAAATCTAAGAGAATTTTCCTGTATGAAAATTCCTGGGTGAGTGGTCACAGATGAGACGGATTAGAATCCTAATCCAAGGCTGGCTCTCTGAAAGGTTTGGGGTACTGAGCCTGCTGGATTCTCATAGTGCTTACCTGACATTCTGGCCAATCCACTTACTTTAAATGCCATTCATTTTATCAATGAAAAAGTTTTCTAACATCCATTATGCTAATATTAATTCAAGAGAGTCTTTGATGTTCACTGGAGGTAAAGATAGTTGAAGTTCTTGTAGCTACCTCTAATATAAGCCTTTCATTAAGAATCTTTCAGACGTTTATTAATCTCCCATGGGATTTCTATTCCAGATAAGAGTATATAAATTATTAACAATTGTCCCTATATCTAGAGTTAAAAAAACAAATCACAAATTCCATTCTGAACTATTGAAGACAAGTTACACAGAATATAAAAGATGGGTTAGAGAGCCACAGAACCATGAGACAGGATAATGTCATTCCCAAAATGAATAAGTCAAGCAGAGACAGCAGCATTTTATGGTATATATTTGAGGGTTGCTCCTAAAAAACAAATAGTCCAGGAAGATGGAAGAAGGAATAATACCCAGAACAACCATAAAAATGCCATACAGAGAAGTATACCCAAAGACTATAGATAAATCAAAATAAAATTCTAAAAAGAAATTTAAAAGCCTCCTCGATACTTCACATGCTAGAGAGAAAAATGGAGGGAGATGGAATTTTATATTGGCTGATTCATATCAGCTACATGTTTAGTAGTAAAATCGTGAAATGAGTTGAGGAAGTTAATTTTTCTCCTGTGAGTTTTACAACATTACTATAAGTGACAGGTGGATAGTATATAGTACCATATTACGGAAGCAAAAATTATGTCTTAGACGATTTCTGCAATTCATAAAATTGTAGATCTGAGATTAGAACTCAAGTCATCTCATTTCAAGTACAGTAATCTTTAATAAGCATTCTGTGCACTAGAAAAAAAGATGGTGTTAATTTCACTTTCTACTTACATTTCAGAAGCTGTCATTTTTATTATCTTTCTGTCTCAGAATTAGTATAATAACCCAGTTGCTTCACTTTTTCCCACCACTACTAGAGATAGCACGTTTTTATCCCTTCTATTGCCTAGAGTACATTTACTTCATTTTGTCTATTGTTAAGCATTTATTCTTGGATATATTGTAAGAAAGAAAATACTTCATTATATATCTTTCTCTAGAGAAGAATCAACCAACTTAATCATTTTTAAAATCATACAAACACACAAAGTCTGAAATAAAAACCAGCATGCTGTGAATCAAGAAGATTGTCAGAACTGGGAGACCCCACCTGTCTACTCAGTCCAGCTCTGTTACTGCTATACAGTCCCTCTTCCCTTATGCTCTCCTGGGGAGGTGTATGCTCTCCATATCACTAGCATAGTGTATAAAGAACAGCATTAAATTGGAGTCAGAAAGCTTTGATATAGTAGGCATCTGTTGGTTGCTCTGACATTGTGTGGTAATTCAAAATATTTCAGTACAAAAAAAGTAATAACTGGGTACAAATTCATACTAATTTATACCATAGGAAAGCTAACGAGAATTTTGAATTACCTTTTTTTGTCATTTTAACTTGAGTTTTATTTTATTTTCCAGCTTTTATTTTTAAGTTCAAGGGTACATGTGTAGGATGTGTGGGTTTGTTATGTAGGCAAATGTGTGCCACGGTGGTTTGCTGTACAGATCATTCCATCACCTAGGCATTAAGCCCAGCATCCATTAGCTATTTTTCCTGATGCTCTCCCTCCTCCCACCCTAACCCTCTGACAGGTCCTCATGTGTGTTGTTCTCCCCCATGTATCTATGTGTTCTTATCATTCAACTCCCACTTATAAGTGAGAACATGCAGTATTTGGTTTTCTATTCTTCCATTAATTTGCTGAGGATAATGGCTTCCAGCTCCACCCATGTCCCTACAAAGGACATGATCTCATTTTTTTTATGAGCACAGAATTTTGAATTCTCTAATCAAGACTCTACATTTCACCTTCAGAAATACTTACTCACCACAAATATTCTTATCAAAATACATACTAAGAGTTTTGTCGCATAGCATAAAGTATATTAGTAATAATTTGTATTGATAATCAGTAATATCCATAAAAATTGAGTAATTTTCAAATTGTGTGATGTTGATTAAGAAAATTGTAGTATATTTTATCAGTGAAGTATAAAAATCCAACAGGCCCAGCGGTCATACAACATGCCTACTGGAAGAAAAGTAGTGGTCTTCAAAATAGAGTACCCAAACCCATGGTGGCTATGAGTACATTTTCTAAGGAGTTTTAAAGAGCTCCCTTTCCAGATCCTCGAGTTTCTCATGAACTCTTTTGTAAAAAGTGTTTTTCCTGGGAATGTGTCTGTTACAAACCACTTCTGCTTTCCCACCACCTCATAGTAGTTCTTCTGTGTTATGAAAGAAAAGTAGATCTCTCACTCAGAAGCAGTGATATAATTTGCAGGAACTAGTACAAAATGAAAATGTGGGGCCATTTGTTCCAAAATTATTCAGAATTTCAAGACAGTGTGAGCCGTGCATTAAACCAAGAGTGATGCTCTTCTGACCTGGGGATTCTTTGAGAATGCTGGTGTAGCCTACCCTGCTGTCACCCCTATAAAATCCCATCACAGCATATTCTTACAGGGGCAGTGTAAAAGTACCTGGGGGAAGAGATGAAAGGAAAAGCCAGTCTATTGGCTTGATATTGAGAAAGTAACAAGTACTTTTACAAGTCTGGTGTTCTCCCATTTGTTGCTTTCAGCTAAACTAAAAGAGGATGAAATCAAGTTGTCAGATGAAAAATGATAAAAAATAATTTTGATAATAGCTCACTATGTGATTTTTGGCATATAACTGAAAAAGAATTCAAAGAATCAAGTGACATTCCTATAATAAAACTTCTTTTATTCCATCTATTTATTTACATGGATTTTCTTTGAAATTTTATTTACAAAAATGCAAATGGAAGTAAAATCAATGCTGAATACCATCTCATTGTAGTTAATAAACACGGAAGAATATATATGAATACACTTGAAATAATTGTTTTGAATCTCCATCTTATTAAGAGATACGATTCTAATAAAATGTTATTTTCTATGTTTAATTTTTTCTTTAAAAAATGAGCTACATAATTCTTATCTGAGATGGTTTGGACCAGAAGTGTTTCACATTTTTTATTTTAAGGATTTTAGAATATTTACATTATACTCACTGGTAAAGCATTCCCAATCTGAAAATCTGAAACCTGAAATACTCCAGTGAATATTTCCTTTGAATATCATGTCAGCCCTCATGTCACGAAAGTTTCAGATTTGGAAGCATTTCAGATTTTTTATTTTTGGATTAGAAATGCTAAACCTTTATCTGTAATATGTTTATGACATTTTGACTAATTTTAATATAATAATTATAATAACAACTTGTTCCAGAAAGAAAAAAAGTATGAATCTTAAAGTCACAGAAAGTTTTTGAATTAAAATTTAAGTGCATATACTTATTTTCATAATAATATAGGGATCAATAAAACCCTTTCAAGTATAAAATATAAGAAATTAGTATAAATCTCTGAAAAGGAAGTGAAATGAAATGTAAAAAGAAAAAACAGGAAGTATAGAAAGCTTTTTACTGTTAAAGGAGTCTATTTTTTAATGGCTCATAATATTATGGTTCTGTATTTAAATTCCACAGGTTACATTTTAAAGACTAATGTAACAGACCCAGCATGGTGACTCATGCCTATAATCCCAGCACTTTGGGAGGCCGAGGCAGGTGGATCACCTGAGGTCAGGAGCCCAAGACCAGCCTGGCCAACATGGCAAAACCATCTCTACCAAGAAATACAAAAATTAGCCAGGGTGGTGGTGGGCACCTGTAATCCCAGTTACTTGGGAGGCTGCGGCAGGGGAATTGCTTGAACCTGGGAGGCAGAGGTTGCAGTGAGCTGAGATCACTCCATTGCACTCCAGCCGGGGCAACAACAAGAGCAGAACTGTTTAAAAAAAAAATCAGGGAGGGGCCGAGACAGTTGAATACATACGGCTCTGGTCAGCAGTTCTCAGCAAGACAAATGCAAAAAGGAAGTGATTTCTGCATTCCCAACCGAGGTAACCAGTTCATCTCACTGAGACTGACTAGGCAGTTGGCATGACCCATGGAAAGCAAGAAAAAGCAGGGTGGGGTGACAGTTCACCTGGGAGCTACATAGGGCAAAGGGACCTCCCTCAACCAGCCAAGGGAGGCAGTGAAGGACTGTGCTACTTACCTGGGGTACTATTTTTTTCCCATGGACTTCTGCAATCCACAGATCAGGAGATTCCCTTGTGATCCTACACCACCAGGGCCTTGGGTCTCAAGCATAAAAGTGGGCAAACCCATGACATCTGCTCCCCCTCAGTGGCTATTCGAGCAGGCACTGAGCTGCAGGGAGTTTTTACATTCTCTGGCAGCACCTGGAACTCCAGTGAAGCAGGAGAACCATCCACTCCCATGGAAAGGGGACAGAAGCCAGGGAGCCAAATAGTCTTGCTCAGTGGGTCCCACTCCCATGGAATCTCACAAGGTAAGATCCACTGGTTTGAAAACCTTGCTGGCCAGCACAGAAGCCTGGAGTCTGCCTAAGATGACGGAGTTTCCAGCAGAAGGGGCAACCACCATTACTGTGGCTCTAGTTGGTGGTTTTCCCCTTCCAGTGCTAGGGAGACAGGGGAGGGTTGGACTGGGAGGTACAAAGTGGCTGTGGCAGATTGTACCCAGACTGCTTCTTCAGATAGGAGCCAGATCTATCCCTCTTACCAGGCAGGGCCTCCCTGCAGGAATTCCAGCACTCCAGTCAGGAAGTTATAGATAAGACTCTTGTCTCACTGGGACAGAGTACCTGGGGGGGAAAGCAGCCACTGTCTCAGGTTCAGAGGACTTCATCTTTCCTGCCTTCTGGCTCTGAGAAGTCCAGCTGTTCTGGACAAGGGGGGATTTCCCCAGAACAGTGCACCAGCTCAACTAAGGGACAGTCAGACTGCCTTCTTAAGCGGGTCTCTGATCCTATGCCTCCTGACTGGGTGAGACCTCCCAACAGAGGTTGCCAGACACCTCATACGGGAGAGCTCCAGCTGCATCAGGTTGGTGCCCCTCATGGATGAAGCTTCCACAGGAAGGAGCAAGCAGCAATCTTTGCTGTTCTGGAGTCTCCACTGGTGATACCCAGGCAAACAGGGTCTGGAGTGGACCCCCAGCAAACTGCACCAGACCTGCAGAAGAGGGGCCTGACTGTTTTAGAAGAAAAACAAACAGCAAAAACATCAACAAAAACGACCCCACAAAAACCTTATCCAAAGGTCCACAGCCTCAAAGATCAAAGGTAGATGAATCCACGAAGATGAGGAAAAACCAACACAAAAACACTGAAAATTCCAAAAGCCAGAATTTGCCATTTCTCCAAATGACTGCAACATTTCTCCCCCAAATGATTGCAACAGTTCTCCAGCAAGGACTCAGAACAGGGCTGCAGCTGAGATGGATGAACTGACAGAAGTAGGCTTCAGAAAGTGGGTAATAATGAATTTCGCTGAGCTAAAGGATTATGTTCTAACCCAATGCAAAGAAGCTAAGAACCATGATAAAAGATTACAGGAGCTGTTAACTAGAATAACCAGTTTAGAGAGAAACATAAATGACCTGATAAAGCTGAAAAACACAGCACAAGAACTTCATGTTGAAAACACAAGTGTTAATAGCTGAATCAATCAAGCAGAAAAGAGAATATTGGAGCTTGAAGACTATCTTGCTGAAATAAGGCAGGCAGACAAGATTACAAAAAAAAAGAATGAAAAGGAATAAACCAAACTTCTAAGAACTATGGGACTATGTAAAAAGACTGAACCTATGACTGATTGGAATACCTGAAAGAGAGAGGGAGAATTGAACCAAATTGGAAAACACTCTTTGGGATATCATCCAGGAGAACTTCCCCAATACAGCAAGACATGCCAATATTCAGATTCAGGAAATCCAGAGAACCTGATAAGATATCCATGAGAAAACCTACCCCAAGACACATAATCATCAGATTCTCCAAGGTGGAAATGAAGAAAGAAATGTTAAGGGCAGTCAGAGAGAAAAGCCAGGTCACCTACAAAGGGAAGCCCATCAAATAACAGTAGACTTCTCAGCAGAAACCCTACAAGCCAGAGGAGATTGGGGGTCAATATTCAATATTCTTAAAGAAAAGAATTTCCAACCCAGAATTTCTTATCTTGCCAAACTAAGCTTCATAAGTGAAGGAGAAATAAAAGACTTTTCAGATCAGTAAATCCTGAGGGATTTTGTCACCACCAGGCCTGCTTTGCAAGAGCTCCTGAGGGAAGCATTAAACATGGAAAGGAAAAACCATTACCAACCACTACAAAAACACACTGAAGTACACAGATCAATGACACTATGAAGCAACTACATTAGCAAGTCTGCAAAATTAACCAGCTAGCATCATGATGACGGGATTGAATTTACATATAACAATATTAACCTTAAATGTAAGTGGGCTAAATGCCCCAATTAAAATACACAGAATGGCAAGCTGGATAAAAAGACAAGACCCGTCAGTATGCTGTATTCAAGAGACACATCTCACTTGCAGAGACACACATAAGTTCCAAATAAAAGGATGAAGGAAAATTTACCAAACAAATGGAAAGCAAAAAAAAAAAAAAAAAAAAAAAAGCCGGGGTTACAATCCTAGTTTGTGACAAATAGACTTTAAACCAACAAAGGTCAAAAAATACAAAGAAGGGCCTTACATAATGGTAACAGATTCAGTTCAACAAGAAGAGTAACTATTCTAAATACATATGCATCCGATATAGGAGCACCCAGATTCATAAAACAAGTCCTTAAAGACCTGCAAAGAGACTTAGACCCTTAGACAATAAGAGCTCAAGACTTTAATACCCCACTGTCAGTATTAGACAGATTATCAAACAGAAAATTAACAAAGATACTCAGGACTCGAACTCAGCTATGGATCAAGTGGACCTGATAGATATCCACAGAACTCACCACCCCAAAACAACAGAATATAAATTTTTTTTCAGTGACACATGGAACTTACTCTAAAATTGATCACATAATTGGAAGTAAAATGCTCCTCAGCAAAGGCAAAAGAAGTGAAATCATAAACAGCAAAAAGAAAACCTCAGGCTAATACGCCTGATGAACATTGTTGCAAAAATTCTCATTAAAATATTGCCAAACTGAATCCAGCAGCACATCAAAAAGCTTATCCACCATGATCAAGTCGACTTCATCCCCAGGATGCAAGGCTGGTTCAATCTATGCAAATCAATAAATGTTATTCATCACATAAACAGAACTACAGACAAAAACTACATAATTACCTCAAAAGATGCAGACAAGGGCTTTGATAAAATTCAAAATTCCTATATTCAAATAGGAAGAGAGGAAGTCAAATTGTCTTTGTTTGTAGATGACATAATACTATATCTAGAAAACCCCATTGACTCAGCCCAAAAGCTTATTAAGCTGATAAGCAACTTCAACAAAGTCTCAGGATACAAAATCAATGTGCACAAATCACAAGTATTTCTATATACCAACAACAGACAAACAGAGAGCCAAATCATGAGTGAATTTCCATTTACAATTGCCACAAAGAGAATAAAATACCTAGGAATACGGTTAACAAAGGAAGTGAAGGATCTCTTCAAGGAGAACTACAAACCACTGCTCAAGGAAATCAAAGAGGACACAAGCAGATGGGAAAACATTCCATGCTCATAAATAGGAAGAATCAATATTGTGAAAATGGCCATGTTTCCCTAAGCAATTCATAAATTCAACACTATTCCCATTAAATTACCATTGACATTCTTCACAGAATTAAAAAGAAAAAAAAACTATTTTAAAATTCATAGGGAACCAACAAAGGGCTCATATAACCAGGACAATCCTAAGCAAAAAGAACAAAGCTGGAGGCATCACACTACCCAACATCAAACTATATTACAAGGTTACAGTATCCAAAACAGCAAGGTACTGGTACAAAAACAGATATATAGACCAATGGAACAGAACAGAGAACCCAGAAATAAGGCCACACACATACAACTATCTGATCTTTGACAAACTTAACAAAAACAAGCAATGGGGAAAGGATCCCCTCTTCAATAAATGGTGCTAGAAGAACTGGCTAGCCGTATACAGAAAATTGAAACTGCACTCCTTCCTTACACCTTATACAAAAATTAACTCAAGATGGTTTAATGATTTAAATGTAAAATCCAAAACTATAAAAACCCTAGAAGAAAATCTAGGCAATACCATTCAGGACATGGGCATGGGCAAAGATTTTGTGATGAAATCACCAAAAGCAGTTACAACAAAAGCAAAAATTGACAAATGGGATGTAGTTAAACTAATGAGCTTCTGCACAGCAAAAGAAACTATCATCAGAGTGAATAGACAACCTACAGAATGGGAGAAAATTTCTGTAGTCTATCCATCTGACAAAGGTCTAATATCCAGAGTCTACAAGGAACTTAAACAAATTTACTGGGAAAAAAAAACAACCCCATTAAAAAGTAAGCAAAGAATATGAACAGACACAGACACTTCTCAAAATAAGACATTCATGTGGCCAAGAAACATATACAGAAAGCTCAGTATCGCTGACCATGAGAGAAATGCAAATCAAAACCACAATGAGATACCTCTCACACCAGTCAGAATGGTGATTTTTAAAAAGTTGAGAAACCACAGATGCTGGTGAGATCATGGAGAAATAAGAACGCTTTTACACTGTTGCTGGAAATGTAAATTAGTTCAACCATTGTGGAAGCGAGTGTGGTGATGCCTCAAAGATTTAGAACTGGAAATAGCATTTGACCCAGCAATCCCATTACTGAGTATATGCCCAGAAGGACATAAATCATTCTATTATAAAGATACAACCATGAGTATGTTCATTATAGCACTATTCACAACAGCAAAGACATGGAACTAACCCAAATGCCCATCAATGATAGACCAGATAAGGAAAATGTGGTACATATACACCATGGAATACTATGCAGCCAAAAAGTGAATGAAATCATGTCTTTTTCAGGGACATGGATGAAGCTGGAAGCCATTATCCTCAGCAAACTAACGCAGGAACAGCAAACCAGACACCACATGTTCTCACTTGTAAGTGGGAGTTGAACAATGAGAACACATGGACACAGAGAGGGGAACAACACCACACTGGGGCCCATTGGGGGAGGGTGGGGGGAGGGGGAGAGCATTAGGGAAAAGAGCTACTGGATGTTGGGCTTAATACCTAGGCTGATAGGTGCAGCAAACCACCATGGTATATGTTTACCCATGTAACAAACCTGCACATCCTATACTTGTACCTCAGAACTTAAAAAATAAAATAAAATAAAAAAGACTAATGTAACAGGTCTACATTTAAATGCCCATATCTGCAAAATCCCAGAAATTAGGTACTTTGCAAGGTTTTCCAATTTATAAAGTAAGGAATTTTGACTATGATCTCTAAGGTAATATGTTTGGCTCCATTTTTGGTAATATGTTTAATATTAATTTCATTCCAACTATTTTCTTTCTCAACATACATTAGAATAAAAATATCAGAATACATGACTCTTCATTTATGTGTTCAATACATCTTTATTAAGAACATACTATGCCCCATGCACTTTTCTAACTAAACACTAAAAATATATTAATGTTCAAAGCTGATAAAATATCCCACCCTCATAGAGCCTATATTTTAGTGGAAGAAAATAGATAAACCGATACATAAAATATGTAATATGTAAGATAGTGACAAATTCTATCTAAAAAAGGAAAGCAGGAAAGGGATGGAGACTCTATGGGGTAGAAACCATTTTTAATAGGCTTATTAAAGAAGTTCTCTTGAGGAAGTAACATTTGAGCCACATGTATAGCTATAGGCATTGTGGGATGATCCAGAAATCCTCAGCTTCTTGAGGACTGAGATAAATCAGTAAACAAAAAAATGAGATTAAGCGAGTGGTCACAAGAAAGATCACAGTGGCGAGCCTGTGAGCAGGGGCTGATTTAATGAGAAGATAAAGAAGCTTCCGTTTCAAAGACCCTCATTTGCATGGGCCATTTTGAGGACCCCAGGAGAAGCTAGCAATAAATTTGCCTGGTATTTTGTGATCTTTTACCTGAAAAGAGAACCCAAAATTGTACAAAACTCAGTCCCACAGAATTTGGATGCTCTCTGGCTGTAAATGTTGCATAGGGAGAGAGCTGACAGTGTGGCTCATGCCAGGAGCACACAGAATTCAAGGGACTCCCACTTGAACCCGCTGAGAAATAATTATCCAGCAAGTGGTGGATTGCATTATTGTTCTCTACTCTTTGCTTCTCCTTTTATCTGCCACTTTAGTCATAAGACCTTGCAGTTTGCTCTACAAAAGGCAGAGTATATTTCCTTGACTAGCTGATATTGGATTTAGCTACGAAGCTTGCTTTGGCCAATTGAATGTGCTGAATAGGATGAAAGCAGACCCTTTAAAACACATCTATAAGCTTGAGCTTGTCCTTTGTGCCCTTTCCTTTTGTCATGATAACAATGTGTCCAGGGTAACCTTCTAGTCTCAGAATGAATAACACATGGAATATACCTGAACCCAGCCTAAGCCTGAAGCCAATGCCTGCCAAACCTAGTCTAGATAAGTTGAACCTCAGCCAACCCCACAATCAAGACTGAGAAATTAATGCTTATTTTTTTAATGCCAACTGGGATTTTGTAGCAGGACTATGTTAACTATGTAGCATAAATGATGGAGTAGGCAATACAATTTGGTCAGCTTCGGCTAAGTTATGCTATAGTAACGAGATTCTCACATTTTTCACTCATGTAGTAAGTCATTGTGGGTCAGTTGAAACTCTGCTCCATATTTTCACACAGGGGCCCTGTTTGATGGGAAAGTCCCTATCTGGATTTACTGGTCACTAAGCAGAGGACACAGAGAGATAGGGAACTATTCACTAGCTCTTAAAACTTCTGCTCAGAAATAACGTACATGACTCCACTCAAATTTTATTGACCTAAGTAAGTTACACAGCTCCACCTGAGCATGTCAGGAATGTAGAATCCTCCTGCAGGAAGAAATACAACAGAGAAAGAGGCAGCAGGTAATTTGAAAAATAATAAAATCTACCCTAACAATATACCTTGAACATATGAGTACATATTATGTAGTTAATTGTCTCCATCCCCTGCTTCTGTCTTTTAGTTTTTTTTCCCAATTGGCTTGAATTATGCTGTAACTCAAATCTTCAAACCAAAGGGTGTATGTGTGCATTCATGTGAATCTGCACATTATTCCACACTTCCCTGGTGGGATGTGTCCACCACTCTTCACAGGACAGACAAGCAACGATATTGAACTTACAATTTTTCCCTCATATTAATAATACCAACACTGCTCTGCTCTCTAAGCATCAGTATTTCACATGGAAATTAGAAATCATTTATTTCTAATTTCCACACCAAAATGACCGTATAGTGGTGCCATGATGTTATAGAGACCTCATTTTCACATGTTGCTTTGGAGCAGTGAGTCCCAAATGCTTGGATGTCAAAATTGATCCTGCTTGACCTCCACTTAACCTCCACCTCATGCCACAAAAGCTGAGTTTTATGTTTCGCCCTAGTATGGAAGAAAAATTCTATAATTTCTTTCTTCTGTTTTTAAAATCTAAAGAACCAAAGCAGTGTGTCATTTTTCTTTTCTCTCTCTTCTTTTTTTTGAAAATGTAAACTTCATTGTTGCGTGGTTCTTTTGGTGTTAGTGCTTTATACAGAAGCCAAGATGGTCACTTTCTGTGAAGGAGATACTGGAGCATAATGCAACCATTGATAGCTTGAGCAAGAGACCTGGGCATCTCCAAGAACCATCTATTCTACCTTCCCTCTTTTCTTGCTGCTGCCATTGCCTTAGTTCAGACCCTGGGAACAGTTTGCTAGATTTAGCCTCCTAAGAGCCTTTCCACTTCTAATCTCTTTCCTCTCTAACCCCTAAAACAGCCAGTGAGACGAGAGCTCCTCCTGAGTTTTCTTTTGTAACTGACCTAAGAAAGATTTGGATATGTTGTAATCAGACAGAGGAAAGAGATTGAATGCAGAGACAAATCATGACCCCAAAATATGAAACTAGATCTGATAATTTCACATTTTTGATACTTTGTATCCTTTTGGGGCAGAAAAAGAAAAAAAAATCAAAAGGTACATAGAATCTTTTTAATCATTGGAACTTAGTGGGGGGAAGGTCATCCACATTTTGGATATGAGTGGAATGACAGGAGAACTCAAAATACTTGAGATCTTAATTAAGCACTTGAGAAAAATAATATGGTCCCATGAATCCCTGGCTCACTTAAATGCATTAAACACATGACAATTCTTAAATACATTTGGTTCTCCCAAGGAAAGGCAAGCGATTGCTGGCATCTGGATCTTAAGAAGACATTAAAGTAGCTACATATTTCAATTGAAAAGTAGGCAGCCTTGGGTGGGATCAAGAAAAGAATAGCATGTGAACTTGGAGCTTGGAGATTATTAATCCACTCTCTAGAAGTAAGCATATTTGTTTACTTTTGGTTTGTCTTTCCATGTGTATTTTGCAAAACTGTGTGTGTGTGTAAGTATGTACACATGGACATATATACACACACATATATACTTACACATTATTAGAGAGAGTTAAATATCCTCATTTCTTATACAAAGTAGCATACTATGTACTCACTTGCATCGTGCTTTTTTAAAAAACTTTGAGTGCATTTTTGGAAATAGTTGTATATCAGTTTCTAGAGATCCATTTTAGTATTTTTATTACTAACTAGTAATCTACTTAAGAGTTGTTTCATAGTTTATTCAACCAGCTCTCTTTGATTAGGCCCTAGTTTTTCTCTAATATTTTGTTATTTCAAAAAATGTTGTAATGTATAACCTTGTGCAAATGTTGTTTTATGTTGTTTATATGTATCTTCACAATAAATTTTTAGCAGGTTTTTTGAGTCAACAGGTAAATGCATATGTAGCATTACTAGATATTTCTAAATTATTTTACAACACGTTTTGACTGCTAGCTTTATGCGTCAACTTGGCTGGGCCAGGATGCCCGGATACATGGTCAAACATTCTTCTGGATGTTTCTATGAAAATATTTTTGTATGAGATTAACATTTAGAGTAAAACAGATTACTCTCCCCCGATGTGAGTGGACTTCATCCAATCAGCTAAAGCCCACATATAATAAAAGACTGGCCTGCTCTGAGCAGGAGCAGAGAGGGAATTCTCCAGCCTGACAGACTGTGAACTTGAACTGCAGCATCAGCTTTTCCTCAGTTTTCAGCTGCTGCCCACCTTGCAGATTTTGGACTTGCCAGCCTCCATCATAGTGTGAGCCAATTCCTTCAAATAAATCTCTTTCTCTCTCTCTACATACACACTCTATTGGTTCTATTTCTCTGAAGAATCCTGACTGATACAAGGGTTATATCATTTGGCATTCTCAACAATCACATATGAAAGTGCCTGCTTTCCTAAAGCCCTGTTGATAGGGTATCAGAAAGCGTTGAAATTTTTGCCAAACTGATAGGTAATAAATGGTATCTTAATGTACATTTAATTTGCATTTCTTATGAGTGAAATAGAGCATCGTTTCATACGCTTAAAGATCATTTGTATATCTCTTACAGTGAAATGTCTTTTGAAAAGGGTTTCATAATGAAAAAAATACATTTCTTGCTATGGACCAGGCTAAATCACACTTAGAAAGATAGACTGGGTTCCCAAGATAAATATATTTTTTCAAATAAGAATACCCATTCCTTTATGGAATGCAGGGTGTACATACTTCTTATTTTTTATATACACATTTTATTTTTATTAAGCAAAATTTAATTAGCAACATAATGTATACTGGGAAATTATCTGATAACATGTGTCCTGATGAGATTCTAGATTTTACAACGGAATTGCAAAAAACCTAGGGGAGAAGAGATGCTTTGTTAGCGCACGTGGATTCCTGACCTGATATTTTTATTAACCAGGATAGTCCTCACTTTCTTCCTCTCTCTCTTCTTGCTTACTCCCTATCCCCCAGATTCTCCAAAGTTTTCTTTGTGTGGGTTGATTAAACAAGCCTGTGCCTTTTTTTTCCCCTGTAGCTAAATATTTTCATTTTAACACAAGCAAGTGTAAATAACTGCTGAAAAGGTGCAAAGTGAATGCATTTCAAGTTAAATCTTCCTCCAAAGTGCTAACTCCCAAGAAAACTAAACTGTAACAGGAACTTTAATATCCTGCGTGTACTGCCCACCCCTAAATGATATTCCGTTTTTCCCAAACTTGCCAGCAGGAAATGTGTTTAGTGCAAATAGAGGTTGAAGTGATCAGCAAGTAGGGAGCTAGCAGTTTCCCCACACCCGACAGTTGCAAACTGGCAGCTTGAGAGATGAATACACCTTGCAGACACGTTCAGTTTTCTTTAGGTTTGAAAAAGCTGTATTTATTTTGAAACCTAAGAAGTTTACTGAACCAGTTCTTTTTGAAAAGGTCCTAGTTTTCGCCAATATTTTCTTTCAAACATGTTATAATGGATGCATGAGATGAACGCAAATGTCGTTTTGCATAAGGAAGGTGTAATTTCAACATAAATTTCAACATAAATTCCCAAAAGGTGGACTTCTGGACCAATAAGAATTTAACATTTTTTAAAAATCAAAATCTCCTTTTGAGAAAATGAAGCATAAAAACTACTTTCCAAAGTCACCACCACACCCTATCACCAACGCAGTTCACTTCTGTCATTGCTATTACTCACCTAGCATCAGTAGACACTTGAGGTTATTGACATTGGTGCCAAGAACTAGGTACCCTCTGCTATGTCCATGCTTCTTATCTCCATTCATGGCATCATCCTCTGTGCTTGAAATATTCCAAGCTCTTCCAGTACTCTAAGCCTTTATTAATTGTGTTCTCTCTGCTTGGAATAAGCTCCCACCCCAGCTTTCCCCCAGGAGGATTCCTTCTCCTTCTGTAATCTAATGTCAATTGGTTTGTGATATGTGGCAAAATTGCCTGCTCCCTCCTCAGGGCTCATAACGTAGTTGAAAGCATCTTCGCCATAGTTCTCCCCCATTCTATATTATGATTATGACTATACATATCTACCCCCTTGACTGAGAGTGCAGTAGTGAGGATCTGTATGCTTTGGATGCCCATCACCTGTCTGGCACATGGTTAGATGTGGTACATGTTTGTTCTGTGAACGGGCAATAAATAGCTTCTGGGTCTTAAGGTCGCACCAGGTAGACAGAACAATATTGCTGTTTGAAAACTGCGTCCAAAACTGGGCCCTCCCACTCACATAACCTCTTTAACCTATATCTTCATTTGTAATAAGCATTAGCAAAACCTACCTTACAGAGTTACTGTGAGAATTAAATGAGATAATTTAAATAAAGTGTCTCTCATAGCTGGAAGCTCTTAGCACATGTGCATTGCACGTTATTGGTTTGGATTGGCTGCCAAATTTGAAAATATGAAAATAAGGGCATAAGTAGAGAAATAACACTTATTCCAAATAGATAAATTGTCCAGTTTTCACTCAGTCCATCTTAACCATGTAAAGTGAACTAAATTATTATGTATAATCTCCTAGGTGCAACAGAGCCGCAGCCCAAGAAGGTAAGTAATAAGCAGACGCCAGTCGGAAGAGCTTTTCCTCATGATTCAGAGACAAATCATAGGCCCAGAGAACCAAAGCTCACCAACAATTATAGACGTTCTCATTCTTTCTATTCCTTGGAATTTTCTCTTACCTAAAACAACTATGAAAAGCAATAATTTTTTCCCTCTCTTCTCTGAAGCCAGTGGCTGGCAGTTACTCTAAGAGGGAGATGGGTTCAAGTTTTCTAAACTTTAAAATTCTGATAATCAATATCACTTCAGAGACTGGATTGTGTCCAATGGATATATTTTTATCTACCTCAGAGATACTATAAATTTACATAAAACCATTCTTTTAACTTAACAGAAAGGCTAATATATCATAAAATATGAGAAATGAAAAAGGACAGAAAAGAAAACCATCTCTTGAAGCTCATGAATCAGACTTTTCCAAGAGAACGAGATTCAGAATTGGATGCTTTTTGAAGATATTAAACAGGACCCCTCATTTCACCCCGAACTGTGCTCTGAAGGGATATTTCGAACTAGAAGGCTACATAGGAAGTAAACATGACAGAAATTGTCATTCCCCTTGTCACTCAGAAGAACCATCTGCTTCTGAGTTAAAGCCATTTTCTATTAAATTCACCAGCATGCTAATTAAAGAATGACTGGAGGATAGTGGAGCTGCCAGATGCTATGAAGATACATCACTGTCTTTTTATATGGTTAGGCAAACGTTTAATTAAACCTGCAGCTGCTGTGTCTGGTCTAACCACCAACACAGCTAAATCTCATTTACCTGAGAAAATCATTTCGCATTATTGTCTTTCAGAGGTAAAACAACTTAAAACAGACTTTGCTGAAATATTTAATGTCTTTGTACGTGATTTAATTATATGCCTCAGTAATTACATCAGGGCAACTTGAACCTGACTTTCCTTGGGGTTCTTGTTGTGTCTTCTGATAACTAATCAAATGTCTCCTCATTGGAGACATTGGAGTAGAATTACAGAGGGGCTAAGTATAGGTGCTTAGCCTGTTTCTATTACATTTTACTCAGGCATATGAGTTTCAGTGCATTCGAAAGGCCTCTTTTTGAAGAAAATTAGGGAAGATCTAGAGGAGATGGAAATGAAACGCAGCATTAAGGTCTGCTTGTCTTGAAACTCTGCTAATGATCAACACAATCACCACCAGTACTGTGGACCTGTGCTGATTGCTTTCTTTAGGAAAACAGCCATTTTCCTTTGTAACAGTTTTTTGTTTTTTTAATTTTGGACGTATGCACATTCTTCTCCTTTTAAAATAGAACAGTGTTTGATCAGCAGTGGGTTTTAACTGGAAAATATGCTGTATATCTCCAAATTCAAAAACAAATCATAACTATAATAGATGCTAGCTTCAGATTATCTTATCTGATAATCTTATAAGATAACTGAGACAGTTATCTTGAGGATCCTGAAGACTGGATATATATAGTCATCATTGATGGGTTTTTAGGCTAATGTCTTAAGCATCAGATGCAGTGCAAAGGGGAAAAAATAACATTTAAAAGCCCTAGATCAGCTGAGAGATGAGCCTCAGCTGCAGATTTCCCTTCTGTTCCTCAGGAAAGAAAGGCCTCCCTGGAGGCAGCCAGCTTCACCTTCCTGCTTGGCTGGCCCCTAGAATGCTGTGACAGCAAAGCTGCTGAGAAAGCTTGCCTAAAGGATCAGGGGGCAGAATGTGGCAGTACATATAAAAGAAGCACCACCTACCTGGATTGTGCCGCAAATTTAACCCAAGGCGTTTGGGATTCTATTGCCTCCCGCTTTCCGGCATGCTTGGTGCACTAGTGACCCCTGGTCGAGCACAACTTAGCCAGCAGTTTCTCCAGACTTTCCAGCACCAACGATGTCTCCTTCTGTTAGGTAAATGGAAGTGCTTTGGTCACGAATAGGCTGAGGCAGACATCCAGGCCAGCGCGACTCGGGGAGTTTAGAGTGCAGGCGCACAACTCCACTTGTTATACAACCTGTTTGTGTAAGCTCATACTTGACTCTAAGCCACTATTGTCTGTAAAAGGTATAACTGCCCTGCTGACGCTGTACACACAGCTCTTGCAGAGGGACAGAGGGGAGCCAGGAACTCCCGCGTGCCAGGGAGTGCAGCTGTAAGTGTGGGAGGGGCAGGAGCCGCAGAACCCGAGCAGGCAGCGAAAACAAAGATGGAGGGTGTTAAGAGAGCTACTGAGAAAAAAAAACGTGTTTCACCTGCCTATGCCCCCCTGAGTGTTCTTTCAGCTATTTTCCACCCATCACTCCCCCTCAGACCACAGCATGAGCTGGAACCTGACACTTGGCATGACACCTTCCCAGAAGAGCTGGGGAGAGATGTCACAGTCAACATCTGTGGGGTCAGCTTTATGATGTATAGCTGTAGGGACAACACGTTGGCCTTTGTGGCTTGCTTTCTTGCTGAGGAGAAAGGGGGACATTCTCTTGGGGAAAACTTGGTGATATTTTCAGTTATATGCAGTAAATATTTTATCACTTTGGTAATGGGATAGCTTGCTACCTTGCCGACTACCCCTAGAATAATGTCTTCCCCCTTCCAAGAGCTTCTAAATTCAGTAGTTGTAGTTGCCCAGGAAAACAGTCGAGGAGGGACACAGAGGAAGTAAGAAAGAGTGAGTGCTTCAGAGCAGAGCACTGTTTCATGAGCCTGCACCTCTGGTGTGAGTTTCAATATATTTCATTATGAAGCTGTACAATCCAAATTAGACTTTTTCTTTTCTGGGTTTGTTGTCATTGTTTCTAATTTCATATTTTTTATTGTACTTTAAGCTCTGGGGTACATGTTCATGTCCCGCAGGGTTGTGCATAGGTACACACACGCTATGGTGGTTTGAAGTCTCTGTCCCCACGTCGCCTACATCAGGCATTTCCCCAGTGTTTTCCCACTCACCATCCTGTAATCACACCACAGCTATGTTTTGACAGCATGGGACACAGCCACTAACATTCTGTCCTCTTTCTGATTCTTTATTTAGGAATAAACAGTACAGAGACTAAGGAAGCAAAACACACTGAATGGAGTGGGATTCCTCAGAAGCAACTCGATGGGGAGTGTTAGACAATCACTTCCTACTTTGTCTGTTTTAAATTAGTCCTCTGAGTGTCCTCATTTCTAAATGTTAAGTTGACTCTCCAAATTAAAAAAAAATGAGAAAATCAGGAGGTTGCAACCTGAGTCAGGCCTTTCTGATTTCAAACTTACAGTGGTCTGCAATCTCCGCATTGGCAACAGTCCAAGAAAACATGTGTTGTGAATGCAGCTGCCCAATGTGCCCTGCCACAGGCGTGTGCTAGACTTAAAGATATTAAACCACAAGCTCTAAACACAAGGAAATATGCCACCTGTTGTCTTTCCATCAGGATCAACTGATCCAGGTAAATTCTCTCAGGAGAAATTGAAAAGTGGAGGAAATAAATATTCTTAACAGGAATTTCCTAATTTTTTCTGAAATTACACAAAGTAAATAGTTTTGGATTCTGAAAACATAATTATTGTAACAATTAAATATCTGGGGTAACATAAATGAAGAGCCATTTATAATCCTGAGAGTGAATAAAGAGGGAAACAATTAGCTATCAAGGTTAGTAGTTGGTTACAAGAAAGTAATCTTCTCATTTATAAGCATGGGATTTTTATACCCCCTGCTCAAGAGGAAATGAACGTTAGGTGGATTTTCCAGTGGTAGGGTTATTCCATTCCACTTTTCTGAGATGACTAGTTGGGGCTAAGGATGTGATTTATGACTCTGTAGTATGACAGGCTGTTTAATTGGCCTTTTTGGTATTACCTGCCAATCAGTTAAGTGTACAGTCAAGACAAAGCAATAATCTGTAGAGAAAATATTATGTGTATTTTCATGGAGGAGGCTCTCAATTATAGCTCTCAATAATAGCCAGAAATAGCTAATTCAGATGGGATTCATAAGCTAATTGACTCTCACGATCTCATCTAGCCCCAGCTGGCTCCATCTTAGAATACTATCAAATTGGGGGTTAAGACTTCAACATGTGAATTATAGGGCACACAAATTAGTCCATAGCAGATAGCAAGAAATATATATTTATAAGTGCACTCCTAGTTATTTACATTCTTCTTCACTTAGCAATTATTTTTGAACACTACTATGGGCATGCAAAAATGATTAAGACACACATTTCCTAACCTTAAGTAGCTCATAGCTCAGTGAGGAAGTTAGACAGAGAAATCAAAAATTGAAATAAGGTGTGATTATTATAATAAAAATTTGTAAGAGGAAATGTGTCAAGGCTTTATTACAGTTCAGTAGTTCATCAGCAGTCTCTCTGAATTTATTGAGCACCAACTACATACCAGGTAATGTGCTTGGCACTCAGAATATAAAGAAAAATAGAAATATAGAGTACTAGCTCAGCCCAAAGAATCCAGGAAAGATTTTTCTAAAGAAAATGGTGGCATGTGCTCACCTGAAAATGATGGCGAAAACTTAGCCAGGTCGGTAAGAGGGGGAATGGGCATCCCTAGCAATGAGAGGAAAGTGTGCAAACACACAGTGGTATGAAGTACTGGCGGAGAAATAGTGTGGCATGGAACATAAAAAGGTGTGAGACTGGCCTGGATCAGGGAGGTGGGGGATGGGAGAGAGATGATAATAAATGGCCAGATTCTGGATATATTCTGAAGCTGGAGCTATCCATTATGGTATGTGAGAGAAAAGAGTCAAGCTGACTCAAAGGTATCTATTCGAGAAACTGGAAGCATAGATGTATCATTTACAAACATAAAGACTGGTGGAAGGAATGGACGTGTGGGAAGAGGCTGATTCAGAATCAGGAGTTAGGTGACCGGAGATTCATTTGCTTCACAAGTTTTGTTTTAAGTGGGCTTCCAAGTGAAAGAGAATAAAGGCTTAAGAGTGCTATAAGAGGTAGAACTGACAGAAATGTGTGGACTAATTAGATGTAGGCAGTGAAGAAAAAGGAAGAGAGTGGAGTCTTAGATGACTGTAAGTGGATCACGAGGTAGACAGTGGGGCATTCGCTGTGACAAGCAGTACAGGCAGGAAAGGGAAGTTACAGTGGGGTGATAACAAGCTCCCAGTTTTTCACATAACATTTAAAGGCCTGTGATACACCAAGGGGAAATGCCATCATGGTCTCTGGAGTCAGGGAGGGGAAAAGTGCTAGAAATGTATCACCCTTTAGTGACAGAAACTGAAGCTACAGGGTGAATGAGAAAGCATATAAAGATGAGGTACAATGCAATGACAAGCAATATAAAGACAGAAATTTACTGAACGATATTTAAGGAGAAGGGCCTAAAAACATCAAACTTTCCTATTAGTTCAAACTTTCCTATTAAGAAAAATATATGTGATCTGTACAGAAGAGCCATTAGAGCCTTGCAGACTAAGTCAAATTTTCATAATCATGGTAAGATAAAGAACTGTGTTTCAAAGATCACAAGCAAGACCAATAAATTAATTCTTATACTCAAGAAATCTAGGCTATCATAATTTGAGAAAATACTTAAATTTTTTTTTAACCTATAGTATGCCTACAGAAAAGTGCACGTATCATAGAAGTACCATTAGATTATTTTTCATAGAATGAACACACTCATTAACCAGAACCAAGAAGAAGAAATAGTATATCACCAACACCTCTGATGATGTATTTATCAATTTTAATGTCAGGGACATTTGAGTAGCTTCTAGTTTGGGACGACAAAGGACTGCTAGAAAGATCCTAGAACCTAGCGATTGGTAAATATATATGGAAGTGGACTAGCTGGATCACAGAATAGCCTATGTTTAGCTTTACTTTTTCAAAGTGACAGTCCCAGTTTACACTTAAGCAGAAGTGTGTGAGTTCCAGTTGGACTGAAAGTTTTCAAACAGAGGGAAAACTGTTGCAAAGGAGCTCTTCGATGAGAGGAAAATGCCCAAATCTCAAAACTGGTTAATATTATATTTTTTCTCATTTTAATTTTCTATGGGTGAAAAGACAGTGATGGAAATAGAATTTCTCTAGTACTATATATATGCATTTTACTTAGACACTAGTAAGCCACAGACCCCTTGCCTCTCAACTTAAAGCAGACTTTCTCAAAATGAAACTCAAATGCAGCCACTGTCTATACAGTTTTCCTTATCCTCTCAACTACCAGTAATGTCACTTATTAAAACGTTTTTTCACTTTACACTATTAACGTCCCAATTTGCATTTTGGCCACATTGTGTATCTTATCTCTTCTGATTTATTAGTGGCTTGAGGGTAAGGACTGTATATATGTATATCATTATCTACTCCATCTAGGCTTTTTCCATTTACCCATGGAAAGTTTTTCATATACTTGTTCACAGAATAAATAACTTTCACATTTATTGTGAAGAGTCCCACTCATTTATTTCCAGCACCACAATGTGTTAGTATCCTTTGGCTTTAGGTAACAAATGACTAAAGAAAGACTTGATTTCGGAAAATTAAACTTTGAAGCTCATCTCTAACTTAACGCTGGAGAGCAGGGAGTGGGAAGGAATTTGGAGAGGAGGCAGAAAGTCAAGCAATTTTTATTGTTCAAAGGAATGCAGTGCAATATGCTCTCTTGGAGCTCTGGGGATTTAAATATCAGAGGGATTGTTGGCAGCTTGGGTTTGCATATGCAGCACTGTTTGGGAATGCTCATATGGTGTGTGATTGTGCTGTGCCTAGAACTGACAGCGCCATCTGTTCCTTGCTTTATTGAGCAATGGGAATTAGCCTGCCCTCTCCAAATGAGCACATGTGCGAGTGCACACACACACACACACACACACCCCCATAGCCCCGACTCCCAACCCAGCCTAAACAGAATACTTGATCAACTCTCCATTTCAAGCTTTAATCTCAGCAGGAAATTCAGATGAGTCAAGTATCAGGGTACGGTCATGGTGAGATCCTACTCTTTCATGTAGAACTGCAAGGTCCAAGTGACAAGGAAACCAGTAATCATCACATGCAAAGCTATTCAGTATGGAAGATCAGCTATAATGACAGATGGTACCGGTCAAAAAAAATAGCTCTATGGAAAAAGCATGCTGACAGGGTACCAGTGTATAAGTCAAATATGGGCAATGTAATAAAATAGCAGTAAGGGATGATAGAACCACTATTAAAGAAATGTTCACAAGAACTGTTTTGTTAAGTATACCTGTACATCTGTTCTCTATTCATCATTTGGAAATAGTAGTTATTTCCTAATGTTGTCTTCATTATCATCATCATCTTCATTAGATAAGAGTAGAACTCAATATCCATGAATGTAGCTGCACTGCAGGAAATATGTGCCCTGAACAGAAATGGAGAAGTTGAGCTATGTGATTCATGTGCTGTAGATGCAAACAACATATGCCCAGGACTTTCTGTGATTGTCTTAATTTTATTCTTTAAAAAAATGACCATGATTGACTACAGGTGTAACGAGAATTTCATTTTTACACAATTGTCTTTTCACATGAAAAAGTTCACAAATCAAGAAAAGTTTAGAAAACATAAATATCACAATGATGGCCTGGAGAAAATAAATGTATGTTGGTGTCAATGTACGCAGGTGGGTAAAGCAATAATCATTTTCAGCACGTTGTTAGCAGAGTTAATCTGAAAAGATAATCCCCATTACAAAACGCAGAGAAATGCTGGATAAAATATAACAAGCACTCCATTCAGTCTTTTAACTGAGTTTATAAGACAGTAAGAAGTAATTCATATGGATCTGAAATGGAAAGGAAACTGAAACCTTGCTGGCAACCCTCTAAGCTGACCCTGTGAAAGACGTTTGTTTTAGGTAAAGGCGGGAGGGTGCTTGATAGTTTAGGTAACCTAAGAACATCAGTTTTATACTCATAGAAGACTAGGCCTTGGGTAGCCTGACGTAAAAGTTTAAGTCCAAATAGGGCATTTGCGTAGTCTCAATGTATCTGCCTTCAAATATGTAGTAATTACAAATGGAAGAGTAGTTAACATTAGAGTGGAGCATCTTGGCCAACATCATCTAAGCCAACGTATCGTGATTAACATTGTAAGTAATACATACACATTGACACGCACCCCTGATAGGATGCATTAAGAAGGACCCATCACTTTTCTAGTATCCTTCCCATTGGTGCGTAACTTCAGCATAATCATGAGAAAACAATAAACAAACCCAAACTGAGGTTATTGTTTTCTGATAACCAAGCAGTACTCTTGGCAAGTGTCAAGGTTATGAAAGACAATGAGAGAATGAAGACCTGTTCCAAATTAGAGGAGACTCACGAGTTGTGATAGCTGAACCTAATATGAGATCTCAGATTGGGTCGTAGAACAGAAAAAACGACATTAGGTGACATCTAAGTGATCATAGTTTATTAACTTTAAAAAGCTAATAGTGTTATAACAAGATTCACCTCTTTGTTTTGATCAAGGTATTGTGGCTAGAGAACATGTTAATGCAACGCTGTATACAGTTATGGAAGATATTAACATAATGGAAGGATGTATGGGAACTCTACAGTTTTTGCATTTAAGAGTACATTTATGTCAAAAAAAATCAACCGTTCAAAAAAACAGATACTAGTGACCTCATTGTGGCTATAAAGGGAATCAAGACAAAGAATAAAGTTAGAAAAAAAAAAACCTCATTAATCATGGCTAGAAAATTTATTAAATTCAACCATAATGCGTTAGCAGGGCCTCTTTTTCTTCTTTAACTATTATAAACTGTGTAAGAGGATGTGTGGGCACCGTGCCTATTCATTCCTTCCCACCTACTGAAGGTGGGAAGTGACAAGTCACTGCTCAAGGCAATGTAAACCCCAAAAAGAAGCTGTCAGAGAAGCAGGTGGCTTCAATGTCCCAGGTGGCTTGAAATTTCCTGGAGGCACCTCCTATCTCTTTCAACAAAACGGTGGGCTGAGCATTGTGACTTTAATGAAACTGTAAAAGTAACAGGCATTCAACAAGCCTCAGAATGAAGAGACTGGAAAAGTGAGAGTGTGGGAATACTTGATGTGAATGAATCAAATCCAACAATTGATACCTACAATCACTGTAAATCAGTTACTCCGGGTTTTATGTTCTTTCACGTCCCTAAGACTTTTTTTCCTACATTCTAAAAAGACGTTTGAGGGTGGGTGTGGTAGATCATGCCTATAATCCCAGCACTTTGGGAGGCTGAAGTGAAAGGGTTGCTTAAAGCCAGGAACAAAGCAAGACATCATCCATGAAAAAAAAAATGTTTTTTTAATTAGCCTGGTGCAGTGGCATGTGCCTGTTGAGGTAGGAGGATTGCTTGAACGCTTGGGCCCTGGAGTTTAGGGTTGCAGTCAGCTATGATGATGCCACTGCACTCTAGCCTGGACAACAGAGCAAGGCCGTGAATCTAACATAAAGAAGTTTGAGAAATGGTGAATAAAATTGTCTGATTATTCTAGAAAGTGCCACTACTTTCCTTGCAATTTATGGGTGAAAAATGAGTCTTAGGGATGGAATTTGGGAACAATCTGACTTCTCATTACAAATACAAATAAGCTCTTCACAATTTTGTGCAATGGTATTTAACATAATGGATACAGATGCAAGGACTGGATAATTTTAAATGTGGAAAAATAATCATAGAACATACCATTTGGAGCTGGACAGAACTTTGGAGGTTATCTGTTCCAGCTCCTCACTTTTGATATGAGAAAACTGAGGCTCAGAAGGATGAATGGACTTGTTCATGACAACACAATGGCCTAGCAGGTCACAGCTGAAAAGTCCTGTCACCTGCTGCACTTCTTTTTCTCTTTTTTTTTTGAGATGGAGTTTCACTCTTGTTGCCCAGACTGGAGTGCAATGGCACATCTCAGCTCACTGCAACCTCTGCCTTCCTGATTCAAATGATTCTCCTGCCTCAGACTCTCGAGTAGCTGGGACTACAGGTGTGCGCCATCGTGCCCGGCTAATCTTTTGTATTTTTAGTAGAGATGGGTTTTCACCACGTTGGCCAGGCTGGTCTCGAACTCCTGACCTCAGGTGATTCACCCGCCTTAGCCTCCCAAAGTGCTAGGATTACAAGTGTGAGCCACTGCGCCCAGCCCCTGCGGCACTTCTTAAAAGCAAAGATGCAAGTTGCCAGGTGAGAATAATGTGTGGACACCAAATCTGACACAGGCTTTAAGACATACAATAAAGTCAAAATACCAGTAGTGCCTTCACTTTCTTAATCCTCAATTACAAAGGAAACCCATCATGTTCACAGAGGAAAACTCAATTTCCTTTTGAAGACTTTAAAGTTAACTTCTAAGAAGACACAGAAGATGATCTGATTCACCAAGAACCACACAAGAGACACTAGTAATGAAAAGAAATATGATCTTGGGAAGAAGGCAAATGGGAATTCTTTGCATGGCCTTTGGTGTTTTCATGCTAACTGTAAAGAAGCATTGATGTCCACATTTTAATGTATATGAGTTTCTTACCCTAATTTTATACTGTTTATGTAAATAAACTATGGCTTTTTGGTGATGCAGTAAGCTTTAAAATAAGCTATATGTAAGATGTGATATTCTGACAGGGTACCTAGACTTTATATTCTACAAAACAGTCATAGAAAAGGTGTAACAGAATGACAATAATGTATTGATATGGTTTGGCTGTGTCCCCACCCAAATCTAATCTTGAATTGTAGTTCCTATAATCCCCACTTGTCATAGGAGTGAACAGGTGGGAGATAATTGAATCATGGGGGCAGTTATCTGCATGCTGCTCTTCTCATGATAGTGAGTGAGTTCTTACAACAGCTGATGGTTTATAAGGGGTTTCTCCCTCTTTTGTTAGGCACTTCTCCTTTCTCCCACCATGGGAAGAAGGACGTGTTTGCTTCCCCTTCTGCTATGATTGTAGGTTTCCTGAGGCCTCCCCAGCCATGTTGAACTGTGAGCAAATTAAACCTCTTTCCTTTATAAATTACCCAGTCTTGAGTATGTCTTTATTAGCAGCATAAGAATGGACTAATACAAGTATGTTGGTAAATCAGATAGAGATAGAGATAGAGAGAGAGAGAGAGAGAGATTAAAAAACAGCTAACATAAAAGAACCCAGGCTGAAAAATACAAAGATAGAATAAAATACACCAAAGAATGCTTTTCAAAAAAAAAAAAAAAAAGCTGGCAGAGTAAGTCTTCTTTCAGAAACCAGAAACTTTAAAGCAAAAATCATTATTGAGAATAAAAACTTTACCATGTTGCCAGAAAAATAATAATTCACTAAACATAAAAATAAGAATCCTAAACTTAATTCACTAACCATAAAAATAACAATCCTAAACTTCTATGTACATGGTTTCATAGCCTCAAAATATATAAAACAGAAATTGGTAACACTCCAAAGAAAATCAACAAATTCACATTTCTCCCATTAATTAATAACTCATGGGCAGCAAAATTTTTTAAGAGTATAGAAAATTCAAATAATTAAGTTAGGTAGTCTTATCTAGTGACAACAATTAGAGAAGACTCATTCTTTTCACGCATAAATGAAGCATTTCAAAATTGACCATACACTTAGTTACAAGGCAAGTTTCAACATACCAAATGATCTGTATCAAACATACTACCTTCTCTGTCCATTATGCAATTAAGTTAGAAATCAGTAATGCAAAGATAAGTATAATTCATTATAATTTGTAAATTTAGTAACAGACTTCCAAAGATGAATTATGGAAATAAGAATATATTTGGAGCTGCGTTACAATTAAGATACTACACTCAAAATCTGGATGGCCTAACTAAAGTAGTACTAGAGAAAAATTCATAAAATAACAAAATAAAAGAAGAATTTAAAAAAAAATAGTGAGCTAAGCATGCACTTAAGAAGTTAGAAAAAGAAGAGAATAGGGCCGGGCGTGGTGGCTCACGCCTGTAATCCCAGCACTTTGGGAGGCCGAGGCGGGCAGATCATAAGGTCAGGAGTTCGAGACCAACCAGTTCAAGACCAGCCTGGCAGACATGCTGAAACCCCATCTCTACTATACACAACTTCCCAGGATTGAACAAGGAATAAATTAAAACCTTAAGCAGACCAATAATGAGTTCTAAAATTAAATTAGTAATAAAAATCCTACCAACCAAAAAAATTCCTGGACCAGATGGATTCATAGTTGAATAATATCAGACATACAAAGATGAGCTGGTACCTATCCTCCTGAAACTATTCCCAAAAATCAAGGAGGAAGGACTCCTCCCCCAACTAATTCATTTTACAAGACCAGCATCATCTTGATGCCAAAAATCTGGCAGAGACACAATGAAAAAAGAAAACTACAGGCCAATATCCCTGATGAACACAGATACAATTCTCAACAAAATACTAACAAACTGAATCCAGCAGCATATCAAAAAGTTAACTCACCGTGATCAAGCAGACTTTATTCATGGGATGCAAGGACAGTTCAACATACACAAGTCAATAAATGTGATTCACCACATAAACACGACTAAAAAAAAAAGACTATATGATTATCTCCATAGACACAGAAAAAACTTCAATAATATCCAACATCCCTTCACAATAAAAGCCTTCAACAAACTAGGCACTGAAGGAACATACCTCAAAATAATAAGAGCCATCTATGACAAATTCATGGCCAACATCATACTTAAGAGCAAATGCTGGAAGCATTTTGCTGAAGAATTGGAATAAGACAAGAATGTCCGCTCTCACCACTCCTATTCAACATAGTACTGGAAGTTCCAGCCAGAGAAATCAAGCAAGAGAAAGAAATACAAGTCATACACAAAGGGAAAAAAAAGAAGCCAAACTATCTCTCTTTCCTGATGATATGATTCTATACGGAGAAAAATGCCAAAGCCTCCACCAAAGCTCTTAGAACTGATAAACAATTTCAGTGAAGTTTCATGATATAAAATTTGTTTACAAAAATGTGTAGTACTTCTATAAACCAATAATGCTCAAGCTAAGAGCCAAATCAAGAACACAATCCTATTTACACAATAGCCACAAAAAGAATACAATACCTAGGAATACATCTAACCAAGGAGGTGAGAGACCACACAGGAACAACAAATGCTATTGAAATAAATCAGTGATGACACAAACAAATGGAAAAACATTCCATACTCAAGGACTGGAAAAATAAGTATCATTAAGATGGCCATATTGCCCAAAGCAATGTATAGAGTCAACACCATTCCTATCAATATCCCAAGATGATTTTTCACAGAATTGGAAAAAACTACTCTAATATTCACATGTAACCAAACAAGAGCCACAATAGCCAACACAATCCTAAGCAAAAAGTACAAAGTGGGGGGCATCATGTTACCTGACTTCATACAATATTATAAGGCTACAATAAACAAAACAGCATGGTACTGTTATAAAACCAGACACACAGACCAATGAAACAGAGTAGAAAACCCAGCAATAAAGCTGCACATCTATAACCATATGATCTTTGACAAAGTCAACAAAATAAGCAATGAGGAAAGGACTCTCTACTCAATCAACGATGCTGGTATAACTTGCTATCCATATACAGAAGAATGAAAGTAGACCCCCATCTATCACCATATATAAAAATTAACTCAAGATGGATTAAAGACTTAAATGTAAGACCTCAAACTATAACATTTCTTGAGGAAAACCTAGGAAATACCCTTCTCAATACTGGCCCTGATGAAAAATTTATGGTTGTCTTCATAAACAATTGCAACAAAAACAAAAATTGACAAGTAGGATCTAATTAAACTAGAGAGCTTTTGCAAAGCAAAATAAATTGTCAACAGAGTAAACAGACAACCTACACAATGGGAGAAAACACTCATAAACTATGCATCTGAAAATAGCTTAATGTCCACAATCTATAAGGAATTTAAATCAATAAGCAAAAAACAAATATCCCATTAAAAAAGAGGGCAAAGGATATGAACAGACACTTCTCAAAAGAAGATATACAAATGGTCAATGAATGGAAAAATGCTCATCACTAATAATTAGATAAATGCAAATCAAAACCACAATGAGATACCATCTCACACTAGTCAGAATAGCTTTTGTTAAACCGTCAAAAATAACAGATGCTGGTGGGGTTGCAGAGAAAGGGGAACACTAATACACTGTTGGTGGGAATGTATATGAGTTCATCCGCTGTGGAGAGCAGTTAGAAGACTTCTTATAGAACTAAGAGCTGAACTACCATTTGACCCAGCAATCCTATTACTGGGTAGATAACCTAAGAAAAATAAATCATTCTACCAAAAAGGCACATGCACCCCTGTTCACTACAGCACTATGCACAAAAGCAAAGATATGGAATCAACCTAGATGCCCATGAATGTTGGACTGGATAAAGAAAATGTGGTACATATACACCAAGGAATACTATGCATCCATAAAAAAGAGTGAAATCATACCCTTTGCAGCAGTATGGATGCAGCTGAAGGCCACTATCCTAAATGAGATAATACAGAAGGAGAAAACCAAATACCACATGTTCTCACTTATGAGTGGGAGCTAAACATTGGGTACACATGGACATAAAGATGGGAACAACAGATACTGAGGAATGTAAGAGGGAGGAGATTGGGAGAAGGAGAGGGCTTAAAAAGTACCTATTATATATTATCCTTACTTCCTGGATGACAGGTTCAATTATACTCCAAACATCAGCATCATGCAATACACCCTTTAACAAATCTGTACATGTAGCCCCACTCTCAAATCTAAAAGTTGAAAACATATATAAACAAGTAAAAGGTATGATTTTGGTACATAACTGCACTAATCTACTTAATAATACAGTCCATTAAAAATCACTTTTATTGCTATTGTTGATAACCAAAGTTTCTTCTGATGTCTATAATTTGAGGAAGACTATGGAAACATTATAAAACTTTTCAAGTTGAACCAAAAATAAATAAATAAATAAATAAATAAAAGAGCTTTTGTTTTTTTCCAAAGAATGAACGAGATTTCATTAGATGAGAAATACTTATATTTGATTCTTTGCCATAGCTACAGAAAACTCAGAATTAACTTAATGTTGTATTGCTGTAACTATTACTAATCCAGGTTTCCAATAAATGTACTTTCCTATAAAATGTTTGTTTGACATTACTTTTTCTATTTTAATGTATTCTAATTATTTTATTGTAAGAAAAGTCAATTTTGTTTTGGAGACGGGAGAAACATAATTAGTAAATTGTACAAACACAACTCTACTGCCCTTTTGTTTCAAGAATAAAAGTTCCAAGCAAGATATTATATCATGATCAAAGTGTTTTCCAATAACAGAAGAAAAATAATCTTTAATATTCATTACATCAACATATTGTCCACATCAATGTCAAAAGCCATTTAATAAAGTATTCTTAATAAAACTCTGAGATAAAAAACTTGAATTTGAAAATTACCAAAACTTAATAGCAAATATCATATCATTAATAATTGGTGTAGTGCTAACATTTCCATTAAAATCAGAAATAAGGTAAGGATATCCCCCTATCATTCAACATTGTTTTAAATAGTATAGCTAATGTAATAACATTTTGAAAATCAAACAAAGCAATACAAATATTAAAAGGTGTATGGTTATTTTTTTCAGTGTTCTACTCACAAAATCCGAATGTCTATAATAGCTAATTAAAATGAGTAAGGTTAATATATAACATACATAAAACAAATGGATTCCTTTTCTCTATATCTCCAATAACTATATGGAAATGGGGGGAAAATTCTACTCTAGTATCAGTAATAAATGCATAGAATAAATTTGACACAAAATCTAAATTTGTCATGAGAGAAAGGCACAGGATCTAATTTTTTTTTTTAATCTGTAAAATCTTAAAGGACATAAGACATTAGAATGACATATTCCTGGATACAGAATCTTAAAACCATAAAAATATCCATCCTTCTCAAATTAATGCAGTTTAACTCAATATTGTATTTCTTATAGTGTTTTCATCTGCAAGAAAACATTCAACTAACAGTGGCTTAAGTCACATTTAATTCTCTCACATAAAAAGAAGTCTGGAGAGAGGAAATACAAGGACAATGCAGTGGTTCCCCCAACATGCTAAAAACCCAGGCTAAAATCTTTCTGCCTTAGAATTGCTAATTTGTGGCTTCACAGTTCTGAGATGGCTACTGCAACTTCAGACATCACTTCCAAGTTTGAGACAGGGAAGAAGGGGATAAAGGAGTGATGCTATCATTTTTGTTTAATCAAAAAAGCAAAAGCTTTTCTCAGAAGTCTACCAGTAGACTTCCAATTACGCTGCATTGGTCAGAGCCACGTCACAGAGCTACCTATAGCTGCTAGCAGGCCAAGGAAGGAAGCACCCAGCTCTTCCAGCTGTTACAGTAGTGGAGGGGCAGGGAGAAGAACACTGAGAATGAGTATTTGCTTAACCAACTAAGTGTTAATGTATGCCATGAATGATAACTGAAATCCCATTTTTCCTCTCAATTTGCTGTCTCTCCAACTAGAATGTAAATTGCAGAAGGTGGGAGTCTAGGAAGCCGAGTGGGAGTGGCACAGAGCTGCTGGAGGTCCTGAGAACCTGAGTTTTGGCAAGCAGCCAGTCTGGAAACTAATATTTAAAAAATGACCACACCAAACAAGACACCTCCTGGTGCTGATCCTACTGGAGCAGTACAGGAAATTGGGTCACAGGCTGTTTGGTCACTCTCATCTTGCAAACCAGGATTTGGAGTGGATCAGTTACCAGATGACAATCTAGAAACTTATTAGCAATGAGATGGTTCCCCCTCATTTAGTGACCACCCAATTCAGAAGAAAAACAACAGTGAAGACATTATACATTTATGCAGATTACAAATCTGATGAAAGCTATACTCCAAGCAAGATCTCAGTCAGAATAGGAAATAATTCTCACAACCTTCCAGAAATTGGTTCCCCAGGCTGTACAGGAAGCATGGCTGGGGAAGCCTCAGGAAACTCTGAATCATGGCAGAAGACAAAAGGGAAGCAGCAACTTGAATTGGTGGAACCAAGTGGCTGGTTTCATGTTCCCTTAACTGATAATCATGAGAAGCCAACTCGCACACTCATGATACAGATTGCTGTTCTAGCCAATCATCAAAATGGAGGAGACACCCATATGAGACAAATTAAAATATACACACTGGTAGAAGAGAGCTCCATTGATAAATTTCCTAGATGTACAACTATAGATTTCATGATGTATCTTTCAATAAGGTGACTTTAAAATGAGCTAAAAATAATTAAACATATTTTTGTTTGATCCTGTCTTTAAATAGTATATCAGGTAATTTTATTGAAAAAAATATCAGTTATTTGTAATTTTGCATATGTTTAAAAATATTTTATTGTAACTTTGATAAGTAAATAAATTTGGGGTCATATTTTTATTTTCTTTAACATGTAATAAAGCTCACATATTTTACATTATTAAAATGGATTTGAAGCCAATCATTTTATTTTCCCTTATATCAAAAGTAAAGAGTTGAACTGAAAATTTCAATACATACACAATTATAATAGCTAGGTGATTATTTCATTAGTGTTCTTATATTAGAGTAATGGTTTATTGCTTATTCAGGAACAAGATTGTGTTTTATCAATATATATCAGCTTTAATAAATCAAAATTACTATTTTTTTTCTACCCTGAGGAAGTTTATTCTTTTAATATTGGATCTTTTTAAAAACAGTGTCAAAATAAGCTTAGTGTTACGTGTCTGATGAGAACCAGTCTAATATGGGGAATATAATTGTCTCATATTTACCTTCACAGAATACTTACAGCCCTAGGGTTGTCCATATCTTAATAATACTATGTTAAAGATTGCCTCTATAATCTGCTATACATCTCAGTTCTAGCGGAACTCATGGAAGAGTTTCAAATTGGGTCTGACACTGTAGCATTCCCTGGGCAGTCATATATCCCATAAAACTGTAAAAGCATATGAAATTTTTTATATATATTAAAAGACTTTAAAGAAATAGGTGGAAATGTATTTTTTTCCCCCATGGTTTAAAATGAGTAGATTTAGTTTTGTATACTTTTTTTCTCCAGATGTACTGCTTTTTTTGAGGGGATGGTTATTTAGCCACAGAACTTACCCGGATTCACTCTTGTTTGGGAAAGACTGCTCTCTGTGGTTCCTGCACTGCTGGGTACACGAAAGTATTAAATAGTGAATATTATTCTTAAAAAAAGGTGGGAGTCTTTACCTTGCTCATAAATTATCTATTGGATAAATAGCATTAATGCCAACGAAAAATAGCCATGCTTTTTAAAATGGCATTTCTAAATGATAGATGCTTTAGTGTATTATAGCCTTACTTTTAGTTTTCAATACTGTGACTAAACACAGAATTATAGAATAGGGAAGGTCATGTGGCCTCACCATTCTCCCAAACCCTTCCCAAGGTGGCATGACTGCCATTGTCTGGCTGAAATACCACAAGTGAATCTCTTAAGGTTTGTTGAGTGTTTAGTGAGTGTCAGAGACTGAGCTTAATGCTTTACATGCATGATCTTATTTGTATTCACAATAATCCCAAAGAAAATATCAATATTCCAGTTTCACAAATGAGAAAAAAATGAGGCATAGTAGCACAAAACAATACAATTTAGTGGCAAGGTGTGGATTAGAACATAGATCAGCCTAACTCTGGATTCCAAGCTGTAAAACACGAAGCTTTACCGCATCCACTACTATAGCCCATTCCACTGCTATAGGAGGGTTCTTTTATTGGGCTGACCCAATGGGCCACTCTACTCTTTGTACTCATTGTCTTAGTTCTGGAGGAAGTGCAGAATTGTATTCACTGTACTACAGGATCAACCTCTGAGACTTCAGAATTATTTCCAAACACTGCTATTTTGGTTACTTGCTTGTATTAGGGTTGTCTAGAGAGACAGGACTAACAGGATAGATATATATATGAAAGGGAGTTTATTAAAGAGTACTCACTCACACGATCACAGAGTAAAGTCTCACAATAGGCCATCTGCAAGCAGAGGAGCAATGAAGCCAGTCTGAGTCCCAAAACCTCAAAAATAGGGAAGCTGACAGTGCAGCCTTCAGTCTGTGGCAGAAGGTCTGAGAGCCCCTGGCCAACCACTGGTGTAAGTCCAAACTAGCAGTCCAATGTTCAAGGGCAGGAAGCATCCAGCATGGGAGAAAGATGGAGGCCAGAAGACTCAGCCAGTCTAATTCTTCCACGTTCTTCTGCCTGCTTTTATCCTAGCCACACTGGCAGCTGATTAGATGGCACCCACCCAGATCGAGGGTGGGTCTACCTCTCACAGTCCATTGATTCAAATGGAAATCTCCTTTGGCAACACCTTCGCAGACAAACACAGGAACAATACTTTGCATCCTTCAGTCCAATCAAGTAGACACTCAACATTAACCATCACACTGCTTTTGGATTAGACAGTCAGTTTATAGGATTCCCTCTTAAAATGTAGTATCCAAAACACCACGGAGCTGCTTACTAGGTATATAGACTATCTTGTCAATTAAATTGCCATTAAATCTACACTTCAATGTTATCTAAGATTGCAACATCTTTCTTAACAAGGCTTGTAATATTTCTGGACAACAAACTTTCTGAAACTTTTTCAAATAATTTGTTGCCAAACCAGGTTTCCTCCCAGGAGGACTTACAGTTAGCCATGTAAAATTTCAACTGCTTTGATTCAGTTCTTCGACCTAGTTAGGCACAATGCCCTTGAGATGCACATTTATATTTACACATATGCACACAGACTGCATACACATCACCCCCATACACGCCACAAAAAACTGAATACATTTACCTAAATTAATGTTGATTAAAAACAAATATAGTTAGTTCCTTAATCCCTTCAGTTAAGTAAAAATTAGTATTTCAGTTCAATATAGGAAGCATCAAAATATTTAAATACTTCTTTATACACATTGTGAAGAAAAAAGCTATAAAAACGTTTAACTTTGGTGACTGTGACAATTTGTATATAAATGTTCTACGGTAAAAAAAATTTTTTTCTAACACATATAGTAACCAATTCTAGTTAGAAACAAATCTGAGAATCTGGGCCATGCTATTAAAATTTTCTTCCTTTGGTAAAGCAGCTGAAAACTGAGAAGCACGTTTATAATGTCAATTTGTTGTGACTCATGTAAATTAACCTATTTAAAGGATAACTCATGTAGGACATGCTTCTTTCATGTGTTACAACGAGTTTTTTAATTTATGAATTACATAGAAGCAGAATTAAATCATATTACTTCATTGTTTACAGTAAAAAAATAAGTTTTAAGTAGTGTTATTTTTCATTGCTCAAATTTTATTCAATTCTTATACACAAAAGGAGCATCTACATGTCATTTCGTGTTTAGAGGATTAATTTATAAACTCATGGATTCCATAAAGTATCTGATGAAGAAATTACTTAGAGTCTTTGTTAAAAAAAAAACTCATTTTTCTTATTTGTAAAATAGCAACCACAAGGTGAAATTGGTTTGTTTTTTTTAAAGAACAACACACACCTAGAAGGTATAAAAAAGAATAATTCCCTACGAATACAAATTCATTCTCTATAGTACTAAACTCACACATTCAGATTAGTTTCACCTTCATTTAAAATAAATTAATTCACTTCTAGCTGTTAGTTTGAATTATTGAAAAAGTTTAAACTTTTCTTTTTAATTGTGGACAAGTCCAATGAACCAGTAAAAAATTTCCAACAATGCTTGGAAAGCGTTTCACCCATAAACCAATTTCTTCAAGATATAAGCAAGTTGCAGAAAAAGAAAAACAATAGAGTGAACACTGTAGCTTCAATTTAAAAATAAATCAAAGTATGAAGATTAGCCCACGTTTGATTTCAAGAATGCTTATCATAAGCAGAACGCTACTGACCTCTTGTGTATCAAGAATGTAACGTAACGCAAGTGCCAAAAATGGTACCTCCTAAAACTACTGAAAGACAGGGTTTAAGCAGCTTGTTTTCTCAACTGGGTAGGGTCTATCAGAGCACAGCACACTTGCCTGAGTGTCTTTACATGTTTGCTGTCTCACAACTTTTTACTGAATCAATAAAGCTGATTATTTTTATTTTTGTATTGTTGCTGAAAATATATAGCAGAGACTACAACAAATTAAAGTAATAAATTTAGGACTTTTTAAAATTCTCATTTATTTTGGTGAGCCTAAAAAGCAAAAATTTGAGTTTCCAGTTTTAATGTTGGCTATCCAATCTGTTCAGTTTTGAAATCCAGAAGTGCTTAATACCAGCAAAGGCCAAACCAAAGTTGGACTTACTGCCATAGCCTTACACTACATTGCTTGAAGCAGTCTTTTAATCTCTTAAGTGAGCTAAGAACAAATTGTTCAATAATTTGTGGTAAATCTTTGTTGCCATCAGATTTCATCCAAGTTTTCTCTGATCAATAAATATTCCACTTGAAAGACCCAATCTTATGGGTCTTACAAAGATATTCAGAAATATTTTCAGCAAGTTTTTTATGACTCTGATATAAAACAAAGTAAAACAAAACATTTTGAAATGACAAAATTAGTTTACCTAGCCTAAATTGCTCCAAAGAGGCATTTGCAATTCTTGTCCTGGCTTAAAAACAAACCCTGAAATTACTTTATTTTATCCAAATCAATTGACCATATTAGCTAATTTGCATAAAGACTATGAGGATACATTTTTATAAACACAAAATTAAGGCAAATCTGGTAGATATTATCAAATAAATAGCACATTTAGAAGGGCCTTTGTTAATATAATGCCTCCAATGAATCCAGAGGTATAGATTTCAAAGAGCAAGTCTATAACTGTGCACATCTGATTCTCACAGCATTCATGAAAGAGGAGACAATGAAGGTCCCATTTCACTAAAGAGAAAATTAAGGTGACTTGTTCAAGGTCATATAGTCCAATCAATGGCACAAACACATTTATCAATGGCCTTGGAATAGAGTACAGGACTTCCTGTTGGTAGATTTACCTTCCTAACCACACGGAAGAGATATGATCCAAGTGTCAACACAAGTGTGAGTCCCTTTAGGTCTGGAAAATACTCCAGCAAAGGTGATGAGCAAAGTCAGCTCAAGATTTGTCATATGCTACATAATTTACAGTAAAACACTGGGGAAAGCAGGAAGCTGATGTGAGGAAGTGGGGGAAGAATGATTTGACAGATTATAAAATGGCAAAGTTCCTCCAGAACCTGTAATAAGCTAAAACAAACTGAAAAAAAGGTCTTAATTGGGAAGCCAACATTCAGACCAAAGGAGGGGTTGGGAGGAGAAGATGTAGAAGGAGGAAGGCAGGAAATTATCCATCTTTTTTTTTTTTTTTGAGACAGAGTCTTACTCTGTTGCCAGTTTGGAGTGCAGTGACACTATCTTGGCTCACTGCAACCTCTGCCTCCTGGGTTCCAGCGATTCTCCTGCCTCAGTGTCCTGAGTAGCCGGGACTACAAGCTCATACCACCCCATACTCAGCTAATTTTTGTATTTTCAGTAGAGACGAGGGCTCACCATCTTGGCCAGGATGGCTTTTATCTCTTGACCTTGTAATCCACCTGCCTCGGCCTCCTTAAGTGCTGGGATTACAGGCGTGAGCCACTATGCTGGGCCGAAATTATCCATCTTAATAGCTCAAAGTATTTGGCACATATCTATGTTATCTAAATAATCCTGAAATTTCTTTGAGGTAGACGAATGTTAGGAATAAGTTGAGTTCATGTAAAACAAAAAAAGAATGAAACAAAAAGAAAAAAATGAGAAGAAATCGCTACATTCCTTAGTTATTTGTAAAAACCTTTTAGTAAAGTGCTTAGATGCCAGCCATTTTATTCCTACGTTTAAAGGCTGACTGACGTTAAAATTTCTTACAGGTAATGGACAAAAGCCAAGTTGGGCTTTAAAAAAGCCTACCAAAGTTTACAGTACGTTTCTAACTTTTTATACCTTCTTTACTTGGAAATTATTTTCTCCTCCTTGTCCCTTGGTAAGCTCCTCCTGAGTTTTGAAGTCTGAGCTCAAAGTCACTTCTCCCGTGAACTATCCATGATTCCCTCAGTCAAAAGCGCTCCTACTTCCAAAAGTCCCACTATGCTCCAAAGTTAACTTTTGCTGTGTTGTGACTGTTTGCCTGCTTGTCTCCCCCACTGGACGGTAAGCTACTCAAAAGGCAATTCTGCTTCTCAATTTTAAGTCATCAAGATACAGCACTCTGTGGGTACTTAAATTAATCAACAGTTCATCTTATTTACAATCTCTCAAGCAGTTCATTTTATGTTAGTTGCACAATCTGGAGATCTGGACTTCTTCACATGAAATTTAATAAATTATTCTGCAAGCTCATTTTTATTCCCATTTTTTTTTACCCAGGGAGAATTAGTCTACCAGGGCAAATAATGAGGTTACAACCTTAGTCCCTCTTTCCAACCCCGTTTTTAGTTACATTCCTTTCATTAAAATATCCTTATGCACTTTAAGTAAAACTAAGGCTTAAGAGGGCAACAAAACATGTGATTCTTAATGATATAAAAACAAACCGTTCTGATACTAATCAGGTAAAACTCAATTCTTGTGCCTGAACATCATTTTTAATGATGTGCTGAAAGCACTTAGTGAATCTGAGAATCTGAATTGCCTCTTGAAATAATTCCAGTAAAGAAACATTATGAACCAAATGGAGGAACATAGCTATTCAAAGGGACATATTTTTGTACTTGTTTTGCTCCAATTTCTGCTACATAGACTGCTCCAGTCTTTCTGTCAACTTCTAGGAGATGCGGCAAAACTTCATCTGCTAGTTGGATTGTCCTGATCACAGAACATTCCCCAATGCTTCCAACAGGGGGTGCTGCTATAATTGAGAGCCTGCTAAGATTCAGCTGGGCCACAATCAAGTACTTTCCATCAGGAGTAAATCTAAGGAGAAAGACATGTTAAATCTCTGTGAAATAAACATAAGGGTATTTTTTTCCGACATTTTAATCCCCTACTGTGCCAAACAACGGTAAGTAACTACTTGCTGAATGATTCTTTTAAGGAGAATTTTAATTTGATCTAATTCTGTATATGAGGGCGTAAGGTGTGCATGATGGTAGGCAAAGCCAAAGATTAGCTTAAATTTTTTTAAAGTATCAATAAAACTAATGAAGAACTGATGTTAGGCCAGGTTTGAATTTTGTCCTGTGTTTAAAAATTTACCAAGTAAAGGCTAGACGAGAGGTCCAGCCTATGTTATTTCTTGTTTTCACTTTATCTGACATCCGAAAATCTCAGATATCAAATTTCTCTGTATAATTCTATTTTCCCCTAACTCAAAATTAACAATAAATATTTCAAACTTTCAGCTAGCTATTCAGAGGAAGTGAGTTCCATATACTAACTAAAACAAGCATTTTGCAATAAAAAGAAACAATTACCTGACTGCAGAAGGTCCCTCTTCTGTGAAACAATTATTCCATGCTCCTAACCACTCCCCAGTGTCTTTATCAAATACTTGGATTCTTTTATTTCCTCGGTCAGCAACCCACACCTGAGAAACACACAAAAAAGTCAATTGAAAAATATCCATAATATGAGAAGAAAAAAGGGAAAATAATGTTTATTTTCATTAGTTTCACATACATTATCTTACTTAATACCTAAGAGGATTCCAAAGAAGGTATTATAAGTCCCATTTTCAGATGAAGAAAAACTAAAGTTCAGAAAGGTTGACTGCCTTCTCTGAAGTGAGCTTACAAGTGGGAGAGGCACAACCCAAAGCTGTCTTAACCCAAAGCTTATAATTCTGTCTACTGTTCTAAATGTGTGAGGAACTAAAAAGCTGAAGTACTGTATCATAATGCAGAGGATCAGTAGATACTGAAAAGTAACAATATTCATTCCTCTAACAAGCATTCACTTTTCAATGAGTACTACTGGCTTCTCAGCTCCTGGGCCAGGCAACATGACAAAGAAAAGCAGCCTTACTTCTCAAGAGCTCAAGATAGCAGAATGTGAGGTATTCATTCATACTGCAGTATCATTAAACCCATACCTGCTATTACCAAGATATGTCCAGAGTGCTGAACCACTTAAAGAGGAAGCTTGAGATATTTTAGCAACACAAAAAGAATGGTAATAGGTTTAATTTAGGTTTGTTGTAGGCTGTAATGGGTTATTAAGGAAATTGTTACAAGACAAGAAGTAAGATGCATTCTAAATGACATTGCATGGCTACATGCATGCAACTTAAGGCATACATAAAGGGAAATGGTTTTTGATGACTTGTGGCCAGGACTGTAGAGAGGTATGAAAGAATGGACTGGGGGTGGGTCAGTCCTCTTTACTTCTACCTGCCTGCTTTTGGTCCTTTGGATTTCTTGGGTTTATGGATTGAGAGATTATTTCTTCACAGCTAACCCTGACTACATCTTCATCAATGTATGTAAATTTTGATAGCCATTGCATTCATCTCCAATCAGAAACAAATGAAGACTCACTATATCATTTTAGAAAGGCTGTTGATGCCTAAATGAAGCAATTTCTCAAGGTCTTTTCCTGATCTATGATTCTTTACTAAGGATGGGTTTTCTTAAAGATTTTTAGATTAGTATCTCAGACAAATAACCGAGGAGGAAATACTCTTTACACCTAGGATGGAATGATACTTTAGATTGTTAGCATCATCTTTCCTGCTTAACACTCAGTGAAATTTCATTATGGGAAATCCTGTTTAACACATAACAACAAATCTTTAACTCTGGAATTGATTAACCATTCTTAGAGGATCGTGGTGATGATTAAATGAGTTAATTATGTAAAATGCTCAGAACAGAACTGCTATTGTTATAAAACACACTTGTGTAAAACTGACACTTTGTCACTCAGGAATGCCAGAGTACCCCCCATCAAATGATTTCCAAGGCCTTTTAGAAGGGTGTTCCTCACCATGATTAATTTACCTGGGTCTAGGTCTCGCATGCTCTGAAATTTGATATTTTTTCTTAGCTCACAAGGAGTTTCCCACGCTCAGGAGGATAATGTGTAAAAGCATAATTCCAACTTTCCAGTTCCCAATTTACATACAAAGTTCACATGGTTGGTTAACATCTTATGGCAGATCAGAAGATTTAATGATCAAAATATTCTCATTTTTGTCAATCAATTATGATTAGGAAGCCAAATCATAATTAGAAGTTTGTTTGCTGAGCACTGAATCCGAAGCAGAAATGGATTAAATGCCTAATGGTATGAAGGCAAGCAGCCTAACGTATCCATTGTGTGTCAAGACATTTAGTTATTTAATACATAAGTATGGCTACTATGTACTACATGCTAAGATCTAAAGCAAAAGAGATCCAGTAAGTGCTTTCAAACAGCCTATAATCTATTAGGGGAGACAGACAAATGATTATAATATAGCAATGATAGTTACTATGATAGGAAGTACAGGCTGCTATAGGAAAAGAGAAGAAACTAATATGCAAATTTTTTTGGTGGGGTTTTGTTGTGAAAACGTAACCTCAAAAAAGTGAGATCTATGCTTAGAAGTTGAATAAAGGCAAAAGAGATAGTAGTGAGTGGGGTAGAAAGAGAGAAATTGATTGAAATTTGTTAGCTAAAGCTTTCTGTTCCCTAAACAGAGTGGAGCTACTGAGAACAAGAGTTTGCCTAGGTAACTCTTTTAAACTTCCAAGGTTAACTTCTCCCACTCCACTTTAGATCAGCACATGTTTTTCCCTTGAGAATTGAAGAGATATTCAAATACTTTTAGTGGAGTTTTCCTAGTAAGAGGGCAACTTTTTCTTCCAGGTAACTTTATTTTCAGATGCATTATTTGTTCCTTCTATCCTTTAAGTGACATAGAAAATTCATTTTGCTCATTTCTAAATATCTGGGGAACCCCTCACATTTGTAAGAAACATTTGTAAGAAATGGACTGAAACATTTGTAAGAAATATGTGTGCACACCCAGCTCCAGAGTAATTGCCCAAACATACCCACTAACACACATGTATACCACAATCTATATATACATGCCCAGACACACACACACACACACACGCACAAATCTATTCAGACACATAGTCCCAGACACAGTGACACTGTATTTTTACCCGACCAGCTGAATCAAGTGTAACACTGTGAGGTATGTTGAACTTAGCAGGGCCTGTCCCATTTTCTCCATGTAGCCAAAGGATCATGAAATCTATAAATGGTAAAAATATACAGTCAGAGCACATATAGAATGCCTCATGTATTTGCATATTTTATGAAACAGGTTACAAATAACTATTTAATTACATGACTGGTTCACTTGACTATGCTTTCTCAGCTTCCTGTCCACATGCCCTTTCTTACAATTTATTTTTTTACAAGTTCCTTCTCTGATTTAGGCAATTAATCTACCTCTTTAATTATTATCTCCACTTGAATTTTTCATGACTGCTTCAAAATCATTGTTTAAGGTTTACCCCATCCTCTCCCTAAAACTGGTTCCCCTTCCCAACTTACCTGTTATTTGATATTAGTATTCCACAGACCTTAAAAATTCACATTATGACTTTACCATCTATCTCCTTCATTACCCACTATGGTGGGTTCAGCTGTGGTCCTTTAAAGAGATGTCCAGGTTCTAACTCCTGAATACCTGGGAATGTGATGCTATTTGGAAATAGTTTTTGCAGACAGAATTAAATTATGGACTTCATGAAATCATCCTAGATTTAGGGTGGGCCCTAAATCCTTGTTGAGAGCAAGGAGGAAAAGACTGAAGGCACAAAAACACACAGAGAAGGGGCCGCCATGTGAATATGGAGACAGACATCAGAGTTATGTTGCCACAAGCCAAGGAATGCTTGAGCTGCCAGAAACTAGAAGTGCCAAGGCAGGGCCTTTAGAGTGAGCATGGCCTTACCAGATTTCTGACTTCTGGATTCCAAAACTGTGAGAATAAATTTGTGTTGTTTAAAGCCATGCAGTTTGTGGCAATTTGTCACGGCAACCACAGGAAACTAATACACCCATATTCAATCTGTCTCCTAGATTGGGTTATTTCTTTCACTGAATTTTTTGTATTCTTGCAGATGTGGTTATTTCTTTCACTGAATTTTTTGGATTCTTGCTTTATCCTTACCCTACCTCCGTTTTAACTGTTACCAACCAAATTCAGTTACTAAATGATAAATTGACTACACAGCCTCCAAATGACAGAGCCCAACAGATCCTGATAGAGCGTCTTATAAAAACTGCCACTGTAACATCACTTTCCTACTAGGAAAACCTCAAAAACTCTTTACAGGCAAAAACATGGCTTTAAAAATCCTCAAATAAGGTTTCAAAAACATCCCAAATCATATTTTCTGCTGCTGAAAAAGTGCATCTTCACCTTCTTTCCTGCCAATAACTTCCTGTAGACCATGCATGATAAGCCCTCCATGAATGTTCCATCCATCCTTCCTTCTCTTCCCACCAAAACCAGTTTAGTTCAATAACTGCTTCCTTCATGGCCCCTTGTTCTATTTCTTCAGACAATTTAGTTTCTCCTCCTAAGTCCATTTTGCTTTAAGAATCAATACCATAAACTACATTTCACTGTTTCATATATAATAGATCTGTACCTCCTGATACTAGAGAGGACACAGAGAGGGCACTCAATAAAATGTTTGCTGATTAATCAGCCTGTGGGACACTTGACTCTGGGATTCTAGGTTTCTAATTTCTACGTTCTTAATTGAATAGGATACACACTTATCTCCTGAGTACACTGTAAATTCTCATACTGTTGCCAGTTACTTTTGGAGGAATCTCCTGGCCTTTGGTGAAGAATAAGTTGGCCTGTTATCAGAATCATTTATTGTGGGCAATCAAACCTATCTGTTTTTCAGTTTTCTTGTAGTACACTTAGCTCTTTACATACCGCTTCATACACAACACTTAAAACATTATACCAAGTATCAAACAAATTAAATCCAATGTATAATATTTTTATAATACTATAAACAAGTCATGTACCTTGGGACAGTTTGATCAATCTGTTATTCAATCCTCCATCTCCATCCACAATGTAAATATCTCCTGTGTCCTCTACATATAATTCTGCCGGGTTATCAAACTGCAGGGGATTCAAACCAGTGCCTTTTTTGCCTGGAGTACCCAAGACTTGAACAAGATCACCAAAGGAACTGTATTTTTTAACAGTATGACCATAGAATCCTATAAAGATAGATATGTACATCTCATAAAGCCATTACACAAACATTCAGATTTTTCAAGTAAGCTAAGAGCAAAAATGTGATAGAATTAAACAGTAATAAATAGTTGAAAAATTTGATAGAACTAAACCATAATAGGCTTAGGAAATTATATAATTGACAAGCACTATAGCTTCTTCGTAAATTACAGCCTAATGAATTAAAATATCCATTAGTCCAAAATAAGCAGGTTCTAAATTAAATAACATCCATATAATTGACTCATTATACAGAAAACTGAGGATGTTAACAAATTATTGGTGCACCATTTTCTTTTTTAATCTTATGACCTTGAATAAGCATTGCTTATAAAAGGAAATCAAGAAGAAAATGTCAAGGGAACAACTTATATTTGAAACTGTTTTTTCAATCATTCACATACAGATCTGAAATTTCAGTAAGTCAACAAAAACTTTCTCTATGGTACAGATTTTTTTAACTGCATTTTCACCTTGCAGGGGCATTCAAAATTCAACCCAACATTTCTAAGAAGAAAATAATCTTTCTAAGTCATGAGTATCTTATTTTCTCACATTAAAATTTCTTCAAGTTAAAATTATCTTACAAGAAGAAAATAAAGCAGAATATTAGTAAGTGAATACCATAAAGCAGTTAACAGAAATCAACTTGAAGGTACATACACCAAATTAACTGATAGGTATTCAAAAGACAAAGTAGATACACTGAGTTTACCAGAAAGTGAATCAGCTTTGCATTACAATTCTGTCTTAAAGAATTTATTTATTATTATACTTTTGGACAGTTAAGCTAAAGTTTATAGCAATAAAAAACACACAAGCCTCAAAGTTTCTAAAAACTAGCAAAAAAGATAGACTGCAAACAATTTTTTTATTTAAAAAAGGGCTAATTTGTAGCCATATTTTTCATTAGAGGAAATCTATTCCTTTGGGAAACAGGAGACATAAAACTGTCTTCAGATCTCTGGTTAGAAAATTAGCTGTAACGGAAAGAATGAAGGGATTGTCTGTGCTCTTTCTATTTCTGGAAATCAATGAAGTCTTATTTTTAAAAATTACATGAATAAAATGAACTAAAAGTAAAGGTCTTTAACAGTGGATCTTCAGGAAAAAGTGAAAATAGTAAACTCTCATTACAGTATTACAATTCACTCGGTGATAATCTACAGATTTTTTTGGTTTAACCAGAATCTTACCGTCTAAAACACAGCATGAAATAAATGGGTTATCAGCTGAGGCCCAGAAATCTTATGGGTTCTGAGAACAGCTGTGATAATGGCACTACTTATAGAAACTGAGACCTCATTATCTCTAAAAAATGGTACCTGAGGCCGGGCGTGGTGGCTCACTCCTGTAATCCCAGCACTTTGGGAGGCCGAGGTGGGCGGATCATGAGGTCAGGATATCAAGACCATCCTGCCATGATGAAACCCCACCTCTTACTAAAATACAAAAAGTTAGCCGGGCGTGGTGGCGTGCGCCTGTAGTCCCAGCTACTCAGGAGGCTGAGGCAGGGGAGTCGCTTGAATCCGGGAGACGGAGGTTGCAGTGAGCCGATGCAGTGAGCCGAGATCGTGCCACCACACTCCATCCTGGCGAAAAGCAAGACTCCGTCTCAAAAAAATGAAAATAAAAAACGTATCTGAATTAGATACTGTAGAAACAGGATGTCCTTCAATTCAAGAACATAACTGGGCCAAGGAATACTAGAAATACTGTCTTTATAATCCCATTTCTTCCTGAATTCCTGGGATAATGCCAGGATAGCTCAGACATTGCCTTGTCTTAAGGTACAGCCTCAGGTGAATTGTTTCTCTGAAAACTTTCTCCATAGCTGCACATTCAATTGTCCTCACTTCATTTTTCAGCTTTTTCTATTAAAAATATTTGATGGCAGCAAGATTTCAGACATGCTTCGGTCAGTAGAATTTCAAAAACATTAACGCCCAGTTTCTGCAATCTTTGCACTCTGAGCAACAAAGCAGTTACAGTTTCACAATCTTTTATGAAAGATAACTGGAAAAGGAAGAGTCAAGGACCCCAGTCATTGCTTTTAGAGACTGCCACTTTATTTTTCTTTGGTGAAGAGGTTTAGAGTTATTTAATCTGAGAAAAGCAAGTGATGCTTTAAAGAGGAAAAGTCCCTAGACAAGTTCAAGGAAAGATCATATTAACAGGCTCCTTGTCAAATTTCTTAATTCCACAGAATTACAACATAAAGTTAAAAACGTATGATTTCGTGAGTCGTTAAAGAAATTACAATTACATTCAGCAACTCTAATTTTAAACAATAGAACCAAGGACATGTGCGAAGATGCGATTTCCAGCAAGATAATTTAATAGATATTACTGTACATACCACTTCCTACATCCGTGATCCAGACGGATTGTTCATATTGTGTACTTGCTGCAAATATACCATGAGGTGTGTCAACTGTATAATTCCAGGCTCGTAGAAAATATCCATCCTCTGTGAACACTAATATCTTTGGAATGTTATCCCCTCTCTGAAGGTATACAAAAAATAACTTCTTAAGATTAGTTTTAAGGAAAGGTCATCTGTATCTTGGCGAACTAAAAAATTATCTGAGAATTTTACTAATGTTTCAAAAACCACTTTCAAAATCTAACATATCTTTCACATTCGAAACCAAAATACTTGAAACCAACTCAAAAATAAATCGCACAATTAGCATGATATAAAGCCATATGGTCAGTTACTACAGCAAGACTGGAAAGCTGTTGTTTCCTTTGTGCTCATAATTTTTTTTTTAATCCCAATTTTACTTACTTGAGCTACGTAAACCAATCCGTTGAGGGAGTCAACTGCAGCACAAAATGTTGCTCCGGTAAAATATTCTGGGTGCTTAGGCCAACCCACATCCAGACGATAAAGAATTTCCTCAGTTCTCCAGGAAACTGCAAAAGTAAAGTTCCTCAAAACCTTAAATAAAATCAGACAATTCAGATTTAGTTTACTCTCTAGGAAAGGAAAAAAGAGGGGGAGGGGGTAACGAGGCTTATTGTTAAGCATGCCTTGACAACTAGGAGTTTGCTAGACTGAAATAATTCCAAAGAAACGGGCTTATACACCTAAAGACCAACACGACTACATACAAGTCTGCAAATCATTTGAGGGTGTAGGAGGAGTTGGGAAAGACAGGAAAATGGCGATGTAACACATACAAATTTTTAAAGAGTCAAGCAGTTCGGACCCAAATGCAGGCTTTGAAACAAGCTACTGAGGGAAGCAGGGCCTGCCTCCTCCATCCCACGACCGGGGCGACGCCTCCCAACAGGGTCATCCGCACACACGACAGTCATTTCCTCACTACCCAACTCACTGGAGAGCGACAAAAACGCGAATGCAAAACCAGAAATGCAAGAAAGAAGCCAGCACCGGCTACGCAGACCCAGAATCTCGCCATGACCAGACCGGAAGCCAGGCGAGGGAGAAGGGTCCGCAGATGTCTTGGGAAGGGCTGGACAGCCTCAGGCTCGAACTGTTCGTTGCGGCACAGAGGGTTACCCCCCGGGCCCGGGGCCGTATCTCCAATTTCTCCTCCCCCGGAGGCACGAGCTCTGAGTACGAAAGGGAACACAGACCAGGGCGAATGAAAATCGAAGGCCAGTTCCGGATTTCGTGTGCCTTTCGGGATCCCCGCCCTCATGACAGATGTTTGGGACTGACTCAGTGAACACCCTTTCCCCGCCCTCGGGGCAGTCTGCGCGGCCGACTTCCCGTGGCCACCAAAGTATGGGCGCCCGTAGATATGCCTTATTCACTCGCCATTTATTCTTTTTAATTCAGACCGCAAAATGCAAACATCGCACACTCAAACACGACGTGTAATGGGGATAACATTCAAAATAATGGCTGCTAGACCTCGGAAAGGATTTTTGCCACATCCTTTTCCTATCATCCAGGCATCCGCTATGGATGCCTATGTTCCCCCACCAGGACCCCACCTCTGGCTTCAGGAAAGGGGCCCGAGCTGGCGGCGCAGTGTTGAGTTTACTTGGGCGCGACTGGCTTTATCGTAGGTCCCCATGAGCTGGTGGGGGTTGTAGGGGTAACCAAGCAGGGCGCCCGGCGCTGTCGGGGCTGCGTTTTCCGGAGTCCCCCTATGCGAGGCCGTGCCCCTCTTCGCCCGGCTCCCGGTGCTCTCCAGCCGCCGGCCCGTTCCCGGAAGCCGCAGCAGCTGGTAACAAAGAGCCTGCCGGGCCGCCTGCTGCCGTGGCCGAGGTACCCAGGAGTCGGGCGGAGCGGCTGGGGATGAGCGCGAGCCGGTCCAGGTGTCCGGGTTCGCGGCGGTGAGGGGCGCGGCCGACGGCCGAGGCGCAGGTGCGGGTTAAGAGACCGGCGCCTCCCTCCCTGCAGCCCGCGGAACTCAAGTGCAGGTGCTTTTGCCGGCCGCTTCACCTGGAAAGGCAGCTTCAAGAGCTTCGTCTGTCGGCACCTTGCCCTCCGCTGCAGGGAAACGGCGCTCAGCCTCGCCGCCGAGCCCCCGGGTTTCTCTGCAGGACTCGGAGGACCTGACTCTTGCCCGAGGTACCCTGAAGCATTGTGTGAATACGCTGGGGAAGCCTGACTGGAGTGATTTTTGCTTTTAATTTAAAAGTTTTTCTGAGTCTCAGTTTTGAGAATTTTTTTTTTTTTTTTGGCGAAGTTTGCAATACTCTCTCCCTCTTCGCATCCTCTCTTGCTCGTGGAGTCTTTTTCATCCTCAGCTATAACTATTTTTACTATCGGCGGAGCAGACCAGGGATGAACGTGTTGTAATTGCAAGTATAACTGTTAAAACCACGTCGGGATAGTGGTCAAGATGGATAAAAAGTCTTTTGAAATGGTGCTGGATGAAATTAGAAAGGTAATTACACTCGATTCCCTGAATTATTTTATGAGAGATGAATTCTCATGGTTTAGACTCTCTTTGAGGTAGTGTGTAGAGATTGTGCAGAATAGGGGTCCTAAGATTGCCAGATTGGTTTGAATTCCACGTGTAATGGCGGAGTTTGTATCTTGATACGTTTCCAATATAAATAGAAATTAAGTTACGTTAACGCTAAATTTGAGACTCAGCATGGTATCGTGGGAATTATATTCCGACGGCCCTCCGTTCCGAAGCCGGCTTTGCAAATCCTTAATAGCTCTGTACTTTTGGATAAGTAGTTGAATATTTTTGAGTTTATCATCTTTCAGTACCACAAGAGTGACTGAAAACGAGAGATAATACGCAGAAAGTTTCTTTTATGGTAGTTATGATGGGGTTTTCAAATCTAAGCATTAGGTAGAATATATTTGTTGCGTTGGCTATGCAAAATTCGTGTCCTGATGATAACTTTAAAGGCATTAAGTTTAAAGTCACGTTCTTAGGAATTGGCCGTCAATAACTTGAGTGTCAAAATTTTTTTCTCCTGCTTTCTAAGTTTTTGCTGCTTTTTGAGGCTGCTGTGCGGGTCTCACCTCCCAGAGTGAACCAGACAGCAACAATTGTAGAAGGTAGTCGAGCCTAACACTATCTCAAGCACAGGAATACCGAGAAGTTACTTATTTTAAAATGTAGGGACTTGTACTGTTTTTACATCAACACACGCTGCTTTCCTTCGACCTTCCGGGCAATTATTCTTTCGTTATTTGCATACCTTTACGACCCTGGACTGAAACGGAAGGAATTGTTGCCCTGTGCTCTGGTGCTTATTTATTTCAGTTTACAAAGCTGTTACTAAAATTGTCTCTGGGCTTGCTATTTTACTTTGTTTTTATACAGCTTTTTCTTTTTCAAATTGACGTGTTTAGTTTTTCATATTTGATAATACTGAACATTTTTTTGAACAAATTCTGCTTTTGCAAACCCAATGTGTCCAATTAATTTTTGAACTAAAATATTGCTTTACTAATTATATGCCTAGAAATTTGTCACAGTTTGTTCTCGAGCTGATTTTTAATTACTTTTCATGAGAAAATAATTTGTGAATCCAAGTAAACCAGCAGATTTTTGCTTTTGGAAGATAAAGGTTGTCAGTGTGCACATTCTCTTCCAAGTGTCTAAAAATGTCACAGTAAATTCTAAAGAGGGGGAATAGGAAATTTTCCAGATACGAAAGTCCTGTTCACATGAGATGGCAACTGCATTTCTGGTCTGCAGGTATAATATGTCTTCTACTGGCTTTGCCAAATGATTACATACATCAACATTGTCATAGTCTATTAAAACTGAATAAAATATTGGCATGTCTAAATATGAGCATTACTACTGATTTTTTAAAAATTGCTCTGAGACTTTTAAATGTAAGTCAGTTTAAACCAGGTCATCTGTTGAGTATCACAGTGAGTTTACATAATAGATAATACTGATTGTCACTATTGTCATTTAAAACAGAGGCATGTAAGAAGCCACTAGGAGAAGAACTAGGAAGGGGAGTAGAAAGGGGGAAAAACAATGCTTAATAAGTTCTTCAATAAGGAGGGAATGATAGCTATTAATTGCTGAGCACTTACTTTGTCAACCTGTTTTTAAGCACTTTCTCCAGTCATAATTTCTTTTGATTCTCCTTACAACCCCTGAGGTAGGCACTATACTTGTCATTTACAGATGGTAGCCTGCTTTCTGTCAGCTCAAGTCTCCCCAGCTGGTAAGTGGGGAGGTCCAGTATTCAAGCTCTGCCTGCAGAACACCGTGCTGTCCTGCCTGGGGTTACAGCTGAACGTCTCAGGATATGACTTGGCATCAGTACAATCCAAGATTTTATTCAGAAACTTGTATTTGACTGTGTCTGATTATTATATTGTTAACCAAACTCCTAGGTGAACATTATTTAGAATGCTATTTTCTCCCATTTCATTGAATATTGAACTGCTGAGCACCCAGCGTATTTCAGTTGACTGGTCATAATGCTTTCTCCTAGCAGAATGATATATGTGAGAAGTACAATTATTCTAATTATTTTGTAGTACAAGCAAAGGAATTAGTTCATTTTTAATGATTAGTGGCTACCAATTTAGGATAGCTGTTTCCATCTCTAAGCTGGGCATATAGCTGCAAGGGGAGCACATGTGATTTAGTGGACTCTAGATAGTGCTGCATCAAAGCCACCAACTTCTCTCTCACTCACTCACAGTTTCCATAAAGGAAAGGAACTGAATACCTATTATGTGTCTGATCTAATGTCCACTGTTATAGTTCTCATGGTAACTCTTTGAGGTTGGTAGTAAATAGTGTTCCCTCTGTGAGTGAGGAAAATCTAAGGGAATTAAAATGCCTTTTGAAGTCTACACTGCCAGTTAGTGGCAGACACAGACATTGATGAGTAACAACATCTGATATGTTTAATCTTAAAATCTTAAAAATGAGAATTTGATTGGATTTCGGATGTTTTGAAACTCTTTAATTACATATTTAGGAATTCTATATGTAATGTGTACTAATGTTGAATCATATCTATTACAGTTTTATTCCCTCTCTTTGTAGAAGTGGGTAGGGAGGCCCAGAAGATCTTCCTGCTTGCTCAGTGTTTCTCTCACAGTATGGAACCTGGAAATGTGGAAGGAAGGTCTTCTCACCACAGTGACCTTGGTTCCTCGGCATGACAGGGCTGAAGTAGACCTGCCACTGTTGAGTTGCTTAGGCAGTTTTGAAATATGCATATTACTGTGCTCCTTACATATATTAATTATGTTTTACTGTGCATGTGTGTGTTTTTTTTTTTTAGGCTGTTTTGACAGAATACAAATTAAAAGCAATTGAATATGTGCATGGATACTTTTCTAGTGAACAGGTATTCCTCATTATTTGTTTAAACAAAGCCTTCTTTTTACACCAGTGTTCTGATTAATGTCTATTTATCTGCTGGCCAAATTCAAAATTGCTGTATTTATTTATAAATTACCTTTTTGCTGTATTAATTCAGGAACTAGAGAAGCTCTCAGTTTTGGCAGAAAACTTTACAGAATTTATAATTCAGGCACTAAACACCTCTCGACTTTCACCCCAATTCATATTCTAAAATAATTTTAAATACAGGGTCTTAAAGCAGTTCAAAGTGGTGTTTATGATTCTGGGGACAATATCAGATTTAGAAACTTGTAATGGTAAATTTACCCAAATTTGTATAGTTACATGTAAGACAATAATTACAGAATTGTCATGTAATAGAAAATGTGAACAAATAATGAAATAGGTTTTTGTATGAAGCCACTACATAAAAATTTTAACAATAAGAAAAAAATATAGACAGTGTTTAATAAGTAGTTTCTGTAACTGCCAGAATACTAACATTTTAAGCATGGTAGTGAAAACTCATTCCACCTTAGGGGAAATTTGCTAATTAAAATATATGTGTATGTGTATACACACACACACACACACGACATACAAGGGGGCATGTTTCTGAGGGATAGTTGGAAAATTCTTGATACAGAAATCAGACATAAATATTAATAGAAATCTTCCACATTACTGAAGTCATTAAAAAGTTTATTAAGCCACTTTCTAAATTAGCTTATTAAAGATTTTTCTTTCTTAGATATAAGGGCTTGCAAATTTTTATGATTGGTAAAATATAGCATTTATTAGATATTAAAAACATTTTCATAAAAGTAAGAACATACACGCTTACCAGATTAACTGGAAAGTATACGTGATACTTATTTGCTATATATGTATCTCTTTGTAAGAAGTAAAAATTATTTTTACTCTCTTCACATACCACTCTAGTTTGCACCATTGACCTTGCTTTGTAGAATAATTTGAACCTTAGCATATTTTCAGGAACTGTCTTGTATCACTTTTTTCTCCCTTTGGAATATCTTTGGAGGCAGTGACACAGGGTGGTGGTGATCATGCTGAGCCTTCAGTGTCCTGATCTTTATACCCTGTGCTCACCTTGTACTGGCTATCCCACAATGCTTCCCTCATTTGTTTGAAGTTCTTAGGTGGTGGTGGGAGCTGGTCTGAGCTGTACACTCCAAGCTCTCATATGATGTTATCACTTAGGGGCTGCTGGAGTAATTCATGTTGATTCTTAACATTTTAAGGGACTAGATTTATGATTTGAGTTTATTCCCTCCAGATTCAAGTTGAAGGGCCTACTAGGACTAAAGTTAGTGGACCTACAGTAAAACATACCACTGTGCCCTTGTGAGTGCTGTTCTCCCCTAATGTTGAAAAGTTTTCCATTCACAGTACATCTTCATATTCCTAAGCCAACATTTTATCCCCATCTAGTACTTTTCGACCATCCTTTTCTTGTTAGGATACTTTCTTTTTCTTATATTGTATATTTTTTCTTTCTTTCTAGACCAGTGCTGTCTGGAAGGACTTTTTGTGATGATAGAAATGCTCTCTATTTGCAGTGTGCATTATTGTAGTTAGCAGCCTCACATAGCTCTTGAACACTTGAAATGTGGCTTGTGTCACTAAGGAACTGAATTTTTTAATTTGATTTTAAGTGACTTAAATTTACATAACCACATGTCACTATTCTGTTAGCACAGTTTAGACATTGATGCCACGTGTATCATCTGGGCCTGGGCTGCACATGTTGAATAATAATTTCAAGTACTGAAGTAAATCTTACAGAAATGTTTGCAAACATGCTGTCATTAGAGCTAAGTTAGTTGTTTGTTTTCAGGTGGTTGATTTGCTGAGATATTTTTCCTGGGCCGAGCCCCAGTTGAAGGCAATGAAAGCATTACAGCATGTAAGTATTTATTTTTTCCTTTAGAATGTAGAATTTAAGGATTTTTAATTCTCCCAGTTGTCTATAATTTATTTCACATGTAATTTATTTGCATCAGAAAAGCTGACTCTAAGTGTTATATTGTACTTTGATTCAAAATAGTTAAAAAATTAAAAATTTCCAAACTGTAAATTTAAATTGTATGCCACAGTGTCCTGATTGGCACGTTAGAGGAACACTTCACTGGCAAGCAAAATACAGGATTTGAACTCTTAATGGGTTTTTGTACTTCTGTTTTTTAATGTCCATCTTCACCATCTTTGTATTTAGTCTTAGAAGAGTTAGCACTGTCCAAATAAATTTTCAGTGATGATAGAAATTTTTATAATCATTGTGGTAGCCACTTGAATGTGCCTTGTCTGAGGAACTATCTATTTAATTTTATTGTAATTAGTTCAAATAGGTACATGTGCTTAGTGGCTACTATATTGGATGGCACAGCTCTAGAGCCTAGGTCAACAGGGGGCATCTAGATCACACAGGAGTGTCTGGCTGTGTAGGAAGATTTTCGAAGCAATGTCAGGCGTGGATCTCTTCAGTGGAATCAATTTACAGATCCTTGAGTTTCTAAACTGATGAGACTAAGAAAGTATCTGGATCTGTTTAGTGCCGCTTTCTGACCTCCTCTTAAATGCTTGCTTTTTTACTGCTTTACAAAAGAGTTATCACGCCTGTTCTCTGGGGGTGAAAATGTTTCTCCATGTTCCAAAAGGACAATACTTTGCTCTTAAGAGGTAAAGCAAAGCAAAGAGAGGCTCTATAAGAAATATTGATAAGGGGCTTGGGGTGATGGCTAAGCCTATAATCCCCTCATTTTGGTAGGCTGAGGTCGGAGGATTGCTTGAGGCCAGGAGTTCCAGATTAGCATGGGCAACATAGCAAGACCCTGTCTCTAAAAAAAAAAAAAAAAAAAAAATTAAATCAATGGGGCATGGTGGTGTGCTCCGGTTGTCAGTCCTAGCTACTCAGGAGGCTGAGGCAGGGGGATATTGATGAAAGTTTTGCTTTATTTTATCAGGACAACAAACTCATGACAAAGCTCTGAGGCCTGCTTGCCTGTCTCCCTACCTTAGAGTTAAAATTCAGAGGTCAGAAGGGTATCACAGGGACAACTCAATACACTTATTTGAATTACATTAAGTCTACCTTTTCTGACAAAGTCCGTCCGATTTGATTGTTTTCACACTGAAAACTGATTTTGCCAATTAAGTTACATAATGAATATTTCCATAAATTAAATGAGCTAAATTATTAGTTTCAAAGTTCTTACAGTTACGTAAATGTATTTAAGAAAATTGACCTTTTCTGAGTATTTAAACTTCTGATAAAATCATTAGATGTCAATTTGAAAATACGTGAAGGGGCATACAGTTTTATCAATTCTGTTAGTACATAAATAATAGTATGTGAAAACCACTACTCCAAATTTGAAGAACTCTTGGATATTGATTCTAACCAATATTCTTATATTGACGTTGCTTTTAATTTTCCTTCACTGTTAATATAAATCTCCAAATTGGCCAAATCTTCTGGATGTTCTTCAAAAATAAAGGTACCCTAGTCAAATAATTATGTAACATTTCACACCATCTTGGTGCATCACAGTGCATGTTAAGATAAGACTTAAAGTTCTGCAGTAGAGAAACGTGTTTTATCCGGCTTTTCCTTACCTTATATAGCTAGTGTAACCTTTTTTGCATAGTATGTTTAACATCATGGAAATACTGGTCTGTAGCATACTTAGCCCCCTAACTGAGGAGGACAATAATATTTTTCTAACCTTTGAACAAATTAATCTCCCATATGTATGAGTATCACCTTTTTATATAACGTTTCTGAGGAAAGTGATACTTCTGATTTTTTAAATTCTGTAAGTGAGCACATTGAGAAATGTGGATTGAAAAAGAGCTTGCAGGAGAACTTAGATCTTTATTAGATCTTCAACTGAAAGGGTTACATTGAAAGAGCATAAATACAATTCATTTATTTTTATAACTTCCTTTTGAGTAAGTGGTTTTCACTGAAAATGTGAAATATTTTATCTAAAATGTTTACATTAAGAGCTTTTAACTATACTTCCAGATAAAGGCAATTTCTGGCATGAAAATTTCACGTTAAAAATAAAATTATTTTTTATATTAACAGAAAATGGTGGCTGTCCAGCCAACAGAAGTGGTCAATATACTCAACTGTTTCACTTTCAGTAAAGACAAACTCGTTGCTCTTGAACTGTTAGCCTCGTAAGTATTTCTTTTTCTTTTTACTTTATTGGGAAGAAAGGTGGAAGCCTTTTAAGTGTCTAATTAGTGTGTTAATGTGTCAAAATTCTAATAGTTAAATGGAACTCTAACAAAGTACAGCCAAAAGCATAGTGATACGTTCTGATTTCTTCATGTGAATAAGTATCCAGTGTGCTTATTACACACATTATAACTTAGAAAATGAGGGGGGGGGGGCTTACCAAGATTGTTTAATTTGACTTTTTTGTATTTTGGTCATTTGCTTTGCCTTCCTACTCTGAAAAGACAGGAATTTAAGAATTAGAGATTCTTCCACTTTGGCAAGGTACTTATTTTTTCTGAGCCTTATTTTCCTCAATTGTAAAAATAAGTCTCTTACTCACTTAATAGGGTAATGAACTTTAAATACCAGAAAATCTGTGAAAGTGCCTACCACAGCATTTGACAGATGACCCTAACTAAACTGAAAGAGAAAAAGAAAGACCTAAGAGTGTATAAGTTATTCATATGTAACACATACATTTTTAAGTCTTTTTTGTATTCATAGGTGTCCATAAAAGCACAAAATTAAAGCACAAGGTAAAACTTTATGCATTTAGCATAAAATGATTCTTATGCATTTAGCACATGGGTGGGTTCTATTATCATAGCCCTTCTAACTATCATCTAAGAGAGTATTTTGAAAAATCTCAATGTAGTCATTTTTATTTACAGTATTTTTTTACTTTTCAGTAATCAGATAAACCTCAGTTATTATATTTATATGTTAACATGTTATTTAAATTGAGCTATTAAAAGTAAGTAGTCACACTTTTCTCCCTGTGTCATGGAAAAAGCTTACTCAGATATGTCTGTGTGGTAAATAAAGGTTGCTTACCTCTGTGTATGTTCAGATTTTTCAACAAAAAGTTAAGTTGTGTTTTCTTGGTAGGAACATTATTGATGCACAGAATTCTCGTCCTATTGAAGATTTATTCAGGATAAATATGTCTGAGAAGAAACGGTGCAAGAGAATACTTGAACAGGTAGTTTTCTAAAGATTGCCATGTACTCGATATGCTGGTTTTTCTGAATTTTGAAGACGAAATAAGTACCCTTTCTTATTAACTTCAGTGAATAACTCGAATGCTGTTGTACAATGGGTTAAAAGTGAACATCCCTGCAGTCGATGGCGTGGAATAGAGCTGGTTGATGGGGACCCTAAGTGGGAAGAGATGGCTGGCTTGAGAGTGAGAAGTCAATTGGCCACTCAGCATGAGCCTCATGGAAATGTTTGTCTTGGTCCCTAGGTACCTTTTGCCATGGCATCAAGTTTTTGCCTTAAACTTTATGTATTTAGGAACTTAAGTTTTCAAATTTGCTTTGTTATCCAGTTTATTTTAAATCTGATTCGTAAGAGATGAATATTGAAGCCAGTTTATTAAAATTCCAGTTTATTAGTTAAAAATCTGTAAGAATGGGAGAAATAGTACTTGTCAACCCTAGAACACCTGATTTGTCATCTAATGTAGTTACTTCTAATGTAGGCTTGTGATGGCTGGAAGCTGAATTAATAATTACATTAATTATTATGAGCCTGGCAGCTCAGTTGTATTTAATCTCACAAACTCCTTTAAACCCAGAGATGGTAGGCATATTTGCCTTAGTCATACATGATTGTAGAAGAGCTAAGATTTGAGCCATGTTTCTTTACTTCAATAACTTCCTTATCAGTTTTCTTGACTAAAATGTTTAAGGCAACATCACTGCTGTAGTTTACTTTCTTATGAAGTGTTTTGATCATGTCACTTTCCTTCTCAGAAATATGCTGGGCCTGAGTGTTCTGTAGAGTAGGCCCTCTGGTCAATGTAAATTAGTACAACTTTTGTAGAAGGTAAACTTGAAGACCCTTTAAAATATTTATACCTTTTGGCCCCAAAGTTATACTTTTAGGAATTTATTCGAAGGAAATGTGGAAATATACAAATTTATATATAAGGTCATTCACCCCAGTACTCTTTAAAACAGCCAAAAATTCAGATGATTTTCAAGGTTAGGGTATTTAGTAGGGGCTGGATTATATAGCTAATATACTTACATGTGTTGAGAATGGATTTATAAGGCCAATATGTAACAAAATATATAACATTGTATATACTTGTGAATATAGCTATAGCCATATATATATATAAAAGCTGGATATTTCTATAATGTAGTATAGATACGTTGGAATATATGTTGCCTAATACAGTGTTTTTTCATGTATTAATATGTATCGAGCACCAACTCAATATGTGTGAGGCATCATTTAGAAGCTGAGGATGCAGAAATAAACAGCCTAGACCTAAATCCCTTCCCTCACTATTTCTCATAAATATGTAGAATTATGTTGAACACTATAACTTGGTTTTCTAATGGTATACAGCTCTTCGGACCACCCAATGTCATGTTATTTACATTGGTCTCCACTGGGTTGTAAAGAGCAGGGACCGTGTTTCTTTCATCTTTGTGTCCTCCTTTCCTGAAATGTAATATGACCTTGCCGTTTGTAGATTTGAACTGTTACTTCTTGGTAGTTGAAGAAATGGGGGAAGATTAAATAATGTTTTTTTACACAGTTTACAAAATTACTGTGAAGACATCTTTGTATGAGTCTGTTAGTTGCAACATTAACATTATATTACCATTTTAATTATTCCATTTGAGTAAAGTAATTTTACTTACTACCGTTGGTCCGTTCACCACTGTAAGTGCTGAATGATGTCTGAGCAGATTGAGTGTAATGCTGTTCCTTAATTCATGTTTTTTTCTTAGCTGACCTTCCCAATGTCCAGAATACTTGACTTTAAGAATTTTTTTTTTTACTGCCATCTTCTTTTTTATATTACAGGCTTTCAAGGGGGGCTGCAAAGCTCCTCATGCTATGATATCTTCTTGTGGCACGATCCCAGGAAATCCATATCCCAAAGGAAAACCTAGCCGCATAAATGGAATTTTCCCAGTAAGCATACTTTTATGGCTGTGTATAAAACTTCTCATGGTTAAGTATGAAGTGTAGAATAAGTTAATGATATTTAGAGGAAAGGAATTTATGTCAGCAATGTGATTCATAGGCTCACCACTGATTGAAAGTTCATATCTAAACTTCATTAAAGTATTAAGGGTATTTATATAAAATCGATAGAACAGGACAAATAGAAGAGAGGATGATTTTGTTTATTTTTCAAAGTATTTTGGAAGCGCTGATTTACATGTAGTGAAGGAACAGTTCTCAAATTCTCAGTATTATAGTGTCAGTTTCATTCAGAGAAGTGTGTTTAGGAAACTTTGTATGCAGTTTTTCCTTCCTGGAGAATCACATTGCATATAAAGGCTCTGAGAAGTACTATAACAAATACACTTGATTTTATATCATCTAATGTTCCTTGAACCTCTTTGTAAAACAACAAAGAATGTCATATTTCTGTTGCTCTGTAACAGCCCCACAGCTTAGTGGATTAAAGCAATAAACATTTATTACCTCACATGGTTTTTATGGGTCAGGAATATTGGAGCACTTAGCTGGGTAGTTCTGGTTCACATCTTCTCATGAGATCACATTTATCTGAAAGTTTGACTGGAGCCCAAGAATAGGGCCTCAAGGTGACTCATTTATATACTTGGCAAGTCAGTGTTGGTGGCTGGCAGGAGACCTTTGTTGCCCACCACAAAGACTTTTCTGTAATGCTGCTTGAGTGTCCTCATGACATTGCAGTAGGCTTCTACCAGAGCAAGTAATCCAAGCCAGAGAGGACAAGTAGAAGCTGCCTGGAAGTCAGATGCCATCATTTCTGTAATGTGTCATGTGTTACGCAGGTCAGCCCCATTCATTCTGGGAGGGAGTGATGCAAGGCCACATAGGAGATGAGGATCAGTGGGGGACATCTTGGAAGAGTTGGCTTCCACGCTAGTATATACCATTTAGCAACACTCACTATTAGGGTGATGACACACTGTAATAATCTATCAACATATTCTGGTCTGTTAATTTTAGGTCTTGAATAAGGTCTCATTTACCTTTGACAAAATAAATAATCACACTTTATAGAGAATGGCATTTTTTCTTACCTACTTTCAACTGTAACACAGGTACTCTTATTTCTTGAGGAGTATACATATTGTGATATCGGAAGTTCATTTCTGATTGCTCCTTTTTGTGAAGGAAAAAAAAATTGGAACATACTGTATTCAAAACTAATGCAATAATACAATAAAACAATGCAGCATAGCAGCTATTTATATAGCATCCATATTGTATTTGGTATTATAAGTAGTCTAGAGATTATTTAAAGTCTGTGGGTGGATATGTTTAGGTTATATGCCAGTACTGTGCCATTTTATATAAGACACTTGAGCATCCATGTATTTTGGTATCTATGGAGGAGGTGGATACTTTATCTTTTCCTGTGATCCTCTGTGTATTTTGCATGTTCACTTCAGAGTCTCTTTGCATGTGATATGAGAGTTCCAAAGCCTAGGAGGGTTGAGGACCTTATGAAGATCACACTGCCAAGCAGTGCAGAATTGAAACAGGAATGCAAGTCTTTACATTCTTACCAAGTCCTTTTCCTCAGTGTAATACAGTGAAGTTGGTTATTGTTACTTGCTTGAGGGTTTTTTTTTTAATTTTCAATTACCTTTCTCTCTCTCTTTTTTTTAATAGGGAACTCCTTTGAAGAAAGAAGGTGAAGAATGTACCAATGAAGGCAAAGGAATAGCTGCACGAATTCTTGGACCATCCAAACCAGTATGTTTAGAAAATGAGGAAACAAGCCCAAACTCCTTCCTACATAAAGTTTTCCATTTACTCAAAGCATAAATTTTATTTTTGTATTGTAAAGTTTGAAGTATTCTAGAAATTGTAGGAGAGTGGGGGAGTGGAGTGGTTGAGGAAAATATAAATATTTAACATTAGTAAGAGCTGTTTTGAGGTTAAAGTAATATCAGTCAAGTGATTTGTATTTTAAAGTAAAATCAGTCAAATTGCTTTAAATTTTTTTCTTTTTTTTTTATTTTAAAGTAGAATTTTATATTAAAGTAAAATCGGTCAAATTGCTTCAGATTTTTTTCTCTAGACACATTTAGCTGCTCAGCTGGAGATACAGAGTGTGGAGAGTTTGTTTTAACTAAATTTGTAGTTTAGTTGAATTAGTGTTAGTGAAACCGCAGTGAAGCCAGAAAGTTGAAAGTATTTACAAGATAGTGATTATAATGACTACAATGTAAACTAGACAGGAGAAGACAACCCCGTGGGTTGAAGGATCTCTGGAGTTGACATACTAGAGGCCTGCATACAACCAGCTTGCAAAACCTGCCCCTTCACATGGCAAGAACTCCAGTGGAGTTGTTTATCGCAAAATAGTCACAGATGATAGTCCTTGCACAAGACTTCAGATAGGGCCCCAATTATCGGAGCTGGAAAGAATCTGCCTCCCTTACCACTGGTGGATCCTTTCCCCTGCCTCACAGGCATGCACATGCTCTCTCTCTAGGTAAAAAGTACAGCATTTTGCTTAACTTCTGGTACTTCTAGTTTTCTGAAGACCAGTTCTTTGAATGCTTTGTGTTACTTAGATAAGCTCCATCAACTGTGAAATAAGTATTTGTGGATTTATGGATGTCAAAAGACAGAACAACTAAAATACTGAATTCCCAATTGCAGTCTACATTCTACTAGAAGTGTCAGAAAGCCTAATGCTAACGCAAACAGTGCTTTTTCCTTCCAAAAGGAGAAAAGAAGATGGGATTGAGAGGATGGAATTCCTATCAGTTTAGGACGACGTTGCCATTGGGAGGTCTTGTGTAATTTGCCATTGTAAAACCTAGGTTACTTGTCTTTGTTATGTAGGAGGAAACAGGAATTCTTGGATTAACTTAGGCTGGACCTGAGAGGAGTTTGCTGTTTAGGATGAGGTCTGAACCCTTATTGGAGATTATTTAAAAAATAAACACCCCCATGGCTGTCTTTGGCGAGATCTACCTTTGGAATTTAATAGGAACCACATTTATTAAAGCAAAAAATTTACCTCATTTGTGCCGTGTACTCCAGTAGTATTTGATATGCTCGGACATGTTTAGCCTATTAGCACTAAATATTTTGAAAGACAAGTTGCCAGGAGACAGCTTACTTGGTTCTCTTCTAACTACTATATTTTCCCCCATCATTTAGCCTCCTTCAACATACAATCCACATAAACCTGTTCCTTATCCGATACCTCCATGCCGGCCACATGCAACTATTGCACCAAGTAAGGAATTCCCTTATTTTTTACTTGTTTTTCTTTTTTACTGTTTATTTATTAGATTGAAAGTAAGTGCTTGGGAAATCTGTAGCACTTATGAAATGCTACTGTGAGCTTAATTATGCTCATAGTTAGCTAGTAGTGCCCTGGTCTACAACACTGCAGCAGACCAAGTTTATTTAGGATGTTTTCTTTATGATAAATTAATTACAGATTATTTTTAGTCATTTGTTATCATTTATGGGGTTTTACTTTGGTAAATCATCTTGAATTCCTTTTTTGGTAGTCGGTGTTCAGAGGCATCATTAATGCATTTCACTTAAAAAGGTCAAATATGGGTGTTTGGCAGGAAAGACAAACAATATAAGTATAGCAGGTTCTGCCTACTGTGCCATTCACTGAGCTTATCCCTGCAATGAGCTTGCAGTGCAGTGGGAAATAAGAATCTCTGGTTGATTCCTGTTTTAGGAAATGAGACCTATTCCATTTCACTTAACTCTAGACCTCCATCTAAAATGCAACTTTATTAAATAGGAGTTTTTAAAATAAAAATGAACAACTGCATTAATACAGTCACCGAACAGTATTAGTCACAGAACAATACTAAATTATATTTTTTTCTATTTTTATTTTAGGTGCTTATAACAATGCAGGTCTGGTACCATTAGCCAATGTCATAGCTCCAGGTGTGCCCCCTCCACCTCCATATACTCCTAATCCTGTAGGAACAGGTAAAGTCATGTTATTTGCGGGTGTTTAAGTAACTTATTCATACACAAATGTACACTTGAAAGGGACAGTTGTTTGACATGACATATTCTAACAGGGAGAACAAGCTCAAGAGCCTGAAGGATCTGGAAGTGAATCCTTGGTAATGATTGGACAGTTTTCATAGTCTTGATGGACTTCACTTTCCCTATTTGTAATATAGGAAAACATTTTAATAGTATTTGTTCAGTAACATTTAATGAATATTAGATGATCCTATCACGTCCTATATGCTGTGGATACAAAGCTACACAAAGAGTCATGTTCGCAGAGAGTTTAGTGAAAAATACAGATGAGGAAAGAGAAGGCCATTTCTATGTATTCTATATCATTAGTTCTGAATTGCACATTTTTTATAGTTTAATTTCTCTGAAATTAGAATGTGGTTTACATCAAGTGGCATCGTAGATTCAAAGAGATAAGTTGGAATGATCAGTGTTCCAGGGTGCTATGGAACCTTATAGGAGGGGCATGCAAACCAGCCTCACTAAAGTAAATGTGAACTGCTTGCGTGATACACTGCTGAAGGTTGTTGCCCCAATAATGAAGTTGCGATTTAATTAAGTTGAGGAAGAAACAGGTAAAAACAGACTGATGAGAAATATGAGGAATGACAAAGTGAGGAATGACAAAGTAACAATGGGGTGGTTTCTCTGTAGCCTAGAACTACCCGGGGCACTTTAAAAAAATACCCTTAGTTCCCCACTTGTGGAGATTCTATTCAGTGTATTGTTGGGGGGGTGCCTGGTATTTTTATTTTTTTTATGATCTACTGGTGGTTCTTCAAGCACGTTCGGGGAATACTAGAATTTGCACAGAGAACTCAAGAGAGATCAAAGTATCAACCTTTTTTCAAGGATCTTTATTAAGTGCCAGATTGAAGAGATCTGGGGGGACTTTCTGCCTCCAAACTTTTATTAAGAATCTTTGGTCACTAGGTTAGGCATCTTTCTGACTCAGCAAGCTGAGAAACTGAAATTGAGCTGTCAGAAACTGAAATTGATGGATGAATATGTATGGAGTTGACAGCAGGGTAGCGAAGAACACTCTGCCCAAAGGCAGTTTATCACATGCATATGAGAAGAGTAATTACTTGGGGAGGGGGCCTGGCAGAGGTAGGAAGGGAGCTGGAATTCAGCCCACTGTAGCCTGAGTTCCACTGCCAGTTGGCATGATTGTCTCCCCATTCACTTTGCTAATGGCATAAAGACTCCATTCGAGTGGCCTTGTGCCACATATGTGAACACAGGCTAGTTATGGGAAAAAGAACTATTTTTCATGAGTAGTAAAACTTTGATGTGCTATGGAGAAGTGTCATTGACTTAATACATGCCATCATTTGGGTAAATTACTCCTATCATGGAGAGGAAGGGCTCATTAAAAGGCGGTAAGAAGGACTAAAACTCCCCAACACTTACCAGGCCAACCTTTTTCATTGGGTCTTTGGTAACATGGGATATGAAGAATAAGTGGTTCCCCATATATTGTCGAACTATTTTCCAAAAACCCTTTACCAGTTTATACCTGTCCATAACAGTATGTGAGAATGGTTTCTTCACACCCTTTCAACATGGAAGATTTTCCGTTTTTAACTTTGCCAGTCTGGTAGACTAATTTAGCTTACATTTTTGTGTTTTTTTTTTTGTTACAAAAATTTAATTTTTATTTATGTCAATTGTTGTTTGTTTGATTCATGAGTTTGTATCTTGCTTAGGAAATTCTTCCTCACCCCAGCAGTATGAAAATACCACGTATATTCTTTAATTAGTTTTAAAGTGGTTCTTTTAAATGTATAGCTTTTAGTTCGACCAGCCTTCATAGTTTTGTATATGTGTGCAGTAGGAATAGAGCTTAATTATTTTCTTGTCCTTCCTAGAGACTTTTTAAGTTGGTTAATAATATATAATTCTTTTTTTGTTGTTGTTTTACTAGGCAGGAGTTCAGTACACCGACTGATGAAAGTTGCCAAAGATTTTTTTCCAAAATTATCATTTTATTTCCTGCCCTTTTTTATGGTACCTTTTGCCCTTAGGGTTTTGAGTTTTATACATTCACCTAGACAAAAGCAGGCTATGAAAGCAAACCTGGAACCAAGTTGCCTTGGTTAAGATCTTCTTATCCTGCAGTGGTTCAGATAGTCTAGATCTTAAAAGATAACTCCATCTGGAATTTCATTTCATAAAGGGGATGAAATAGAGGTTCATCTTAATTTTTTCCCAAATGGTGGCCAGTTGTCTTAGCACCATTTATTAACTAATCTGTCTTGCCCACTAATTTGAAATACTGCATTTATCTTAAGTTTCGTACACACACACAGGTATGAGTTCTTTATTAAAATTCCACTGCCATTACTTTATTTTATGATTATATTCATACTAATTTTACTAGCAGATTTGTAGTAGTTTATATTTCATAAGACAAGCTCCCGCTTATATGTTTTTATATTTTTCTTATTAGAAATCTTGCATCTGAATCTTAAGATCATTTTGTGCAACTTAAAATAACAGGTGTGGGGGAGGGATGAGAGAGTGAGAAGAGCGCTATATAGTAATTTCAGGAGAACTGACCTTTTTATGATAGTCTTCCCATTCAGTCCTGTGTGTATATCTTTATGTCATGTCAAGCTGGTAGTGTTTTCTTCCCCAGGGTTTATTTTATTCCTTTCAAGAAGATATTGTAGTTTTCTACCTGTAGATTCTATGCCTTAAATCTGTGTCTATGGAATTTAGAGATATTTTTGGTTACAATTATAAAAAGAATGTTTCATTTCTAGGTGCTTATTACCAATTACTCTCTCTAGTTTTTTTTCTTTTTTTAAAGTCTCTTGAGTTTTCTAGATATAAAATATCAGCTGAGTTATAGTCTTACTATAAAATATTTCTTTGATAGGCCTTATTGAGTAATAATATTATTCTGTCTTATTTTATAAAAATTATTTTGCCTATACCTTTATTTTCAACTTTTTTCCCGTATGATTTTATTTGGCAGATTATCTTGGTTTGTAAATTATATGTAGCTGAATTTTTATTTTTAAACCTGTTAGACTTTTAATAGGAATTTTTAATAATAAATATTACACATTTGTTCTTAGTCTTTCCATTTTATTTTTATTATTCTTTTATTAGTTTTTTCCTTACCTTTGCTAAACTATGTAGGTCAAAATGCCATTTTATTTTTTTAACAAGTGTTCTCTTGACCCTACCCAAACTTAGATATTTTCACCAATGATTACCTTCCTGTTCTTAATGGTTGTCAGTATACAAAACTTAAAACATTCTATTCATCATTTTACTTCAATATTCTCTTGAAATCAGTTTGTGTGTTTGGTTGGGATACTATACATTTTTGCTTCTGATATTTAATTTCTTTAAAATTGCCTTTGATCGTGACTTGTTGTTGTTTCTTCTGTTGTTTTATTCTTTGTCCGGATATGCCAATATTTTTTGGTAGAAAATGTCTTTAAGAAATTTATTCAGAAAGGACACATGTATAGAGTTGTGGATGGGAAATCCAGTTCCAGATAATTTTCTTTATTGGGAACTTAGTCTCTTTCTATAAGCTTACAAAGAATGTTTCTTATCTTTGGATTTCAGAAATTTTACCAGGATGTTTAGGTGTGCAGCTTGTCATTAATCTTTTCTGGCACTCTGTAAGTCGTTTGGATGTGAAAACTCAAGTCTTTGAAGCTTAGGAAAATTTTGTTTTTATTCTTTTAGTTGTTGCATTTTCATCTGCTTTTTTTCCCCTCCTTCCACTACTCTTATTTTACATTTATTAAATTTGCCTTCTAAGCCTGTTACCTATTCATTTATGACATCTTTTCCTTTAAATTTTTTGTTTTTATTTATTGACATTCTAAGTGGTATTTGTTTCATTTCCAACCGTAACTTTTAGTCATTTTATTTCTAATCTTTATTCATTTGTTAGTTTGGAATCAGATTTTTATATGTAGAAGTCTTCTTTGCTTATTTCCTGGTATAGAGGGATGTGTGTGTGTGTGTGTGTGTGTGTGTGTGTGTGTGTGTGTGTGTGTGTGTGTGTGTGAGAGAAGAGAGAAGGAGAGAGAGAGAATAACAGGTTTTAAAAGTTCTTTTTCTTTAATGTAATCTCCATTGTTTTGGTGGTTATTTGTTGTCACCTCAGTCAAACTTGTGAATTCCTTAAACTAGCTGTGCTTTTTCTTTGCTCATTATACCAAGGCATGGAGGTTTCTTTTACACTATATGCCTGTCACAGTATTGGTTTCTTGGGCAGTTATTGTCAAGCTCTAAGAGGGTAAATTTTTCACCCTTTATATCCTTTGCTAATGGGCTGGGTGGATAGATCCTTTCCCTTGAGGGGTGTGCTTTAGGTTGTCAGTCTCACAGACTTCAATTCAGCCTCAACTACCTAATACAGGGCCTTTCCCAGAGCTGAGTACAGCAAATGGGCAGAGCAATTTCTTTCTGTTGGCTTGGGCAATTCACAGTGAATGGCAGTGAATTCTGTCCAGCTGCCACCTTTCACTTCCCAGTCTTCCACTCCTGTAGACACTGGTGCTCAGAGGAGCTGTCAGCTCAGCCAATGACAGTGGACCTCTCTGCACTACAGCTGCAGAGTGCACTTTCTTCTGGATGGCACCCTCGGGCCAGCATCTTTCCAGAAAGTGTTCTTGAATACAGTGTATATGTAAAATTAACAATGTGTATTTAAAACTTGACAAGCTGAGATGGAGATGCTAGGGGAGAAAAGAGCACTTGCTCAGTTGCTTGTAATCCTCTTGATCTTCAGATAGAGTAGTAAAGTATTAGTGGTAATAGTAGTAGAGTTACTACCATTTTTCTTTCGTTTTCTTTTTCCATATGTGTACATTTTGTTTCCTAACACAGTATACATATATATTTATATCTTGTGTTTTTCTTTTTATCCAAATCTCTGTTTATTATGTTGGCAGATTTTTTATTAAATTTTAAAATGAACTTTTATTTATTTTTATCTAGACAGTGAAGACCTTTCCAATCAGTCAAAACCTATACAGAATCAAAGTAAGTACCAAATTTGATGCAAAGATGATGGGTATCTGTCATGGTTGTCTGCTCAGTTGTTCACTGAGAATAATTTGAGTTGAGTGTATTTGGAATTGTTATGTTTTAGGAAAAGTTTCTAGTTAAAGAATATAATTAGCACTTGTTAAAAGTGATTTGCTAGTGTTACATTTTATATACATAACATGACACTCAAACAATCCTCCTGCCTCAGCCTCCTGAGTAGCTGGAACTACAGGCATATACCCGGCAAGTTCTGTTAAGTTTAAATCTGTAATAAAAGTGTAAAGGATTATTAAGGTTGTGTCTACACTGTATTAAACACAAAGGAAATACAAATATATTTCACATCCAGTGACATATTCTGAAATATTTATTGATGTTCATATTTTATGTGTTGTCTTTCCTTGAACTGTGAGCTTTGCAGATGTTATAAATCTGCCTAATAAATTCTTGATTATAAAAAAACAAACAAACATGAAATACACATAGTAACCGGATTTAAAATTAATCTCAGGACTTTGTATGCAATTGCAAAACTTGCAGTCTAATTTAAATACTATGTAGCATTACGTCCACATTCACTTTACATTCTGTGATACTGGAAACCTCATTTCTTTTTTGATATAAACACATGGGGTGATAAAAATCCTTTTTGACAAATGCTAGTCAGATTCTATATTTAGATTTATTTATTTCAGTAAGTATTTTTAAGCATATCTTAATGTAGAAAAGAACAAGGCACCAAAGCAGAAAGTGGAATTGAGAAATGAAAATGAAGTGTGTCCTACATAGTGCCTCCAGATGGCAGCAGTGCTGTGACGTGTTTTTTCCCTAGGTAAAGATCTGTGTGGTCAGGAAGGAGAGGCTTGCTTGTATGAAACAAAAACTCACATCAATTCTTGTGTAGCAAAGTAGCACATGAGTCTAACCATTGTACATGGTTAGGAGTCTCAGTGGGAGAATTCCATTCCCTGAGAACAGTGCTTACCAGGTGCTTTTGAGCTGGTAGTTTCTAAAGGAGGTAGCATAATGGGGTATGAAGAACGCTAAGTGAGGTGTCAGGACACCCAGTTTCTTATCCTGCCTCTGGCACCACCTAGTTTTGTGACCTTATACAGGTAATTTAACTCCTGTGTAAAGGAGATTGAGGAAACTTCAGCTTGTATGTTCAGCTTCATTATTTTATGTTCAAACGTTTTTGAAGGGTAGTAATCAGGTTAGTTGTTAAGTACCATTGGCAGGAATAGCATATTTCGTTTTCCTGTGTTGTATGATGTTAGCATGATCAAGATTTTATTTTTTCCTTTTGGAACTATATTAAGAACAGAAATTAAGATAAACTAGTGTAGCAGTTAAAGATGTCAGTCTGAAAGACCCAGGTTCAAGTCTCGGCTCCACCATGTAGTAGCTGCATGATACTTTATCTAGTTGCTTAGTCACAGCAAGCCTCAGATTGCCCATCCATAAAATCAGGGTGTTAGTTTCTATCTCAGAGGATTATTTTGAGGACAAGTGAAATCATGGGCCTAACCTAGCACAGGGTTTGACAGACAGATCGTGTTTTATGGTTAATAACCACATTAGATGACAGGATAGTGCTGTTTATTATGGTATGTGGTTGGGATTTTTTTATTTTTGTTTCATTTTTACCTGCAAGTGCTATGATTAATAATGCATAGCTTTTGCTTTATTAAATAAAAAGATACCCAACGGAGGCTCCTATAAACAACACTCTAGGATAACTTGGTTTTACCTTAGATTTGTCATTAGCTGCATGGTCTTCAACATGTAGTTTAATAAGATAGTGAATTCTCAGATGGTATCCAACATCTATGGACTTAATATCTTTTTGGTATATTATTTACAAACAAAAGATTAGGTATATATTCCTTATGCTTCTAGTTCTTATAAAAGAAATTAAATACAAAAAAATACAAATCCATTTTTATAAGTACTCTAAATTTTAAATGATAATCATGATAGTCTTATTTTGCTGAAACCAAATCACTGCTTACAACCATTAATAGGGTTCAGATGGCCGGACACAGTGCTTCATGCCTGTAATCCCAGCACTTTGGGAGGCCGAGGAGGGCAGATCACAAGGTCAGGAGTTCGAGACCAGCCTGACCAGCACGGTGAAACTCCGTCTCTACTAAAAATACAAAAATTAGCTGTGCTTGGTGGCGTGCACCTGTAATCCCAGCTATACAGGAGGCTGAGGCAGGAGAATCACTTGAACCAGGAGGCGGAGGTTGCAGTGAGCCAAGATCGCGCCATTGCACTCCAGCCTGGGCGAGAGAGTGAGACTCTGTCTCAGAAAAAAAAAAATTGGTCCAGACTTAAGGACTTTTGAGTTTGCAGTTTATGTACTCTAATATTACTGCTTGTCAATTTTCGAATCATGTTTTTTTGCTAAAACAACTACAAAATTTGTTCAGCCCAATGTGACACCCTTTGGCCTGCACTTATTACAAATGAACTGTGTATGTGTTGTTTACCTCCATTTTCTTCATATTGTCCCTTCTCATCTATGAGTAGCATAGTGTATTCATTGACCATGTCAGCTTTCTTATGTCAAAAGAGTCAATTATACATAAATTTTAAAATGTCTTAGTCCATGAAAATATTTCTCGGTTGATTATCACGGCAACAGGAACATTCTCTGTTTACAACTGAAACAATTTGATGCGAGTACCCATCAGATGATAGTTGTCTTTATGACATTAGCTACCTAAGTCATAGTTCCCCTTGACGCCAAGATTATCACAGGCGGGATTACATTCACAGAGGAACCCACATCATCCCCCAAAATGCTTATTATTTGTAGAGTTTGTCAGAATAAAAATGCTACAGTAAACTCTAGAAATAGTGTTGAGAATAGTCCTTGAGTGGGTTTGGAAACTGCAGTTTGAGGTAATCATGATATATCCAGCACAGCATACACTCAGTAGGTACGCAGGTGCTGTGTTCTGTGCTAGGTACTAAGACTATAAAGATGAATTAGACACAGCTTGTGCCCCTAAAGGAGTTGCCCGGTAAAAGTTGGGGGTTAATGTTGTGTAGAGTGGTCAGTATGAGCAAATGTTTGGGGGCAGGGCGAGGGAACTGTACAGGTCAACGATCTGGAATATTAGATTCAACTCACAGAGTGGCAACAAACTATACTTGAGAGATGGGCATGAATCCTGGGAACCCTCGTTTGGCCCTGCAAGGGAAGCCATGTTGTGAGAGCTCCTATGAGAGGGGCTGACTTGTGTTTGTTTATTACTCTAGATAAATAGATTGAAAGAATTAGAGGTAAAGTCAGTGAAGCAGCACTAATCACAATTAAAATAAATGCTTTGCATTTTTAAAAAGTGGAAAAATACGAAAGGACACTTTGCAAGCTTCTCAAGAGCAGAGTGTAGACGACAACTGGATCTGACTGGCTCCAGAGTAAAGATCTAAGAAATGGAACCCAGCAATTTAGATATTATAAGAGCCTATTATACCTGTCATTTTTTTCTTTGGTATTTGTTACATATTACAAAAAATGGTTATGCTTTTTTTTTTAATTTGAAATTTGGCATTTCAGTATGATGATACCTTCTTGCCTTTTTCCCCTTCCATGTAGCATTTTCCACCCCAGCAAGTCAACTCTTTTCTCATGGTTCTAATCCTTCAACACCTGCTGCAACTCCTATTCCTACTGCATCCCCCAGTCAAGGCAATGAGTCATCCATCAGCATCAGCAGCTGCCACCGTTTCTGGAATGAACCTGCCGAATACTGTCCTTCCTGTGTTCCCAGGGCAGGTCTCCTCAGCCATTCACACACCTCAGCCATCAACGCCAAACCCAACAGTTATCAGAACCCCTTCGTTGGCCGCTGCACCTGTTACATCCATCTACAGTACAACCACCACTCCTGTTCCTTCCATTTTTTCTGGCCTAGTGTCACTGCCAGGTCCTTCTGCTACTCCTACCCCCGCCCCTCAGGCCACATCTGCACCAAGGTCCACTCTTGCTTCCAGTGAAACATTTGCTTCTACTTCTGCCCCTTTCACTGGCCTCCCCTTTCCACCAGCTCTGCTGCTGCTTCCACCGGCAACCCCAATTCTGCTTCGTTGTCATCAGTTTTTGCAGGGCTCCCTTTGCCCTTACCACCAACATCCCAAGGCCTATCCAGCCTGACTCCTGTGATTGCTGGTGGTTCAACTCCTAGCATTGCCGGTTCACTTGGTGTGAACAGTCCTCTTTTGTCTGCTTTAAAAGGCTTTCTGACATCCAATGACACCAGTTTAATCAACTCCGCTGTTTTATCCCCTGCTGTCACAAGTGGGCTGGCTTCCATGTCGTCTCTTACTCTTCAGAACTCTGACTCTTGTGCTTCAGCCCCTAACAAGTGCTTTGCTCCATCAGCCATCCCCGCCCCACAGAGGACTTCCGCTCCAGGGCTGGCCCTGTTCCCAGGCCTGCCGTCTCCTGTGGCTAACTCAACTTCCACTCCCCCAACTTTGCCTGTACAGTCTCCTTTAGCCACTACTGCATCAGTTGCCACATCAGCGCCAGTTAGCTGTGGCTCCTCAGCCCCCCTTTGCATGGCCCCCAGCCAGGTACCTCAGATCTGCATATTTCATCTACCCCTGCTGTAACAACTCTTCCTGTTATGATCAAAACTGAGCCCACGAGTCCTACTCCCTCGGCCTTTAAAGGTCCGTCTCATTCCGGGAATTCCTCTCATGGCACTTTAGGTTTGTCAGGGACATTGGGCCGCGCTTATACTTCAACATCCGTGCCCATCAGTTTATCTACTTGCCTTAATCCTGCATTGTCAGGTCTCTCCAGCTTGAGTACTCCCTTAAATGGTTCAAATCCCCTTTCCTCTATTTCCCTTCCCCCACATGGTTCCTCCACTCCTATCCCACCAGTATTCACTGCTCTTCCTCCTTTTACTTCATTGACCAACAATTTTCCTTTAACTGGCAACCCATCTCTTAATCCATCAGTATCTCTCCCAGGGTCATTAATAGCCACCTCATCTACCACGGCCACCTCCACGTCTATCCCTCATCCCAGCTCTACGGCAGCTGTTCTCTCAGGGCTTTCTGCTTCAGCACCAGTCTCAGCAGCACCTTTCCCCCCTCAACCTGTCTACTGCTGTTCCCTCCCTTTTCTCAGTTACTCAAGGACCTCTGTCATCCTCAAATCCCTCCTACCCAGGCTTTTCTGTCTCTAATACCCCAAGCGTTACCCCTGCTCTTCCCTCGTTCCCGGGGCTGCAGGCGCCCTCTACAGTTGCAGCTGTCACACCACTACCTGTGGCTGCCACAGCCCCATCCCCCGGCTCCGGTCCTCCCAGGATTCGCCTCAGCATTCAGTTCCAATTTCAACTCCGCTCTTGTTGCACAAGCTGGGTATGTGGATACTTTGGAAATAGGATAAAATTGTTTTTCACCTAACTTGTAGTTCACAGTCTTATTTTAAGTCATCCAGATGAATGTCAAAATCTAAATGATGTTTTTCTGGGCTGAAACCTTAGTATTCAAAACATCTTTTATGAACTGTGTTAAGATAAGTGTATAAAATATTAATGCTTGTTGACATAATTTTTGGATTTGTATTTGGTAGTTATTTATAAGACAGCAGAAAGGATTATATGCAAAACAGACTTACTGAATTTCAAATAGTATACTTTACAGTAGAAAGTAAGTTTCCTGTCAGTGAATGGCTGATTGTTATGGTCCTTCCGAAAGAGGAATAAATTCTAAGGGATTTTTTTGTCTTTAATATCTTAAGATTGTATTTGGCAAATATGGAAGCAGTGGCTTTTATGTCTTACCTGCAGTTAACTTCTTTTTCTGTCAATTGTTTTAGTTTATCATCTGGACTTCAAGCTGCAGGCAGTTCTGTTTTTCCAGGCCTTTTGTCCCCTCCCGGGTATCCCGGGGTTTTCCCAGAATCCTTCACAATCATCCTTGCAGGAATTACAGCATAATGCAGCTGCACAGTCAGCATTGTTACAACAGGTAAGCAAGCAGTGGCTGGCATAAATAACATGGTAATTTATGTTATTTATGTTAGTTATGTAATTTATGTTAGTATAACATAACTTCTGTAGTGATAATGTTGCAGTATCATTTGCACTATCCCAACATTGGCAAAAAAAATGGCTCTTAGCAGAATGGGTAGAGATTTGATGATTAGTTCTCCCCCAAATTTGCAAATTATGCTTGTCTTCTTTCAGGAGAGTAACAAGGGTGGTAGGATATAGTCATCTGTATGAATTGTTTTTCCTGCCTATAGACTTTACTTAATAAAGTTTAAGAACCTATTCATGACAGTTAAATGTTAACTTGTTTTCTATAATTTAAGCTAAAATGATCAACCGTTAAAGCAGATTATCTGTAGAAAACCTATTGACTTTTGAGAAAATATTAAGTGTTTTAATGACAATTCTGTGTATCTCCTTCACCTGAAAAAATTTGAGCATTTTCTTAAAAATGTTAGGTGACTGAGCAGACTTTATTGTGCCTCCGAGTTTTGTCTTTCTTTCCTATTCTGGAATATCTTTGTGTGACGTATGGGCAGAAGCAAGCGCAGGCTTGATTGAACTTGGCACTCTGCCAAACCACACCCTCTTCTTTCCATCAGGTCCATTCAGCTTCGGCTCTGGAAAGCTATCCCGCTCAGCCTGATGGGTTTCCTAGTTATCCTTCGGCACCAGGAACACCATTTGCTTTGCAACCAAGCCTGTCCCAAAGCGGGTGGCAGTGAATACTTTTAACTTTTATCTCCTTCGGAGCAACATCAGAATTGCCTCAGAACTGCAGTGAACAATCTGACAAATGTGAAGGTGGCCGAAAGTCAGAAATGAGAATGAGGATAATCCTGGAGAAATTGTGACAACAATTTGAAAATTGTGGTTGCATTTTAAAAAATGGTTTTAAGTATGAACACTCCCCTATGTAAATATGCTGACAATAACTTGTATGGAGAATGGTTTTTAAAAAGTGTTTGGAGACTTTTCACCTCCTGTCCTATAAAATTTTGAGTTCTGTATGTGATCTACATAGAAAGAATATTAAAGAGTAGATTGAACTCTTTATAGCCGAATACAGCCTTAAATATGCTTGTATAGCATCCACTGACAGAAGTAATAGTTGTGCCTCAGACTTAGGGGTTGCCTGTGGCCCTGGGGGAGTTACTACCCTTGGTTTGCATGAGCGGTTCCTGTTAGCATCAATGGGAACTCGGTACTCTATATGTATCCGCAAAAGGGAACTTGAGATCCACAGTTATTTTTAATTTCTGATATTAACAATCATACATACTGCTGAATTTAACTCAATATATTTCAGGTAAGTGAAAATGGTGCTTAATGTAGTCTTTAGAATGACTTTCAGGTGTTTTCAACTAAAAATATATATCCAGAACTGGGTCCTTATAGAAATACAAGTAAGACTTCTGATAATTTGCCTTCAAAACGGTCTTTCCAATCTCAGCAGTATCCAATGAGTGAAGAACACTTGACTGACTCTCGGGCCACTTCTATTACGTAATGTACTCTGGAAGCTCTTGGTGAATGTTTACAATTATGGGATGTAGTATTTCTATTTGTACTATAAGTCAAATGCTTATATGAAATATGTGACAACAAATAGAGAAGACTGGCTTTGTTAGTAATTTTGCAGTGTGTACTCTATTTACGGATCTGTGGTAGTATAACATGAGAATGTCATTAATTTAGGAGTAATAACTGCCACATGTGGGGGGGGTAGGGGAGTAAGGAGAATGAATTCCAATCCTGTGATTAAAAGTGTGCACTATAGACTCTACTGTAGTACATTTCAGGATCTAGAAGTTTTACTTTTATAAAGATGGTGTCTGGAAGATGTTGCTAATGTATTTTACTTCAACATAGGGAACAAACTTTTTAAGTATATTAATAAACCTGTATGGTTAGTTTTTAACAATTTTTTAAAATAAACTTTATGAATATGACAGATATTCTGTGTGTGTTGCTGAGTGCTTAGATAGGCTTTCTAATTTTGTGTATGTGCTACAGTTAATATATTGAACATTTCAATCCAAATTTAGTTGTAACTCAGTTTATACTACTGATTGTTCATTCATTTAAATAATATATTTTGTAAAAGTCATAACCAACACATGAACAGACTGATTTATGTCTTTATGTTTTTTTTTTTTTTTTTTTTTGAGACAGAGTCTCACTCTGTCACCCAGGCTGGAGTGCAGTGGCATGATCTTGGCTCACTGCAACCTCCGCCTCCTGGGTTCAAGCGATTCTCCTGCCTCAGCCTCCTGAGTAGCTGGGAATACAGGTGCCTGCCACCACACCTGGCTAATTTTTGTATTTTTAGTAGAGATGGGCTTTCACCATGTTAGCCATGATGGTCCCTATCTCTTCACCTCATGATCTGCCCTCCTCAGCCTCCCGAAGTGCTGTGCTTACAGGTGCGAGCCACCGCACCCAGCCCATGTCTTTAAACACAGAATGTAAGCTGTAGTTGAATCTGATACAGTTGCTAAAAGTTGTCATTTTTAAAAAATCTGTACCCATAAAACTTTTTTAAAAATGATACTGTGTTTTTTATATATGTTGACCATTCGTTCAGAAAATAATTACTGAATGAGTCATCTTGATACAATGTGATGTCACTACAAGCTGTATTTCTGCTTTTTGATGAGCCCCTTGAGAGGAGCTATATCCTGTTCATCTTATAGATCCCTGGCCTCACACATAATTGGGCACTCAAAGGTATATATAAAAGTGAATGTTTTTAGAATCCTTGTACTAATTCCTGGAGGCTAGTTTTGTGTAGATGTTTCCCAACTATATGGGGTAAGTAACCTAATTCACTAATGAATCCAAGATGTAAGTCACCTGATAAGTGGTAAATGTGAATCAAGCATCTACTATGAATACTACTACCAAGTGCTAAGAAAACACGAGAAGTGAGGGGGAATACCTTACTACTGAAGGAGTCTAGAAAGATTTCTCAGTGACATTAAAGTCTTAAAGAATGACCAAGAATTTTATGATTAATAAAGGCACAAAGTATGACAATGGCATAGAATTACATGATTAATAAAGGCACAAAGTATGACAATGGCATAGCAATATAATACAACAGGATGGAGCATAGTGTGAATGAGGATGAAAAGCAACAGAGGTACCTGATCATGAAAGACCTTTAAACCATGCCAAGGAACTGGGGATTTGTTCTGTGGTTAAGTTTGGAAATGCATTATAGTGCTTCAGAAAAATCACTTAGGCTGCAGCATGGAAGTTGAATTAGAGGTTATTGGAGAAACACAAATACGAAGATTGTGTTCCTCTCTATCCCCTTTATGTAAAAGCTAGTAATGTATATAAGATTTGCAAAAGCTGTTAGTCAATTCATATAACTGATGAACTTTAAGCCTCACCATTTGATTTGCCAGATTAGTTTGTATATTTATGAAATAAAGTTGGTGTCAGAATTGCAGAAAAGACTCCAAATTTAATGAGGACTCTGTTTTTAGAGGTGAGTGACACAGCATATTGGCAAACAGTATATAATTTGGTCACTTACAAGGCTAAATACTGAACAGCAAGTAAGTTGGGAAGGGTAATCTAAATTGGCCCGGATAAAAACTTAAGCCAAATTAAATTTAAAGGAGTTTAATTGAGCAATGAACAATTTGCAAATTGGGCAGCCTCCAGAATCACAGCAGATTCACAAGACTCAAGTGCAGTCACACGGTGGAAGAAGATTTATAGACCAAAAAAACGATGTACCGAAATCGGCGGTGAGGTACAGAAACAGCTGGATTGCTTACAGGCTGGCGTTTGCCTTACTTGAACACTATTTGAACACTTGGCAGTGTATGAGTGGTTGAAGTATGGCCACTGGGATTGGCCAAGACTCAGGTACTGTTACAGGCACACACTCCTAAATTAGGTTTTCAATTTTGGCTGACTGTTAAGCTAGATTACAGTTCATCCGGAAGGACTCAAATATGGAAGTACAGAGTCCTTCTCAGGCCGTATTTCGTTTGCTTTAACATCCCCAAGGGCCTGTAGTCAGATGAGGCATGATACTAATTCTTGAAGTGTCTCCGAAAATTTTATGGTAAGAGCTAAAAGTGGTGTTCATAACTCCTAGTTTGTAGAGAGTAATTGGAATAAGCAAAAACATATAAAAGACAAGAAGAAAGGCACAGAGACGTGTAAGAAGTAAGTACACAGTAAGACGTTAGTTATGCTTTCTTGTACGGTAAGTCTTCATTTGGGTCATCAATAGGTTTTTGGAAACTGCAACTTTAAGAGTAACTATACTGAAACAATTTTACCATAGGCTAATTGATGTAAGCAAAATTAAGTTCCTGTGGCATGTTTCTGGTCACAAAAACTGCACCAGATGTCTAAACAAGGACCCAGAACACTTCTAATTAAACATTGAAATAAATGTGAGCTAAACAAACATTTAAGAAAGATTAATAAAAACTAGATAATTACCCAACTTTTTGTCAGTCAGTGAGGGGTGGTGGTCATGGTGGTGAGCTAAGTCAAGCAATACGTGTACGTATCCTTTACAAAATGAAAATTGTCAGGAGCACCTCCTACCACCACAGAGTTCAAAAACAATCACAAACGTGGCAGGTTCGCTGAGCGCTTAGGCGCCGCATCGTTTACCGTCATGCATTTGTATGATTATCGTGGACTTTACAAACCTTTATTTTACAATTTGTATTCATTTTCCAACCCACTTATTCCAGTTCAGGGTCACTGGTGGCTGGAGCTGATCCTTGCAGCTCAAGATGCAAGGCAGGAACCCACCCTGGACAGGAGATCCCATCCCAGGGTACACTCACACACCCATGCTCACTCACACTAGGACAATCTAGACACGTGAGTGAACCTAACAGGCACTTTGGGATGTGGAAGAAACCGGAATACGTGGAGACAGAGATATAGGGAGAATGCAAACCATGCAGAGAGAGGCCCCAGCCACCCAGGTGATAATGAAACAACGCTGAATGAAAGGATGTTATCTGAGGACCTCCTATGTTAGTAATCTCAACACTTGTAAATGGACAGGAAATAGTGTCGGAAGACTTTTCTGAGTCCTGAACTTGGAGGGATGGATCGTTTCAACATACAAACTCTTCCAATAGAAAGAGGGAGCACTCTTCAAGTCATTCTCAAAGACCAGCTTAACCATGATACCAAAACTCAGACAAGAATAGTATGAAAAATAAAAACTATATGTCAGCTTACTCAAGAGAATAGCACAAAGTCATAAATTGTTAGCAATACAAGTGGAGCATTTTTTTTTAAAAAAAGATGACACAGCATGCTCAAGTTGTGTTTACATCTGGAGTGCAAGGGTAAAATAATATGAAGAAATCTAAAAGTGCAATTTGCCACATAGACAAAAAACATTCTCAGTCTATGCATCAAAAACATTTAACATTTGATAAAATTCAACCACCATAATGGCTAAAAATTTTAAAAACATACCTTAGCCAACTAGGTTAAAAAAAAAACTATCAGGTAAAAGAAATCTATAAAAGTATTTATGGCATACTTTATTTTTAATTATGAAATGCTAGAAATAACCCTTTAAAATCAGATATCGATCAAGGAAAGTAATTTAGCATTGTATTAGACATCCTAGCTAGTGCAGTAAGGTACAAAAAAAGTAAAAAGTATAAGGATTGGAAAGAAAGATATAAAGCTGATGATATTCAGAGATGACAAATTATTAGAATTAATAAAGCTTAGTGAGATTCAGGTACATTATATTCAAAGGTCAGTTGCATTTCAAACATGAGCTCAATAGCATGTTTCTTTCTTTCTTTTCTTCTTTCTTTCTTTCTTTCTCTTCTTCTCTTTCTCTCTCTCTCTTTCTTTCTCTTCTTTGTCTCTCTCTCTCTCTCTCTCTTTCTTTCTGGCACAGTCTCACTCTGTCACCCAGGCTGAAGTGCACCTCCCTGGGTTAGGGAATCTTCCAGCTTCTTGAGCTGGGACTACAGGTGCATGCCACCATGCATGGCTAATTTTATTTTATTTTTTTGTAGAGAAGGGGTTTTGCCACATGGCCCAGGCTGATCTTGAACTCCTGGGCTCAGGCAATCCACCCACCTTGTTCTCCCAAAGTGCTGGTATTACAGGCATGAACCACCATGCCTGGCCAGTATGTTCTTTTCAAAAAAAAACAGTGACATGTCGCCTAGGAATAAATCCAACAAAAGATGAGTAAGAATTTTATGGTGAATTTGTTTTTAAACGTCATAAGCATCATTAAAGAAAACCTACTTAAATGGAGCATACACAATGACCATGTTTATGAATCATAGCTTTAGAATATAGAATCTCTCAATCTCCAAATTCCACACAACTCTAATCAAAATCCCAAACAAGTTTTAAATAAGGTTTACAAACTTATTCTAAAATATACGGGTGACCAGAGGATGAAGAATAGTCCAAATTCTTCTGAAGAGAATGAATAAAGCAGAGAGACCTTCTCTACTAAATATCAAGACTTGATATTTCAGTCTTTAAGAACTTAGGAAGGGAAGGATTTTAAAACAAGGCACACCAAGCTCTAAATATATTGAAATTTTATTTATTTGGTATCAAACGCATCATTAAAAAGGTGAAAACACAGATGACAACTGGAAAAATATATTTGCTACTTATGTGCTGTCAAGTATCATGTATACTTAAGTCTATATAATGTATAAAGTATATATACACCCACACATTGTGTAGGTGTGCATATATTTATACACATGTTGAATATCCCTAATCCAAAAATCAGAAAATCCGAAATTTGAAACGCTCCAAAATCCAAAACTTTGAGCACCAACATGACACCGCAAGTGGAATATTTCACACCTGATCTCATGGACAGGTCACAGTCAAAATCCAGGTACACAATACAGCTTACTCAGCATCCCCAAGGGGAAAAAGACCTCCTCAGCCTTTTTGAGATACGATATATCTTTTCCATGCATCCTGAGTCCCCACTCAAACACATCCCCCAAAAGGAATAAAAATAGCACATGTGCAGGCCATACACACTGAAGGCAGAATCTCCATGATGCCCCATATGACGCCAAGTCCTACGTGCGTGACTCACTTATTCTCTGCTCTGTGGTGTAAAGATATTGTTGAAGATGTCAAATAGGCTGCAGACACCCTTATGAGTAATAAGAAAATAAGGAAGCACTTATGTTTATCTATAGTTTGATAGAAAGCCAAGCTGTTGGAGGAACTGGACTGTGTCGTAAGTGTGGGACATCTTTCAGAAGAGTATGTCATTGGAATGACCACCATATGTGACCTGAAGAAACAGAAGGACAAACTGTTGAAGTTCTATGCTAAAGGTGATGAACAGAAATTAATGAAAAATAGAAAATCACTGCATAAAGCTAAAAATGAAGACTTGATTGTTTATTGAAAGAGTTGATTTATCAGTGTTATAGTGAACACATGCTGCTTAATGGTATGCTGATCATGAAACAAGCAAAGATTGATCATGATAAACTGAAAATTGATGGGGACCATGAATATGCAACAGGCTGGTTGCAGAAATTTAAGAGAAGATGTGCCATTCCATTTTTAAATCTTTGTGGTGATTAAGCATCTGCTGGTCACAGGTCAGTGAAGAAATTCATTAATGAGTTTGTCAGGTTCATCACTGATGAAAATCTGATGCCAAATCAAGCCTATACTGCTGGTGAACATCACTGCTGTGTCCTTACTGCCCTGGAAGGCCACTGACTACAGCTGATGAGACAGCCCCTATGGGCATTAAGGATGCCAAGGACAGCATAACTGTGCAGGGATGTGCTAATGCAGCAGGCACACGTAAGGGTACACTTGCTGTGATAGGCAAAGGCGTGCATCCCTGGCTGTTTCCAAGAAGTGAATTTCTTACCAGTCCATTATTCTGACAAAAAAAAAAAAGGCATGGACAATCAGGAACATCTTTTCTGATTGGCTTCACAGACATTTTACATCAGCAGCTCTTGCTCACTGCAAGGAAGCTAGACTGGATGATGACCACAGGATTTTGTTATTCTTTGGTAACTATTCTGCTCATTCTGCAGCTGAAATTCTCATCAAAAATTTTTGTCATGTACTTTTCCCCCAAATGTGACTTTATTAATTCATTAGCTATGTGACCAGAGTATCCTTAGATCAATCAAGAGTAAAAATGAAAACACTTTCTTGACCACTATGTAGCAGCGGTGAACGGAGGCATGAGTGTGGAAGGTTTTCAGAATGGTTTTGTCATGGCAGATGCATTGCATTCTCTTGAAACACAGAACTAAGGCCACAGTGATATGTGCCTGGTACGGCCTCTGGCCTGTGACTATGTTCAGTGAAGGTAATGAACAAGATGGAGATTTCGAAGGATGCCATACGTCAGATGAGGAAAAAAAAGTCTGACTTCCTTACGTATGCAAAAAAATTCTTTCGGAGTCTGTCAATAAGCTGGATGAAATTGATATCAAAGAAGTTTGTACCTTCAATAACGAGGTTCCAGTTGTTCATTCATTGATGATGTGAAATAGCCAAAATGGTTTTGAGTCAGGGTAAACATGATAATAGCGATGATGAAGATGATGCCGTTAACGCTGCAAAAAAGTGCCTCCGGACAACATGATGAATATGTGTGATGGGCTTATTGAAGGGGCAGAGCAGCATGCAGTTATAACAGAACAGGAAATAATGTAAGCTTATGGAAATCCAAGAGAGACGTCTAAGACAGAAACTGTTGTGAATGAGGCAGATGACTCTGAAGGAAACAGTCTAAAAGGCCTTCCAGCAGCGTGACTCCTCATCCCTAGAGCACACGCTTCCTTGTCTTTCAACTGCTTCTGATATTTCTTCTCACCTAAAAAAAATAAAATACAGTATATCGTAGCCTTTTAATCAAAACACAAAACACAACATCCTGAGTAGAGGCTGAAAGCCTGCTGTTGTTTGTTGTTGCTGCTGTTTAACAGCTAACCCAGGTATTCTGGTGATGCTACTGTGCTGAGTTACCCCGAACACATTATTTTTTCACTGTGTTAATGGTGTGTCATATGTTTTATTGTTAAGTACTTCTGCGTAAATAAGAAAATGATTGCTTATTGGTAGCACCGAAATTAAGTCGGGAGTGACGATCATGCCCAACAACCGCAGACTGTTCACATGGGTTCAATGTACACAAACTTTGTTCCATATAAAATTACTAAGTCTTGTATGAAGTTATCTTCAGGCTATGTGTATAAGGCATATATAAAATAGAAATGAATTCAATGCTTAGATTTGGGTGCCAACCCCAAGATATCTTATGTATGTGCAAATATTCTCAAATCCAAAATCTAAAACACTTCTAAGTCCCATGCATTTTGGATAAGAAGTGCTTGACGTGTATCTAGCAAGTATATAAGGACTACATATTAAATTAGCAAAAAGAAATCCAAAATAAGAGGAAAGGACATGTATGTGCAACTCACAAAGGAGAAAACACAAATTGTAAATAATCATGTGAAACTTGTTCTGCCTTATTAAAACTCAGGGAAATCTAAAGTCAGATTATAATGAAATACTATTTTACACTGACTATATCGTCAAGTATTAACAAGTGCCATCAGTGATTTGAACAAAGGGAATACCTGTACACTGCTAGTAAGATTAAATTGACATAAACCACTTTGGAAAACAGTTTAACCAAGTTATTTACAATAATCTTGTAAAGTTGAACATAAAATATAACAGTTCATTTCTGCATGTATGTATCTGGATTTTAGGGCCTTAGAGAAACTCTTACATATATACACACCAGAAGACATATACAAAATGTTCATGATAGCGTGATTTGTAATAATGAAAACCTAAAAGTATCCAAATTAATAAGTGAACTGTGGCCTATTTACACTTCGATGTATCAAATAGCACTAAAAATTAAAAAGCAATAGTTTCCTTCAACAATGTGGATGAACCTTAGAAACATAATATGGAATGTCAAAAGAAATTGCAGAGCACTACATAAGTATTTTTAAACAAGGCAAAAGCAAAATTAAATCATATGTGTTTTAGAAATGTATACATACAATTTAAAAAGTTCTTTTTTTAAAGCAAGAGAATAATCAACAAAATTCTGAATTGTGGTTTTAGAGAGGTGAGGATGAGACCTGGGAGGAATATTCAAGCAGCTTCAATGGTATTGGTAATGTTCCAGTGGTGCTGTTGTGTGGTATATTGATGGCTGTTCACTTTATTCAATAAATACATACACTTTAAATGTATCAACAGAATTCCATAATACTGCTGCCTTAATTCAATAGATTGCATTCTAACGTATAGAATATTTAATTGGTGGGACACCCAAGTAGAGATGTTTCATCAGCTGATAGTTAAAAATATCTATTATTCTGAAGAGAGGTCTAAGCCAGAGTTACAGCTTGGGGGAGTTATCACTATAAATATCTTTACAGATTTGGAGACCGAATTTCTCATTTAAAAATGTGGGAGTTTGGCCAGGCGCAGTGGCTCATGCCTGTAATCCAAGCACTTTGGGAGGCTGAGGCGGGTGGATTGCCTGAGGTCAGGAGTTCAAGACCAGCCTGGCCAACATTGTGAAACCCCGTCTCTACTAAAACTACAAAAAAAATAACCCAAGTGTGGTGATGTGAGCCTGTAATCCCAGCTACTCAGGAGGCTGAGGGAGGGGGAATTGCTTGAACCAGGAAGGGTGGAGGTTGCAGTGAGCCAGGATCGCGCTACTGCGCTCCAGCCTGGTTGACAGAGCGAGGCTCCGTCTCAAAAAAAAAAAAAAAAAAAAGTGCGAATCCAAGAATTGAATACATGAGAATAGATAAGCTAAAATGTATGATGTATATCCGTAAAGAAACAATAGTCAATGAGATCAGAGAACTTCAATTTAAAGAAACGGGGATGTTTTCTTAGAGAGCAGCCACTGTCCTGGAACACCTGGGTATCTCTTAGCAAGAAAGGATGGTGGGAGATGTCTGAAACCAGAAGCTTAGGAAAGGAAACAGGTAGACGCCTAGAAAGCCCTGTCTCAAGAGAGGGTTTGTGCTATAAGATGAACATTCAGGGAAAAACAAATATACATACTTAAGGACAGATGTCCTGTATGTCAAGAGTGGGAATAGAATTAGATCTTTTGAAAACATAGCTGTCTTTAGCCAGAGGCATTGGCTCCCTCCCGTAATCCCAGAACTTTGGGAGGCTGAGTTGTGTGGATCACTTGAGGCCTGGAGTTTGGGACGAGCCTGGGCAACATGCAAAACTTCATCTCTACTAAAGACACAAAACTTAGCTGGGCATGGTGGTGCATGCCTGTAATCCCAGCTGCTTGGGAGGCTGAGGCATGAGAGAATTGCTTGAACCCTGGGGGCGGAGGTTGCAGTGAGTCTGATTGCCTGGGTGACAGAGTAAGACTCCATCTCAAAAAAAAAAAAAACAAAACAAAAACTCATCATCTCAGTACTATTACTAGTGCAGAAATTGAGAGAGTAAAAGTGTAGAAACACTGAAAAATCTTCATCCAGAGCATCTTCCAGAAATTCCCCTATTCTTCTCTCATCCTCTGGGCTTACTAATTTATATTTTACAGACAAAGAAGGAGGAAACTCGAAAATGAGCTCGGGTTTCATTTCCTGAAACCCTGCTGTGGGGGATTCAGTTTGTCGTAGGTGCTCATTGCTTGCTGAAACCCTCTTGCTTTCTAGGCTGAGACATTTGAAACTTTTTGTAGGAAGAAGAAAAACAGTTGCTTAGTCATCTTCCAAAGGGATGGACCGTAGCAAGCACTCTTGAGGCTCTTTGTAGTGGCTCCCAGGGAATAATTATTGTTTCTGTTGTTTTGAACCTTGCATCTCAGTGACTGGCAGTTCTCAGCGTAAGTGGTACTTCGCTAATATTAAGAGAAGGTGTATTTAGAAACAAGCTAAGCCAGCACCTCCAGAACACTTTGCCGTGCGACTATGGAGAAGCATCTGATTCAAAGGGAAAGGGGCTTTTCCTTCTAGGCAAAGACTGTCTTTGGCTTAGGTCTGGAGAAATGATGGAAACAGGAAGTTTTTTGTTGCTCTTTCCATGAGAGAGCATTCTCATGGAAAGAGCAACGATTTTAGTTACAAAGTGACAATGACATGGTGATAAAATAAAGACCAGGAGAAGCAGGATGGAAATTACTATTGACAATACAGAGCAGGAAAATGGGCCTTGAGTTTTCATAGCAAATTAAGGTAGCACTAGATCAGGGAGAGAAGAGAGCGGATAAATGTACTGACATACCAAATCAATCTCTGTCTTCCTTTCACTTGAAATTAGGGGAAAGGGAGACATTGCAAAAATTAACCCAATATTGCCATTGTAGAGACAGGTTAACTGAGTCCTGAGAAACACAGCTCAGCTTCCATTCATGGTAATAATAGTTACCATTTATTAATGTTAGTCATTATTCTGAATATTTTATGTGTAATTTTCATAAGATTCTTATACAGGCAACTCTTTTTGGTAAATATTATGTTACCATCCCCCATTTTACAGTTGAGAAAAATAAAACACAGAGGTTAAGTAGCTCACCCAATGTCACACACTGGTCATGACAGAGCAAGGTTTTCTGTATATCCAGACAGTATGAGCCCAGAGCCTTCTTTCCTGCCAGCTGTGCCTCCAGCAACATTTCTACTTGGAACTGTAGTGAGGCTGTTTAAGGGAGATGCAGAGAGCAGACAGTTGCTGATTCTGTGCACACATCATGCATGTCTGTTTAATCTGTGTTCTGGTCTTCCTAAATTTCTAATAGTCTATATTAATTATTGCAATTACAAACTGTGGATGTCAGCCATAGTGGTTAGTCCCGCGATTTGAGTTTGCGGAGAAGGCAATTAAGATTATCAAGTAGTTGGTATAAGTAACCCCCCAATCTGGAAAATGTTTTACTTTATTTATTTTTATTTTTTTGAGTTGGGGTCATGCGGTGTCACCCAGGATGGAGTGCAGTGGTGCCATCTTGGCTCACTGCAACCTCTGCCTCCCAGGGTCAATCAGTCTTCCCACTTCAGCCTCCAGTATAGCTAGGACTATAGGTGCACGCCACCATGCCTGGCTAATTTTTGTAAAGATGGGCTTTTACCATGTTGCCCAGGCTGGATTCTAAAACACGAAAAAGGAACTTACCCACAAAGTTCTCTTTATCCTGCTTCTCAGGTGAAGACACCCAAGAATCCGTCCCATTCTTGAGAAGCTTTTATTCTCGTTCTTGAGAACATTTTTCTTTTTTTGAGACAGAGTCTCACTGTGTCACCAGGTGCCAGGCTGGAGTGCAGTGGCACAATCTCAGCTCACTGCAACCTCCGCCTCCCGGGTTCAAGCAATTCTCCTGCCTCAGCCTCCTGAGTAGCTGGGACTACAGGCGCACACCACCACGCCCAGCTAATTTTTTTGTGTATTTTTAGTAGAGACGGGGTTTCACCGTGTTGGCCGGGATGGTCTCAATCTCTTGACCTCGTGATCCGCCTGCCTCGGCCTCCCAAAGTGCTGGGATTACAGGCGTGAACCTCTTGAGAACACTTTTAAGATGAAGTTGCTAAGAAGAAAATAACTAGGTGGTTGGGAGAAGGAAAACTAGAAGAGACAAGACGGCAGGGAGAGATTTGGGTTTTTCTCTATTGTTTTGTTTTCACAATATAATATAATAAATGCCACACAATAAATATAATAGTATGCAAAAGAAAAACAAGATGTATTTGGGATATTGGGATGAGAGAAATGAATATCAGAAAATTAGAAAATTTGTGTTCTCAGTATTGGAACACCCACAAAATTGTCCTTGGTTCTAGGTGGTGTGATGAAGAGGAACCCAAATACAGGATCCGGAGGATCTGGATTTGAGAAAGGGCTTTGTCATTTGAGAGCTGTTTTCATTTGTGAATTATTTATTCATTCATTCAGCAAGTACTGTTGAACATCAACCATGTGCCCACGTGTTCTAATTGTTGCAGATGCAACGGGAAATGTTAGACCAAGTCACTCTCCTCATGGAAATGTTTGTGAAGGGACAAACAGTGAATATTTTAGGCCTCACAGCTTGTATGGTCTGTGTCACAACTACTCAAATCCACGGGTTTAGTGCAAAAGTGACCATAGACAATTCAAAAACAAAAAAGCTGGGCATGGTGGCTCATGTCTGCAATCCTGGCAGTTTGGGAGGCCAAGGCTGAAGGATCACTTGAGCCCAGGAGTTTGAGGCCAGCCTGGGCAACATAGCGAGACCCCACTTCTACAGAAAAAAATTTAAAAATTAACCAAGTATGATGGTTGCACCTTAGTCCCAGCTATTAGGGAGGCTGGGACAGGAAGATTGCTTGAATTCTGCAGGTCAGGTTACAGCCAGCTATGATTGTGCCACTACACTCCAGCCTGGGCAACAGAGTGAAATCCTATCTCAAAAAAAAAAAAAAAAAAAAAACAATAAAAGGACATGCTGTGTTCCAATAACACTTTACGTTTTAAAAACAAGTGGTAGATCAAATTTAGCTGGCAAGCTACAGTTTGTCAATTCTTGGTCTAGAAGAAGAAACAGACACAAGCCAAATAATTATGCATATGATAACACATGCAAAGATCCGTGGCAAGAAGACATGTCAAGCTTTGGAGGGACTGAGAGACCAGAGGAGCTGCTTCAGGGAGCCACACATGAGTGAGGCTGGAAAGGGAGGGAGGGGAAGACCAGCAGGGTCATGTAGGAGCACTTAGGAGTTTTGTCTTTACAATATTGACAGTTGGCAATATTGGATTTATTTTAAGCAGGATGGTGACGTGATCAGATTTAGAGTTTCAAAAGGTCACTCACTGCAGTGTGTAGAATGAGTTGGGTTAAATGTTCTCATCTGAAACATGAGGGTGGATACACTTGCCCTGTGTTTGAAACAGGTCATTGTGTAATCAGTGATCACACGAGATAACACAAGGTGCATAGAAGTGTTTTATGAAATATATGTGCTATAGAAAAATTACACAGTGATGTTTTACAGGATGCAATACCCCTAGATGGTCATATTCTTTAAGTTTTCTCTATGAACAAAGGCAATCTGAACTCATAAAATAAATCTTTTGTTTATGTTACCAGGCTTCCCTCACCGGGGCAACTACTCCTTAGGGAGTTCGATAAAGAGAAGGAATGTCCTCACTACTCTCATGCTTTCTCTTCTCCCCTCTCCCAAGCACATCTGGGTTGCTGCCTGGACTTCACCCTTAGCACCAAACCCATGAAACATTGCCAAGTATAAAAGCTTCTCAAGAATGAGATGGATTCTGGGGTGTCTTCACCTGAGAAGCAGGAAAAGAGAACTTCGTGGGTAAGTTCCTTTTTCCTGCCTTAGGCTTGTTTTTCACGTATATGGCAAAGCAGGAGTTGTAGCATTATAGGGAGGTATAGAGTAAGCATGAGATATATGTGCAGAAATTGGCTTCAATTTCATTTATAGCTCAGGATTTTGAATTCATTGCTTATGCTGATTTCATTTGCTTCTTGAATAGCAGTCTATAACTTGCTTTATTTTTCCTTCAATTTTAGATAGAATTGGTGATTATCTTTGCATTTCTTCTTTTTGTATTAAATAGCAAAGATATGTTGAAGAGGCTGACTTTTCACCAACTTCAACTATCTTTTGATGATGCTGAGACTAAAAAGAAAAGTTTGTTTGGGCTGCATCATGTTTGATAAATGGAGGGGAAGTTGAGAAAAATAAAAGCCTATAAGTACCAACTACTATCCTTACTACTAATGACTATTATGTTACAAAGCATTTTGCTTGCATTATCTTTTAAAAGTTTGCAATAATTCTGTGGTAGACCCTCTTAGAATCTCATTTTACAAATAAGAAAACTGAGCTTTGGAAAGTTTAAAAATTTGTCCAGAAGGTGATGATGATGGTGTGCGTGTGTGTGTGTGTGTGTGTGTGTGTGTGTGTGTATGATCTAACCTGTGCTCTGTACCTTATGTTGCCAAAAAAGCCATACTACATGTTAGAAATAGAGAACACATTTGACATTATTAATGCATAAAAAGAATAAACGAGGCTGGGTGCACTTGTGCACACCTGTAATCCCAGCACTTTGGGAGGCCGAGGCAGGCAGGTCACTTGAGCTCAGGAGTTTGAGACCAGCCTGGGCAACATGACAGAATCCCATCTCTACAAAAATTACAAAATTTAGCCAGGTGTGGTGGTGCATGCCTGTGGATAAGTTGGAGGCTGAGGTGGAAGGATCGCTTGAGTCTAGGAGGTTTAGGCTTCAGTGAGCTGAGATTGTATCACTGCACTCCAGCCTGGGTGACAGAGCAAGACCCTGCCTCAAAAAAAAAAAAAAAAAGAAAAAGAAAGAAAGAAAATAAGTAAAGAAAGAAAAAAGGAAAAAAGGATATATTTAGAGACATTTACCTGAATTGGAAAAGAAACTTTTCCCTTGAAATAGTCATGGAAACCCTGATAAGCTTGAAGGCAGTCAGTATCATCTGGAAATGCAAGTGGGAAGTCTCAAGAGTCCCCTTATTTTATCTTTCATGAGACATTCAGTTTCCATTTTAATAGGTCAAAACATCAACTGGGTAGATGGCGTAACTGAAGCTGTATCATCAGTGACATACTTGGAAGTATTCATGAGTTTTCTTGATTTTGATTTTTGAATATGAAAAACTGGCACTATCACAGAATGAAGAGAAGTGGGGTCTTATATTTTGCAACATCTGATTTCCTGTGCTTTCATAGTTGCTTAGAAGACATGTGTTGTAATGTTCATGCAACTACTGAGCACAAATCATCCTTCTGGAGTTGAAGGATGTTTAAATCTGCCTGTTTGGAAAACTCTTAGGATTATGGAATTTTGTATTCATAGGACTAGGACAGATAATAAGATCATCATCCAGCTCTAATTTACTAATTCTTCACCAAAGACTTGATATCTCTATATTTTTTTCAAGGTTCCAAAGGTTATCTGAAGGAGCTTATAATGTCAGCGGCCAGATTAGCCAGTAGAACCCTCAAGGGTCTAGAGCTTTTATTGTATAATCTTGAAAATTTAGTTCTTGCACATATAGAGGAGTCATTATCTAGATGGATCAGAACATCCACAGTTGATATTTAGAATCTGATCTGGTAAAAAAAAAAAATAGAACAAAATAAAGTGTAAATTTGCAATGCAAAAACTATACTGAACAAAGTTAAATGGCTAGGGAAGACTTTTTTCAAGGCTATTGCAATAGAGGAGAGAGGCCAGAGTGAGCTCAACTCTACTGAAGCAAGGGGTGGCAGGGTGTTTAAAGGCTGGAGTGAGCTAGTGGAAAAGTACTGGAATCCTGGAGGGGGAGGTCTTAAGCCATCTGGGTTTATTAGTATATTTTTTATATCTTTATGACACAACAAAAATGATGAGACAGGTCTCAAACATTTTGGGATGTTTATTTGTCAAAGTTAAGGATGAGTGCCTAGGAGTCAGGTTTATGCCTTTCTCTGAAGATGATTTTGAGGGCTCTGAATTTAAAGAAGAAAGAGTGGGATATTGAGAAGTATACAATTTTCATGTGAGAGGAGTAGGGGGAAAAGTAGTCACTCATGCTTTTGACTTGCTCAGTGAATCTGCATTTTTATATGCAGTAATAGATGGGAAAATTCAGGGAATCTGCATTTTACATAAGATAACAAAGATAAATGGGACAGAAAAACAATCAGGTATGCTTTGTGCCAGGTGGACAGAAGGGTGATGCATCTGTAACGATAACCTATCCATTTACATGGCTGTGGTGAATTTTAACAGAGTGGGAATAGAATTAGATCTTTTGAAAACATAGCTGTCTTAGCCAGAAATGCCTTCGGGTAAACATCTTGGAGCTCACTAGGAATTTCCCTGTGGGCAAAAATATGAGGGAGGTGTGTAGCTTTTCATCTTGTAACTATCTTATTTAGGAACCAAAAAGAGGAGGCAGCTTTTGTGACCCAGTCCCCAACTTGACTTTTCCCTTTGGCTTAATAAGTTTGTGGTCCCAAGATTTACTTTCCTTTCACAAGGTAGTTTCTCAAAACTAGGAGAGAGGGGCCCGCCGAAGTTAGATTTCTACTTCCCAGAGAAACTGATAGATAAGGCTGCTATTTTCTTAGGTTTATATTCCAGAGTATAGCTCCCAACATCTTCAGAAATTTAGTCCTGGGTTGTAAAACTGGCAAGAGGCTTTCAAAAGATTTAAATCTCAAAGAGGCAGAGAAAGAATTTATAGAAGCTAGTACAGCCTCATTAATGAAACAAATAAAAAATAAACATATTTAAAAAACAAAGAAAAAAAAATTTTGTTTTTTGTCTTTTTTTGTGGGGTGTGTGTGTGTGTTTAAAGAAAATGCACTAAGAAAAAGGAGATCAGGGGCTTAGAGTCAGGAAGAAGCCTGTCTAAAGTTTACTCAAGCCAAGGTTAGCTTTAAGGTTTTTTTTTTTTTTTGCCCACTATTATATCTCTGAGATTCACCCATATTTTACATACAGCAGTAGTCTTTTTTTTCTTACTGAGTAATATTCCTTTGAATATGAATATACCATGACTTCATTTATCCATTCTGCTGTTAATGGATTTGGGGTGAACTTCATATCTTGGCTTCTGTGAATAAAATGGCAATGAACATTGTCATACATGTTTTTCACTATCATCAGTACACCTCTAGGAAAACTCTAGAATATTGCCTGGATGAATCGATATGGTTAATAATTCCTTTAAAGGGGTAATTTTATCTAAGCCTCACAGCTAGCTATTATTGCCATTACTGTCATGCAACAGAGAAGGGAACCAGGACTTGAGCGGGTTGAGTGACTTGTGAGGTATCATCTATCTGTGAAGTGGAGGTGTCTGAATTAGAACGTGTGGCTGACTGAGGCAGGGCCTTGCCTTTTCACCCATGCTCTGCACTGTCTCCTGTCTGCCTACAGTCCGGTTTTACTGAGGGTTTTCCGTTCTCTTTTCTTCTTTTTGAGACTGCAGAGCAAGCATTGAATCTTCTATTCTCCAAACTAGCCTGATCTTACATACTCTGGTCTTTATACAAATTATTTTATGAAGGTAGAGGTTGAGTATCCCTTAACTGAAACACTGGCAACCAGAAGTGTTTCACATTCCAGACTTTTTTAGATTTTGAATTATTTGCCTTATACTTGCCAGTTAACATCCCTAATTTGAATATCCGAAATCTGAAATACTCCAATGAGCGTTGCCGTTGAACATGACCTTTGAGCATCATGTCAGTGCTTTAAAAGTTTCACATCTTAGAGCATTTCGGATTTTAATCTTTCACATTAGGGATGTTCAACCAAACATTTAAGACTTGTACACTATACTGTATATGTAGTTGTACACTATATTGCATATGTACACTATACTGTGCATGTCCTTTGCAGGGCCATGGATGAAACTGGAAATCATCATTCTCAGCAGACTGACACAAGAACAGAAAACCAAACACTGCATGTTCTCACTCATAAGTGGGTGTTTAACAATGAGAACACATGGACACAGGGAGGGGAGCATCACACACCGAGGCCCGGGGTGTTGGGGGGCTCGAGGAGGAATAGCAGGGGGTGGAGGGATTGGGGAGGGATAGCATTAGGAGAAATACCTAATGTAGATGATGGGGTGATGGATGCAGCAAACCACCACCATGGCACGTGTATACCTATGTCACCTGAAAGATCTGCATATGTACCCCAGAACTTAAAGTATAATAAGAAAAATAAATAAAAGGCGGGCGCGGTGGCTCACCCCTATAATCCCAGCACTTTGGGAGGCCGAGGCAGGTGGATCACGAGGTCAAGAGATAGAGACCATCCTGGTCAACATGGTGAAACCCCGTCTCTACTAAAAATACAAAAATTAGCTGGGCATGGTGGAGCACGCCTGTAGTCCCAGCTACTCGGGAGGCTGAGGCAGGAGAATTGCTTGAACCCAGGAGGCGGAGGTTGCGGTGAGCCGAGATTGCGCCATTGCATTCCAACCTGGGTAACAAGAGCGAAACTCCATCTCAAAAATAATAATAATAATAAATAAAAATAAATAAATAAGAAAGGAAGGTATCGATTAAATATTTTGCTGTCGTTGTCACAGCCACACACAGGGGAGTCTCCGCTATTTGACCAGCTACAGACTTCCTAGAAGTAAGTGCAGTAGAGTAATTAACCTATTAGCACACCTGTTTCTATTGTTTTCGTAAACGCCCGAGGGCTTCTTCCTGTCCACTGCGTAAAGAAAGACCTCGGCATTATAGTAGAAAGAGAGTTTAATAGATTGGAACTCTTGGAGGCATGTTTCCCATTTTATTCTCCAGCAGGGCATTTGGCATAGAACTGATAATCAGGGGCAATTTGTTGGGGGCAACAAATCCAGTTCTCCACTGTGAAGTAAGCATATGATGATGGCTTTATGGTTATGTGACAATTGTCCAGAGAGTACACAGTTTTGTGGATTTGGTTCAAACTGATGATCAAATATGGTCATCACTTTGTGACCATCAAAGGTGTTGTGCAGCCCCTTCTTCTTCCCTCATCCCCTCATAGCCTTGTATGGCTTGAAGTAGGGCGATTGTTGAAGATCTTTGTGTTTAATGACACAATCCCAGCATATCCTTTCAGTCAGAATTGTAATCTTCAAAAACTGTTCTCAGCATCGTATCCTAGTTTTAAGCTATGGGAGCCAGTGGGGAGAGAGAGCAGATTTTCGGGAAGAGTTGCTCCATGTGGTCTCATTCCCAGCTGTGCATGCTCACAAAGCTGAGCTGGGAGCCTGCAGGGAAGGTGACAGCGGCACTCACAGCCCCACTTTACTGGCAGCGAATGAGACTCCCAGGCTCCACCAATTCTCCCAGAAGCCATGGCCTGGGTGATTCTAACGCTCCGGTGTCAATCATGGAAGAGTAGTCACCTTCTCCTCTCTTGACTCTCTCAGTATGTCTATTACCTGATGGAGCTGAGCCTCATGTGCACATGAAATGGTGCAAGGGCTTGATGGAACTCCAGAGGCGAGCTTGTAGGTCACGCGATTTTCTCTGTGACAAACACTCACTTGTGCAGCTGGTGCTAAGGTTGTGTCTACTTTGGAAACGTCCAGGTCTTGACTCCGGGCATTATGCACAGCTGGTGTCCTGTTGGAGTCCCAGCTGCCTGTGTGTGCTATGCTCCTAAAGCCATAGGCCCAGAACACCCCAAGGTTTCTGAATACCAAATATTGCACTGCCAGGAGGGAGGGAACACACCAAACGTGGCACGAACTGTGCTGCCTTCACAATACTTTTACCAAGATTTTATAAAAGTGCCTATTAGGCCAGGCACGGTGGCTCACGCCTGTAATCCCAGCACTTTGGGAGGCCAAGGTGGGTGGATCACAAGATCAGGAGTTCAAGACCAGCCTGGCCAAGCTAGTGAAACCCTATCTCTACTAAAAATACAAAAATTAGCCATGCGTGGTGGTGGGCACCGATAATCCCAGTTACTTGACAGGCTGAGGCAGAGAATTGTTTGAACCCGGGAGGCAGAGGTTACAGTGAACCAAGACAGCATCACTGCACTCCAGGCTGGGGGACGGAGAGAGACTCCATCTCAAAAAAAGAAACAAAAGTGCCTATTAGCCCAGTGAGATATGTATAAGCACAGTTACTACAGCCTTGTCTGTAGAGGCAAAATTGCAAATAACCTTAATGATCAATAGGAGAATGGTAAGTAAACTGAGACGCAAGTGTAAGAAGGAATAGTAGGCAACAATAAAGAAGAATGAGGTAGATGGAAAGATATACACGATATATTAAGTTAAAGTAGAAATGTGGGTACAGGGTAGTGCTGTTTGTCTCAAAATAAAATTTTCACATCAAAGCCAATGTTTTCTAAATACAGATATTTGTATGTAAATACATAGCAGTGGGTCTGTAAAGAAGAGGACACCAAACTGGTAACTATAGAACTTCTCTAGATAAAAGCTGGACTGAGGAGAGGATGGTTCAGGGAACTTTAGTGGTATTGCTTGAATTTTTTTTCAATAAGAATGTGTATCTATAGGCTGTGTTATTAATACTAAAAAAGCACTAATAAAATATGATAAAGATTCTATGAGAATGCACGTAGTATCTTTCCATCTTGTGTAATGAGAGTCTGATTCCCCTCCGTGTGGATCCAAAGCTTTGGAAGGTGATATTTTAGAAATTTAGAGTATTCAGGCAAACCCTTATTGTTTAGAATATATATTTATATGTATTTGGAGCCTATAAAATGCCATTTGTACTCAAAAGTTTTAATATGAAATATGTATCTAAAATTTAGTTATTTTCACAATTGAGAAGGTTAAAATGATCTAAGGAGAACAGGACATGTCGGAATAGACACATATATGATGTGGGCAAGAGTGAAGGTTGCTACAAACTTTTTGAAGGGTGTTTGTCATCTATCAAAATTGCAAATACTAGTCCCTTTGACCTAACACTTCTACCACCAGGAATTTATCCTACACAAGTGCACAAAAACATACATTTAAAAACATTCATCAAAGCGTCATTTATAAGAGCAAAAGCCCAGAATTCTAAATATTCACGAATTTGACTCACGTCTCAAAAAATTAGTAGCAGTAACGTGGATAACTGAGGATGGATTTGAGGTAGTATCATTTAGGTTTAGTGACTTTCAGCAGTAGGATAGGGAAGAGGTAAGGATGACCTGTCTAACCTGGGCAGTGGGGTGGATGGTGAAGGCAATAACTGAGATAGAGACAGTATATAGCATTTCTAGGATGAGTTGGCTGGGATATCTAGTCTAGTGCTTGTGTATGGAGAGCACAAATTAGCTGGGGGAGCTCATGGGGATGAAAATGGGGGTGGTTGTCAAGGAGAAGGGAATAAGGAGGTACAAGGATTTAAAAGGAGGTAAAAATGGGCTAGGTGTGGTGGCTTGTGCCTGTGTTCCCAGCACTTTGGGAGGCCGAGGTGGGTGGATCACCTGAGGTAAGGAGTTCGACACCAGCCTGGCCAACATGATGAAACTCCATCTCTACTAAAAATACAAAAATTAGCTGGGCGCAGTTGTGCATGCCTGTAATCCCAACTACTCAGGAGGCGGAGGCAGGAGAATCACTTGAACCTGGGAGGCAGAGGTTGCAGTGAGCCGAGATCATGCCACTGCACTCCAATCTGGGAGACAGAATGAGACTCTGTCTCAAAATAAATAAATGAATAAATAGCGATAAAAGGGGGTAAAATGGTGACCATAAATAATTCTAAATTAAAAGGGTCAGCCAGACCTGCTTATGTTACAAACAAGAATCCCGAGACTGCAGAAGTTACATAATTGATGTGATGAAAGCTACAGAGTTTTAGGTGGTTGAAGCAGGATTTTAACTCAGTCTCATCTTATTGCAAAGCAATATTCATTAAGCCAAAATGCACCCGCTATTATAATGTGTGATTAGCAGGATGAGATCTTATGTGATAAGCCAATATAACAAAACATTTATGAAAAGTTAGAAATGGCAAATACCAACATCTGACAACAAGTCCTTGGAATATGTATGCATCTGAAAATGGGAATAATAGTAGCATTACGTGTTTAAAACTACAGATGTTAATGTATGCCCAGGAGCCATATAAAAATAATCTTATTTAATCCTCATCAAATTCTGTAAGGTGGGTAACTTCTAACCCCATTCTACAGATGAGGAAATGGAAACCCAGAGACGGAGTGGCCTTCTATACTAATGCCTTAGAATTGGAAAGTGACAGAGCTCACATAAAAACTTATGCCTCAGGATTCTTCAGGATATTTTTCCATGTGCCACACTGTTTCTCGTTGGGGATAATAGTACCTACCTACCTGCCATAGAGGGTGCTTTGAATTTCACCTCAAGAATTCACAGGACCCAGACATCTGATGATTCTAGTGTGGATGGTCCAGAGATTACATTTTGGGAACCATTGTTTATGTGTTTTGAGAATAATAAACCATAGCAGCCCTATAAAAATGTCATAATAATAATTTCCTCTTATGAGATTTTTCTTGGAAGGAATAAGTCCATTTTAATTTTTTAAAACCTGAATAAATAAACATTTGAGTATATGTGTGTGTGTGTGTAACTACATCCATATGGGTGTAAATGGATTTAGGTTTCCTATTCAGCCACATCAGGCTTGGCCAGCTGTCTGGACAGTTTCCGCACCCATGCACTGGGTGGCTTTCTTAAGAACCACGTTGATCACAGATTTGCTTCCTTCTCATTTCCTAGGTGTCAGCAATAAACGGCTTGGTGTCTGTGGCTGGATCCTATTTTCCCTGTCTTTCCTGTTGGTGATCATTACCTTCCCCATCTCTATATGGGTATGCTTGAAGGTAACACCCTGGGAAATAAACTGGGTTCTCTATATGAACCGACAAATCATTAGGACTAAATGTTCTCCTTTAATCTCCTAGATCATTAAGGAGTATGAACGTGCTGTTGTATTCCGCCTGGGACGCATCCAAGCTGACAAAGCCAAGGGACCAGGTATGAACGACACCGTGGCTTCTGCTGACAAAGATCAGGGACACTTAATACTACTGCTGCCGCCTTCACTATTTTTCCTGGTGGTGCCTACTGAGAGTCAAAGAAAACTTGCTGGAAGCTGGCGCTCTTGCCCTTCTGTACAGCAGAAGAATGCCCCTTTTTATGCAAGTCAGTGGGAATGACCACCAGTTCGAGAGTTTGGAAATCTGGCCCTGCCTCCTAATTCTCCCTCTGAGAGATTCAGTGAATGTGAGCAAAGGGCGGCTCTGGTTACACTGGCTGAACGTCACTTATTACCAGGGCCACCAGGAGAATGTGGGAAGAACAAAGGGAGAAATTGAATGGCGAACGTAGACCATTAAGTTACTCGAGGATAGTATATTGAGAGCTGGTGCTTGACGCTCACTGTTTGAAAAGGGCTAATGGCAAAGCAAAAGGTAATTTTCTCTCCTGGCAAGTAGACTCACAGAAAGACAGAGCTGGAAGCCACTGTACGCCTTTTGCCAAATCCCCCTGGTTTCGAAAATAAAGAACATGAGGCCAACATAAGTTTGATGAGTTATCTAAGATTATCCTTATAGTTAGAAATAAAGAGGAGCTTCCAGGCCTTCTAACATCTAGAATAGTACAGTGTTTATTTCCATCCTTTCTTTACAACCTTGGAAAAGAAAATGTTCCAAATGGCCATGTTATAAAAGAATGTGGGTTTTTGTTTGTTTTATGCCAGGGGTTGGGATGGGCACTAAAACTGTAAGGTACTAAAACTCCCTAGAAGTAAGATATTGATTTAATACTCGTAATTTCTCTAGCCATATATCTAGTTGAACCATATGAAATTCCTAAATTTGTTTTGAATCCCAAACATGGCAATTTCATAGGATTAATCCTGATACTCTGGAAATGAGGGGCTACCCAAAACAGTGTCTTAGAAGGGACATGAAAAGCAATCGTTGCTAGCTATATTTCTCTGATAACATTTGCTTTCTGCCCCCATTATGGCTTATTTGGATACATTGTTCTCTCTGCAACTGGAATACCTCGGGTGCAGAAACTTTCCTAAGCACCACGATGCTCTGTGTGCTTTGACCTTGGCCATAAGTCATGGACCTGTTTATAAATAAAAAAGTATGGGAAAGAGATACGTTCGTCAGTTTGCTCCTTTCTGCCCGTGGACGCCGCCGAAGAAGCATCGTTAAAGTCTCTCTTCTCCCTGCGATCATGTCTAAGTCAGAGTCTCCTAAAGAGCCGGAACAGCTGAGGAAGCTCTTCATTGGAGGGCTGAGCTTTGAAACAACCGATGAGAGCCTGAGGAGCCATTTTGAGCAATGGGGGAACGCTCACAGACTGTGTGGTAATGAGAGATCCAAACACCAAGCGCTCCAGGGGCTTTGGGTTTGTCACGTATGCAACTGTGGAGGAGGTGGATGCAGCCATGAATGTAAGGCCACACAAAGTGGATGGAAGAGTTGTGGAACCAAAGAGAGCTGTCTCAAGAGAAGATTCTCAAAGACCAGGTGCCCACTTAACTGTGAAAAAAATATTGGTTGGTGGCATTAAAGAAGACACTGAAGAACATCACCTAAGAGATTATTTTGAACAGTATGGAAAAATTGAAGTGACTGAAATCATGACTGACAGAGGCAGTGGCAAGAAAAGGGGCTTTGTCTTTGTAACCTTTGATGACCATGACTCCGTGGATAAGACAGTCATTCAGAAATACCACACTGTGAATGGCCATGGCTGTGAAGTTAGGAAAGCACTGTCAAAGAAAGAGATGGCTAGCGCTTCATCCAGCCAAAGAGGGCGAAGTGGTTCTGGAAACTTTGGTGGTGGCCGTGGAGGTGGTTTCAGTGGGAATGACAACTTTGGTCGTGGAGGAAACTTCAGTGGTTGTGGTGGCTTTGGTGGCAGCCGTGGTGGTGGATATGGTGGCAGTGGGGGATGGCTATAACGGATTTGGTAATGTTGGAGGCAATTCTGGAGGTGGTGGAAGCCACAATGATTTTGGTAATTACAACAATCAGTCTTCAAATTTTGGACCCATGAAGGGAGGAAACTTTGGAGGCAGAAGCTCTGGCCCCTATGGTGGTGGCGGCCAATACTTTGCCAAACCACGAAACCAAGGTGGCTATGGCGGTTCCAGTAGCAGCAGTAGCTATGGCAGTGGCAGGAGATTTTAATTAGGAAACAAAGCTTAGCAGGAGAGGAGAGCCAGAGAAGGGACAGGGAAGCTACAGGTCACAGCAGATTTGTGAACTCAGCCAAGCACAGTGGTGGCAGGGCCTAGCTGCTACAAAGAAGACATGATTTAGACAAATACTCATGTGTATAGGCAAAAAACTTGAGGACTGTATTTGTGACTAATTGTATAACAGGTTATTTTAGTTTCTATTCTGTGGAAAGTGTAAAGCATTCCAACAAAGGGTTTTAATGTAGATTTTTTTTCTTTTTCTTTTTCTTTTTTGCACCCATGCTATTGATTGCTAAATGTAATAGTCTGATTGTGATGCTGAATAAATGTCTTCAAAAAAAAAAAGTATGAGAAACTTCAAGAGGAGAAGCTTGTGAAAGAGGCTTGGCCTTTTTTTTTGTTTTGGAGACAGAGTTTTGCTCTGCCCCTGAGGCTGGAGTGCAGTGGCACAATCTCAGCTCACTGCAACCTCTGCCTCCTGGGTTCAAGCGATTCTCCCACCTCAGCCTCCTGAGTAGCTGGTATTACAGGTACTCTCCATCATGCCTGGCTAATTTTTGTATTTTTGTAGAGATGGTGTTTCACCATGTTGGCCAGGCTGGTCTTGAACTCCTGACCTCAGGTGATCTGCCCGCCTCCGCCTCCGCCTCCCAAAGTGCTGAGATTACAGGCATGAGCAGCCATTTCAAGTATAATCTTACTTGTCTAATTTTATAAAGAACCTAAGAAAAGAAGGCCAAAACTACTTATAGATGTTCTCATGAGTTTGGCAAAGCAAGGGTCATCCAACTGAGGTATAACAGCACAAGGCTAACTTCTTCCCGGCCGTGTTCCACCTGGTGGGGCTAAGATTATAAGTTACAATAAAATTGGATCTGAGAGAAGCAGAACAGCCAGAACTTTGAAACCTCTAGAGAAAAATATGTCACTTTTAAATGAATTCTCCCCAAAGATTTTACTATTAAATGTCTCGGGATAACAACTCTCGTCATACATGTCTCTGGGGTTAGTGAGTTACCTCAGAATGTCACAAGGACAAGAGGGAAACAAGCCAAATTGCTAACAGAAAACCTCTCCACGTTTATAAATCGTAAATTATTCTTGAATAATAGCTGCCACTTCATGAGCATTTAATACATACCTGGCGCTGTGTTTAGTACTTTATTTCATTAGCATGTTGAATCATGCTTAAGCTTCACTACCAGCTGATATGTATTAGGTAACTGAACCATTAGGTGTATTTTTTCCGGTCACAAGGCTACTAGGTTTTAGGGCTGGAACTTAACTCTTTCTAGTTCTCAGGTCCATGATCTTAACCACCGTGACCTGGCACCAAAAATGGAAGTAAGGTTTAGAGGCCAAAAGAAAGAAAGCACCTTAGCAGTGTGTTTTGCTGATACTGCCACTCCTTTACGTGACGTTCGGCCTTAAAACTGGTTTCTGCCATGAAAATAAAAACAATAATCCAAAGCCTTCTTGATTAATGGAAATAGATTAGTGCCCCCATCTTGCTGACATGCCTTGTGGTTCTGGTCTTTGTAACTCTCACAGTAAAGAAACAACATTCACCAGGGTAATGTCAAGAGTTCCAACGGTCCTCAAATGAGCCTTCTTATGCCCATCGCCCCCTGACTCAGCCCCAACTTAATGTCTTATGAATAAGAAAGGAGTAGATGTGTTTACAATTGGGAAACGCCACTGTACATGAATTAGAACATGGCTGTGGAGAAGCTATTAATTCTGGAGTACATTGATTTAGGGAACGTGAGACCCTGGGAGATTTTAGTTCAATTATCCTTCATTACTTTTTAAATTGACTGAGAATATTGGCAGTCACTGATATTCAAAGCCAAGAGTCTATTACTTGAATCTGTTATGTAAGGACCTTTATTGTAAGGATATTACTTTCCAAAATATTTTATTTTTTCGGTGGAGTATTTTTAGAGCAAATACAAAATACTATATCATGTCATTTTACTTGTAAACACTTTAGTCTGTATATCTAGCTGGTAAGGACTTTATTAACATTAACACCATGCTGCTGTGGTCTGACCATTTGTGTCCCCCCAAAATTGATAAGTTGAACCCAATCACCAATGTAATGATATTAGGAGGTGGGGCCCCTGGGAGGTAATTAGAGCATAAGGGAGTCGTCCTCACGAGTGGAATTAGTGCCCTTGTAAAGGAAGTCTCAGAGAGCTGCCTTGTCCCTCCCAGGACACCACAGGACCGTCTACAAACCTGGAAATAGGCCCTCACAAGATACTGCGTCTATGAACACCTTGATGTTGGACTTCCCAGGCTCCAGAACTGTATGACATAAACTGTCGTTTGTAAGCCACCCAGTTTATGGTATTTTGTTATAGCAGCCTGAACAGACTAAGACATATGCCATTATCACAACCAGTACAATGAACAAGAACACCTTAATATCTGTTTTTTGTTTTTTTTTGAGATGGAGTTTTGCTCTTGTCACCCAGGCTGGAGTGCAGTGGTGCAGTCTCAGCTTATTGCAACCTCCACCTTCTGGGTTCAAGCGATTCTCCTGCCTCAGCCTCCCAAGGAGCTGGGATTACAGGTGTGCTTGACCACGACCAGCTAATTTTTTTATTTTTTTATTTTTAGTAGTGGTGGGGTTTCACCATGTTGGCCAGGTTGGTCTTGAACTCCTCACCTCAGGTGATCCACCCGCAGTGGCCTCCCAAAATGCTAGGATTACAGGTTTGAGCCACCACGCCCTGCCTTAACATCTTTTAATATGCATTGTGTCTTCAGTTTTCTCACTTGTCCCAAAGGTGCTTTCTCAATTGGTCAGAATATTATTTTTAAATAATGTCAAATTAAACACTTGGATAGAAGTTGATCATTTACAAAATGAAAATGAAAAAATAAATGCCAGGGATCTTTAGCTTCTTACCAAAAGACTACTTCCCAGGCAATTACTTCTTTTTAGTCACTGACTTAGAGGAAGAAATCAATTTCCTCAGAGTGACATGTGTTCATATTGAAGATCACCTGAGAAACATATACAGCCCCATGTAACCGATGCACCACATTGCTATGAGACTAATTGCAGTTATTTTCTATAGAGCAACATTTTAAACTGATTTTTTTTTTCTCATAGGTTTGATCCTGGTTCTGCCATGCATAGATGTGTTTGTCAAAGTTGATCTCCGAACAGTTACTTGCAATATTCCTCCGCAAGAGGTAGTACTGATTAAAGATACGTCACTCAAAATTAAACTTGTATTTTCCCTACTGCATGGACGATTACAATTTTATAGTACACTTTTAAACTCCAGGAGGGATGATGAGCTGAGTACCCCCAGAGACCTGCTTGAATTGCCCTTGGTGGCTCCTGAAACTACCAAGAATTTGTTTTGCCAAATGAGAATGAAGCCAAGAGCAAGGGGTGAATTGTTACGAGACTTGGAATGGCTTGGTGTGAGAAAGCCTGACAGCAGAGATCGTCAGCAGGGAAGCTGGGATGGAGAATGACAGAGCAGAGGCTTGGAAGAGATAGACAGTCACTGTATGAAGGAGCTGAACTGAATCTGACAGAGGGCAGATGAAGGGCAGTGGCTGGTTTTGATACCACCCTCTCTATCACCTTCTCAGAAGAGTTTTTAGTAATGTCTACATGAGTCACATTTGCTTTTGACTTTAAATCATTTCTGTGTTTGGATGCAATAGAGGGAGCAGGAGGATAGAGGAGAGGCTGCCCAGGGCCCACTTGTGTTTGTATTTTACATAAGTCTTTTTTTTTTCTTTTTTTTTTTTTTGAGATGGAGTTTTACTCTTGTCGCCCAGATTGTAGGGCAGTGGTGCCATCTTGGCTCACTGCAACCTCTACCTCCTGGGTACAAGCAATTCTCCTGCCTCAGCCTCCCAGGTTGCTGGGATTACAGGTGCCCGCCACCACACCCAGTTAATTTTTGTATTTTTAGTGGAGGCAGGGTTTCATCATGTTGGTCTTGAACTCCTGACCTCAGGTGATCTGCCCACTTCAGCCTCTCAAAGTGCAGGGATTACAGGCATGAGCCACCACGCCCAGCCCACGTAAGTCTTGTAATTCCTGAAGTACTACAAGTAAATGACCAAAACAGTAACTCAGCAATAGGGAAGAGGAAGAGTTACTAATTATTATGTCACTTATTCATAACCAAAGTGATTCAGGTTGGAGGAAAAGAAATGAAGGACCTAGGATATGGGAGGCCAATGGTGATAAAAAAGACAGAAAATCAACAATTATACGTATATGTTAATTTTCCTCTCTCTGGTTCAAGAAACTCAACCAGGGCCCAAACATGATATCTTCATGTCACTTAGGAATTGCAGAATATTTGATTTTGAATTCAGCCCCAGGCCAGGCGTGGTGGCTCATGCCTGTAATCCCAGCACTTTGGGAAGCCATGGCAGGAGCATCACTTGAGGTCAGGAGTTCAAGACCATCCTGGCCAACATGGTGAAACCTCATCTCTACTAAAAATACAAAAATTAACCAGGTGTGGTGGTAGGCGCCTGTAATCTCAGCCACTCAGGTGGCTGAGGCAGGTGGAGGTTGCAGTGAGCAGATACTGCAATCCAGCCTCGGTGACAGAGTGAGACTGTCTCAAAAAAAAAAAAAGAATTCAGCCCCCCGTCAGGAGAACCTGGGATGCTTAGTGACCTATAGTAGGGACCTTTCTGGCTCTGCTATGGACAGTTCTAGGTTCTGCTCCCATAGTATACCCAGAGATCTCTCATTTGCTCCAAAACCCTGTCACATTATTCAGAATGATGCTAAGCCTCTCCATAGAGTGAAATTGATTTTTCTTTACATGGTCTCTGGTGCCATCTATGTCTTCTAAGAAGCACTGCTTCATCAAGTCTGATAAAAACTGGAAACCAAAAAGAGTACAAGTATCAGGAAACAAGTGTTCTACCTCTGCTCAGAAGACTGAAGATAATAAAATGGCAGAAGGGCTGTACTGTTACGTTTCACATGGAAGGGCCTGTTTTCAGCATGCCGAGTCAAGTGTTTATGCCTGTAGGATGTCAGTCTTCTTGAAGAAGTCACAGGGGTAGGTATGACGACAGCTTTAGGAATTTTGTATCGGCTAGGAAGATATTCTCTCCAAGCCAGGACAGATTTTAGGTGATTGTAGCATGAGTTGTCGTTACTGCTCTCCTTTTGTGGAGGACGACTCTTGGGCTGGCTGTCACTTTGTCGGTAGCGGTAAAGTCATAAATAAGTGACGTTGCCCTGTTCTTACTCTCCAGATCCTCACCAGAGACTCCGTGACTACTCAGGTGGACGGAGTTGTCTATTACAGAATCTACAGTGCTGTCTCGGCAGTGGCTAATGTCAACGACGTCCATCGAGCCACATTTCTGCTCGCTCAAACCACTCTGAGAAATGTCTTAGGGACACAGACCTTGTCCCAGATCTTGGCTGGACGAGAAGAGATTGCCCATAGCATCCAGGTAAAGACACCGAGAACTAAGAGTCTGTATCTTTAACTCATTGATTTTAATTGTTAGTGATCATTAAATAGCAGCAGCTCAAAACAACCCCCACCACATGCATGCTTATACACACTCATAATACACGGACAGCTGCTCTAGAGGTGAGCTTCAGTCGTGATTTCACTTATTTGTTACCACAAGAAATGTATTTAAATATTTGAGTGCAAGAAGGCAGTTTATCCATTTTCTTTGGAATTTGAAATTATGAATTAACATTGTACAACTATAATCTTTTCTGAAGAAGTTAGAGATCAGATTTATTTTTAGTTTAGATGACTCCAGAAATGCAGCCATTTCTCTGGTTGCCTATATATTTAAATAAACTGTGAAAGTTAAATTCATTTGAAACAGCACAGAACTGTCATCTCTAGAAATTCTTACACTATGCCACCAATATCACTAATAACATTAATAGTAATGATAATTATAATATCAATGAAAATGTAACAGCTGTCGATCTCATCTCTTACACACGCTAGTTTCCTGACAAGAATACTTCTTTATTTTCTTAGATCAATTGCATTTGGATTCTGAGTTTCGTTTCTCTAGGTTAATTATATAAGGAAATTCAGCTTTGGTTCTTCCTGGCCTCTCCTCTAGTCCCTAAGGTAGAGGAAAGTTCCCAGGCTTTTATGAGGCAGTATGAGTTCTGCATGATAATTCCCCGTAATGTTTATATGTGCCTCATGAATTTAACAACTCAAAGGTATCCCATCTACAGCCAGGTAACTGACTTCTTGTGAGGTCTCACTATCTCTCAGTGTCCTACAGGGATCACAGAAAGGCAAGGGAGGGATCACTTGCTATTTGGTAGCAGAGATCTCTGCCCCCGTCCTTTTAGGGGAGCTATCCTTCTTATCCTATCATTTCTCAAGACATTCATCTTCTCCAGGATGACCAGCAAAATATCTTCAATGGTTTTAAGCTTTTACAAAAGACAAGAGTATCTTTGACTTTAAGCTGCTTCTGCTTTGAAAAATATGCCTTGCTTCTTCTTTAAAGCTGGCCGTAGGGCAGAAGTTAAACAGAGCGAGATAAATAATATCTTGAAAAGGACCCAATCATAATATGCACTGAGTCATTGCTAGGTACTGAGAGATATCTTTTATGTATTGTCTCCAAATCTAATAACAGTCCTGAAAGAAAACCTTTTATAGGTAAGAAGACTGAGAGCGATAAGTTAAGAAACTGTCCCAGTGATTCACAAATGCACATGGTAGAGCCAATGCAAAATCCAGCTCTGTCAGAGAAACCCAGGCATTGCTGCCTGCTTGATACCAGTGACAAGGAAATCTGGGATGTTTACTCAAATCTAGACGGATCTCATATACTTCCTTGGGAATGGTTTTGGGGTAGATCCTGCTGATAGACACCCACTAAAAGATCTGCCAGGTTAAATTCCTGAATTCTTAATGATATTCACTTTAAATTCCAGAAAATGATCAATAGGAATGTTAACTCTTATTCTCTTCTGAAATTGTCTCACTCCAAATGCTGTAAATGCAAAAAAAAAAAAAAAAAAGAAAAAAGAAAAATTTATCTTGCAAGTATGAAACATATTAGAAATGTGCATCATATCACCTGTCTTCTTACTAATCTTTTCTTTTGATATGGAAACAGACTTTACTTGATGATGCCACTGAGCTGTGGGGGGATCCGGGTGGCCCGAGTGGAAATCAAAGATGTTCGGATTCCCGTGCAGTTGCAGAGATCCATGGCTGCTGAGGCTGAGGCCACCCGGGAGGCCAGAGCCAAGGTAAGGGCTGTGCAGTTCACACGTGGAGGCAGAGCTGCCTCGTGTTGGGGTCAACAAGGATAGGACTTGAACAGAAGATTGGGTGTCTCAATTATTTCCATAAGAAAGGGGTTTCTTTTCACAGTTTTACTGAGCTATTTCCCTGAATTAAAAGGTAACAAGCAGCTCACTGTACCTTGAGGAAGTTTGGCAGCAGGTCTTGGGTTAAGAGGCTGCTCAGTAATATACCAAGCAACTTAGCCAAGCAGGTCCCAATTCTAACCACGTATCAGTGTTCCCTGGGAAGAATTTAACAAAACAAAACAAAATACCAATTTTCAAGCCTTGCTTCAAACCCAGGCTTGAAGCAGTCTCGAGTGGACTAAGAAACCTATATTTTCATAAAGCTGGTGACTTAGATGTAGCCAACATGGAGCCTGTTTTTTTGCACATTATTGTTCTAGTATATTTATATGTTGCTGGAATAAAAGGGGGCAATTAAATGCAATCCAGGTAAGAATTACAACATGTAAGTGCACCCAGGTAAGAATTACAACATGTAAGAGCACCCTGGCCCTGAATGCCTTCAATCTGTTAAGGTCCTGGCTTTCATGTCTGTGTGGATACATTTCCCGAAGTATCAGAAACCAACTGGGATCCGAAGCCTTGGTGTATCCTCTTTGGAAACTCACTTTTTAGTTGATGAACGTGTTTCTTTGACTCATTTCTGACTCATATCTGGTTTATCTGCTAAGCTCCTGCAGCTTCCAAGAAGGGACTCGGCAATGAGAGAAGAGAGATCACTTTTGCACACAGGCAGATGGCCACAGATGGGGCAGTTGAGTCATTCTTGGACAATCTGAGAACTAGAAAGAGTGATGTACTTAAGAGATTGCCAGTGTTATAAGGCTGGCACTTACTGCTAGTTGTCATCAAGAGCCAAGAGAACTAGAAACCATTCTCCGTTTGTAAGAATGACACCAAGGTGGCAACAGAATGAACTAAAAACTTCTAAGATAAGTAAAAATGATAAAAGCATCAATTAGAGACCTTACATTTCAGACTTCTCTGGAAATAAATGCACTAAGTAGTGAGGCTCCAAAGTGCTTCAACACATTAGTAGGGTAGATGCCAAGTATTCATTTGTATTTAAAAGAGTACTTTTGTTTGACAGTAAAATCCAGGGACCTATGATTTGTAAAAAACCCTCACTGCTTCCTGCACCCTTCTTGAATTTCTCTAATTACGTTAGGAAGTGAAGCTGAAACTCATCCTTGCCAAAGAAGTAGATGAAACATGTGGCAACATGGGGGCTGGGGAGAGAGGCATCAAAACAAACCCAGAAAAAGGAAGCACGAGTTACAGTGTAAACCCTTATTTCTGAATGGTTTTATTTCTGTCATTTCAGGTCCTTGCAGCTGAAGGAGAAATGAATGCTTCCAAATCCCTGAAGTCAGCCTCCATGGTGCTGGCCGAGTCTCCCATAGCTCTCCAGCTGCGCTACCTGCAGACCTTGAGCACAGTAGCCACCGAGAAGAATTCTACAATTGTGTTTCCTCTGCCCATGAGTATACTAGAGGGCATTGGTGGTGTCAGCTATGATAACCACAAGAAGCTTCCAAATAAAGCCTGAGGTCCTCTCGCGGTAGCCAGTTATTGCATAGAAAGTGGTGTCTATTCGTATGGAGAAGCCAGCAGTTAGAAACGGTGAAAATTCCAACACTATTCATGTAACAGTAACTCCACAGATGGAAGAGCATTGGCAGGAAAAAGCTCTAGAGGCTATACAGAGAAAAAATAAAGCAAAGATGAGAGCTGTATATTACTTTTATTTTTAGGACCATAATCAACTTTGTAATATTCTTATGTAATTAGTGATGGTCTCTGACTTTATAGTAGGAACTTTCTGGTAGTATGAGAAGAAATCATTGGGTGAGTGTGACTGATGTTTCAGAATTACTTTTTAATTGTTTTTAAGAAGCCCTCCAGATCATTTATAAAGTAACATAGGCCTCATATTTACACTATATATTTGCTTTATAATTCCGAAGTAGTTATTTGCTGAATCTCCAGTGATTGCAATCAAACCCCACAATGCTGAAAACAGAGATTGATTTTGATGTTAAGAACAAAAGAAGTACGGAAACTTCCAGGCTCAAACACGTACCCTGTGCCACAAGGCAAACTGCACTCAGCTCACAGTCCAGGTCTTTCGCTGCATGTCCTGCTGGGAGTGGCCAGCTCTCCACCTCCCAGCACCACTGTCAGAGAGTGGGACAAGGCAGGTGAAAGTGACCAGCTCCTGTCAATTTATTTGCTTACAAGGGAGAATGCTTGGAAAGGTTGCGTTGGTTGAAACCACTGAGGAGCATCACCCCGGGGATTTCATGTTTTCACTCTGTTCTTAGTCCCAGGAGCCACAGGTAATTGAGAATTGTTTGTGAATTCTATCCTCATTCCCTCCCCACCTACCAAATAACCTGTTAAAAATAAAGAAGGCATAGAATATAAATGAGTTTTAAAAGTCACTTTGTTGGAGGTTATTTCGTTGCCATGGTGCACTTTCTTTTTGGAATCCGTTTTGAGAAATGGGCTAGAATGTTTAAAAGTTATTATTTATTGATCCTCTTTGTGTTGTACTGTGTTCAGCCCTTTACGGATGCCAAGAAATATCCTTATTTTATAGATAAGGAAGTAATATTATGAGACTAAATAACTTGGCCAAGCTTCCTCAGCTAGTGAGTGTTGGGTTTGGATTTAAAACCATGTCTCAGTCCAAAGTCCTTTCTCCTAGGCATCATTAAGTTTTATTTTGTGGAAGTGCGAGCCAAGGGGATAGAGCACTCTAGTTCCTTTGTGCTTTCAACACCAAAATTTTAGGTTCTGGACATCCAGGCACCTACTATCGTGTCCAGGACTATACATGAATGCACACATCTGTGTATGTGTGAGCACACCATTCCCACATGCTTCCTGCTCCTTTTCACACGCTGCACGTACCCTCCATATCACTTCACAACCCTCACATCCTCCACCTCTTCTCCCATCACCTCCCTGTCCTCATCACACACATCTTTTCAACACATAGGCATCAGCTAAACACAAGTGCAAAATGGGGATCATGTTCTATCTTTGCTTTTATAACCCTTCCCCAACCCTATCAAACCATGTGATTTTTGGACAATCCGTAGCTTCTGAACCTAGTACTTCATCCTACTGACTTGATGACCCCAGCACTCAGTTTTAACCCAATAAGGCTCATATATTTTCATTATATACTAAGAACCTGCCTTTTAACAGAAATTGAGGACTTAGGTACACAGGCAGAAACCTAAGATAGGTCATCCACATCAGCCAGAATCTGAGTTCACAAAATTATACCATTCAGATACTGAATAGCCCTTACATCTTCAGAACAATGACACAGGTTCAACCCAGGCCAGGGCACCTCCGACATTGAGAGCCACTGAAGAAGGAGGCCCTGCTTATACAAGGACATCTTGGTGGCCCACTGCAAACATCTCTTTTTAGCCTTGTTCCAGAAGTCTAGAGTTATTCCTCTTTTTTTTTTTTTGGTTTCAGTGATTTGGATTAAAAATACAAACCTTCCTGGCAATGCACATCAAACTGTAAACTAGTGGTTCTTGCTGGAGGCAAAAGTTGTCTCACTCACTGGCACCTCTGTTTTAAAATGCACAGCCTGCCTGCATCCCTGTGGATTGGCACTGTGGGTATGAGAGCTGTATCAGAATATTTGAGGCTGTGGAGATGCAGTTTGATAACGTCCTAGGAAACTCTAATTATTCCACTCCCTCCAGTACAAAGCTTCATTAATTCTTTAGCATTATAATAGATTGCTTACTGTATTAGTTACTAAAGGCTGACTAAATAAGGCTCCTATGAAGGTGAGTATATTTTGAGGCCAACGATCTGGAGAAGAATCAAGAAAGGGTCAGAGTTCTTCTGGAATGTGAATGCCAAGGCTGATATTCAAAACACAGTTATATGCATCTCTAGAATAAGACTAAAGTTTTTTTGTTGTTTTTTGTTTGTTTGTTTTGTTTTTTTTTGTCTGTTTGTTTTCTGCAGGAGAGAAGTTGAAAGGCAGGGTGAGGTCAGAACCAGGAAAGAGTAGACAACTTCTCTTGTAGAGAGAAGTGTCCATTCTCCTTGTAATGTAGCTCCAGGGCTCACAGTCATCACCATCGACACTGAAGCCAGGGTAGACAATCCCATCAGGTGGTTTTCCTGTTTTAATAACAGGAATGGCTTGGCATGACCATAGTGCTGAAGCAGGATTCAAGGTACCCACTCATTGCAGGCATTGTCCCTTTGTTGCTGGGCCTGAAGCTTATACCAGTTATTTTAGTGAGCTCAGACTAACAAAATACTGTGCTTCGGGTGGTTTATAAACTGTCAATTGAAATTTATTTCTCACAGTTCTGGAGGCTGGGAAGTCCAAGAATAAGGGTGCGAGCAGATTTGGTGTCTGGTGAGAGACCACTTCATAGACGGGGCCCTGTCCTCGTGTCCTCACTTCGTGGAAGGGGTGAGGGATCTCTCTGCATCTCTGTTATAAAGGCCCTAATCCCAATCATGAAAGCTCTGCTCTCATGACCTAATCACCTCCCAAAGGCCTCACTTCCTAATATCATTACCCTGGGGGTTGAGATTTCAACATATAAATCTTGGGGGGGGGGGATACAGATATTCAGATCATAGCAGATGCCTGCAGGTGGAATGCCAGTTGTGGTTAAGTGCTCATTCCAAGAGCATCTGAGCTGCCAGGGAACAATGGAAAGGCACTGAGAGATTGAGGAATGGGGGAGATGCTGCAAAGGAAGTCTGGACTGGGGGAAATGAAACCTGAAGAAGACTTTGAAGGTCATCTCATCCACTGGTTTCTAACCATTATTTTTAAAACCTTGAAATATTCTTTAAATGAAAATTTAGTCATATTTCATATAATACTGTTTTGGTCAATGAAAAACCACAGAAACATCAGTGGTCCTATAAGATTATAATACTGTAACTTTACTGTACCTTTTCTATATTTAGATACACACCATTTTGTTATACTCACATATAGTAACATGCTGTATAGGTTTGTACCTAGGAGCAATAGGCTATGCCATATAGCCTGAGTGTATAGTAGGCCATACCAGATTTGCGTAAGTACCTTCTGTGATGTTTTCACAACAGATTGCCTAATGATGTATTTTTCAGATTGTAACCTGGTCATTAAGTGATACATGAATGTATATACAATTGACAAAAAGGGAGTTCCTTTGGTTGTAGTAGTGAAGGAGGGCATGGGGCTCCATCCTCTGACCCTTTCTTTTCCCCCCACTCCCAATTCCCCTTCACAGTGCTCCCTTTTAAAAACCTCTTTGAATCATTGCATATAATAGTCTAGGAAACAGTGACCTAAAGAAATGAAGCAGCCTGCCTAAGGTCACAGAATTATGATTTGACAGAGTTTTGACCAGTATGGCTCTCAAATATAAAGCAATGGAGTGGCGGGGGAAGACTGACGTTTCTTACTTCACATTGAATGTTGAGTCAGTCCAATTTCTGGTGGTTGTTGGCATCACACACACAGTTCACTAAGTGTATTTGGCTGTGCTCTACTTGGAGCAGGGATCGCCTGATAGGTGATCACTTTCCAGGTCCTAAAGGGGAAATGGGAGAGTGAAGAGCAAGATCCCCCTTCTGCTCTGCTCTTGCAGTTAGCTTTACTTACCTAATGCAGTCTTCACTTTTACTCTCCTTCACGCCTAATTCCTCTTTCATAGGATTCCCTGACTCTAGAATAGACAAGCTTTCACTCCTTTCAAGTCTAGCCCTTAATGTGCTAAAAGGGAAAATAAAGTAATTTATATAGCCCTTTATAATGACAGTTGTCTTGCTATAAAATCCTGTTTTTGAATGTCAAATGTGCTTTATATTCCTTTCAGAACATCCTAGCTGTGCTTTACCCCCCAATTCCATAAAAAATAAATAACTCAAGCATCATGTACTCAGAAATATAAAACAGAAATTTTAAATAATTTTAGAATATTTTTCATTCCTAAAGAGACTTAACTATATTATTTTCATATTTGGACATAAGCAAGGTAGCCATTTTAAGCCATATTCATTTTTTTTTCTCAAATCAGGGACAGAAATGGCCTTTCTGTTTTTGTTTCCTTTAGACTGGGTGGATACAGAGATGATATTGATTCTATTTACAGAATTGACCTCTCTCTTTGGAAGGTATCTCAGAACTCTTGCTTATTTGCATGAGATTGTTTTTTTTCTCTTTAAGGACCATTTTTTAATATCTAACATAGAACTTGGAGATGAAAGGGTGGAGAGAAGCCAGCTGGGTCTGAGAATGGAAAAAACATGGCTCATATCTTGCCAATCCATCCTCTGTAGTCAACACAATTGAAAAAAGTAAAAGGGGTTTAGACCTTTTTATTCAGAATACAACTTGCCACTTTTCCTTGTCAGAGCTGTGGCTTAGGAAATATACTTTCACATGTTAATGTACAGCTTCCTCATCCTGGGTCTGTGAATGGATGTTATGATCTTCCACTCCCAGGCTGGACATGCTGGTGGAAGTGGACAAAGTAGCAGCAGAAGCAGCAAATGTCCAAACAAACTAGTTAACTAGTTATTATTGGAACGCCTGTGAGCTCTGCAAGTCTGCACACTGACCTCAGAGTTCCCAGGATGCCAGCGTACACAGACAAGCTTAGTATTCCCTTGAGTCGACTGTTTTTTTTTTTTTTTTTTAATGTTCTTTGTTAGGAAACGATGGTGATCAGCTGGGGCAGCCTTTTGGGAGGTGCTGGTGGTGGCGGTGGTGATAGAGGATGTGGAGAGGGGGAGGAATGGGTGGAACTTATCATGGAACTTCCCATTTTCTATTTGCTGAGACTATGTTCTGAAGATTAAAAACCTCTTTCACTTTGTGGGCAGTGTCTCAAGTTCGTGAACTGGGAATCTGTATTAGTTTGGGCTCCTTCCAAATCAGACCATGAGCCAAGGATTGGGTCTAAGTTTCTTTGAAAGGCTGTATCAGGAAGTACTCTGAGGGAATGGGCAAATGAACTTGGAAAGGGAAGAAAGCCAAAGAATTTTGTTGTTGAATTTACTGCTATCAGCTGATGAGCTCAATCCTATTGAGTAAACACATCTCACAATTATCTCATTAAGGGACAAGGAGGCTGTGATATATAGCCCCCAAATTCTATTCTTTGTTGGTTGAGAACATCAGGGAGAAATTGTGAATGAGTTTGAAATGGGCACCAAAAGATTAGTGGACGTGTCATTTATCTCATCTATCCAGGTGAGCTCCAGCTTTCATTGTCCTTGAGTTATTTTACAACTCTCTAAGTTACAGAAAACAGATAGCAGTGTAAATGATTTTTGGCCATAGGAATGCAGTGAGCACAACTGACTGTCACCCAGTGGATAGTGACCAGTTTGTACCTGCTATGATTTATCTATATCAAAACTCATTTTGAGGCTTGGTCCTCAACGTAATGGTGTTGATCCTGAGAACCCCAAAAAGCAACGCATGATAAATATGACATTAGTCAGTCAGTGAGCAGAAGACATTAGACGAAAATTGCAGAAACAGGCAGGATTTGCGCACATGAATACTTCACAGTTATTGGAAATAGCTATCCAGGTGTTTGTAAACCGAGAAGCAGTGAGCCGTAGAGAGAGTTGCAGAGAAACCTAGCGCCAGGCTCGATGAAATGCTGACTTGATAGCTGCCGCTATTAAAAAAGCACCCCCAAGAGGGCAGGAAAAGGGGGGTTTCTGGAAAGCTGCCCAGTCTGCCTGCCCGAGCCTGCAATGTGATCAGTGCACTTACTGTAGAGAAGTGGGGCACTGGAAGGACAGGTGCCCCCAGCTAACAGGAAAACAGGGAGACCCTGAGCACGAGGCTTCAGACAAAAGTGAAGGGGCTCTGTTTAATTTAATGGAAGGACCACTGGACTGAAGGGGACCTGGCTCCATTGCCCCCAAGGAGCCCATGGTCAGAATGACAGTGGGAAGGCAAGGCCATTGACTTCCTCATCAACACAGGTGCTGAATATTTGGTGGTAACCACCCCTGTGGCCCCCTGTCAAAGAACACAACTGATATGGTTGGAGCTACTGGGGTGTCAGAGAAACAATCTTCCTGTTTGCCTCGGACTTGTGAGGTGGGGGAGCACGAGGTAATTCACCAGTTCTTGTACATGCCTGATTGCCCTTTGCCCCTGCTAGGAAGGGATCTGCTCAGTAAGCTACGGGCAACCCTAACCTTCACCAAGAATGGCATCTTACAGCTGGCACTGCCCAAAACTGGGGTCATAATGGCCCTCGGGGTGCCTCGTGAGGAAGAGTGGAGACTCTTCTTAACCGAACCAGACCAGGAGATAGAGCCTGTGTTAGCAAAACAAAGGCCTAAGGTCTGGGCAGAGGACAGTCCACGTGGACGGGCCATCAACCAGGCCCCTGTGCTCATTGAAGTCAAGCCCAGGGCTCAGCTGGTTAGACAAAAGCAATAGCCAGTTCCCTGAGAGGCCCTAGAAGGCATTCAGGTCCATCTAAAACGCTTGAAGGACTATGGAATTATAGTTCCTTGCCAGTCTCCATGGAACACCTCCCTCTTGCCTGTTCCTAAACCAGGGACCAAAGACTATAGGCCAGTACAGGACTTGCGCCTGGTTAATCAGGCCACAGTGACTTTGCACCCAACTGTGTCTAACCCATACACACTGCCGGGATTATTGTCAGCAGAGGATAGCTGGTTCACCTGCTTGGACTTAAAGGAGGCTTTTTTTTAGCATTGGGCTGGCTTTCAAAAGTCAGAAACTATTTGCCTTTCATTGGGAAAACCCAGAAACAGGTGTAACCACCCAGTACACCTGGACCCGGCTCTCCCAGGGGTTCAAGAACTCTTCTACCATCTTTGGGGGACGCATTAGCCCATGACCTCCAAAAGTTTCCGGCTAAAGATTTAGGCTGTGTCCTGCTCCAATATGCTGATGACCTTTTATTGGGACACCCCACAACAGTCCGGCGTGTAAAACGAACAGATGTCTTACTTCAGCACCTGGAGGACTGTGGGTATAAAGTGTCTAAAAAGAAAGCCCAGATTTGCTGACAGCAAGTGTGATATCTGGGGTTCACCATCCAGAAGGGGGAACGCAGCCGAGGAGCAGAGAGGAAGCAAGTCATTTGCAACCTGCCAGAACCTGAGACTAGAAGGCAGGTGAGGGAGTTCCTGGGAGCCATGAGTTTCTGTAGATTGTGGATTCCAAGCTTTGCAGTACTGGCCAAACCCCTATATGATGTGATGAAGGGGAGCAACAAGGAGCTCTTTGAATGGGGATCCCAGCAGCATCAGGCCTATCAGGAACTGAAAACAAAACTTATGTCAGCTCCGGCCTTGGGGCTGCCTGATTTAACAAAGCCCTTCACGTTATATGTGGCAGAAAGAGAAAAAATGGCAGTTGGGGTTCTAATCCAAACAGTGGGACCTTGGCCCAGGCCTGTAGCTTACCTCTCCAAGCAGCTGGATGGAGTTTTCAAAGGATGGCCCCCATGCTTAAGGGCCCTGGCAGCAACTGCTCTGCTAGCACAAGAAGCAGATAAACTAACTCTGGGACAGAACTTAAATATCAACGCACCTCACGTAGTAATGACTCTAATGAATACCAGAGGGCACCACTGGTTATCAAATGTTAGGCTGACCAAATACCAGGGCCTGCTATGTGAAAATACCTGCATCACCATTGAAGTCTGCAACACTTTAAACCCCGCCACTTTGCTCCTGATGTCAGAGGGTCTGGTTGAACGCAACTGTGTGGAAATCTTGGACTCAGTCTATTCCAGCAGGCCTGATCTTTGGGATCAGCCATGGACAGTAGTAGACTGGGAGTTGTATGTGGATGGGAGCAGTTTTGTTAATCCACGAGGGGGAAAGGTGTGCAGGCTATTCCGTGGTAACTCTGGACATTGTAATCGAGCCCAAATGACTGCCTCAGGGTACCTCAGCTCAGAAGGCTGAACTCATTGCTCTGACCCGAGCCCTAGAGCTGAGTAAAGATAAGGTTGTAAACATTTACACCGACTCTCAACATGCCTTTCTGACTCTCCAAGTACATGGAGCACTGTACAAAGAGAGAGGCCTGTTAACTTCAGGGGGAAAAGAAATGAAGTATCAGCATGAAAGTTTGCATTTGCTAGAAGCAGTCTGGAAGCCCCAGAGGGTGGCGGTCGTGCATTGCCGAGGACATCAGCCGGCCCACACCTCCGTGGCCCTGGGAAATTCCCGAGCTGATTCAGCAGCCCGTAAGGCAGCATCTGCTCCCTACCGAGCAGCAATTACAGCCCCTCTGATTCCCTAGATACCCCGACTTGGTGCCTACTTACTCTAAGGAGGAAAAGGACTTTCTCCAGACAGAGGCGGGGCAGCTGAATAAAGAAGATGGACCCAGCTGCCAGATGGAAGAATAGCAGTACTTCGGGTATTAGGGGCAGCGGTTTTACAAGCCATACATGAAACCACTCATTTAGGTCAAGATTCACTTGAGAGGTTGTTAGGCCGGTACTTTTACATCTTACACTTAGTCTTGACCAAAATTGTGGCGCAGTGATGCATTACATGTCGACAACACAACGCAAGGGGCGGGGGGTGGTCCAACTATTCCCTCTGGAATTCAAGCGTATGGAGCAGCTCCGTTTGAAGATCTCCAGGTAGACTTTACTGAAATGCCCAAGTGTGGGGGACATTAAGTATTTGTTGGTCCTGGTGTGCACATACTCTGGGTGGGTAGAGGCCTTCCTGACTAGGACTGAAAAGGCCCATGAAGTAACCCGTGTGCTTCTTCAAGATCTCATCCCTAGGTTTGGACTGCCACTGCGCATTGGATCAGACAATGGACCAGCATTCGTGGTGGATTTGGTCTGGAAAACAGCAACAGCCTTGGGTATCACCTGGAAACTGCATGCTGCCTACTGACCTCAGAGTTCTGGAAAAGTGGATAGAATGAACAAAACCATTAAAAATAGCTTAGAGAAAGTGTGTCAGGAAAAAAAAGATTAAAGTGGGTGCAGGCATTTCCCTTGGTGTTATTCAAAATCAGATGCACTCCCTCTAGGAGGACAGGATATTCCCCTTATGAAGTCTTATATCATAGGCCCCCTCCCATACTCTGGGCACTCCTGGGAACTCCTCAGGAGTGGGGAGAGATTGAGTTAGGACGCCAGTTACAAGCTGTAGGGAAAATTGCTCAGGATATTTCAACCTGGGCAAATGAAAGATGTCCTGTAAGCTTATTCTCTCCAGTTCACCCTTTCTCACCAGGTGATCACGTGTAGATAGAGGACTGGAGTACAGTGCCTCTGAAGCCACAGTGGAAAGGAGCCCAGACTATGATCCTGACCACCCCCACAGCTGTAAAGGTAGAGGGAATCCCAGCCTGGATCCACCACAGCTGTATGAAACTGGCAGCAGCTGAAACTTGGGAAGCTACACCAGACCCTACGCAATGACTTCAGAATCACCTTAAAAAGGACAACAAGCCCTGCTCCAGCCACATCCCGGAAGCTGGCTGGTCCGCAAACGGCTGAAACATGAGGAAATTCATCGTGGGACTTGTTCTTCTTAATATTTGGACTTGTACAGTGGGGACATTAACTAATTTTGAAGAACGCTCTCAATGAGTACACCAGGTTACTAAGGTAGGATGTAAAGTTACTGCCATTATTCTGTTTTACAGTTGTTATGAGTGCACAGGAACACAAAAGGGAACCTGTTCATATAATGGTACTCAGTAGAAGGTGTGTAATCCAGGGGATGGACAGCCCGATGTATGCTACGACCATCAGAATCTCTTACACATACGACTTTTGAAATTAGACTCCTAACAGGGCAATGGAATAGCCCTACTAAGTTAATAGCTGAAACAGAGGAGAAGGGAAGCCCGAAGCAGGTCACCCTAAGGTTTGACGCCTGTGCAGCCATCAGTGCCTATCCTTCCAGTGGAGCGGGCTGTGGTTGCCTCGGATGGGAACAAAGTTATGCAAAAGAGCATAAATACCTCTGCCAGAAAACCTACTGGTGCTATAACTGCCCCTGTTGGTCAGGTGTCACCTGGGCCACTTGGAAAAATGATAAAGACGATGCTGTTTGCCTTGTAAAAGGGAGGGACACCATTCCATGGGGTAATGTCCCCTGCATCTCAAGACATTGTAATACAGTAGAATTAATAATCACAAACCCCCAAGACCCCAAATGGGAAAAAGGGGAGAGTGTAGTGCTAGGAATTGATGGAAAAGGATGTGACCCTGGATCAGCATCCAGATTCAGGGAAAAATCCAGAAATGCTCAGCCTGGCCAGTATACCAGCACTTTTATGATATAGTAAATGAGCCAATGCTGGAGCTTCCAAAAAAGACAGAGAACTTGTTCCTCCAACATGCCGAAAATGTGGCCCATTCCCTCAATGTCACTTCTTGCTATGTGTGTGGAGGGACGACTATGGGTGACAGGTGGCCATGGGAAGCCCGTGACCCTGTCCCTGACCTGACCTCAGTTCAAAGGGTTCAAACCAACAGTTTCTGGGTTTTAAAGGTTTCAATTATTGGACAATACTGTTTCGCCAGAGAAGGAACAGGCTTCACTATTCCGGTAGAGAAGCTTAGCTGCTTAGGGCAGCGATTGTATAATGAAACAGTGGGCACTGTAACCTGGTAGAGCTCAAACTATACAGAAAAGAACCCCCTCCTAAAATTTCCAAAATTACAGGATGCTTGGGATCATCCTGGGTACCGGCGAGATTGGACAGCCTTGCCTGGGTTGTACTGGATATGCGGACATAGGGCATACGTACAGCTGCCTGAAAGATGGACAGGTAGCTGTGTCATAGGCATCATTAAGCCTTCTTTTTTCCTACAATCTGTTAAGACAGGTGAACTGTTAGGGTATCCTATCTACTTCACTCGGGAGAAAAGAAACCTAAAGATAGGCGAATGGACAGATGATGAGTGGCCACTGGAGAGAATTATTGAGTATTATGGGTCAGCCACATGGGTGAAGGATGGCTCATGGGGATACCGGACTCCTATTTACATGCTCAGCCTGATCATCCAGTTGCAGGCTGTTTTGGAAATACTCACTAATGAAACGGGCAAAGCTCTGTCCCTTTTGGCTCGACGAGAAACTCAAATGAGAAATGCAATTTATCAGAACAGGCTGGCCCTAGATTATTTGCTGGCAGCTGAAGGAGGAGTCTGTGGAAAATTCAATCTAACCAACTGCTACCTGCACATAGATGACCAGGGTCAAGCAGTGGAGGATATTGTACGAGACATGACCAAACTGGCACACGTGCCTGTGCAGGTATGGCACGGATTAACCGTGAGTCCTTGTTTGGAGGTTGGTTCTCATCCTAGGAGGATTCAAGACTCTCATCATAAGTGTCATAATAATAATAGGTGTTTTTTGTTACTCCCTTGCTTACTCCCCCCTGTTCCTTCAGATGATTAGGGGATTCATCACTACTGTAGTTAGCCAAAAAATGACCCCACAAGCATATTATACGAATCATTATCAATCAGTTTCTTCAGAGGATCTGGAAAATGAGAACGAGAGTGAGACCTCTCACTAATATTATAGAGTTGTGAGGGTCTCAAAGGAGGGGGTGAGGAAGGAGACCCAGGCATCTAGGATCATCTCCCCCTTGACTTCCACACTGCATTTCAATAGAAGAAAGTCTGGCTGATTGGCGCCTCCTGAATCACCTTCCTGTAAATAGCAGGCATGGTGTGGGGGAGTCTCTCCAGAAGACATTGTTTTTACTTAAAGATCAAGATCAAACCCCCACCCCACTCCTCCATTGACCAAGACCCTTTCATATGTGATTTCTGAAACTGTAAACCCCAGATCCTTTCTTATGTGATTTCTAAAACTGTAAACCCAAGACCCTTTCATATGTGATTTCTAAAACTGTAAACTCAGGACCCTTTCACTTGTAATTTCTAAGGATGTAAACCTAAGATTCTTTCACATGTAATATCTAGAGGGTAAGCCTATATAAAGGCAGAGCTTCTCTTTGTTAGGAAAGCTTGGTCATTTAGACAAATTGTCGCCTGGCTCCCAGCCGTAATAATAATAATAATAAACACCTCTCCCTTCCCAGTTCGGGGTTTGAGAGGTCTGTTTCTCACAGCTGATCCTGCTTCAGAACAACTAATAACAAAATCAGGGCTTATTAACATTTTCTGAAAACTGCAACATTTGGATATTAGAACTTATGAAAAAACACACATATTGGGTCTTATTTGGGATTCCACAATAGTTTCAGCAGTTAAGTTCATAAACAAATTATTCTATTGCTTCACTGTTTCTTTGTGCTTTTAAAAATGCGATCTTGTTAAATCTTCATAACAATCTAATGAAATAAAGCAATACAATCTTTATTTTTCAGAAGACATTAAGCTTAAGTGAGGCAACTTGTCCAAAAGCAGAAAGCTGTTGGTTACAAAGCTAGGACTTATTCTGGGTTCAGGACATTTTCCATTATTTTGTGCTAACTCTAGTTAATTTACTGAGTTATACTGCTCTTGATTCCTAAGTACTTTACTTTTTTTTTTTTTTTAAAGAAAAAGAGAGAAAGAGAGAAAGAAGGAATAAAAAGAGAATGAAAGAAAGAGAAAAAGAAGAAGAAAAGAGGGAGAGAGAACGGGAATCTTGCTCTATTGCCCAGGCTAGAATGCAGTCTAGAAATGGATATTAAAAAGCTCTTTCATGCTAATAATTGTGTTACACAATGGAGACAGGAAGGAATAAGGGAGGAAAATAACAAACAAACAGCCAACCAATATTTCATTTAAACCTATAAATGCTATGCAATTGCTGGGGAGTGATTTACTCCCAACCATGTGGTCACTTTTAGAATAAATGTGATGTGTTACTGAAAAAAAATGTATCTTTTGTGGATATGGAGTAGAGAGTTCTGTAAATGTTTATTAAGTTTACTTGTTTGAGATCTAAGTTCAAGTCCCGGGTTTCCTTGTTAACCTTCTGTCTTATTAATCTGTCCAATATTGACAATGTAATGTTAAAGTCTCCCCACTATTATTGTGTGGGAGTCCAAGTCTCTTTGTAAGTCACCAAGAAATTGCCCTATGTATCTGTGTGCTCCTATATTGGGTGCACATAGACTTAGGATCGTTAGCTCTTCCTGTTACATTGATCCCTCTACCATTATACAATGTCCTTCTTATCTCTTTTGGTTTCTATTACTTTAAAGTCTATTTTATCAGAGATGAGAATTTCGACTCCTGCTTTTTTTTTTTTTTTTTTTTTTGCTCTCCATTTGGTTGGCAAATCTTCCTCCATCCCTTTGTTTTGAGTCTCTGTATATCCTTGCATGTGAGATGGGTCTGGATGCAGCTTACCGATGGCTTTTTTGGAATGGCTGATACTGGTTGTTCCTTTCTGTATACCCTGCCTCTTTCAGAAGCTCTTGTAAAGCAGGCCTGGTGGTAATGAAATCTCTGAGTACTTGCTTGTTCGTAAAAAATTTTATTTTTCCTTCACTTATGAAACTTAGTTTGGCTGGATATGAAATTCTGGGTTGAAAGTTCTTTTCTTTAAGGATGTTGAATATTGGCCCCCACTCTCTTCTGGCTTGTAGGGTTTCTGCTGAGAGATCTGCTGTGAGTCTGATAGGCTTCCCCTTGTGGGTAACCTGACCTTTCTCTCTGGCTGCCTGTAGTATTTTCTCCTTTGTTTCAACCCTGATGAATCTAATGATTATGTGCCTTGGGGTTGCTCTTTTTGAGGAATATCTTTATGGTGTTCTCTGTATTACCTGGAGTTGTGTATTGTCTTGCCTTGCTAGGTTAGGAAAGTTTTCCTGGATAATATCCTGAAAAATATTTTCCAACTTGGATTCATTCTCTTCGTCACATTCAGGCACACCTATCAAACGTAGATTAGGTCTTTTCACATAGTCCCATATTTCTTGGAGACTTTGCTCATTCCTTTTGACCCTTTTTTTCTCTAATCTTGTCTTCTCGTTTTATTTCGTTAAGTTGATCTTCGACCTCTGAAATCCTTTCTTCTGCTTGATCAATTCAACTGTTAAAACTTGTGCATACTTCAATAAGTTCTCGTATTGTGTTTTTCAGCTCCATTAATTCACTTATATTCCTTTCTAAATTGTCCATTCTCGTTAACATTTCGTCAAACCTTTTTTCAAGGTTCTTAGTCTCCTTGCATTGGGCTAGAACATGTTCTTTTAGCTCACAGAAGTTTCTCATTATCCACCTTCTGAAGCCTGATTCTATTGATTCCTCACATTCATTCTCAATCAGGCCTTTTTCAATTGGTGATGAGGCACTGCAATCCTCTGTAGGAGGAAAGGCATTCTGATTTCGGGTGTTTTCAGCCTTTTTGCGCTGGTTTCTTCCCATCTTTGTGGATTTATCCACCTGTCGTCTGTGTAATTGCTGGCTTTCAGATTAGGTCTCTGAGTGGACGTCCACTTTTTTTTTTTTAAATTAGGAGCTTAATAAGTTCATGGAGCTTACAGATTTGGAGTCTGTTCTAATATTAGCTCTGATATTGTCTGAAATACTATAAGAATTTAATTGAAAAATGTTTTTCATATCAGTTTTAAAATAGTAATTTTATTTATTAATTTTTCGTATATAGCATTCACTGACAAATTTTGACATATTTTTAAAAAGCTATCTGCAAACCTGTCTCAAAATGGGCATGCAGTTAAGACTTCCAATAGTGAATTACTCTTGGTGTCTATCCTCCCATAGATTTAAAAAAGTAAGATTAAGGAAGTTTTGATCCCAGGAGAGCAGTTTAAAAAATCAATATACAATTGCATGTATATATATATTTAAATTTCTTTCTTTAATTTGGTTTAATTAATTTATTATTTTTAGTTTAGAATTCAGAATTATTTAAGAATTATGGTCCCTTATATCTTATGTAGTATTTTTTGTATAAATAAGAAAAACTTTTAAGATTAGTATACTGCAGTCACATAATAACAAATTGGGCTTGTTGTAGAAATGGATCCTCTACTTTTCATAATGAATTATTTGCATTTAGTAAGTGACTATTAATTACAGTGGATCCTTTAACAAAATGGGAGTTGGGGCACCAACTCTCTGTGCAGTCAAAAATCTCCACATAACTTCTGACTCCCTTCAAATTTAACTACCTATAGCCTACTGTTGACTCGAAGACTCACTGATAACATAAAGGGTTGATTAACTCGTATTTTATATGTTATATGTATTATATACCACATTCATAGACTAAAGTAAGCTGGAGAAAAGAAATTGTTAAAATTATAAGTAAGATAAAATATATTTACTGTTTATTAAGTGGAAGTGGATCATCATAAAGGTCTTTATTCTCATTGCCTTCATGTTGAGTGGACTGAGGAGGAGGAAGAAAGGCTGGTCTTGCTGTCTCAGGGTGACAGAGGCAGAAGAAAATTTGCATATAAGTGGGCCCCTGCAGTTCAAACCTTTGTTAAGGGTCAACTATATTATATAGTGATTTGTGTCGCTAAAGAAGCAGCTATCTTTAGAACCGGAAGCTCAACAATGCCTTTCTGGTACCGTAAAAATTGGAAATAAGAACTGCAAAACTTAGCCAGTGTGCATCAATACCAATGACATATTATTTTTTAAAGAGACCTACTGAGTGCAGAAGTCAGATAAAGCAATTTCTTGTTGCGAAGCACAGGTTATGTTACACATTTCCTACCTTGTACTTGGTAGCAAGTTCTTACTATTATCGAGACCTAATTAGCCAACAGTTTGCTAATTAGCAACAGCTCCAAACATCATGTTCTCACAAGAGAATATCTAAAGGCAGGAAGGGCTGCTTTTTTCATGTTTCTTTTAAATAGGGAAAATGCTCAGAAGCTTGCAGTGATCTTCCTCTAACATTTTATTGGCTCAGTTACATCACATGCTCAATTCCTAAACCAGTCACTGAGAGAGCAAACATAATTACTGTGGTTAGCTTAGACTAATCATTTCTCTTTTGGAGCTGGGGAGTGATATTGGGATGATAAATACCTACAAAGATGTGTGTTTCTCCTGCAAGAAAGAGGAAGGAATGACTACTGGGAGCCAGCAATGTTTGCTGCAGAGATTCATTGGAGAATTTTGAACAGGGGGAGAAGTGGGGCATTCTAGTTATGGTATAAAGCAGGGATTGACAAACTTCTTCTTTAAAGGACAAAATAGGTAATATTTTAGGCCATGTGGTCTCTTTCACATCTACTCAACCCTGCCACCATTGTAGTGTGAAAGCAGTCACAGATAATGTGTAAGCAAATAGGCATGACTATACACCAATAACACTTATTTATAAAAGCATATAGTAGGCTAGATTTGGCCAGTGGCCAGTAGTTTGCTGATCCCTCATATAAAGGATATATGGAACATAACCACATAAAGAGACTGGGAGACAAAGGAAGCTTTTGCAGTAGTCAAAGGTATAGTTTTAATTTTTTTTTTTTTTTTGGTCACTAATCCTTAGACTAGTATCAATTTATTATGAAGTTTTCACCCATACATGATAAAATAAAGCTAGGGAGTTCAGTTTATTCATTTAAAAAAGTTTGTCTTCTTCTTGGTATTATACTCTTTTCATTTGTTTTGTTTAATTTTTTTAAATTTAATAAATAACAAAAATGGCAGAGCTTTTTACCTGTTAATACCATCAATTAAGAGGCCATGTTTAACTAGAAAATATAATCAAAAAATAAATATATTTTCAGCAGCAGTGAAAATATAAAGAAGGGGCAGAAAAGTGGTATAGTTAATATGATTTAGTGATTATGGAATATAAAAAGTTTAAGGTGCAGAGAGAAATTTACGATCATTCTACGTATCCAGGTCACGGACTAGCATTTATACTGCACATGAGGAAGTGGCTGGAAATTTTCAGGTGAATGGTGAGGAGCAAAAGATCAAGAGGAAAGACTAATATTTTCCTATACATGTTAGGTTTAGTGGAATAGTCAGTCCTGTAGAATATTTTCAGTAGGTAGTTGAATAATAGGCATTTCTAGCTGGAGAGAAAACTCTGAGGTTGGAGAAACAGACCTGGAATAATTTTATATAAGCTTGTCCATGAGGGGAAAGACAGAATGAGAAGAAATCCAGTGACCAAATCCCTGGAAATATGAACAATTCCTAGAGGAAAGGGAGTTAGTAAAGAAGACTGAGCAGTGACTGGAGAAAAGTGAGTGAGGAATTGGAGGAATTGATGTTGCAAAAAAAAAAAAAAAAAAAAAAAAAGTCAGAATTTCAAGGAGAGAGTATCAATTTTAACAAGTAAGATTATTGGCTGGATGGCTTACACCTGTAATCCTCGCACTTTGGGAGGCCAAGGCAGGAGAGTCCCTTGAGCACAGGCGTTTGAGGCTACAGTGAGCTATGATCACGCCACTGCACTCTAGTCTGCTAACGGAGTGAGACCTGTCTCTTAAAAAGAGAAAAAAACAAAGAAATAAGTAAAAGTATTATTACTAAAAAGTAAATCGGATTTAACTTTTAAAAGCTCTTTGGTGGTATCCCTTACAAAGGAACAAATTTAGAGTTGTAAGGTCTACTATTGAGGGGATTGGTATTTCTGATGTCCAAATAAGGAAGAAAAATCTACCAATATCCTACCTTTTTTGTAACTACAGCAGTTACCTATGTAACTGCAGCAGCTACAGAGAGTCAGGGAGAATGATCTAAATTGGTGAGTACACGTGCCAACATTTCCCCAGAATTGTCAAAACCTGAGTGAGGAAAAGTGTTATTTTTCTTATCTGCCTCTTGTGGAAATACCCGATTTATACTCAAGTCTTTGACAAGTTCTTCTGGATGCATTCCAAAACAAAACCCTGGCAGCAACAACTGGAAGCGGCTGTCGAGATGCACACACCTTCCCTCTGACATGGAATCATAACAGCCATGTTTTGAGAGTTCCAAGTTTTCATCAAACGATTTGATCAGAAACAGTTATGGACCAGCAGTTTGGAGAAACCGATACCTTTTAGATATGTTACTACAGAAAATTAATTTGATATCATGGAAAAAATATAAATAGATATGCTGACTTTGCTAGTTCTCAGTAGTCTGGAGATTCTGATGCCATCCACAGAAAAGTCAGTACCTGACTCTTTTTTGTCAGTGCAATTCTCTTTTCATTTGCTGCCTTCTCATATCTCTGCTTTTGCTGATTGTTTTTGATTTTCATCCAAAATGAAAACACTATTAGGACCTATTTCTAACATATGCATGTTTGGCAAATGTATATTCTTTTCTTTAAAAAGAATTAGCTACCCACCCTAAAGAATATCTGGCATTGTATTAATTTCTAATGCCAAACTTCTTTATATTTGTACTACAATGACAGTGTCACTGATGATAGTCTTTTAGGATTTTAAGTGTCTTCTAGACTGTCAAGTACAAATTGTTTTATCTGACATAATTTAAATGTGAAGTGCTTTTTTGGTATTATATTTCTTAGGAAACTGTCAGTCTCTGATTCAACTAGAATATGTGGTCAATTGGATTACCACACTCTTAACCATCTCTATATAAGATAACTCACTTTTCACTCCCAAATAAAAGTTTTAATGGTAAAATCCACTATTCAGGAAGAACAACAGATAACTCATCATACACTTAAGATGCAATTCTTTTGGTTTTTTGACTTGTTCTATGAAAAACTGCTTTTAATTGGAGAACCATGTTTTTAGTTATATAAGAAATTAAGAAAAAGATTAGAAAAAATAAAAACTCTATGATCAGTAGTACAGTATTATACTATATCAAGTGATCATATGTTTTCCTACAATTATCTCAGTTATCTGAATGACATACAATTATTTAATTTATTATTATTGTTTCAAGAGACAAAGTCTCGCTATGTTGCCCAAGTTGTAGTGCAGCTTGGCTATTCACAGGTGCAATCATAGAGAACTGCAGCCTTTAACTCCTGACCTCAAGTGATTCTCCTGCCTCGGCATTTGAGTAACTGAGACTACAGGTGCATGCCATCACTCTCAGACTCATGCACAATTATAAAAAGGAACTGAACACTGTTGAGTTGGAGAAAATTGATATTTTCAGTTTCTTTCTAGAAATTTTCATACCATAGAACATATTGTCAATCATCAAGATTCTCTATTTTTTTTATTCTGCATAAAATACGATTGTAGCTTTATCACATTATTTTCTGATACTATTGTTTTCTCCATCCCTTTTATGGCTTTATTAAAAAGAATATAGAAATATATCTCTAAGGCAACTATCAAGAAAAACAGATTAGAGAAAGGTGGACTTTGAAATAACCTTTGATTGTAGTCACAAATAACACATCAAGTTAAATAATAAAAATTTTACATAATGCAATTGTGTCGGGTTTCCAAGACCACCCCCCAGCTTTGGTGATTCACTAGAAGGACTCACAGGGCTTACCAAATAGTCATACTCAGGGCTTCGATTTATTACAATGAAAGGATACAAAGCAAAATTAGCTAAGGGAAAAGGCGTATTTGGCAAAATCTGGAGGAAATGAGGCACAAGCTTCCGGGAACCTTCTCCTGTGGAGTTACCAAGTTGTACTTAATTTGCTCAACCTGAACATTTGACAACACATGTGCAATGTCATCTGTCAGTACCAGAGTCTCGTTAGAGACTCAGTACTCAAGTTGTTTATGGAGGCTAGTCACATAGGCAACCCCTCTCTCAGATGTACTCAACTTCCAGACTCCCAGAAGGAAAGCAGCTGTTCAGAGACAACCACATTGTTTATACAAACAGTTTAGGACACAGTGGACCATACTTCTCAGTTAGGAAATAGTGGGAACTCTGAATTCCAAGTTCCCAAATGCCAGCCAGAGGCCAGCCATGCAAGCAGGCCGTTCTAATGATGGCAGTCTCATGCCTGCTATATGAAGTCTCTTCTGCACAACAGTTACAGTCCCTACTCTATTTTTTTTTTTGTCTTGACATTTTATTTTAAGTGCAAACAATATAATGATATGACACAGTACTGGTTTGAGTTGTAGGATCCATCTAAACTTGCAGGACTGGTTACTTTTTTGGCTTTTGGTGAATAATAAAAGATACTTTTATGTAAGTTACTGACATAAGTTACATAACCTAATATTACCTAACGGCAATATTAGGTAATTATAATTTGTCCTTCTTATCTAATTAACATTTCAGTAAAATTGTTAGATGAAGTAAGCATAATTTCTAATTTAAAATTACAATAAAAATTATGATTATAGAGATAGTCCAGTTTTGAGTCATATTGTGTCAAATTTCTATTTATAATTGTAAACTAAGATAAAGTATTTATCATTTTTATCAATTATTTTCTTGGCTAAGCATGCAGTTTAAATTATTGGCTTTATATATTTCCATATACTTCAAATTTGGGAGATAATGCCCATATTCTCTTCCTTTGACCTTTCATGATCTCCATTTTTCAAGGTGTTTATATTAGTCTGTTTTTCACTACCATAAAAAATACCTGCGGCTGGGTAATTCAAAACGAGACTTATTTGGCTATTTTGAAGGCTGTACAAGCATGGCACCCGCACCTGCCCAGCTTCTGGTGAGGCCTCAGGAAGCTCTATTCATGGCGGAAGGTACAGGGGGGAGCAGGTGCCTCACATGGCAAGAGAGTGAGCAAGAGAGAAAGGAGCTAGCGAGAGCTGCCAGGCTCTTTTAAACAGCCAGCTGGCATGAACTCATTACCACTGACTACTGCAGGGAGGGCACCAAGTCATTCATAAGGGTTCAACCCCCCATGACCCAAACACCTTCCATTGGGCCCCACCTCCAATCTTGGGGATCATATTTCAACATGAGACAAACATCCAAACTGTATCAGAGACTATGTCTTACTATATTATATGGTAATGGCAGGTTCAATGGATATCGTTTGTAAAAATTGGAACTTTATTCTTTAGAGCAGTGTTGGGTTCACAGAATTGAGAGGAAGGTACAGAGATTTCCCATATAGTCTATGCTTCCTCCACACGTGTAGCTCCCCCCAAGGTCCAAAGTAATTGAATTTGGTTAAGATATTCTTTGTCCTTGCTTTGTTGTTGTTGGTTTTTTTTCAGTTGTTGTTCATCAGCATAGGATCTGATGACATGTGCTTTACATGCGAAAAAGTGTGATTTCCATAGATATTTGACATTGAATGGGGTGAGTTGAGAAAGATGACATCATGCAGTACTACACAGTACTAATTGGACCGTTCTGGTCTATGAGGTGGGTCCAGATAGACTCTAGCAATAGAAGGAAACAATCTCAAGAGGTTTGACTTCATAAAACTGGAATCGCTGGTAGAGTATGAAAGTCTTTCGTACTTAACTTGCAACTGGAAATAAGACAAGACAGTGAATACCCTATGAGTGAATGAGTATGTTTCTCACCAATCCTCTTCTTTTGAGAGATAAATTTGCAAAGTCTATATTAACATGGCTCACTTATAGCTAAATTCTCTGTCATGAGGACTACCAAGACAGTCATACTGTTTTGCTTTACATGAAGTGAAAAAGATTTCTTTTCTCTCACTAGGGAGGGATACTCTTGGCACATTCTGGTAACTTGAGTGAGTTGATAGCTATATATATATCTGATATCTGAATATATATATACACTCACACACACATATATATGTCATATATAAAGAAAAAATTCTGGGGGAGATGGTTGGCCAGTTGCCAGGGAATATTATCTGATATGAATATATATACATATGTATACACACACATATATAAGTATATATGACATATATATGTGTATATGTGTATACATATATATGTATATATAAAAATATATATGTGTATATATGACATATATATGTATATGTGACATGTATATGTGTATATGTGTGTGTGTATATGTATGTATATATATTCATATCAGATAGTATTCCCTGGCAACTTGCCAATCATCTCCCCAGAATTTCTTCTTAAGCTTCTCTCTGAATAAGTGGTATGGTTCAGAGTAGAGAAGCTCTTAAGGAAGTGATCTTTCCAGTGTTCTTTTTCATTGGAGGTAATGTGGCAGGTGAATTTGAGCCTTGTTTTCACCATACATGGGGCAGAGAAAATAGCCAGAATTAAACAAACTGAACAGCATCTCCCCCAAAGGAGGATTTATGAGAGTAAGTACATTGATCTCTCTTGAGCTGTTTTCCACTGGCAGTTGGAAAGTCTTTGCAAGAATCCTTTTCCCTGGACTTCCTTCTGTGTTTTTCCGTGCTTCAAGATATGGTGCCCATAGACCTAGCTTCTTTTGATAGGGTGTTTTACCTTAAACAGTTTCAACTGTAGAGCTGAGGAAGCTGTGTTGTGTTATGAAAATATCAGTACAGTAATTTCCCCTTATCCATGGGGATACTTTCCATGACCACAGTGAATGCCTGAAACCGTGGCTAGTGCCGAACCCTATATATTCTGTTTTTTTGCTAAACATATATATCTATGATAAAGTTTAATTTATACATTAGGCACAGAAAGAGATTAACAACAATAACTAATAATGAAATAGAAAAACTGTAACATACTGTAATAAAAGTTATATGAATATGGGCTCTCATATCTTATCTGTAATCGCCCTTCTTGTGATGATGTCAGGTGATACAATGCGTATATGATGAGATGCAGTGAGATGAATGAAGTAGGCATTGTGATGTAGCGTTAGTTACTATTGACTTCTGACGTATGGGTAACCTGCATTTGGTGATTGTGGATGATCCAGCCATGATGTTGATGGTTGGATGTCAGGAGCAGACCAGGATCATAGCATATAAAGTGAGAATAAACTGGACAAAGGGAAGATGCACATTCTGGGTGACCTGGAGCAGAATGGCTCAAGATTTCACATACTTCTTGGAATGGCACTCTATTTAAAATGTATGAATTGCTTATTTCTGGAATTTTCCATTTAATATTTTTGGACTGTGGTTGACTGTAACTAAAACCACACAAATCAAAACTGCTGATTTAATATTGTGAAATATATGTTTGCTCTTCAACCTTGTTTCCTGGCATGCAACTCAGAAAATTCTTAGAATCTCCAAAGTAATGTCTTTTGTATGCTAATTATTGAATGATGGCTGGCAGCACCAGGGTGGGGGCTGGTCACCAGGAAGAAGACCAAGGTATGACTAGAGGATTGGGACTTTCAGCCCCACCCTCCAGCCTCCTGGGAGGAGAGAAGGACTGAAGGTTAAGTCAATCACCAGTGGCCAATGATTTAGGCAGTCATGCCTAAATAATGAAGTTTTCATAAAAACCCAAAGGATTGGGATCAGAGAGCTTCCAGGTAGCTGTATACATAAAGATTCCTGGAGGGTACAGCACTCCGAGAGGGCATGGAAGCTCCGTGCCTCTCCTCCCATACCTTGCCCTACAATCTCTTCATCTGTAGTCTTTGATTTTTGTTATTGTTGTTTGTTTTTTTTGTTTTTGAGGTGGAGTTTCACTCTTGTTGCCCAGGCTGGAGTGCAATGGTGTGAGGTCAGGGAGGTTACCTAAAGGGCCTCAAAGGCCATTAGGAATTTTCTTTCATTCTGGAGACAAGAATCTATTGGAAAGATCTAGGCAAGCAATTGAGTAAGTGAGGACCCCTGAGGTTGATTTGAGCTTCTAATTAAAAAAAAAAGGAAAACGTTCCACACCCCACATACCCATTTCTTTTTTTGAGACTTCAGTAGGTTGTTAAGCATTGCAGAATTATCAGGGGATGAATGGATGGTGGGCCAACACTGTTGTCTAGTAACGGAATATCTATTTGGCAGGAAGATAACACCTGTGTCCTTAACTGGATTCAGTAATAAATAGGTATGTGTGCACACAAGGAAAAAAAGGTGACTTGTGTATGTGGTGATATTTTTATTTCTTTTTTTTTTGAGATGGAGTTTTGCTCTTGTACATTTAAAATGGGCATTGTGTTTCTACCACCCGAGTAGAAAATGGAATGTTTCCCAGTACCTTTGAAGACCCCAGTTAGCATGGCGTTTTTTTTCTTAAGCTAGTTGTAATCACACAAAATGTGTGATTTCAGTTAGTAAACCAAACGTTTCCAGTTGTTTTCCAGTGATTACACTTCCAATAATGTTTCCTTGCTTCTCAGTCTTTCTTATTCTCAAACTTGTGGGAGGATTTTAAAGAGGCACATTTGCCTAGTTATAAGAGTTAGTACATGCACACGGATGTTTATTGCTGCATTATTCACAAGAGCAAAGACTTGGAACCAACCCAAATGCCCATCAGTGATAGACTGGACAAAGAAAATGTGGCACATATACACCATGGAATACTATGTAGCCATAAAAAAGGATAAGTTCAGGTCCTTTTCAGGGGCTTGGATAAAGCTGGAAATCATCATTCTCAGCAAACTGACACAAGAACAGAAAACCAAACACTGCATGTTCTCACTCATAAGTGGGTGTTGAACAATGAGAATAAGTGGACACGGGGGAGGGAAACATCACATACGGCGGCCTGTCGGAGGGGGTGGGGGGGCTAGGGGGAGGGATAGCAGGGGGTGGGGGAGATAGGGGAGGGATAGCATTAGGAGAAATACCTAATGTAGATGATGGGTGACGGATGCAGCAAACCACCATGGCACGTGCACACTATGTAACAAACTGGCACATTCTGCAGATGAACCCCAGAACTTAAAGTATAATAATAATAAAAACAAAACCTCTGAGCCGAGTTACTTAAACTCTCTGTGCCTTAGTTTCCTCATCTGTAAAATAAAGATAATAATAGAACCTGTTTCAGAGGACTTTTACAATAATTAAGTGAATAAAAAAAAAACGAGAGAGTTTATAAATGAGGGAACTTTAGAAAAACTTCCTCCTCAATAGCTCTTATGTCTTTCTTCTAGTTATCTACTGCTTCTCATTAGCATTGTTTGTCATTAATAAATTGATCCCAATATTGATTAGGCCCTACTTTAAACGAGACTAATACCTGTGTAATTTATGTTTCTTATTGTCTCTTTTTTAAATCAACTTTTTTGTTTATTGTTTCCTAACAATTACACAGTGTAATGGCTGAAGACAACATTTATTTTGTTCAGGAATCTGTAATTTGGGAAAAGCTTGGCCAGACAGCTTATCTCTGTTCCTTTCAGTTTCCTTGGGGCAGCTCAAAGGCGGGGGGACGGGAATCATCTGAAGGTTTGCTCACCTACTTGTCTGGTTGTTGATGCTGACTTCTGACTAGAAATTTATGTGGGGGATGGCAGCCTGAACACCTACACTGGAACTCCTGGGCTCTCTTAGCAGTTTACTTCTAATGAATAGAATGCGGTAAAAATTATATTAATACTATGTGACTTTTAGCTTTAGGTTAGAAGAGACTCTCCATCTTAAATTGCTTGCCCTTGGAACCCAAAACCCCTGCTGTGTGGAAGCTCAGGCCAGATCGTATTCATCAGAACTAAGTTATTCAGGTTGGCCCATATTCTACTTTTTATGGGATAAGCATTTTTTTCTTTTTCTTTTAGTTGATACATAAATACGTATTTATGGAATACAGAGTGAGTGATATCTTGATGCATACAATATGTAATGATCAAATCAGGCTAATTAGCATATTTACCACCTGAAATACTTAACACTGTGTTGTGAATATTCAAAATCCTCTCTTCTAGCTTTTTGAAAATATGCAATAAATCATAGTTAACCGTATTTACCCTGCAATGCCACAGAACACCAAAACTCATTTCTCCTACCTCAGTTATAATTTTGTATCCACTAACCAGCCTCTCCTCTCCTCCCCACTACCTTTCCCAGCCTCTAATACCTACAATTCAACTCTCTACTTTCATGAGCTAATTTGTTTTTCAGCTCCCAGATATGAATGAGAACACACAGTATTTACCTTTCTGTGCCTGCACTTAACATAATGTCCCCCAGACTTGCCCATGTTGCTGCAAATGACAGCATTTTATTTCCTTTTATGGCTGAATAGTATTTCATTTTGTATATACAGTATTTTCTTGATCCATTTGTCTTCTGATGAACATTTAGGTTGATTCCATCTCTTAGCTGTTGTAGATAGTGCTACAACACACGTGGGGATGCAGGTATCCCTTTGATGTATTGATTTCTTTTCTATCGGTTAAATGTCTAATGGGGGATTGCTGGGTCATATGGCAGTTCATTTGAAGTTTGTTGTTGTTGCTGTTTTAGTTTTTGAGAAAACTCTACATTGTTTTCTATAATGGATGTATAAATTTATATACCCACCAACAATGTATGAGTTTCCTGTTCTCTGCATTTCCACAGCATTTGCTGCTGTTTGTCTTTTTGATGGTAGTCATTTGAACTAAAGTGAGCTATCGTATTGTGGTTTTTATTTGCATTTCCCTGATGATTAGTGATGTGGAGCCTTTTTAATATTTTTGGCCATTATATGTATTCTTTTGAGAAATGTCTATTCAGATTTTTTTGCCCACATTTGAATCAGATTATTCATGTTTTGTTGTAAAGTTGTTTGAGTTCCTTGTATGTTCTGGATATTAGTCCTTGTCAGATGAATAGTTTGCAAATATTTTCTCCCATTCCACAGGTTGTCTCTTCACTGTTGATTGTTTCCTTTGCTGTGCAGAAGCTTTTTAGCTTAATACAGTCCCTCTGTCTATTTTTTGTTTTTTACCTCTGCTTTTGAAGTCTTTCTCATGAAATACTTGCCTAGACCAATGTCCTGAAGAATTTCTATGTTTTCTTCTGGTAGTTTGATAGCTTGGGGTTCTTACATTTAAATCTTTATTTAATTTTGAGTTGACTTTTGCATATGGTATTAGATAGGGGTCTAGTGTCATTCTTCTTCGTATAGATATCCAGTTTTCTCAGCACCATTTATTGAAGAAGCATCGTTTCCCCTGTGTACATTCTTGGCATCTTTGCTGAAAATCAGTTGGCTGTAAAAAGGTGGATTCATTTCTGTGCCCTGTTTTCTGTATCCTTAACTCCCAGAGTCATTCTCCTTGGAGTGCAGTTCAAATTAGCATATAACATTCGAAGTTTAGAAAAAGGCTTATGGCATTGAATCCATAATTACAGGATTCATTAATTAGAATCTTATTTTCAAAGTTTTATTCTCAGAGCCATTTATTGAGTAAGGCCTAAATAACTCAATATAAAGTCCCTAAAACTTCTTTAGAAATTATGGTGAGTGGTGATGGGGGGAAATGAATAAGAGGCCTTCTCAAGAGGTGACTTAGAGCCATTTTAAAGAGGAAAGACAAAGAAATAATGATAGAAAAATACATGTCTAAGATCAAGTGCAAATATTGTGTGGCAGAGTTGATGAGGAGTGTCAAATATGCTTACGTGACTTCTGATGGCTTTAACTTTGTTCTTGATTTTCTGAGTAATTTAAGGGTCCACATTTGAAGAATCTACTACAGAATAGATAACATTTTTTTGTGGCTAAATTTATTTCAGAATTTATTATTCGTTTTTTGTTAGAATTATTCTAATTATTTCCTTTGTTACCCCTATATTTTATTGTATTCACAAAGATTGATGATTTTACAGCCGTGAAAGCTATGTCTTCAATGTGTCTAAATCTGGATATAGAGAATAAAGTTTTTCAACAGTAGTTATTATCTATGAAAACAATACCAAAAAAATGTGAAAAGCTACAGAAGAAAAAAAAAGCATGTTGGAACAGAAGTAATAGACCTCAAAAGTCATATGGACTAACTATGGTAGAATGTGATCAAGTCAAACAACATAAACAAAAGATTGGGGAAAGCACAAGACAGCACATAGGAGAATTACAAAAAGTCAGTCTCTAAGTTAGTTTTTATAATCAGGTTAGTTATTCATCTGCAATGTACTTTCATTTCACTTTAAATTATATTTTCAACATATATGTTGTATATGTTTCCTCTACTAATCTTATATATTTTATAAATTTCTAGAAGGAAGGTGGCATCTATTTATCCTTTTAAATACTTCAATTTTCATCACTGCTATAAGTAAATCAATCTTTCAGAATAATAATTTCCCCTATAGAAATATGTTATTATTAAGACAAGCAGGCATAAAACATGACTATCAGGAAAAGAAATAACTGTGATTTAGAAATTATGCCAGACTCTTGAATTGTTATGGAATTACATTACTCAATTTTTAAAAATTTAAATGGATTTCATTATTCTTTGGATTATTAGATTACATGAGTACTAACATAAGAATGATTTACTTTTTAAGATTCAGATTCAATTCTAAATTAAAAATTCAATTTAGTTGATATTGCTGGTAAACATTTTAAATTTTAGCTTCTTTTTTACATATTTGAAACTGCTCTGTATAATTGACTCAAAACAAAATAAAGCAAATATACAATAGTTATTTAGGTCATTATTTTAAAAATGTAGCTGTTTAATTTGCTTTAGACACAAGCAGCATCTAAGGAACATTTAGAGCAGCTAAGACAGCATGATATTACTTCAACAAATAAGATGGAACTCAAAATTAAAGCTCTGGAAGCTGAGCTGTCCAAAACTAAAACTGCTCCAGAAGACTTTAGTGATTGCAAATTAGAAAAACAGAAGCAACTACATCTAGAAGAATTAAAAGAGAATCCTCATCAAATGAACTAAACAAGTAAGTCAAAACACAGAATCAAAGAAAATAAATTGAGTTCATTAATTTGCCTCGAAAGCATAACTTTTAGTGAGACAAGGTTAAGATATTAGTGAGAAGTGAAAGGTAACTAGATAATATAATTTTGGAAAATATGTTAGTAAAAGAACTTACCTTTAAAATGTTAGTCCAGGACACTTTACATCTCTCTCCCATGTTTTCTTTTTGTTGTTGTTGTTTTGTAAGGCTTTTTTTCCCCTTAATATTCTCATGTAGTTAACCTGATCTATCAGTTTTTAAGCTAGGTAATTTTGAAGTTTTATAATTTAGACAGTGATGTTATAAAATTGCTTGTCACTGTTTCTCTAAATAGTAATATTGAGTTTATTATTTGGAAGACTATAACTTAAACCAAAAGAATCAAGTTGTTTTTTTTTCTTTTTTCTTTTTTTTTCCCCAAGATGGCAGATTAGAAATTTTTAGCTTGTCTCAGTTACTTGGAAATAGCAAAATGGTGCATGAAGATCAACTACATGAGCTTTAATTCACTTAGGAAAAGGGGGAATCCACTGGAATTGTGAAGGACACCACAGATCTCAGGGAGAAGAATGCAGGCAAACCTCACCCGTGATGGTATCCAGCTGATAAAAGTGAGTGAAGTGCCAGTACCTGAGAGAGGCAAAGAGCCTCCCTCTGTGACTCATCTTTCCACTGGGATCTGAGCAACCCAGGCCAAGGGAGAGCATTTTGTTTCTCCCAAACCCTGCAGCTAACTTGGAGAGAGGCTTGGAGATGCTGGGAGGGAAGCACAAGGAAAACTGCAGACATTTTTCCAGACCCAGGACAAAGAGCAGGGCACCATTTTTAATCCGGGCGTGTACAATGTCAGACATTCTTTGGAGGCTGTTCAGGCATTTTATTCTTGGGCCAGAGATTGACATGCTTGTTCTGGAGCAGGGTAGGGGTTTCCACGCTGGGGCAATTGTGGAAAGCACCTCGGTAGTAGGCACTGGAATTGTGCTCTCCTCCATCACAGATCTCGGATAGGAAGAGAACTGTTTGGTGATATTGCCTGGGTTTGGGATGAAGAGGACTCTGCAGTTTTTCCCGTTCAAAGAGACTTGCAGCCAGGGCCAGCTTGGTGACCTGGAACTGGTCTGCATGTGCCATTGCTGGGTGCCTCAACCTGCTTCCCTGAGATGTGGTAAAGTGGGGCCCTCTTTGCTCTATCCCCCAGGCTGAACTCTAGGCATTTGGAGCACCCACTTTCCTGAAGCAATAGCCTAAGCCACCCCATCCTTTCTGTGCAGAGATCCTGGTGCTGGGGGGAGTCCTCTCTGCTTCAAGCCCAGGCATGTCTCCAGGCACTCAGAGGACCCACTCACCTGTTTCAGCAGCCTGAATGGTCACACCTGTCCTGTACAGAGACTGTGGTGGAGCATGTGTTTTGTATGCTACCACAAAAACACACAAATTACATAGCTCAAAGACCTTATAAAGTAACCATGCAATAGAAACTATAAAGCAACCAGCTATCAACTTCATCATAGGATCAAAACCTCAGAAATCAGTGTCAACCTTTAATATCAACAGTCTAAATGCCCCCCACTTAAAAGGCACAGAGTAGCAAATTGGATTAAAAAATCAAGACCCATCTGTTTGTTGTCTGCAAGAGACCCATCTCACACATAATGACACCCCTAGGCTTGAAGAAAAGGGTTGGTGAAAGAGCTATTATGCAAACAGAGCACCAAAAAGAGCAGGAGTTGTGATTCTCAGATAAAACAGACTTTAAATCAACAATGGTAGGAAAAGACAAAGAAGGACATTACATAATGATAAAGGGTTTAATTCAACAAGAAGACTTAACAATTCTAAATATATATGCACCCAACACTGGAGCACCCACATTCAACAAATGAGAACTTCTAGACCTACAAAAAGACTTGTACAGCCACACAATAAATAGTGGAGGACTTCAACACCCCACTGAAAGACAGCATTGGATCAAGGCAGGAAACTAACAAAGAAATTCTGGACCAAAATTGGATACCTAATCAACCGAACCTAATAGACATCTACAGAATACTCAATTCATCGACCCCAGAATATACATATTTTTGTTCCTGCACATAGAACATTCTCTAAGATCAACTAGATGTTTAGCCATAATGAGAGTCTCAGAAAGTAGAAAAAAATCCCTATCAAACCAACCATACTCTCAGATCACAATGGAATAAAAATAAAAATTAGTACCAAGATGATCTCTCAAAAATGAAAAACTTGCTCCTTAATGGCTTTTGGGTAAACAATAAAATTAAGCGCAAATAAAAAATTCTATGAAATAAGTTATAACAAAGACACAACATACCAAAATCACTGGGATGCAGCAAAAGCAGTATTAAGAGGAAAGTTTGTAGCACTAAGTATCTACATCAAAAAGTTGGAAGATCTCAAATTGACAATATAACGTCATGCCTAGAGGAACTAGGAAATACAAACAAACTAACCCCAAAGCTAACAGAAGAAAAGAAATAAAATTAGAGCAGAACTGAATGCAAATGGAGACCCAAAAATCTACACAAATAATTAACGAAAGTAATAGTCGGGTCTTTGAAAGGATACAAAATCAATAGACAACCAGCTAGATGAACAAAGATAAAAGAAGATCCAAAGCTGCACAATCAGAAATGACAAAGATGACATTACAACCAGTCCCCCAGAAATACAAAAGATCCTCAGAAGCTATGATGAACACCTCCATGCACACAAACGAAAATACTTAGAGGAAATGGGTAAATTCCTGGGAACCTACAACCTCCCAAGATTGAATCAGGAAAAAACTGAAACCCTGAACAGACCAATATTGAGTTCCAAAATTGAATTAAAAAAAAAAAAAAAACAAACTTTAAAATCCCCAACCAAAAAAAGCCTCACACCTGATGGATTCACAGCTGAATTCTACCAGATGTATAAAGAAGAGCCGGTGCCAATTCTGGTGAACCTAACCCAAAAAAGTCAAGTAGGTGAGACTCCTCCCTAACTCATTCTGCAATGACAGTATCGTCACGATACCAAAACCTTGCAAAGACATAGTGATAAAAGAAAACAACAGGTCAATATCCCTGATGAACATAGATGCAAACATCCTCAACCAAACACTACTGAATCCAGCAGCCCATGAAAAACTTAATTCACCATGATTAAGTAGGCTTTATTCCTGAGATGCAAGGTTGATTCAACAAATGCAAATCAATAAATGTGATTCACCATATAAACAGAATTAAAACCATAAACCATATGATTATCTCCATAGATGTGGACAAAGCTTTTGATAAAATCCAGCATCCCTTCTTGATAAAAACCTTCAGCAATCTAGACATCAAAGGAGCAAACCTCAAATTAATAAGAGCAATCTATGACAAATTTATAGCCAACACCATGCTGAATAGGAAAAAGCTGGAGCATTCCCCCTGAGAGTAATACAAGGATGCCCCCCTCTCACCACTCCTATTCGACATAGTACTGTAAGTCCTAGTCGGAGCAATCAGGCAAGAGAAAGAAAGAAAAGGCATCCAAATAGGAAGAGGAAGTCAAACTCTCTCTCTTCACTGATGATACGATTCTGTACCTAAAGAACCCTGAAGACTCTGCCAAAAGGCTGTCAGAACTGATAAATAATTTCAATTTCAGCAGAGTTTCAGGATACAAAATCAAAGTACAAAAGTTAGTAACATTTATATATACCAGTAACATTCAAGCTCAGAGCCAAATCAAGAATGCAATCTCATTTACAATAGCCATAAAAAATACTTAGGAATATATCTAACTAAGGAAGTGAATAATCTCTATGAAGAGAACTACAAAACACTGCTAAAAGAAATCAGAGATGACACAAATAAATGGAAAAACATTCCATACTCATGAATTGGAAGAATCACTATTGTTAAATGGCCACACTGACAAAGCAATTTACAGATTCAATGGTATTACTATCAAGCTACCAATGCCATTTTTTACAGAATTAGAAAAAAACTATTCTAATTCTCATACGGAACCAAGAAAGAGCCCAAATAGCAAAAGAAGTTCTAAGGAAGAAGAAAATGCTTAAGGCATCACTGACCTGACTTCATACTAAACTTTATACTAAACTTTATATGATTAGGCTACAGTAACCAAAACAATATGGAACCTGGCACAAGAGTAGATACATAGACCAGTGGAACAGAATAGCAACCTCAGAAATAAATCTGCACACCTATACCCATCTAATCTACAACAAATTAGACAAAATAAAAAATGGAGAAAGGACTCGTTATTCAGTAAATGGTGCTGGGATAACTGAACAGCCATATGCAGAAGATTGAAACTGGACCCCTCCTATTTTTTATCATATACAAAAATTAACTCAAGATGGATTAATGATTTAAATGTAAGACCTCAAACTATAAGAGTCTTAGAAGAAAACCTAGGAAATACCATTCTATATATTGGCCTTGGGAAACAATTGGAAGTCCTCAACAGCACTTGCAACAAAAAAAAATTGACAAGCGGAACTTAATCGACGCATTCTGGCTCTGGGTAAATTAACTTTCTTTGATTGTGATCTTTGGTATTATCACTAGAGGGCGCCGTGAGACAAACTACACTGTATAGTTTTTTCATTGCAGAAGGGCAACCATGTGAAATAGGGAATGATTAATACAGGGATGAGGGAATTATAACTCACAAACTAGTTAAAAATAACACCTTGCTCAGCCTGAAGGGGATGTGTCAAGACAGAGGGCAGACCCCACCTCTGGTGCTGTGGTTACAATGCTAGGAGCTAATTGCCTTTGAAGTTGGCTTGAGTTCTTTTTGATCACCAACTCAGCTCTCTCATTTTCCCTAGAATTGTTGCTCTGAATGCTCTGAATTATTCTTCAATGGCAAACACTTAATTTTTCCCAGGTAATGAGTGAATTGTACAAGGGTGGTGGAAGAAAATGCTTGAAAATGTCTTTGAGGGCTAGTTTTTAAAATCTCTAAATTGGTTTCCTAAACACAATTATTTTTGGCCTTTTAAAATAGTTTATTAATTATACATATTTAAGGAGTACATGACATATTGACATATTTATACATAGTTATTATAGTTAAGCGAATTCATCACCTCACATACTCTTTAAATACAAGTATTTCTAAATGGCATCCTCAAGAATCTCATAAGCAGAGCCATTCCCGAAGGCAGTAAGTGTTAATGTTTGAGACTCAGGCAAGAGAAAAATGTAGGCAAGGTGACGGGGCGGGGAGATAAGATTGAGGGACTTATCCAGTGAAGCCCTGCTCTGTGTCGGTCACTTTTCAGAGTGTTGAAATGCATCTACAAGAGTGCCTGTGAAACCGTCTTAAAATAGGCAATCTAATTCAGGATGGTGTTGCACTGAATGGAGATGTGGGAGATGCGTGGAGTAAGGCGGATCTGGGAGTAATCTGCATGGCTTCCGGAGGAGCCGCTGAGTCAGGGCCGTGGAAGTGTTAGAGGTGGGGCCTGAGAGTATGTGGGCATTCGCCTTGGAAGGTGCCCAGCCCACCATGACTGACTGGGGAAAGCGTGGCTTAAGTACCCAGGCATAGAAGGAAGCATTCGGAGCACTGAAAGCCATTGGTATGGCTAGAATTTAGGGCAATAAAGCTAAGAGAGAGAAAATGGCCAAAATCCCAGTCAAGGTTGCCATGTCCGTGACTTTTCTGGGGGAAACCCAAATAAGGGAGAAAGGGGATGGTAAGCAGAGGTCCCGGAAATCCCCCTCCTTTCTCAGAATACCTAATGATGATTCAGCCCTTTAATGGAACACCCGTAAAATTAGAAACTCCAAATTCTGTTGTGTGTGACTCATTCTCACGGTCACACCTGTTCTTTTCTCCTGTGTCTACTTTCACGTTGCAATAAAAGCTGCTTGAGCCTTTAACTTCATTCTGATTCATCCCTGAATTCTTTCTAGGGATGGTGTCCAGAATCTGGACACCAGCTGGGGCTGGGGTCTCACAGGTATCTGGAGACCCTCCTGAGCTCTCTGGCAACATAATCCCCCGGCTTCGTTATATTTAATTTTTTTTCCTTTTTTTTTTTTTTTAAACGGAGTTTTTGTTGCTCTTGTTGCCCTGGATGGAGTGAAATGTGCAATCTTGGCTCACCACAACCTCTGCCTCCCGGGTTTAAGCGATTCTCCTGCCTCAGCCTCCTGAGTAGCTGGGATTACAGGCACGGGTCACCATGCCTGGCTACTTTTGTATTTTTAGTAGAGACGGGGTTTCTCCATGTTGGTCATGCTGGTCTTGAACTCCCAACCTTAGGTGATCCGCCCACCTCGTCCTCCCAAAGTGCTGGGATTGCAGGCATGAGCTACCGCGGCCTATTTAAACTTTTTGGAACGAAAAAATACAAACTAAGTTGCAGATGCGCTTTCTTTATCAATGCTGGACTTCAAGCTACCTCCACCATCTGAAACATAATCTCAGGCTGGAAATAAACAGGCCATAGAGAAAGCAGGAGCATTTTTATTTAAAATGTTTAAGTATTTCACTCCATACAGAGCTGACAGAACTTTTGATTTAGTATGGTGCATAAAATAAAAATTAGCAGTTTATTAAGCTTTTCTATTTCCTCTGGCAGTATTCAATTTCTGCTAGGCTATTATTCTACACACTTCAAAAGCCATTAATGGCACCCTTTTCTAACCAAACAGGACAATGATTAATGTCACCAAGACATTTTTCTCTCCTTTTCCTTTCCATAATCTATGCCAGGTACTGTATTAAGTCACTCAATAAAAATTCTGGGGATAAACATTCTGAATTTCATTTAAAAGAAATGTGAGGAAAATGTGTGATTTAATGAGAAATTAAGAATAAAATACAAGGAAATTTTTAAAAGTCGTTTCATATTTTTCATTCCCCCCCTTGTGAATATGGGTAAAATCACCCCAGCCACCCCAACAGCCAGGATAAAACTGGAGTCATCAGCACTCAAGACCCTTTTCCAGAGTTTTCAGATGCCCCTCTCAGAGCACCTCCCATGTTCTGAGTCTGTTTCTTTACCCTCTGTGCTTTTATATCTGAACTGGTGTCTCTTACCCCAAAGGCAGTTGCCCTCAGCAACTGGCAAAGTGTTCAAGGGTCAGTGAAAGGCTAAAAGAAAATGTGTGTAGGAGGAGGCCACCCCAGGGGGGCAACTACGTCCACCAAAATAGAGAAAAAAGTCCTCTACTTAAATTTGTCATACAAAAAATATTCTTTGTCTAGAGAGTTAAGATTTCTTTAGTATAAAAACAAGCAATCTGATGAGAAAGGTGTTTCATTTTTATCTAGTACAATTTCTATACTATGAGAGTATTTGTGAATGGGGTATAAAGAAGTTAATACAATCTATTACAGATAGGAAGCAGGTATAAGAAGAGTTTTTGGGGGAAAAGATAACAACATTACATTAATAATTTTTAAATTCAAGTCATGTAAAAATGTACATTTTACATAGTGTTCATTAATAGTAATGTAAAATTCTTTCAATAAAGCCTTCTCCCTTTATCTCGTCTTGAGTTACTACTTTTATAAAACCTTTCAATAAAGCCTTCTCCCTTTATCTGGTCTTGAGTTATTACCTTTATCATAATGCTATTGTCGTGACACTAATTTTATAAGGCCTGACTATAATGTTATGATCACAGAAAGATTATAGAAAACTGTCTCTCAAAATATTGGGAAAGCTATTAGTCAAAAAATTTGTAAAGGCATTGTATATCATATTGTCATTATCACCAAAATGTATTATCTTTAGTAAAAAATTTCAGAACCTTTTCTGGGCATTTAACGAGAGAATTCCTTTTGCACAAAAGATTTAGATAAGAACTCTCTAGATGGGAACATTTGCAATATAGTTTGAAATATCCCCCACACAATTTCATAATTAAGTAGATAACGATAGTTAGATGTTTCAAAAATTGATACTACTTTCTGAAAAGCATAAAAGTTACAGTTAAAGAGCTATGTATTGTTTTCCTTGTTTCTAATTCTAGAAGTTCATGAAACAAAGAAACCAAGTTTATAAACTGGTTCTAATCTATATTCCTTTATTTATTTATTTATTTTTGAGATGGAGTTTCGCTCTTGTTACCCAGGCTGGAGTGCAATGGCGTGATCTCGGCTCACTGCAACCTCCGCCTCCTGGGTTCAGGCAATTCTCCTGCCTCAGCCTCCCGAGTAGCTGGGACTACAGGCGTGCGTCACCATGCCCAGCTAATTTTTGTGTTTTTAGTAGAGACGGGGTTTCACCATGTTGACCAGGATGGTCTCTATCTCTTGACGTCATGATCCACCCACCTCTGCCTCCCAAAGTGACGGGATTATAGGCGTGAGCCACTGTGCCCAGCCTATATTCCTTTTTTCAAATAAATTTTCTGAAATCTTTCATGGAAACAAAGATTTTTATTCCTATGTAAAAAAATTCGTTGTAATGCCGATAGAATAATATTTTTACTTAATATTTTGCCAGTAGAATTTTCACATATTATGTGACAGTACCATTTTCTTCAGGTATGTATTTAAGATTCTGTCCTGAAAAGTTAATAACATGGAATGTATTTAAAATTTTAATTTTCTAAAAGAGGAAAATGGAAAGCTTAAGGAGAAATCTACTAAAGTGAAAAAAGTGAACTCTTATAAAGGGTAGAGTTTTGCTAATAATTAGAAAATAATGCATTTGTTGCAAAATATGAATTGAATTGTGTAACATTTGTAACTAGTAAAACAGTACTTCTGAAAGATGTATATTCCATAGCCCAATATTAATTGTACTTTTTATCAGACTAATGTCAAGAGCATTATACATATATATTCTCTTTTATCTAAACTTAAAATAAGTAGGAATTTTATTTTATTTATGTAGTTAATTTTTCTATTTAGGCAATCCTCAAGTTAGGCTTTGTCTCTAGAAGTATGAAAGATCATATTTTATGAGTGATATATCATTTCCACGATAATTTCTCTTGCTTAACTTAAACATTATGAATATTTGGCTTAATTCAGATGCAGCAAGAGTTGATAGAAAATATGACTAGAGAAGTAGAAGAAGGTATATTGCCAAAATGTATTAATTAAATTTAGATTAATTAGTTGATTCTTGAAATAAACTATAAACTGCAAGTAGCTTTCTTCTCCATTGTTTGGTTTATAGATACCACAGTAAGTATTTTTTCTTATACACATTTAATGAAAGATAGGAACACATAAATACTCATAATGAAGAGTTATACTTATGCTTCATTAATTCATGTTCCATAGCTTTAAAAAAATCTCACGATGTTTAAGTATCACTTTTGTTCTGACTCTACACTGTCTTCATCTCTGCCCTCCCTATGGAACTGTCAGCTAGCACACTGAAACTGCACTCAAGAAATGAAGTCATCATCAACTTCTCAAAGTCCTGGTAGTAATTTAAGGTCAAAAGACCAGGGTCATCTAGTAATACTTAGCCAAGCAATTAGAGTTCAAAAACAGTTACTTGGCAGGTGATGTTTTAGATCTCAGTTATTTACTTTGTCATTGATTTACTTTTGAACTAGGAAATGTTCTAAGTTGCTTGGCATGCAATGAAAACATGTACATCAATTTGGTTCTTGTCAGGTTATTTTGCCTTGTCTCTTACTACGTACCCTTCTCTCCCCTTTGCTCTAGCATCCATCCAAACTAGACTACACAGAATTACACAGTGCTCTTTCTCATCTCTTGCGCTTTCTTCTTCCTTTTCCTTGTCCTTTAGGTATCAACCTACATATTACCTCCACCGAAAAGCCTGCAATAATGACACAAAACTGGGATAGGTTTCCATTCTGTGTGTTCCAATAGTGTCCTGTTACATACTTGTCATGGTATCTTATGATTCTGTAAAGAAATTGCCTGTTTGTTTTTTCAGGTTGCAGCATACGAGTTTTGAGGAGTGAACTGATCATCTTTGTCTTGTAATTCTAGTGCTTATTGTCACATAGTTGCTGAATGCAGGAATGAAGAGGGAGAAAACCAGAAGCTCTGATACTTAACCACAGTGATAATTCATTCAGTGCACAACTATAGGCAGATTATATTTAATATTAAATAGTAATTTTGTACTGTGGTCATACATACATATTTTTCCTTCTTATTAACATAAAGTTCTCAACTCTTTTTTACTGACTTACACTTAGTTAACTATGAAATATTTTAAGTAAAGAGCATCATTCTTTCATTTTCTTTCCAGGTGCTGCTGAATTTGAATCTGAGTCCTCTATATGGAATCTGTCCTCTTCTGTGGGATCTACTGATGAGTTAAGTCTAAATAAAGTTGTATTTGAAAATCATCATGAGAATATGTGCTGATTTTAAGAAAAATTCTACAATCCATTCAGATCCATGGATTGCATTTAGTTCTTGTGTCTCTTAGACTTTGTCTGGAGAAGTTCCTCCGGTTTCCCTTGACCTTATGACCTTGAATCTTTCAAAGAGTAAAGTCCAGTAATGTAGAAGTTTGTCAACTGCGATTTTTCTGATGTTTCATTGTGACTAGATTTAGATCATAGTTTTTTAAAAATTCAACTTTTACTTACAGGGAGTACATGTGCAGCTTTGTTACATGGGTGTATTGTGTCATGCTGAGGTCTGGGGTACAAAGAGATTTTACATTTTTGGCCAGGTGTGTTCTGTACAGAAGTGACCCTGTAATTGTCTCATTGCATTGTATCATGTGACCTACAATGTGTACGTACTTAATGCCACTGAATTGTACATCTATCGCCAAAATAAAAGTCTGTACTAAAATACACACTATACAGCACTATAAATAAATCACAAGATAATTTTAAATACCTTAAAATCACCCACAGACGGTAATAAAAATGAAATGGAAGGAAAAATACCAGAAAGGACAAACAGGAAACAAAATGAGACAAAAATAGCAGACTTAAGTCCTAACATCAAGACAGTGATTTACAAGTGAATTTTAAAACAATCTAATGATACGAAACTCAATGAATGGAAAATTACTTCCAAAATAATGATTCGGGTAGCTTAAAAGTTAAAGAATGGAAAAAAGATATGTCATAGAAGCATTAATAAATAGAAACCGGGAGTAACTATATTAATGTCAGATAAAGACATCTGACCAATGAAAGTTGTAGACAGAGAATAATAATATGCAATGATGAAAAGATTATTTCACTAAAATGTATAGTTATCACAATTCTGTATGCGCTAAACAGCAGAGCCACCATAAATGTAAAGGAAAAAATAATAAAATTGAGAAAAAAATAGTCAAAGCCACAAACTGGAGACTTCAGCACTCCCTCTCAACAGCGGAAGAAAATCAGCAAGGATATAGAAGAACTCAACAACCCCATCAACCAACAGTATTTAATCGATATATATAGAACATTCCAATTTATAACAGCTGAATACACAAAAATAGAATAAGATAGACAACATCTGGGGCCATACAGAAAACCTCCCCAAAGATTTAAAAAAACAAAATCATACAGAGAATATTCTCTACTACTATAGAATCAAACTGGAAAATAATAGAAAAATGAGATAAGAATTTCTAAACACGTAGTGTGGATATTACCTTCTATTGCAAGAGGGAACTTTTGGATGTGATTAGTTTAATGATCTTCAAATGAAGGCGTTTTCTTCTGGTTTATACAATTGGACTGTAAGTGTGACCATAGATGTCCTTATAAAAGGAGAGAGAGGTAGAGCTAACCACGGAAAAGAAAAGAGCAATATGAGGACAGAAGCAGAATTTGAAATTATGTGGCCACGATCAAAATAATAATAATAATAATGTGATCAATAACACCAGAAATTATAAGAGGAAAAAACCAAATTCTCCCCTGGAGCCTCCAGAGAGATCCAGGTTTACTAACACCTTAACTTCAGCCCCAAAACTCAGTTTGGACTTCTGACCGTACAACAAATTTCTATTGTAAGCCACTAAAAACACTCCAATTCCAAAACATCATAGCTGCATAATTCTGTTCTGCAAAGGTTAAAGCTTTCAGTGTAGCACATCCATATTTCAGGTGTTGTCAATGTGATAGAATTAAGAGGTAGGGTCTTTAATAGGTGATTAGGCCAGGAGAAGCCCTACCTGGTGAACGGAATCAGGTGTCCTTATAAAGGGCTTGGGGGAGGAAGGTCATTCCTTCTTATCCTGTGTCTCCCTCCAAAGGAATCATCTTGGAAGCAGAGAATGGCCCTCACCAGTGAGCACCTGGATCTCAGGACGTTCCAGCCTCCAGCACTGTGAGAAAATAAATTTCTGTTCTTTGTAAATTATTTAGTGTCAGGTAGTTTTGTTATAGCAGCACAAAACAGACAAAGACATGTTCTGTAACATTCTTGAAATGATCCTGTTAGAGAAATGAAGAACAGATGAATAGTTTTGAGGGGCTGAGTATGGCCAATGGGAGCATGAAGGCAGTAGATGTGCCTACAGAAAGGCAAAATGAAAGATCTTTGCAATAATGAAGATGCTTGGTTTCATTCCTACGTCACTATGCCTTTGGAGAGGACCCTTCCCAGCCACATGTCAACAAGCACATGTGGACACAGAGCTCAGGATGCCTCAGAGACAAAGGAATGCCACAGAAGGACACTGTCAGAGGGCAAGTGTTCATTCATGCCTTTGTGTCACTGCAGTTATGTCCTTAGAGATTTGTTTTGCTCAAGGATTTTCAAGGGGTGTTTTGTTTTCATCTGAGTTACAAACACATTCACAAAGATACATGCATTCCCAGCCTGTGAGCTTTTCGACCAAAAAAAAGAAGACCTTTTAAAAAATATGTTTTTACATATTCCAATTCCTTGGGCCAAGAAAAGTGACACAGAACTATGCACAAGTTAGGGGTGACAGGGCAGGAGGAACATTTCAGAGGAAGCTTAAGGCTGTCTGCTCACTTTCTTCTGGGCCATTTTCTGAATGGGCTGGAGCAGCTGACGGTGCTTGGACACTATTTTAGGAGACAGCAGGGGTCCCTGCTTAAAAGGTCAGAAATGGGAGCTGGCTACTCTCAGCCTGGATTTGGCTAAATTGGCCTCCGGAGCATACAGTGACTCTCTGACAGCCTGGCTCCTCCTACTTGCTCCTTCAGAGAGACTATTTTCTTTATAAAGAGTAGAGAATGAGGAAAAGAGACCCACTAGTCTCAGCTGCGAATGAGTGTTTCCAGGCTACTGCTTGCCGCTGTGTCTGAGCAGGACACTCCCATGACTGCTTGGGTTTCCTCCATAGTCTTTACTTTTTAAGCGGCTCCCTCCCTTGACAGAAGAAAACCATCTCTCCCTTCAATTTCAGGGAAAGCAGCATGTGTCTTTTCATGGGGAAGATATTCTTTTGCAAGTGAAGTGGAATCGGGTTGAGAAAACTGGGAAAATCATGATTTCACACCACTCAAATGCCTCTGCTGAAGGGGAGGACAGAGAGCGAAGTGGAGTTGAGCAGAGGCCACTGGCACCTGTGAACGGTCTCCAGGTGCTCAAGCAAGGGGGTGAATGATAGTGCCATAGCCTCATGCACCACATTTTTTTGATGCTGTTGTGGTCATGAGATGGGAGAGTTCCCGTGACCTCCTCATGAGACTTGTGACAGGGGTGTGGCCCTTTTACTTCCCTACTGTGTGCTCAAACCCCTTGTGGGAGGGGGGGAGCATGCAGGTGAGTGGGTGCAGGAGCCAGGGTGAGCGCTTTTGGGCTTTGGCCCGAGGGCAGCATCTGGGGGTGTGTTACAATTAAGCTCTTTTAGCTTTGCCATCTGTGGACAGCTTAAGTATTAAACAGCTCAGTCAAGAGTCAATGTGACGGCCGTTTTGGGTTCCTGCACCCAATGCATCCTGAATTTTTGTCTGGTGTCCAGGGAGAACCAGGTCACATGACAGGTTTGAAAGATGATAAATACGGAGGATTTTATTAAGTGGTGGAAGTGGCTCTCAGCGGATGGGGAGCTGGTAAGGGGATGGAGTGAAAAGAAGGTGATCTTTCCCTGAAGCCTGGCCATCTTGAGCTGGGCTCCTCTGAAGTCATGCCATGTGAAGTTAAGCTGAGTCTATCCATAGTCTCAGATGCTCAGTTACTTCTTCCTTTCTTGACGTTCAGCTGCTTGTCTCTCTGCCAGCTGACATCTGAGGTTTATGTGGGCACAGGATAGGGGGGCCGGGTTGGCCAAAAACATAACATTTGGGTGGGAAAACAGAGATAACTGTCCTCATTTAGGGCTTCAGTTTCTAGGCTTGAGGGTGTAGCACTTGCTGGGGAATTGCCCTCTTCTACCCAGTATTTTCCTGTCTCTTGTCTGTATCACTCACAGGTTTAGGAGAACTAGGAGTTATTGCCAGAGCCCTTCACAAATTTAAACAATGTCAGAATGTCCAGGCTGGACAAATGCAGAGGTTGGCATCTGAAAATGAGACTAGGTGAGAAGGAAAATAAAATCTCGGCACCCCAATTCACCATGACAAAGGAAAATACTTGGAAGCTGAGTTATGCAAGAAATTGCCTTTCCTCTTGTTCCTGAGCAGATAGCTGCAGATGAAAGGCCAGATAACTCCACAGGTTGCTACTCTATGTTCATTTTATCTTATGTAGCATCAATGTGGTAAGTGTAAGACAAATACATCATTGACTATTCCATCACCAACTTCTTTTCTCCTGCAACATGTGCATTCAATAATGTGACCATATCCTCCCTCTTTTCCCTCAAGCTTGCTCTTCCCTTTTAAATACTGAAGCCCTCAAAATCATCTTTGCAAAGAATGCACAGATCACACATTGTTCCTGTGGCTTTGTGTCCCTTTTTTCCAGGCGTGTTCTTAATCTTGGCTAAATAAACCTTTAAATTGATTGAGACTTGTCTCAGATACCTTTTGGTTGGGGAAGGTAGGAGACAGATGTGGACAGTGCAGTGTCTCAGCTCTGCAACCACTTCATAATGGGGAGGACAAGCCATGTGACTCATCTCAGTTCAACTGGCATCTGGAGACTGGTTCTTTGTAAAATCTTTTTATTCAGAAAGTGACTATAATACTATCTACGATGAAGCTCTTCTCCCCACTTCCCCCAGCCAGGCAGGCTCTTTTCCCCTTCTCCAGCAGCACTCATGGCATATCCCTACATGTGGCTATACTGTGGTTAAGGGATTTCAAGCTTGGATTGGCAACCATGAGACTGTGGGCCTACTGAGGACAGGGGCTACTGTGACCCAGCTCTTAGCCTGTTACCTAACACATAAGAATCCTCTATAGATGTTGGCCAACTTGAATTACACCAAATGGAACCAGTCGCAGAAGGGGCCAGTGGAATTCGGTGGGGGCGGCGTTGTGAGTAGCTTCTCCTGGCCCAGGGATGGACACTGAGCTCCCACTCTGGCTCCAAGGAGTTGTGAACCTATGGTCTGGGATTGTGCAAGTGGCAGGTGTCATCTTGGAGGCCTTGACCTTCTGTTATGGCAGATGCTCAAGGACTTTTTGCATCTAATTTTGGTCCTGTTTTGGGGTCCTCTTTCATCTCTTCCCCAGGCAGCTAAAAGATAGCGTTCTAGCACATGTTCTTGTCAGATTCCTCACCTCTCCTAATAAGGTTTCTTCCCACCTTGTCCCCATAGAATTTCTCACTTAGCCATTGAAGGAGATACAAATAACCAGGTAGGAAGCACTTTGGGTATCTGTCCGGTGGGCAACACAATCTCACTGCTGCTGAGCAGGCTAAGAAATTGCTCAGGTTGTGTATCGATTGCCAGCTATAAACAGAAGGTTTTGGGCTCCCCTCATTTGGTTTTCTGATAACCTCACTCCAGAAATATGCTTTCAGCTTGCAATGAGAAATGGACAAACGAAATAGACCATTTATTGGTGTTTCCTCATGTAGTTGTAGCTGAGAACACAGAATGTCCTCAGTAAAGATAGTCCATGGAGAAATCTCTCTGATCAGCATCCTAGGCATTGCTGCTTGTTGTAATTGTTTGTTTAGTGACATTTCTGAACTAATTCTGTACAGTTTTTGTTCAGCCACTGTAGTCTTTACTCAGTTTCATTGTTAGCTAGCGATTGTACAGATTGTTCTTTAAACTTGAGACCGATTAATATTTCAGTCTTTGCTGAAAGATTATGCATGTGTTGGAGCATGCCTTCAACACTCAACCAAGCAATTTAAAACTCTTAGTCTTCACTTTCCCTCCATAGAGCTTCAAACTCAACCAGAAGTAAGAGACTAAGGCCTTCTCATGTATTTTCCTGTGTATGTGCATAGTGCTACACATATGTATGAACGTCTATATTCCTGTGAATATGTCTGAGATTTTAGAAGTCTCTATAAACATCTCACTTTTCAGCATTTTCTTTAAAGCTTTCTGGTTAATGTGTTGTTTGATCCAACTGTTATTCATCACATCTAGCAGATACAACATTTTAAACACTTGCCTATACATGTTTTTGTTTGTTTGTTTTTTTACAATTTCCTCCCATCATCCCTCTCTGTATAGGTTTTTGGTACTGCGTGAGCTTTAAGTAAAGTTACATAAAGAGAAGTATTTCCAGTCTAGTCATAGGATAGCACCAGACAGGTCAAATTAATGCCAATTATTTGGGAATTAGTCTTTAAAAGCACTCAAGCTCTGCTCTATTCTGCTGTTTTTTCTGTAACAGGAATGCTGTATTCTTCAAGACTACCACTGAGCTAGGGGAAAGGGGAATGCAAATTAAAACACAATAAAATGTGCTGTTCTTGTGGAGAGCTAGCCTTTTCTTTAGTTTTTGAATGCATGCTTCCAGCTTTCTAGAAGCCTTTGGTTAATTTCCAAAGTTCTGAAAAAGCTGATTCTATCATATTATTTGTCAGATATTTGTTGCTTTTATGGAGAGGTGAATTTTCAAAATTTCTTACTCCACTATTTTTACTAATGTCACCCCACTCTGGTTGGTTTAATAGAAATAACATAACTTAATAACTCAATATGCCATATATAATGGATCCTTAAAAGTAATTGATGTATAGAGTTGTTCCACATGGTAAGATACTAAGACCAAGATATGAGAAAAACATTAGAATAAAAATATTGTTATATTAAAATGGTTTCAAATGTTAAAAGATAATTGTTAAAAGGAAAAATTATTTGTTGTGGTTAAGATTACTGGAGTCCAATATGTTTAACGATGGTGGATAGAGATAGACTAAAATTTATCATGGCTCCATTTACTAAAGGATTTGACATTTATCCAAACTGAGAAGTGGCTAACACAGAAAAAAGAGAGGTGATCTTGGAAAGAAGAAACCATGAGGACCAGCCTTATTCCCTTACAGGTGGCCAATGTTCTGTCCTCCTTAGTCATGAATCAATATTCCAGTGATTCCTGAAATGAGTTCCTCATCATTTTAGTACCTTCCCTCCTTGGGACCCAGACACATGTCACTTTCTCTCCACTGCCTACAATGCTGTACCAGCTTTGTTTCAGTTTTCAGATTACACTTACTTCAGGGGATGACAATGGATTAAGTCTGTACATCTATGATGATCAATAAATAAAGAATGGTATCAGTTCAGAGACAGAACAATTAAAGTGATTGGGAAGATGGAGTCAGTCCTAAATTTAATACATAGAATTTGTTTAACAGGTATTGAAGGACTGGCAAGGGGAAAAGAAAACACCAAAATAAGCAAAAAATAATCTAAAGTTTCTTCTCTCTATTAGAAACAGGGCTACTGTAAGAGTTAAAGAAAGCAGAAAGAAACATTAAAAGTGGCTCAACGGTCAAAGACAGGTTTCTTTTGGAGAATAAACCTGAGAGGGGCTTCTGGCTTTTGGTCAGGAGCACTCTCTCTTACAGACTAAGAGTATTTATTGGTTTTAGGGTGAGACCATGAAGGCTTATCACAGGCTTGGAATGTTTCTGTGTGGGAGAAAAGTTTATGGCAGGGTTGGAATGTCTCTGGCCAGAGGGGAGGTTATCCTGGGGCTAACATCTCTCTGGCCAGAGGGGAGTTATCTCGGGGCTGGCATGTCTCTGGTAGAAGAGGGGTTTATCTTAGGGTTGGAATGTTTTTGGTCGGTGATGTCATTTGTGGTTAATGGTCATGCAGACCTTAGCCATTAGGCTGATGCCTTTGGATTTAGGCAGTTTTTGATCAAGAGGAACTTTAAAATGGCAGTGCTTGTCCAAGACGGTGATGCTCCTGCTCTGTTAGCTACTTCTTAGGATCATCATAAAGATTCAATCAGATAACATGTAAAGCAACTAGCAATGAGATATCACAAAAATATTGACCAATAAAGGACCATTTTCTCTCTTCCCAGAATGACTAGATTCTCATAAATGTATTACTAATTGTTTCTAAATATAGAATACAGTGTCTCACCTAGTCTCCCTGAGGGACTATGTTAACTTCTTTTCCCCGGGTCCACAGGTGGCGTGATTTCAAAGGCAAGAACTTCCCAGTGCCATAACTCCATCCACCTCCCCATCCTGGAACCTAAGAGTTCTTTGTCTAACTTTCCAGGCAGGGGCTAGGTAAAATTCCAGGTGAGCTTCCTTTATTCAGAAAGCCCGCCAAAAGCCCAGGAAGGAGGGGCTCTGATGCAGGCCCAAGCAACAAATCTGGGATCAGAGTCAAAGATTAATCACTCCAAAGGAAGTTTAAAAGAACTCCTCTCATTGGACAAGAACATGAATGGGGTGGGAATAACTTCAAAGTTAAAACTCCACTGCCCCTTACCTGTGTGGAGGACTTCTTCTCCCAATACCCTCCCACTATAACGTGGGAACTCTCTTTCCCTCTCTACCTATGTGGATTTCCCTCTCTGGGATCCCCTCCCACAACAGCGTGGGAGCTCTCTCTACTTCTCTCTTTCTCTGCCTAATAAATCACTCTCTGCAAAACTCTTTGGGTCAGTGATATGTATACAAATGGTAAGCCCGCAGCACCTCCAGGGCCTCTTCCCCCATTCCTGGGGCAGGGGGAAGCCAAGAACCTGGAACTCCTGGTTACATCCCTACCCTGGGCTGCTCCAGCCAAGAGCCATTCTTCTGGTATGATAAATGCTGCCTTTGTTTACCACTGTGCTCACTAAGCCATGGTATTCTGTAGACTTCCACTTCCATTGCTATTATATTGTGGTGACAGTACCAAGTCTTCAGAGATGCAGGCGAGTATTCGGTGAGGTAGGTGCTGAGATCTCTTACTTAGAGGGCTGGTTGATGTCACTAGATCTCAATTTGCTCCTTAATTTTCTCCCCCTCTCTGTTGTGTATGCTTTTATTGGAGAAAGAATTGTAGAGCCAGTAGACATGAGTACATGGTGAGTCTGATATCAGTTAGGTTCATATGTAGGTTTTTGTTCATATTTTAATTACTTTCACAACAAAATCATCTCTAGGGCCACACATCTCCTAAGTCTAATGAGATTTTATTCAGTTCTATCTAAAAAGGAACTTTGCCTCAGTGTTGTTCATTTGCTGCCTGTACTTATAACACATAATCTTTCAATAATTCTAGGAAAGTATTAATAGTTGAATAATATCCATTACTATTTTAAAGCCTCAGCTCATGTTGATCAATTCTTATTTCAGCTTTCTTTCTCTTTCTTCCTTCCTTCTTTTTCTTTCTTTTTCTTTCTTTCTTTTTCTTTCTTATTTTTCTTTCTCTCTCTTCCTTCCTTCCTTCTCTTTCTCTCTTTCTTTCTTCTTTCTTACTTTCCTCTTTTCTTTTTTTCTTTCTTTTTCTCGCTCTGTCACCAGGCTGGAGTGCACTGGCACAATCTCGAGTCACTGCAAGCTCCTGCCTCAGCCTCCCGAGTAGCTGGGACTACAGGTACATGCCATCCCACCCAGCTAATTTTTGTAGTTTTAGTAGAGACGGGGTTTTACCATGTTGGCCAGCATGATTTCAATCTCTTGAAACAACAGATGCTGCCACTAACTTTGGCCAAAATTTTCCTGTCTTAGTGATAGAAAGACTTCCTTTCTTAGTGATAGAAAGAGCCCTCACCCAAAACACGGGGCTCACCTAAGAAACCTGATTTGAGACATTGGGCTAAACTTTTAAAGATTACTCTTCCATAGACATCAATTCTTTGGTCTTTAGAGATGACTGTTTTATCATATTTTGTACACCAATTACTTTGGGTTTATAAACCCTTGCTTCACAAAAAATTTGTGTCTTCTGCCTGTGATTTTGTATTTTGTGTAGTGCACAAAGATTCAAGACAGAGGATGCACATAAGGACTGAAATAAAAACTTTGAGGCATGTGCTGAAGTGTACATGTTTTGGCTGGTAAGAGTCAATTGTTAAATTATAAGGAATTTTTCCAACTAGCTGATGTCACATCGATAACTTGGAATTGATGACGATGGGAGCATTTTCACTAGGAAGTCAGCAAAAGCTGATGTTGGACTCTGCTTTCTTCAAAGAGCTGATTGTTAAAATATCCCAGCACAACACTGGCTTGACTTACCACACATGCATTTCCTGTGAAGAGTCCTCTTCCACTTTCTAAGTGTATTCACTGTGTTTCTGACCCTCTGATATCCAGGGCCTTTCTGACCCAGGAGATACTGCCTCTCCCAGGGCTAGCCAATTCCTAGAGACAGTAGATGACTAGTCTGCGGGTATGGCTTTCACATGCAAATCGACCCATCTACAGCTCACACTCTTGGCCATTACACACATGTCCTAATCACCCCAGAACTAGGTACCAAACAACTAGAGACAGTCTCTATGCTCTAGAGACTGCTGAAATTACTCAAACTAGCCAGTCCTAAACCTGTTTATCTTGCCTCATGATTCCTGCCTCAGATACCATAATGAAAGGGTTACCCATGTTTTCCCCTAGTTTCCTCTGCCTCCTGACCAGCCCTGGTACTTCTCCATGTGGCCCTCCATAGTGTGGTGTGCCTCTTCCTCTTGTGATCTGTGAGTATAACATGCTATGTGTGTGTTTTTTGTTTGTTTGTTTGTTTTGAGATGGAGTCTTGCTCTGTAGCCCAGGCTGGAGTGCAGTGGCATGATCTCGGCTCACTGCAACCTCTGCCTCCTGGGTCCCAGTTCAAGCAATTCTCCTACCTCAGCCTCCCAAGTAGCTGAGAATACAGGCACAAGCCACCATACCCAGCTAATTTTTGTACTTCTTAGTAGGGACGGGGTTTCACCATGTTGGCCAGTCTGGTCTTGAACTTGTGACCTGGTGATCTGCTTGCCTCGGCCTCCCAAAGTGCTGGGATTACAGGCATGAGCCACCGTGCCTGGCCATATGCTGTGCTTTTAATGGCAATCTTCTCCTCATCTGTTGGCATTGTCATACCCATAAAATAATACAATCCACATTTAAAAACACCAAATTATGAGCCTGGGGTCTTCATCTCCATGGAGGGGCTACTTTTTCCCAATTATCCACACAGACTAGGAACCTATTTTAATGTACACACAAGTGTCTGCAAAAATAACACAGTATGTGGACTATACCAACAGAAAATCATAATGTTATTAAGAAAGCTTCATTGATTCTGGTCACTGCCTTTGGGGTCTTCTCTTATGACACTAGGAAATACCAGTACTTCCCAATTTAGTGGTCTCTCTTTAAGCCAAGTGGTGGCAGTGGTGGTGTGGAGGGACACGGGAGTCCTGTCCTCATCAAACACGTTTGAATCACATCAGGCCGTAGTTATGGTATGTTCTCATGCAGCCTAGATGTTTATAACTCACTGTCTTCTGAATGGTATCAACTCTATGGAACGCTTGGGCAAATACGTTCACCTCTTTTCTCCATACAGCCCTTTCAAACGTTCTTCCCTGATAGCTACCATGAATGCTTCTGACCTGCCCCAATTTCCTTTAGATTTAATCATGCACTATTCGATAACCTTCTCCACCATGCCTTTGCCACTTTGCAGTTAGTCCCATTTAAATTACTAGGATGCCATCTTAACATCCTGGAATGCTCTTCAGGCTGTTGGGAATAAGACTTTCAAAGATTACTGTCAAAGTTTTTAGGGGGAAGTTTACTGGCTTGGTTGAAAGGTAGGGAGGAATCAACAGAGTTTAGTCCCAGATCACCCTGCCTCTGTTCCTGATGCGTCTGTTTTCCCAGTCAGGTCCCAGATCACCCTGCCTCTGTTCCTGATGCATCTGTTTTCCCAGTCAGGTCCCAGATCACCCTGCCTCTGTTCCTGATGCGTCTGTTTTGCCAGTCAGGTCCCAGACCACCCTGCCTCTGTTCCTGATGCATCTGTTTTCCCAGTCAGGTCCCAGATCACCCTGCCTCTGTTCCTGATGAGTCTGTTTTCCCAGTCAGGTCCCAGATCACCCTGCCTCTGTTCCTGATGAGTCTGTTTTCCCAGTCAGGTCCCAGATCACCCTGCCTCTGTTCCTGATGAGTCTGTTTTCCCAGTCAGGTCTACCTTGACCAAGTCTGGTTTGTGGGTTTTCCCTTACATTGGGTGCCTCTGAGTGTGGCTTTTTCTCTCACTGACAATATCCTTTAGGGACTGAGTCATGAATCTTTCCTTCTTTGGTTCCCTTCCTCAGACTTCCTGAAGGCCAGGACCTGTCCCTAGCAGTTTGGACATTTCTTTACAGGCTAATCACCCCAGAACTAGGTATCAGACAACTAGAGCCTGTCCCTATGCCCTAGGGACTGCTGAAAGTATTCAAAGTAGCCAGTCCTAAACTAGTTTACCCTGCCTCATGACTCCTGCCTCAGACACCACGATGAAAGATTTACCCATGTTTTTTCCTTCCATGATCAAGATTGGTTGAGCTGTACTTTTCTGTTACTGGTCACAAGCTTTCTCTTATAGCCATTTTCTCTCCCCCAGTCTTGGAAGTGCTGGAAGATCTTCGACATAGCAGTTATTTTTCTTCCACGTCACCTTCTTTTTTGTAGTTTGTCTTTTTCTTGGGATATCCTTCAAAGTCTTAAACAAGCTGTCTTTGCATTTCTTTTTGGTATTAAATAGTGGTGGCCCCATGTTAACAATCTGACCTTATAACAAATCGATTGATCATTAGCTTAGGTGACCAGACCACGTCGGCAGTAAAGACCAGATTAGTTAATTCATCCTCATCAGTGCACTAGGCAGGATTTCCTAACCATAGCAGGGTCTAGTCACACTGCTTCCTGGGACAAAGAATTAGTTAGTCCAAATATGTTGTTTCCCTTAAATATACATTGTCCCTGTACATACTGTCTTTATAACTAGTAGGCAGGCACCAGGACCCTGCAGGTGGATTCTACTGAGGAGAGACAAAGTTTTACTATCAGTCTGAGTGGCAGCAGGAGCACAGGTCCCAGTCTGGATAACGGCATAAGTTCAAGGCTTCAGGTCGAGAATGAAAATAACTGACATTTATCGCAGACTACAGGAATCTGCGATTTTAGCATAAAAATAAGTTATAGAACACACCAGAATAACTTGGTCATTTGAACACATTTATATTCATATGGGCTTTATTTATATTAAACACCTGATATATTTTGAAGGAAAGCAAGTATATACTTATGAAACACAAGTGGCAGCAAGACTTATTTTAGACATGAATTTATGACTGAATGGCTCCAAATTGTTTGCAAAAGTAGATTCCCAGGAATAAACGTCAATATCCACCAATATGTTGTAACTTAGTAAATATATGATAAAACTAGACCCTGTTAGTTTTTGAAAAATTCTCATGGGAAAATAAGTAATGCTATGAAGTTCTGCAAATAATTCCATTACACACAGGTATGTCACTCAGAGGCTAGAGAAATATAAATTTACTTAGTGTTAGGGAGGGCACTTGGGAAGGAAGCAGGCACGTAATACAATTATAAAACATATCTTGCCAGGCCAGGTGTAGTGGCTTACAGCTGCAATCCCAGTGCTTTGGGAGGCCGAGGCAGGCAGATCACCTGAGGTCGGGAGTTCAAGACCAGCCTGACCAACATGGAGAAACCCCGTGTCTACTAAAAATACAAAAATTAGCCAGTCGTGGTGGCAGGTGCCTGTAATCCCAGCTACTCGAGAAGCTGAAGCAGGAAAATTGCTTGAACCTGGGAGGCGGAGGTTGCGGTTAGCCAAGATCACCCCACTGCACTCCAGCCTGGGCAGCAAGGGTAAAATGCTATCCACCCCCCGCCCCAAAAAAATCTGGCCAACAATTCGAATTCCTGAACTCACAATGAAAGACTAACTTGTACTGCTCTTTGTAATGTATATAAATTTAGCTTTTACAGAAATTTTTTTTCTTCCTCAGTATTGCCTTTCTCTATTTTAAGTGATCTTTATTGTAATGCTCTTTATTTTTAATGCTAGTTTTTAAAAATTTACATTCTTATTTTTTTTCTTTCTTGAGGTGCAATATTGACAATTCTTATCTGAGAGGATGATCCAAACATTGGGAAAAATAAATATAGTAGAAATTCACTTAAACTCTGACAATCATGTAATCAGTGTAGGCAACATTTGGCATAGTAAAAGGACAGTGTGCATCTAAAAATTATAATTTTAAAAACTTCAATGCTGTTAACATTTTAACAATTTATTTCAGTTATTTAGTTCATTTTAAGGTATTCAGTCATCCAAAACAACTACATATATGTGATCTTTGACTTTTTGTTCTTAATTAAATCATGAAAGGAATTTTTTTTACATCTTAAATGTCAGCATTGAACCTCCACTGAGAGAAAAATCAAGGCACAGATTGTCATCATTTTATTCAGTATGATGCTTTTGATCTTTTTCAGGAAGTTCTTTTTCTTTCATGTGAAAGTCTTAAAATTTTACACATAAGGGATACTGCATAAATGCTGTGCGGACTAACCCGCTTTCTGATGAATGAGGACATTTATTACATATTGAAAATGGTCATGGTTTTGAAATGAAAGGGGGTGCATTATTGGAAGAATGAAAAATACATCTCAGAGAAAGAAAAATAGTTCAACAACTTAAAAGAAAGAAAGAAAAAAAGCAAAAGTAGGTGTCATGGTTGAGCATCTTTGGTGTTATTCTTTAACAAAACAAAATATTGAAAAAACACAAAGCAAACAAATATCGGGGGAAAGAAATTAAATGTGCTTGAAAGATAGGGAAGAAAGATACTGAGCGTCTAAGGAGCTATGATTGCTGTTTAAAAGTTTGCAAATTTAGTATTCTGACTTTTCTCCTAATAAAATACAATAAAAGAGCAACATTAGTATATTTTATCAACTTTAATTCACGAGTCAGTTTTCTTTCCTTACTGAGAAGTTTTTGATGTACTCTTCCTGGTGGAAACTATAGAAAAATATCATGTCCTTCTATTTTAAAGTGTCTTATAAAAATCAAAATAGTTACCAAAATCTCAAGGCATTTTGTTTCTTAGTATCAAAATCTATGGAAAAGGGGGAGAAATAAACATTAAGGGATAATTTGAACCTATATATAATGTTTCCTTAAACATTATATGTTATGACCGTGCAATACTGCAATCAATTCTAGGAAAATGCCCCCAGGAAATATATTAACCTCTGAGGTGATAGTAAGGATGCTCCCATGATAGTGTTTTCAAAAACGAGCTTTCTGTTCACCTTTTCATAAAACTTCATATGAACTATTTCAGTTAAAACTATGCCTTTAGTGTTATCTCTTTCCTAGAAATTAGATGTTTGGTTATTTTTATATCTATGTGTGTATATGTGTGGCTGTGATAGCAATGGTATTTATAGTTTCCTCCTAAATTACATATTTCTGAACCTTGGTAAACTGAACTGGTTGAACATTTGGGTCCCATTTATTTGCCATACACTTAGTGAAGACACTTGTTTTCATCCTTTTCTTACTGCTGTCATGTCTAGAAACACAAGTTTCAAAGAATGGTAATGTGCTTGTTTTCTGATTAATGCAATGATAAAAATTTCAAATTTGTAAAACATCTACATTTTTAAACATTTTTTTCTTTACTTATTAAAGGACTGAATTGGCTTTCAAGTCAATACTAAATAAGTGTTTTCAAAAAGCAGAAATAAAATTTCCAACTTTTAAAATCTAAATGTCATTATATTTAGCTCTATTATTGGTATTTTAATAATTTTCAACCTGGGACTATTTTAACTCTCAGCATTGAGATGAATAAGGAAAAGCTCTCTGTGATATTTACACAGGTCCATTTACATTTTTAATATTGACTTTGGAGTTGGTACACTGGAAAAGAATTAGAGGTAAGATGACTTGATAAAGAAGCTCTTTTGCTGCTTACAGAACTAAGTCTCTTCATACTGAGCCTAGAGTTGGTCCTTCTCATCACAAATGCTATGCAGTGGCTTGGCAGCAGGATGCTAGCTAACCTTTATGCATATTGTTCAAACATTGTGGATTCTTCTGAGAGGGTGGACTTCAGAGGGTGCTACTGCTGCTAATGAACTGGAAGAAGAGTTTATGTGCTACCTGTTATTCTTGGAATAAAGTGGGCCTATCTTTCACAAGAGTAAAAGAAAATGCAGTACCACCCACAGCTGTACAAGGCACTCCCCTGTGTGGGTTTGCAAAGGTCAATTTTATAAAGTTACCGGTTTGAATCATTTTGTATAAATCTGTCCTCAAGATGATCCATAACATGTAGTGCTCTTTTAGATAAACAAGAGTGGACTCTGCTGTTGTTATTCTAGAAAGAGTTTTAAATTGTGATTCACAGATAGGACTGTTGTATTTTTTGTTCAGGAGAGACTCTAATGCAAATCCTGACACGTTAGTCCAAATAAAGAGCTGCATTCAGTTATAACCTGCCCAAGGACAAGAAGTGGACCTTGGTTTCTATGCAGTCTCTTAGAATAGCAGATCCTAGATGAGCATCAGTAAATGTTAACTAAGGACAAAAACGAGAACAGATAAAATCATCATTAAAATACACGTCAATGCCTTATGATTTATATGCGTAGGAGAGCTACTAGTATAGTATTTATTTTTGGTTTTATTTTTACTATATAATATCAACAAGACCTTGATTAGAGTCAGAAGCGACTGAGTATTAAGGAGCTATTATTGCTATATCCTGTTCTCTATGGGAAGTTGTTTTATGTATTTGTTCTGATAGTACCAGAATAGTTCTCTAAAAACAAAATGCTAAAAATAAGGGTCGATATTATTTAACAAAAAAATTGTCTTATTCTTCCCACTTAAAAGTTTCAAAAAATAATTAATGTATATTAAATTACATATTTAGTAAATAGATACTAAGAAAATGATGCAAAATTCCAAGCACTTCATACTTTAAAAAGCTGTATCTGCCTATTTTCCACAGACTTTCTTTTTTCAAGGAAATAAAGGGAAGGAAAAAAGAGGGGAGTAAGAGAACAGATGGACAGAGAAAGATACATTTTTATTTGGTAGGATAGGATAGAAATGTTCTGCATTTTATAAGCTCTCCAATTTATATACAGTAGCCTGATATGCATTGAGGAGTGAAATTTGATATAAAACCAGTCTGTCCCAAAGGCTCAAAACAGACTTCTATAGTAATGCTTCACTGATCACTATATTCATTGACACACACTCCAAAATTGCACGATAGGCTCAGAAGCTCTTAACTACTGAAATATCAGCGAGTTGATTGAGTATACTTGATCTAACAGTCTACATCAATTGAATCCAATGGTAAGTAGTGAAAAGTCCATGCACTATTTGAAGCTCTCTAATTCATGTTCATTCCCATACAAATTATGAGGTAGCCAAAATAGTAGTTAAGCATCTGCCAGAAGGTAAAGCAAAGGAAAGGGGGATGATTAGACATTACCACTATTTATCTTGCTAAATAAAATCCTGGGCTACACAGTACTTTTGTTTGTATAAGCCATTAGTGGGACTTTTGAAATGTAGGTGACATTTGTAAATTCTCCAATGAAAGTATACCACAATCTATTTTTTAAAAGACTGAATATGAAGTGCAGAGTGGCCTAGAAGAAGAAAGGCAACTGTCAGACATGTTTCCTCTCTCTCCAGTAAGAGTGTCGTTTCCTTATCTTGATCAAGTAATGGTTGATACTTACAGGCACCAAATTAAGATATGCACATCTGATCTGAGAAGTTTGCCTTTTAAAAATCTGCAGTGACAAAGCTGTCCAAGGTAGCTAGTTCATAGCTAGAAGTGAAAGCGGATTCTAGCCAGCATTTGAAGGATAATCTTTAGGCATTATTCTTTTTCTCCTGACCTTATTTTTCTTTGAAACGTGTTTATTAGCTTTTGGAAAACAGTTTATTAAGATACTGAAGTTTTCCCTTTCTGAGCAAAATTTCTGCTATTTGGTAAAAAACACATTGATGCAGAAAGGCAATGGGAGGCTTGCCAAGCAATGTCACTTAAGTTCCCTAGCTTTGTGAGGCGAATGGTAAGCACTGTTACAAGTTATATTTTTAAATACTGAGAGGGATTACACTGCACCAGTCCACTGAACTGGGGGATGCCAGAGTGACATCTTCTTGAATCAAAGAAGAATATGATCAATGATTCTGGCCACCTCCAATACCATTTCTGAAATGATAGTTGCAGAGGTTCCCATTGTTTGGACCAGATGCTGCATAGAAAGCTAATAAAATGTCCTGTGGCCAATTTAAGTTCTAAATGTTACTGTGTGATTATGCTACTCTGAGGGATAACCTCATCTGTCATCTGTCGAAATGTTCTTTTATTCTATTAAGTATGTATAAGAGGCGCTCTGATTATACACATTATATTAATAAATACCACTTTCTCCCTTCACCATCTGTAATAATGTTTCTCATTATCCTTTATGGGTTCAATACTGCAAACATCTAGGCTCAGTTCTTAGAGAACATTGTCTTGTAGTGACTCTAACTCTGTGGCATTTCTTCATCATCAAAATGTCACCAACCCTCTAATTTTCCACAAATGTTGAGCACCAATAAGGTATATTACCACACAAGAGCTCTACAATTATTCACTACCTGCCGAAATAGAGCAGTCTCTCTTAAAAATCTCTTCCAGAATTAACGTATTCTTTGGTTTAATTTAAAATTAAATAGGCAAATAAAACAAGGAGAGTCTGATGAGAATGAGAAGCAATTCAAATTCAAGTGAGTGAACTTCCTTCCCTCTGTCTTTCCTTCCACTGTGTCCTAAGTAGTAGATCAGTTGATTTGTGGGTTGAGCCACCCCTGGTCATAATTCTATGCTGTCTTCACCTATTTGAAAACTTGTCATAATAAACACCGTGTTCGCCATTTTTCCAGATTAGCAATGAAAACCTTTCTAGTAATAATCTGTTATACAATGAATAAACAATGTGATAATTGCACCTTCAACGTTCACACTAACATAGCGACAATAGACTTCTCTTACACACTTGTAAGAGAGTCTGTTAGCACCTTTTAATAGGTTTATCTCCACTGCATAGAGAATATGTCTAAAATGAGGAGTACATTCCTCACCATCTATCCATGGCTCTGTGTACATGTGAGTACATCGTTGCTGCCTTCTAGGCAAGAGGAAAGATGTCTTAATTTGTCCTTTGATGCATAAAAGAGTATGGAGAATTCAAATCAAAGTACATTAGTACACTCATGTTCTCTGAGCAGCTTTGTCACAGATGTCCTCCATTCTCTGTGGTTCACCAGAAGTATTTAGGGTTCCATTGTGGTCTTTTCTGAGGCACTTAAGGAAAAGGTTTCATTCTACCTATGTGATGTCATCAAACTTCTGAGCTGTCACTGTGATGGCCCTGTGGGGGCACCATGGGCTCGCTGCTGCTGGAGCCCTTCGGGGCATCCTTCCCCCTGAAACTTTCCTTGCCCCTGCACATCAGCACTGCAATGACAGTGAGGCAGATGGTGAGTAATCCTACCACGATGCCTCCCACCACAGTGACCAGGCTGACTGCAGAGCTGGGGCTGTTGAGCTCCCGGGGAAGGATGCCATCCAGAGGTACTTTCCCATGGGGGATCTGCCTCTTGGTGCGGTCCAGGGCAATGTGCTGGATGTTTGTTCCCAGATTGTTTTCAGCACCAATCTCCCATGCCAGCGAGGGTGTGCTCCTGATCTCTCTCTTCTTCCGGCTGTTGGTGGTGGCTTGGGGCTTTCCTTGACTCACCAGAGAATGATACTCCACGCTTCTCTTGCCAATACCTCGATTGGCATTGTCTTTTGATCTCACTGTATAGATCGTGTGTATGTACCATTCTCGGCCCAGAGCGACCTAGAAAGCACAGCTCTATTTGTTAGGAGATACTAGATACCATGTTAACCTAATTCACGACTCTTTGCAAGAGAAATTCATGGCAGAGATATTAATAAATGATGATTTATTTTAGTCTGCAGAATTAATTAATATTTTTGAATGAGTACTATGTGTAAGTTGCTGTGCAAAGTACTCTATGATATATTCCATGCAACTCTTAAGGGAGTGAATATTTGGTACTTGTCATAGAATGGGAGAGTTCTAAAGAACTATTAATAGATTTTACAGTCTAGCTTATTTATTTAAAAAATGAGTAAATAAAAGTATTCAGCAGTTAAGTGAGTTGCCCAATGTTACTCAACCAGTTAGTGGCAGAGGCAGGACTATAGCTCAAACCTTCTGAACCTCAGGACTCTTTTTACCATGTCTTGCAGCTTATTGCATATAAGACCACAGGCGAAAAAATCAGTTTTCAAGCTTTTCTTGGGCTTTGGAAAAGGATGGATTTTCTGATAAGCCTTTGAAGCATGCAGGATTTAGAGAGGTCAGATGCTTTGAGATTGAATGGCAAGAATAAAAATAAAACATATCATACTTCAAATTATTGTTTGAAAAGATTCAGAATAACAAACATGCTTTCTTAAGATTCCTTCCTTAGGTTGAATGAAAATAACACATTTCTCCAGGATATCCTGTCGGGATAATTTTCAGACAATATCCTAAAGGGTGCACTTGTTCCCACAGAGATTTACAGTGTAAGCCCATCTTGAAATTTGTGACATTTGTCTGCTCAGTGTTGTGGTGGCTGCCTGTGTATCCCTCCACCTTTGATCCCTGAGTCAGGAATTTGTATCTCGGTTTCCGAAATCTTTGAGAGAGGAGCGGTGCACAATTGCTTTTCTGAGTTTAGCTGTTCACACAAGATCACCCTAATTAAGATGTTCATGAAAAGTCAGCAGGAAGGAATTTTTGAATAAGAAAAGCAGATTACTCAACTGTCAGACACAGATATATATTCTGGGCAAAATAAGACTCTTCATTACACATAGTCTTAAAATAATATGAATACATTAATAAAAGTGATAAAAGCTATGAAAACCACATGTATTGCTAACAAAAATAAGAAAAGCTGGATTGATGGCATACTCACCATGTGCCCAGTATGCGGCCATGTGGTTTATATGCCATATCTTGTTCAATGTTCCCATTAACTATGTGCAGTGTTACTATTACTGCTATTTACATTTGAGACATCTGAAGCATATCAATGTTTGGTAGCTCGCATGTGGGTATATAGCTATTACAAATGAGCTCGTTTCTGGCCTACCTGAAAGAGGGGTGTTGAGTCGACTTTAAATCCATCAGATCCAGGCTGATTCACTAAGAGAATAGCTTCAGGGTCATCCACTGCTAGTTTGGCATTAAATAGGACATTTCCAAAACTGGTAGCTTGTGTCTCTGGCTGAGCTTTGTCCTTTAGGCAGTAAGGAAAGTGGTGATTGCTGTAGATAATGCCATCTTTTGCAAGGACAGAATGCTTCCCTATTTGTTTTGTGCAAGTACAAATTAATATAAAATGTCACCATTTGGTTTAATAAAAATGATAATTTTTAAATTTTTTAAATTATTTTTTTCTTTTCTTTTCTTTCTTTCTTTCTTTCTTTTTTTTTTTTTTTTTTTTTGAGACAGAGTCTTGCTTTGTCACCAGGCACCATGCTGGAGTGCAGTGGCACGATCTTGCTTGGCTCACTGCAGCATCCACCTCCCGGGTTCAAGCAATCCTCCTGCCTCAGCCTCCCAAGTAGCTGGGACTACAGGCACGCGCCATCACACCCAGCTAATTTTTGTATTTTTTTAGTAGAGATGGGGTTTCACCATGTTGACCAGGATGGTCTCAATCTCTTGACCTCATAATCTGCCCACCTCGGCCTTCCAAAGTGCTGGGATTACTGGCATGAGCCACTGTGCCCGGCCTATTTTTTTATTTTCTTAAGAGACAGGGACCTCTTTGTCACCCAGGCTAGAGTGCAGTAGCATGATCACAGATGGAACTTCCTGACTTAAGGAATCTTCCCACCTCAGCCTCCCAAGTAGCTGGGACTCCAGGCATGTGCCACGATACCTGGCTAATTTTGTAGATTTTTTGTAGAGATGAGGTCTCACTATGTTGCCCAGGCTGGTCTCGAAATGCTGGCTACAAGTGATCCTTCTACCTTGGCCTCCCAAAGTACTGGGACTACAGTGTGGCCATTGTGCCCAGTCTTGTTTTTAAATATAAGACAAGCAGGCTGAAATTAGAAAAATCGATCTAGCTCATTGTTTGGGTCAAAGCACTTACCACAATTTTAAATCTATATAAGAGTGAAGGAGAGTCGGCTAAGCAGCCGTATTCTGCATTCGTTGGACTATACTTGGGAACATAGCCATCGGCTCCAGTGCATAGAAACACCTTCTCAATGCTGCAGAAAAAGGAGTCACCCAGGTTCTGGACAGGATCCACCATGACACGACCATAAATTATATCACCTGAAACAGAGATGTGGAAATGTTATTTCTGTGATGTGACACTGTGTATCAACGTGACGCTGTGAACAGGTAATGACAGTGAGGACACAGAGATTATTTCCTTCCCACCCGCATCTACTATCAAATATTGAAGGCCTGTTCATATGAGTTTCAAGATCTGGTGCATTCCCAGGCCTCAGGTAAGACGACTTTGCAGACTGACCACAGGTGACTGGAGATTTACTGAATCTCAGATGCTCAGCCACTAGTGGGAGTAATTTCAAAGGTCTGGCCTATAATTTCACCTTAATAATATCCCATTGTGGGTCAAGTCCAGTTTACATAAATAAGTTGGTAAGATGAATACTGATACAATATAGAATAATACTAAGAAAGAATCAATAAAAATCCTGATTAACTTTATTTGCTTTTGAAAGAGGGCTTAATGAAACCCCCTGGTGTTCAATTATTTATTTCATAACTATTATTGAACCCCTACCATGTGTGCCAGATATTTTTCTAGGTGCCGAATATACACCATGGAACAAGGCAGGTCGTTTTTGCCTGAGAAGCATTTATAGTCTCATGTAGCTGCAGCATTTAAGTTTATGCAGGTTGAAAAAAAAAATTCAAGAAAATCATCTAGACTTGTTCCAAAAGTCACTTAGGTAAGACACCTAGAGATTAGCTTCCTCAGAATAAAAAGATACCCAGTAATATATACACAATTGCAATGACTTCCCACACCAGCCAGAGCGGGTAAAGACTCAGTTACATTCTCAAAACCGTAAAAGAAGCTATAATTTCCCCAAACACAATCCCCAAAAAGGAAAGCACAAAACACATACATGCTAAACAGTATCCCTCTCATTTGTAAAGTGATACCTTCTGCAAAAGCAGCATCGCTCTCTTGCCCGAATCCCATGGAGCCATCAGACAACCAGAGACTCTTCTTAGAGAGCAGGTACATTTGGGTGTTCAAGCTAAACTCAGCGGCCACTGGATCACTGACCTAAAACCAAATATAAAAGTCCTTTTATGCATTGGTGGTTCTGATGGTGCACCGACATACCGCGCACAGATACGTACATTCACCATACGCTGACTAGAGAATAGTAAACACTGCACTGCAATTTTCATGCCCTACCAAGCCAACTTAGAGAGTTGTAGCATTGCTTTTGTCCTTGAAAAGGCAAAACTGGTGGGGTTAAGTTATTTTTTGAATGGGACTAAATAGAATTGCTTGAGCTCATTTCCACTGGTTTATTGGGGTATAAGAAGGACTTGTAAATATCATTTTGTCAGTAGAAGGCCAATAGTATACGTTCTTGAAAAAAACATGCCATCACATTTCTTATAACATAATGGCAATTAGTTACTTTGAGGTGGTTTGGGCTACAGGATTTCATTCTCTTTAGAGAAGAACAAGAAAAGAAATGCAAATTCTCAAATCTCCAAGACAGAAAACTTCAGGAGGAGACAAGATAAAATCAGATAAGAAAAAAATAACCATTGCATACATTAAACTCTGAATTTTACATCCTGTACTAACAACAGATAAAGGGCAAATCTTTCCTCCTTCTTTTCTCCCTTGCTTCCTTAACTGATTTCTTTTCACCATGCAAGAATTAAAGTCATTCATGTGTGGATACTTTTTTTTAAGTTAATAAATGTAAAACAAAGTGGGATTCTGCAAGTCATGAGATAATAATTCTATAAGCCGCACCTGTTGGAATCGGATGTCAAGTTCAAAGGTGACAGGCTCTCTGGGGTTGCAGGTGACTGGCAGGCGGTATTCCTGATGTGATGGGGCGGTGCATGGCAGCAGCTTCACAGTATAGGTCCCGGAGTAGTCACGTACCTTTGAGGAGAAGACATTGACATATTACATTTAAAAATCCGAGGTGTAATTGGACGGCAGCAGAAAAAGAAAATTAATTAAGAGTCTTAGTCACTTACGGCAAAGTCAGAGACAAAGCTCCATTGCTGTACTGGCTGGTTATAGGTTGGTTCACTCCTTATGAGGCGGAGGGAAAATGTCAGGCCCGGATGATCAGCTGACATGATCACTGAGCTTGTAAAGGATGCTAGGAAACATTAATAATGATATAGTGGTTCCATTAAAAGTGTGCGTAAGAGTTTAGCATTTTCAAAATACCCTATCATACATTATTTGCTTCTATTTTTATGAGAAGGCTGCAAAGCAGTCATGGTTGGTATAATTATCCTCCTTCGGCTGATGAAGAAACTGGGCTGTGAGTGACTGTGTGACTTTCCAAAGATCACACAGCTAGGACATGACTTTCTGATTCCTACTTCAGTGCTGTTTCTGCTCTATAGTTCTGTCAAAAGATAATTGTACAGAAATGGTCAAATTGTTCAGAGCTACTTTCTGGGGAGTCAGAGCAGCACAATAAAGGATGATGTGAATGCATTTATTGCACTGAAGCCATGAGCTGAACTTAAAATAGTTCTATTGGTATCCACACAGCTGGGCAAACTCAGTTTATGAATGGAGTCTAATTTTACTTAGATTGCCTGCAATCATAGTTAAACAGGATTCAGTTTATTAGAAAGGTAGACATGTAGTGACAACTGTATAGACCAGAAAATTCTCATTTTCCAGAACTGTCAATTACAATAAAGCAAAATGATTTTTTGAATTCTTTCTTTCTTGTAGCTCAGTTTCATAAAAGTACAATGAAGCTTCTTTCTCTTCCTAATTATTCAGCCCTATTCTCTCTTTTATTAGGGTTCAAGCCTAGAAAAAGAAAGGTTATAAAGATGTTGAGTGAACTATTTTCCTTTCCCATTCTAACATCAGCTGGCAGAAAAATAGCTTATTTTTTATTTGACTCTCCATGTTACTAGTTTAGTAACTGTTAGCAGTTTAATAACATGGAGAGTCAAAAAATAAGCTCTTTCTAATGAAATGTCCTTTATTTAAAAAAAATGAAGTTAGATGTGAGATTTTATTGACTGCTGCCTTATTGATATTCAAAGCACAGTGCATCACAATTAGTTAAATTGCCTAGCCAATACTTATAAAACGTAATTAACATGTCCAAAACCGAAATACAAAAGTGAAGTACCTCTTCTAACCCTATTAAAAGGGTTTCTCATAGTACCTAGGAAAAAGCTGTGAACAGAGAAGTGCTTGCTGAATGAATGATCTGCAATTCAATTTGTACAATGGAAGCAAAGCAGAGAAAGAAATCCTTATTCCTATGCTCTTTATCTAAGGAAAACTTTGCTTAATATGAACTCAATAGGGTGTCCTTTTAATTTTACTCTAATTATTTTGCATGTTCTCTGAAAGTCTGCATAATGATAATTTTGTAGATTCTGAGATGAAGCTGAAAAATTATCAAGCCCTCATGGCGATAATCACACATGTACAATTCATTTGAATTAAGGGCTTCAAAGGTAACAGGCAAACATGCTGAAATGTGTGAAGAAGGAGAATCTATCTCCTTGTTGTGTGGGAAGTGGTTGTTAAAAGATAACGGGGCTTACCAGGATGTGACAACACGAATAAGCCATGGAACTGAGCCTCTGTTTTGAAGTGCACGGCCAAGCGCCCCCTCGTCACCAATGCGCATGCTGGTCGGATACAGGGAACCTATAATGGGGAGAGTACCCAGAATGAAAATATATGCAGCCAGAGACCCCTATGTACAGATTCCTTCCAAAAATTAACCTGCTCAGGTTTGTCTTCTCTTTAAGCAAACAGTATTAGCAGGAGAATTCTGAATAACAGAGGTAGAAATATCTTCATTTTCTTTTCAAAGCAGAAAAGGGAGCCAAAATGAATTATTAAGTAACATGAGTCACTATAAAATACACAGACCAATTACAGTAGACAAGTTTTTTAAAAAAGTCTTAGCTTACACAAATGAAGCTACAAATTGAGAGACATGACAAAATTGACAAAATGATGGAGATTTGGACATGTAAACAGAAATAGGTTTGAGTTATTCATAATTATTCCTAATTTTCTAGACTTAAAGAAAGCTCTGAAGCTTTCCCAAGAAACTTAGCAGTCTGATAAAATTTAGCTCCAGAAAAATCAAAAGGAAATAAGATATCCTATGTGGAGGCTGGGAACCACAGATAAATCCTCATTAAGATTAACTTAAATATACATCTTCTAAAATAAGATATGGACTTAAAGCATTTGAAATAATTTAAAATTATAATTCAGGGTGATCATATTACCCGTCACATAGCTCTAAAATAATTTTAATCTGCTTAAGAGAGTAGATTAACATTTAAGATGCACTATCAACTTTATTTTCCTGCTGGCTAGTAAAATGTAGTACTGGTATGACACTATGAATGTATGAATGTTTGTGGAATCAGAACAGTAATGTATGTCTGAAAAGGAAAAGGCACTCATCCCACTAATGGATTTATTATATTGATGCTTGTGGACTTTGAACTATGATTCTAACATAGAGATTGAAATCAAGTTTTGCAAATGCTTGTGAACCCAAGCTAGTGGCATTCACAGTCAGAGTTCAAAGACATTCAGTGAAAGTGTCTCAGAGTAATAGAATTTTAAATCAGAAAGAGATATTAGAAGTTTTGTCTATCATTCAAAGGAAATTAGGTCTCAGAAAAGTTGAGCAAGATGCTTGAGCTCTCACAGCTAGTTAGTTGCAGAGTCACAACTAGAATTCAGACCACAATTTGTATTAGAGTTTAAAAGGCACCTCTTATTTTCAGAAATAAAAATGTGTAACTTTTTCTTTTGTTCATTTCTTGTTTTCACTGGAGCTTCCTCTATCCATTTTCTAGAACCCAGAAAAATACGTATGTTGTGTTATATAACATATAATCACCTAAAATAGATCACAAGAGTAAAATATCCATGAAATATGTAGTTATATTTAATAATCGCATATTATGCAAAATTTGAAGAACTAATATGATTTAAACAGTTTTTTTTGATGAAAAGGGTGAAATTATCTTATTATAGAATAGAAAAAGAAAATATATTGAAAGTTGCTTGTACTACTTTTAGCAAAAAAAAAATCCTCTTAAATAAATAGGTTACAAAACTAGAGTGTTCCAAGTCTTATTAACTCACCTTGAAGTTCAGCCTCTGGGGGGCTGCCAATCCCATCATTCCACAAGATGGCAGTATCATACACAAAAGTTAGACGAAGCTCTGACTTCAAGTCAAAATGCTGCCAGCCTCCTATCCCCCACGGGGGAATGGAACACGTAGGAAACATAGAGGGGACTCGAAGGGTCACATAAGACTGCACTAGGTTTAGGACCTGAAACAATAAAATTACAGCTCTCAACACGATTCAGTGTTAACTAAATGAGCCTGATTTTCTACAAGCCATCTTCTCCTTTCACTTAACTGAAGATTTTGAGTAATCATTGAGAAAAGGAAATGATAGCATTTTATAACACTATTTCCCCCTCACTTAATTTTGGATCAATTAAATAGTTGACACTAACTACCTTCCTTGGCAACAAAGTGTATGTACCAGAAATCCTTACGACAATGCATTATTTTGAGCATACTCTACTTACAAAATCCTTTTTACTTTAGAGTAGTTTTATGAAGATATAGTTTACATACCATATAATTCACCTATTTAAAGTAAACAGTTCAATGGTTTTTAGTACAATCAAGGAGTTGTGCAACCAACAGAATCAATTTTAGAACATTTTTATCACCTCCAAAAGGAAGCCTGTACTTATTAGCAGTCACCTCCTAATCTCTCCTCCCCGCCAGCCCCTGGCAACCACTAGGTCTCTATGGATTTGTCTATCCTGGACATTTCATATAAACGGAATCATACAAGATGTGGTCTTTGGTGATAGATTTCTTTCACTTAGCATAATGTTTTCAAGGTGCATCCATGTTGTAGCATGTTTCAATACTTCATTCCCCTATTACTGAATTACAGCCCATTGTATGCATATTTTATGTATCCATTTATCACTTCATGCCATTTGGGTTGTTTCCAGCTTTTGGCTATTATGAAAAATGCTGCTATGAGCTACTTTTTTTATTAGCGGAATATCAAACATAGATTTGGAAGCAAATATATTTACTAATGACATATAACATTTATAATATCTCAAGAATAATTAGTTGAAATGAAGTGTTTTGCCTTGAATTTTATACTTTTTCTCCTTCTGGTATTTAGCAGATGGGTTGAGAATAGTGGAGAATAAGCTAATATTTATTTGTTGAGTAGTTACCGTATTTCAGACACTCTACTAGTTTCTCAATAAACACTACTTAATATTTTCACTCTCCACCATAATTATATTTATATGTATGTATGGATAGGTGGATGGATCATTGGATGATGGATAGAAAGAGAAGAAGATAAAATTAAGATGCGAAGGAAGAAAGCAAATGTCCCATAGTATTCTCTAAGCTTCCTGAATGGTTCGGCCAAGATCAGAACTCAGCTTTTGGCCCATGCTTTTTTCTTCTCTGTCATACTTCATTGTATTCCAAACAAAGAAGAAGGCAGTCTTAAGGTCATCTGACAAAGGTTATCATATTTAATTCTCCAAATAGCTCTGCACAATAGTAGGACAAATACAACTAGCCTCTTCTACATAAGAGGAGAGGACTTAGGACAGATCATATTCCATGGAAGTTTGAATCAGGCTGTCTGCTAATGGTCTAGCTCTCCTTCCACACTGAGCTGACAAGAATCATAGGCATGAGTTAGCAAATAATTTAAATCATGAGAACTATGATTTATAACATTATTATGAAGTCAAAAGTAAACTACTCATGTCACAAAAATGATGACCTGAATTCTCAATAAAAATGAAGAGAACCATCAACCAAACAAGTTATTTCATTCTTAGCTGTATAGTAGCTAGCATTCCCTATTACCTGCTAGCCTGGCCAGCAGGAGACGTGCTTTGCATTAAAAGTCCTTTGAGACAGTAGTTTCTAAGGGCGGCTATTATTACTTCACTGAGCAATTGATTTTGAAGTGCAGTGGAATGGACAGTGATTAAGTCAATCCATATGCCACTGGTCCTTAAGATTAATATTTTACCTTATGATTTTAACAAACCACGATTTTAAAAAATAATTAGGCTTTAGGCATAGATTTCAATTAAATTTTATAGGTGCTAAGAATAATTTTTTCCAATATTATATTCTATCCATCAAATGTTACTGAGTATGCTATTTTGGAGGGAATTACTAATATTCACTTCCTATGAATAAGTTACTTAGAGTACAGCTCCTCGACTAATTCTTATTTGATTTTATTTAATGTGGTAAACTAGAGTTGGATCATTTTTGGACACAGAATCAGCATTCCACTGCATTTTCTTAGTACCCATAACGAGGTCTTCTTTCTGTCTGCTAAGAATCTCTACCTGGAGGAACTGGAGCAGAAATGAAGCTACCTTGACCATCTAGATCACCTACTTGTTTTCTTTCTTCAAAAGTGCAGAGTGCAATGCAATCAATCTAACTTTTAGATGTCCTCTTAAAAAACGCTTAATTTTCTTTCAGCCTGTATCACAGGACTTTTCAAGGTATTTGTTTATACTGAAAGAAACATATGTCAAATCTTAAAGAAACCGAGATAGAACAAGTGATTTCATATGTCCTTATTGATGTTTGAAGTTTCTTCATCAAAGGCAAGTCATACTTACAATTCTATATTTAAAAGGAAAATGTAAAATGCAAATACTAGGGAAAAAGTAACACGCTGTCAAATTTATTCTACTACACATTGGGTAAGTATATATCTTGCAAAACAATTTAGAGTGGCTTACATATAAAAGAGAATCAGTGTACAAAGTATAAAATAATGGGATGGAAAAATGACCTCTCAAGTATATTCCAGCCTCAAAATTTCATATTTCTAAATCAAATACGCAGTAAAAAGGAGGAATAATTCTTCCTTAAAGCAACTAAGAAAAAATTTGTTTACTTTTCTAAAATTATGCTATGTCTTCTCACAAGTACATTATAATTTCATGTTTTAAGTGAAAACTATGATTGGGGTTGCATTTCTGTAACTTATTCATGCAAATTGAGCAACTTTATCAGTCACTGTTTACCTAACAAGTGGGAGAGTTAAGAGTAAGGAAAAATTTTAAAAAGTAGAGAGGATACCAAGAAGATCAAACTGGATTAGCCTTATTTGCAAGTGAAGGATCTGGTGCTGCTTTCACATGTTTATCCTTTATATTTTTCCCCATAAGCTTTAATCTTCGTCATTGTCTTAAAGTCAACTGGTGTTTCTTGTTCATCGACTTTGGTACGATGGTGCTTTGCAAGGATATATTTATATTATCATGGCCAACATTTGGTCAGCCCTTGTCCACTTATTCACTTCCCTCCTTTTGTAAAAGAAGTGCTTTAATTATAAACTGTATAAAAATATCTTGTATAAAACCACTTTTTTGATTATTACAATAAGTTGAATTGTAACAAATGAAATGTTGATTTTTATAATAAAACAATGGAATAAAAAAAGATGCTATGTTGCAAAACGGCTAGCCAGGACAATAAAAGGTCAAATGATCTGCAGTCTTTAATTATTTTTAAAAACTGTTTTCAAGAGAAAAACTACCAAACTATCCAATAGTTCTAAGAACTTAATTTAGCTTTAATAACCATTTTGCATCTAAAGTGTTTTTTATTGTGTACCCAAACAACTTTAAATTTTATTTATAAAATATGTGTCACACATAAAGGTGGAGTGGAATCATTTATTTAATACATCTCTATTTTGTTTTTCCTGTCATTTATCTGCGTTTATATTTTAGAAACTATTAAAAATGATTTTAGAGTCAAACATTGTTAGAGAAATTCCAAATTTGTTTTTCTTGGCAAGTAAAATTCTTAACTTTCATGAGTGGTGATCTGACTCTCGTAACTACTTTGTTGCTCTGTAAGCTTCATGTCTGGTGTCCTCATGAGTACCTGGTATGTTCCCTGGCACAGAGTAGGTGTTCACTGAATATTTCTTTAATGAATAAAAGTACAAGTAAATGAGATAGCAAAATCAGATATGGTTTTAATAACAGCTGAAGCTAGATGTAGTCTAGCTGCATAAAAGTTAATCACACTTCATTGCCGTTAACAGATAACCATCCTGTTAACTAGTAAGGTAAATAATCTGAATTGGGAGGTTGGAGAAGGCAGAAAACCCTTCCAGTGTAGTGTTAGACCTTCATTCACAAAGAAAAATGCAGGCACTTGGCAATATTTTATGGTGGTAGCTTTAGCTACTAAGAATACTTTTAAAAAATCAATTTTCTAACAAGTTGTTCCTGGCTAAAGCAACTATCAGTTAATAAAATGTGTTTGCACAGTGATTACCTTGAGCTAAGTTGCCATCTTTGGGAAAGGACTAGAGGGGGGGCAAGTAACGTCTGCTAGGTGCTTGGCCTGGGCTCTGTGGGACTGTTGAGGACAAACAGACCTGGGTCAGTGCTGGCTTGCCACAGGGGCTCTTTACTAGGATAGTCAATAAAACCACGAAGCCTCTCTGAAGCATATGGAGTCTGTCTTGATGGTTTGCTTTTTATTTTTGTCCATTTTCCCATTCTTAATGCTGAAATGCAAAAGTCTGCAGGGCCCTCATGATAGTCTAAAATAGAGTCTACAGTCGAATTTACCAAGCATTTAGTTTGCTTTTTCTCAGGTGCCATCTCATGAAATACGCTTGCGTTCAACACTGATCTGCCTGTATTCAAATAAAGCTGTAGACTAGTGTTGTTAGAACATGGATTTGCACTGTTTTACCAACAGTGGGTGTGGATGTAATCTGGCATGTATTTTCACAAACGCTGTCAGGCAACATACTTGTACCAAGAACAAAGGAAAAAGTTCATCTGGCTTTCTTGCAATTGTATCTGTGACCATATCCATTCCTCACATTCACTCACATTCAATTTAACGCCCAGATAAGCATTATGATGTGTTTAACAGCATAGGCTTACAAGCTACATGAACCGGGGCTGGTTATTTGAATAGTCTTTGCTTCAGCTTCCTAGTCTGTTAAAAAAAAAACAATGGAAAAATAGTACTTATCTCCAAGGGTTGTTGTGAGGCTAGAATGAGTGGAAATACACAGAGTATTTAGAATATGGCAGGCATGAAGTAAACAATAAATAAACATAAGCTATTACAATTTTCATTGTCGTTACTGTTATTCTTAGTACTATTATTAGATATTTTGTTCTCTTCACTGTAAGCCAAATCTAATGAAGGAAAGTTAGGGAAATATCTCAGAGGGTTGAATATTTTCTACTCTAATTTTTATTTTCTTCTCCCTCACCTATGTGTAAATAACATGTGCGTGTATGTTGAGGTGAGGGTGTAGGAGAATATCAACAGGAAGAGCAGAAGTAGAAGCTTAACCTCGAGGAAGAAGGTAGAAGAAAATGGGATGGCCATCTGTGATGCTTAATTTTAGGTGTCAGCTTTACTAGATTAAGGGATACCCAGATAGTGGGCAAAGCATTATTTCTGGGTGTGTCTATGAGAGTGTTTCCAGAAAAGACTGGCATTTGATTCTGTGGACTGAGTAAAGAAGAGTCATCCTCATTCAATGTCGGTAGGCTCCACCAAATTGGCTGAGACCTAGATAGACAAAAAAAGGCAAAGAAAAGGGCAAAAATAGTACTTATCTCAAAGAGTTGTTGTGAATTCTCTCTCTCTCTCTGCTGGAGCCGGGACACTCTTCTTTTCCTGCCCTTGGATAGTGGAACTCCAAGTTCTCTGACTTTTAGACTGGGGGACTTAACCTGGGTTCTTAGGCCTTTGGCATCAACTGAGAGTAATACCCTCAACTTTGCTGGTTTTCAGGTTTTTGAACTTGGACTGGGCCACATCACTGGCTTCCCTGGTTCTCCAGCTTGCAGATGGTCTGCCATGGAACTGTTCAGGCTCTGCAATGTCATGAGCCAATTCTCATACAGAATCCCTTATCATCTGTCTATCTATCTATCTATCTATCTATCTATCTATCTATCTATCTATTAATCCATCCATCCTATTCTGTCTCTGAGGAGAACCTTGCCTAAAACAACATCTTTAAGGTTCACTCCAAGAGAGTAAGCAATATGTTTTATTAAATTGTATTATCATTTAATTTACAATGAAGATTTTAGAATTTTATAACAAGATCCTAAAATCTCAATGATTTACTCTGAATCTTGTCATCGGTATGATATTGATCATCATGATTATGCTATTAAATTTATTTTTAACAATGCAAAAGCAGAAGAATTCTTTCAGAAGGAACTCATGCAAGTTACCCAACTTCCTTAAGAAAGTAACACAAGCTATTAAGAACTGAATTATGTTGCAATTCTTATATTGCACTCTGTCATAATATTATGGAACATAAGCCTTTCTAGCAGGCAAAACTTTACTGAAAACCTGCAATTGCTGATTTTCACCTAATGGAGTTGAACTATTGTCAGTTCCAATAGAGAATCAGAGTCATGACTTTTCTAGCTAGCGGAAGTCATAGGAAGAAAAAAAATACTGAACACAAATAATTCAACACAGGCACTGGAATTTTAAAAATCTAGCAAAAATACTGAACACAAATAATTTGATACAGGAATTGGAATTTTAAAAATCTAGCAAAGTATAGTCACTTTAGGTGAGCTGAATTTTACGGTAAAACTCGATTTGAAGAATGAACACAGTAGAGGGCAGGCTTTGCATTCAAAATAAAATGGCCTTGCTACATTAAAAAAGTGGACAGATATAATAGGATAAAGCTTGAGCAGGCAAGTGCAGGGTTTTTATTGTTGATAGAAAAGGCTACCTGGGTAACATGTATAAAAGATGGAGAAGTGCTGCCACTTTGTGGAGAAAATGGAAAGCATTCTTAAGGGTAAAAACAGACTATAAACTACATGAGATCCACGGAGAAGCTCAATAATGCAAAGTGATTTTAACAAGGAATGAGAACTACAATGTAATTCTATTTCTATATCCAATGTTGTTTATGACAATAGATGCTGTGATGTAAGCAAGATTCCGAGAGAAAAGTAACCAGAAAGGACAATAGAAATAATTTAGTAATGGATTGAACACAGCTTTGTAAGGAAGACCGGAAGGACTAGAGATACTTGATCTATAAAGGAAAAGGGTGACGTAGACTTGTTAATAGGAGCCTTTATTTTTCTTCTGGGGATTGAATCTGTATTTTTCCATGTTTCTTTCACGTGGCAAAAACAGGTAAGGAAAGAGGGATCTGCAGGATGAGCACTTATAAGCATTACTTGTAAGTAACTTGGTCAAAGACATATAGCTAGAAAATACCAGAGCCAAATTTCAGTCAGCATTTCCTTGATTCCAATATCCAGATTCTTTCCGCCATCTTATACTGCCTCTCTGTTGGTATTTCTGTTGGCATTTTGAGCAATCCCTGCAAGTTACTAAACATTGCTGCTTTTTGACAAGGTGGCTGTGGTCACGTCTCACTACCTCTGAGTCCAATTCAATATCAGCACCAGCTGAGCTTGTCAAAGTCCACAGCTTTACTGTGGGCTTAGCTCATGTTAGTTATCTAGTTATTCTTGCTACCGGTTGTTATATATGTCAACACCTTAGGAATACAGCACAAAAAATATAGCCTCACTTTAGCTCAGTCTGGAGGGGCATGATATCGTCTGTATACCATTCAACACTTCAGTGCATAAACCTACTTATATAACTCCTTGTTTAGTCCAGGTAAGACAGAGCACTGCTCTTAGTTCAAATACTCATAACAATTTTAAATTATGCCCTACAGATTTTAGGTTCTCTATTGTAACCCCCATGAAGATCTTGCTTCCTTATCATTTAACAACTTTGTTGCTAATGATGAGGTGGGGGTGAGAACTGTTTGTGTGTATGTGTATTTTATGTGTGAATGTCTGTGTAGTATGAAGAAGAATCAGTAATCGTAGAGTGAAAATAACAAGCGTTCAATAAAAACACTTTTGACTGTGTTAATAAATGATAAATGAATCAAAAGAGAGAAAGAGGAGAAAAACAGAAAGAAAAAAAGAAAGTAAAACAGGAGGCTAGAAGAAGAAGAGGAAGTTTTGTAAAAGGTAAGGGAAGAAGAAAGTTAGAAAAGAGGGAGAAAAATTAGACTGACTCCCAGGGCTGTAAAACCTCCCTTTAGGTGGCTCATGATACAACATCACAGGCACCTACACATGAACACAAAAACGATAGTTTATACTTTGAAGGGAAGTCAGTGTTTAGATTTTTATAATATCAGAGTAGATTTGGAGCTTAAGGCAATAATTATACAGCATCCTTTTGACATAGATAAAATGTTTCTAGCCCATTGTCAAAAACTACATATATTCTGGCCCACTGTTCAGAAATAGACATGGATTTTCACATCATCCGTGCCAGTTGTTTGTTCCCCTGTCGTCACTAATGACCTACACCGCCAAGATGGAAAACTCAAGTTGGGACTTAGTACAAATCTATGTGACAAAACAAACCAATTGGTTTATCCAGTGACCAGACTCAGATTGTAAATCTGTACCTGTCCATCTGTTCCAATGGTGCCACCACAGTCAGCAAGGAGTTCTGACATGTCATAGTAGCTAACGAACTCCCATAAACAGGCCTCTAGGTTCAGGTTTCGGTAGAAGCGTAAGGTATTGGAACCTCTGATAGACAAGCTGTACTGGTAAGGATAGGTCTCGCCAATTATTTCCGGATTTTTGGTAGCATCAGTCAAGAAACCATAATGAGTCTTCACTTCGGTGTAATCCAGGAGGTTGGAGCACTTGTGATTTCCAACTCTTGTGCCATCAGGGCTGAGGGTGAGCTCAAAGTTGGAAAGCTCTCTAGTGGAGATCACAGGAAGCATACCTAGGATAAATTGAAATCATTGTTAATATTCTTTCAGGTAGCCAAGAATTTTGAACACGTTAAAATTTCTTTATCTCTTGAGAAAACAAGTGTCATAAAATACTGCACAGCGGTGATGACCCAGGCCGGGCACTGTGGCTCATGCCTGTAATCCCAGCACTTTGGGAGGCCAAAGCGGGTGGATCATTTGAGGTCAGGAGTTCGAGACCAGCCTGGCCAACATGATGAAACCCCATCTCTACCAAAATTACAATAGCCAGGCATGGTGGCAGGCACTTGTAATCCCATCTACTTGGGAGGCTGAGGCAGGAGAATTGCTTGAACCCGGGAGGCAGAGGTTGAAGTGAGCTGAAATCACACCATTGCACTCCAGCCTGGGCAACAAGAGCGAAACTCCATCTCACAAAACAAAAACAAAAACGGAAAAACAAAAAAGTGGTAGCATAAGAACCCTTGGGTTCTCCAGGAAAATTTCAAGATATCCATGTTTTCATAATGATACTAAGTTATTATTTGACTTTGCCACTCATATTCTCTCACAAGTGCCATTTTTCAGAGGCTACAAGATATGATAAATTGCAACAGATTGAATACAGAAGCAGAGAATCCAGTGATTTTCTATTAAGTCGGACATTAATGATACCTTAAAATATAAAAGTGCCACTCATCATTATTTTTTCATTTTATAACATATTTTTTTAAAAGGATGTATTTTATGTTAATATGTAATCTATTTATTTTTAAGTGAATAAATATTTAACATTCCTCAGTTTTAATTTAAAATCCAGTAAACATTTATAGCTATCACCCACATAAACACAATGTCTTTGAGAGCTTCAATAACTTCTAGAATGTCCTAGATCATGAAAGTTGGCAACCGGACATGCCCAGAGTGGCTCATGTATGTAATCCTAGCACTTTGTGAGGCCGAGGCAGGCGGATTACTTGAGGTCAGAGGTTCGAGACCAGCCTGGCCAATGTGGTGAAACCCCATCTCTACTAAAAATACAAAAATTAGCCAGGCGTGGTGGCACGCGCCTGTAATCCCAGCTGCTCAGGAGGCTGAGGTATGAGAATCACTTGAACTCGGGATGTGGAAGTTGCAGTGAGCTGAGATTGCACCACTGCACTCTAGCCTGGGTAACACAGTAAGACCCTGTCTCAAAAAAAGATACATAAATACAATAAAGGTTGAAAACTACCATCGCTATATAGTACAGGCTGAGGATTGAAAATTTGTTCTGTAAAGGGTCAAATAGTAAATATTTTAGGACTCTGGGCCCTGAGGTCTCCGTTGACTGTTCAATGCTCCCATCAGAATGAAGGCCACTACTATGTGTAGGAATAAACATAACTATGTGCAATAAAACTTTATTATGGATGGTGGATTAGAATTTCATACTACCTTCATGTTTCAAAAATAGTCTTCTTTTTTTTGGCCCCAAACATTTAAAAATATAAAACCCATTCCTAGCTTGCAGACCGTATGAAAACAGGTAGCATACTGTATCTGGCCACAGACCATAGTGTGCTAACCCCTGGCAAAAGCGATACAGCAAAAGACTATGAACCAGGTCTTCTCTTTGAGCCTTCCCCATCTCTTCCTCTTAGATTCACTCAGCGCAAAACCATGGACCCACAAAAGAAGCGGTCAGCCTCAACTACACTTCTGGCAGAGCTGTGGCTTTTGAACATTGAACGCTGCATTCAGAAAATGCAAAGCCAAGCCCTAGAAGTGGCATAAGAGACACTCTTTCTTTCAGGAAAGATCTGTTTTAGGTCTGTGTTTCCTTGATGGGTCCCTTCTCAGCCCTTTGTAGCTCCAGTCACACCTCCACATGGACCTTGAGATTGGGTGGTTCAGGGACCACCATTATGCCACAAAGGAAGGAGATACAGATTCCTGACCACCTGTCTTTCCAATCCCCAGAAAAGTCTGAGGTTGTAATAGACAGAAAGAGCAGATGTTCCTGTTCTGGGGGAGGTATATTCTACCTTGCAGCTCCTAATGACGTTTCCTCTTCCTTAGCTACATAAAATATAACTAATATATCAAGTAATAAAATTAATATTAACAATTTGCTACAAGTATAAAGTGAATTGAGTGGAAAAAACTTGAAAATGTCTTCTGCATATAGTAAAATATTCATAAAGTTATTGATGCACACATTCTGGTCACAGCTCCCTAGCCAGAGAAAATAAATACAATACATAATACCTGTTAGTTTCATTTTTTCTTTTATTTAAATATCTGGGAAATGTCTTAGTGACATGATAAATACTGAGAGAGACATAAAACTCCAGCTATAAAATTGCCAACATATGTTGCGGGTAGACACTAAGATAGCAAATACTTTACTGTAACTTCAAGTTTACAATTGAAGATGAATTTGTGCTCTTTCAGAAAATCTAGTATTACATCTATCTAATTTTAAAGAATGCTTCAATTGCCATAGTTATAAAAACTGGGTAGAACAAAGCTAAAACATTTGAAGGAAGCAAAAGGACTTGAAGCTCAAGTTGCACGGTGAACATCTGTTGAAGCTTGGTTGTTTAGAAGATTAAGGAAAATACGCCAGGTAACGAGGAGTCCAGAACAATTCCACGGACTTGCTTACCCAAGTCACCTACCGTCTATGTGCGGCATCGTGACAGTGAGCTTGATAAGGTTTGCGTAGTCTGGGTCCTCAGGTCCTGTGTAGCGCAATTTAGCTGAGAACGGCTCTGCCCCAACAACGCCAGGTACACGGGGCTGACAAAGACCTTGAAAAAAAATGAACACATTTTTGCTAAAAGAAGGTAATTGACAACATCTAAAGAATGTTTTTAAAAGTGGGAGCTATTGTTTGTCTACATCGTTTAAAATTCTCTGTGGAGTAGGACATGGCTAACAGAGTACATCATGTCATAAAAAAGCAGGCCACAGAGTGAGAAGAAATCACAGCAGACAGTTTAGTGGCCACTTGACAATTTAGGGATCGTTTAAACTTTGAGAAAAAAGTTATCATTCAATGTAACTTAATGTGTGCTGATTATTCTAGATCATACCCATATTCACAAAACCATTTAAAGTATGAACAGATACAGTAAAAATGATTGAAAGTCAGTAGGATAAAAGTAAGTGTAGTTAAACCAAGTAAATTTACTTTGTACTCTAGAATAATATACTTATCATTAGTTATGTTTACATTACTTATAAGTGAATAAAATGAAAAATATGCTCATTTTAGGAACTATGTCTCCTTAAAAATCAGAGAGCAAAATGTGCACAGTAGAGTTTTCTCTATATATGTAATTTTTTTACAGTATATTATATATTATAAACCATTTTATATTCATCTCTCTATCTTTTTGTCTCATATCTCTCAGTGATCGTCAAGAATTTGGACATGAAACTTTTTCTCCAGTATTTCCTTTAAAAAAATAGTGGTTTTTATTTGAACATCATGAAAGGCATCAAGATGCTGGATTATAATTTCAAGAGAACTTGGAAAAATACAATTTCTTTTCTATTTGTATAAGACAGAGAACATACATAGGTATTTACTAGAATAGCAATAAAATCAGAAGCAGGCCCCAGCATACAGGCTGTCTGATTTATTAAAGAGAGAATCATTTTAAGGCATTATTTAAATATTTGATCCTGAATATATCGTAGTGGCAGGTAGGACATATGACCTCTCTTTATACAACAAATTTACTTTTGAATGCAGTATGCAAATGGATGATTTAGAAATAGAATCAGATATACACACAATCTTTTTTTAAAAACAAATCTCATTAAAAAATTATTCTACAGAGTGAAGGATTTATTTATACAGTGGATTTCCTGTCTTTCCAATGTGGTCCCCAGCCACATCATCATCTCCTCCCCAGTATGTTTTGCTCCAGCCTCAGATACAGTCTCTCTGGTAATACCAAGGTGTGAATTTGCACATACTCCTCTACCTGGACTGCCTTTCCCCTCCTGTCCACAGCAAACTGCTACTCACCCAACAACCAGCTGAGCTTCTTGAACAGCATGAGCTCTGTTCAGAGCTGACCCTTGCATATCATTCTGCCTTGTCTCCTGGTTCTTCCTCTTCTCCCTCTCAGAAGCTTCCCCATGTCTCTGCTTGCTGTTCCCAGAATATCCCACATTCTTTCTTGCTTTTACGAGTTGTTGCTCATGCTTGTTTTCCTGTACTGTTTTCAGATTCAGCTTGAGCCTCCCTTCTTTGATGAGCCTTTCCCAACCCACTCAGGGTAGAACGAATCACTTCTACCTTTGCATTCCTGTGCCCCGTCTAGACTAAAATGTGTTAGCATCTTTAACTGGACTAAGAATCCCTCAAAGCAGGGGATCCTGTCTTCTTTATTTTATAGCCAGCACAAAGCATTGTATCTGGCATATAATAGGTACTCAAAGGTAGAATGAATAAATATTATGTTTTTCTTATAAATAGGCAGAAGTTGCAGTGAGCCAAGATTGCGCTACTGCACTCCAGCCTGGTGCCTGGCGACAGAGCAAGACTCTGTCTCAAAAAATAAATGTATATATTTTTTAACCACCTACAAAACATATGAAATATGTGGGACATTTGGAAGTATTAAAAACCAGAAAGTAGACATCTGTGATATTCCACAGTATTCCAGTGATCTTCCCGGGAAAGTGGAAATGACTGACCTTCTTCTCTGCTGATGGTTACGATAGTGCTCATGAGCTCCAGGCCTTCATCCCCGTTGGTGTTCACAGCACGAGCCGCACACTGCACCCGGGAGCCAGGCTGAAAGTATATAGAGTCCAGCGTGACCATCTTGGATGATGTAAAAAGGTGTCGAAGTCCACTTCTCTCATAGGGCTGGTCACACCATCAGGGCCCGCGGGTGCACTTATGAGCCACCGGTACCGGGTCAAAGTGTCATTGATGTTCTCACTTGCACAGATAGAACCTGTTTTATCGTAGTCTGAATATTTGGGGTTGCAAGCCTGTGGAAAACAAATGACTGTGTTAGGAACAGAGTCTAGAACAGGGTGGAACCCATTCCTCTCCAGTTCTCTCTGCCATCGAGTTTTCACTGCTGCTTTCCCTGATTTCTACATGCTGTTCATGCAGCTTCCAAATTTTGATTCCCAGCCATGATAGCATTTATAGACTCTAATCTTGCATTTCAAACAGGTTATTGGATGTTTCTAAGTTAATATGTGTAAAATTGCTATTTACATCATAATCTCTCAAATCATCAGGTTTGCCAATTATCTTTATTCTTTCTCTTTTCCTCCCTCCTTCCCTCTCTTCCTTCCTGTTCTCATCTTACCCCCCTTACCCAATGAGTCATGAACTTGGCTTATTCTTCTTTTATGAGATTACCTAAGTTAATGCCTTCCTTTCCATTCCCAGCAGCACCTCTCTGTCTAATTCAGGGTCTTTTCTTCCAGTCCATTGACACACTACTGCCCTGTTAACCTGCCAGCTTAACCCCTCTGATCATTCTTCTGTGTAAGAACTCCTTGCTACACAACAAATACGGTCCAAATTTCTAAATATGACATTTAAAACTCCCCATAATTTGACACCAAATTATTGTCTCTGCCTTGTTGACTCAATAAACATTTATTGTGTACCTTTTATATATAAGTGATTATAGAAGTGCTGTTGTGATATAAAAATAAGTAAGTCATAATTTCAGCTCACAAGGAGCTTGTAATTTAGAGTCAAGAGAAGGCAAATTTTAAAAGTAGTGATAATCTGCTATTTCATATGCTATTTTTCCTAGCTGTAGCTCATATTATAATCCCTTCTTCCTAGAATGACCCTCCCTTATCAGATTTGCATTCTAAACTATCAAAATTCCACGTGACCACCCCAAACCTCCCCTCATACATGGAGCTTCAGTTCTAACTTCTAATTTGTATCATTCTATGATAGTGGTCACATCTTGGCTTATATTAGAGTTACCGATTTCTATATTCTTTTCTTCATTTCTAAATATCTTGAATGCAGACTTCAAATCTTATTTATTTTTCTATTGGTGACAGACTGAGATAACACACTATGTACACATTAGTTAATGAACCTCTGTTGGATAAAGAAAGAAAAACAGGACCTTTACTTGATTCATGTTGTATTTGCAAAGTTCAATGGTTAAACCATGTAGCATTTTTCTACTTTCATTTCTTCATAACAAAGCCAATGCTATATTGATTACAGTTTATAATTACTTAAAATAATTATCTTACAATTTTCCTCAATTTTGTGAATCTCCTACTCACTGTGACACAGATGACAGGATAGCCAGACACGGGTCCAGCACTCTCCTTAGCTTTGGAAGTGCCATCATACATCAACAGGGACACAATTTGAGGGACAGAAGGAAAAGTGACATCTGCCATGCTGCTCATTTCTTCTATATACACAATAGCTTTAGTCACCTAGAAGAAAAAGATAATTATCACTGATTAGTGAAATATTAAACTTTTTTTTTCTTTTTCTTTTTTCTTTTTTTTTTTTTTTTTTTTATTGCATTTTAGGTTTGGGGGTACATGTGAAGAACATGGAAGATTGTTGCATAGGTACACACATGGCAGTGTGATTTGCTGCCTTCCTCCCCATCACCTATATCTGGCATTTCTCCCCATGCTATCCCTCCCCAACTCCCCACCCCCCACTATCCCTCCCCTTTCTCCCCCGACAGACCCCAGTGTGTGATACTCCCCTCCCTGTGTCCATGTGTTCCCTTTGTTCAACACCCGCCTATGAGTGAGAACATGCGGTGTTTGATTTTCTGTTCTTGTGTCAGTTTGCTGAGAATGATGGTTTCCAGGTTCATCCATGTCCCTACAAAGGACACGAACTCATCGTTTTTGATGGCTGCATAATATTCCATGGTGTATATGTACCACATTTTCCCTGTCCAGTCTATCATCGATGGGCATTTGGGTTGGTTCCAGGTCTTTGCTATTGTAAACTGTGCTGCAATGAACATTCGTGTGCATGTGTCCTTATAGTAGAACGATTTATAGTCTTTTGGATATATACCCAGTAATGGGATTGCTGGATCAAATGGAATTTCTATTTCTAGGTCCTTGAGGAATCGCCACACCGTCTTCCACAATGGTTGAACTAATTTACACTCCCACCAACAGTGTAAAAGCGTTCCTATTTCTCCACATCCTCTCCAGCATCTGTTGTCTCCAGATTTTTTAATGATCGCCATTCTAACTGGCGTGAGATGGTATCTCAATGTAGTTTTGATTTGCATTTCTCTAATGACCAGTGATGATGAGCATTTTTTCATATGTTTGTTGGCTTCATGTATGTCTTCTTTTGTAAAGTGTCTGTTCATATCCTTCGCCCACTTTTGAATGGGCTTGTTTGTTTTTTTCTTGTAAATGTGTTTCAGTTCTTTGTAGATTCTGGTTATCAGCCCTTTGTCAGATGGGTAGACTGCAAAAATTTTTTCCCATTCTGTTGGTTGCCGATTCACTCTAATGACTGTTTCTTTTGCTGTGCAGAAGCTATGGAGTTTGATTAGGTCCCATTTGTCTATTTTGGCTTTTGTTGCCACTGCTTTTGGTGTTTTGGTCATGAAGTCCTTGCCTACGCCTATGTCCTGAATGGTTTTGCCTAGATTTTCTTCTAGGGTTTTTATGGTGTTAGGTCTTATGTTTAAGTCTTTAATCCATCTGGAGTTAATTTTAGTGTAAGGTGTCAGGAAGGGGTCCAGCTTCTGCTTTCTGCACATGACTAGCCAGTTTTCCCAACACCATTTATTAAACAGGGACTCGCTTCCACATTGTTTGTTTTTGTCAGGTTTGTCAAAGATCAGGTGATTGTAGATGTGTTGTGTTGCGTCGGAGGTCTCTGTCCTGTTCCATTGGTCTATATCTCTGTTTTGGTACCAGTACCATGCTGTTTTGATTACTGTAGCTTTGTAGTATAATTTGAAGTCCGGGAGTGTGATGCCTCCAGCTTTGTTCTTTTTGCTTAGAATTGACTTGGCTATGCGGGCTCTCTTTTGGTTCCATATGAAGTTTAAGGTGGTTTTTTCCAGTTCTTCAAAGAAGGTCATTGGTAGCTTGATAGGGATAGCGTTGAATCTGTAAATTACTTTGGGCAGTATGGCCATTTTGACAATATTGATTCTTCCTAGCCATGAACATGGAATATTTCTCCATCTGTTTGTATCCTCTCTTATTTCATTGAGCAGTGGTTTGTAGTTCTCCTTGAAGAGGTCCTTTACGTTCCTTGTTAGTTGTATTCCTAGGTATTTTATTCTCTTTGTAGCAATTGTGAATGGCAGTTGGTTCTTGATTTGGCTGTCTTTAAGTCTGTTATTGGTGTATAGGAATGCTTGTGATTTTTGCACATTGATTTTATATCCTGAGACTTTGCTGAAGTTGCTTATCAGTTTCAGGAGATTTTGGGCTGAGACGATGGGGTCTTCTAGATATACAATCATGTCGTCTGCAAATAAAGACAATTTGACTTCCTCCTTTCCTATTTGAATACCCTTTATTTCTTTTTCTTGCCTGATTGCTCTGGCTAGAACTTCCAGTACTATATTGAATAAGAGTGGTGAGAGAGGACATCCTTGTCTAGTGCCAGATTTCAAAGGGAATGCTTCTAGTTTTTGCCCATTCAGTATGATATTGGCTGTTGGTTTGTCGTAAATAGCTTTTATCGTTTTGAGATACGTTCCATCAATACCTAGTTTATTGAGAGTTTTTAGCATAAAGGGCTGTTGAATTTTGTCAAAGGCCTTCTCTGTATCAATTGAGATAATCATGTGGTTTTTGTCTTTGGTTCTGTTTATGTGGTGGATTATGTTTATAGATTTGCGTATGTTGAACCAGCCTTGCATCCCCCGGGATGAAGCCTACTTGATCATGGTGGATAAGCTTTTTGATGTGCTGTTGCAATCGGTTTGCCAGTATTTTATTGAAGATTTTTGCATCTATGTTCATCATGGATATTGGCCTGAAGTTTTCTTTTCTTGCTGAGTCTCTGCCAGGTTTTGGTATCAGGATGATGTTGGTCTCATAAAATGATTTAGGAAGGATTCCCTCTCTTTGGATTGTTTGGAATAGTTTCAGAAGGAATGGTACCAGCTCCTCTTTGTATGTCTGGTAGAATTCGGCTGTGAACCCATCTGGACCTGGGCTTTTTTGGGTGGTAGGCTCTTAATTGCTGCCTCAACTTCAGACCTTGTTATTGGTCTATTCAGGGTTTCGACTTCTTCCTGGTTTAGGCTTGGGAGGATGCATGTGTCCAGGAATTTATCCATTTCTTCCAGGTTTACTAGTTTATGTGCATAGAGTTGTTTGTAATAATCTCTGATGATGGTTTGAATTTCTGTGGAATCTGTGGTGATATCCCCTTTATCGTTTTTTATTGCATTTATTTGATTATTTTCTCTTTTTTTATTAATCTGGCTAGTGGTCTGTCTATTTTGTTGACCTTTTCAAAAAACCAGCTCCTGGATTTGTTGATTTTTTGAAGAGTTTTTCGTGTCTCTATCTCCTTCAGTTCTGCTCTGATCTTAGTTATTTCTTGTCTTCTGCTAGGTTTTGAGTTTTTTTGATCTTGCTCCTCTAGCTCTTTCAATTTTGATGATAGGGTGTCAATTTTAGATCTCTCCTTGCTTCTCATGTGGGCATTTATTGCTATATACTTTCCTCTAGAGACTGCTTTAAATGTGTCCCAGAGATTCTGGTATGTTGTGTCTTCATTCTCGTTGGTTTCAAAGAACATCTTTATTTCTGCCTTCATTTCATTGTTTATCCAGTCAACATTCAAGAGCCAGTTGTTCAGTTTCCATGAAGCTGTGTGGTTCTGAGTCAGTTTCTGAATTCTGAGTTCTAACTTGATTGCACTGTGGTCTGAGAGACTGTTTGTTATGATTTCTGTTCTTTTGCATTTGCTGAGGAGTGATTTACTTCCAATTATGTGGTCAATTTTAGAGTAGGTGCGATGTGGTGCTGAGAAGAATGTATATTCTGTGGATTTGGGGTGGAGAGTTCTGTAAATGTCTATTAGGTTTGCTTGATCCAGGTGTGAGTTCAAGTCCTGGATATCCTTGTTAATTTTCTGTCTTGTTGATCTGTCTAACATTGACAACGGGGTGTTCAAGTCTCCCACTATTATTGTGTGGGAATCTAAGTCTCTTTGTAAGTCTTTGAGAACTTGCCTTATGTATCTGGGTGCTCCTGTATTGGGTGCATATATATTTAGGATCGTTAGCTCTTCTTGTTGCATTGATCCTTTTACCATTATGTAATGTCCTTCTTTGTCTCTTTTGATCTTTGTTGGTTTAAAGTCTATTTTATCAGAGATGAGAACTGCAACTCTTGCTTTTTTTTGCTCTCCATTTGCTTGGTAAATCTTCCCCCATCCCTTTATTTTGAGCCTTTGTGTATCTCTGCATGTGAGATGGGTTTCCTGGATACAGCACACAGACGGGTTTTGGCTTTTTATCCAGTTTGCCAGTCTATGTCTTTTAATTGGGGCATTTAGCCCATTTACATTTAGGGTTAATATTGTTATGTGTGAATTTGATCCTGCCATTTTGATGCTAGGTGGCTGTTTTGCCCGTTAGTTGATGCAGTTTCTTCATTGTGTCTTTACTGTTTGGTATTTTTTTGGAGTGGCTGGTACTGGTTGTTCCTTTTTATGTTTAGTGCCTCTTTCAGGAGCTCTTGTAAAGCAGGCCTGGTGGTGATGAAATCTCTGAGTTCTTGCTTGTTCGCAAAGGATTTTATTTTTCCTTCACTTATGAAGCTCAGTTTGGCTGGATATGAAATTCTGGGTTGGAAGTTCTTTTCTTTAAGGATGTTGAATATTGGCCCCCACTCTCTTCTGGCTTGTAGGGTTTCTGCTGAGAGATCTGCTGTGAGTCTGATGGGCTTCCCTTTGTGGGTAACCTGACCTTTCTCTCTGGCTGCCCTTAGGATTTTCTCCTTCATTTCAACCCTGGTGAATCTGACGATTATGTGCCTTGGGGTTGCTCTCTTGAGGAATATCTTTGTGGTGTTCTCTGTATTTCCTGGACTTGAATATTGGCCTGCCTTCCTATGTTGGGGAAGTTCTCCTGGATAATATCCTGAAGAGTATTTTCCAGCTTGGATTCATTCTCTCCTTCACATTCAGGTACACCTATCAAACGTAGATTAGGTCTTTTCACATAGTCCCATATTTCTTGGAGACTTTGTTCATTCCTTTTTACCCTTTTTTCTCTACCCTTTCCTTCTCGTTTTATTTCATTGAGTTGATCTTCGACCTCTGATATCCTTTCTTCTGCTTGGTCGATTCGGCTGTTGAAACTTGTGTATGCTTCGCAAAGTTCTTGTGTTGTGTTTTTCAGCTCCATCAATTCACTTACATTCCTCTCTAAGTTGATTATTCTCATTAGCATTTCGTCAAATCTTTTTTCAAGGTTGTTAGTTTGTTTGCATTGGGTTAGAACATGTTCTTTTAGCTCACAGAAGTTTCTTACTACCCACCTTCTGAAGCTTGATTCAGTCATTTCATCACACTCATTGTCCATCCAGCCTTGTTCCCTTGCTGGTGAGGAGTTGTGATCCCTTGTAGGAGGAGAGGCGTTCTGGTTTCGGGTGTTTACCTCCTTTTTGCGCTGGTTTCTTCCCATCTTTGTGGATTTATCTATGTGTGGTCTTTGTGGTTGGTGATTTTCAGATGGGGTCTCTCAGTGGATGTCCCGTTTGTTGATGATGAAGTTATTTATTTCTGTTTCTTAGTTTTCCTTCTACCAGTCTGACCCCTCTGCTGTAGGGCTGCTGAGGTCCACTCCCGGCCCTGCTTGCCTGGGGGGATCACCTGCAGCAGCTGCAGAACAGTAACGGTTGCTGCCAGTCTCTTCTTCTCCTATCTTTGTCCCAGAAGAATACCCGCCAGATGTCCGTCTGAGCACTCCTTTGTGAGGTGACTCGTTGGATATACGGGGGATGAGGGGAGCTGCTTGAGGAGACAGAGTTTCCTTTATAGGAGCTCAAGTGCTGAGCTGTGAGCTCCGTTGTTCATTCAGAGTTGCTGGGCAGGTACGTTTAAGTCTGCTGCAGCAGAACTCATAAACCCCTTTTTTCCCCAGGTGCTCTGTCCCGGGGAGTTAGGGCTTTATTTATGAGTTTCCCTGGTGCTGCTGCCTTTTTCTCAGGGCTGCCTTGCCCAGCGATGAGGCAGCCTAGTCACTGTCTGCCTACAGAGGCTTTGCTGAGCTGCTGTGGGCTCCGCCCAGCTGCCGTATGAACTTCCCTGCAGTCCTGTTTATACCGGTGTAGCGAGAACTGCCTGGGCAATGGCAAACTACCTCTGTAGCGGCAGACTGCCTCAGTAATGGCGGACGCCCCTCCCCCCCACAGAGCTGGGCCGTCCCGGGCTCAGCTGTGCTTGCTGTGAAACTCTGGATCCAGAGCGTTTCCGATGGCTGTTTTTTGTGGGGGGTGGGACCAGCCGAGCCTGATCACCTGGCTCCCTGCCTCAGAGTCTCCCAGGTGTTCCAGCCGCCTGTTGAAAAGGCGCCGGGATCTGTGTGATTTCCCGTGCGGCGACCCACTGCGCCGGCTGAAACCGCGGGGCGCGGAGATTCGTGGCGTTTTTTTGCCCGGGAAATCTCCTGGCCTGGCTGCCTGTTTCAGTCCCCTTTTTTAATCAGATGAATGGGCAGCTCTGCCTTCCCGGAGCTCCAATTGCCAGCTAAAACGGCACCCGGACCCACGTATTTTGTATGGGGAACCGCTGCGCCGGGACGCCGCCCAAAACAGCAGCGCCGGCGAAAACAGTCGCGCCGGCAAAAACTGCTGCGCCGGCCAAACCAGCCGCACTGGCGACCCGTGGGGCTCCTCCCCCCTGGGAATCTCCTGGTCTGTGGGCAATAAAAATCTGTCTGGCAATGCGGCGTCCACTCACCCTCCGCGCTTTCACTGGGAGCTGCAATCCTCAGCTGCTCCTAATCAGCCATCTTGGATCCCCCCGAAATATTAAACTTTTTATGCTTCTACGATACAGGACAATACTCATGATGCCTGGCAAACCCATGGCCTCATTATGATGCAAATTGTCATACTCAGAGCCCCTGGAGAGCAACGGGCCCTGAGTGGCCTGATGCATGTGACCTTGGCACCTCGTTCACATCTTTTGGTTCCAGGGGGAGGGCAGCTGAGCCCGGGGCAGTCAGTCCAAAGGCTGGCCAGCAGCCCACGAGGTGTTCAGGCTCTACTTTTTTTTTCTCCGTTGTGATGACAGTAGCTAAATTTGTTTTGGAGTTGTGAAAGGAAGTTTTATGAAGAAGTCAATTCATTGATAGTGGGAGGAAAGCTGGAGGACATTCTGAGGGAAGGAAGATCACAGAGGTCATGGGATAGCGGGAGCCTGGATGAAGCAGATGCCAGTAATAAGAAACTCTTTAAAGCAGCCGAGGGGTAAAAGGCATCGCCTTAAACACAGGCGGGGAGAATTTGAGTTCCAGACAGAAGAGGAATTTATGAACATCTGCTTCTGGGCTGGGTGACAAGAGCACCTTGCTGTGAACTTGCCCTGGCTCCCAATAACCTGCCAACATCTGACTACATATCGTAGTTTCCTGAACTATCTTTACATGTATATTCTTAAAAGAAGCTTTCATCGCTGGAAGTAATTTGAGTGAATCTTTATTCTTTTCAACCAAAAGAATTTCATATGCTACTCCATAAAAATAATAAAAGATTCATCTTATATGATGAAGACATAAAACTATATTTGATAAAGATTGCCCATACTTGAATTTTAAATGACTTGCTAAAAAGCAAGGCAGTAAAGGTTACAAAATGGTAAAAATATGTAAGGAAAGAAATTTCCCAGCTTGAACTCATACTAAAGTGAAACAAATTAAAGAAGGTAATACAGTACATTTAAGCAAAGATATAAAAAATTAATACATTCCAAAAATAGATGTAGTTTTCAAAATTATTTCCAGTGTAAAGGTCAACATTCTGTGGAATTATGTTCATTTTGAGGAAAATCTGGTTAATGAGACAATATAAATTAAATAAGTATAGACAACAAGATTTAGGACTGCAACATATTCATCATGAGGCTGTGGTTCAGATTCTGATAAAGCCAGGAGAAACAGATCTTGATCTGGAGGGTTAGCAAACTGCTTTGTGCATTCAAATATATGTTTTATGAGTTGTAGCACTGAATTAATCCCTCTTTACTCTGAGATGCTGCTTTCTCTCTGATGGTTAATCCCAAGATCAATCGATCATACTGACTGACATTGGGAAGGATAGTGCACTGGTTTTGGGCTCAGTGACTTCAGTCTTTGAGTTTCCACAAACATGATTTTTCAAAGGAAAGGACAGGAATTTCCTTTTTTTTTTTAATATATATTTTTATTGCATTTTAGGTTTGGGGGTACATGTGAAGAACATGCAAGATTGTTGCATAGGTACACACATGTCAGTGTGATTTGCTGCCTTCCTCCCCATCACCTATATCTGGCATTTCTCCCCATGCTATCCCTCCCCAACTCCCCACCCCCCCCACTGTCCCTCCCCTTGATCTAATCAGAACAAAATATATTAGGTGGTAAAAAGAGATTATGCATATCTCTTTCATGTAAGGCTTGTACAAACTCTCCTCATTTTATGGTACACTATGTGATTGCCTTTATGCATTTTCTCTGATGAAGTGCTGGCCATGAATTTATGTACACATTACATTACTTACCTGTGTCTCTGCTATCATATTTTCATCAGGCTTCAGGTGAACAGTGAAGGCCTCTCTCATCTCTCTCACCTCATCAAAGATAACTTCGATTTTCAACCACGTGCTGGGTTTCTCCTTCCTTAAACTCAATTTCTACAAATGCAAAAATCACAGATTTAAATTGTTTGCATATGAATATGAGAAGTTTTCTATCAAGCTTTTTTAAACTGTGACCTACAATGAGAAATATGTTTTATACTGTGGTCCAGTATATTTGGGGTGTGTGCGTAAAATGAAATCAAATGTTTAACCAACATCACCTATTTTTACTCATTTTGCTCTAATATTTTCTTTTTTTCTGAAGACTTTAATTTTATTTTTATTTTTTATTTCCATAGTGTTTTGGGGAAACAGGTGGTGTTTGGTTGCATGAATACGTTCTTCAGTGGTGATTTTTGAGATTTTGTTTCACCCATCACCTAAGCAGCATACACTGTACTGGATTTGTAGTCTCGTATCCCTCATCTCCCTCCCACCCTTTCCCCAGAGTCCCACAAGTCCACTGTATCATTCTTATGCCTTTGCATCCTCATAGCTTAGCTCCCACTTATGAGTGAGAACATACAACGTTTGGTTTTCCATTCCTGAGTTACTTCACTTAAAATAATGGTGTCCAGTTCCATTTAGGTGGCTGTGAATGCCAATTTCATCTGAAGGAAAATTTTAATAATAAGACATTGGTTTGTTGGCCCACAGTTTGAAAAGATGCTGAATTACAGGAGGCACAATCAGTAGTTCTAATATGGGGACATAATCCGAAAAATTAACCTCTTATTCTCCAGAATTTCTAAACCAATAGGACTCAAGACAAACGAATGTGATCATAGGTATAATAGTGTGAATGGGATTTACATTATGTATATATATGGATATATAATTGTTGATTTTTTTACATAATATCACATTACATTTAAAAAGACTTCTTTTTGGGCTAATATCCAGAATCTACAAAGAACTAAAACAGATTTACAAGAAAAAAACAAAAAGGGCTTCTGTCGTGAGTGGCACACAGAGAGCAACTCGATTGCTCTTCGTGCGGAATCGACATCAAGAGATTTCGGAAGCATAATTTTTTGGTATTTGGTCCCGGCACCCTTTAAAATAAAAAAAAAAGAAAAAAACAAACAAACCCATTCAAAAGTGGGCAAAGGACATAAACAGACACTTTTTAAAAGAAGACATTTATGAGACCAACAAACATATGAAAAAATGCTCATTATCACTGGTCATTAGAGAAATGCAAATCAAAACAAGTCAAATACTGCCTGTTCTCACTTATAAGTGATAGTCAAATAATGTGTACACATGGACATTGAGTGTGGAATGATTAACACTGAAGACTTTGGAGGCTGGGAGAGTGGCAGGGGCCCGGGTATTGAGAAATTACTTAATGAGTACAATGCACATTATTCAGGTGATAGATATACTAAAAGACTAGACTTCTCCACTACACAATATAACAATGGAGCAAAATTGCACTTGTACCCCTTAAACTTATACCCCCCCCCAAAAAAGAGTGTTCTATTTTTATTTCAATTGGAAGTTCCCCTTCTTTTCCTTAAGGGCACTGGCCCTAGCACACAGAGTTGGCATGACCCATCAGGAGACAGGTGCTGGAAGCCCCATACCTTCTGACACAGGGTGGTAGTCTTCTCCAGAGGTGGCGGAACCATCCTTGGTATGGACTCTCACGATGGAAACCTTTGAAGTGTCTCCTTGGCGAATCACTGGAATTCTTATAACCACTGACTCTCCAGGTTCTTTGGGTTCAGTGACACTAAATTTGGTTTCTCCAAATTTAATAACAGTCTCTAAAATTGTGGGAAACACAGACAAATGAAACTGTTAGTAAGGGGAACGCTTTCCCCCTCATTTCTAATGTTTATTTACATGTGGGAGGGGCTTAGTGACTATTCCATTCCTGGCTTCTTTCTGTCCCCTCACTCAAAATTAGTGGTGTGTGTGGAAGGAAAAGCAGGCATGTGCTGTCCAGCTCCTTCCCAGGATTTAACCAGCCCCCAGAGAGCATGTGCTCCAAGCTGTCTATATGTGCCATAAATTACACGTGAGCAGGTCACTGAAGGTGGGTGGGGAGGGGTGAAATGGTTAATACCCCTGTACTCAAGGGTGTATATAGGGTAGAGGGCAGGTATGGATGTTTGGATATAAGCCATATTCTCCAAGGTCAACTTTATCAGTTTTAATGGTTTATTTTGTTCCCTATTTGGTTATCTTTTTTCAATTTCTCAATTGCTTAAGAACCCTAGTCAGAAAGCGGGACAGGTGGGGGAGATTTTTCTGAGCCACTTAAAACCTTGACTTGGATGGATTTTAGTGCCCAATTTACAGTTGAACACACACAAAAAGTGACTTCTTACTATCAGCATCATCTCGGATCCTTATGAGAGTTTCGTTTTGTTCACCAACTGCAGCCCCAAAGGGAGAGTTGCTTTGTGGAGTGCCGAGTACCAGGCGGAGTTCCTCTACCTCCTCATACAGCACGTCATCCATCAGCTCAAGGATGCAAGGCTTCTCCGTCTCACCTGGAACAATAATGTTAGCAGGTTAATCACGTCCCATAGGAGTATATCTATAACTAGGAATGTGAGCACCATAAGGGCAAGAATGTTGATTTTGAACTGCTGTATCAGTTCAATACGTAGTGTTCGTCATGTAATAAGCCTTCAATAGATATTTGTTGAATAAGTGAATAAATATTTATGTACATGCAATGACCAGTCCTTATTTATATGAGGAATTTCTTTAATTTCTGTCTTTAAGCTCTGCCACACATCTTAGAAAACAAGGGGAAAAGTGAAAATGCCAATTTTGTTTATGAATTTCTAGAATTACATTTAAAAAGCAAGATTAGCAGCCTTGCACTTGCTGGTCGTTGTTAATTTGACCTCAACACTAGTTTCTAGTATTAGTAACTTTTGACTTACTAAACAAATCATTAAGCCAAGTTTAATTCCCAGCATTGTAAGATCTATACATTTGATATGCTCTTGCCCATTGAATAAGTTTTAAATAAACCATATATCACATCACTGGAAATCAATAAGTTAATGCAGGTACCATTAAGGACATTCATTCTACTTGTTAAAAGTTGATCTCACTTTCCTCATTTAGTGCACATAAAACCATACCATAAGACTGTTCATATCAAGGAAATTGTATTTCCCTGCTATATATTTCTGAGTAAAAATTTGGCTTCTTCAAATTTCTCAAAAAAATTTCAAGCTGAAGCTTACCAGGGAGGAATGTAATGGTGGAGATATCAGTGTTTGGGCGTTCTTCGAAGTCCATCATCACCTGTGCAGACCCCTGCCGGGTGTAGCATCTCACTGAAGATCTGTACTGGACATCCCCACTCCTACGGATCATTGTAACTATCTGCCCATCACTTTCACTGCCAGTATATATTCGTTCTTTGAATTGCATCTTAGGCACTGCAAAAACAAAAGATCAAAGTGAACAGAAATTTCCTTGTGGAAAATGGCATTTCAGAAGATGTGGTTTTGTGGAAAGAATAATGAAAAGTAAGTGAGAAGAACTGGATTCCGTCTCCATCAGTCACTTGCCAACGTTTTACCTTGAGCGAATCACTTAAGAGTTACCTTTGACATTTTGCTCTGCCTGTTTGGTAAAGTAAGGTTATACAATGAAACGCTAACAAGTGGATAAAATCAGACATTAAGATATTTGTATCTATATATTTCTTAGTCATGAGGCTTTCAGAATTTCTTGACATGAAGAACACTAAATATTGTGCACATAATCATAAGCATAGTTTACTCAGATCATGTTGGGAAAGTTGACTCTGTGTGTGTGTGTGTGTGTGTGTGTGTGTGTGTGTGTGTGTGTGTGTGACAGAGAGAGAGAGAAAGAGAGATTTTTTAGGTGACACCTATGCTAGGTCAATGATGTCTAGGGATCATTGACAATAGGTGAGACTCCTCCAAGCACTGCTGGAATCATCATGATTGAAGAGTGTTCAGAATTCCCTTGTGATGACGTGTCAGAGAGCTCTGCCATGTGTCCAGCAGAGAGTTGTCCCAGAACAGCATTTTTGGCACATTATTAGAGAAATGTTAAGAGTGTCGAGGGGGAATGAGATGAAAGAAAGTGTCTTGTGCTGGGAAGTGGAGAAAGATCATTGACACTCAAGGGTCTGTGAAGTTCCACATGGTTCCACCCATCTGTGGTAAGGAGAATTCTTGAGGTACAATCAAGATACTGATGACAGCATCACTTTTTTTTTCTTAAAAGTTTGAAAGGAAGAATAAAAGTTTTATTCTGAGACTGTCCAATTCTGTCAAAATCATCAGGAAAAGAAAGGTGTGGTCAGCTAGGGTATTTGAATGAGTTGGACTGTGTCCCCCTAAAATTCATATGGTGAAATCCCAACCCCCAATACCTGAGGATGTGATCTTACTGGTAGGTTTGGTCTTGGCAGAAGTAACTAAGTTAAAATGAGGTCATTAGGGTGGGCTCTAATTCAATATGACTGATGTCCTCATAAAAAGGGGAAAAATTAGACAGAGACACATACAGGGCACATGATGTCAAGAGACATAAGGACAAGATGGCCATCTTCAAGCAAAGAAGAGAGGCCTGGAACATCCTTCCCTGATGGCCTTCAGAAGGAAGCCTGCCAACACTTTATTTTGGATTTCTAGCCAACAACTATGAGACAATAAATTTCTGTTTTTTAAGCCACCCGACAGTAGACTTTGTTATGGAAGCCCTAGCAAACAAACAAATATATATATATAGTTTATCATCTTGCTTATCATATATATATAAACCTTAGCTTATCATTTCACTTATCATTGTAAAATTAATAAACACTCACAATCGGAGACAGAGTCATTTATGGACACTGTGGCTTTGCTGGGCTCGCCGAGGGCTGCGTTCATGGGCATACGAAGCACCAGTTCAAATTTCTCAATTCCCTCCAGCACTGGTTGTCCTAGGTCATCCAGAATGACAACACGAACCGGTTGCATGTTGACTCCAGGTGCAAAATCTAAATTACGGCTGATGCCCACATAGTCTGTTCCAGCTACGACAGTAACAAAAAAATATTCAGTTGTGGACTAATTAAACTGCAAAAAATGGTAAGACATACATTGTGTAATTATATTTACAACTTTTTTTAAAAAATAGAGATCAGCATAACACTACAGAAAAATACATTTAATAAAATGCAAAAGAGTAGTATCTACATAGCTATGGTGGTGGTAGATCAAAGATCAACTGCTGAACTTTATCTATGATTCATGGTTAGACTTTGAAATAGTTATAGTTCCTCTGTGTTATAGTTCTTCTAACTTTAGTTTGAAAATTATTTAATAAGGGTAATAAAAATCAGGCTTAGAAAAATCAGCATATCAATCAAATATATGATCCTCATAAATTACATATGAAATATAGACATTTAAAATTTTGTTAACGTTAATTAAGTATTTATATATCTTTGCTGGAGCTACTGTAGAACATCCTACTTAGGTATATGGTTGCCTGTTAGTTAAAGCAACACATTTAAGGTACCAGCTCTGCCTATACTCCACCCACCCTTGTCCCAGGCAAAGAGAGAGGCTTCTACTCTCAGAGGTATATTTGATCTTTAATCTAATATTTTTCAGATAAAGGGGGCTATATCTAGTGTTGATACCTCCATTTATATCTAAAGTAGTTAAAAACAAAACTCTCTTCTAATCTGTACCTACTACATCCACAAAGACTGACAGTGGTGGGCAATAGCTGAACAATTCTGCTTCTTTCTTTGTTTTTATACCTTCTGCTCTTCTGACACTTGTTCTGTACCCATTTTGCCTCTGAATGTACAACTTTGCTTGAGTATATCTGTTTTTAATTCATTTTGTGGAATGTCCGTGTCTCCTTGTGGTCCTTTTTACACTTTTTCTTTTCCTCTGCTTCTTCCCCTTTGCTCTTATTTCTCTGTCTCCCTCCCCCTCATCTCTGATTTGAATCTTTCTCTTAAAAATGACTAATTTAGTTAAACAAATGTTTACTGGGCACCTGCAGCATGCAAAGCACTATACTGCCTCCACTACATTAAAAAAAGTTAAAACCTAAGGGTGCCTTTTAAAATGGTATAACCTGTGCTTGCTTTGTGTGATGAATGTGCAATGTGTGTATGACATGCCTGTGTGTTCTTATGTGTGTGTACTTGAGAAAGTTTGTATTGTTGGTCATTTAGGAAAAAAAAAAGGAAATTTTGAATTCTATGCTTGCTGTAAACTTTATAATCAACTTTTTGGAGATGTAGATCCCGGAATAAAAGATGTGCTAGTTAGTACATTTTTTATAATGAAGTATGGAAAAAACCTTTTGGATCTGAAGTATTTATAGGGACACATGGTTAGAATAAGGAGACAGCCAACTGAAGACACATGCCTGCATAATACTTAAATGTCATAGGTTTCTGTGGGGGATAGATTATGTGCAGCAAGATGATTTTCCTGCATATAATGCCACAACATTCAACAATATTCGATTTTCTGAGAGTAGAGAACGACTTCATGGAAACATAGGCCTTAGTATATAGATCCTTTGAGTCTTGTGTTCGTAACCTAGCTTCAGATTCATGGCGCTTAAATGTACTTTCCCAAAGTAGTAAATAAACCATAGATTTACCTCCCAGAGTAATAACTTCAGCCAAAACAATACACTCAGCCAAACTGCTTTAATAGAAGTGAAGTATTTCCAGCTTTAAATAAATTTGTGCCATGGTCGTTAAAAATTGCAGAACAACTGAAAGAACCGAGTGGGAAACTGCTCACCCTCTGCAGAGGGAGGATCTGTTTTCCGAGATCTCACTGTGACACTAGAAGACTTGGACAGGTCCGTGCCCATTCTCCACACCCGCACTTCCACGGAACCGGCATTCTCATCCACAGAGTATTCCACATCACTGAAGTAGAAGATGGGTTCTGTTAAGAATGGAACACAAATCATTTCTGTTATTTTTAATTTTTTGCATCCAACTCTATTGGCATGATTTCAAAGAACAGTATTCTTCCTCTTAGGGACTTCCTTATATCATCACACTTTTTCCTTTTAGTAAGATAATGTCTCTTCCATCTGTACTTTTCAGGTCAAAATATTACTGCTTAACAATCAAACATATGCACAGTAAAGTGCCTAATAAAATATCTTCGTCTTGAGGCATGAGTTAGTTTGTCTTTCACGTGTAGGATGATAAGTGGCTTCTAAAAGTGCCTCTGGAAACTTAGTTGGAAAAATAGAGCTAAATGAAACAAAACACATACCTGATTATTATTATTTTTTGGCCCAGCCACTCTCTTAATTATCTTCTACCAAGTTTCCACTCTGGAACAGAGCCATAACTTTTTGCATTATGCCATTTTCGGGTCCATTAGATTTGAGCTTAATTCAGTGTATATGGGCCTGCTATAATCACGACGGTTAGAACCTACTGTCTGTAACTAGACTGAAGATTGCTAGTCCTGAAGACTGCAGGGCCTGACTACCAGTTACCTGTTGAGTATTGGAGATGCTCTATAAACCAAGTGAGATTTAACTAAATAAATAATCTCATACTAAGAGGTTAATATTAACTCTAAACACACATGAAAATGAGGCAAATTCGATCACCATACTAGGGCACATGCTTTGGGACTTTGCATTTTTTTCCAATACTGGTGATAAAATAGAATTGATCTAATCATTGTTTTTGCCTCACTCAACCTGTGACCAATGGTTTACCTTGTGATGGAGTTGCTAGAAGTCTAAGGTTTAGCAGTCAGTTGACCAATGAAAAAACAGAGATTTAACTTGTGAGCTTACTGCAAAAAACATAATTCATTTCAAGATACATGAGGCTCACAGGAACTTGCAAAAGTAGTATATACTTCACTCATTGTGAGCTTATTTTTATAAGCAAGTATTAAGAAAGATAAATTATATCACTCAGAATGACGATTAATGGTGATAGTTACCATGTGTGAACAGACACAGGTGAATGTACACACTTAAGGATTAAAGATAAATTATATCACTCAGAATAACGATTAATGGTGATAGTTACCATGTGTGAACAGACACAGGTGAATGTACACACTTAAGGTGAACAACCCTTTGACTTGACACATTCTAGTCATCTGTCTCTAGTTTTACAAGATTCAAAAGGACTGAATCTAAAAGAACATGCAACTCACATTACTGTTCCTTAAGAAGGAAGGTCACTAAAAAGACACTCTCATGTTTCAGAGCAACTAACTGAATTCCCACACATGCCAAATCAAGCAAAACTCTACAACACTGGCTCACAAAGCCACTTGGAAAGAGAAAATTCATTTTGTGCATTGTTCAAATTGAGTATGATTTCTTTATTTCGTGCCCCAAATAAATTACCTTTATTTAAACTAGAAAAATTCGTTTTCTTTGTTTCTTCACATGGTGGGCATGATAAAACTCATACAGCTCTCTCAAATTCTTCAATAGCACAAAACCAACCTTAGAAATTTTGTTCACATATTTTGGTTCAGGGGGTGATAAATGTCCCTACAGCATAGTTTACCTCCTTCTTATCCTTTTAACTTGGATGGTGCTAGGGCACATGAGTGTATGTGTACAGATGAAGGTGTTATCTGTTAACCTCAGTCAAAGCAGACCTCAACTACAAGCCAATACATTCCTGACATTTCTCACACTGAGGGAGGGGGCAAAGGTGAGACAGAGAAGCTCTGAAAATGTATCTTCTGACCAGATGGCCAAACCAGGCACATCTGTAAGTCTTTTAAAAGGCTTCCATAATTACCATGAAGGCTTGATCACCTGCATCCAACAAGTGATCTCTGTAAGTCTGTTCACATTCCTGGCAAACAGCATCATCACCCAAATTAGGTTTCTGAGTCATGGGAGAGAGCTGGGAAATGCAGTTAATAGAGGACCTCTTATTTAACAATGATACCTCCCCATCTTCCCGTCTCCCAACTCCTCACAGACACATAACAAAAAAAGAACACAATAAAATCATGTGAGTGAATAGACAACTGTGAAACACCAAATAAGCTACACATTGAGGACCAAATGGTATGTTGCATGTTTCAGACTCATTCTATCAACTCTAACACAGGTGTTTTTACTTTACAGCTTAATGTGTAGTTTTTATTTAAAAAATATGGAAGTCTTATATATGTAGTACTCTGAAAACTTTTATGTAAGTTGTCATTCAAAATGAAGATGAATGAGTTACCATATACGTACAGACACATGTGTTTTATATGCATGCACGTGTATTTGTGCGAGTATGTATGTTAGCAAGACAGAGAGAGAGAAAGAGGTTGGGGTGGCATGGCACATGACAGTGTTAGAAAAATAAAAATGATATGAATGATGCAAACAACATTATCATGTTGCCTATTGCATAATACAGTGTTATCTCCTGTAGGAAGAAGGAGGGGTAATGGAAACGGGATTTTAATCCTAAATCCTTAAACTAATACAGTGCTAATAAAAGGAGAAAAGTTAATTAACTACTTCCTTAAAGCTTTTGATGATGAGTAGATTTATTTATATGATTTTTCTCCCTCTTTGTGCTCCACTCATGATGATTGAAAAACTGGTCAATCAATTGCAATTACTGAAGTTAAAATTTGAAGTGATTATTATGAGATTAAAACACATTCAATAGTTTCTATATATATAAAAAAAGAAACTCTGCTAACTACCTAGTTTTTGTGCCTGAATAAAAAACGGCTAAACATCAGCATATTTTTTTCAGGGTTAGATGAGTGAGAACTAAAAAGAAGTAACAATCATGTTTATTTCAATTTCTCATATCTTTTAAAAATATCTAAAATTTGAAGTTGTTTATAATCATTATGAGTTAAAGATACATCAAGGAGTGAGTTGACTTATGGATGTCACTTAAGAAAAATAGCAAGATGTTCCTGGGACATTTTAATGAGTACTAAGCTAGAAGTAGGAATAAAATAATAAATGGATGAGACTGTCATGCCTTTGAAAGTTATCTATGCAAAAACCCAGAATAACTGCTTGTCCCAAAAACTTATTATTTATGAGTAAGACTTTTAACTCACCTCTTTCTTTGGTAAACTTTTTTTTTTTTTTGGCCTAGAAACTTAGTTTCTTTTAAGAAAATAAGTAAACTGAAGATCTTTATAGATCAGTTATGGAACTACCCCTACCTCTATTGCAAATGAAAGTAAATTAGAAGTCTATTCAATTCTTTAATTCAGTTCTTAAATACATACTGTGCCTTGTACCATGTTTAAATTCACAGACTTAATGGATAAAACAGTCAGTGGAAGGTATTATTACCTGGAATGAGAGAATGATCAAACAAAGCCACACATCTCACAGCCTACACCCACCTAAGACCATAAAACAGCCATTGCTCATCACTCCACCACCCTCAGATGACACTCCAGAATGCAGAGGAAAGATAAGTTTATCCAAATTGTCTGCGAGCAGTGCAAGGGAGGTTTTGAATTGGCCTAGTGAGTGTGAAATTCATAAGGGAAGCCAAACTCCACACTCTATCCCTTGAAGTCTTTATACTTTTAAATGAAGGACATAGATCAAGGCATTGACTACAGAAAAGTCTATTTTAGCTCATTAAACATAAATGCGCTTCTCAAGGTTGGGGATAATTTCACTACCCACAGCACAGAAAGGATCACATTTATTTCCTACAAATGTAGAAAAGGTGGCCAGGTGGTGAGCAATATAGCACGCATACCTGCAACAAATACAAAGAGAAAACAATTTAAGTTTCTTTCCCAGAGGGAAAAAGTGAACTTTTTTTTTTTCAGTGTCTAGATGGATGTTTACAATTCCAGTGTGTCTCATGAGATGAAAGGAAGAGGTGCCAGTAGTAATTGCTATCTGGAGCCAAATCTTATTTACTCATGTGCACATAGACCATCATTCAAGTAAGCTTTGTAGTTCTAACCAATGTGTTTGCTTAGAACTGAATGAAGTAAAAGCTTTAATGCTGCTTTTTGTCCAGTGCTGAAAATAATACAAAGGAATTGTTTCCAAATGAAATCTTTCTTCTGAGATTTGGACCCTGAAGACTTACTGCCTAATCAAGTCATGTCCCATGGGCACCTCAAGGTGAACTTCTCCATAATGGAGTCCAGAGGGTCACTTCCACTCCCCTTCCCCTGGTTTCTCTCTGCCTTATTGCCACTAATCTAGCTGCAGGCAGTAACACCTTCCATTTGAATTTTCCCAGCAACCACTCAACCAGGCTCTTAAGGAAAGTGGTCATCCCTCAAAGCAAATCTCATCATGATACTCCCTTTGCTGAAAGCCTCTCAATTTTCCTTACTGCTCTTGGGATTATTCACAAGCTACTTAACATGGTTTACAAGACACAAACATTCGGGCTTGGTTTGCCTTTTCAACCTCATATTGGACCCTTTTCTACTAAACAATCCAGTGTCTTGAATATCTTAAATGTGCCCCTCCCAACCTTTGGTCTACGGCTGTTGCTGCTTTGAATGCTCCGCCCACCTCCTCATCCGGATACCTCCTGCTGTGCTCATCTTCCAAGCTTCTGCAGAAAAGTCACTTCTGTGGGGGAGCACCCTGCTTTCCCCTATCAAAGCCCTTGCTCATCTTCTACTGTCATTGTGAGTATGTCCCCTACTGTCTCTGAACTCTGTAAAGGGAGGAATCAAGCCTCCTCTATTCACTGGTATTTCCCTAACACTTAGTTTAATTAATGCAATAGGTGAGCAATCAGTATTTGTAGAATGAATTAACATCAAAGTAGAATTATTTATTTGCTACAGCAAATGAATGAATATGTCTGTCTTTGTGGTGGATTAGTTAAAAGAGGATACTCTTAGAATCAGGCAGTGGCAGTTAAGAAGCCTCAGAAAGAGGAGCCAGTGATTTTCTCTGCAGTAAAACGACTTTGTAAGGCTACTCTTTGAATCTGCAAGAAATCCGCAGGGAAGGAAAAGTGAATCAAAATGAACTCAAAGAGAAGAGGCTTTTTTTCTTTTCTTTCGAAATACTTTGTTTTCACTGGTTCCCAGATAGGAAGTATACTAGAATTATCCAAGAGGATTTAAAAATACAGATGCTAGGGCCTCATCTCCAACTTACCAAATCAGAATCTCCAACAGGTGCTTCTAGGTACCAGTGTTTATTTATTAATAAGTTTTAGGGGTTTTTTGTTTTGTTTTTTTGAGACGGAGTTTTGCTCTTGTTGCTCAGGCTGGAGTGCAATGTTGTGATCTCAGCTAACTGCAACCTCCACCTCCCAGGTTCGAGTGATTCTCCTACCTCAGCCTCCCAAGTAGCTGGGATTACAGGCATGGAGCACCATGCCCAGCTAATTTTTTGTATTTTTAGTAGAGATGGGGTTTCACCATGTTGGTCAGCTGGTCACGAACTCTAGACCTCAGCTGATCCACCCACTTCAGCCTCCCAAAGTGCTGGGATTACAGGTGTGAGCCACCGTGCCCGGCCTAGGTTTTAGCTTTTAAAGCAGCTTTAGGTTCATGGCAAAACTGAGCAGAAGATACACAGATCTGCACATGACCCTGGCCTCCACACAGGCACAGGACTAGTGTTTTTAAAATCCTTGACAAGCAACCAACTTGAGTCAGCAATCTGCGTATAGTTTTAGTTCATTTCAGTGTCTTTAACACTGATAACTTAATTGCCAGATACCACACTAACTGTTTTAAATTCAGTGCCTTATTTCATCCTCACAACCACCCACTGAGGTGTGTACTATATTAATCCCGTTTTCACAGATAAGTAAATCAAGGATTAGGGAGATTATTTTCTCAAAGTTTTGCCAAAAGTTGTGCTGTACATCAGGGAAATAGTGAAACTAGGATGCGTATCTAGATAAAGCCTGTGCCCTTGACTACTATCAAGGGAAGAAAGGAGTCATAAAAGGTTTTTACAAGATTTTTATGGACAAAATTTTTACCTAGCAATTCAATATGTGGGGATGTGTCATAAAGAAATGCTAACCTAAATGTTCAAAGATGCATACAAAGGATTGTTTATTGTATTTCATTCATTTATATTAGGGTGCAATTGGAAACAAGGCCCAAATCCATCAGAAAGGGATTAAATTCAGTTCTCCTACAAAATGGACTACCAGACTATAAATCATATATATATTTAATTCACCCCAGGTTAAAAAAATATTTGAGATATTGATGCTCTGCGAGTTTATGTCTTACACTCTCTATTTGGCTTCATCAGCAGCAGTGATAGATAAAATATTAAAGGTAATCTGGGTTGCAGTGAACCAATACTGTGTCATTGCACTCCAGCCTGGGTGACAAAGCCTGACTCTTAAAAAAAAAAAAGAAGAAGAGACCCAGGCAAGATGGATGGCCGAATAGGACAGCTCCGGTCTATAGCACCCAGTGAGAACAAAAGAAGTTGCATTTCTAACTGAGGTACCTGGTTCATCTCATTGGGATTGATTAGACAGTGGGTGCAGTGCATGGAGGGAGAGCAGAAGCAGGGTGGGGTGTCATGTTACCCAGGAAATGCAAGGGGTCAGGGAACTACCTCCCCTAGCCAAGGGAAGCTGTGAGGGACTGTGCCATGAGGGACGGAGCACTCCAGCCCAGACACTATGCTTTTCCCAAGATCTTCGCAACTCGCAGACCAGGAGATTCCCCTCGGTTGCCTACACCACCAGGGCTCTGGGTTTCAAGCACAAAACTGGGTAGCCATTTGGGCAGATACCAAGCTAGCTCCAGGAGTTTTCTTCATATCCCAGTGGCACCTGGAATGCCAGTGAGACAGAACCATTCACTCCCCTGAAAAGGGGGCTGAAGCCAAGGAGCCAAGTGGTCTAGCTCAGTGATCCCACCCCCATTGATCCCAGCAAGCTAAGATCCACTGGCTTTAAATTCTCACTGCCAACACAGCAGTCTGAAGTACACTTGGGATGCTCAAGCTTGGTTGGGCAAGGGGCATCTGCCATTACTGAGGCTTGAATAGGAAGTTTTCCCCCTCACAGTGTAAACAAAGCCGTGGGGAAGTTCCAACTGGGCAGAGCCCACTGCAGCTCTGTAAAGCCACTGTAGTTAGACTGTCTCTCTAGATTCCTCCTCTCTGGGCAGGGCATCTCTGGAAGAAGGCAGCAGCCCCAGTCCGGGGCTTATAGATCAAACTCCCATCTCCCTGATAAAGAGCACCTGGGGGAAGGGGCTGCTGTGGGTGCAGCTTCAGCTGACTTAAATATTCCTGCCTGCCAGCTCTGAAGACAGCAGTAGATCTCCCAGCACAGTGTTCCAGCTCTGCTAAGAGACAGACTTCTGACCCCTGTGCCTCCTGATGGGGAGACACCTCTCAGCAGGGGTTGACAGATACCTCATACAGGACAGCTCTGGCTCGCATCTGGTGGGTGTCCCTCTTGGACAAAGCTTCCAGAGGAAGGAACAGGCAGCAATCTTTGCTGTTCTGCAGCTTCCTCCTGCTGCAGCCCCCTGCTGCTGATACCCAGGAAAACAGGGCCTGGAGTGGACCCACAATAAATTCCAGAAGAACTGCAGAAGAGGGGCCTGACTATTAGAAGGAAAACTAACAAACAGAAAGCAATAGCATCAACATCAACAAAAAGGATGCCCACACAAAAACTCCATCCAAAGATCATCAACAGCAAAGACCAAAGGTAGATAAATCCACAAAAATGAGGAAAAACAAGTGCAAAAAGGCTGAAAATTCCAAAAACCAGAATGCCTCTTCTCCTCCAAAGGATCACAACTCCTCACCAGCAAGGGAACAAAACTGGACAAAGAATGAGTTTGACGAATTGACAGAAGTAGGCTTCAGAAGGTGGGTAATGACAAACTCCCTGCGTTAAAGGAGCATGTTCTAACCCAATGCAAGGAAGCTAAGAATCTTGAAAAAAGGTTGGAGGAATTTTTCTAACTAGAAAGACTAGTTTAGAGAAAAACATAAATGACCTGATGGAGCTGAGAAACACAGTACAAGAACTTCTTGAAGCATATACAAGTATCAATAGCTAACCAATCAAGTGGAAGAAAGGGTATCAGAGATTGAAGATCAACTTAATGAAATAAAGTGTGAAGATAAGATCAGAGAAAAAAGAATGAAAAGGAGTGAATAAAGCCTCCAAGAACTATGAGACTATGTGAAAAGACAAAACCTACATTTGATTGGTGTACCTGAAAGTGATGGGGAGAATGGGATCACGTTGGAAAACACACTTCAGAATATTATCAATGAGAACTTCCCCCAATCTAGCAAGACAGGCAAACATTCAAATTCAGGAAATACAGAGAACACCACAAAGACACTCCTCAAGAAGAGCAACATTCAAATTGAGTAAATACAGAGAATACCACAGAGATACTCCTCAAGAAGAGCAACCCCAAGACATAATTGTCAGATTGACCAAGGTTGAATGAAAAGAAGGAAAAGATGGCAAGGGCAGCCAGAGAGAAATGTCAGGTTACCCACGCAGGGAAGCCCATCAGACTAACAGTGGATCTCTCTGCAGAAACCCTACAAGCCAGAAGAGAGTGTGCGCCAATATTGAACATTCTTAAAGAAAATAATTTTCAACCCAGAATTTCATATCCAGTCAAACTAAGCTTCATAAGTGAAGGAGAAATAAACTCCTTTTCAGACAAGCAAATGCTGAGGGATTTTGTCACCATCAGGCCTGGCTTACAAGAGCTCCTGAAGGAAGTACTAAATATGGAAAGGAAAAACTGGTACCAGCCACTGCAGAAATAAACCAAAATGTAAAGACCATCAATGCTATGAAGAAACTGCATCAACTAATGGGCAAAATAACTAGCTGGCATCATTATGACAGGATCAAATTCACACATAACAATATTAACCTTAAATGTAAATGGGCTAAATGCCCCAAGTAAAAGACATAGACTGGCAAATTGGATAAAGAATCAAGACCCATCAGTGTGCTGTATTCAGGAGAACCATCTCATGTGCAAAGATACACCTAGGCTCAAAATAAAGGGTTGAAGGAAGATTTACCAAGCAAATGGAGAGAAGAAGAAGAAGAAAATAAAGAAGTAGGGGTTGCAATCCTAGTATCTGATAAAACAGACTTTAAGCCAATAAAGATCAAAAAAGACAAAGGAGAGCATTACATCATGGTAAAGGGATCAATACAACAAGAAGAGCTAACTGTCCTAAATATACATGCACCCAATACAGGAGCACCCAGATTCATAAAGCAAATTCTCAGAGACCTACAAAGAGACTTAGACTCCCACACAATAATAGTAGGAGATTTTAACACCCCACTGTCAATATTCAGTGAGAAAATTCAGGATATTCAGGATTTGAACTCAGCTATGGACCAAGAGGACCTAATAGACATCTACAGAACTCTCCACCCCAAATCAACAGAATATACATTATTTTCAGCACCACATAGCACATATTCTAAAATCGACCACAAAATTGGAAGTAAAACATTACTCAGTAAATACAAAAGAATGGAAATCATAAGAAACATTCTCTCAGACCACAGTGCAGTCAAATTAGAACTCAGGATTAAGAAACTCACTCAGAACTACATAACTACATGGAAACTGAACAACCTGCTTGTGAATTACTACTGGTTAAATGACAAAATTAAGGTAGAAATAAATAAGTTCTAACTACATGGAAACTGAACAACCTGCTTGTGAATTACAACTGGTTAAATAACAAAATTAAGGTAGAAATAAATAATTGCTTTGAAACCAATGAGAACAAAGACACAACATACCAGAATCTCTGGGATCCAGCTAAAGTAGTGTTTAGAGGGAAATTTCAGCATTAAATGCCCACATGAGAAAGTGGGAAAGATCTAAAATTGACACTCTAACATCACAAAAGAACTAGAGAGGCAAGAGCAAATTCAAAAGATAGGAGAAGGCAAAAAATAAATAAGATCAGGGCAGAACTGAAGGAGACAGAGACACAAAAACCTTTCAAAAAAATCAATGAATCCAGGAGCTGTTTTTTTTTTTTTTTTTAAAGATTAACAAAATAGACCACTAGCAAAACTAATAAAGAAGAAAGGAGAGAAGAATCAAATAGACACAATAGAAAATGATAATGGGGGAGATCACCACTGATCCCACAGAAATACAGACTACCAACAGAGAATATTATAAACACCTCTACGCAAATAAACTAGAAAATCTAGAAGAAATAGATGAGTTCCTGGACACATACACCCTTCCAAGACTAAACTGGGAAGAAGTTGAATACTTGAATAGACCAATAACAAGTTCTAAAATTGAGGAAGCAATTAATAGCTTACCAACCAAAAAAAAGCCCATGACCAGACAGATTCACAGCCGAATTCTACCAGAGGTACAAAGAGGAGCTGGTACCATTCCTTCTGAAACTATTGTGAACAATACAAAAAGAGTGATTCTTCCCTAACTCATTTTATGAGGCCAGCATCATTCTGATACCAAAATCTGGCAGAGACACAACATAAAAAGAAAATTTCAGGCCAATATCCCTGATGAACATCGATGTGAAAATCCTCAATAAAATACTGGCAAACCAAACCCAGCAGGACATTAAAAAGCTTATCCACCACTACCAAGTCAGCTTCATCCCTGGGATGCAAAGCTGGTTCAACATACGCAAATCAATAAACGTAATCCATCACATAAACAGAACCAATGACAAAAACCACATTATTATCTCAATAGATGCAGAAAAGGCCTTTGATAAAATTCAATACCTCTTCATGCTAAAAACACTCAATAAACTAGGTATTGATGGAACATACCTCAAAATAATAAGAGCTATTTATGAGAAACCCACAATCAATATCATACTGAATGGGTAAAAGCTGGACACATTCCCTTTGAAAACCAGCATAAGACAAGAATGCCCTCTCTCACCACACCTATTCAACATAGCATTGAAAGTTCTGGCCAGGGCAATCAGGCAAGATAAAGAAATAAAGTGTATAGAGATAGGAAGACAGGAAGTCAAATTATCTCTGTTTGCAGATTACATGATGATTGTATAGTTAGAAAACCTCATCATCTCAGGCTGAAAACTCCTTAAGCTGATAAGCAACTTCAGCAAAGTCTCAGGATATAAAATCAATGTGCAAAAATCACAGGCATTCCTATACACCAATAATAGACAGAGAGCCAAATCATGAGCAAATCCCCATTCACAATTGCTATAAAGAGAATAAAATACTCAGGAATACAACTACAAGGGATGTGAAGGACCTCTTCAAGGAGAACACAAACCACTGCTCAAGGAAATAAGAGAGGACACAAAGGGAAAAACATTCCATGCTCATGGATAGGAAGAATCAATATCATAAAAATGGCCATACTGCCCAAAGTAATTTATAGGTTCAATGCTATCCCCATCAAGCTACCATTGACTTTCTTCATAGAATTAGAAAAAAACCACTTTAAATTTCATATAGAACCAAAAAAGAGCCCACATATCCAAGACAATCCTAAGCAAAAAGAACAAATCTGGGGGCATCACGCTACCTAACTCAAACTATATTACAAGGCTACAGTAACCAAAACAGCATGGTACTGGTACAAAAACAGAGATACAGACCAATGGAACAGAACAAGGAACTCAGGAATAACTTCACACATCTACAACCATCTGATCTTTGACCAAGTTGACAGAAACAAGCAATGGGGAAAGGATTCCCTATTTAAAAAATGGTATTGGGGACTGTCTAGCCATATGTAGAAAGCTGAAACTGGGCCCCTTCCTTACATCTTATACAAAGATTGACTCAAGATGAATTAAAGATTTTAATGTGTGACCTAAAACCATAAAAACCCTAGAAGAAAACCTAGGCAATAACATTCAGAACATAGGCGTGGGCAAAGACTTCATGACTAAAACAGCAAAAACAATGGCAATAATAGCCAAAATTGACAAACGGGATCTAATTAAACTAAAGAGCTTCTGCACAGAAAAGAAACTATCATCAGAGTGAATAGGCAACCTACAGAATGGGAGAAAAGTTTGCAATCTATCCATCTGACAAAGGCCTAACATCCAGAATCTACAAGAAACTTAAACAAATTTACAAGAAAAAAAACAAACAACCTTATCAGAAAGTGAGTGAAGGATATGAACAGATCCTTCTCAAAAGAAGACATTTATGCAGCCAACAAATAAGTTAAAAAAAGCTAATCATCACTGGTCATTAGAGATGTGCAAATCAAAACCACAGTGAGATATCATCTCATGCCAGTTAGAATGGCGATCACTAAAATGTCAAAAAACAACAGATGCTGGAGAGGGTGTGGAGATATAGGAATGCTTTTACACTGTTACTGGAAATGTAAATTAGTTCAACCATTGTAGAAGACAGTGTGGCAATTCCTCAAGGATCTAGAACTAGAAATACCATTTGACCCAGTAATCTCATTATTGGAATATACCCAAAGGAATATAAATCATTCTGATATAAAAATACATGCACACATATGTTTATTGCAGCACTATTCACAATAGCAAGACTTGGAACCAACCAAAATGCCCATCAATGTTAATGGATAAAGAAAATGTGGCACATATACACCATGGAATACTATGCAGCCATAAAAAAGAATGAGTCTATGTCCTTTGCAGGGACATGGATAAAGCTGGAAACCATCATTCTTAGCAAACTAACGCAGGAACAGAAAACCAAACACCATATGTTCTCACTCATAAGTTGGAGTTGAACAATGAGAACACCTGGACACAGGGAGGGGGAACATCACACACTGGGGTCTGTCAAGTGGTGAGGGGAAAGGAGAGGGATAGCATTAGGAGAAATACCTAATGTAGGTGATGGGTTAATGGGTATAGCAAACCACTATGTCATATGTATACCTATGTAACAAACCTGCACGTTCTGCACATGTATTCCAGAACTTAAAGTATAATTTTAAAACAAGGGTAATTCTTCATTTCTTTTTGGTAGCTTTGAAGTTTTTTCCCTTTCTTCTTAATAAACTCCATAAGCAAAAAGGGAACTGTGCTCAAAACCAGATAAACATCTCTATGGACTAAAAATGAAACAGAACATCATAGTGGTAAGTAGAGCCAAAGGAGTGTGGTTCTACTGGTCTCTAAGTCTGGAGGCAGGTGGTGAATCAGCTCTTGAGGGGGGATCATAAGAAACCAAACGAAAGCATAATTCAAGAGTGAGAGAGAAATATCAATTTTTCAGGCTTTGAAGATGAAAAAGTTTCATCCACTATGTTAAAAAATGTCATTGCAGAAAAGCACACAAACAATATAACATAATATGTGTTCTACGTAAAACTAAACAATATTGCTATTTTTCACAGTTGCTCTGTCAGCCAGTCTGGAGTGCAGTGGTGAGTGCATTGCAACCTCCACCTCCTGGATTCAAGCAATTTCCCGCTAATGTTTATGTTTTTAGTGAAGACGGGGTTTCACCATGTTGTCCAGGCTGGTCTTGAACTCCTAACCTCAAGTGATCCACCTGTCTTGCCTCCCAAAGAGCTAGGATTAGAGGTGTGGGCCACCGTGCCTGGCCTACTCACTTTTCTTTCAATAAATACTTTACATAAACATACATTCTGAAAAATGAGCTCATATGTAGCCTTTAAAAAGCATTTTCAAAATTATTTTTGAAAAATTATAGTTCAGGACCAGGTGTGGTAGCTCACGCCTATAGTCCCAGCACTCTGGGAGACCAAGGCAGGCAGATCATCTGAGTTCAGAAGTTCGAGACCAGCCTGGCCAATATGGCAAAACCCTATCTCTACTAAAAATACCAAAAAACTTTAGCCTGCCATGGTAGTGCGCACCTGTAGTGCCAACTACTTGGGAGGCTGAGGCAGAAGGATTGCTTGAAACTGGGAGGCAGAGGTTGCAGTGAGCTAAAATTGCGCCGCTGCAGCTTGGGTGACAGAACAAGACTCCATCTCAAAAAAAAAAAAAAAAAAAATGTTGAAATATATATAAAAAGGGAAAGTTTAAAAGTATGTATCATTTTAAAGACATGTTTTAACATTTCTTTTTCTTGTCAACTATAATTTTCTCAGGGAGAATAAAGAAAAGTCAATACATGTCGAAAATGATGACAATTTAAATACTGAACCTTCCCAAGATCTCAGTTGAGAATATAGTGAGCCTTTCTTCTAAAAGATAATGATATCAGAGATCCTACCGTCAATCTAGTTTCATTCTGGAGTCTTCTCTTGCCTTTTTGAGAGTCATCAGAAGTTTAAAATAAAATTTAAACATCATAGTCATCAAAATTTTCCAACACTCATGTGAAGAGGCTTCATGAGTATTCTTTATTCCACAAATGTTATTGAGCCCCTGACTTCTAGAAGAGTGTTTCAAAACTTAAACACATGTTTTTTTTATTCCATATGATACCACACCCCATATCTGAGGAAGAAGAAGGAAAAACTGGTCATGACCTACTAATTGATTTCTCAACTCAATGGGGGTGCAATTTACAATTTCCTAAACTATTCTACATGGAACTGTTTCCCAAAGGTGGTCACAGATGTGTACTGCAAGTTCCTGAGGGGTTTTAAAACACACATTCCTGGGGCCCCATCTTAAATCAACAAAACCAAAATTTCTTGGACTTGGGGATTTTAAGCTGTCTCAGGTGGAATGTACACATATTAGAGTCTGAGAATAAGTTGTCACCCTTCATCTGCTAGTCTGGGAGGCCAGAGGGCACAGTGATTTAACAGGTGACAGCTGCTGTAGTGCAGAGGTTCCCGAAATGGAGAGCTGGCACAGATCAGCAACCCAGAGAAGAAAAAAAATGTGAGCTGGGCCTTGTAGACTGAACAGGGCTTGGCAGCATTGAAGGGGAAGAGCATCTCAGGTGAAGAAAAGGTTGGGAAGTTGTGTGGCTGGAGTATAGAGAACATAGGAAAGGGCGAAATCTCAGGAAGGAAGTCAAGGTGAGAGCCGGGCTTTGCAAGTTTTTGCAATACGTGCTAAGAACTACAGAAAAAGGGAGTCAACGCTGATTTTTAAGCTGGAAGTGAAATCATCAGAACTTGGTTTGCAAAAAAAGGAAATCAATTATGGTGGATGGACTGAAGCAGAGTTAGACTAGAAGCTGGGACCCTTGAGGGGGAAAGCGCAATTCAGAGAAACAGTGAGTGAGGTCTGGAGCTAGGGCAGTGGAGGTGGGAAGTTTGAAAAGTCAGATTCTAGAAGAGCTTCAGAAATATGGTGACAATGCTTTGTGATCAATCACATGTGAAGGACAGTATCTAAGTGGATGATTGAGTGACATCCAGCTTGATCAACTGGCCAGCTTTTTAATTTTGAGGGATATTTGTGTTGTCATTCATTGTGCCATTGCCAACTGATTTCTCTGGTACACAGTAGTTTTCCTCACTTTCATTCGTGATCTTTTCCATTACTTTTGCATGATATATTTCTTTAAAATTATCTGGCTAAAAAACCTATATATCAACATGCTTTATTCACACCTATGTGTCTTCTTTTAGAGCAGATTAAAATTTCCAACTACACTTTGTGACTAAGAATACAGATGAAGGCATCCCCTAGATTTGTGCAGAGATAATATATGTAATTAAATATAAGGTTATAAGTACAATTGTTTGAGAAAACTGGTAAAAATAATGTATTTAGTCAACACTATGTCTATTTTTAAAGACAAAAGCAAAGACAAAAGTTGCAGAGAAACAACTTTTGAGAGCAAATCACCGATGGAAAGTAGGCAAATTGTTTGATGTGGGTAACATAAATTTCATTCCAAACCTGTGTGTTCATTTGTGTCTTTCAGTTTCCAGATACCATCCAAATAATTTGTTTATTCAAATCCAAAAAAACATTATTCACAGAGGAATGGACTGTATACGCAATAGGTAAAATCAAGATACTGAATGTGAAATCTAAAAAAAAAAAGGAAATAAAAAATACATTCCACTGAGGCCTCCATTTCTATGCTATTCTACATGGTGTACTATGCTACAAATGGCATAGTAGATCCCCAAATGCTATTGTACATACCATAGTGTTTGTATTTTTTCCTATTAATGTTTGTCTTTTTGTGTAAGACCAAAAAATGAGAAATAATGACAAATAGTTGAGTTTTCCATAGTTAGTGAAAAAGTTTGATATATTTTCTTTCAAAGTCATGTTAAAATGAATCTTGGAAAGGGTTATTCTGCCATCACAGACTGAAGAGGCCTCATTTCTGGAGAAGGCCCATATCATCAGATGCTGTCAACTAAGGGATATGATACAGACCTGTTAGAACCTCTTACCATCTACAGCCAACTATCATAGGCTAGAGTGATTTCCAATATGGATATCTTTTCTCAATTAAGTAACTTTGCTTTTTAAAGACTGCCTATGTTCTACCCCTTACTGATCACTTTCTAGAAGTATGGCCTTGGGCATGGTACCTAATATGTCTGTGTCTCAGTTCTTCATTTGTAAAATTAGGGATTATGACAGGACCTGTATCATGAATTTGTTGTAAGGACTGAATGAGAGAATAAATGTAACGTGCTTACAGCAGTCCTTGGCATGTCATAGTCTCCCAAAAAATGTTAATCATGTATTGTCATTACATAATACAGATAATTTCTAGTCATATTATATATTTTGTTACATCTAAAACTGAATGTAGTGATAGAGACTAAGCAAATAAATGACACCATGCATGTGTGAAAAAGGATATGTACTATAGCATGCATATGATTAGGAAAAATATCTGAAAGCAATCTAAATATCCATAAATAGGAGATTGTTAAATATGTTATAGCCAGATTGTGGAATACTATATAGCCATTGAAAATGAGCTGGGTTTATATGCATTGACATGAAAAGTTTTTCATGATATATTCTCTTAAAATTTTATTTTTTAAATTAATTTTATTATTATTATTATTATTATTTAGAGACAAGGTTTCTCTCTGTTGCCCAGTCTGCAGTATAGTGGCATGATCATAGCTCACTGTAAACTGGAACTTTTGGGCTCCAGTGATCCTCCTGTCTTAGCCTCCTGAGGAGGTAGTATTTTAGGTACACAACACAATGCTAGGCTAATTTTACCTGTTATTTTTGTAGAGATGGGATCTTTCTATATTGCCCAGGCTGGTCTCAAACTCCTGGCCTCAAGTGATTTTCCTACCTCGGCTTCATGAAGAAATGGGATTACAGGGCAAGACCCTGTGCCTGGCCATTACGTATTCTTATGTGAAATAAGTACATCATAAGATAATATGTATATCATCATGTAATAATAATAACCAGTATTTATTGAGTACTTTCAGTGTACCTGAACTGTTCTAAGCACTTTGTATATATTTCTATCTCTATCTATCTACTAACTCAATCTTCCTAACAATGCTTTGAAGTGCAAACTATTATCATCCTAATTTTACAGATGAAAAAACTGAGATCCAGAAGTGCAAGATCAATAACTAATAAGTGAAAGGAAATCAGACAGTTTGCCTTTGGAATATGCTGCCACCTTACGAATAATTTCCTCTAATTAAAATGAAACGAAACTGTGTGCATGTTACTGAATGTATGGGAAGATGTATCAAACTAAATGACCTCAAGGGAGAGGTGTGGCTTCCATGAGGAAGATTACAAGACTATTGCCATTTAGTTGATGTCCTTCTTAGTACTCACGTAATAAGTTTGTGATAAAAGATATTATTACTAAAACAAAGATTAACACGTATAACCTGTCTCCTTTAAACATAATCTCAGAATATTAGTCAAAAATATTAGAGAGAAGAAAATCTCTCCTCTTTGTTAAGACCTCTAATACATTTTTACTCTTTAACAGGTTCAGCTCTACCAACTGGCTATACCATTTCACGGTGCTGTGGATGATTATGCTGTCTAGGGAACTGAGCAGTTACTGCACTTTCAAAAACAACACTATCTCACAGTCACGAGGCCCTGCAAAGTTTGTCTTTCCATTCTTACATGTAACTTGCCTTGGAGGCAACGCCACACATCTACAACCATCCGATCTTTGACAAACCTCACAAAAACAAGCAATGGGGAAAGGATTCTCTGTTTAATAAATGGTATTGGGAAAACTGGCTAGCCATGTGCAGAAAGCAGAAACTGGACCCCTTCCTGACACCTTACGCTAAAGTTAACTCCAGATGGATTAAAGACTTAAACATAAGACCTAACACCATAAAAACCCTAGAAGAAAACCTAGGCAAAACCATCCAGGACATAGGCATAGGCAAGGACTTCATGACTAAAACACCAAAAGCATTGGCAACAAAAGCCAAAATAGACAAATGGACCTAATTAAACTCCAGAGCTTCTGCACGGCAAAAGAAACAGTCATTAGAGTGAATCAGCAACCAACAGAATGGGAAAAAATTTTTGCAGTCCACCGATCTGACAAAGGGCTGATATCCAGAATCTACAAAGAACTAAAGCAGATTTACAAGAAAAAAACAAGCCCATTCAAAAATGGGTGAAGGATATGAACAGACACTTTACAAAAGAAGACATATATGAGGCCAACAAACATATGAAAAAATGCTCATCATCCCTGGTCATTAGAGAAATACAAATCAAAACTACATTGAGATACCATCTCATGCCAGTTAGAATGGCGATCATCAAAAAATCTGGAGACAACAGATGCTGGAGAGGATATGGAGAAATAGGAACACTTTTACACTGCTGGTGGGAGTGTAAATTAGTTCAACCATTGTGGAAGACAGTGTGGCAATTCCCCAAGGACCTAGAAATAGAAATTCCATTTGACCCAGCAATCCCGTTACTGGGTATATATCCAAAGGATTATAAATCGTTCTGTTATAAGGACACATACACACGAATGTTCATTGCAGCACTGTTTACAATAGCAAAGACCTGGAACCAACCCAAATGCCCATTGATGATAGACTGGACAGGGAAAATGTGGCACATATACATCATGGAATACTATGCAGCCATAAAAAACAATGAGTTCGTGTCCTTTGTAGGGACATGGATGAACCTGGAAACCATCATTCTCAACAAAATGACACAAGAACAGAAAATCAAACACTGCATGTTCTCACTCATAGGTGGGTGTTGAACAATGAGAACACATGGACACAGGGAGGGGAACATCACACACTGGGGTCTGTTGGGGGGAACTAGCGGAGGGACAGTGGGGGGGTGGGGAGTTGGGGAGGGATAACATGGGGAGAAATGTCAGATATAGGTGATGGGGGAGGAAGGCAGCAAACCACATTGCCATGTATGTACCTATGCAACAATCTTGCATGTTCTTCATATGTACCCCAAAACCTAAAACACAATTATATATATATAAACAGTTGACTGCCATCAAGAAATTCCTGCCTTCTCACCTTCTCCCATTACTTTTATGCTATATTCCAATAACCTATCCACTCATCCATCTTCAAGATTCCCAAAGGCAAGAATCACCTATTGTTCATTTGTTAACTGTAATGAAAAACATAGAGTCTGGTGTATGCGAGGTCATTAAAACATGTGTGGAGGCATAAGCAAAGACTGACAACTGCCTCCCGAGTTTCTAATGAAAAGTAATCATTTTGGATGTAAATCTCATCAGGTATGTGAGAACATACCACTTAACATCAAGTTAATGTAATATTAATATTATAATAGCTACATTTACTGACTGCCTCTACCCAAGTCACACCAGGATCTCTAGAAACTTTGTTATATTGTCTTCAGTGCTCACAACTGCTTTACAAGGTGATTATTTTTATTTGCTGTATACAAACATAATTAAGTCAAGACTCAGAGAGGTTAAACAACTTGCTAAAGGCCACACAGTTAGCATGTGGTATAAGCAGGATTCAAACATAAGATACTCATACTACAAAATCTGTACTGTAAAAAAGTTAAATAGTACTTTGTCTGAAAATGGTTGTCTGGACATATGAACATTTTAGATGTTTAGATTTTTAGAATATTCTCTTTAAAGATGTGTAATGAGAATCTGATTAAAGAAAAAAGGAGGAACATGATATTCTATGCAAGAGAAAATTAGGATATGTTATATAGATCAGTATTCCTGAGTTGTGAGCATAAACTTCTTAATTAAAAAATAAAGTAACAGCATTATAGGAAGAGGCAAAGAAAATGAGATGTCACTTTATGCTTAAACTCTCCATACCTTTAAAATTGTCACTGCTTCAAAAAATCACCAATCAGAAGTTACATATCTACATTTTTATTCCTGCTAACTAAAGTAAATTTTATAAGTAAGATTTTGAAATAAACAGAAACTGTGACAGGAGGGTGATTTATTTGGGAATCCCAACAGCTGAATGAAGAAAGATGACGACTAATATGCTGTTAAATAAAATCTGTGTGAGATCTCAGGAATAAAAGCATGTGGTTGACACTCAAAAAATAAATAATCTTGACCACAGTCTGCTTGACAACTGACACTTGAACATGCCTGCAGGCAGCACAGGAAGGGACTCTGGAGTAAATAGCAAAAGCGATTCCATTCCAAGTTGGAAGGAATGCGCCCCTTTATCGTCAGATCCTTCTTCCTCGGTTGTCCTTGCGTTACTCTATATTAGCAGTCAATGCTGTTGCATTTCTTCCTCGTGTAGTACATGGAAAAAAAACTCATTGTTCTACAAGCTAGGGTGCGACTCCCCCTCTCAGTCACTTATGAAATGTCTGATACTGGGGAAGTCATCTTGTTTGGTTCTTGGATTTTTGCTCTGCAATATCCAATTTGATCTATGTGAAGTCAGATCTCTAAGCTTTCAGGGCCAAGCTATTCTTCTTGCCCTTCTGAGACGTTTGTTTTTCTTGTTGATATAATACTAGTTGAGAGCTATTTCTCTCATTCAACATTTATTCAATTGATTCATGCTTACTTCCTGCAGTCTTTATTGGAAGGATAATAGGTGCTTCCTCTCAAGGAAAAATAGGAGTTATAAAATCATTCTTGTCTTTAAAATGGTTTGTGTTTAAGGAGTAACCAAGAAGATGAAAACATAAGCATTATGATTTTTATATGACTTCTTATATCAGATAACATTTACTCAGTAACATACTTGGCTTTAAAGAGAACAACTTGTTTAGTCATTTAAACGTGTATTTTCATTTATAGAGAATATAAACCTGTCTAATATATTTTTAAAATACAATTTAAAAGGAAACCCATGCCACTTTCTAGAGTAAAAGGAGCTCAGCCCTAGTCAGGGCGATATGAGCGATGGTCACGGCAGAGCCTGTGAGTGACGGGGGTAAAAGGTAGCTCAGAGAGGAGCCTGGGTAATGGAAATGGACAGCTAAATAAATGGCTGATGCCAGGAGATGCCAATTGAAGGCTACTGGTGTTCGGATAAATGTAATGTCACTAAGGAGCTGTTCAGCATTTTCAGTTTAACAGCTGAATATAAACTGCAACAGCCAGAGCTTTCCAGGACAATGACAATGCCTCACTGCAGCCTTTAGGTGGAAGACTAACCATTGCTTTTCAGAGAAGGACCTAGGAAAATTCAAGTAAGCTACAAAGCACATGTTTTGTTCTTAGATATTTGACATTTTGTGAATATACTACATGTGGATTTTTTTTTAAAAAAATTAGGCTTTATTCTTTGTTGTTAATTTTGTATATTATAAAAACAATAAATAATAGCAAGAATATCAAGAAAGGTAGCCCTGGCCAACCCTCCTGCCTGCATACATGTAACCATCAATTTATTATCTATTTTTTGAACAACTATTATGGATCAGGCACTGTGCTCCATACTGGGGATATGATAAAGACACAGCCCTTGTTTTCCAAAGAGTTCCTGTTCTAGTAGTCAAAACAGAAAACAAACTGACCATTGCACAGTTGTCTTGGCAGTAATAATAATGACAGGTAAACATATTGGTATTCTAAGTGTTTTACATATATTAACATATTTATTCTTTATAACAACCCTCTAAGGTAGATACTATTATTGAAACCATCTTTAAAAAAATTGTATCAGTGAGAAAATTATGGCAGTGGGGGAGATTCTAGCCCACCCTTACCCCTCCTCTTTTCTTTAGCTTTCAAGCTGTCTGGGCTTAGCCTGGCTAACTTGGCAAGACATTTAGCTTACAGTTTCAATGAAAATACCCCTTCCCCAAAACTCAACTGCCTTTATGAAGCTAATGAGAGACTACCAGCCTACAGGAGGAGAGGAGCCTGAATTCTGCTAAGGTGCAACGTCTTCAATTACTCCTGCAAATAACATCATTCTTCTATTGTAGTTAGGCATTTTGAAATATCCTTTCAGTTTTTGTGCATATCTAACACCATGGCTCCACCTGGACCCACTAATTGATGGCTCCTGTGGCCCCACCCAGAACCAACTCAGCTTAAGAGGACAGCTTCAATTCCCTATGATTTCATCTCTGACCCAACCAACCAGCAGCAAGCACCCATTGTATAGCCACTCCCACCCTTTCCCTCAAAATACCTTTGAAAAACCCCTAACCTATGAGCGTTTGATGAGATTGATTTGAGTAATAACTCTGTCTCCCACATTGCCGACCTCATGTCAATTAACCTCTTTCTTTACTAAAATGCCATGGTTTTTATTTGTGCACCGAGCAGGAATAACCCATCAGGCTGTCACATTATGAGGAAACTGGGGCAGAGAAGGGTTAGATAATTACCCCAACAACATATATCTTATAAGACAGCCAGGATTAGACACCGGGTGATATGGCTTCATAAGCATATCATGCCTCTCCATGTATGATGTAATTCTAATTGCTTAGATTGTGCCACCCAATTTTACCACTTTATGTGACAAATCTATCTCTCTCTCCTCACTCTTTCTTCTCTACATAAAAAAATCATTTCCCATAATACAATCACTCCATCCACTGCCACAAGCACCATATTTGATCTTAAAATTTCTTTCTTCCTTTCACTTGAATAATAACTTGAAATATTCTGTTATTTTCATATTCTCAGCTCTAATTAATTTTAAACCAATTGAAACACGGCCTCATTCTCCAAAATACTTAAGAAATACTGTCTACATTGGCCAGTGCCCTTCTCTTTGCAAAATCCAACTGCATATTGTAAATCTTTGTCTTTATCTTTGCAGAATTTAATACTGCGGACCACGCCTTTTTTTCTTGCATCTTCATCCTTTTCTTCCCATATTACAACTGTCCCCCTGGTTCTCTCTCACCTCTTATCTGTTGCTTAATTGCGAATATTTTCTTTTAAAGGAAGAAAAAATGACCATAAAGTTATCACATTACCTGCACATAGAAAGTGCTCAGTTGCCATAAGTTATTATTATTTTTCACAGCTGAGTTTTAAGGCATTAATATGAGTTAGCCAGCTAATGCATGAGGAGGTAGAGAGGGAGAATTGTTCAAGTAGAAGCAGAGGTAGAAACCAAAGATAAGCAGATAGCCTCGTGTGTTTGGGGGCTGCAGAGTTTGGTGTGGTATTGTATGCTGCTTGGAATGAGGAGATGGAGTGGACAAGAAAAGCAGGAAGCCATGGTCAGGCCATGCAGGACCTTGCGGTGGGAACCTTGTCCTAGAAGTTAGCAGGTGAGAGGTGTGCTCAGTGTTAAAAAAGTGGGGAGCATGATGAAATATGCATTTAGGGGTCTGAAGGATGAATGGACTGGTGGAAAGAGGTAGGATTTGGACAAACTGGAAGCAGGCAGGCTAGTTAGTCAGCAAGTGCAAGAATCTAGGCAAGATAGGAAGTTCGTTTGGATCAGGTGATGGCAGTTCAGATGGGGAAAAATAATAAGGATGTAATATTTAGTGATATGAAGCTGGTAGAATCAAGGAGTTAGGGTGAGGAGTGAGAGGAAGGAATCCAGTACTGATAGAACCATTCACCAGGATTAGGGTATGGGAAAAAACAGGGTAGGGCAAGGACTAACTGCTCTAATCTATTGAGTTTTTCTCCTGATTTGTTTGATGCTTTTCAGAATCAAAGGCATTAGCTCTGGTAAGATGTATGTCAATATCATGTTTCTTGCACTGTTTAAAAAGAAGAAGAAAAAAGAGTTTTTGTGCATCACAAAAATCACTGTGTCTTCCATAATTATAGCACAATGGTTTGATGGAGTTACCTTCTTCATAGAGCTGTCAAGGGATGTAATGTGTTGAAGAGAGTAATAAAATTTTCCTCAGAGAGCTAAACTAACATCTATTGTAGAGGGTTGACTTGTCCTCTCAGTATACTGAACTAAATTGAATACATATTACTATTTAGATGTACTGTCATTTAAAAAACTTCAAAATATACGTTGAGGACCAATATCAGCGAAAACATGCATGCTAGGTTGTTGGGAGGATGGCGATCCCCCTGGAAAGAGTTAAGAACTGCACTGCTTTCAACCTGCTATGTAGTGCAAAGAGCATTCCACCAGTTTATGAGATGCAGACCATGCACATGAGATCCACAGGTATAAAGCAACACCTAGACCACTTTTAATTTTATCTTGTATTTATAGGATCATCTTGCAGCACTGAGACTGTGAAAGACTGTGGCTTTGGTTTTTTAAAGCCTTCTCTGGCAGGGAATGTGCACTCAAAAATTACCCTTCTGAATAAGAGTGATTCTTAAAAACAAAGGAAAGAAACAGAAAGAAAGAATGGGCTCCTTGTTGGCATTTTGACCACAGAGCTTCAGCTCTGTAGTATACTTCCTGGGCCTGTGAAACCCATTGTTTGTGAAACACCCTCAGGGAAATTGAAGCTGAGATATATTTCAGCTCTATAAGGTGTAAAAAGAAAGCTATTTTTTTCCCTCTCACAATGCCTATATTCTTGCTTTTTAAAAAAGTACTCATGAGTAAAGATCTATCAGCTGTTTTATTTCTTTTCACAGGAATGTGTTTAAACTCTGGGATTGCTGAATTGTACTGTGACTTGGCTCATTCCAAATAGTGCAGTTGTCTTCACAATGGAGAGACTGTCACAACCTAAAAAGACACGTGAGTCTGAGCATCAGTTTACTGGCTGCCCACTAAATGATTCAGGCTCCTCCGTTCTTTGTGTGGAAAACTGGCCTTCTGGAAGCCTGAGGCCAAGTGAGAGAACCATCTGAAAGCAGTCACTGCATGTGGAGCCTGGACTTATCCTTTGCCTTTTTGGAGCTGTGTGTCCGTTTCCTTCTCGAAGTTCTCTATAGAGTGGGTCAGTCTCTTTCACCACTGTGTCCTTACTGTCCTGGAGACTACCCACCACTTAGCTGGGGCCTATAAACATGTGGAGTGAGACCAGGACAAATCCTTGTTCCCTCCACCCTTGCACAGAATCTGGAAACATGAGAGATGTTAAGTGTGTGTTTTAAATGAATAAATGTGTGGATTCAAATTATTTCAAATGTCTGTTTCAGAGAGACCAAAGAAAGACCTGCTTCTTAGAAAAAAGAAAAAAAAAGATGATTTATTTCTCCAGTAGTATGAAGGAAAAGTTTCATCCATAATTTTAAGTGCTTCAAATTGTTACAAATGGCCTAGAGAAAGAAGGCATTTTTAGTTTTATCTACATTAAAAACATTTCAATATAAATTATTATTGTGATTGTCACATTTTCTTTACTGGTTTATCAAATAATAGTAGCACTATATTTGACTGAGCAACCTTGTATCTTTCTAGGTCAATGGTAAGGTTCTCTACATAATTTTAAGGAAGACTTAAGGCCAATTATAAAAAAATATGTCTAAGATTTACAACATAGGAATAAATGAGGGAAAAGATGATCCAATGTCCAGTCAGCTAGAAGGAAGACCTACTTCTTAGAGAAAGCATAATACCTATCTGTTCCCTCTGAAAGGAAACTTTTATCTACAAAGAGAAGGAAGGTTTACAGAGAACCTAGGAACACCATAAAGACCCCTCATGAGACAACTACTTCTGGTTTCATAAGGAAGCAAACTGACAAGTTTTGCATCTCTACAGTGACCACTGGTATATCCACCAGTGTCAGAAAGTAGTATATCTATTCTAAAAAGTTTTCTTAATATTTCATTCTAATACCATACACAGAGATGCTGCTGTCTGTTTAGTAGTGGATTTTATGAAGTAAACATTTTTAATAGTAGACCATAGGTGCATTGTGCATTTTCTGGACTTAAAATAAATAATCATAGCCCTGCAAGTTCATGGCAGCATTTCACAGATGCTGGCCTATCTTTACATCACTGAGGCATGCAGGCCAAGACTTGGAAGTGCTCTACTTTCAGCCAAGTTGCTGTGTTTGGCTTTTCAGCATTTTCCGTACGTTTTATGATTTCAAGAAAAAGATATGCCATACCTCTGTGGCCGGCAAATAATTAGGACTTTCTGATCATAACAATAGGATTTAGTAAGAGTTCTTTTTCATTTAAGCAACTTTTTATGTATTTTATTGGTCTTTATTATAAGTTTCATTTTAATAGTTTTAAACTTACAAATTCTGAAGTCTAGTATCTGAGAAGTTGCTTCTCAGATTTATGGGATTTTTAGCACTAGAGTGGAATTTTCTGTGACTGAGATCTTGAGGTTCCTACAAACGTTTAGTGAGCTGCTTCCAGGGTTTTAGTGGTAATAAATCAGCAATATTTATTCTTTGATGTCTATAAGATGGTATTGCATGGGCAGCATTCACTTTCCTGTTTGGAAGAGATGGGAACCAGGCGGATAGTGTTACGGGGGAAAAGAGACAAAAGCTCAGGACGGTATTTATCCACGAGAACTTGTCAAGAGAGCCAAAATGCAAGCTTTCAGAAAGCAACCATTTTCACTGGGGGGTTTGCTAAATGGTGTGGAAAAGCAATGCTATTCCTTCTCCAACTGAAGTAGCAGACTGCACTAATAAGCTTTCCTAAAGATTCAAGGGGAAACATAATTGATAATAGATCAACAAGAATAGTTCATTTACAAGTTATGCTAACATCTATGACGTTTCAATTATCCTAGGATAATATTCAGGTGCTGCATGTCTATAAAAGTAGCTTGTTTCATCTTGTAAACTTCCCTATTAGGATACCTAATAATATATTTGAGTATTACATGATAGAATTAGAAGGTTATTGTGTATATTAAATATGCACACTGATAGTATAATACAAGGTGTGCCACGTAGTTGTTAATGCCATGGTCTCTTTAGTCAGACTGGCTAAACGCTTACTGGCTATTTGACCTTGGCCAAGTTACATAACACTCACAGATGATAAAACCCAGGCATAATACAACTTGGCTTATAATTTGTGTATGTGCATATGTGTATTAAATAATTCAGGTAAACGATTTAGCACACCTAGAAAGGTGTTCATGTTAGCTATGATTATATAAAAATATATGATATCTATGAAGCCGTAAAAAATAAAGGCATGAGTTAATTTAATATTGTGAATAGCATGATCCTATTCAGCATCACAACCTTGACATCTTAAAACCATTCTAGCAGACTACATACCTGTAAATGTACACTCCATGAATCTGAGGGCTCATTTCTGGGTGAACCCGCCCTATGTCCTGGCACAGCTCCTTGTGCTCACTTTCTTGTGGGCAGAAAGGTCATTTTTCAGTGTAAATTATACAAATTGGTTAGCTTTCCTCATAAAGAAGTTTGGAGCCTTTGCCTTTTCTGGTAATGGTGATGAAATGTTTTTATCTGACTAGCAGGAGAAATTCAAGTGGCTGCTTGCCAAGCTTGTGTGTGTGCAGTGGAACAAAGCTCTTTAATGCTTTTCCTGCGGTGAGCAGTGCATTGTATCAACAGTTTCAAAAAGACCAGGTGAGCGCACAGCAGCATAGCAACCAGGGCCTTTGGAGGTTCTGGCCATAATAGGTTGAGTCAAATGGACTCCCATTGCTAACAGACCCACTCGAGCAGTCTGATCTTTGCTCTTTTGCCTTTTGTTTTGTTTTTTTAAATTTGTTTTTTAATTGACACATTGTAATTTCCCATATACATGAGGAGCAATTTGATGTTTTGATACATATCTGTATTATATAATGATCCAATAAGGGCAGTTAGTATATCTAGTACCTCATGCATGTATTATTTCTTTGTGATGAGAACACTCAAAAGCCTTTCTTCTAGCTTTTTTTTTTTTTTGTTCTGTTTGAGATGGAGTCTTGCTCTGTCTCCCAGACTTGCGTATAGTGGTGTAATCTCGGCTCACTGCAACCTCTGCCTCCTGGGTTCAAGTGGCTCTCCTGCCTCAGCCTCCTGAGTAGCTGGGACTATAGGTGTGCACCACCACACCAAACTAATTTTTTTATTTTTAGTAGAGATGGGGTTTCACTATGTCAGCAAAGCTTGTCTCAAACTCCTGACCTCAGGTGATCTGCCTGCCTTGGCCTCCCAAAGTGCTGGGATTACAGGCATGAACCACCGTGTCCAGTCAGCTTTTATTTTATAATATCTAATATTTTATTGTACATAGTCACCCTACTGTGCAATAGAACATGGGAATTTATTCCTTCCAAGTAATTGTAACACATACCCATTAACCTTTCCCCATCATCCTCTCCTTTCTCCTCTTCCCAGTCTCTAATAACCACATTTCTATTCTCTGCTTCAATGGTTTCAACTTTTTTTCCTTTGTATATTCCACAAATGAGTGACATCATGAGGTATTTGTCTTTCTGTGTCTGCCTTATTTCACTTAACATGGTGTCCTCCAAGTTCACCTATGTTGTCTCAAATGATAAGATTTCATTATTTTTTATGGCTGTATAGTATTCTGCTGTGGATTTACGCCACATTTTTTCATCCATTCATACATTGTTGGATACTTAGGTTGAGTCCATATCTTAGCTATTGTAAATAGTGCTGCAATAAACATGGACATGCAGATACCTCTTCAGCATATAGATTTCAAATATTTCCAGTAAATACTCAGCTGTGGGATTGCTGAATAATATGGTAATCCTATTTCTAGTTTATTGAGGAACCGCCGTACTGTATTCCATAATGGCCGTACTAGCTTACAATTCCACCAACGGTATGTTAAGTGTTCCCTTTTCTCCACATTCTCAACAATACTTGTCTTTTTTTATAGTAGCCATTCTAACTGAAGTGAGATGGTATCTTATTTTGGTTTCAGTTTGTGTTTCTCTGATGGTTAGCAACATTGAACATTTTTAAAAATATACTTGTTTGTCATTTGTATATCTTCTTTTGAAGATGGCCTTTGCCCATTTTGATTAATATTAATATTATGATTATTGTTTTGCTGTTAAGTCCCTTATATATTCTAGATATTAACCCATCGTTGCATGCATAGTTTGCAAATATTTTCTCCCATTCTGTAGGTTGTCTCTTTACTCTCTTAACCGTCTCTGTTGCTATGGAAAAGCTTTTTAGTTTGATATAACCCAATTTGCCTATTTTTTCTTTTGTTGACCATGCTTTTGAAGTCTTATCTAAAAAGTCCTTGCCCAGCCCAATGCTGTAAAGTGTTTCTCCTATGTTTACTTCTATTAGTTTCAGATTTTGCAATAAAATCTTTAATCCATTTTGAATTGATTTTTATATATAGGGAGAGGTAGGCATCTAGTTTCATTCTTCTGCATGTAGATAACTAATTTCCCCCAATATCATTTATTGAAGAGACTGTCTTTTCCCCAACATGTATTTTTGGTATATTTGTTGAAAATCAGTTGCAGGTGTGTAAATTTACTTCTAGGTTCTATATTCTGTTCCATTGGTCTATATGTCTGTTTTTCATGCCAGCATCATGTTGTTTTGCATTTACTATAGCTTTGAAGTACATTTTGAAGTGAGGTAGTATGAAGCTTCCAGCTTTGTTCTTTTTGCACAGGACTGCTTTGGTTATTTTGGGGGTCTTTTGTTATAGATAAATTTTAGAATTGTTTCTTTCTATTTTTGTGAAGGATGTCATTGGCATTTTGGTAGGAATTGCATTAAATCTGTACGTCGCTTTGGGTAGTTTGGCCATTTTGACATTAATTCTTACAACCCACAAATATAGGACATCTTTCCATTTATTTGTAGTCTTTTAATTTTCTTGCATCAAAGTTTTATAGTTTCAGTATAAAGATTTTTCATCTCCTTGACTGAGTTTATTCCTAGGTATCTTTTTTTTTATACCTATTGTAAATGGAACTATTTTCTTGATTTCTTTTTCAGACAGTTCACTATAAAGCATATAGAAATGCTACTGATTTTTGTATGTTTACTTTGAATACTGCAACTTTACTGAATTTGTTTATTAGTTCTAATAGTTTTTCAATGGAGTTTCTAGGGTTTTCTATATATGAGATCATGTCATCTGCAAACAGGAGCAATTTAGCTTCCTCCTTTCAAATTTGAATGCCTTTTATTTCTTTCTCTTGCCTAATTGCTCTGGCCAGGGATTCATGTACTATATTTAATAGAAATTGTAAAAGTGGGCATCTTTGTCTTGTTCCTGACATTACAGAAAAAGCTTACAAGTTTTCCTCACTCTGTTTGATGTTAGCTGTGTGTTTATCTTTTATGGCTTTTACTGGGCTGAGGTACACACCATCTGATTTGTTGAGAGTTTTTATCATGACAGTAAATTTTATCAAATGCTTTTTCTGCCTGTATTGAAATAACATTTTAAAAATCTTTCTTTTCTGTAAATGTGCATATCACATTTATTGGTTTGCAAATGTTAAACCATCCACACATCTCTGGAATAAACTCTACTTGATCATAATGAATGATTTGTTTAACGTGCTGTTGGATTCAGCTTGCTAGCATCTCGTTAAGAATTTTCACATCTATGTTCATTGGGGGATCCTAACCTGTAGTTTTTCTTAGTTGTTGTGTGATTGTTTGATTTTGAAATCAGGGTAATGCTGGCCTCGTAAGATGACTTTGGAAGTATTCCTTCCCCTTCAATTTTTTGGAATAGTTTGAGAAGAATTGATATTCTTCATTAAATGTTTGGTAGAATTCAGCTGGGGAACCATCCAATACTGAGCTTTTCTTTGATGGAGGACTTTTTATTACTGATTCAATTTCCTCAGTCATTATTGATCTGCTCAGATTTTCTGTTTCTTCATGGTTCAATCTTGATAGGTTGTATGTGTCCAGGAATTTATTTATTTCTTCTACTATAGTTTGGATATGGTTTGTTTGTCCCCACCAAACCTCATGTTGAAATTTGGTTTTTAATATCAGAGGTGGGGTCTAATGGGAAGTGTTTGGGTTATGGGTAGAGATCCCTCGTGAATAGATTAATGTCCTCCCTTGGTGGATGTAAGTGAGTTCTCATTACATTAGTTCTCACCAAAGCTTGTTGTTAAAAACCTTGGGCTCTCTCACCATGGGATCTTGCACATTCTCACTCCTCTTTACCTTCTGCCATGAGTGAAAGTAGCCTGAGTCCCTCATCAAAAACTGAACAGATGCTGGAAACCATGTTTTTGTACCTGCAGAACTGTGAGACAAATAGTCCTTGTATCCTTGTAAATTACCAGCCTTGGGTAGTCGCTTATAGTAGTATAAAATAGACTGTTATCAAATTTGTTGGCATATAGTTATTTACAGCAGCCTCTCATCATCTTTTGTATTTCTGTGGTATTGGTTGTAATGTCTCTTGTTTAATATTTGATTTTATTTGTCTTCTTTTTCTTATTCTAGCTAAAGGTTTTTCAAGTTTGTTATTGTTTCAAGAAACTAACTTTATTTTGTTGATCTTCTGATTTTTTTTTTTTGCTTCCATTTTGTTTTTTTCTATTCTGAGATTTGTTTCTTTCCTTCTACAAAGGAACTAAACATTTCTCTAGTAACAGAAACCAAAGAAAAAGACATATACAGAATGCCTGAAAAAATCAAAACAATAATCTTAAGGAAACAGCCAGATACAAGGAACCCAGAAAAACAGTGCAATGAAATTAAAACAATTCATGGAAAGTGGAGTAAGATGGTGGAATAGAAGGCTATACCATTTGATCCCCCCACACCAGGAACACCAAATTTTAACAACTATATGTACACAGAAAAGCACAACCACAAAAGGCAAAAATCAGGCACCAGCTCAGCCATAGGAGGGTAGAGCAACAAGCAGGCCCTTAGGGTTCCCGAGTCAAGGTCTAGATTCTTGCACAGCAGTTCAGGACCTTCCCTGGGCCAGTGGGGGAGCTCACTGTCCTGAAGGGTGAGTCCTGTGCCTGCCAGCATTCACCACGAGCTAAGAGAAGAGCCCTTGGGCTTTATGTGAACATTGGCAGTGGCCTGGTAGAACCCCCCCCCATGGATCAGTGGTGGTGGTGGTCCCAGGAAGAGGCTCCTCTGCCCGTGAAAAGGGAGAGAAGAGCAGCAAGCACTTTGTATTGTGGTTTGAATATCAGCTTAACTGAGTAGAACATCAAGTAAATTGCTAAGGTTTTTAATTCTAATCCCTGGCTCCCAGACAGCATCCCTGGACATACTTGGGGCCTGGGGAAACTTGTCACTTTGAAGGAAAGGGCCTTGGGCAAGATTCAGTGCTGTGCAGGCTTCAAGTCTGACCCAGCGTAGTTCCAATAGCGATGGCCACAGGCGTGCTTGCCTCACCACACTCCCAGTTCCAGGTGGCTCAGCACAGAGAGAACGAGACTCTACATGTTTCGGAGAAAGTAAGGGAGAAGAACAAGAGCCTCTGCCTTGTAATCCAGAGAAGTGTTCTGGATCTTAACCAAGACCACCAAGGTGCTACCTCTATGAGTCTGCAAAAATCACACTGTCTTGGGCTTGGGGCCCAAGTGCCTTCGAATAATTGGAAAGACTTCCAAAGAAGGACAGGCACAAATAAGCCCAGACTGTGAAAACCACAATAAATACCTAACTCTTCAATGCCCAGACACTGATGAGTATCTACAAGCATCAGCACCATCCAGGAAAACATGATCTCACCAAATGAACTATATAAAGCACCAGGGACCAATTCTGGAGAAACAGAGATATATGTCCTCTCAGACAGAGAATTCGAAATAGCTGTTTTGAGGAGACTCAAAGAAATTTAAGACAACACAGAGAAGGAATTCAGAATATCAGATAAATTTAACAAATAGACTAAAATAATTAAAAAATAATCAAACAGAAATTATATACTTGAAAAATGTAGCTGACATGCTGAAGAATGCATCAGAGTCTATTAATAGTAGAATTGATCAAGCATGATAAAGAATTAGCGAGCTTAAAGATAGGCAACTTGAAAATACACAGTCAGAAGAGGAAAAAAGATAATAAAAAGCGGTGAAGCATGCTTTCAAGGTCTAGAAAAGAGCCTCAAAAGGGCAAACCCAAGAGTTATTGGCCTTAAAAAGAAGGTAGAGAAAGATTTAGGTGTAGGAAGTTTATCCAAAGGGATGATATCAGGGAACTTCCCAAACCTAGAGAAAAATAAACATTCAATTACAAGAAAGTTATAGAACACCAAGCAGATTCAACCCAAGGAGGACTACCACAAGGCATTTAATAATCAAACTCCCAAAGGTCAAGGATAAAAAAAAGGATCCTAAAAGCAGTAAGAGAGAGAAAGAAAAGAAAAACCAAATAACATACAATAAAGCTGCAATATGCCTGGCAGCAGACTTTTCAGTGGAAACCTTACAGGACAGGAGAGAGGGGTATGACATATTTAAAGTGCTAAGGGAAAAAAAGCCATTTACCATAGAATAGTATATCCTGAGAAATTATCCTTCAAAACTGAAGGAGAAATAAAGACCTTCCCAGGCAAACAAAAGCTGAGGGCTTTCATCAATGCCAGATCTGTCCTACAAGATGCTAGAGGGAGTTCTTCAATCTGAAAGAAAGGATGTTAATGAGCAAGAAGAAATCATCGGAAGGAACAAAACTCACTGGTAATAGGAAGCAGACAGAAAAACACAGAATAGTATAACACCGTAATTGTGGTGTTATAAACTTCTCTTAAGTAGAAAGACTACAGGATGAATCAATCAAAATAATAACTATAACTTTTAAAGACATAGACACTACAGTAATAAATAAAGAGAAACAGCAAAAAGCTAAAAAGTGGCAGGGGGTAGGGGTGAAGTTAAAGGCTTTAGGTTTTGTGGGTTTTTTTTGCTTGCTTTTGTTTTTGTTTCATTTTGTTTTTTTGACACAGGGTCTTGCTCTGTCAACACCAGACTGGAGTCCAGTGGTGCAATCAAGGCTCACTGTAGCCTCAGTCTTCTGGGATGGGAGGATCGCTTGAGCGGACTCAAGTGATCTCAAGTAGCTAGGCCTCTCAGCCTCTCAAGTAGCTAGGACTACAGGTATATACCACTACACCTGGCTAATCTTTGTAGTTTTATTTTAGAGACAGCGTTTTACCATGTTGCCAAGGCTGGTCACAAACTCCTGTTCTCAAGTGAACTGCATGCCTTAGCCTCCCAACATGTTGGGATTACAAGTATAAGCCTCCATGCCCAGCCAAAAGTGTTTTTTTTTTCTTCTTTTTCTTTTTTCATTTGATTTCTTTTTTTCTTTTCTTTTTTTTGTTCAGTGCATTTTTCAAGGTGCTGTTAAACAGCCAAAAGTTTTTATTTGTTTCCTTTTACATGTTTGTTTGGTTGTTATGCAATCAGTGTTAAGTTGTCATCAGTTTAAAATAATAGGTTATGAGATAGTATTTGCAAGCCTCATGGCAACCTCAAATCAGAAAGTATACAATAAATACACAAAAAATGAAAAGCAAGACATTAAAGCGTACCAGACAGAGAAAATCACTTTCATTAAAAGGAAGACAGAAAAAAAAGAAGAAAAAACCAGACAACCAGAGAACGAATAACAAAATGGTAAGAGTTAAGTCCCTACTTATCAATAACTTTAAATGTAAATGGACCAAACTGTTCAATGAAAAGACACAGACTGGCTGAATGGATGAAAAACCAAGACTCGATGATCTCTTGACTATAAGAAACATACTTCACTTATAAAGATATACATAGAGTAAAAATAAAGGAATGGAAAAATATATCCCATGCCAGTGGAAGCCAAAAAAGAGCAGAAGTAGCTAAATTTATATCAGACATTATAGATTTCAAGGCAAAAACTGCAAGAAAAGACAAGGAAGATCATTGTATACTGATAAAGGGATCAATTCAGTAAGAAGATATAATAATTATAAATATAGATACACCCAACACTGGATCATACAGATATATAAAGTAAATATTGTTAGAGCTAAGAGAGAGATGGACCCCAATGCAATAACAGCTGGAGACTTCAACTTTTCACATTCAGCACTGGGCAGATCTTCCAGACAAAATATCAGTAGAAAAACATCTGACTTAATCTGCACTACGGAACAAATGGACCTAATAGATATTTACATTTATCCAATAACTGCAGAATACACATTTTTCTCCTCAGAACATGAATCATTCTCAAGAACAGACCATATGTTAGGTCACAAAACAAGTCTTAAAACATTCAGAAATTGAAATAATATAAAGCACATTATCTGACCACTATGGAATAAAACTACAAATCAAAAACAAGAGAAACTTTGGAAACTATAGATGCACATGGAAATTAAACAATATGCTCCTGAATGACAGTGGGCCAATGGAGAAATTAACAAGGAAACTGAAAATTTTTTTGAAACAAATGATAATGGAAACACACATACTAAAACCTATGGGATACAGCAAAGCAGTACTAAAAGGGAAAGTCATAGCTTATAAACGCCTACATCAAAGAAAAAGAAAAACTCAAATAAATAACCTAATGATTCATCTTTAATAACTAGAAAAGCAAGAGTAAACCAAACCCAAAATTAGAAGAAAAGAATTAATAAAAATCAGAGCAGAAATAAATGATTTTGAAATGAAGGAAATAATACATAAGATCAATAAAACAAAGAGTTGTTTTTTGAAAAGATAAACAACATTCACAAATCATTAGCCAGACTAAGAAAAAAAGGCAGAAGATTCAAATAATTAAAATCAGTGATGAAAAAGGAGGCATTACAACTAATATCACAGAAATTCAAAAGGATCATTAGTGACTACTATGAGTAACTATATGCCAATAAACAGGAAAATATAGAAGAAATGAATAAATTCTTAGACACATATAATCTACCAAGATTGAACTATGAAGAAATCCCAAACCTGAACAGACTAATAATGAGACTAAAGCTATAATAAAAAGTTTCCCAGTAAAGAAAAGCCTGGGAGCTGATGACTTCACCACTGAATTCTACCAAAACAGTTACAGAAGAACTAATACCAATCCTACTAAAACTGTTCTGAAAAACAGAGGAAGAGGGGAATATTTCCAAACCCATTTTATCATTATCCTGATACCAAAACCAGATAAAGACATATCAACCCCCCCGCCAAAAAAAAAAAAAAAACCAAAAAAAAAACTACAGGCCAATGTCTCAATGAATATTGATGTAAAAATACTCAGTGAAATACTAGAACACCAAATTCAATAATATATTTAAAATATTATTCACCATGATCAAGTGGGATTCATTCCAGGAATGCAAGGATGGTTTAACATATGCAATCAATAAATGTCATACATCATATCAACAGAATAAAGGATAAAAACCATATGACTGCCTCAGCTGATGCTGAAAAAGTATTTGATGAAGTTTAACATCCTTCATGACAAAACCCTCAAAAAACTGGGTATAGGAGGAAAATACATCAAAAGGTCATCCAAATTGGAAAGAAAGAAATCAAATTTTCCTTGTTTGCAGGTGATACAATCTTATATTCAGAAAAAACTAAAAATTCTACCAAAAAACTATGAAAACTGATAAATTTATATAAAGAACTGATAAATTCATTACAGTTGCAGGATACAAAATCAACATAAAATATCAGTAGCATTCCTGTATGTCAACGTGAACAATCTGAAAAAGTAATTTAAAAATTAATTTCATTTAAAATAGCCACAAATAAAAGTAAATACTTAGGAATAAACTTAAAGAAATGAAAGATTGCTACAACAAAACCATAAAACACTGACAAAAGAAACTGAGGACACAAAAATGGAGATTTTTCATGTGCCTAGATTAGAAGAATCAATATTTTAAAAATGTTCATACTACTCAAAACAATCTATACACTTAAATGCAAGCCCTATAAAAATATCAATGACATTCTTCACAGAAATAAAAAAAAGAAAATCCTAAAATTTACATGGAATCACAAAAGACCCAAAAGAGCTAATTTTTTAGACATAGTACTATTGCATACTTAACTGACTACAGTATAGTGTAAGCATAACTTTTATATGCCATGGGAAACCAAAAAGTTTGTGTGACTTGCTTTATTGCAATAATTGGTTTATTGCAGTGGTCTGGAACCAAGCTCACAACATCTCTGAGGTATTACAGACATAGCAGAAAACTTCCCAAGTTCTAGGAGAGATATGGGCATCCAGCTTCAGGAAGCTCATATTTGCCTTTATTTTAATCTGTGCACTGCCCACTTCCTCTCTTATAAAACTGTTCTCCATTAACAGCTGGCCTGGTGGGTTCTGAATCCAAGTTTAGAATTAAGTAGAAAGGGCTAGAAATTGGGATTCCTGGAGTCACAGGCCCTCCCACAGGTGAAACATGGAGAAGTCTCTCTTCTCTGGACCCTCCTACTTGTATTTAGTGAATGACTCACTCACTCTCACAATGCTCATTTTTTCCTACCCTCTCCCACTCATGTGTTTGTTAAAAGCAAATGAATCCTGTAATTTTGCAACCTCTCTCTGGAAACTATTACAAAAAAAAAAAGATGTGAAATGACTCTTCACCAAAAGAGTGCTTTAAATTTACCTGAAAGGAGTTACAAAATGATGGAATGAAACCACACTACAGTATTTTAATTTCTAGTTATTTTTTAAGAGGTAAGATTTAATAACAGTTTATCTAAAAGGGCCTAAAGATGTATTTATTATTTGACAATTCCATTAATGTACTTAATACTGCACAGTTCCACAATTTTCTCATTATATAACAAGTGATAATTACCATTTGTAGCTAACAGCCAAAAAGTCTACATATTAATATTTGGTAGAAATATAGTCTAGTAATCTTTCATTATCCCACTTCACATACTCAATTTATTATAACTATAGATAAAATTCTACTGCACAGTAATTTACTCTCTTCATCCTCTCTCCTCTTTCTTGTAGATGTCATCCGCCCTCCTTATTTCAACTACCACCATCGGACATGTGACTTATAAATCTCAAACTTCAGCTTAGTGAGATCTGTATTTTATTGGCCTATTCCTGGTTTCACCTGCATGCCCTACAGGTAGCTCTATCTTAGTATGTTTAAATAGAGTCTCATCTTCTTCCAATTTTTTTTTTCCCTAGACTAATTCCCTCTCCTAACCTCCTATAATGGTACCTCTGTTTTTTGGACCTTCCACTCATAATCTTTTTTGAAAATAGATTTTCTTTTCAATCGCCCTCCTCCTTCTCCCTCTGTGATGTCCTAGTTATATCAGGTTTTTACTTAGCAGTGATTCCTTTCCTTTCTAGCCTCACCTCCTTACCCTACATTTCCCATTCCTTTTTGGTTTAGTTTCTCTTCACTTACATTGCTATATCGTTAATAACCTTCAAAGACTGATCTGATTATTTCATTCTCCTGTAAAAACATCCAGGTATTTCCTATCAAATAAATGTGCTTCGACCTTGTTTATCCATACTCGACTGCCAACAATTCTCATTTTTCTTTTGCTTAATTTTAAAGTACTTTCATACAGATCATATTTTTGATACTCATCAAAGTTCCACACAGTAAGAAATTCAGGTAAAAATATGGTCATGCTTCAAATGAGGAAAAGAGGCTAGAGAAGAAAGCTGGATTGGTTAAGAAGAAAGGTTGTTTGGTCAGGAATTATTGACTGGAAAACTGCAAAAATGTGTCTACAGCCCAGGACTCCTAACTCCCAATGCAAGGAGCTGGGCACTAAATCTTCCTCATAAAAAGGGAGTCTGGCCAAATTGGAATGCCCACTGCTCCCCAAAAGCCTTTTCCTTCCTCATGCCTTCTCTCATGCAATCTTATAATACGTAGCCTTTTCTCCATTCATCTACATCCTTTTCATCTTTTAAAGGCTTCATCTGTTCCTCCTCTGACTCACGGAATGATTCATACAATTGGTTTTAGTCACACTCTGCTCTCTTAGTCTCCTTTTTACTGTTTCAAATTCTTACTAAAATAAGTTATTCTTGTTTAGCTTTTTACATACTTAGCTTTTCCTTTCAAACAGATTTTAAGTATTGTGAGGTCTTGGCCTATATTGTAAGTGTCTTTGTATTCCCACATATTATATTCAGTACGTGCAAAGCAAAGATTTGCTACATACATGTGGCTTTTGACACTGGAGAGTTTTTAAATGGCAAGATATTGCATATACTGTTTGATTTGATTTGATTTTTGTTTTCAGAGTATAATATCTACATTATTCTATCTACATCCTTCTCATGTGGAAAAACTGGTATGATTTCTGCTGTTCAGTGAACCCCTGGAATGCTTTCCACATAGTTGGGACTTGCTAAATATCTACTGACTTTCACTGAATTGTTAGAATCATCGACTATATTAAATAGGCTACTAATGGCTAGATTGCATTACTATTCTGAGGAATTAGAAACCCATTTTTCTACTTCTTGATTTTTCATTTTGTTCTAATTCAAGTATACTAAATACAGAATGTGACTATTTTACCAAGTTGTTACTTTAAAGGAATCTGGCCATTTCTTAAAATGACTGTTCTGCCGTTACTTTTTTGAGAGCTTGCACTAATGCAAATAATTGTATTCAAAACAAAAAAGGATGGTGATTAGGTTTTTCAGCTCAGCACAAATGAATAAAAAATATTTCATTCACACACCCACCATGCCATGATGTATTTTTCTAGCACTAGAAATGTTTTCTTCTCTAAGGTACTCCTGCTGTTGAGAAAGCTTTTCTGATGTCAGTAAGCTTTTGAACTGCACTGAACTGAGTTACATTTACCACAGAGCTCACCAGGTTGCCTTTTCCATGTCCCTGGCTTATATCTAGTATGGTAATTTTTCCAGGGTGGTCCAGGAAGCAAGCCACTTTAGCTAAAACCCCTGCGGGTTGTCACACAAAGGCAGAGAATAGATTCAGTTTGAATGATCCTTAATTACCTTCCTAAGACTGACAGTAAAGATTAGTGAATTGTTGTTAACACTGACTTAATACTGACCCTAGTAAACCAATACTGCAGTATTAAGTTGTAACATTACTGAAGTACTGAGGACCAAGGATATCGATGTAAGATGTTTAAGGATATCTGCACAAAATGAGAGCATTCTACTTTTTTTTTTTAAATACTTTAAGTTCCGGTGTACATGTGTAGAACGTTCAGATTAGTTACAGAGGTATACACGTGCCATGGTGGTTTGCTGCATCCATCATCCCGTCATCTACATTAGGTATTTCTCCTAATGCTATCCCCTCCCTATAGAGCATTATTCTTAACAACAATTGTGTTGTTCATGTGTAAACATGCTGCAATATAAAAATTTTAGCTGTGTCTTAAAGATGCGCCATAGATTTCACCAAGACATGTTCCTGTGCAGATTCTAGCACCCCTGCCCTACTTGCAAAAGTTAAGAGTTAATCAGCACAGAAAAAGCTTTGGCCCCAGCTGGACATTTCAGACATTGCAACTAAGAGAAGTTACTCGTAATCCAGGGCTTGGTCTACCACTCTGCAAGCACAAAAACATAATTTCATAATTTTATTGAGAGACAGTATAGCTTTAGAGAACCAATTTACATGTAAAATTTCAAATTTGCCCTGAGTTACAAAGTTATAAGGAGGTCCAGAGTTCAAGAGGGCTGACTAGATGCAGCTAGTCCCTGCCTCATCCATGGAAAGGAACCAATATAGCAAATATTCACACTTTGAATAGACAATCTAAGAGACCGTATTGAGATTCAATAGAGAAGCAATGGGAAGCACCAAAAGCAAAGAAGGAGAGGAAAGCAAGGCAGCCTGCTCAGCTGGGATTGGCTGGGAGCTGGGAGAACCTCCCACAGTGGGGAAAGGGTAAGTGACAGACTGCCAGGGCTCTATATCCCCTCTGCAGACTTTCACAATCCCAGCTACAGGAGAGCCCCTCGACCTATGCAGGGCTTGTGACTGTCGTAGGGAGCTGCCTATAGGTTGCATGGAGGCATTGCTCTAGAGAGGAAACTCAAGCTGAGTACCACAGGCTTCTGAGCTGTCAGCAGCTACAGCTTGGTACCACTCTGAGAGCCAAGCCCCCAAAGGACTGTATCTTGCCCTGTAGCTGATGCTGCCACTGCTGCTACCATGCTGAGGAGGGGCAGGGACTGAGCATCTTCACCTACCTCCAGAAAAAAATCTTACTGCCATTGCTGTGGGCTGTTGTGGGACTGAGGTGCCATCAAACTGCACTCCCCCACAACTACCTATCTACACTGTTCGCACTGAGTGTAGCCCTGCCTTCCTGGTGGCAGGCCCACAGGTGGGGGATATCCTGAAAGCCCAGCCTCCAAAGGTCTGCATCATGACCTGGAGTTGGGGCTGATCTTGCCATTGCTGTGCTGGCCCAAAAAGGAGAAGAGAGGCCAAGCAGGTCACTGTCACTATTGCAGGCTGCTGTGGGACCAAGGAGCAAGGAAACCATGCATCCCATAGCTACTTCCTTACTCTGTTCCCATTGAAAGTGGCCCCACTTGCCCTGGTGGCAGGCCCACAATAATCTGCTGCTGCTCACACCTGAATACTCCACTGGTGGCCTGGGGACAACCCCACCTCTGCTTATCAAAGCCAGCACCTGAACACACTACCAGGGGTCCTGAAGACAAGTCTACCAGCCTAGTCCAGTCCTCTCAGTATTTGAATATACCATCCAGGGGTCTGGAAATCACCCAGCCCAGTGTGCCACTGTTGGAACCTGAACACTCTTGGCATCTGAGGTTGAGGCAAATCAACCTGACGATCTCATCACACAGCTGACATCTACCCGTGTGTGCCTGCCCAATCTGTTGCAGCCACAACAACAAATATCTTGGGTTCCAGTGGGTTGCTTCAGCACGGCTACTGCCATTTCCCACATTATATCCACAGTCCAGAAAACCAAGAACCCTCCCACATGCCTGGCCTACCACTGCCACTGATAGCATCTGAGCAAGCCACAGGAAAGCCATCGAACTGGCCCACCGTGACCCACTAATACTGGTGCCAGCATATACTACCTTGGGGCCCATAGACAGGCATGCTCAGCTTACCACTGCCACCCCTGGGGCCCAAAGCTGGCCCACGTGGCATCCCAGTTCCCAGAACAACTTCAGCATAGCCTCCACTAATAATGACACCCTAGCTAAAGAGAAATCACAGATACTACTGATGCTATTTACAGTCAATAAAATCATAGGAATATTACACTACTGCAGGCACCTAAAATCAAAGGTAATGCATCCTCCTCAACCAAAAACATATATACATCTTCAAGAAAAAGTCATCCCCTACAAAAACAAATTCAAAAAATTAGAAGCAACGGTTATACCAGATGCACAGATATCAACATAAGGACCCAGAAAACATGAAAAAGCAAGGAAAGAAACCTTCAAATAAACGTGATAATTTTCCAACAACAGATCTCAATCAAAAGGGAATTCACAAAATCCCAAAGAATTAAAAATGCTAATTTTAATGAAGCTCTGTGAGATACAAGAAAATTCTGAAAAACAATAGAGAGAAATAAAAAAAAATTAAGGATATAAAACAAAGAAATATATATATATATATATATTTATATATATATATATATATATATTTTTAAATAACCAAACAGAAATTCTGTAACTGAAGAATTCACTGAATGGAATACAAAATACATTCATAAGTTTCAACAATAGATTAGATCAAGTGGAAGAAAGAATCTCAGAACTTAAAGACATGTCTTTTAAAATAATACAGTCAGACAAAAATAAAAAGAATGGTCAACACCTTCATGACAAATAAAGTCACCACATACTCAAATTATTGGTTTCTCTGTGGGAAAGAGAGAATGAAAGGGTTAAAAAAAAAACACAAATCCTACTTAATCCCTGGGCTAGGTGGCTTACACCTGTAATCCCAGCACTTTGGGAGGCTGAGGTGGGCGGATCACCTGAGGTCAGGAGTTCGAGACTAGCCTGGCCAACATGGTAAAACCCTATCTCTACTAAAATTACAAAAATTAGCCAGGCCTGAAGGGACATTTTTGTCTTCATGTTTCTCTTTGCATTATTTGTGTTAAGTATATGGTAGATGTAGGGATTTCCAAACAGACAAACAATAGGGACTTTCCATTAAATGACAAACAATAGGGTTTGCTACAGTATGATAAAAAGTAGATGAACACATGAGGGAGGAAAGATACTGCTGGCAAAACTGCACTCACTCTTTACTTGAAGATACTTTCTGGCATTGAAAGTCAGGCAAGTGGTAAGGTAGAGAGAAGCCGAATGAAATAAATATGTTGCTTTTGGCTTTCTGTGCTTGATATGGCTTGGCTCTGTGTCCCACCCAAATCTCACCTTAAATTGTAATAATCCCCATGTGACAAAGGCAGGACCTGGTGGAGATAATAGAATCATGGGGGCGGTTCTCCCTTACTGTTCTTGTGATAGTGAGTTCTCAGGAGATCTGATGGTTTTATAAGGGGTGTCCCCCTTCTCTTGGCTCTCACTCTGTCCTGCCACCCTGTGAGGAGCTGCCTTCTGCCATGATTGTAAGTTTCCTGAGGCCTCCCCCAGCCATGTGGAACTGAGTCAATTAAACCTGTTTTCTTTATAAATTACCTAGTTTCAGGTATTTCTTTTTAGCAGTGCGAGAACTGACTAATACAGTGCTTTTTGTAGTTTTGCGTGTATTTTTCATTCCCGCACTTTTAGGGATGATGGTCAAGGTAAGGAAAGAGTGAATAATCAAGACACATGAGACACTTTTAAGCAGCAAATTCACATGTGGAGACTGAGTTGCTTGATGCTCTCACTTGACCCAATCCTGGCCTAGAGTCTTTTCAACTTAGACATCAAGAAAGCATATAGATAAAGGGAGAGTTTTTCAGATGCTTTCTATAAAAACATGTATTTGTAAATGTGCTGTTGAAGAAGTACTGAATTTTATTCACTGGTTCCAAATTAAATTTGTTGCCTTTCCTCCTTTATTTAATCTCAGTCACTAGCAATCCTTGATGATATATGAGAATTAAGCTGTTTCAGTCATCGCCCAAATTTTCCTACTTTGTCAAGTGTTGCTGTCCTTTTCACAGGGGAGCTTGGTTTACAATGGTAATTTTCTGTGCCTACTGACACCTTAATGATGAGATTTTGTCTATCTGAATAATACGTTGTGGGAAACAATATAATGGGATTAATTAAAATAAGACTTCAAATAACCTATTTTGGGCTTGTCTTGGATATGTTTCAGTACGATAAAAGAAAAATGGGATTTGCATAGTAATTAAATCATTTTGCCAAAAAGGTCATGTCTAGAAATTAAAGCTTGCAACTTATCTCACAAAATTTTAGGTTGGTGCAAAAGTAATTGCTATTTTTGCCATTACTTTCAATGGCAAAAACTGCAATTACTTTTGCACCAACCTAATAAAAAGTTTGGTTGCCCCATCTTTGACTCAGCCTGACATAGAACTGATATAAGAACTGATGGTACAAATGGTAATCTAGTATTAGAAAAGAGTAGTCCATCAGCACCAGTGCAGAAAACACTTCTGGATACATGTTATTTTCACTCAATAAAAGCTTTTCTAATGAATTACAACAGCTATATTTTGAAGGGTATACTTGAAAACCTTCCTCTCACAAATTCGGCAAATATAATAGAAACTCTTTTAAATGCAGGTTTTACAATAAAGAAAGAGATACTCTCACAAGATAGAATTTAAAACAAATAAAAACATTGAGTACGAGCTAAATGAGCTAATACTGTGGCTGTCCTGAGTGGGTTACATTTGATTGCCCACACAGGGACAGGTGATATAAAGTGGAATTTGAAACTGAAACCCCAAGAATAAAGTTTGGGTACCAGAGGAGGTATGTCAGTTAGAATAAAAATCCATCCTCTTATGGAGCTTGCTGTTTCTGCCTAGGTTCTGGATTGGGAAAAAAATGTCTCCATAGGCCTCTCTAATATACAGATTTGGGGTCCTAGTTCACACTATTTGGCATTATAACTCCTCAGATTAAAAAAAATACATATTAACCCTAGCAAATATAAAAGCAAAACTGCTCTCAGGGTTTAATCCCTGAACTAGGATTGTATAAGGCTTTCCACACATGAAGTCCCATTGAAAGTCGGTTCATAAGACAAAATTACTGTATGCAAGGAAATAATATACCATGAGCAAGAAGCAGTTGAAGCAATAAACATAAGATTTGGATTTTAGATCTTCAATAATAAAATTGTACAACAAAGATTATAAAATAAATATCTAAATTATTAAATACATGAAAAAGAAACTATTTGAAGAAAAGAATAAAGCATGAAAGTCAAAGACAAATATAAAAGAACTCCACACAGATCTCAAAATGCAAATATAGTTATCAAAATAAACCTCAGTGGATGGGTTAATTAGCAAATTAGACATAGATATAGAGAGAATTACCCATCTGGAAGATAAGTCTGATGGAAGAACAGAAATTAATAAAATAGAAAATAAAAAAGAATAGAAATTTCCAGAAAAAAAGTCAGAGCCAAACATAGTGTTTTTGTTTAAAAAAAAAAAACTTGAATAAAATATGCAAACTTCTGGAAAGATAAATTGAAAGAGAAAAGGAAAAGAGAGACAGACAGAGGATAGAAGAACATTATTAGTAATAAAATTGAGACATAAATAGACATACAACAGAGACTTTTAAGAATTTTATGATAACAAAGTAACACTATTATTTTGAAAATGTAGATAATATCGACAACTTTCTTAGGAAAAATATACTTTAACAAAACTTAAGAAGAAATAACCATATAAGAAAGCCAAACGACAGGCCAAAATCTAGCTACATATATACAGGTAGATTTATAATTTTACAAAAGCTGCAAAATTAAATTATCTCAATCTTATTTGAAGTTTACAGATAAAGAAACAAGGAAAATAGTACCTCAACTCAATTAATGAGGCCATTATAAACTTGATTCTAAAAACAAATTTAAAGCTCCATATACATGCAAAAATACTAAATGAAATATTCTTAAATTTAATCTAGTAATTTATAAAACTATGTCATGAACAAGTAAGTTTCTTCAAGCATATATGGAGAGCTTAACACTAGTAAATCTAAAAATGCAATTCATTACACTAATAGATTGAAGGAAAATATTATATAATACATTCAATAAATGCAGAAATTTTTATAACGTTTAATACTTATTCCTGATAAAATCTCTTCTCAAACTAAATGTTTTCTTAACCTGATAAAATGTTACTAGAATCTTACAGTATACATCACTCTAAATGGGGAACCATTATAAGATTTCCATTTTCAATGAGAAAAAGACAAAAATGCCTGCTCCATTGCTTCCATCCAACATCATACTAAAGGGCACAATATGACCAAAGAAACATAAAAAATGATGTTGAGAATTGTCAAAGAAAAGACAAACTGTGATGAGTGAATGAAAAGAAATGGTTGAGCTGTAAGTGCAGGTCCTAGGGACTGTAAGTCACTATTGTCAATTCTGTAAAGGGTTGACATTCGATATCGTAGCCATTTCTTAAGTAATAGAAGGTCTTCTGAGAGTATTTTTTTACTAAAGTGCTATAAATCATCATTTAGTTAGTAAGATAGTCTCTGAAACATTCAGCCAAAAAGATTCTGTGAGGAAGCAGCAGTGGATAAAGTATAATATTAATAGATAAGCCACACCAAACTTATTTCTTATTAAATTTCTTATTGAATGGAATATTAAACTGGATAACTGCAACTTTAATCTCAGGGTGGGGAAGATTAAGCCTCAAGTTAAACTTGTACCATCTGCTGTGTTAAGTAGCCTAAGGAATAATTCCCTCTGGTAGGTCATAATGATCTCACTGCGAGCTTCTGACGACTTGAAAACATAGTACTCAAAGAGCTGTAAACTGGGTTTATTTTGCTAGTGCTATTTCAAGTAACTGTAAAGAAAGAAAATAACCCTCTAAATGAGTGCCAGGATATGACAGATGTGGTTTATCCACAGTAGACGCCCTGATGGGCTTGGTCTCATCTCTTTCAGTACTGTCCTTTCTCTTCCTCCTTAGATACGATGTGCTTTCGTTTTCTTTCTTAATTTCTTGGTCTGTCCTGTTCTTACTCCTAAGACTGTCTTTGATTTGCTCTCATGAGACCCATCCTCCCTATACCACCTTCTTTGTTCCTCCCCTTTTCTTTCTCCTCTTCCTTATCCTGTGACTGGACTCATCGCTGCATTTTTAAGAATTGCAATGTTTGCTGAATAACATTAATAAATATTTCTCTTAATTAGGAAATAACTTTAATCTTTATAAGTTTCTCAATCATTACAGTACCAGAAGAGATTAAACCACACTTACTTATTTTTTTCTTTTTAGTGCATTACTGGCTTTTGATTGGGGGAAGTGGAAGGTGCCTATTTTCCTGATGATGGTAAAGTTTGCTGTCAACACTTTTGGGTTTTGAGCTGAGGAAAGGTGTGGTAAGAAGTTAGGAAAGATTAAATTGGTGGCAATGGAAACCAAGGTGTGGGTAGAAAGAGACATGAGGCTGTGGGACCTGTGAGAACTTTGTTATAATCTACATCTGAGATGAAAAGCGTCTGTCTAAACCACAATAGTGATGTTAGAAGTGGAAGGTAAATAACAGATGGGAGAAAACAGAACAGTATGCACAGGACTTCAGATTTATTGAATAGTGGTTGGGTGAACGAAGAAGGAGCAGTCCTGACAAACTTCTGGTCTAGTGTTTGCATGATACTCTGTAGCCTCAAAATCAAAGTCCATAGCACCCAAATTTACCAGCCCTGTGTTCTGGGGTAAATAATGTTCTGGCCTTTCACTACCCTACCTATAATGCCACTTGCCCTGTCTATGCCAGTGAACTGTGAAACTCTGATGAGACACTGACAATAGTAAAATGTTCTATGAATATTATATGATAGGACCATACCAATGGTTCCTCAACCTCATCACCACTAGAGGCATGTTTTAAAGGCAGAGTGATGATAGCATGGAAAGGTCATGATTTGGATGCCATGATACTGGCTTTGCTGTATACTAGCTTTGTAAGTTCAAATTAATCAACTAGTCTCTCTAAGTCTCAGTCTTGCCACCTGTAAAATAGGGATAATGGCATCATTCTTCATTTTGCAGATTTAGAGATACATTTATGAAAATTCCTGGCACCTAATAAATATTTTTTTCTGCACCTTTATGTTTTTTTTCTGCATGTGTATACCATAGCAATCATACAGGAAAGATTTTTTGCCAACAAAACAAACTGAACTAAAGTAAACATGAATTACATTTTTTATTTTTAGATTAAATCTACCTGTAGCAACTGATAGGTTATCTAAAGAGTACACAGGCATTTAGCATGGACTATTGGATTTTTTTTGGACTGATATTCAAAATATTCGCTCTTTCTCTAAGGTAGATTAAAGTTAAAATAAATTTTTTATACTTTAAATATAGAATAAAACTTTTTATTACACTAATAAATTAAGGCAACAGTTAAAAATATTAGAGCAGCTTATACATATAGGGTATTATATAAATTTCAGGTAGAATCAAGGCTTTCTTTTAAATCTCTGAAAAAAATAAGTCCTAATTTTTAGTGTTTTCAAACATTTTCAGTAAAAAACAGGTGCTGTTATATATTTTACAGAATTGTTAGTATGATAAAGCACAATGATATACAAAGGTAGCAGAAGTTGGGAAGGGAGGAGAAATGGAGGGTATGGGGAGTGATTAAAGAACACAAAATTATAGCTAGATAAGAAGAGTAAGTTCTGGTGTTCTATACCACTGTAGGAGGACCCTAGTTAATGATAATACGTTATATATTTTCAGCTAGCTAGAAGGATATTGAAAGTTCCCAACACAAAGAAATGATACATGTTTGACATAATGGACATGGTAATTACACTGATCTGATCAGTATATTTTACATGTGTCTAAACATCATTATGTACTCCATGAATATGCATAATTATTTGTCAATTTAAAAAACAAAATAGAATGAACCAAAACCAAATGGCAGAAACTAGAAGAAATTTTAACAATGTACAGTAAAAGGTATAATATTTATTATTCTCACAGCTACTATAAATCAGTAAGAAAATCAATTGGTATATAGACAATTTAAAGAAATACAAAGATCCAATAAACCTCCAAGATTTTTTTTTTTAAAGAATGTACAGGGGAGCCAGCACCATGCCTGGCACAGAGTGTAAGCTCACAAGACACATTACCACCTTCACCTCTCACACGCTTTGTTATGTAACTATCAAAGACCTTTCCTGGTAGATTATTTTCAACTTCCTGAGTTTGGTCTTTTGACTGGCCTCCAGCTTCTTTTAAATCTGAAAGACTCATACCTCTAGTTTCTTCCTCTTTCATCTACCAGGAGGAAAATTTCAAGGAGGAAAGAAAACTAGCCCAGTGTTAGGGAGTCCCATCTCCCAGTTTACTGCTCTCTGCTTTACTTACAAGAGTATTCACAATCTTCCCTTTTGCTCTCTCTATCCCCACAAAAAAGTACAAACTGTTTCTTGAACTGGGAAGATTAAGATCCTTTTGCTCCTGTCTCAATTTCTACTTCATGGCAATTCAGTTTCTCTGGGGAAGGAAGAATGATCTAGGATATTCCTTCCCTCCTATTTTGGGGTGGAGAGTGGCCTGTTGGACTTAGTTTTCTGTATATTTACTAGTTATTCATTTAACAGCCTTGTCGGACAGGTTTATTTGAAATAGCTTCAAACACTGGGATTAAGGTTACAAAACATAAGCTTTTAAAAGCAAAACAAAACAAAAAACTAAGAAGGAAATAAATTAGATTTCAATTCTTCACCATGAAATGTTAACAGTTTAATCACCTAATGGTAAAGGGCATGGTGAAAGAAACTGTGCAGGGGGAAAAACACACTTAGTTGTGACTTTTGCCCTTTAAAAGCATTAAATCAAAGGAGACAAACTGACAGACGCAGCCAACTTTGAAACCTAATCGTATGAAAAAACCAAACCTAAAATAAATGTGTATATTATCATTGTTTTAGACTCCCATTTTTTCTATCTAGAAAGTTGTTCTTGATGTTGATCTTCCAAGTGAGAAGAATTTTCAGGTAAATTAGTACTCACCATCGTCTTTGTCAGGAAGGATTGTAACCTGAGCCCCTGGGAACTCTGATCCGATTCTCCCTCCCATGGGCATGCTCAGAAGGACATGGAAGGTTTCCTCATCCTCATACAAGGAGTCATCAATTATGACTATCCGACACAGTTTCTCCCGTTCATCTTTGTCAAAGCGGACAACACTGGTGTGGTCCTCAGGTCTGGATATGTAATCAGAGTAAGATAACACAGAAGTTGGCACAGTTCCAGTTGCTGTTCCTGGAAGCAGAGAGGATTCAAAAGATTTTTATGTAGAACATAAGACAAAGATATTTCCAGACACAATTATTTTCATACACAGCATTTTAATGGGCAGTTAGTAGACATGAACACCCCTAGAATTGCAACAGCAACTCCATACTCCTCTAGTATCATGAGCCAACTTGAGAATGACCTCAAACCTATACACTGGTAAGGAATATTACATTTCCAGTGTTCTCTCCTGTCTTTTCTGTCAATGAACTTTAGATCAACACAATGTTACAAATTAATAGCCCCTACTATTCAAAAGCTTACTATGTAGGGGCAAAGTGCCAAGTGCTTCACATACTTGCCTCCTTAATCCTCTCAACCATTCTACTGGGCTTTACACATTTGGAAAGCGAGGTTTTTAGAAGTTGAACCACTTGCTCTGGGACCCAGAGTTCAAGGCTGGTCCTGAAGTTGGCTTTTAATCACTCTTCTGTACTGCCTCTCAAATCATATATCCGTGATTGAAAATTTTAGCAAATGTCTACTCTGATATCAGCATATATGACTTTTGCTTTTGCATTTTTAGAAAATCTACTTATTTTCTAGAAAGGTGTCTAGCATACTAGTGAATATTATGTATTAATTTTGATTTTGCATTACATAAAATCACCTTCCATAGCATGCTTGCTCACGAGCAAAGCAAACATTTTGATATTTCTTTAAAATGAATTTCAAACTGGTTTTAAACTAGTTCCTTTTCCTTGGACATGCATCACTTTGCCTCTTTTTTTTTTTTAAACAGTAACGCATTTCTACTTGAGCAGGTTTGGGTGGGCTGTAGCTCCTTGCAATCCAAAAAGCCTTGCGTATTGCAGTAAGTGACCAAGTGAAATCAGAAAGAGGACTCCTCAAAGGTGAAATCCTGAAGAAAGACTTCTAAATGAATCCTTTTTCATATTTATGGAAAATTAATAAAGTATACCCTTTGTGGCAAAATGTTATGGCTCCAACATGTTAAAAAGGCTCATTTACATCTTTCGGGACTTATCTTAGGTTTTCGGCAAATTGAGCTACCTTGCTGGGTATAACAGACCACCATTAACTCCTGGCTCACATCTCCGCTTCTCCTGATGGGAATGAACAGCTCACCAACATCTTCTTCAATGGAGTATTTGGACTGGGGAATAAATACAGTTGATTCTAAAGAGAAAACACAATTGCAGGCACTATTATTTTTATTTGAGCTTCTTACCTCTGAAACAATCATACATGATTAAAATTTCTCTAATGATTGATATTTTTCTCCTTGAATATTCTTTAGAACAACACGGGGAGGAAAAGGAAGAAGGAGAGGGGGAAAGAATTGGGTATAAAGTGTGTAGGCATTGGGCCAGTGAATTCTTAAATCTAAAAACAAAACCCAACATGGCTTTTATCTCTAGTAATTGCTTTCTTCTAAATTGTAAGTCTTGCTGACGCAGTTTTTTATAAATCTTTGTTCTCTCAACACACATTAACACCTTCCAGTGGAGTACAATTTGAGAGGTGGAAATGACCTCAAAAGTCATCTTGTCCCACCTCCCACTTTACAGATGAAGAAAACTCAAGCTCGTGCAGTCGAACTTATTTGTCAATGGCTGGCCAAGTCAGAATTGGAACTCAGATCTTGAAATGTCTGTTCTGTTGTTTTTTTAATCCAAAGCGTTTTCCTTTTGGACAATTCATGATAAAATTACAATAATACATTGCTCATTCAACATTTTAAAAAATAGCTGTTCCTTAGAATTGATAAATCTATTTATCAGCTATAAAAAATATTTCCGTGGTTCCCTTCACCCCTGGCAGAATAACATATACAACATTACCAATGATTCTTTTTAATGTAGTAAAAAAGCATGCTAAATAATAAAAATGGGATAATTAAATTGTAAAAAAAAATGCAGTTATTGTGTAAAATGATAAAAACCATTTAGTACAATGGTTTGACAATGTAAACCCCACACAGATACTCTGGTGTTTGACTGGGAGTCTGTTTCAGTGAGACTCTCAGACCCACACAGAAAACACTTCATGATTATTTTTAAAACAGTTAACCTTATGATTTTTAATAATTATAGAAGGCTGTTGGAACAGTGGATATAGCCTTGGAGGTCCATGCTCCACCCTGCTCCACCCTGTGCTGTGCCCCAGGAGCTGACAAACGGGAAGCACGTCTAATGTTTCCCTTACACTCTGGCTCCTGGTTGGGTCAGCCAATGGGGAAAACAGGAAGGACCTTGGAGGGCACGAGCAGAGTGGGCCAGGCATTTATTCCCTTGGTTTCCCTCAGGGTTTCCAGAGCTGGCTGCACACCCTCCACAAAAGGTTAGAGTGCCTGGCTCTCTAACCTCTGTGCTCTGGCTCAGCTAGCCTCTCCTGTCCTGTGCCTAGAGGTGGTGATGAGGCTGCTCTCATTAGCCTTAAAGCACTTTATCCTGCCTAGGTGTTAACGGGTCTTTGCCCTCTCCTTTCTAAAATAGTCATGTGATTCAATCCTTTCTGAATTACTCATTTTGAGTGTGCCATTCGTTTTCTCCTGGGGTTGTGACTGATATACTAATTTTTTAAATGTCTCCATTTTAAGAAATCTGTGAATATAAAATTTTGTAACTATTTATCAAATATTGGTTGGGTGATATCGACTTGCCAGACACTGCGCAGGGGAAACAGAAGTAACAAATCCTTTTCCTCATGGGGCTTTTAATTATAGTTGAGGGGTGGGGAAGAGGAAGAAAATATGTATACAAGAAAATAGGTAGCATATCAGGGGGCAACAAGTTACATGAAGAAAATAAAAATGTGCTGAGGTGACAGTGAGGGCTGTGGCTGGACATAGTATGAGTGGAGGGGTCGATGACACACAGGAACATTGCAACAAATGTCTCTGGTAGAATTAGAATTACATTTGAGCTGAGATTAGAAGGTAGTAATAAAATGTCCTATATGAATAACTTAAAAGAATTCCAGGTAAATGGATGGACAAGTGAAAAAGGCCTCAGGCCAGGTTGTACCAAGTCTTTACAATGAACAGCCAGGAGGCCACTGTGCTTGAAGCAAATTGGGCAAGGAAGGGAGCATAAGACATGAGGCTAGAGAGGTGGTGAAGGGATGGGTGGTGGGAAGGTCACATGAGCCCGTCAGGACTATTGGAAGGACTTTGGTTTTTACTCATAGTAAGATATGGAAATAAACAAAGATCAGCTGGGATGAGAACAAGCATATGCTGTTTATTTAGAGCTTGCTATAGCAATGGAGTCAGCCACTGTCACTTTTGATAAAGACTCTAAGACAGGCAGAGATGTGGGAATGCCTAATAGCGGAAAAAAGGGAAGGCTTCAGGAGTGCCCTGAATAGAGGCTGCTGACATGGGGAAGCTCTAGCGGATTAACTAGAAGTGAGGTATCCTATGGGATATCCTATGGTTAGAGGTGCATATTAGGCTCTGTCTGGTTGTTCCAAAATTTCAAGTGCAGACAAAAATGAGGAAAGCCATCGTCAGATCCTGACCACTGGGGGCTGATTGCCAGAGAAGTTGTCTTTGGCTTTCTGGTTGCTGTAGGCTGTGCTGCAGAGCTGTATTTTAATGTTTGGTCTGGCTACTGGCTGTTTACATATTCAGTCTTTCAATATGAAACCATGGGAAGTCTTTGGACATGGGAGGAAGGGTGCCATAATCTGACATTCTTTAAGAACATAAGTTGTGGCTGCTGTAAGATAAAGAGACACTACGTCCAGGAATTGAAGTAAAGAGCCTGATCAGGAGATTTCGCAACTATACAGGCAAGCGATCAGAGAAGCTTTGACCAGGCAGTAGCAGTGGAGGTGGAATGACAGGGCTGCAGGCAGGAATATAAAGGCAGAGCCATTCAAGTTTTCTGACGGACCAGATGTGATATGTGCAAGAAACAGAAGAATCAAGGATGACTCCAAGTTTTGTTGTCTTGACCAACTAGAAAGATGAAATTGCTGTTTACAGAGATGAGGAAGACTGTAGGAGAATCAGATTTAGGAGTGGAAATCCACAGTTCCATTTGGACATATTAAAATTGAGGTTCCTTTTAAATAGCCAAGCTGACATGTCAAATTAGGCATCTGGGTATAGAATCATGGATATCAGTGGAGAAGTCTGAATGGAAATCTACACTGAACATGTTGATGGTATGTAGAGCCATGAGTCAGAATAAAATCACATAGATAGATAAAGAAGAGAATGGATTTAGGGACTCACCATGGGGCACTTAAAAGTCAGGGAGACACAGAAAACTGAGCAATGAGGCTGAGAAGTCCTAGTGATGAGGACACCCAGAGGAGTGTGGGCCCCGGAGGCCAGTTACAAAAAGCATATCAAGGAAACGGGAGTGACCAGTTGTTTCAAAAGCTACTAACATGTCACATGAGTGAAGAACTGAGAGGTGACCCTCAGACTTAGCAAACGGAAGTCACCAGAAGTTGGTTATTTTCACCAGAACTGTCAGTGACGAAAGGGGGGAACAAAGCCTGAACAAATAGGTTTAAGAGAGAGGGTGAGGAGGGGATCAGGTGACACCAGGCATAGGCATTTACTTCAAGAAGTTTTGCTTTAAATGGAAATAAGTGACATGGAGAAAAACGTCTTTGCTGGTTTTTACTTTTTATTTTCTTACTCATGTATCAGCAATCTTGGTGGCTAGAGGTCCTTACCATCACTCAGATAGCAAAAATATGAAATGCTTCACGGATTTGCTTGTCATCCTTGCACAGGGGCCGTGCTAACTCCAGTTTCAGTATATGACCTGCCCAAGTGAGCACTTGTTGGTATATATTTTTTTAATTTATTTTAAGTTCTGGGATACAAGTGCAGAACGTGTAGGTTTGTTACATAGGTATACATGTGCCATGGTGGTTGTGGTTTTTTTTTATTTTTTGAGATGGAGTCTCGCTCTGTCTCCCAAGCTAGAGTGCAACGGCATGATCTTGGCTCACTGCTACCTCCACCTTTCAGGTTTAAATGATTCTCCTGCCTCAGCGTCTTGAGTAGCTGAAATTATAGGTGTGTGCCACTACACCTGACTGATTTTTGTATTTGTAGTAGAGACAGGGTTTCACCATGTTGGCCAGGCTGGTCTCAAACTCCTGACCTCAGGTGATCCACCTGCCTTGGCCTCCCAAAGTGCCCCACATGCATTTGTCCTAATGCTGTCCCCTCCCCTTGTCCCCCCATCTACAGACCCCGGTGTGTGTCATTCCCCTCCCTGTGTCCATGTGTTCTCACTGTCCAACTTCCACTTATGAGTGAAAACGTGGTGTTTGGTTTTCTGTTCCTGTGGTAGTTTGCTGAGAACGCTGGTTTATTTTTAAGATGAGTTTTAGTAAGAGAAAGAATTACACCTATTATTATGAAGTAAGGTTTTTACCAAATATAAAATTTCAACATAGGAATTACCATGACTTGAGTACAAACAATACACCAAGTATCACTAAAAATTCAAGTCAAATATTCAATCAATTTCAGTGAGTTTCTTTTCATTAACTATGAAAATGTGCTCTAGTATCACCTAGATTTTGGCAGTCTTCAGGTCATGGACTCCGTGGCATTAGTATGAAATATTACAGAAAGTTTTATTTATTAGGGTTTTTGTTAATTTATTTTTAAGTTCAGGGGTACAAGCATAGGTTTGTTACATAAATAAATGTGTACCATGGTGGTCTGCTGCACAGATTATTTAATCACCCAGGTGTTAATCCAAGTCTAGTACCTACGAGTTATTTTTCCTGATCGTCTTCCTCCTCCCCACCCTCTACCCTCTGAAAGACCGAGTGTATGTTGTTCCCCTCTATGTCTCCATCTATTCTCATCCTTTAGGGTTTGTTATGGGCTGAATGTTTGTGTTCCTCCTGCATTATATGTTGTAGCCCTAATCCCCAAGGTAGTGGTATTAGGAGACACAGCCTTTGGGAGGTACTTTAGTGAGGTCATGAGGGTGGGGCCCTCAGGATGGGATTAGTGTCCTTATAAGAAGAGGAAGACGAATATTTTTCTCTCCATGAGCATGCATCAAGGCAATGGAAGACGCAGAGAGAAGGCAGCCATTCCCAAGCCAGAAAGAGGCCCCTCGCCAAGAACCAAATCTACCAGCACCTTGGCCTTGGATTCTCCAGCTTCCAGAACTGTGAGAAAGAAATGTCTGTTGTTTAAGCCACCCCAGTCTGTGGCACTTTGTTACAGCAGCCTGAGCTAAGATAGGGTTGATTATTCATAATATCCATACTGGCCAGGTTTTTCTTTTCAAATAAGTTATTCAGAAGTGGTCCATGTATGGGATTTTAATTTAATAAGCTTTTTTAAGATTTAAAGTTCGAGTACCTAAGTTTTGGTTTTTGATTCTTCCTATACACCTTCTGACCCTTGAAGGTTTGATTAAGCAAGCCAGGACCTCTTGCCAGTGCCAGTAAGTTTGAATTAGGAATAACAAAGAAAACCAAGTGTCTGGGCTGTGCCCTTCACTATGGAATTCACTCCTACAGTTGATCTGACAGAGAGTAAATAGGCCCAGTATCAAGTTTAGGTCTTCTGTTGACCTAACTTCTAACAGAAATATGCAGGCTGTGGGAGAAACTGGAAAAGGGTACCAGAGAGACAAAGAAAGCCTCCCCTGATAGACTTTTCAGTTAACATTCCTTTTCAACTCCACATTATAAATACAATAGAAGTGTCTATGCAGACTGCTTCAAGAAACCATAGCTCTTTAAGTGCAAAATTCCTTAAAGTGGCATTTGTATATTACCCTCAAAATTATTAGCTAATAGGCATGGAGTACTTCTTATTTGCTAAGCCCTATTCTAAACACTTCACATGACTGGCTAGTTTTATCCTTGCAACAACCTTTGAGGTAAGAATTATTATGACTCACTTTACCTCTGAGGCACACGGATGTTGAGTGAGAAGCTGAAAGTTAGGTTGGTAGGTGGTGATGCTGGGATTTCAACTCAGAACCTCCGTGTCAGAACCGGCCCAGGCTCATAACCACTGCACTCTACTGCCTAAGAGAAGACTGCTCAGGGTAGCTGGGAGTGGGAGCATCACTTACAGCAGAGAAAAATGAAAGGCTAAATTGAGATAGTAAAAGAGCCATACAAAGTTCTGCTAAGGCAGAGAGAGGGCCATTGTAGTAGAAGCAGAAAAAAAAAGTTAGAAACAAGTATTTTGAGAATTCCTTTTAAGATCCAGTATTTTGATAGAAATTGTATATATATGATTGTATACATACACAATTATAAAAGTATTATGTATAATTTTGTAATATATGTATAAAATGCATATTAATGAATCTTCACAAGTATGAAAAATATATAATGTATATAATAGTATGTATATGGAATATAATACATGCATATCATAATATAAAAGTACGCAGGTCAAATCACATTAACACACTGGATTGGAACTGCAGCTGTCTTTGTGAGGGTGTTCACTGAGAGACAAGGTAAGGGCTAAAGTATAGAATAGTCAACTCTCATAGGAAAAAAAATGACCGCAGTGTCGTCCTTTCCAATGTTAACAATGGTTATTCCCAAGTGGTAAGGTTGCAAAGGCATGCCTGTAATCCCAGCACTTTGGGAGGCTGAGGCGGGCTGATCATGAGGTCAGGAGATTGAGACCATCCTGGCCAATCTGGTGAAACCTCGTCTTTACTAAAAATACAAAAATTAGCATGGTGGTGGGTGCCTGTAGTCCCAGCTACTCAGAAGGCTGAGGCAGGAGAATTGCTTGAACACGGGAGGAGGCTGCAGTGAGCCGAGATATCACACCACTGCACTCCAACCTGGTGACACAGCAAGACTCCATCTCAAAAAAAAAAAAAGAAAAATTAAGAGAGTAGACCTCTGTTTTGTTTTTTTTTCTTTTTAGCAGTTTTAGATTTAGAGAAAAATGAATGGAAAGTGCATACAATTACCATATATTCCTTCACCCCCTCTCATTTTCCACGATTATTAACATCTTGTATTTGTTTTTGACAATGAACATGTGTTACTTTTATACTACTTCCAGATTGATTTAATTACTCCTTTATTTTGAAAGAAAGAGTTAAGTGAATGCATTCTTTATTAGTCCATGTGACTATATAGTAATGTGTACTGCAATCTGTAACTGCAGTTTTTATTTTTAGGTTTTGACTGGGCTACAACATAGGCAAAATTGACTTTTGTTCTCAGACACAAAGTAGTTGTATCTTCATTTAAAAGAGAATGTACATTTTGTCCCTTCTCTCAATTACACCCTACAAAGGATAAAAAATAAACAGACTCTGCCAAATAATGATAGAACAAAATATCTTCTAAAAATCTGCTATGAAAGAACAAGGAAGGAAAAGAAAATGCAGTATATGGATGAAGGCACTGATTGTTCCTCGCCTTTAAGAAATCTAGCAGGTTCGAAAACAACTCAGAAGATATTCCAGATTGCAGTATACTTTCAGGCCACTATGGTGCCCTCAGACTGGCCAACTAGTGGTATTGAATACAGCAGAGTCTGTCATTTATATATTTGAACTTGGACAGCTTTCTTACATTTCTGTGGCTCGTTTGTTTTACTCTAAGACAGACGTAGTAATACAGACTAATTTTTACAGGAGCTTGAAAAAGAAATAAATCAAAGTAATGTAAACATACTCAAACCAGATGATAGTAAGTGCTACAAGTTCACATCAAGATTTCACGAGGTCCAAAAGTTATCCTTTAGTACTATACAAACTTGTTGATTAAAGTGAATCTTTAGGGCAGGGCATGGTGGCTCATGCCTATAATCCCAGAAATTTGGGAGTCTGAGATGGGCGGATCACTTGAGGTCAGGAGTTTGAGACCAGCCTGGCCAACATGGTGAAACCCCGTCCCTACTAAAAATACAAAAATTAGCCAGCTGTGGTGGTGCGCGCTTGTAATCTCAGCTATTTGGGAGGCTGAGGAAGGAGAATTGCTTGAACTGGGGAAGCAGAGGCTGCAGTGGGCCAAGGTCGTGCTGCTGCACCCCAGCTTGGGTAACAAAGTGAGACTCTGTCTCTAAATAAATAAATAAAGTGAATCTTTTGATAATCTTTGTTTGAATCATTAAATGTTTTTATTTTGTAAATGTAGAAACTTTCAGAATGTTTTTCATGACTCAAGTTTTATTTTGCACTATTTTTCTTCACATCCACTACTCAGTGTCAGAAACTATGTTGTGTACTTTTAACAAGTGTTTGAAATTTTTTGTTTGCCTTAAGATGATGACTCATGCTTCACCCTGATAGTTTCTTTTTAAAAAAGGTTTGACTGTCACTAAAGTTGAAGCTCTCACATGCCTGCTTTATCATTTCTGTGTCATCATCTGAAGTATACTCTGGTCTCACTAATTCTGGACCTTGAATTTTGGCACATTCACCTCAAAATATCAGCTAGCCAGTGACTTCCTTATGTCAACATTGACAATGTTGACAATTTCAAAAACAAGAATTAATGTTTGGGTTTCATATTGTAGTCAGCCTATGTCATCTGAATTCTCTCATATGAAATGGGTTTGGTTCATCCAGAATACACATTTTTGTCTTTTCTTTGTATCCATTAATATTAGAGTTTTAACCTTTAATGTTAAGGTCTACATTCATTTAAAATAATGTGTTTATTTGCTATTAAATATTCTGTAGCATCAACCTGCCATGGGCCCACCAGAAATGATTACAGAGATCAAATATTTAATCTACTCATTCCTGGCCATATGTTGGTATCATGTAAATATCAGAATGACTCAGTTTCTATCAGAAGTTGGCAGACATTTCAAGTGTACAAACTAAATAATTATATAAACTATTACAGGCTTTAGATAACTGTGCTAAGTATTTATACTCAAATATCTCTATATTTGAGGTTGTTTCTCCCAATAAATGTACATAAAACTCCATTTAGTCTGGTTAGAAATTACAAAGTCAAAAAAAATTGGATCTTTATATAAAATAATACGTTTTAGCTCTTGTATATTTTCCCTTAACAGAAATGGAAATGTTTAACATTAACTAACATCTATATGCGTTAAAGAGCGAGGAAAGATTGTGTAATTTCTGACAGGGAACTTAATGCACGGAGGTTAAGAATCTCTATCCTAGAAGCATTTCCTTCCCTCTCAAGACTGGATACTCCATAGATACTCCTTCTATGCTCTGGTTGCTTTAACAGAGCACATAACATTCTATATTGTAAATTGTAACAATCTAGGGGAATGAGATCACCTAATTATATAATTAACTTCAAGGGTTAGTATGCCTTCATCTCTACTACCTAGATCCTAGCAGCATTCCTGGCATAGAGTAGATGTTTAATAAGCATTTGTTGAGTACACAGATACATGATGCAGGGGCTGAATTGGTCTTGACTATTTTCTTAGAATGCTTAGTTTTATTCACCTATATAATAAATTTGAGGCTTAGTATATAATAGAAAGAGAAAGAGAGGAGCATAAGAAGGGGAAGAAATTACTTTGTTGTTTTCATATACAAGATAAGTAAAACAATGTCACAGTGATAAGCACACTGATTAATTATGATTTGGGATATTGTTTTCTTACCACGTAAAATGATAGAAGACCATAACTTAGGGGAAACAAGAGCTCTAGAGGGGGAAACTATATATATTTAAAAATATATTGTTTAGTTTTATTACATGAGATATGTATATATACACATATATATATATTTTAAATACTGCCTCTGGCACTTACTAGCTTGGTGACTTTGGGAAAGTAAATTCCTTGAGCCTCAGAGATATTTGTAAATTGACATATAAATCACAGTCTTATACACATAAGATTTAAATGAGATAAGTTTTCAATGCTCTGTTTCTCAGATTCCTCATCCAGAAAATGAGTTAAATGTTTCATGACCTTTAAAACCCTTCCCAATTGGAACTTTCTATGAGCATATAAAAAAGAAAGAAGAGGCTGTGTGTGGTGGCTGATGCTGGTAGTCTCAACATTTTGGGAGGCCAAGGAGGACCACTTGAGGCCAGGAGCTCAAGACCAGCCTGGGCAACATAGTGAGACTCTTTCTCTACAAAACAACAAATAAACAAAAAACAAAACAAAGAAACGCTTATCTTGGCACGGTGGTATGTACCTCTAATACTAGGTGCTTGGAAGGCTGAGGTGGGAGCATTGCTTGAGCCCAGGAGTTTGGGGATGCAGTGAGCTATGATAGCTCCAGTGCACTCCAGCCTGGGCAATAGAGTGAGATATTTACTGTCTCAAAAAAAAGGTGGGGGTGTAGAGGAGACTGTAGAATCAATCTCAATGAGTGACTGAACTCACTCTTTACATGAGGGTCAGCTCTATTGATCGTAGAGTCATGGTTCCCAATCATACAGCCACAGATACTTGAAGGCATGGGGGAGGGGTGGGGTGGGATATTACAGTATAACCATGAGGGAACTGAGTATTGCATCAGGCTAAATAAATAAGCAAGCACATAACTGTGTGTGTTACTCTTCCAGTGATGTAGATGCTGATGTATTAAATAAAATAGTCATTTAAAATCTTCACCTATATAACAACTATATAATTTTAAAAATATATGGATAGACAGCATATAAGAACATAATTACAAAATGTGAGAAGCCAATACATATACATGTGTTTGTGTATGTATGTGTGTTAAAAAGTTATTTTTTGTCACATAAATTTGGAACTAATATTCTAAAACTTGCCAAATATAAAATTGAAAGCCTCCCGTAAATATCAAGTAAAATGCCTAAAATGATTCAGATGTCTACAAGGTAATGAGGTAAAAGGGGCTGAATGAGAGAACATATATAATGTGCTAAACATACTGTCTGTTGTGTAGTAACTGCTCAGTGAATTTCAGTCAGTACCATTATAAATTGAGAAAAGCATAGACTTGTATGTGTTTAAATAAACTTACTAATAAGTAAAACTAGTTCCCAGCCTAAAATAAAGCAGAGTTGAGTTGGTTATTCCCTCTTCTGAATTTCACGATACTGTTCATACCTTGTTTTATCACATCACATTCTGCTGTGATCAGTTAAAGGGCAGTCTTTCCCATCCCCTGTGGTCTTTGACAGCAGAGATTCTATCCCATTATCTTTGCATTCCCAATATACAGTGCTGTACCCAGCACAAGTAGGAGCTGGATAAATTTTTAATGCATGAAAACAAAACCTCAAAACACATCCTAGAATGAATATGCAGAGGGAGAGCTTGTAGGCATAATGGTTCCTAGGGCAGGTGACTTTATATGCAAAGAGCTGGAGAGAGAGTACAAAAGGAAACAAAGTTTTTAAATGGTGGGGAAAGTGATCCTTTGTTAGGAAAAAAAAGAATTACTCAATTTCTTAAAATGAGATCTAACATTTGACTAATGATATTAGAAATAAGAATATTTGCATTCTGCTTTATGTTTTATAGAACTCTTCCAACAGGAATGCTATAACATGCTAATTATTAATTTTTCTTATTTTGTGCATTAGGAAACTAAATCTTATTAAAAGCTACTTTATTTTAGGTCATACAACTAGAAATAGATTTAGGAATCAATTCCAGGTCTTACAGTTTCAAGACCAACGGTCTTCAACAAGGCACGGAGCATGCCAGGCATTATGGAAGATTTGTCCATTATCCAAGGATTATCATGACTTGAAATAAACACAGCTGAACTTTATCTATAAAATTCTGAAACAACTTAGATGATCAATACATGAAATGAAATTATGGCAAAGTTTTATTTGATATAGCCTATATTAAAAAAGGATTACATAAGTGGGGGGCTGTGTACATGGGGTGTGTATATGTATTTTGTTTTGTTTTTAATATCCTACTGCTTAGATATATCATGAGTACAGCATGTCACTCTGAGCTTATAAATTGGAAGGCAGAAATGAATTCAAGTGTCTTATTTCTTCAGGTAATATGGCAATTGTACTAGTTGGGAAATAAAATGTGAAAAAATGGCTTCCAGCTTTAACTAATGGATCAGTTTATATGTATTAAAGCTGTCCTGGGCTTGTTTAAAAGAGAAAAGCTTTATTTTTCAAACATATAACCAAAGCTCAGGACCAAAAGAAAGTTTAATAATTTATCCCTGGATAATGCAGATGAAATCAAATGTAATTAAATGCTAATTATTCTTTAATGAAAATTATAAACATAATTGAACTTCATCTTTAACTAAAGGCAGAGTTGTTAGTTAAACAAATGATGTCAGAGCTCCAGTTTTCCTTTTCACTTTAATTATGCTTAGTCTTTTAACACAGGAATTTCCACACAGGTCTCCATTTCACGTACTCTGTAGATTGTATCTTTGCAAACCATGTAAGAATCTTCTGATTGACAAAATAAAGTAGGCTGGCAATTTAAAAGAAAGTCATGTTTGGCTTTTGACAGGATCTCAGCTTTAGACTTTTCTACAAGGTTTGTATAAATGCCAGCCCTCAAAAAGCCATTCAAGCTTTTTTTCTTTTTCTTTTTTTAAATTTTCTGACTAGATCGAGACAAGCTAGGACTGTAGAAGTATGATGGGGAGGGAAAAGGTCAAATTACACACAAAAGCATTAAGGTTCACTTTTACCAGCATCAGCCAAGGTGTGCATTGACAAGAAAATGTAATCCGATGGAAATTAACAGCAATGATTCAAAACACTGTGCTCACTACAGAATGGGGGTAGGTGGGGTGGGTATTATGCAACAAATGTAGACACATATGGCCAAATAGAAATTTTTGGCTGGTAAATATATAAAGAAAACTTTAATAATTAAAAGTAATATGGGAACCACATTAATTCAAAAGTGATCTCATTCTCAAACCGTTTGTTTAAAAGATATGTTAAGACACTTAAAGGACTCCAAAAAGTGATGAATTAATTCAAGAAAAATGACATGAGCAATATTAAATGATGGAATTATAATAACAGAAAGAACATGTTGGTAATTCCACGAATAATTCATTCACTTGGAAAAATATAGCATTCCTGGCTGGGCACAGTGGCTCATACCTGTAATCCCAGCACTTTGAGAGGCTGAGTTGGGAGGATAGCTTGAGGTCAGAAGTTTGAGACCAGCCTGGGCAACATAGCAAGACACTGTCTTTACAAACAATTATATACACACACACACACACACACACCACACACACACACACACACACACATATATAAACCAGAAAATTTTTAATTATATATATATATAATTGTGTATAAATATGTAAATAATTTATATATATGCATTAAAAATTTTCTGGTAATATGGAAATTGTACTAGCTGGCAAATATATATAAATATATTTTTATATATACATAAAATCTATTAATATAATTTATATATGAATATACAATTTTATATTATACATATTTTAGGTATAGAGCATTCTTTCATTACTTTTCAGTTTCCATCTTCCTGTCAGCATATCTGAGAATAGTGAATCATTAATCTCAAAGATTCTCTCTATGGAAATTTCAAACATTGAATTTAAAACTATAAGGTATACCCCTATAAGGTATTTTGTCATAGCAGCTCAACAGCAAAAACATAAACCAATTGACAATGGCTCTTACCATCTCCTGGGTCAATAATCTCAACAGTGGCCACAGTGGGGAATTCCAGGGCAGCCAGCACAGGCTCCGAGAGGACCACCTGAAAGGTTTCGGACTGCTCATGCTTCCCGTCACTCAGGATCCGCACTCGCCAGGTGGCCCTGGTCTGGCCGGGGTTGAACTGCACTTGTTTCTGTGCTTTGCCCTTGAAGTCTTTGTCTTTTTCTGCAGTCCCATCTCTTGTGCCAATACCTTCACAGAAACATATCATTTTCTTAGTTTCATTTTCACTTGGATTGTTAAGGTTTTCCTTATTAACTTTTTAGATGTCATTTTATCCTGAAGAGCAAAGTTGATCCTGCTTTGATCTCATAAAATGGAAAACTGGGTATGGGTTTGATGATGAAAGTGTTTCACTGTAGGTGTTGGGTAGTACATGATTCTGTTCTGCATTTGACTCCATTATGGTTTTGCTACATATGCTTTGAGCTTTGGATTAGAACGTCTTGTCAAACAAGAATATATTGTATATTCACATTGTACAATATCCTTACTCCTACAAGTTCATATAATCTTAAAACTCTTCACATTTACTTTTGCATGTGTTGCTGCATATTACATAAAAAACATAAGAAACACTCTCTAACTATAAAATATAAGCCAATAAGAAACTGCTCCATAAAGAATTCTTTGACTCACCATCTAAGTCATAAATGGCTAAGTGGAATAATAAAAAGTGATAGTATTCTCTAAACATTTGATAGAACTAGGATCCATAAAAAAATGGAATTCGGTATTTTCAACATGGTCACTGCCAGATTTTCCTCTGTGGAACACCCTAGAATTCCATGAAATCATGTAAATAGAATTGGTGAGCTAACAATATATGGTTATTATGAGCAGTATGCTTTGCTTACTCTGGAAGTTCATTCAAGGTCAATTTCAGTTAGCTGGGAAGGTTGAAGGATCTCTGGGTCTCTAAGTACATTGCAAGATGATCTTCGCTATTACCATGCCAGGTTCTCAAACCATAGGGTACATTATCCAAAAGCAGTGAAAACATTCAATGTCATTGAAAAATATAAAAATGGCAATAGTGCCTGGACTTCTATATCCTTAAGTACGGAATCAGAACCTCTTAGTGAGTCAAGTTAATAGAATAATTTTCAAATATATTTCTCTAAACCTGGTCATTTTCAGAGATGTTGACAGGTCAGACAAGTGTAAAAGAGGGAAAAATAAGGCTGGGCATGGTGGCTCAGGCTTATCATCCCAGCAGTTTGGGAGGGGAGGTAGGTGGATCGCTTGAGCCCAGGAGTTCGAGACCAGCCTGGGAAACATGGTGAAACCTCATCTCTACAAAATAGACAAAAATTAGCTCAGTGTGGTGGCACATGTCTGTAGTCCCCACTACTGGGGAGGCTGAGATGGGAGGATCACCTGAGCCCTAGGAGGTAAAGGCTGAGCGAGTTGTGATCCTGCCACTACACTCCAGCCTGAGTGAGTGAGACCCTGCCTCAAAAATTAAAAATACAGAAATACATAAAGAGAGAGAAAAATAAAGTCCTGTGACTTAGATGTTTTAAAGCTTGAAAATAAGTTATGTTGGAACATTTTGCATTCAATTAAAAATTATGATATTTTTGAATAATTCCTTTGTTTTTAAACTAGAAATGAAACTAGACTAAATAAGATCCATTCAACTACAAAATATTCGTTGAGTACTTACTCCATGCCAGGCTCTGTTCTATGTGCTGGGGCTGTAGCAGAGAACAAAACAGACAAAAACCTTTGCCTTTATAGTGCTTGTATTTGAGTCATTTGAATATTTATTTATTTATAGAAATATATCAATGACCATTATTTTAATCTTAAAATGAAGCTGAAAACAAACATTTTATTAAAAATATTTCTATCTTACAGTTCTCAGAAAAATAACTGACAAAAATGTTGCATCACATTTTTCTTTTCCAGTAGCAGGTAAAACATGATTTATTTAATGGCAAGAGAAAAGGGACACAGAACCAGGAACTGCAGGGCTGCATATTTTGTTGAATGCTGTAGACTTCCTGATAGCTCTCTGGTTCCTCGTGCACACAGAGGGGTTGTCAACACCTCTTGGATCCACTACAATTCACTGCCAAGATACTGATGAAAGAAATCATTCTCTCTGAGGTTCCAGAACGCATGCTGCTCGCTGATCCATCTATCCCCCAGTGGCATGACCAGCAAAAATCGGTTAGTCTGCCTCTGATAGCTACTGCTCACTTTTCTGTTTTGTTTTCTTTCATCAGCAACGCACTATATATGTTTTCTGGAGGTTCAAAAGGCAGTTAAAAACAAAAATGAGTAAGAATGATACAAGGAATGCCTGCTAGTTCCAACTAGTCCTCCTTCCTACATGACAGTCAGGTCATCTAATATTAAATGAGTTGCAATACCATCTGATATTAAATCAGTTGCAATACCATATCCCAATTGTTGCTGCTAAAAATGCCTATAATTTTTTACTTTTGTTATTAAATGAAACTGCAACTGGATCTTTTCCTCTGATATAGGAAAATAACAAGGTGTTTAAACAAGGTACTCGTGGAAGGAGAGAATAGATTTTATATCCCATCCCGGCCATATAACAGTTGTGGGATGGTAGACAAGTTATGAACTTATCTCAGTGGAGGATTTATGAAGCACTGTGGTGCAGTGGTTAAGAGCATGGGCCTTTTGCCAAATCTCAGCTCTGCCCCTCACTAGCTGTCTAAGTTTGGATATATCACAGCCTCTCTATCTCCTCACCTCATGGCGCTCTTCTCATGGAATTGACCTAGGTAGGGTATTGGGAGGTAGGCCCAGCAAATAACTCAGTAAACATTAACTATTATTGTTTCTTCATAGTTTACTACCCAAATTTACTACCCAACAAAGCCCCTGGTATGTAATGAGTACTCAAGAAAATATTTGTTGAGTCAGGGAATAGAGGGTTGATGTAAGGTGCAAAAGAGATAAAGTGCTTAATGTACATATGAAGTACCTTGCCTTATTAAATGTTCAAAAACTGGTAGCAATAAGATCTTTGAAATGCAAACACTACTGTGGAATATAAATACACATTAAGTTTATTAGTGGTTAGAATAGTTATAAAATGAATAATCAACTTTGAGAAAATACATCTACAAATTTCACGTAATTCATGATTTCTTAGTTGTACTCAAGTGGTGTTCTGTCTTTTGCTATAATGTAATCTATCTCATTCTAAAGGTCCATAAATAAAAGTAGGGTTTGTATGGAACAGTTATAGGCAATGTATTCGTTGTAGAACTTCTATGAGGCTACCCTTCATTTTAATCTGATTTCATTCCAGGTCCTAGCATGAATACCATTACCATCTTTAATGACTGAAGGATATGGACCACACAGAGAAGGCTTCCCAACTTTCTGTCCCCCAGGTTGCTAAGTAACCATGTGAAGTGAACCAAGTAAAGCCTATGAGCCTTTGTAGAACTGCTGGTATCTCCACAGTCATAGGAAATAACAGTGCAATGAAAAAAATAACCACAAAAAGAGTTCTTGTTTGACATTTTAGTATCCAGCTTAAGAAAAAAAGGCAGTGGAGAAAAAAAATGCAAAAAAAAAATTTAAACATATTTTTCCACTATTATATTTCCCAATGCTATCCATGCGCCAGTTGTGAGTGAAAAATTAAATAAACTTACCAGGAATGGGAACTTAGGTAAAAAATAGATAAACCTGGCTAGGCGCGGTGGCTCATGCCTATAATCCCAGCACTTTGGGAGGCAGAAGCAGGTGGATCATGAGGTCAGGAGTTCAAGACCAGCCTAGCCAAGATGGTGAAACCCCATCTTTACTAAAACTACAAAAATTAGCCAGGCACAGTGGTAGGTGCCTGTAATCCCAGCTACTTGGGAGGCTGAGGCAGGAGAATCGCTTGAACCTGGGCAGCAGAGGTTGCAGTGAGCCGAAATAGCGTCACTGCACTCCAGCCTGGGCAACAGAGTGAGACTCAGTCTCAAAAAAAAAAAAAAGAAAAAAAAGATAAACCTATTCTTAATAATTGGTAAGGTGCTCTGTTTGTTAGCTGTCATTTTCCCTATGATTTATTTGCTATAGGTTCAAGTCCAAAGCAGAGTTAAGACAAATCTCTCCCTGATAAGACAGACATGATGTGCACGTGTGCGCAGAGAATGTCCCTAAAAGAGAGCGCAGTGAGAGCGCTAGAATATCCGAGGCTAAATATAAAGCGTGTGAAGCACAGCCAGGTGGAGGCTTACGCAAAGTGAAGATGGAAGCAGAGGCTGGGGGTGAGGCTGTGGGGGGACCAGCGCCCCTGCAGTCAGAGCAACCTCAAAGACAGGGAAAGTGTCCTGTGAAACCCCAGTCTTCTGAAGTTAAAAGGAAAAAAAAGAATTTTTAAAGTAAGGGGTAATTAATATTCAGAACCAAAACATGTCAGGGGAAATCAAAAAGAATGGTAGGGGGTTGTGGCTGCAGCAAAAGTACAGCGGGTGTGTGGGTGTGGGGGGTGGTGTTGGGGTGGCAGGGGTGTAGACCTGTGCATAGAGGTCTACTGTTTAAGGCTCTTGAAATCCATGAACTGGTAAAATTTCAAAATAATCATTTTGGAGACAAGCATAGGGTTACTAACTTTTTACGATGCCAATATTTTCCTAGATTCCTACCTTACTTGATAATCTCACTCAGTGAAATCTTTTTTATCCCATGCAAATTCTATTGGCCTAGATGTCTATAAAATACATGGTACCAAACCATATAATTGCTTCCTAGATGCTGCCATTTTTATCAACATATTAAATATTTTGTGCCAACTATATTGCTGCTTAAAAATATCAATATACTGCCAACTTTATTTTACGTGTATATGAAAATCAAATATGAGCTTGAATTGGAGTTGACAAAAGGTTTCCTTTGTTTGCTTTTGACTCTCAGTTTTATTTAAATGAAGCAAAGCAGAAGAAATTTATTAGTATTTAACAATTTACTGTTAGTTACAAAGAAAGGTCACAACACTAATGTTTCAGAAGACTTTATCTTATGGGTAAATTACAGATTTGCCTAAGCTCAGTCTAAGATCTAGTGACATTTATTTTTATTTCATAACTTATTAGTGTTCTTGCCAATTTTTATAACAGAAAAAGATCATAGGTGTATATAAAAGTCTTATAGAGTTAAGTACCTGGACACAAGTCTGTTGCTTGTTTCTTTAGCAGTTAGAGAACTTTGAAATCTTTAAGCTCTAAAACTAGACCAGTGAACTAAACTGATATTTTAATCACTGTACAAGAATTACAAACCTTTGCTAGAAAATAAAATTTTGAGACAGAAATAAAAAATTAAACTTACTTATAAAAGAAGTTTCTCCCAAGTAACCTCTGCGTTTAAGAATGACATCTAGAAATTTGGAGTCCTCATTGATCAGGTAATATTCCTTTCGAAGGAGATCCATGCCCAATTCAGACGAAAATGCTGGTTGGTTAACTTGTTTCCACCTTGAAAATAAAAATGTAAAGCCATAAATTAGTGCTGTCTTGAATGAGTGAAAATTTGTGCTTTCTTGAATGAGTGACCTTAAAAATTCCACAGACTACTTTAATGAAGCAATATTAAGAATCAATACAGCTACTTAGTTTGATACACAACTCTAGAATATGTACATGGAGGTACAGCTTACAGTCTAGGAGCTGTTACACATAAATTCAATCGCTGACATAATTCTTCACAATTTTTTTGCTGTTTTAGAAGGGGAAGTAGGTAATGGGTAGGAAGTACACAAGGGCCAGAGGCAATTTAGTTTCTTCCTAAAACTAAATATCCCACTTGCAGGATAACTTACTTCCCACAAGGTGCCGCTGGAGAGCAAGTTTTCTATTCGGAGGGCTGCAAGGCTCCTTTGTGATGTTCTTAAAAAAACACAACTTCACAAATACCTTTTTCTGGTTCACAGAGCAATTAGGTGGAAGGTTTTAATTATAACCACTTAAGGAAAAACAAATATCCTTTCTCCGCCTCCTTTCCCCCACTATATTCCACTCCATTCCTTAGAGCAAACAGAGAGCTCTTTTCATTGATTTCCATTCCACTCTGAAGATAAGGTTTTCCCCCTCCTATCTTCCCACCAAAATGGAGCTGGCTGCCTATCAGGAGCAAATAAACTTCGCGTGTGATCGCTCTAATGTGAAAGCGACTATGTTGGGTAAATGAAAGGAAAAATGGTTATCAGCTGATCACTCTGCACGCATCCCTCTACTTCTTTTGATCTACACCAATTATTTCAGAGTAAGGTGAGGTTTACAAACAAAGGCATCAGTAATGCCTTTTAAGTCTTTCTGAAAGAGGTTGTGAAAAAAAATGCCCAAGTAACAAACACAGCTAGAGGCACAATTTTCATTCTAGTTTCTTCTCTTTGCAATTCACTTAGTTTCACTAGATAAAAAGAAATGAAACAGGAAAATCTCAAAACTTTTAATAGACCACAAAAAAATCTACACAAAGGAAAATGTTGAGTGAGCAAAGACATGAAAATATGTTTGTCTTTGCTCGAACTTTTAAAAAATAAAATCTGCAGCAACTTTGAGCTATTAACTTGATGTGTACTAAAGATTAAAGAGAATATCCCGTATAAGTGAGATTATGCAGGGAAAGTGTTTTCTTGTTTACTGTTGTTTGACTTGCAAATTAGCACAAGCCTTTTGGACAGCTATGTGCCAATGTGTGAAAGGGGCAAAAAGATGGTTATATCATTCAGTCTTGTTAGTCCTTCTGTGGGATTTTTGCTTTAAGAGAAGCAAAATATATATTTGTGAGAACTATTCATTGCAATATTTTCTATAATAACTCCAAACCTTAAAAACTATCTTATAGTATATCAAATCAATAACATGTTATTCAACCACTAAGCAATAAATATGAAATTCTTGTTGGAACACTGAAAACACTTAAAAACACAACAACAAAATGGTACTGATGCCGTGAACGCAGCTACATAAAATGAGGCATGACACAGGTGAAACTGCCTGGTGTTTTAAATGATGGGATTATGGACTTTCCTATTTTTAATTAATTTATCAACCATAAAATATAAATAGATTGGAGAGCAGGAATTTTGTGTCAGTTTAACAAGGAAACTCATTCCACATTTTGCCCTGATGAAAGTTATTACGTTTAATATCGGCTGCACCCTGAGCGCTGTTCTAGAGAGGAGAGGCCATGGGCTGGGAGGCTCTTCAGAACTGGAGTCCAAGGCGAACCCACATCACTTCTAGCTGCTGTCTGACTCTGAGCAAGTTACTTCTCTAGTCCTCTGTTTCCTTTCTGGAGTGTCAAGGGAGGACGATGCTAATTAGCACCTGTGATTTCTTCGAAGATCGACTCAGATAACCCATACACACACACACAGTATCCTGAGGTCAATAGTAGCATTCAACAAAGGCAAGCTCACTCTGCCCTGCCATACCACGAACACGCCAGCCCACCCTGCCTGCCCGCTGCTGGACTACTATTCATCTGCCTTACACCTACTGGTGCTCATTTCGCCTTTGCCCCTCTTGCCTACAGCTTTTGCCCATATCAAGTGGACTTTTCTTTGCAGATTTCCGGGTTCATCCCGACCTACTCTGATTGTGCCCCTTGCACTCTAATCTGCTCATCTGGAGGTAAGCCAAGATTCTTGCAGCTCCTGGGATTTGCCACCCTCACTCTTCCCCGTCACCCATGTCCTCTTGCCTAGAATGAGGACCCCTATTTTTCCTTGGCTGATGCTTTCCACTCCTTATCGCTGCTCTATCCCCCTGCTTGTGAAGCACTGCAGCTGTTCCAGCCCTCTCATCTCTGTGATTCTGCAGCTGTTCTCTTATTGATTACTCTGTATAGTTGTGCCCTTTGGTGGGTATCCTCTCATATTTAATTGTATTAATTTACTAATTGTACTAAATTGCACTAATTTACATCAATAATTGAGAGTATCCATTCTTTCATTATTGCCAGTACTTAGTCTCATTGTTTTTAAAACATATTTTTAAAAAGTATTGTGTATGTTCCATTAATCGGAACATCATCTAGAAAGTAATGGAAAAGAGAATAACATGTACTTGATTAAATGAGTACATAAAACAGCTCTGATGTCAAAACAAATTATTAGATGCAAACAACTTTATGCCATACTCCTGTTCACTTTAAAATCTGGTCCCAGCAAGCCCCGGTTTCGTTCCAAACTTCTTGTCATGCTCTACCAAGTCTTTCCTGGTCCATTCTAACACCTATGGCTTCACATCCCATCACTTCCCCTTAAAGAGAAATATCCAGCCACGTCCAACCTCTTACTCTTTTCGGAACAAAGGTGGCTGTTTTTGTATGTGTGATGTCTTCTGCACAGGACAGCCTTCGTTTTCCTACTCTTCCTGGGAATCCCTATTCCTCTAAATTTTAACAATTCTTAGCTAATTTTAAGAATTGATTCTAACCTTTTCCTGAAATATTCCAGAAAATATTATTCTCTTGTAAACATGGCACATTTTAAGAATAGGCTTCTCTCTTTAATTTTATAAAACAGCAAGCCCATTGCAAACCCCAGCACTCTCTATGCCTTCTTTCTGATTAATTTTTCCCTACAGTACTTTCTAAAATTTTATATCATATATATACTATTTTTTGGTTCGTTTTCTGTTTTCTCCCACTGTAACACATGATTCATGAGGTCATGGAGCTCATTACACTTATTAGAAAAATGCCTATTGCATAAATCAGAAACTCTAATGTCTTGGTTGAAAGTTCAGTGGTCCTTCATTTATTGAGCAATATAAATTTCCTATGTAAATGTAACGTATCTCTTTCATTACTGAATCTTTTTATTTTTTAAAAAAGTAATTAGTTTAAGGACACCCCTTCTAAAATGTTTGCATAATTCTTGAAAGATTTTAAGTGATATGTAAATGTGAATTATTGGAATTTGTGTTTCTCTAAATGACACTTCCAGGCATTATTGATGACTAAAGGGCTGTTTAACCCTTTCATTCCCTTTGTGGATGGTTTTAGACACACCTTATTTTGTCTCTACTTATATATCTGTAAAAATTATTTTCAGGTTTGTGCCTATGTTCTGAATGGATGAAGTTGCCAAGTTACTGGTTAATCAGAGGTCTTGAATGACACATAGCTGAACAGTTTGCTAGTATTTGATATGTACAACCAGCACCTTGAGATTTTGTTTCAAAATAAAATTCAGAAACAATACAAAGAAGCTTTGCTTTGTAAGACAGGGAGATGGTCCAAGGTAACTATTACAGAAAATTTAGAATTCCCACTGAAACTGGGATTTTAAACCAGATAATATAAATGAAATACATATTTAACTAGAAAATATGAAGTCTATAAAGCTTAACTCTTAATGGAATTAAATACTTCATAACCCTTCTGAACCTTACACATGTGAATCAGATTTGGTTTCAGAATTTGTAAAATCTTAGGTACTTACTTATTTGAAAAAACAGGCTGTAACCTATTTAACTCCCTTTACTAAAACTGTAACCTTACATAATTGAACTCTGTATTTTATTTAAAGAATAGGAAGATACCTTATTTACTAATTTGTTACCTATCACATAAACTCTTCTCAATCAATGGAAATAATAAACGTTGACACTTTAACAAAAGCTGCAGCTTACTGAATGTGAAATTATAGCTGAAGCTAAATAATGTCAAAAACGGACACATTTTTACTTAAACAAAATTTGTTGCCTTTCTAAAATAGATTCTGTCATCTATGGTGCGCGAGGAGCTAGTCTCAGCATCTCATTGGAAAAAAATTAAACTCCATAACTCATGTCATAAATCCACACAACAGGTGTCTGACAGCTGATAACCACACTCCCAAGTGCTCTGTTCTCAAATCCTGACACCAAAGCCATTAAGGTTTTGATGAAAAGACCTCTTTTGAACTTTTCCAGCTGGTCTTTAGACTTCTTCGTTTTCTTTTTCAATTCAAACTCAGTCGTTTTTTTAGAATAACAAAGAATACCAATCTCCAATTAGCCCTCCCTAAAAGCTCAGGGCTGCCTGATTTCACTAAAGACAAAGCATTTGCTCTTCAATAATATGAAACTAGTGCCACAATTTTGACTTGTGTTTGATAAAGGGGATGTGTCCATTTAGCTTTGACAACAAATTTCTTCTTGGAGAATAGTTACAAACAGAAAATATTGTCGGTAATTTCTAGTTTGGTAAATTCTCATTTGCCCAGAATAAAGTTCATCTTCAAAGCTGAACTGAAAATGAACTATACAGATATTTTTAAAAGCTGGATGTTGTCCTTTAAATCAGCAATACATATTTATATGAGAGAAGATTAAGATAATAATATTATTGCCTAACTTATTGGAGAAATTAGATTATTTGATTTTTGTTATTGTTTTAGAGACATGGTCTCACTCTGCGGACCAAGCTGGAGTGTCGTGGCACTATAATAGCTCTCTGCAGACTCAAACTCCTGGGCTCAAGTGATCCTCCCACCTCAGGCCCCTGAGTAGCTGGGACTATAGGTGCAAGTCACTGCACTGGGCAGCTCATTTGATTTTTAAGCAGATTTTTAAAGAAATCTTGTTCTCTTGAACGGTAAGGACAGTGATTAGCAACCATGCAGCTACCATCCAGATCAATGCTGGTAATTATAGTGAAAATCTAAAATTAAAGTTAAAATAAAGGATTCATCTCATTGCCATTTCTGTGATAGGATGTTGTTCTCTTGAACTTTGCATTGCCTTAGAATCTTCCACAGGATAGTCTCCTCGAGCTTGTGGAATCCTGTCCTCTGGCCCCTAAAGTCAGACTGACTTCACTCTTTGCTGAAAACCAGCTGGTGCAGAGCTGAAGCCGACTTGGCTCTTACCCTGCCCCCAGGGGCTGGCATCCAACTGCGGGAGATGGCACAGGCACCTAGATAGATAATGTGCACACACTAAAGCCTGGCAAATGCTTTGAGAGGCACTGATAATGAGCTGTGGGAGTTCACAAGAGTGAGGGATTACTGTAGCCTCAGGGGATCAAAGACAAATTCATGGAAGAGATAGTGTTTAAATGGGGGCTTAAGCACAGGGTGGTATTTGGACATTAAGAGAGATGGAGGGGGAAGGCGTTCCTGGAAGATTAGGTATAAGACGAGAGATAAGAAATCAGGTAAAAAAGGAACTTCAAAGACTTCGATGTGGTAGGTGCTTTGGGCATTTACTAAATATTTATTTCCTTCTCCTTCTCCTATTTAAGAGATTGGATATGAGAGACAAGATACATCCACAACCTGCCCTGGATCATCTTGAGGTGACTCAGGCACTGAGGGATGACAAGCTTTGAACTAAGAGCAGCTACACCTTTGTGGAACTAATGAAGCTCCTGAAGAACTTGGACAGATCCAGAAAAATCAGCAGTAGGGTTTTTTTTTTTTTTTTGTAGACTACTTAATAATTTCAATAATGATTATTCCAACAGTAAGGTCTTCAAGAATTGCTGCTTATGATAATTGTTATATCATTTTCTTCCTTCCTTCTGAACACTCCCTCATCATCATTTCCACTGCCTTACACATTCTGAAAACGCGGCAGCACAGCACAGGAGTCAGATCCACAAAGAAATACGAAGACTTGGTAGAGAAATGTAGAGAAGAGGAATGGGGCTGGGCGCCATGGCTCATGCCTATAATCCCAGCACTTTGGGAGGCCTAGGAGGGCAGATCACCTGAGGTCAGGAGTTTGAGACCAGCCTGGCCAACATGGTGAAACCCCATCAATACTAAAAATACAAAGATTAGCCAGGCTTGGTGACAGGTGCATGTAATCCCAGCTACTCAGGAGGCTGAGGCAGGAGAATTGCTTGAACCTGGGAGGCGGAGGTTGCAGTGAGCTGAGATCGCACCACTGTACTCCAGCCTGGGTGATGGAGTGACACTCCATCTCAAAAAAATAAGGCCCCCAACCATAGCGCTAAAGCTTTGTCTGGTGTTCTTAAGAAGATAAGAAGGCTGTGATGTGCCTTACAAAAAAAAAATTTGTGTGCTATGTAAGTTTTGTCCAGGCTGTGAGTGCCGTGTTAATGAATCAACAACATATATCTAATAAGGTGTCTTTAAATAGAAACACATGGCAGGACATGGTGGCTTATGCTTGTAATCCCAGCACTTTGGGAGGCCCAGGTGGGTGAATAACGAGGTCAGGAGTTCAAGACCAGCCTGGCCAAGATGGTGAAACCCTGTCTCTACTAAAAATACAAAAATTAGCTGAGCGTGGTGGTGGGCACCTGTAATCCTAGCTACTCAGGAGGCTGAGGCAGGAGAATCGCTTGAACCTGGGAGGTGGAGGTTACAGTTAGCCGAGATTGCGCCACTGCACTCCAGCCTGAGTGACAGAGTGAGACTCATCTCAAAGAAAAAAGAAAAAAGAAATAAATAGAAACACACATAAAACAAGGTTATAATGGATTGGTAGATGAAATGTGACCAGAGGCTCACAGAAACCTAACCCTGTCTTTTCCCTAGGAGCAATGCTTCAGTATTTGCTAATTCAGTATTCATTGTGATTTTACAGAAATGTAACTGCACTGAATAATTAAAATCAACTGTTTTTTACTCAGTAAAAGTCACAATAAGTTATTTTGGGGGGGGGCACAAAAAAATGGAGCACAGAAGCAGAAAAGTGTTTACCCCACATCCATTTTGTCTCCCTTTCATCAATCCCTTTTCTGTCATATGCTCAGGAGTGTGAATTGAAAGGAACCCTCACTACATTCTCAGATGGGCAGCCCTGGCCTTCCTCCAGCCATCTGTCCCTGGACACGACAATACGAGGATGTAGACACAGCTGTGGCTTGGGGGTGAAAGGTGTACTGGCTCCTGCATAACTAACTGCTGTAAATTGAGAGTATACAAAGATAATTTGTAGGATTGTTTTTAACCTATAGGAAAGTAATATACATGGAATGGATTCCAATGAAGAATCACTCCTAATGCTACTAGAGAATTTTAGGACAATTCATTCTAGGATCTAGAAAGAGCTCACATCCAGGGTTCATGTCTTCTTATGCTGTGGTGGGAAGCTGATTTCATTGTGCTATAAAGGAGCCTGTGGAGAGAGAACTTGTGGTAATGAAAATGGATATCAGGCAAAATAATGGACTCCATACAAAAGTTTAATCATCTGAGTGTAGGGATTCAAAGTGTAGTATAAGTTTTCTCATCTCTCATTCTTGCCCAGGCTCCTGGGTGTATTTTTTGGATCCCAGGGAAAGAAAGCAGTATAAGTGGAAATTTAAAGAGATGCTTAATTAATCTCTTTTTCACACCAGGAGCCAAGCAGCACACTTTTGGATACCCTTTTCCTTCGATAGAGAATAACAGAAAATATCACCCCTAGGTTATGCCTAGGGGTTCTTGAGGCCACAGGGAAGGTTCCTGCTATAGGGGGAGCTGGGCATAGCTGATAGGATTTCTAGTAGAGCTGTGCAGATGTTGTGCAACTGGGCTTACTATGGAGAACACCTATCCTTGGGGCAGAAGTGATATTAAAAATAATCTTGACCAACCAGTGGCATGGGCTTTGACCAATTAGAACTGGCACAATATAAGCATTGACCAATCAAAACACAGAAAAGAGAAACATAGCACTCATCAAGAACAACTAGAATTCAAGTGCTGGTATAAACTGGCTGAATTCAGCTCAGCCTTGGGGACTCTGAAAATGCCTGTGGAGGACAGCTGGACAGATTGAGAGCCATGGTCAGGGTGATTTTGATAATCTGCACATTACTTCAATTCATCTCACAGCAACCCTGCAATTTAGGTATTTCCACATTCTATGTACGAAGTAAATGAGTGTCAGGTTTAACTACCCACTTTACATTCCAAGGGGTGTAGTATGTGGTGGATGAAGCATTCAAGTGCTGCCTGCTAATATTCTTCCTATACTTCCCTGAGTCTTCAGATGACATAATTTAGGTGAATATCCTATTAGCAGGCTACTCTAGCTTAATTGTAATTTGCTTAACTTAATTTATAAATTAGTGCTACTGAAAAGAAACAAAACCGTCACCTGAGTGAGTTTCCCTCTACTATCAGCTCTGATACTAGCGAATAGTGAGGTCCTCATACAAGTATTAAATGACAAAGCAAGGGCATGAAGGTCGGTTAATAAATATGTGCGACGGATTTATAAAAAATTAACACAAGCTACGATGTAAGACCCTCTGGTTTGATGAATGAATTTGGAGCCAAAGTCAAAATCCAGGGAAGCTAGAAGGAAAATCCTCCTTCCGGGCTGAATCATGTGCGTCATCAGGCCACAGTCAGGTTGGAATAGGAATCTGCAAGCCTGAGCCTGCAGATCCTCAGCATTTCTCCAAGCACAGCTCCCTCCCCCAGCTCCATTCAAAAATAAAATAAAATAAATAAAAATAAAATAAAATAAAATGAATGTTAATTTTCATACCCTGCAACAAAAATGGGGGGGAAAAACAGGAAGAAACATGAATTTACATCCCCTCCCCTAGGGTTTAAGCATATTTCCTTCATCAAATCTGATTTAATTGGGTAACACTTTACTTTCTTATTTAGAAGCGTACACTTAGTGGAATGAATGTTCAGTTGGTATGCATGCCTAGGATAAGGAATTCAGGTGTACACATACAGAGGACAAAGGACAAGGCAAACACATATTTGCAAGATAAACTCTCATTTACAACATTCAGGTTATTGGATTATCATTTGGAGTCTAAATTATAAGCTAATTTAGTCATTTTAACACTGTGATGTGAGTGACTGAGAATTATTTTTTCCTGACAATGCACACTGTATTTTAAATAAGAACACAAACTAACTCAAGAAATGATTATGTTGGTGAATAATACAAATATATATGCCAAGCATTTCAGAGTAGAATGAACGCTGGACTGCATCGTTTCTCAATGCTCCATTTTACCAAGATTCAGAAAGGTTGGGATTTGAATAAGTTTATAAAGCATTTTAAATTCCCAGGGATTTCACTCCTGATTTATTGGTCTTTCCCTTTAACAGGATATAATCTCAAATACTGTTTTTAAGCATAAGATTATTCTAAAATGTGTTTAAAATTAAATAAAATTATACGTGTATATATAATTTGGGAGGACTTACATTATTTTCTTTAAAGCAACCCAGATAGAATTTTTAAAATCATTTTTCACCTGTATAGAAGTTAAACAGAAGTTAATTTTTTAAAAAAATACTATACTGTTGTAGAAAAAATAACTGCTTTACCAAGAGTTAAGTGTGTCAAAGAGATCCACACCCTCTTCTCCCCTCTGGGGAAGGGAAAAAATACAAAACAAAACACCTGGCGCAGCAAGATTTCATGCATGCACTGCCTGAAGCCACAAATACATTTATTACATCTCTGGCAACACATTCTTAAAATAAACTTAATAGCCTTCAGGTCTCTGTTCAAACCAGAGCCTAATTCCTTTTGTGGCGCCAGACATCTCCCCCCACCCCGAAGGAGACTCTGAGCTGAAGGAAAGCAGTGGTTCGCTACACTTCTCCACCTCTTTGAGTAACCGGTTTAGCACCATTTAGTTAATTCTCTGTGAAGTGAGGCTGCTTTCTAATTCGTACTTGTATAACAGTACCATACACAGACACTGTCATTACAATTAACATGGATTACAGTCTGAACTGCATCTTGGATTATCTTTCGAAAATGTGGTATATCCACATCAGAAGACAAAAATATAGATGGGGGGGAGAAAACAAGTGCCTAAATCTAACAGTCAATAAGAAAATTAAAAAAAAAAATCTGACTTGTTTCCATTATTACCAAAATTTAAATCTGATGGCTAGTATGAAGAGATTAGATTGGGTGAGAGAACAAAAGCCATTCTATTAATTAAAATACCATGAGTGAATCTTAACTCAGAATCCCAGAAAATTAGATTGGAAATTAGAAATAAGAACTTCCTTAAGATAATTTTAGTTGAATTTGTTATTGTTGCTTTTAAAAAATAAGTCAGTAACATGTTCTTAGCTCTATTTGTTTTCAGCAGCAAAATCAAGATTTGGAAGTTTTAAACTCCTAGACTTAAAAAGACATATACAGCATTAGACCTGGTTACTTAGCTATTGCTCCTGTGAGAAACTAAATGAGATGTGTCATTGATACCTGTCAAAAAGAAGGAGAGAAGGAGGGAAAGAGAAAGCAGGGCGGGGGTTGACAGTCTGGGGAGACAGAGACAAAGAGAGGAGTGAAATAGCATCAATGTCATACGTTTGTTTTTCACATTTTCTTTTCATTTATTTCAGATTAGTTTTGCAAAGCTAGCTTTTGTGCTTAGCATGTAGTATTATTTAATTAGTCGAACGCTTTGGTGATTGCTCTGATCCCTTTAGAATTGTGCCAGGGCTACAAAAGCAGCCTTTCTCATTAATTTCACTATCTCAGATTAATATAAAAGCTGTTCATTTTGTATATTTAGCTGCCAAAGGAAAAAAAAAAACAGTAAGTAGAAAAACAAGTTGGTATGGTCTCAGAGATTCAGTTCTTGTTAGAGAGAAAAAAAGTTAGACAATGTACAGTTTCATTTAATTGATATTTTGGAACAAGTTCCATGAAAAGCACATGTGTTAGGAAGTATAAAGTTGGTTCACATATAGTCCTTTCTGTTAAATGTAGACTCTAGTAAGGAAAAATCAAATACTATACATACATGATAATAAAAAAATGTAAGGTGAAAAGCGGAACAGAAATCTCCTGGGGCTCAAAGGAGGGAGGGGAGCACATGGGATTGGAAAGACCATTAAAGGCTTGGCACATGGAGCAGTGGAGGGACAATGGAGAATGGGGCTCCTCCCAGAGGAAGGAACTGCAAGAAACCCAATTCACGGAAGGACAGTGCAGCATGTGTGTGGACAGCAACAAGAGTCCCGCTCTGCAGGGTTTGTGAAACGAAAGGGGAGGAGGGAGATAAGCTGGAAAATCAGGCTGCTCACAAAGGAAACTTGGGGCACAGAGAGACGTAATTTGTACCACGCTTTAAGAAATACTGATTTGTAGATAGCAAGCATTGGCAAGGATGTGGAGAAAAGGGAATCCCTGTACACTGTTGATGGGAATGTAAATTGGTACAGCCATTATGAAAAACAATACAGAAGTTTCTCAAAAACAAAAAAAAAAAAAAAAACTGTCATACGATTCAGCAATCCCACTTCTGAGTATATATCCAGAGAATATGAAATCAGGATATTGAAGAAATGTTCTATATACATAGTAGAATATTATTCAGCCATAAAAAAGAATGAACTTCTGCATTTGCAGCAATATGGTTAGTACTGGAAGTCATTATGTTAAGTAAAATAAGCTAGGCACAGAGAAACATGTAACACATGAATCTCACTCATAGGTGAGTCTCAATTCCGTTTTTAAAACCATCAGATTTCATGAGACCCATTCACTATCACAAGAACAGCACAGGAAAGACCTACCCTCATGATTCAGTTACCTGCCACCAGGTCCCCTCCCACAATACGTGGGAATTATGGGAACTATCAGATTAGATTTGGGTGGGGACACAGAGCCAAACCATATCAGAGGTTCTCGAAGAGTCCATTCATTTTGAGCAGTAAAACTAAGCGATGGATGAATTTCTTGAAGGAGTTTTGATCCTAAGCAACTCTTTAGACAAAATCCAGATGCATACTACATACAGATAAAAGTTATGCCCTACTCCTTTCTTTCTCTCTCTTTCAACTTAGAAAGAAAAGGAGGATCAGCGTGACAAAATTTATCTCCTAGGCAAAGATAAACTACATTTTGCTTCACTTGGTTAGTATACAATACAGGTGGCATTTTTGAATATGCAGAGAATTTCAGACAATGATTACTGCAGATAATTCGTACTAATTACCTGCGGAACTTTTTAAAGAGCAGACCGGGAAAGCAAATACATTGACTTTACAATTAATAATGTGGTCTAAACCAGTAGTTCTTGAAGAGGGGGCAATAATTTTGCCCTTTGGGGAATGTTTGGCAATGTCTGGAGAGTTGTCACAGTTGGGGAGGGGGTGAAGAGCAAAGCAGTGGGTGTTACTGACATCTAGTGGGTAGGGGCCAGGGAGCTAGAGATCCTGCAATGCACAGAAGAAAGTCAGACCCTCCCACTCAGCACACACACAAAGCATTAGAATTATTTGGCCCCAAATGTCAATAGCACTGGTGTTGAGAAATTGTGGTCTATACTTGTTACATTGTGATATATCAACATGTGTAACCTAACACGAACATATGATCTGACTTTTCTTAGTAATTCATGTTTTCTTATAAATTGAATTGAGAATATACATGATCAAATGATAAAACTGCCTCCTCTTCTTACAAAAATATGCAGAACTTTTCAAGTCCATCACCGATGTGGAGCAGTTTCCTGTAGGAAGTGTTTATTCTCTTGTTGCAGGAAGTAGTTGAGCCAGTAATTTTCCTACTGTCAAAATTTATGGCTAATCCTTTGGAAAGTTAGAGGTGAGGAAGGATCTTGAGAAATGCACCAAACTGTGTCAAAGTTTGATACTGCATGCATGATTTAGATTTGAGTATGAAATCCAGTATGTGGGCAATGATTTCCATGTTAGATGTTTTAAGCAGATTAGGCTTCACCAAACCATGTTAGAGCTGAGAGCACAAAACAGAAAGGCTTCCTAAGGTAATGGCACATAGACAAGGCTAGGCACTGAACACAAGTTATCCAAACTTCTGTGTCATTATTGTAGCTCAAAAGAGAAATACTACATGTTCAAATGCACATGTGCTTGTGAGTACACACATGTGCACCTGCACATACACACACATGCATGCACACCCTTACCTTCGTTCTTACAAAGAACAAAACTGCCTTCCTCTCCAAAAACATAGAACACACAGCATCCTCTACATGTTTTTCCACTGAACAATTTGGGAAAGCACTTCCCAAAATATTTTTTGTCTTGTTTTTCCTGGTAGTAAATAGGTATTACATTTATAAAAAAATCACTGTATTTTAACTAAGGGAGAAATAGACTGTATTAAGCTATGTAAACAGAATTCATAACTGCAGTAATTCCTAGGGCCTTTAATATGTGCTGATGCACTGAGCAAATCTGAGGAAGGGCTTGGAGCACACATTGATGTGGAAACTGCTCCACATCAATGATGAGCGTTTCTCAATCTCATTCCCACAGGGACCCTATGTCTTAAGGCATCACGTTAAGAGTCTGATCTACAGCGCATACTTTGGGGACAAATTGGTTTCGAGTGCAAACCATTCAAAACACGGATATGAGCAGAGAGCCTGTGTAGTATCAATTACATGCAGTTCACATGATTTTCATTTGTCATATTTGACACTAATAGTTAGAACTGCATGTCATAATCTTGAGGAACAAATCCAAATAAAATTAAGAAACTTCTTCCCTACCAGCAATACAAATTCTGGTTCATGTCATTTCCATTTCCTAATCCAAATGGCAAAGTAAATAGTTTGTAGAATGCCAAGAAAAATAAAAGTTCAAGTAAACACAACTGACTACTGGTATACTTGTTCCATAGACGGACCACATTTATTGTTGGAGACACACGCTTTGCTCTTTTTGTGGCTTAATAGTATAGTGCCCTGGCCCTGTTTTTTAATTACTCAAATGTGGGATCAGATCTCAGAAGAGACAAAGGTTAGGATTTTGGCCAGTTCCAGAAAACACAGCTAAAATCACCAACAATGTACAACGAGCTATGTCAGTCTCCTGTTTTCAGTTGGCTCTTACTCCCTGTGGATATTTGAACCCCACGATCTGCCCAGCTCTGATAAGGGATTTAAAGGCTTACTAAGAAGAATGCTTCTGAAGCTATTAAAACAACCAGTATGGGAAGCATGCACTAAGCTGGGTTTTGGAAAGAGGATAATGCTGCAACATAAACTTTAAGGCTGATAAACAGATAAAAATTCTGAAAGCACATTGTTCCCTAGGCTGCACTTCTTCCTCACCCTGATCAGTAACTGCTTCCCATAAGAATATCAGTAAATACAACGGCTCTGTACTTATCAATTTTAGAAGGAAGCTGATAGACAATTTTGAGGCATTGATTTACATCTCAACTGGTTATGGTAATAATATTAGTAAGTTGTGTTGGAAAATACTTTTATTGACTAGAGAACCAAATGAGTTAGAAAATGAAAATTAACTAAACTTACTCCTATGTTATTTATAGAGACAAGAAAAAAATACATAATAATATGTATACATATTACATAATACATAATATGTGTGTGTGTATATATGTGTGTATGTATTTGTGTGCATATATTATACATATACACATTCACCAGGCACTCTGGAAATTTAGGGTAACAGATGAATACACACACACACACACACACACACACACCAGATTTATGACCTCAAGAAACTCTAACAGAAAATCTTTATAAGAAGAGTAAATGCACACACAGAGAAAACCAGACCATGAGTACCCTTCAAAGAATAACAGGATAACTATCTTTTAGGACTATAGAAGATTCTCAAAATGCATTCTTAAGAGAGGAAAATCTCATAAATACCTTTTAGTACCTTAATGATAAAATGAGTGAGACTGTGGAGAACATCTATATTTCTTCTGTTTCTTACTCTCTTGGCTTTCTTTCTCAATATGGGGGGCAAGGTAGGTAGGGATTGGAACTCAAACAAGGAAATACCTGATAGAACTTACAGAAGCTGGACTAAATGTGTCTAAACAGGGGAAACTGGGCTGACCCGCCCGGACTTATAAGCAAGATGTGCACTAGAATATCTGAATGGCTTTGGAAGCTCCAACCTGGCTGGTGCTTGGAACTCTGCACTGGTTTCTACCAAGGACCCAAGAAAAGCTGCCAAATTGGCAAAGATTGGCTCTGTGAACCTTCTGTCTCGGTAAAATCTTCTTCCACACCTTCGTTTGTTCCCTGGAAGAGTTAAATCTGCTTTTGGTCCTTTAAAGCCCTCACTCCCTTCATGGCGGCCACTCAACTTAGCGATTTCACTTCCCTCCTGACTTCAGTGGTAAACCTCTTTACCTGAATGCCATTGGTCCAGTACCGAGCAGCTTGTCTTAATTAGTTATTCAGCCTAAAAATGCGTAAGTTTATCTTCTCAAGGTTTCCTATAAATGAGGCTCTTTGAGACATAACATATTCTACTAACAGAAAAGAAAATTTTAGTCATGGGTAATTCAATAATTTCTGCCTACTTTAGACCATTTCTCTTAGTGCAGTAAATTCATAAAATCATATGGTTGGTTCTTTTCAACTCTCTGCCTTCCCTCTCACTGGCCCTGTCATGTCTTGGGAGAGAGTTTCAGCTTAGAAAAGTGCTTTGGGTATTGTGAGTAGGAATGTGGGCATTTTTATGTGTTATGGAAAAATCTTGAGCAGAACCGTACTGCACGTTACACTCAACATACCAAGACATCATTACAAATCTTTCACTGGGAAAGGCCAGAAGACATATATTAATAGCGACCTCATTGTGTACAGGTTTTCTCCTTGCAAGCCTTATCAAAAGGTAAAATAAGACTGAATGTTGTTATGCAGAAAAAGAGTTCACAGTCAGTGAGCCTATGTTTAGAGTTCCTGCTTAGCATAAGTAGCCTAAAGACCAATTTAGGACAGATGAATAGAGGTGAATACAGCTACAGGGGTTCTATAAAACTATGTACTTATAAATCTAATAATGAGTATTTCCACTGTGTTCCATGAGGCAGGATTCTCTAATTTATATGACACAGAAATCACAAAAGTAAAAAATGGGTCGAATCCCTCATATAGAGAAATTACATGAACTAGAAAGGGTGTGATACTGGAATGTGAATTTAGCACAGGGAACAAAACGGAGGCTTGGCTGTGAGGAGCTGGGGAAGACAGAAGGAGAGACTAGGAAGTCAAATACACACAGAGAGAAAATTCCTAACCTTGACCCTAACAGGCAGAATATTGATAATTACCCAGAACTGACTCTGTGAGATTTCTGGTGTCAATCAGATTGAACACCAGAAAGCATAAGCCAGATAAAAACCAGAAAGCTCACAGAATCAGTGAGCTTGAGATGCTGGAGAAAAACAACAAACAACGAAATAAAGCCCATCTTTTTCCATGGAAAGGATTTATGTATGGTGATCCCTGAAAATAGTGGATTAAGGTGCCAACCCAGACTTCTTAGGCCAACAGAGGGGGAAAAACAGGGACATTTTCATAGAAAAGACAAAACCATATAGGAAAAACTGAAATAAACCTGATGTCTTTGGGGAACTGATTAAACTGCACCTATTAGCAATCATACCACAATGAAAAATAACTATATGATGAGATGTTATTGAATACACCCATAGCTTTTATTAAGCATGGGATAGAAGTTCAAGTAAAGTTTATTTAAACAAAGTGTGTCTCAGGGTTGGTTTTGCAGCTGAGCTTGGAACTTCTTTATGAAGACGATTCACAAAATATAAACAGCATGCTCAGCAAAGTTTTTCTTTTTAATATATTTATACTATTAAACAAAATAATTTTAAAATAATTGAATCAGATTAGGATCTGGTTAATTTGTAAATATTTACCCTCAATTTATTTCAGATTCTATTCTATATACTACTTATGTGTTCCTTACAGTTCTATTTTCCATTTAGGCATTATCTTAATATTTGAGGATCATTGGGTCATTCTTCCTAATTAATATTTTAATGGCAATGAATTCATTTGCTTTAGAGAAAACAAGAACCAGAATGTACACAGTTTGACTTCTAGTGCAAAATATGTGATTCAGTGAGCTTCAATGTCATGTTAGTTTATAAACCACAAAAATAATGGCTTCAATTATTTGTTATTGCATCATGCCTTCTGTGAATGAAATTGCTGTTGAAAAATCTACCTAATTGCCTGGATAAGGAAAGTTGTACTACGTTTTCATTAAAGTGTTGACTGTTTTCTATAAAATAATTGGAGCTGGCCAGGCACAGTGGCTCACGCCTGTAATCTCAGCACTTTGGGAGGCCAAGGTGGGTGGATCACCTGAAGTCAGAAGTTCAAGACCAGCCTGGCCAACATGGTGAAACCCTGTCTCTACTGAAAATACAAAACTTAGCCAAGCATGGTGGTGGGCACCTGTAATTTCAGCTACTAAGGAGGCCAAGGCAGGAGAATCGCCTGAACCCAGGAGGTGGAGGTTGCAGTGAGCAGATCGTACCACTGTACTCCAGCCTGGGAGACAAAAGCAAAACTCCATCTCAAAATAATAATAATAATAATAAAATAATTGGAGCTTTTAAAGTTAAGTAACAAGTTGGAGTCATTAAAAGAAAGCTAAGATTTGCTACCAGCCTTATCAACATAGTGAGACCCCATCTCTACAAGAAAATTAACTGGGTGTGGTTATGCATGCCAGTAGTCCCAGCTACTAGGGAGGCTGAGGCAGAAGGATTGCTTGCTCAGGAGTTGGAGGCTGCTGTGAGCTATGATCCCTCCAATGAATTCCAGCCTGGGGGGCAGAACAAGACCCTGTCTCAAAAAAAAAAAAAAAAAAAAGAATTTGCCACAAATCTGTAAGCTAGAATAATAACAATAGAATATTTTAGATGCTTTTCTTCTGACTTAACAAACGTTAGTAGTTTATATTCTTAGCTGATACTTTTTAAATTCAAAAATATCTTTGTGTTTATTCATTTTATCTTTTTCCACCTCTCCCCATTCATTCCCATGAGAATTAGGGGGATTTTTTATTTATTTTGTTTTAAAAGTAGTTCACTGATTCTCCTCAATATTTACCTGTAATTGTTTCTATAAATATAGACACATATGTATGTACTTACACATATAATGTATACATAGTCATTTTATTAATCTATTTACCCTACAAATTGCTGAGAGTAGACATTATAGGCTTGGCGCTATGCTGATGCCGGGGACATGGATATAAAAAGCAAGCTCATGATATAGTGGCAGAAATGACAAAGAAAGAGAGCTTTATTGTTCTGCTCAGTAAGGATTAAGCTAGTGGAGAGCGAGCAAAAGTTGCTATAGTGGTTTAGGGGTGGGGCACACAGGCTTGATGACTCCAGAACACAATTATCAACAGCTGTTATTACACTGCTCTGTAATCAAGTGATGCCTCTTGGCTTATTGAGAAGTACAAGACTTTCTGTACTTGCACTAAATAGCCTCCCTCATGCCATTTGAGATTCTGGACTTGTTTTAAAATAGACTTTTTCTTTCTTCCATTACTGTGAATTGTTATCTGTCATTTCAGTCGTCAATGGTCCCTCTTTTGGAAACTATCCCCAACTTAATATTAATTTTGAAATCTGCTGGGGGCCTAAATAATGAGACAAATTAAATTCCATAGACTCAGAGTGAGGCAAATATAAGAAATCTTGCCACATACTATACATATATATCTGCATATGTATATATAAAAATATCTCTCCATATATAGCTATCAATATTTTAAAATAGCATAATGGTAAGGAATGTACTATCCAGAATGAGAAAAACCTGGGTAGAAAACTTACTCAAATCTGCCAAGTATAGTTGGCTTAAGCATCCCTGAGTTGTATCTGAAGTGTATATTTGGACACCAGGAGACCCTTACATAGGGGCATGCCTGTGAGCGAGGTGGATGAACTGGAGCATGGATTTAGTGACATCAATTTTGTCCATCAGGAGCTTGTTTTGCTTACATGCTCCTTCTTACCAGTGATCCATACAGAAAAGTTTGCCAGGTACATTGAGTTTTAGACCCAAAAAGTGCTAACAGTATTGTCCTAGTTCAATGCCTAAATTATTCCAGAAATTCTGGTTCGGACCTTGCTATTGAGCCATTCCAAGCAACAGTGGGATTGCTCAATTTGATGATTATTTAATGATTGTAATAATTCAAAGGTGTTGTTGGTTCTTACTATTGTAAAGATAGGGAACTAAGTTAATTCCTAATTTAACTCTCAAAATTCATTGAAATAACTACTGTAGTGTAGCAAAGACAAAGTTTGAGGCTCATGATTAGAAAAGTACAAAAGGCTGGGCATGGTGGCTCACGCCTGTAATCCCAGCACTTTGGGAGGCCAAGGCGGGCAGATCACAAGGTCAGGAGATCGAGATCATCTTGGCTAACACAGTGAAAACCCATCTCTACTAAAAAAATAGAAAAAACTAGCCAGGCGTGGTGGCATGCGCCTGTAGTCCCAGCTACTCGGGAGGCTGAGGCAGGAGAATTGCTTGGACCCAGGAGGCAGAGTTTGCAGTGAACCGAGATCACACCACTGCACTCCTGCCTGGGCATTAGAGTGAGATCTGTCCCCCGCCTCCCCCACAAAAAAGAAGAAAAGTACATGAAGATTACACATCAATAGTTCTACCCCATTGGGAAACCCCACAAAAATTATAGTCCAGTAAACAATAAAATGACATAATTCCTCAAGAACAAAGAAAAGAGGAAAGAAGGCAAATGCAATGTAACATTTGAAATCTGGAAAGCAAGTGGACAAGTGTGAAAAACTAAGGATATTAGACACAGTAACATTTGAAATCATCACCGGGAAAAACCCAGCTACAACCTGATCTTATACCTAAGGACCACAGAATACCCAAAACTCGATAGCGCAGGGAGCTTGTCACAGCTAGCTGTTATTTGCCCCCCTGTGCCAAATTCACATTCCTGCACCCTTTCTAGTCCATGTAATTTCTCTATAGGAGGAATCTGATCTCATTCTCACTTTCCGAATCCCTGGACCATATAAATTAGGGAATTCTGCCTCACAAAATACAGCAGCAATATTCTTTATTAGATTTTGCAAGTATATATGTTTATAGAATGCTTATAGTTGCATACATCTCTATTCATCTATTCTAAATTGTTCTTTAAACTATTTATGATAAATAGGACCTGTAAAGATACGCTCAGTACCTGGCAGAGATACTTAAAACTTGGACAGTTGAAGAGCAGTGTAAGGAAGAAATGTTGACAGATGGAAAAATGACTGTCTAATTATTATTGTATTTTTGATGCCACTTTGCCTTATTTTGGTTCAATAATTCAAAACACATGTTCAGTTGTTTACTCATACTGTATTTCCAGCCTCTGCTCAACATGTATTTTTTTCATTGTCAATATTTATCAGATGAACAACAAAAAAGTACACAGAAAAGCCTCAGTGCCTCCTTTTTCTCAAGTCAAGCATATTACACTTAAGCCATAGATTTACACACTCAGGCTTTGGAAAGTTTTCCACAGGTATATTAATTAAATGATTCCCACTTTCACATCCTCATAAAAATGCATTCCTAGAGCCACAAATAAATAACACTGACTTTTCATGACTGATGAGCACAGCTGCTTCAACTCAAGTAAGGGAATGAAAACAACACTTTCAAAAGAGTAAGAGTTAGGGAGCCCATTCACTAAAGTGCTATTTAAGTTATAACTATCTGCGATTTGTGATGTGTCCAAAAAAGCTAAAACTAAGTGTCTCTAGTACCTTAATTCGCTCCTAACAATGACTTATACTTGAGTCAATAACAGGCCACACCTTGAGTTGAGGGCTGATCTCAATTGTCCCTGTTCATGGATTTTTCAGAAAAATGTATTGAGCACCCGTTTTGTGGTTAATTCAGTGACTCACATTAGATACATTAAAGATAAATTTTGCTGGTTTGTGACTTGCTGGATATACTTATTTCTTCCATGTTTTACAATACGTTAAGAGCGCACAGGGTACTCCTGGCACCTACTCAACTTCATAGTTCTGAGTGTCTAACACTGTCCCTGACTGGCCCGTTCTAGTGCTGACTCAGGCATGCATGAACCTCACTTGTTTCTTGTGGTCTTACTGCCCTAAGAGGCAGTGTGTTTTAGCGGAAGGAACAGTTTTGCAGTTAGATAGATCAGCGTTTAAATTCCAGCAATGCCGATTACTCTGTCTGATGTGAGATATTTAATCTTTGTGCCCTAGTTTCCTACATTGTAACATGATGATAAATACCTTACAGGTAAGGATGTGAAATCAATGAGTATAAAGCAAAAGTATACATATTCTAATATTTTTATGGATGTTTGTGTGTGGCGCTGTGATCTGCACATACACAGAGGGTTGCATTGTTGAATAGTCAAACTTATTCTCCGCTTTCCAGAAGAAAAAACTATCTTCCTCATCATTATTTGGGAAGAAAAGGAGTCAAAAGTGGTAAGCAAGTCCTGATTCTTCTCTTCTTCTAACAGGAACCACTAATAAAGGGGCAAGCTTCCAAATTAATGCTATGAATAAAAGTTTCCTAAAACTTTAACACACAAGCACACAATTATTTTTTAAAGTGATAGCATACACTTTCCATTTGCAATTAAAATTTTAATTATGATCAACATTAATTGATGCCCAAAGGGCCAATAGCACTGTACTAAAATTTTTCATCATGACAGGTGCTATAATGAAATCAGAGAACAGAATACAGAATGATTTATTTCTTTTCTTATGAGGAATAATGATTGCAAATAATTTCCTTTGTCTCTTTTGTTCTTCCAGTGAAGAATATAACAGACAGAGCAACAGGATCTTTAAATACATCTATGAGCTCCAATTAATCATCTCAACAATTAATGTATTTTCAAGTTCATTTCAGAAGCCAGAGCCCCTAATAGTGTACACATTGCTAAAGTACTGTTTGAAAATGTTCCTGTTTAAAATCTCAGTTTACTATCACTTTCTCATTTTTTCCCTCACTACAAGCCTTTAATGTTTAAAAACTGAAGTCACATATTTCTAGAACATGAGAATACACTAAAAATGAAATGTTTTATTAAATAACTTTTTCTCCATAGTCTAAGTATTTGAGCAAACTTATTCTACTGCCCAGTTACACCTACTTGTTTATTTAATATCAAAGCATATTCAGAATATCCTAAAATAGATTATTATGATTCATAAGTAAAAGTTTATTCAGAACTTATAAAACACAGTGAGAAGTTTTTGTAAAAAATATGGAAATTTTGGCTTTGAATGGTTATACAATTTCAAATGGTTGTATTTATTTTAAAGAAATGTAAATGCAAGCCACTTTAAACTGAAGGATATTTTGCTAGCATCAGTAGGCAGTGCTGTTCTCTGAATGCTCTCATGCCTTAGCTACGTATGTAAATGTGAGGTTCTGATAACAATATCACATGTTCTAAGTGAATGAAAAAAGCAACTTTAAATTATGTTATAATGTGTTCCAACTACTTTATCATGAAACAAATTTCAATAATTCATTATATAACCAAACAAGACAGGAAAGGAATCCCCCACTTTTAGAAACACTGTGTAGAATCTCTCTGGGAAGTAGATGACTAGTAAGCCCATCTGTACTGGGTGATGTGAGGGTGGCACAGGGGGGATGTGCTAAAGCAGTGAGCACAGAAGAGCCAGCGAAAAAGGGGGAGTTGAGAGGAGTCTTCCTGGAGAAGCTGGGAGTTTGGCCGAGTCTTAGAGAGAAGGATGATCAGGGAGAGCTCATGCTTTCTAGGAAGAACAGTATGGACAAAGGAAGTCAACTATAGGTGTAATAATTTTGTTTATGTTGGGACAGAGCAGGAACATGCTGCGAATGCTGCACTGAACTGTTGCTATATTCTTCTCCTTCCCATAAAAGTCAAAGAGGACTCTACATAATCACTCCTGGTTCCTTCACATTTTACTGGTATGCCAGTAGGTCTCCCTGTCCCATTAAAATTGTGTTTATCGAGGCCACCAAACAAATGTGTTATTAAATCCATGGGGCAGTTTTGGGCACTTGTCTTCCTTTATCTTTTTCTAATATTTTCCTGTTTTTAAAATTATATTCAATTATTTTAAAACTTTCTTAATAAAATAGAGATGAGGATGATGATTGTTACTACAACTCTACCGTTTCTATTTCTACCGATAATCCCTCCACCAACTGTAATTCTTGTGTACTTACCATGGACTGGACATTGCCAAGCATTCTGTATAGATAATACTACTTACTCCCCACATGAATATTCTGAGATAGACAGTGTTAATATGCCTATTTTGAAATCAGGAAACTAGGCACTGGAAAAGTCATTTACCTTGTCGAGTACAATACAGCTAGTATTTCTGGAACTGAAGTTAAAAACCATGTCTGTCTTGCCCCAGAATCTATTATCTTAACAGTGTGACATTACAGTTTTGGTTTTATTCTGGGCTTTCTGGATGTTTCATTTATATTTTCTTCATGGGCTTCTCTTTCCCAAGGAATCCCTTTGTTATTGTTGGCTTCCAGAGTTCTGTGCTCAGAGATATGTTGGTCTCTTACTCAGCGTCTGACTGAACATACCCATTCTCATGCTCTCTCTTGTACACAGATCGCTCTAAAATCTGTAGACTCATCCAGACAATCTTTTCTCACCTCTAAACCAAGATTATCCCCTTTATTTTTAAATTTATTTTTATTTTTATTATTTTTTTGAGACAGAGTGTCACTCTGTCGCCCAGGCTGGAATGCAGTAGCACAGTCTCAGCTCACTGTAGCCTCCACCTCCCGGTTCAAGTGATTCTCCTGCCTCAGCCTCCCAAGTAGCTAGGACCACAGGTGTGTGCCACCACCCACCACGCCTGGCTAAGTTTTGTATTTTTTAGTAGAGGTGGGGTTTCACCATGTTGCCCAGGCTGCTCTTGCACTCCTGACCTCAGGTGATCTGCCCAACTCGGCCTCCCTAAGTGCTGGGATTACAGGTGTGAGCCGCCACTCCCAGCCAATCATCTTTCTGTTGCACATATCTGTCTAGATGTCTCACCAGCACCTGAAAATTACATATGTCCAAAGCTGATCTCCTCATTACTTTTTCCTGCAAAGTGTTTCTCCTTCTTTGTTCCACACTGTAGCAAACAGTGTTTTCTTTCTTTCAGCTACCAGAGCAGAACACAAAGAGTCAAACCTGCTTCTGTCATTCAGTCACTCCCTATCTAATCAGTCACCAAGTCCTCAGCATCTCTGGAATTCACACCCTCTTTATTTGCCACAACAACATCCTTATCTTTCTTCAGTGGCTTTCTACCTGGTGTACCTGCCTCCCATTTCATATTTTTCTCTTCACCCCCATCTAACCTCCAATTAGCTCCCCAGTAATCTTCCTAAAACGCCAGCTTACATCATATCATTTCCATTTGAAAACCCTTAACTAACCCCATATTGACTCGAGGATAAAGTCTAAAACCTTAGAACAACATACCAAAACTTTCATGACTTGTCTCCTTACATTCCCAGTCTCATTCCCCTTGCTGTCTCCACACCAAGCCTTCACTGAAATCACACCAGACTGTCTATTAGTCCAGATACATGATGTAGTCTCTCAGGCTTCCATTCAACTCTAATACGTATTTAGTGAAGGTCTAATATACCACATACTAAGCACTGATCTAGGCTGTTTCCTTCACTGCTGTATCCTATTTTCTTGTAACATTCTTGACAGTCAGTTTTAATTTACTATTAGTTTCAGCTTACAAGTAATACTTTAGAACTGGTATGTACATCATTAATCAAAACAAAGTTTTCCAGTAGTTTTATTGATGGTGGATAATCTCTAGTAACATGCACTCTGGCATAGATTTTAAAGAGAAATATGCTAACATTGTTTTGTTCTTTCCTTTGGATGTCTCAGATGCTGTTTTTAATTAAAAGAATCTAAATAATAAAAACATGTGCACTCCATCCATCTAGCATTAAAATAACAACAGCTTAGAGACCTTCTTGGGTTACTGGTTGTTCAAAAGCTAAATCCATTAATTGATTTATTCAACTCAACAAACCTTGAAAATTTGCCACATTCAAGGGTCTGTATTAGGGGTGGCAGATACAAAAATGATGACATAGTCCCCAAAGGGAAGACAGGTCAGAACACACTACTAAAATCCCCACAGAGGATACACTCACAGGATTCTGGTGGGTAGGGGCCTTGAAGTGGCTTCATATTAGTCAGTAATGGTTCCCATGGTGAGAGCATGCTGAATCTGAGACTCAAAACATGGGGAAATTAGATTAAGCAGGGAAAGGGTGTAAGAACATTTGAGCCAGAGAAACTACCAAATGCAAGGACACTCTTCAGTGGCTTAAAGTGAGCTTTAAGGAAGAAAACAGAAAGAAAAAGAAGAAATCGGAAACAAAAATAAACAATTTGCATGTGAGTTACCTATCTGTGTATCTTACAGTAAAAGTTAACAGTGTCTGTTGGTTAATTTAAATTTCCATTCAAGGGAAATGTTTACTTTTCAGCATCAATATAAATTTCTTTACATAATGATTTTCACTATTTATTTAAAATAAGACTACCCATTTTTTTTTCTTTATTTTTCCAATAGATGAGGTTTAACCATCAACTGTGGGTCTGCTTCTTCCATAATCCTCATGTTCAGAACAGTCTTACTATATAAGATCATGCTGCATACCTGACAGTGGATAGAGAGAAAATACCATATAGAATAAACATTTGTGTGTAAAAATAGAAACATTTTGCTGTAAACCATCAAAAAGCTTTCGCATGTTAAAGTAGCATAAAATCTAATAATGAATAGAAGTAATTTTTCCTAGCCTTTAAAAAACAATGCCCGTTTCATGGTTACAGTGAGGTTTTGATGATCTATCGGTTAATAAAATCATGGCACTTTTAAACAGGTTCCCTTCACATATAAGCTTCTCAACCACAATTTCCAGTCATTTGTTTTTAGGTCTGTTTGTTTCCTCTTGAAACAATTTTGTAGCTCCCTAAGGGCAGAAAACATACCACTTAGAACCACTTGCTAAAAATCATTCTTATAAATAGGTTACTTTCTAGTTAAAAATTATCTTTCAAGGTTTGAGATACCTTGTATCATTAAGTGAACCTCTGAAAGAAAAGCTGCGCTGAATAAGCAGTGCAATCTAGTCTAGTCTTGAGCTACTGGGTCTGGGGGTGGTTAGGATACATTGAAGCCCTTTCACAGAGCCTAAGGGATCTGGGTTCTGTACCCACCTCCCTCCTGGAAGACTGTGCTCCTTCTTCTCCCACTGAAGGCTCTTTGGTTTCCTAGAGAAATGGGGATGTCAGCTTTTACACTAACTGCACCTCTGTGACTGTGAGGAGTCAGTTGAACTAACTCCTGCTAATTCCCACACTAATTGCCTGGAAATACCGGTGGCCATGGCTCCTTAGATAGGGAGACAGGGGGAAACAGTAATTATTATTATCTAATCTTTCAAGTACTCCTAACTCCTCCCATGCTCACTACCTGGAGGAGATTTCAGACAACAAAATCTCAGCTTCTGGGTCTACTTGAAAAGCCACTCTGTTTCATAAGCAACAAAAACATTTTTGGACTCTGCATTACTGCATGCTAAACTTTTCAGCAAAAACCATTCAAGTTTTTCTAAGTAGTTCCTGAGTACACATTTTTTTAAAAGCTCTTGCTATAATTTCCTGCTGTGATGATAACAAGTAATTACTATTTCAATAAATGGTTTTTTAGGAAGAATAATAATTGAAACTGAAATGATAAGGAGTAGTTATCTTTTTCACAGATACAATCAGAGAGAACCATAAAGAGAGCAGATATAATTCTTTTCTTTAATGAACTTCACTTTCAAATATAGATGTTAGTGGATGTGTATGTTTCTGTCATAGGCATCTATGTATCTAACCTCAATCACATAATCTCTAACATAAAGGGTACATTTATAACTTGGAATATGAGGATTGTTATAAATTGGGATGGTTTTAATATTTTCTATATAAGGGTGAACTTCAATTAAATATAGCGTGATGATAGAATTCTTCATAAAAGAGACAATGTTGTGAGGCTAGGGTTTCTTCATATAAATCAACCAAAATGACATATCACCCCAGATTGACTGCAGAATCAGATATTAGAATACAGCTGTCCTCTATTAAGGCAAACATTAAAGAGATTTCTAAAAATTTATAGCACTGGCTGGGCGCGATGGTTCACGCCTGTAATCCCAGCATATTGGGCCAAGGCGGGTGGATCATGAAGTCAGAAGTTCGAGACCAGCTTGGCTAATATGGTGAAACCCCATCTCTACTAAAAATATAAAAAGTTAGCTGGATGTGGTGGCACAGGCCTGTAGTCCCAGCCACTCGAGAGGCTGAGGCAGGAGAACTGCTTGAACCCAAGAGGTGGAGGTTGCAGTGAGCCGAGATCACGCCACTGCACTCCAGCCTGGGTGACAGAGCGAGACTCTCAAAAATAGAAATGTATAGCACTGCAATTCTTCTCACCAATATTTTCATTTAGGAATATATAGTTACTGCTAATTAAAATGTTATTTAATATGTCACGGATTTGTTGTTATTATATTTCAATGACTTAATGAGTGAATGTTTTAAATTACTTAGCTTATGGTATATATCAGCAGATATTCCCCAAAAGGAATCTCTTTGAGGCCCTCAACAATTTTTTTAAGAGTAGAAAGAGGTTCTAGGTCCAAAGTCTGAGACCTGCTGCTGTATAATATGTACAAGTAATAATTTATCACAAAAGGGTGCAGGATTAAGGAAAAAGTCTTTTAACTAGTTATATATAAAGTATTTCATAGCTGAAAAAGAAATATATTTCTTCTTAAAGACTCCTCTGGGTCCTTTCTTTCTCATATTGTCCTATGCCTGCAGCCAGGCTCAAAAATGTATGTGGAACATGTATATCTTAGTAAATGTGTAATTATTGGCACTGGGGGCAGGGGAGGAATCAGATAGGGTAACACATGTTATTTTTCTTTGGTACAAATCAACATCTCTTTAAGACTGGTTCATTTTACTTGGTTTGTCCACTAGAATTTGTTTTTAATAAGAGCATAGTTAATCATAAAGTGATCTAGCTTCTAATGTAATCGCTTTCCTTTCATTAACTTATACCACCTATTTATTGGGCTTCCTAAATATTTGTTTAAGTGAACTATTTTTTTTTCTGGCTTATGCTAGAAGATTTATTTTTATCACTAATAGGGCATTAAAGACAGTTCTATCTGAGACATTTTGTCAAATGCAGGGAGCTTATGTTTTCAATAAATAAATATCAGCAATATTTTGCTCAATAGTTTTTGAATAATTATTTAAAACAAGTTTGGTGCTCATGCCTGTAATCCCAGTACTTTGATAGACCAAGGCAAGAGGATCACTTGAAGCCAGCCAGGAGTTCAAGACCAACCTGGACAATAGAGCAAGACCCTGTCTCAAAATTAAAAAAAAATAAATAAAACAGTAAGACAAAGGAAAGGAATTTGAACTGCTTGCTGTAAATATATACATAAAGTTTCTTGACAACTGTTTTTTTAATTGCAAAAAACAAAATCCTCTAATGTATCTTTTTTTCCTAAAATATTCCATTAGCGGTTACTGAAATCTGGTGGGTAGGTTGCAACCAACATTTTAGCCAAAGGAATAAAATAGAAAATGTCAGTTTATGGGGAGGTATCATTTCAGGAAACACTGTCCTCTTTTCGTTCCTATTCAATTATAGGCTAATACTTCTATGCATTTAAGCTTTTCTATGATCCCTCACTTCTTCGCCTTCATTGAATCTTCCCATCATTAGAAAAAACAAACACTGACTCTGAAGTCCTCTCCAACAGAGGTTGCTCTGTTCCTACTATCTACTTCCCACAGGATGAGGAGTAGGAGCTGGTCCAATTCTTTATTTCTTACTCCTCAGTACCTCTTAGAAACTGGTGGTTTCATTGCCATCTCTTAAAAAACCTTCACCTCTTTAGATGCCACAGTTTAGTACAGGTCTGCAAAATATCCTTCCTCTTTACTTGATGTCTCTAGCAAATAGTTTAGTTTTCCTCTCACCATCATCTGCTACCATCCTCTAAATAACTAAAAAACAACAAACCTCCATGAGAAAGCCTCCTTCATATTATCCATGTCAAAGATCCTCTTCTGGTATCATTTCTACCCCTATCAGTTCTTTAACCATTGTCAGTTACTGAAACCATATCCCAATAATACAGTAAAATGTCTCACTATTTGCCAAGCCAGTGTGACCATGGGGTCCTCCAGGCTTCTCAGCTCTTCAAGAGTTTTCCAGAACCATGTATACTAGTGTTCACTACAGATTCTCTATGTAGTCAACATGGAATCTTCTCTGAGATTTGTCAATTCTTTTCCTAATTTCTTCTTAATTCCCTTTCTACTCTTGTTAGAATGATTTCTTTGAGAACTTCATTTTCATCAGTTTCTTCTGTGTACTTCAGTGATGTTGAGAAGGACTGCACAGCTCAGAACTGCACTTGTAAGGAGTGGAATTTCAACCCAGTTCTGTCTGACTTGTCAGTTTCCACCTCCCTTTCCACATTACTTCTTGGGAGGGGCTACATCTTGCTGATTTTGATTTACATATGGAGCTAGTAAAACCTACACAGAGCAAGAGTTCAACAAACACCTGAATTGGTATTTAGAAAGCTTTGAAAATCATGGCTGTCATAACTAAAGTAGTTTATTAAGTAAATATAAATCACAAAATTTAATGAATACACAGCCATGATATTTTGCTATTAGCAGCAATTTCTGTTCAATTAGTAACACCGATAGACTAGCAAAGTCCAATTGGGAATTTGGTAGAATCTGACATGAGACCTGAATTAACAAGTTCTGATTTATATGCAGCCCTAGGGTTAGAAATCCAAGAGTGAATAATATTTAACATTTCAACTTTAAAAGACTACTAAGACATGACATTTTGTCAGACTTAGTTGTATTATTTTAAGAGGATTTTAATGAGACTTAGACTTTATACATCTTTACTGTTAACGTTCTTTCAAATGTAAAGCGACAATGTACACTACTATATTCCATATTTCTCTTGCAAGTTACCAATTTAACTGAACACAAAGTAACTGGTGGTATGGATATTCATTTCTAAGCTCTATGTGACACATCTCAAGATAAAAATTCAGAATCGTCTTTTTTATACCAGGTATCAAATGCTGTTGATTCTTGGGATTTTTTTTCACTAGTGAATTTTCTTTTTCTTTTCTTTCTTTCTCTTTTTCTTTCTTTCTTTCTCTTTTTCTTTCTCTCCCTTTCTTTCTTTCTTTTTCTTTTTTTTTTTTTTTTTGAGACAGAGTCTCTCTCTATCACCCACTCTGGAGTACAGGGTCATGATCTCGGCTCACTGCAACCTCCGCCTCCTAGGCTCAAGCAGTTCTCCTGCCTCAGCCTCCCAAGTAGCTGGGACTATAGTCAAGAGCCACCACACACAGCTAATTTTTGTATTTTTAGTAGAGACAGGATTTCACCATGTTGGTCAGGCTGGTCATAAATTCCTGACCTCAACTGATCTGCCCACCTCTGCCTCCCAGAGTGTTGGGATTACTGGCGTGAGCCACCACGCCTGTCCGATTTTTTTCTACTGTGGTTATTTGCTTAGTTTCTACTGTATACTGATAATAATTATTTTACAGACATGAATAGTAGCAGCTTGACTGAGGCCATTTAATGTAAATCATTCTACTTGGGGCAAATGTTTGTTTTGTAGCTCGTGCCTACAAAACAAATTCCAGGAACGCAGTCCTGTCTGTTCATTTCCAAGTTATTTCCCAGTTGTTTCAAGACGCCAAGTGCAGCATATTGAATGCAATACTAATAATGATCTATGATTATTGAAGAGTTTTACTTTTGTGAAAATCCATACTCGGTAGACTGACTAGTCTTTCTTACTTGTCTAGAGCTGTCCCAGTGGATGTTGGTTGTTTTCCTGTCCAGTGTGGTTAGTGTCCCGCTTTCTCTCAAAAGTATCCTAGTTAGATAATAAATTATATTGTCACCTAATTCCTTCAGATAATAAAACAAAAGGCCCATTTATCAAGCTAATGCATTCAACAGAAGACTTGCTTCTTGAACAATCTTCACTGGCATCTTATAACTTAAGGAATCCCCAAGGAACATCTCTAGGCTGCTTTAAAAGCCAATATATCTAAGAGCAACCTTTAGTCATTTATTTTGCATGTTTTTGTCATTTTAATTTTCTTGATTGAAAAATAAAGTAGTTTCTAAATAAAATAAAAACAGTTAATTGGATATTTTTTATCTATTTTCTCACAGTCTACATTTTCTGGAAGTTCACATAGACTTCTCAATGTCTTAAGTGTTTTCTTACCACTGTTATGGGAGAGCTTTCAGGTGTAAATTTGGAGTAGAGTACTGGTATTTTAAAAAGACAGACAGAAATTGAACACTGAGCATTGAGCTTTGCCAAAGAGTTTAAATCCAAAATAATTATGAATTCTTCAGTTTAGATAATATCCATAAGAGCATTCATATTTCTCGGCAAAGAGGAAGGTAAGAACTGTGGTTAAAAAAAAAAACTCATGGAAAACTAGGTTGCATAAGAAATTTTTATAGCCCTTTTGGTATATGTAAGTAAGGTTATATACTTCAAAAACATAAAGAATAATAACATCTTTGAATCTTTAATATACAAACAATAATATTTCTGCTGTTTTTTTTTCACCTATAATGAAGGCAACGAGCCTTGTCTAAATGACAAATCACAGTTCAATAAAAGCATTTTAGTCTTGTAAAAATAAAGCTGTGAACACATCTCAAAACACTTAGGTGCAAATAATAGGTTTGGAGAAAGGTGGGAGTGAGGGTGAGCTGCCTGAGGAGGAGGTCAGTTATAATTTTTACTTTCTTCTTGCAAGTCGTTCCAAGAAAGTGCCAAGTCTTAATGAGAATCTCCAGCAATCCAGCATTCCTTCCTCACAGAATGGGACACTGATTCACACCAATAGAAAAGCAAAAGCTTGCAAGGTACCCTCTATCAAGCATGTAAGTATGTTGGTAACCATGGTGCCACGTTCACCTTCCCTGTACATCTTCCATATGTTAAGTTCTCAAATTCTATTTGCATTTTTATCACTGAATGATGGTGAACAGACAGAATCACTTTATAAACAAAAAGAAATATCATTTATAAAGAAGTTAAACGTGTGACAAATCCCCACACTCTCCTTCTCCTTTTTTAAACAAATGTATCATAAACGTACTGAGCAGTCCAATGGAAAATAAGAACATCACAGTTACAGCAAAGGCCTCTTCACATTGCAACTAGACCTAGTGCTACCATGAGATGTGTGTGACAATGGAATTTTTGTTTATTTAACACTAGGCAAAGGCCATTCTCTAGAGCTGCTTCTAAATTCTTGACCATCATGGGTTCACTCCTGTTAGGCACTCCTTCACAATTATCCAAATAATTATACAAAAAAGAGAAAATATTCCTCACATGAAGAATTTCTCTGTCTACTTCATAGAATGTAGCTTTATTCGACAATTGTTTCTGTCCTATTTTTTAAAAATATGGATGAAACCAAGTTAGCCAACATAAAATTACTTTATATTTACTGCCAGACCACAGATAAGACTGTCATTTCTCCTGATGTTACTAACTCACTATATGGAGCACAGGTTTAAATACTCTAATTGTGCACCCAAGAAAACAACATACTTACTACAGTTTGATCACAAGTGTTGAATGTCTAGATAAAACGGAGCCCACATTTAACACTTTTGTAAAGTCTAAAGAAAGACTCAATACACACATCACACATGCAGTATTTGTTGTGCTGTATCACTCACAAATGAAAATCATGTTTTTAAAGAAGTATCCTTTGGTTAAAAAAAAGCTGAATGAGAGTTAAATTCAAGTCCTTTAGTAAGTCTGAAGACAAAAATTAAATTAGCATAAATTCTTAGGTCAAGAATTTAATGATAATTATAAAAATAAAAATCACAATCCTAATGATCCTGCAATAATGAAATCATATGATAATATACTCCTGAGACTATTCCAAATATACATTCTTTTTAGACAACAATGTGGCATTATATTTCAAGAATAACATAAAAGTTCTGATTGATGTTATCTCATAAATAAAATCATTCAGCAAAAGAAAACCATCATATGTCATAGATTCACACACACAAAATCATCATTCTATCCCACAGAGTGCCTCATGAGCTGTGTTCTTTGAAAGACAAGTTCTGTGAGACACTAATTGGTGTTATTTGAAAAAAAAATGTCTGTGATCAAATGAGTATAAGAAATGCTGAGTTCAGGATTTCTTTTCTTTGAGACTCTAACAACTATGACTCTCTAAGAGAAGGATAAGATAGGCAACATTTCCCCAACATATTTGACTATGAAATTCTTACTTTATGCAATATCTTATGAGGCTGGTCTTTTGTAGAATATATTTATAAAAATAATAGTGTGGCAGCCAGGTGCGGTGGCTAATACATATAATCCTAGCACTTTGGGAGGTTGAGGTGGGTAGACTGCTTGAGGCCATAGTTCCAGACCAGGCTGGGCAACACAGTGAAACACTGTCTCTACAAAAAAAAAAAAAAAAATTATCTGGGTGTGGTGGTGTACACCTATAGTCCCAGCTACTCTGGTGGCTGAGGTTAGAGGATCATTTGAGCATGGGGAGTGGAGGCTATGGTGAGCCCTGATCACACCACTGCACTCCAGCCTGGGTGACAAGAAGACCACATTTAAAAAAAAGAAGAATAGTGTGAGGATCCCTATTGGATGTTTCATTTTTTCTCTCTTATGAGAGCTTCTGTGTAACTCAAATGGAGAACACCAAAGCTCACACTCATTGTACACTCAGCTGAAAAGTTTTAATCCTGCTCACTAAAAAATGGTAACACTAGCAGTTCTGTCAATGACAATGCGTGACCTGGTCCTTATCAGAGATTCAGGAAATTACTAGGTAGAAAAACAAGAATACACAATGCTCTACATTGTTTATGATATTGGTGTTGTGTGATCAGCAGTGCAAAGCTTAAAACCAAGGATTCTAGTCCTGAATGTACCATTAACTAACTTCATTGGTCTAAATATATTGTAAACCTCTACTTGCCTTGTTTTCTTCATCCAAGAAATGGGCCAAACCATATTCAGTATGTGTTTGTCAGGTTAAATATAACTTACCTGAAGTTCTGGCAATGTTAGTGTAGTGTAACTAAGCCATGCTCAGATGACAAGCTTGGATTAACTTGTAATTGTAATCAAAGAGGAATGTCATTAATTTTATAGTTCTGATTTGTTCCATTTTTGCCATTACTAATATAGTATAATAAAATGATGAAATATTATTGCCAGAAGCAAAACAGTAAAAAAAAAAAATGCTGTAGAAAGCAAGCTACTGAGAGACTACATGGCACAGAAAGCATGAGGAGATGGCAACACTTACTGCGTAGATATTTGCTACCATTGTAATATACTCAGTGCCCGTTCATTCACTAGGTGTGTATTGAGAGTTTACTTTGTGTTAAGTGCTATTCTAGGCACTCAATAAACTGGTGAACAATCATGGTCTCTGCCTTCTTGCAGCTTGTAATGTTTTATCTATGAAATAAAAATGTTGAAATACATTTGAAGGGCAGAATGTTGATCTGGTTTTGTTTTGTTTGTTGTTTGTTTGTTTTTTAGATGGAGTCTCAGTCTGTCATCCAGGCTGGAGTGCAGTAGCACCATCTCAGTTCACTGCAACCTCCACTTCCTGGGTTCAAGTGATTCTCCTGCATCAGCCTCCCAAGTAGCTGGGATTATAGGCACGTACCACCATTCGGGCTAATTTTTGTATTTTTAGTAGAGATGGAATTTCACCATGTAGATGTGTATTTTTTATAGCACTTAAAATAAACAAATAAAACAGTATTTAACCCAAAAGGATTCTTTGAGAATTAATTTTATGATGAAATAGTAAAGTTTCCATATCCTAGATTCAAATCTAAAAGTTAAAAGCCTATGATTTAGAGGTGTTTTGTTGCAATCGATGAAAATCTTTGCTTGAGTGCCGCTGAAACTGTACCAAAGGCATCAAAAACTATGCCCAACAAGCTCTGAGGAATTAAAACAATACTTTCTTTGCACCCTAATTAAATTCAATAAAGAATTTTAGTTTGTCAGGCTTGACAATCACCACCTTTCATTTCAACCATTTTAATTAAAGTACCTAGCAACTTGGCAGTTATACCGATTAACTGAACTACCACTTAACTCTTTTAGAAACATCTATCAGATTCCAAATTAAAGTGTAGCAATAGCTGTTAAGTACATTATATGCATAATGGGTAAATATTGTTATTTCCTCCACCCACAATCATATGTCTATGCGAAAATAGCATATAAGAGCAGTCTGGGCAACAGGATCGGGTTGGGGAGACAGCAGCTGCAACTTCTTTGCGCTCTCCATGCTGTACTCATTAGTAGTGAAGGAAACAAAAACAATACAAGGCAATAATATTTTCCAACCTCCCCTTTGAATGTACTTTTCAACATTTTTCCAGGGGTTTCTGGAAGGAGAGAGTAGTTCTCAACCTGCCCCCACCCATACACTCTTCCCCTATGCTACATCCATGAAAGACTCCATTTACAAATTTGTGCCTCTGACCCGTATTCATTGTATTTTCATATTTTCTGTATTTTTGATGCTCTGGCATCTGCCAGCTTGCTGACTCAAGAGGAACTGCTCTTGTTAAGGCTAGTTAATTCCTAGAGATTAGCAAGCTGCTTCTCTAGGAGTATGCCTTCCACAGGCAAACTATTCAATACCGAGCACCTATTCCAAACCGCCTCCTCTATCTGGCTCTGACATTCCAGGAGGCAATATATTCCTCTGCCCTAATCATCTCAGGGCCCAGTACCGGATACTTACAAATAGACCATACACCCAGGAGCCTGCTGAAATTATTAAAAATGAGCCAATCCTCAGTCTTCTTACCCTGCTTCACTTTTCCCACAGAAACCACAATAAAAGTTCCTGCCAAGGCCTTTCTCTCGCCCCTCCTTCCTAACCCTGGTGCCTCTCTGTGGGGCCCTTCCTGGGATGGTGTGCCCCCTCCTCTTGGGAACTCTGAGTAGCAAACATCTTTTCAATGGCAATTGTGTCCTGATCTGTTGGCTTCACAATACCTCAAGAATAATAAAACTTACACTTTAAAATAGGCTCAGATTTTTTGAGTTCTACATCTCCATCTGAAATTGCATCCTTGCCAGCTAACTTACAGACATCGCCATCTTGACCTGCCTAAAGTAAAACTTTTCATTTTCCCAAAATCACTCCCCCATGTCAGTAAAAACCCTTGCCATTCATCCAGTCACTTGAGCCTGAAAACTTTCCAATCCTGCTCTCCATAGATCTGCAAAAGTACATTACATTATATTCTTTCCTTGCTTGAAAATTTTAAGTGGTGCCACAGTCCCGAAGGGAACAAACGGGTCTGAATAACCAGCTTTCCACTCAGCTCCTCCGCTTTCTGTCTAGGTTACTTTGCTTCAGCCGCACTAGGGTTTTCGCAGTTCTAAAGCAGTGAAGCTCTTTTCTACCTCGGACCGTGGCACTAAGAACCTGCAGTGTTTTTTTCGGGTGCCCACTTTCTCCCCCGTCTTTCCAGGGTTAACTCTTTTTTATTCCTCAGGGCTCAGCTTGAACACAGTGTAACTGGCTCTTTCTTTGGCCATGATTTGGAAAGGCTAAACCCCCGCTACATTTATTCATGTTTTTAATTATTGGCAACCCCCTTGTTTGTTTTCTCTTATGTTTTAAATCACTCATCATGGCTGACAGCCATCTAAAACTTACCTGTTTACTTGTCTACCACTTGTTTTCCCACGTATGTAAAGTATTATGAAGGCAGAGAGGCCACATTTTCTTCATTGTTCTAAATGCTGCACCGAGCACTGTACTTGACACAAAATTGGCAGATAATGAGCAAAGAATGAGTAAATGAATGATGAATAAATTTCTGTGTATGCACTCCTATTTGCACATACAGATTACTGGCTACGGCCTATACAGCATAGGCTGGGGATTATGTATAATTCCTCAAAGTCCTACCTCTAGCTTTATCTCTTTCTTTCCTTCCCTAAAAGGCAAGTTTCAAAACAAATATAATTTAAATTTAAAATATTTCATTCCAGGACATATTTCCTTTTTCCCTAGCCACATCCCTGGCTATGGGTATAAAGTCTGTTACCCAGGTATGTTTATCACACAACTTCCTGGTTCCTGGATAGATACATGATCTTAGCTAGTACAATTATGATAAATCTCAGAACATTTTGAGAGCTACTGCAACAAAAGGCTGGCTCTTACCACTAGACTTGACTGTAGCTGATGTGGGGCTAGCATGCTACAGCCTTCTTGCCAACATATTGCTCTTGAGAATGAGGCTAAGGAACAAAGTCGAGCCAAACAAAGACACAGAAAGGCCCCCAGTTCTCATAATGTTAGTTCCAACCACCCCTGAAATCAGTCTCTTTGGCTGCAAATAAATTTACTTTTTTGTTTAAACAAATATCAATTTTTTTATATAACTTTCACAGAAAGAGCCCTAGTTGACATCAGTGAGTGATAATGATACTATTACCAAGATAATTTGTATTTTACATAAAAATTGCCTTAAAATCTTTAGTTCTTTAAATAATATCTTACAAATGATAGTGATAAACACATCTAAATTTTGGGCTTTTAAATCCAATACCTCATCCCTGGTGTGAATTCTAACTCTGTCATATACTTGCTGTGAAATATGGGTTAAGGTAAATATTGGTTAAGAATCTCTGTGTCTTTAAACCACAAAATATTTTGCCTTAAAACGTACTAATTTTATCTTAGAGTGAAGTGAGAAAATGCACTAAGTTCATGGCAGACATTAAACCAGGGTTAGTTTCCCGCTATTCTCTGGTCTGATTTTCCATCTGCTGCCCACTCCTCTTTGCCGTACCAATGTGTGTTACCATCCCCAACTAGTTTTAGCTGCAAGAAAACACATAGGATAGAAGGAGCAACAATCTAAGGGACCATCCTAGAGCACGGATGTGCTGGGTCACCTGACTCAGCAAAGGAGTAAATCTAAAGGCAGCGCAAGTCTAACTCCAGAACATTTGAACTGTAGTGAACCCGTTGTAGCAGAACCAATAAGAACATGGGCTGCAGAGTCAGAGGACTCTTGGCTTTCATCCTTCCTCTGCTACTTACTGTACGACCTTGAGCAAGTTATTTAGTTGTGCCTGTTTCCTAACCTGTAAGAATGAGGATAAATAATAGAATCTCCTCTTAAAAGAATAATGAGAATTAAATAAGCTACAACCCATAAAGCTCTTGGAGCAGTGCCTAGATTCCACCTCTACAGGAAGTGATTTCAGTGATTATTTTTTAAATAGTACATAGCTAGTATTATTCTTGATGTATAGTCATGAAGTAAATTTGTTTCACACAATGCATGCTTTAGGGCATTAGGAATTAATTCTCTCATAAAGATTTAGAAGGAATAGATATAGAAAGAACTCAATAAATATTCATAATTACTGGAGTTCTCTTATGGAGCTAATGAAGAGATAATTACATCACACGCCCCCTACCCCCGTAGCAAGGATCCTAAAAATCTTTTCCACACATATCTGAACCAGAAGTTCTTGTTCCCCATCCAGCCCCAGTTTAAAGGCCCACTTGCTAGCTTAGCTAACAAAGGAAACTTTCTGCATATAAGCAGGGGCAAGGGAAAGTGTACAAATACTCTTAATTTGAATTTTAAAAGTTAATCTTATCATATTTGACAAAATAAAAAATTGATGTACATACTAACATGTTTAAGATGAATAAACAAATTGACATAGATACATTCCCATAGGCAATTCCAGCTGGCTTTTTTGTTGTTGTTTTCTGTTTGTGAGACAGAGCTCGCTCTGTTGCCCAGACTGGAGTTCAGTGACCCAGTTTGGCTCACTGCAACCTCCACCTCCCAGGTTCAAGCAATTCTCCAGCCTCAGCCTCCCAACTAGCTGGGATTACAGGTGTGTGCCACCATACCTGGCTAATTTTTGTATTTTTTTTTTTTTAAGTAGAGACAGGGTTTCACCATGTTGACCAGGCTGGTCTCAAACTCCTGACTTCAAGTGATCCTCCTGCCTCAGCTGCCCAAAGTGCTGGGATTACAGGCATGAGCCTCTGGACCCCGCTGCCCAGCTAGGTTTTGAATACCTCAAAGTCTAAATTTTCAACACTTTGACCTAAAATTTTTCTGTAAAACTCTTCAACAGGTTATCAGACAGGAGTAACATGAAGTACTTAAAATCCTGTGTTTGATATTAACTCTGGGCCATAGATTGAATCTCTGAGGTCAGTTGGACAGGCAGTGGGATGAAAAAAAAAAGTTACCAGATATACACTCTGCTGGATTATTTTTATCTTTACACCATCCTGTTAGAACAGTGGTTCTCAAAATATGCCTCCAATGTTAATAGCATTGGCATGGCCTGAATCCCACCCAGACCTACTGAATTAGATACTCTGGGGCAGGGCCCCTCAATTTGTGCTATAAGAAGCCCTCTTGGTTATTTTGATGCATGCTAAAATTTGATAACCACTGTTCAAGAAAGGTAGACTTAGCTTAGTCAGTGAAATCTGCATTAAAAAAAAAAAGGTCAGACGTCCAGGCAAGATTAAGGATTTACTCCCTCAAATCCAGTGTTTTCCAATCTTGCCTGTAAATTAAAATTCCTTGAGTTTGTTTTATATATATATATATAAACAAACTCAAGGAATTTTAATTTATATGTACACACACACACACACACACACATATTGTGCTGGGCGCGATAACTCACGCCTATAATCCGAGCACTTTTGGAGGCTGAGACAGGAGAATTGATTGAGCTTAGCAGTTCCAGACTAGCCTGGGCAACACAGGGAGACCTCATCTCTATGTTAATTTTTTTTTTAAAGGAAGGGCTAAGGGAGACTCCATCTCTACAAATAATGAAAAAGTAAACCAGGCATGGTGGTGCATGCCTGAATACTGGCGCTCAGCTACTAGGGAAGCTGAGGCCGGAGGATCTCTTGAGCCCAGGAGTTCAAGGTTACAGTGAGCTATAATTGTGCCACTGCATTCCAGCCTGGGCAACAGAGTAAGACACTATCTCTAAAAAGAAAAACAACAAAAACAATAACAAAAATCAATGTTTGTGCCCCAGCACCAGGGCTTCAGATTACTGGGGCTGCTTTGGGCTTTGAGATTTTTAAAAAACTCTCCAAGGACTCTGATATCTGACCAGGGCTGAGAACTTATTCTCTCTAAGCAGTAAGTAGTATACAGGAAGGACAAAACCTCCATCATCTCCAAACATTATATTAACAGGAGTTTAATTTCTAGCATTAGTAGATTTTAGTACCATCAGGAGTTAATGAACCTGTTTTTATCCCACTAAAATGCAAGGGTAAATATTACTTAATTGACTTATCAAAATAAAATTTGGCAAATTTCATTGAACTGGATTCATCCGTGCTAAAACATAGCCTCAGAAACAAGACCTATGAAATAGCTTGAGTATGCCTAGCCCAGCCAACTGTTCTTTCTCATAAAACTCATTATTAAACTGCCTTTTGGGTCATTATCAACCGGGGGATCACTGATACACCCAGCTCTGGCCTGGTACAGGTTCTGGAACTGCTCTGCATTGAGGATCAGCTTGCTACTGTTGTAAAACAAATGCACCCACTGACTGCAGCTATGTGTCTGCTGCTGCGTTCCCCTCCCTGGGTGGCTGCCTCTGCCACTGCTGTGCTTCCTCTGCTCTGCTGCTCTCACCCATGGCTGCCCCTTTGTTTTAATGGCTCTCTTTCTGTCCCTGTACCTACCTACGTTCTCTACTACTGTCCTGCTTCTGATGTCTTATCAGTTTACATCACTCTCCTCAAGTTCCAGGGACATCTGGACTTAGTTTCAATGTCACTGCCAGCTGGCAATATAAATATAAAGAAATTTGTGTTTGGTAGGTCCAGATCAATATTGTTCTAGACCTACCAAACACACAATTTCTTTTTTAAAATGTTCATTTATTTATTTTTTATATTTTATTTTAATATATATATATATTGGTCTGGACCTACCAAACACACAATTTCTTTTTTAAAATGTTCACTTATTTCTTTTTTATATTTTATTTTAAGTTCTGGGGTACATGTGCAGGATGTGAAGGTTTGTTACCTATGTAAACGTGTGCCACAGTGGTTTGCTACACCTATCAACCCAAGACCTAGGTATTAAGCCCAGCATGCATTAGCTATTTTTCCTGATGCTCCTCACTCCTCTGACAAAACACACATTTTCTTTAACCTTCATAGTGTCTCTTTTCATCAAACTCATGCTCAGAAATAGCCATCTATTTCTACTTCTGATGATATCCTGAACAATACAGGATCCATACTGAGGAGAGTAAAAATACATCTTAGAAATAGAACTTGTTTTGAACTCCAACCATCTGGACATGCTGACATCTCCCTCCTCACCCTACTGAGGTTGAGAGGACTCATCCTATCTAGATTCAGTCTTTCCCCCTCCCATTTGAGCCTGGTTGCTTTGTTCTGGTTTCTTTAGACTCTGTCATTTCGCCTCATAACCCTTCTCAGCATCTTTGATTGACCACTCAGTTGGAGCAAGGAGTTTAGCTTTCTGTTCCTTTTCTGTGGGCCAGAAACATGCTCTTGCCCTGGTCCAGCTTTAGGCTCTCAGAAATCTGGCCTGACACCTGATTTTATAAGGGCGTGTGATTCCAGCTATGTTTCATTTAGTTCATTTAGATCACTGTGTTCTGAGTTTGTAAACCTAGCCTTTTGTATGCCAGAATGTATCCAGAGTCAGAGATGCAATTAGAATCTGTCTGTGCATGTGTGAGTTCTATAGCTTTAAGCACTGTGGCTGGCTTATACTATGAAATCAATAAAAGTGTGTCAAATTGAATTGATTACATTTAGTGTCAATCTCTGTAGATAAACCTCTATCCCATTCTAGTTGATACAGTACTGATTTTCTTTAAACTCTCAAGTAACAATAAGGTAGTAGTAAATAGGATTAATAATTCAGAAAATAGATAAAAGGAGAGTTACAATGCTGTTTGTGCATGTTTGTATGCCTAAAGTAGAAGGAAATTCATAGCTACAAGTTCTGGGCCAAATTACATAGTAGGCTAGAAGGAAAATTGGCACTGACACGCTTCCCTTTCGATGACCTTCTTTGCTATCCTCTTCCCTCACTTCTTTTCCCTGAAATGTTCCTTGTGTACTCAATATGCTACTGATAAATCTTCTCCAGAGGACCCATAATGTCTGAATTTTACTTGGGGATTCTTGAAGACTTTTGCATATGAACCTCAAAGAAACTAATTCCAATGATGGAATGTATTGTGACAGGCAGCAGGTTAGATATGTTTGCAAAGGAGAACCTGTCTGATAGGATAACCTGTCTTTAAATTTCACCAACAGGTAGACAAACCTGGACTTGACTCAAAATTTGGCTCATATCCAACAAGCAGGGTGACTCTGGTTGGCAGAATAATGGCTCCCCCAAAATGTACATGTTCTGACCCATGGAATAGATGAACATGTTAGTTTACACAGCAAAAGGTAATTAAGACTGAAGATGGAATTAAGTTTGCTAATCAACTGGCCTCGAGATTAAGAGATTATACTAGATTGTCTGGGTGAGCCCAACAGAATCACAAAGGTCCTTTTAAGTGGAAAAAGGAGACAGAAAGTCAGCATAGAGAGACACCTAAAGATGATAAACCGCTGGCCAGGTGCAGTGGCTCATGCCTATAATCTCAGCACTTTGGGAGGCGGAGGCAGGCAGATCATCTGAGGTCAGGGATTTGGGACTAGCCTGGCCAACATAGTGAAACCCCATCTCTACTAAAGATACAAAAATTAGCTGGGCACAGTAGTACATGCCTATAAACCCAGCTACTCAAGAGGCTGAGGCAGCAGAATCACTTGAACCTAGGAGGCAGAGAGGTTGCAGTGAGCAGAGACCGCACCACTGCACTCCAGCCTGGGTGACAGAGTGAGACTTCATCTCAAAAAATAAAAAATAAAATATGACATGATATGCTGCTGAATTTGAAGCTGGATGAAGGGGATATGAGCCAAGGAAAGCAGCCAGTCTCTAAGAGCTGGGAAAGCCAAGGAAACAGATTCTCCTCTTGGGCTTCTAAACAAACACACCCTGAATACAGCCTGATTTAAGCTTATACACAGTTTAAACTTCTCACCTCCTAACTGTAAGATAATAAATTTGTGTTGTTTTAAGTCACTAAATTTGTGATAATTTGCTATAGCAGCAATAGGAAATTAGCACAGTAACTCTGAGAAATTTAATTCTTTGAGACTCAATGTCTTCCTAAGTAAAATGGAAATAACAGAAACCGCTGACTGCTCCTATGATAATCAAATGAGTTGACCTGAGTAAAGTCAGCATCATATATGAAGTATTTAAGACACGCTGCTTCCTATCTCTGCCCTCTGTTTGTGGCCCACCTACCAACTTGCGACCATAAATCTTGCAATGATGTCCACATTCAAAACAGGAGGAATGAAATTAAGAGATAACTGTTTAATAAATATTACAGAATTATCTATCAAAATATTAGAGTAATTTTTTTATAGTAAAAGAGACAGAGAAACTGTTAGAATGAGAGCCCTTAGCAAATACTACAGAAACACTGTTTATATACAGCTTATGGCTGGAGGTTGCAAATTGACTTCTGAGCTAGTAGATGCTCTGAATAAGCATGCCAGGAATTCCAGGTTCAAAAGATCACCCCAATCATACTTTATTTCCATTAATAATAAAAGGGAGACGGAATTGTAAAGGGGGTCTTGGTCCCATCAACTCTTAAAAGCAGCAAGAATGCAGCTTGATTCTACCTGTTCACAATAGAAAAAGGCAAATGCATGGGTCCAGAAACACATTTTCACCCCCTGGAGTAGGGTTGTCATAACTGATAATGCTAATTAGATAAGGTTCATTTAATAGCTCATCTCTTAAACATACAGACTTTTAAAAAAAATACTGCAGTTTAAAAAATAAGTTATAGAATGTAATCATACAGTAGAATACAAAGCAATCATTAAAAACAACTGTAGATCTATATTCATTGATCTAGAAAGGTGTTCAAAACATGCTATGAAATGTGAAAGCCAGGCTTCAGATGAGTATACGTTAAATGATGCCTTTTTGGGTAAAACACATGCTATGAAAAAAGACACAGCTAATTGCTAATTGTGATTCTCTCTGGTTGGTTATTTTCAGTTTTGTAGTTGCTATTTCTCTTATAATGAGCATGTATACTTCTGTAAAAAGAAAACCTGAAATAACCCTCGTTGGTGAAAACTCAGTGTAATAGTCTTTTAGGTAGTAAATGGCAATGTTTTCTAGCAAAACATTCGTATTTATCAAGATGAGGACTTCACCATCTATACCTGAAAGGTCATTTTCATGAATCATAGAAACTTAGAATTAATATCTAGCCAAGTCTCTTACCTCTTGTGCATTTACTTTGCTATTTTCAATTAAAAACGAGTACTTATAGTTGGGCATGGTGGCTCACGCCTGTAATCCCAGCACTTTGGGAGGCCAAGGCGGCCAGATCACTTGAGTTCAAGAGTTCAAGACCAGCCTGGCCAAGATGGTGAAACTCTGTCTCTACTAAAAATACAAAAATTAGCTGGGCATGGTGATGCTTGCCTGTAATCCCAGCTACTCGGGAGGCTGAGCCAGGAGAATCGCTTGAACCTGGGATGTGGAGGCTGCAGTAAGCTGAGTTCATGCCACTGCACTCCAGCCTGGGCAACAGAGCAAGACACAGTCTCAAAAAAAAAAAAAAAAAAAAGTACTTATGCAAAATTCTAATCAGCCTGCATGCACCTTTCCCCACACCCCAGAATCTTCACCGCATATCTTGGTGCTTCGACAGCATTAGCACAGCATATTCTCAACTTAGACCTTCTTCTATATCTTTCCACATAAAAAGGACTCTTTTCCGGTTTTTTATTTTTAGGGACTTTCAACCCAATGAGGCAGGACATGGAAGGAGAAAAGAATCACATCTCCCTATTGTTCCCCTAAACTATTTTAAAATAAATCAGTTTTAAAGCCCTTGACCATTGTTATTCAGTCTTGATTTGAATGCTTCTAGTGACAGGAAGATTCTTATCGTACGACAGTTCACTCAATGTCAGGCAGCACTTGCTAAGAGTTTCTGCTTCATGGTTAGTCAAATCATCTCTTTCTCTTTCTTCTAGTCAGTGATCTTGGTTCCAAATGAAGGTATTTACAAGTATTTATAGCATAAGCTCTCTACACCTGGATGCACAGCATTGGGAAAAAAATAAAAGGACATCTCACTCAAATTTTTGTCTATGTGTATACACATACACACGTATGTAAAGTGTGTGTGCCTGGGCACATGTGTGTTTTGGGAAGATAAGATAGATCAGATATGATTACTGAGCCAACAAGGTGGAGGTAGGCATGAGGGAAGGAAATGGGAAAGAAAGATACAGAAGGAGGTTTAAGCTGAGAATATGCTGTGCTGATGCTATGGAACCCCCAACATGTGTAGTGAAGGTTCCGGGGGAGTGGGGAAGCTGGATACAGGCTGATTCGAATTTTGCATAAGTATGTATTTTGAAATGGAAATAGCAAAGCACACTGCACAAACTGGCAGTGGGACAGACCACAAGAAAACAGTGAAAGCCAGCAGCGATTGATTAATACAGGCTTGATACGCTATTCATGCAGATATTTTTACTGAACAAGTTCACTCATTTGAATATGTGACTAATCAGTCACTATGTGCATGGCATGGTGCTTTATACTGTTCAGGACACAAATATGACTGTGACAAGGCCTCTGTCCCTAAAGAGTTTGTCACTAGAATCACAATGCCAACAATTCAAAGCTGGTCGGGTTATAGTCAATTCAACGAGTACCACAGATCTGGCTTCTAAGCAGTAGCATTATTGACATTGTAGCCTCCATAGTTCTTTGATGTTGGAGGCTGTCTCCTGTACTGTGAGATGTTTAGAGGCACCTCTGGCTTCCCTACCCACTAGATATCAGTAGCATTCTACCCGTCTCCCCCAAGTTGGTAAGTCAAAAATGTCTCCAGTCATTGTCAAATATCTTGGGAGGGACAGTTGAGAACCATTGGTTTAGATGCAGAAAAGATAGAGCTTGCTTCGGGATGAAGAAATACGACAAGGTTTCATGGAATTTAATATGTATGAGCAGTACTTTAAAAGTAAGTAGAGAAGGCCAGGCGTGGTGGCTCATACCTATAATCCCAGCACTTTGGGAGGCTGAGGTGGGTGGATCATGAGGTCAAAAGATCGAGAACATCTTGGTCTATGTGGTGAAATCTCATCTCTACTAAAAATACAAAAATTAGCTGGACGTGGTGGCACACCCTGTAGTCCCAGCTTCTACGGAGACTGAGACAGGAGAATCACTTGAACCCGGGAGGCAGAGGTTGCAGTGAGCCGAGATTGTGCCACTGTACTCCAGCCTGGCAACAGAGTGAGACTCCGTCTCAAAAAAAAAAAAAAAAAGGTAGAGGAACATGAAATTTTTACTTTGGAGAAGAGATAGCATGAATATGTATGTTGACTTGTGAATTAAGCATGGTAGGTGAAATCCACTTAAGAGACAATACGGGTAAATCACAGGAGCTAAAAATGAAGCGATCAGTTAAGGCCATTGAATGGCTGACCTTAAATGCATGAGCTAGATTAATAAATACATAGGACAATCTAGTCAGTAGACAAAGCAAGAAAATCAAAGATAAGTGACAAAAAATGATGCCACAGAATATTATATCCATAATAATATTACGCATTATGAATTCATTAGGTTATATGTTCACATTCTTATACCATATCATCCTTGTCACATTCCTGAGAGACTGCTACATTATGTTTTCAGGTTTACAGATGAGGAAACAAAAACTTAGGGAGGTTAAGTGACCTTGCCTGATATCACTCTGTTAATAAGTGGCAAAGCTGAGCATTCAACCCATTTTCTGAGTTTAAATCCAGGGTTCTCATTCATTTACAAATGCAGACTTCCTCTGTGAAGGACTGTGGAGGAATTTGAGGTTGGGGAGACAGGAGAGAGAACACTACTTAGAAAAGAACTGGAATAATAATAATAATTCAGTATCTCAGGGTACTAGGATGCTGCCCACAGAAGGTATGGAAAGAGGGTCAAATGAGATTTTGTAAATGAAAAATAGCAGGTTGTGAGGACTACTCGGAAAGTGGATGGGGGAGGAGAATTAAAAGATGCTTAGACGGTTGAGCAAACAGACATACCATTGAAAGAAATGGGGATAGTAGAAGAATCACATCTGATACAGGCACTTAATTACTATGAGAATTAAATGCTGAATCATGTTACCATCTAGAAGTAAGTCAGAATGTAATAAAATATTTTCAGTCTTTTTTATATTATTGCCTAAGGGGCTAATTTTGGCACTAGTATCAGGAAAATTTTATTGACTAAAATAAGTATGAAACTGGTTCCCAAAGAGTAATACACTGGAATCCCATGGGAAGAGTCTCTCTCTGTGTGTATTTGTGTCCGTGTGTGTGTGTGTGTGTGTGTGTGTGAGAGAGAGAGAGAGAGAGAAAGAGAGAGAGAGAGAGAGAGAGAAGGAAGGAAGGAAGGAAGGAAGGAAATGTGTGCATATATATATATATACACATATATATGCCTGCCTTAGGGCAACTGATAGGATAAAAATTGAAATGTACACAAAATGCTTTCTACATTCTAATTAATAAATCTATTAAACAATCATTAAAATACGTGAAGGGTCTTTGTAAATATATTGCCCTTGAGGAAGAAATAAGAATACAGTAAAACTTGTATTTAACTATTTTGGTAGATTCAAAGGTGGCCTAATCAGTTTTATCTATTACTTATATTAAGGAAACTTGAGCTTGGTAATACAATCACTGTGAATTAAGCAACTACCTAACAAGGCAGAATTATATTTTTCTAGAGTATTGCAGAAGAGCCCTTAGCCACATCCAGTGTATATACCCCATGCTCGTGCTCTGCTCTGTTGCACCTAGTTCTTAAATTCTGTCTCAGAAATGCACAAGACAAGCCATTGCATGTAAAACTGTCTGTGGTCACTCTCAATGCTTGTGAATATTAATAACAAAGTGTCGAACACATTTTTAATCCAGGTTTTCTAATTTACATAAACTCGGTTCACTTCAGTTTTTCAATAGAAAAAATTTCTTTAAAAATCCTAAAATGCTTTTAAATTTTTTAGTAAGTGGTAAGACTATTTTTAAAACTATGCATGAATATAATACACTTATAATATGATCAAAGACATTAAAACTTCAGGAATCTTCTACTTAAAAAACAATCCATTCCCTGAAATATCAAAAATCAAATGCAATATGGTATCTATAATTCTAAAGACTCTACATAACGTGGTTTTCACTACATTTGCTACGTGTGCTCATATAGTGAATATTTAAACAATATGGTAAAAAATATAGACTCTTAGGCATGTTAAAAGAAGTGGTTTATTGATATTTTCAGATATGTTTACTTTACCCCATCATTTAGTACATCACTTATTTTATTAATCTAGTATAAAATGCTTTGATAGCCACTTGATCTCTTAGTGCTACCTTGCCCTATATTAAATGAAACAGACATGAACTGTCATTTAACTGACTCTGTAATGTTTACTTTTACCTCATACATGCTGACAGGAGGTGAATATGAGGTGGTTGTCTCAGTTTTATCAAAGTGATGCAGAGAAATGGGAGAGTAAAGTGGTCCATTAAGACGAGGGTATAAACTCACTCCATTCTCAATGGGATCTATAATATAAATCAGGAAGGTACAATATGCTCATTACATGAACCAAGTCAGAGAAATAGCAGCATCTACAAATGCCAAAACATCTGGAAGTGAAATCTCCAAACTAGAAACATACCTAGGGTGTACAAATAAAGAGAGCAACTTCGTTTATAAAGAGCAAGAGTTTGATGCCACCATAAAAGTCTATGCAAACAATAGCAGGAAAGAATATGTGCATATGCACCTATGTGTCCTTGAAAGATACGGAAAGTAAACGCAAGCTTTCATTTATTCTTACACTATTTTTAGCTGGTAAGCCTATTCTGCTTTTTAGATTCTTCTCTTGACGTCTGAAGTTACTCCACATATCACTTTAAGAGAAAATAGAAATCAACAATTCACCCATGCTCTACATTTATTTGTGACTCACTCCACACATATTTATTGACCTCATACCAAGTGCCATGTGGTGACTAAGGGGACTAAGCACTGAACAAGAGACACAAATATGAATGAAACAGCTCTTGCAGTTGAGAAGCTTTGTAAACACAGGTGTATCTAAGGAGTTCCAGTACAGAGTGGTACATTTAGGGCTGGTATACCAATTGTTAAAGTGAAATGCATCTTGATTGATTAATAGATAAGCAGAAAGTTTAATTAAAACTTGGCAGAGCCAGGATTCAAGGCCAAAATGCCTAGAAGAGCTCACTTCTTATTGATTCTGAAGTATTTAGATTCACCTAATTAAACTTTGCATTCTAGTGAATAATTTTTGTGACTTCATCTATAAATAGAGACATTGAATAGATGAGTCTCAAATATTGTTTAAGTCTTAGAAATAGTTTGGATGTAATTGCTTTCATTCATGAAAAGCTCAGTAGATTTAGCACCATGACCAATATCATTGATGTGTTTTGTTTTTTTGTTTTGAGATGGAGTCTCACTCACTCTGTTACCCAAGCTGGAGCACAGTGGCACAATCTCAGCTCACTGCAACCTCCACCTCCTGGGTTCAAGCAATTCTCCTGCCTCAGCCTCCTGAGTAGCTGGGATTACAGGCGTGAGCCACCATGCCTGGCTAATTTTGTGTGTGTGTGTGTGTGTGTGTGTGTGTGTGTGTGTACTTTTAGAACAGTAATTTTCTTCATCATTTTGGCCAGGCTGCTCTCGGACTCCTGACTTCAAGTGATCCACCCATCTCAACCTCCCAAAGTGTTGAGATTATAGGCATGAACACCGTGCCCAGCCATCGCTGATGTTAAGAGCAATTTTCTACCAATAGGGACTACAAGTCACCTAATAATAAATAACCAGTTGAAGGGTAAAGTCATCAGAAGGGTTTAGTACAGTATCTTGTGTCAAATCATGGCCCTAGTAGAGTATCCCTTCAGCTTGTGAAAGCCACTTTAAATAAAAGATGACATCAAAATAAAAGATTTTTAAATTATCAGTGTGATTCGAGGAGCAATTTGTACTACAATATAGCATTTATAAGCGTTTTCATATAACATAGGTATATACACATATGTAGTATATTCTGCATAATATTCTAACAACCTTTTACATTATATTACATATTATTAAATATTTGTGCTGCCCTGTACATCACTTGGTAAGCAATTGTTTGTGTATGTGTGTCTACATAATGTGTCCGTATAGTTACACAGTTATATGTACATATATATTTTTACAATTGTCATAATGATTTAAATTATTGTATAAATCAATATATTGCTATGTAAATCAATGTTCTGAATATAACTTTGAGATACAAATATGAGTAGTTATGGGAAACACAGAGGAGAGGTCCGAACCTCAGGATAGGAGTAGAAGGCATCAGGAAGAAAGGTGCTATCTCTGCTGACTCTCATGCAGAAGAGGTGGGAAGGGGATTCAGGAAGAAAGGAAAGGTGAGTGTGCATGAAGTAGCATGGCATCTGCAGGATTCCTGAGTAGGCAGTGTGGTTGCATAGGGTCAGACCTGCTCAGTTTGTACAACATGAGAAGAGTCTGAATTTTATCATGTGCCTAACACACCAGATAACACTGAGGCTGAGCACGGTGGCTCATGCCTGTAATCTCAGCACTTTGGGGAGGCGGAGGCAGTGGATCACCTGAGGTCAGGAGTTCAAGATGAGTCTGGCCAACATGATGAAACCCTGTCTATACTAAAAATACAAAAATTATCTGGGCGTGGCGGCGGGCACCTGTAATCCCAGATACTCGGGAGGCTGAGGCAGGAGAATCGCTTGAACCTGGGAGGTGGAGGTTGCAGCGAGCCAAGATCATACCATTGCATTCCAGCCTGGGCAAGAGAGAGAAACTCTGTCTCAAAAACAAAACAAAACGTTGAGAGTTATAAAGTAGAAAAAACATCAAATTTGCACTTTAGAAAATTAATGGTGTCAGTTCTTCAAGAAGGGAGGAAAGAAGCTTTTTTAAAGATTATTTATTTATTTATTTATTTATTTTGAGACAGAGTCTCACCCTGTCGCCCAGGCTGGGGTGCAGTGACGCAATCTTGGCTTACTGCAACCTCTGCCTCCCGGGTACAGGCACGTGCTACCAGGTCCAGCTAATTTTTGTATTTTTAGTAGAGACAGGTTTCACCATGTTGTCCAGCCTGATCTCAAACCCCTGACCTCAAATGATCTGCCCCACTCGGCCTTTCAAGGTGCTGGGATTACAGGCGTGAGCCACTGCACTTGGTCTAAAATCACATTTATATTTTTAGGTAATTTTGGAAACAAGCTACATCCAGATCACAGGGGGAAGGCAGTAAGAGACAAAGAGATCCATTAGAATTGCATTGGAAGAAACTTTTTTGTTCACTCAATAAATATTTATTGAGCACCTCTATGTGCTCAGATACCAAGGGTACATCAGTGAAAAACAGAGATAAAAATCCTGGCTCTCATGGCAGCATATGATATTATAGTGGGGGGGAAATGGCTAACATGAATATAGCACTTACTTTGTGCCCATGATTATTTAAGCAGTTTACATCTATTATGTCATTTAAGATAAGCTTCAATGTGGTTCTGAAGGAAGCAATAGCCATGGAGAATGTGCAGGAATCTTACTCAACAGAAATTCAGAAACCAAGAGAAAGTGGCTGGATTTAGTACCTGGGTGGACATGGATGGTAAAATGAAATAACTCTGAGGTTAAGAAGAAAGAAGAAATTGAGAAAACAACTTCCTAAAGAATCAAATGTAATCTATCTTTCTTAATTTTATAGCAGTGATGCAATGCACTTAATTTTTGGCTATTTCTGCCTAAAATCTAGTAAAGCAAGAGAAGAATTATGGGAACACAAAATGGCTCTTTCCTTTCTTGGGGGATTTCTAAAGTTTACCAACCAGTTTCACCACTTTATTTTCAATTTCTGAAGTGGCACTCTTGAACTATGCTTGAAAACACTGTTTTCAGTGTTCTCAACTCATGCCTCTAACAGCTGTATAAGTAGAGTTAAAGGTAGCAGGTGGCACATTACCAAGATGAAATGATTAAACCTTCCTGTGCTAAAGAATCCAGCAAAGAAATGGAAAGCAGGCGCTTCTGCTCTCTCAGCCTGCAATAATGTAGTCAGAGCTCTCTGGGAACAGGAAGAGGACAATTGTGTCCTCACTTCCCTCATCAAAAGCTACCATGAAGGCTGCTATTTTCTAAGCTTAGCACAAAATTAACATGAAGAAAAAAAATTCTAAGTTGAAAACCAAATATAGCTATATAATTTTATTCCCTAATCTTTTTCTTTTAATGTCTTTGTTCCAAGAATACTAATGCTCTGCAAAAAAAATGAATCATATCTAATGATAATTAGCTATAACTGAATAATTCTTTCCGGAAACTTCTCTCCTAAAAATCTAAGAATTCTAAGGGTAAACCATCTGAAGGTACATTGTTTCTTTAATATAATATTTCCTCATTACTTACAAGCAGCTACTTGGCAATTTATTTTTTGACTATAAAGGGGCAGAACCAGATTAATAAATTAGTAATCTTAGTAAACTTGCACTAACTATTCTGAAACAGAATGTTAAAAAAGACATTTTTTCTCGTTTATACAAACATTTTTGGTCTTAGAAAATGTACATTATGAAATCAATCCATATTTGTGAAGCAAGAACAAAAGTACTCATACTTTATTTGTGTGTGTGATTCATGCATTCATCACTGTGTCACAAAGTTAAACTTCAATGAATCTCATTTTTCCTTATTTGCAATCAGGATTAAGTATGACATTTGTCTTTTTGACCTCACTGGGATATTGCAGAAAGGTACAAGGCTTTAATACTTATCAGGTAGAAAGTTTGTGATTGCAGCTGTTAAAATTTATTCATTACCCAATCATTACCTATGAAAATATTAAAATTACAAGATTGTAAAAAGCATATAGTTTTCCTCTAATTTCAGGAAAAGTAGAATTTTATATTTTCATAAAATAAAATCAAGAAGTACAGTTTTACTACAAATTGTTTTGATAAGCAACATTGAGCTTTTGAAGGAACTTGGTAGGAGTATCTACATACACACAGCACTCATTTTCCAATGACCTCAATAAGGAATCTCAAGTTCCTTAAAGCCTAAATTTACTAGTTTTACAAGCTCTTCTCAGTGCCTAAATTTACTAGTTTTCCCAAAGACACATTTATTTAGTTGCTTTTTTCTCTACACTATTGACTGAATGGGGCATCTGGCCACTGGGGTGACTATATATATAATTCTCTCCATAACAAAGCATATTTAGGTGAGTCCAATACCTAAATAAACATGCCATTTAATCCATCTCTTCAACCATTTATGGCTCAGTGTATTGAGATCTGCAATCAAAACTATCCTTTGAACCTCATTTTTGCTAGACCCAGATGTTTTGAAGGGTTACATTTTTATTAAATCAAGATACTGTATTTAACCTTCAAGCCTACAAAATTTATACCTTAACCCTTAAAAAAAGGAGAAATAAAACATGCAGGCTGAGCTTCAGAGATACAGTGGGTTTTTAAAAATTTCTTGTATTTGGCCATAGGGAAAACTCCTTTGTTAGTGTTTTTGTAATGAAAATATTTGTTAAACTGCTGCCTCCTTAGCATCGAAACGTTGCACTGCAGAAGGGCTCATCAGCTTTTCAGTTTCCATCCCTGTGTATTGCAGAAGGGCTCATCAGCTTTTCACTTCCCATCCCTGTGTACTGCGGAAGGGCTCACCAGCTTTTCACTTCCCATCCCTGTGTACTGCGGGAAGGGCTCATCAGCTTTTCACTTCCCATCCCTGTGTACTGCGGAAGGGCTCACCAGCTTTTCACTTCCCATCCCTGTGTACTGCGGAAGGGCTCACCAGCTTTTCACTTCCCATCCCTGTGTACTGCGGAAGGGCTCACCAGCTTTTCACTTCCCATCCCTGTGTACTGCGGAAGGGCTCACCAGCTTTTCACTTCCCATCCCTGTGTACTGCGGAAGGGCTCAACCAGCTTTTCACTTTCCGTCCCTGTGTACTGAGGAAGGGCTCACCAGCTTTTCACTTTCCGTCCCTGTGTACTGAGGAAGGGCTCACCAGCTTTTCAATTCCCGTCCCTGTGTACTGCGGAAGGGCTCACCAGCTTTTCACTTCCCATCCCTGTGTACTGCGGAAGGGCTCAACCAGCTTTTCACTTCCCATCCCTGTGTACTGAGGAGGGCTCACCAGCTTTTCACTTCCCATCCCTGTGTACTGCGGAAAGGCTCACCAGCTTTTCACTTCCCATCCCTGTGTACTGCGGAAGGGCTCATCAGCTTTTCACTTCCCATCCCTGTGTACTGCAGAAGGGCTCACCAGCTTTTCACTTCCCATCCCTGTGTACTGCGGAAGGGCTCATCAGCTTTTCACTTCTCATCCCTGTGTACTGCGGAAGGGCTCACCAGCTTTTCACTTCCCATCCCTGTGTATTGCCCCATCTCTCCACCAACACCAAAAGAACAGTCTAACTGTACAGACAGCTGCTGTGAGAAAGATAGGAGGAAGGAAGAAGAAAGAAAGGAAAGAAGAAAGGGAGGGAGGAGACATAAGAAAGAAAAGTAAAGAAAAGAAAGGCTCTGGAAGCCCTCAGAGGAGTAGTTACAGCAATAGCAGCTACCTGCACAGTTGTTACTATGTGACAGGAACTGTGCCACATGAATGATCTTATTTTCATGAATTATCTACTTAATCTTCAAAAGCACCCTATTAAGTAGGTACTATTATTATCCCAACTTTATAAGTGGAACTGAGGCTGAGCAAGTCTCAGTCACTTGGCCCTGGGTCACATCACGAATTATGGTAAGAGGCACAACCAGTATTTGCTCCAGGTCTCACTCCTAAAGCTGTGCTTCTAACTGCGATGGAAGAAAAGATAAGCAAGATCAAAAGGCTGGCCTTCCTGTATACACACTTCAAAGAAGCAAGAGGTCTCATAATTAATATGTTTCTAATGTCCTCTTAATTTCCTCCCTTAAACCTAGCCAATGCCCCTCTAGTCTATTTCATGTAAATAAATGGCAGCACCATTCTCTGTTGGCCATAAAACGTAGAATCCTGCTTAAGGTCTCCTTTTTCTTACCCTAAACTCCAACCTATAATAAGTCTTACAGATTTAGCTCTAACATTATATCAAGCCTACCTTCTTCTTCCCATATGACATCTGCCTTTCTGCATCAGCCTCATGTCAATCTTTCTATTTCCCCTTGCTGTCCTCCTATAGATTTCCTACAGCTGCAAGAATCATCTTCCTAAAACGCAAATTGGAACACAATGCTACCCTGCTTTAAAATGATTTAGTGGTAATATGGTTTGGCTCTGTGTCCCCACCCAAATCTCATCTTGAATTGTAATTCCCATGTGTTGAAGGAGGGACCTGGTGTGTGGTGATTGGATCATGATGGGGGCAGTTTCCCCCATGCGGTTCTCATGATAGTGAATGAGTTCTCATGAGATCTGATGGTTTAAAAGTGTGGAGGTTCCCTTCACTCGCTCTCTCCCCTGCCACCTTTTGACGAAGTTACTTGCTTCTCTTTCACCTTCTGTCATGACTGTAAGTTTCCTGAGGCCTCCCCAGCCATGCGTAACTGTGAGTCAATTAAACCTTTTCGTCATAAATTACCCAATCTCAGGTAGTTCTTTAGACCAGTGTAAAAATGGACTAATACAGGTGGGTTTCTCTTTCTTCAGCACAAAATCTAAATCATTCCCCTGGGTATACAAGGCTCTGCACCATTGGACTTTGATCTAGCTCTCTAGCCTCATCTTGCTTTCCTCTCTGGTTTATTCATGGAGCTGCAGGCATGCTGGTGCTCTTCCAAAGTCTTGAACACGCAAAGCTCAGTCCCTTTGCACATGTTTTTCCTTCTACCTGGAAGGTTTCTCTTCCCTTCTTCTAGTGGCAGCTTCATTCCCGTCCTAAGTCTATACCTAAATACCACCTTTTAGATGCCTTTCCTGACCACCGTATCTCTATCTGGGGCTTAATTATAACCTTCGGAATACTTTAAACAAAGTTTAACTCATTTGTCTACTGTTTTATCCTAAGGATGAATATCAGGTCAAAGATCCTCACTGTAATAGTCATCATTGTTTTCTCAGATCCCAAGGGACACCTGAAACATGGTGAGTGGGTGCTCCAAAAATATTTGTTTAGTAATTGAATAACCAAATTTAAAGAGATTCTTGTTTTAGCAAATAAGACTCGCCATAGAAACTCTGCCCCTTCTTTTACATTGCATTCTGGTTATCTGTCGCATTATCTCAGGTTCTAGCAAATACAGAATAATACCAATTCCCACTGTGTGCTTCTCCTTTGAAAATCACTTTCCACTTCTCCCAGCCATCAGAGCAAATGTAAAGAAACAGATTGGGATACTATCGAATTATTAACATATACCACAAATAAATATTTGATTTGAGATTATGGTACTTAAGTCACCTATGAAAAATTTGCTTAGTGTTTAAATGATGATCATTTGTTCTGAGTAATATGAAATCATGTGAAATTTTTAGAAATGTGCCTAGCAAGAACACATAGTCACCCAAAGATTTAACAATTTAAAAAAAAGTCCTCTGAACTAAAGCCAATTAAAACAGTATATTCATATAATGTATAATTTTGGAATGAATCTAAAGAATAATAAATAAAATTGAGTTTTACTTTTCTATCTAAAAGGTATAAACTTGAGTTTATAATTTTCTGTCTAAAAGGTTTAACTTCATTCTTGCACATGGAACAGATACCTTAATACTATAGTCATGCTTTTAGAGACAGGGATCTGGCATAGAAACACCTTGATGACTTGGTCTCTTGCAAACTGCTTAATGAAGAGTGAAAGGCTGACACACATTCAGCCACACTAGCCAACATCTGTATTCTAGTAGACCATGCACTGCCTTACAGATTAAAAATATTTGTATCAGTGCCTGACATTACTTCACTGTCTTATTATAACTCCCTAAGGCACTAGCATCTTTCCTCTGGTTCTCATGTCACTAGCAATTAATTTTATTGCCAAGAATGCTTGCTTTTTTCTCTGAGCTGAATATGTCTGTATAATCTTTTAATGCTTGTACTCAGATCTCTCTTTCCTACTTACTCTATTTATATTTTTCCAGCCCTTGATTTACTTTCAAGCTAATTACCAGTAATTACTTTGTCTTAAACCCCAAAGTTATTGGTCACTTTCAAGCAAAAGCTTGTGCTCCTTCTATCTAAAATGAAAGGCTTCCAGTAGTCTCTCTATGTTTGAGGAGTCAATCATCAAATATGGAATGACAATTCAAAAGCCTCGACCTTAAATGACATTTCATATATAGAAATGAGTTTGCAACTTCTACTACGTCAAGATGCTATTTATAACATCCTTCAATAGCATATGAATCAAGGATCTTGGGAGATGGAAAATTGGGCACCAAAATGCATAATCAAATACAACAGCAAAAAAAAGTCTGGCTGTGGCCTAGATAACACTATAATGGCCAACACAGATATTATGTCTGCTGCCCCAGTTTCAATGCCAAACCCAGCAGGCAGAACTCACTTAGACTGTATGCCTATGTCATATGAGAGGGTTCAAATAAGGAAGCAGCAAGCTGGTTTTCATAATGAATAAAAATGTAAGACTCTTTCTACTCAATATGTCCAGCCAGGTGATCACGTATTCTAACTTTTTTTTAAGTCCATCAAGAAACAAGCTGGCTCTGATGTTGAGGCTTTGAGACTTAAAACAAAAAAAGTAAAAGTCTACACAAGGATTTTTTAATGAAAGCTAGTGATACCTTTTGCTAATATTGTCTTCTACTTTTCCACCTGTCCTAATGTTATATCATACCACACAAGAAAATACTGGGGTAACTGAAAATACAGTAGTGGTGCTGCTGGCTTTAAAATTTCAGTGACTTACAGAAAATGTCTATTTCCTTTTAGATTTTAAATTGTATAATTCTTTAATAGTAAACTTACAAGTTTTCTTTTCTGAAAAGGCTTCTTTAAGAATAATATGAGCTCTGAACTGGTGGTTAATACTTCAGTCTTAAGTACATTTCACTGAAGATTTCAAAGGAATTTTCACAGCAGTTGATTTAGTTAATTTGATGTGTTTAAAATGTGAAAGCTTTACTAAAAAACGTTCTTGGTGCCATAGGGATTTAAATTAATGCTAGGATAGGGCAATTCCTATATCTAAAGGAATGCAAAGGGTCTACTGGGAATTGTTTATAGGAGTTTCTCTTAACATACTATCTAATTGGTCTTTGTGTCAAAAGAGAGCAACTGTTTTTCTCCTGTTTATCTATTCATTTTAATATTTGGTAAGTATTTATCTTGTGCTCAACCTTGGGTAGGCACTGAGGTACAAAGATTAATGATATCTTTTTTGATATGAAGAAGTTTCTTCCTTACTAATGAAGGTTTTTGTATTAGTAAATAATCATAATATTAATTTTTACTGTAAATAAAGTTCGGAATACAAGCATAAAAAAGAGTGAGACTAACTTTGTCACTGTGATGTTGGGAGCAGCTTTGGAGAGGAAATGATATTTGAGCCTGGTGATGAAGAGTGATTAACAGTCATTAGGGCTGAGGGTGGGGCATACCTGGAATAGTTATGTGAGACCAGCTTTCACATCACAATAAAGAGCCAGAAGGGCTCGACAAAGCACTTTCATGTTAGACCTTATAGGAAAATTACAGAGAGTTGAACACTGAGAAGGAATCAGATAAAAATGGCTGACTACCAAAAAAATAAAAGAATAAATGTTTTCTTTCCCCCCCAACAAAATTCCAGGGTACTAGATAGATCTGGAATTAGAATTCAAAGAGGCAATCAAGGAAGGAAGATGTATTTCCCAGGTCTGTATTATTATTATAAGTTACATTCATGAAGATATAAAGCATGAAAACAAAAAGAAATGGAAGACAGTTTAGCTAAATCCATAGGCAATTGCTACCTATATACACGAGCTCATTAGATAAAGCCACAGATAGCGGGAATATGCTCTTGAACTTCAGAGCTTGACCTTATACTTTGTAATGATGCATTCACCTATGTTGATTGGCCCAGAATACCTGCACGAGTGCCCTATTCTGACATCACATTTTCTTGCTCTTTACTAATATTCCAAAAAACATATTGCATTATAAAATAATCACTTTAAGAATTACAAAACAAAAATAACTATTGGGTACTAGGCTTAGTACCTGGGTCACAAATAATCTGTACAACAACCCCCCTTGAAATGACTTTACCTATATAACAAACTTGCATATGTACCTCTGAACCTAAAACAAAACTGTTTTTTAAAAAAGAATTACACTATGATACCAAGAAAGAGTACTACAAAGTTTAGGGCACTACAACTTTTAAAATATTTTAAAATAAAAATCCATGCTTTAGAAAACACAAAGTTTTTTGTCTCTCAGAAAAGCAGATCCCACTCTGACTTCACTCTCATCTATTAAACATTCCTAGAAAGTTGGTCTGGAGAACCCAGAGAAGTTCAAGAGCTCCCGCTTCTTATGCCTATCTGAATAAGTGTGGAAGTTATTGCTTACTATTGTTTGAGGAAAGAATTTGGGATTGAAAGCAGCCTCTAGCTGCCCAGTTGTACAGCTTGAAGGAGGACAGTTACTTATTTTGGTGACTCAGTTTCCTCATCTGCCAAATAGAGATCATACTTTTGTTGTTGTTGTTTATGTTGCTCACAGGGATGTTATGAAGGCAAAAATCACGTAAGTAACAATAAATAACATAGAAGGTTTAAAATCGAATTGAAAAAACCCTGATATAAGGATCTGTGTATGTTGCGGACATGTGCCATATCAACCAACATGTATTAAGTCCAAATACGGTAGACTTCCCCTGACGTAAATACCCTGATGTTATCTATTGCTCAGATAGTGCTCTCTTTAATATTGTTATTTGGTAAAAGTCCCCAGGCATTCCAAAACTTCAAAAGTAGTAACTCTGTCCCAAGCATAGTCACTTTAGTAATGGATGGTCACTAATCCATTGCCATATCGTAACAGAAGAATCCTGTGGCCAGCCAGATTCCCATGGTAACACAATTAAATCTGAAACAAGAGGTCTGAGGCTTCTGTTCTTCTCAATCTCTTCTCCTATTCTAAATCCCTTAAATTGAATTATGTTTTATTTTTAAGGTTATTCAAGGATTATGTTTGCCCCACTAATTTCCTTAGATAGTTACTGTCGTAAAACCAATCACGTTGATTTGAACAAGGTGAATTTATCAGATTGGAAAGCAAACTGGATATGAGGAGTTCTCAATTTTATGCCATTGTGCCTTGACTTGCTTCCCAGGGGTGAAATATTTCATATTTCACTGGGATGACTTATAGAAATGCCTACCATCACTGTATAGAGTAGATGACAATAGATCACTACAGATAATTAAGTTTAAACAGTATTGCACTTCTCATTCAAATGTTAGAACATTTATAAGGGAATGCAAAAATCCTTAAAAAATTAAGAATCAGGTTAAAACAATTTAGAGATACAAATGTGAATTTTTAATCTTTCAGGTCTCTGTGTTTATTCTGTCAAAGGGTAGTTTTCTTATATCAGGGGAATTAAGGTAGATTCTGTTCAACAGTTTGCCAAAATCTGCCTGAGCTCCATAGGTAATGCTCTGCCCATAAAGAGAAAGAGAGTAAAAAAGAAAATCTGAAACTTTTATTTCTCACATGAAACCATCTCTCTAGAAAGGCTCCTAAGACGATTATGTTCCTACTTCCATGAAGACAATCTTTAGAGGCCTTGCCACATTTTCAGCACATACAAACATAAACCCAGCCTCTTCAGCTAGTCATTCTTCACTTAACATTTTGAAATATGATACTATAGAATGTTTTCCAAAACTGGAATAGAAACCACAATTTTAAAGTAAATGCTACCATTCCTCCCAGGTAAGGTAAAATAATGTGTATGTGTGTGTATGAGCAAAAAAGCAAAATATTTTATTAAAAAGTACGGGATATAATATTTTAGAGTAATTACAGCCAATGAACTTGAAACTTTTGTTTGTAATTTTACAGAAAGTCACACTTTGCTATTGAGGTTTATTCAGTCATTCTAAGAGATAAATATGGTGTCTTAAACCAATAATTTTGTCCTTAAATTTTTATATATGTTACACAGATTTGGATTGTTTTAGGATCTCACTCTAAAGTTTACTTACAATAGAATTACTCATTTGAGCAGCAATAGTCAAGCTGCAAGATTCAAGATTTTTTTTATGAGTTGGTTTCCTTCTTAGAACTTAGTTTTATGCTAGGATTCCTTTATCAATACATAGAACACTAAACTGTGATTTGGTTACTCAAAAAAGTAAAGGCATTCACATGATCGACTCTGATTTACAGTAGGAATCAAACAGTTAAACCCAAGTTAACACATTTTTCTTGCCTCTCTGGCACACACTCAACAATTGTCATTTTTCAGAACTATGATCATGTTGTGTCCAGTGATATTTTAAACAAATACTACATAATGCTTCAAAAAACATGGAGGGTAAGGATGGAGTCTTTTTGAGGTAGATGACATAACAGTGTGCCATTTTTAAAAAGCATCATAAGGAAACAGATAACAGAGTATGAATTATTTTTCTCCTCCCTCCCTCTTCTCTCTCACATATACTCTCAGTTCAGGTGTCCTGTTCACACAACATGTGTACTTGGGGAGGTTGTTTTGCTTCCCATGAAAACAGGCAAGAAAAAAATCATCTTTATGAGCAATCTGAAAGTGACCAGTTTTTCTCCTCATCCACAGAGTTAGGAAGACAAGAGATCTGAAGCTGAAAGGAGTGTAAGTGGCAGGCAGTTCTTTGGGAGTAAGAGAATAATATCGCCCAGGAGACTTAGCTCAGAAGTCATAACCCATACTTATATTCTAAAGTATTCTTTGCACTTAACCAAGAAAAATTTTTAGCTGGACTAGGTCACAAAATCAGCAAAACAAGAAAATCATTAGAAATTCTGAGATTGGTGAGATAAAACAGACATTAATTTACTACTAATTTCTCGGTGAATGCAACACATTATCCATCAGTATTAATTCACACAGCACCCACGAGCGAATTAGGAAAATGCAGCTCCTTTGGGCAGCTATACCTCAATGAGCATGTGGCTATGAGTGGAACAGCAGCTGAATTCCAACATCCTCTTACCGACTCAAGTAGGCAACCTCATGCAGAGTATAATCCGAACAACTAGACATGGAGATCCTATTTATACTGATCTCTCTCTTTAGTGCTTTACAAATGATAAGACAAAAGTAATATAACTAGAACTTTTATCTATAGCCTTTACATAATAGGGTTGTATCATAATGAGACTAAAATTGTATACAGCAAATACCAGGTTAAATTCAGGTGATCATATTACTTAATAAAGACTTCTTGTAATAACGTCACCAAAGAGCGACCAACAAAAGTCTCTCTCCATGCTGTCACTACTAGGAGAGTGAAATACTTACCACCATCTTCAACTGCAAAATAGAACATATCACTTGTGGCATTAGACCCTCCTCTTAAGACATAGCATATTTTCATGTCATCAATGTCAGCTAGAAAATAACCAAAAAATGAGATTATTAATTAACAGAATAAAATTGATGACTCATTATGGTAAATTTTATTGGCTACTGGTTTTCCTATAAACATGTTTAAATCCCTTTTTCCTTGTAAGAGAAACAGTGCTATCTTATTTCTCAGATCTCTAAGCCCCTAGATTTCAGCTGTCCCATGGAAACCTGATCCCTTACACAGATAAATAGAGTACAAGAGTTTATAATAATAGCAAGGTGCTGCCCCTCCCAGTGGTATTGGCATGTTCATGCACCAAAGGAATGACTATCTAAATATGGAATGCCAGGCACCGTGACAGGTGGAAAGGAAGATATTTTGAGGTATGGCAGATTTCCTGGCACTCTTGAAATCACATCCTTTGCCTCTCTGTAAGGAACTGGCTTGCAGAGGACAGAGGCTTTGCTTCTTGACACTGTCTAATTTTTCTTAATTTTTGTGCTGTAGCAGGCTATTTTTTGGTCTCCAAAGTTTGAGAGAAAAAATGAAGGTGATATTTTCAAAAACTCACACACATTGAAATAACTGATGACTCCCTGTTGAGAAAAGAAAAAACAACACATCTAATACAAGTGGAAGCCGGCCAGACACGGTGGCTCATGCCTGTCATCCCAGCACTTTGGGAGGCTAAGTAAGGCAGGTGGATCATATGAGGTCAGGAGTTCGAGACTAGCCTGGCCAACATGGTGAAACCCTGCTCTGCCAAAAATTAGCCAGGCGGTAGTGGTGTGTGCCTGTAATCTCAGCTACTTGGAAGGTTGAGGCCAGAGAATCACTTAAGCCTGGGAGGCAGAGGTTGCAGTGAGCTGAGGTTGCACCACTGCACTCCAGTCTGGGCAAGAGAGTAAGACCCTGTCTCAAAAAAAAAAAAAAAAAAAAAAAAGTGGAAAGCTTTATTCCTAGCAGAAAGTTATATTATCTCAGAAATGTTCCTTATGTTGTTTTCTACTCTATCAAATTCACCTGCATACATTTGTTTTCGTTACTAAGACATGATTTTTAAAACTTACGCATCCATCTTACCAGTTCCTTTCCTTAATGATGTCACACATACAACATAATAAAAAAAATTAGCCCTGGGCTTGGTGGCTCACGGCTGTAATCCCAGAACTTTGGGAGGTTGAGCTGGGTGGATCACAAGGTCAGGAGGTCAAGACCAGCCTGGTCAACATAGTGAAACCCTGTCTCTACTAAAAATACAAAAATTAGCCAGGCATGGTGGGGCACGCCTGTAGGCCCAGCTACTCAGGAGGCTGAGGCAGGAGAACCAGTTGAACCTCAGAGGTGGAGGTTGCAGTGAGCCGTGATTGTGCCACTGAACTCCAGCTTGGGTGACTGATACATATATATTATATATATATATATAATATAATATATTTATAATATATATATACACATATAATTTTTTTTTCAAGATGAAGTCTTGGAAAATTATATATATTATATATATATAAAATATATATAATTTTGTTCTGTGATAATCATAATAGATCATTAATTGATCCAGTCCAATCAGAGAGTTTCTAAGGCTACAGAAAGTCAAGATCATGGCTAAAAATAGCTATGACAATGATAGATAATATTTATCTGTCTAACGTGTGTTCCATGATTTTTCCATCTCCTAAAAGCTCTACTAAGTTTGTGCTATGAAATTCAGAGGCTTATATAGAAGACAATGTCTTTATGAAATGTTAATCTCCAGCGAGGCAAGGTATTAGGATGGACCGATGATCCCATAAACTTCTATAGCTCCACTTTACACATGTAAAATGTGTGCTATACCCTGGCTCATAAAGTTTCGAAAGGGAACACTTGCAGAAGGAAAAATCTGATTTTATACTTAATGGTACCTTCCTGCTAATAGAGGTATTTGGAGGTAAAACATGCCTAAGATGTTTGATTCTCCCTTAGTACTTCATTTCTTTTTTAAAAAACAGAATATTTAATATAGAGATGGGGTCTCACTATGTTGCCCAGGCTGGCCTTAGCAGTCCTCCCACCTCTGTCTCCCAAAGTGCTCTAAGATTACAGGTGTGAGCCACTGAGCTGGGCTCCTCATTTCTAACTCTACTACAAATTTCCACACTTTCTGCCTAGTTTCACTTTTATCTTTCTGTATGGTTATATTTCCCAGTAGATCAGATCACACTTGCCTCTCTACCTTTGCATGAATGATGTTTCTGCCAGGGTAAGGACTGAAGCCCCTGCACAACTCTTTGCCTGTTTACTCTTATAATTCTTAATTTTATAACCTTCACTTTATCAGTAAAAACATGCAGTAAACTCTGCTGACTACACATCTTTACCATAAGAACCATGACCTCAGGCAATGTGGAGACGACCCTCTTTCAATGTTCCCACCCCTCCAAATTGTATAAGAAAATTTAAAGGCTCTACTAGGAGAAAAGGAATTGTTTAGCATGCCTAGCATCTGTAGCAATGTTTTCTTAAGCAAAAATACATAATTGTTAAGGGATAGTTTCATTGAAATAAATCCTCACTTCAAAACTGAATTTTAAGAATATTTTTTAAGACAAAGAGAACATAAATGAAACTATATGGCACTCACATACCCAATTTTCTCGCCAAGTTAGAGCATGTGTTATTGATTAGCTGGAACATACTAAAATCTTTTAAATTTTTCATATAATTTATTAATAACTCACAGTTCAAAAAAGTAAGTAAAGACTTTCATCATAATACTGGTATTCTAAAGGCACCTCTACATATAAACATAGCATAAATATATACAATGTCTAGCTTTCTTAAGACACACGAGTAGTAGAGTGATAATCTAATAGCCAAAATGTTATCTTTTTTTTAAAGCAAACATCTAAGAATTATCTAGATTTTCTTCTAGTAGTTAAACATACGTTAAATTTATTTTAGTTTATCTACAAAATCATTCCATGAGATATTTTGTTTGTTTGTTTTTAATTCTAAGTTCATTAACATGCCAGGCAACCATATCTGGTTCAAACTCTTTGAAGACATTTCTGCTTTCCTGAAACTGATTTATGAATTATCCCACAGAATATGTCATTATGTACTAATTGTAGGGAAGAAAAATCTAAGAACTTGAGACATGCGATTTAGATCTGGGTTGGGGGCAGCAGGGGCAACTTGGCAAAGAGGTAAAGTTTGGAATAAATAAATGATATCCATAATTTACCTAATTATACATTGTTAACTTTTCATCAATTTGGTAAGTTTTAGAAAGGAATTAATTTTTTTCTCCTAGGAACCAATTAGTCTATCAATTTAGGAATAACCTTCTCTGGCCACCTGTGCCAAATTGACCTAATTCAGTGCATTGAAAATTCATCAACATGTAAGTTTACCTTATCCCTCCATGATAAAGTAAAAACAAAAACAAATAAAAGGACTGCGTAAAAGGACTGCACTGTAAGCACTGCTTTCATTTCTCCTACTGGAAGAAGAGCCATAGAAGCTTTCTGATGGTGCTTTCTCCTTTTTTGAACCACTCACCTAATCTCCATAAATAAGAGCTATGACTCAAACTCCAGCCTTGACTTGTTCGAATGAATGCTGTGTGATTAAATACCAACAGCTTCCCTAGTCAATATTTTGGTTTGTATTGGAATGTGATAATTTTGCTTAAAAAGGTAATTCTTAAAAAGTCACATCACATAATAAGCATAACCTCTTTACATTTATAAAGATGTTAAAAATTAACCGTGGTGACTCAAACTCAGTAAGAGACTGAACCACTTCCAATAAAGAAATAGAATAATGTTTAGAGTTCACAACTTCAGAAATAATATTCTAATATTTTGAGCTGTTGGACTTAGTCCACAGAACTTAAATTAAGTCATTTGCCTGTCTTCATTAAAATAGTCCTTTTTAAAAATCTCTAAAATCAGGTTTCTTTTTCAGGTCAGAGGAGTAATTTGAAGGACTATTTTCTATCATCTAATATATTCCTTTCACTCTCTTCCTTTCCATGAAAATAAACCAGCGTAAGACGGCATGGCACCGCTAGCCTCAGAAAGCCTTCATGTAAAAGTTTCCTGCTGGTCTAGCATGACACTTGGCACTTTGAGGTTTTCCTGTCCCTGCAAGCCCTGGGATACATTCAGGCTCTTAGCCAAGAATCAGGAGCTTGGAGTGTGGAGCTATTTGTCAGCACCCAAAACAGAGAAGTAGTTCACTTCAACACTACATTTTGCTATATCCATGTTTATTAAAGCATTTGTTATCTAAGACCATAACACAGTTGCAGGAAAAGAACACCCCCGTTGGGATGCCCTGGGGTTAAGCTCCATCTTTACCCATGGATCCCACATAGGAAAGATCTAGTTTCCATTCTGACATGGTGAGATTTTCATGAAAGGAACCCAAATCCCGTTGGAATGAAAGTTGGAGCCCTGACTCCCAAGCCAGCACAGTGAATGGGCTTCTCCCTTCTCTCACTAAATAACTCCGCATAGGTCACTTGTCCTTCCTGGTTCAGACTGTGTCCACCACAAAGGCAATTCAGGTTAGAAAAACCCTGTTGCCTAAAAAAAGCAGGTGCCTGAGGCAACTGTTTTTTGTTGCTGTGTTTGCAACAGGTCAGAGAGGAAGTTCACAATGCTAAAATAATTTCCCTCCTCTACTATTAATCTTCATGTCCTTAATAATGAATTAGATGTATGTTTTGGTGATGAGCATATTGTCATTTTCTACAGCTTTAAGTATACTTTCTTTTTTCATGTATCTCATAGTCGCCTGCCCTGCACACATCATTGTTATAACTCTAGATAGGTGTTTATCGCTTATGTCTCTGGACGGGTATTTGCCTGAGTCATAAAATATTACTAAAAATTTTAAAAATCCACAAAATAAATAAACATAAATCTATTAGTTACAAAGTTCCTAACAACCATAACTGTGTCAGAACAATGCTCTTGAAATTTAATCAAAGTAACGTAAGTTTAAAGGCTTCTTTTGGAATGGTAATTGATAATGACAGCAATGTGACTAAACAGAATTTAGAAAGCACATCTTTCATTAAGGTGCCAAAATGCTTCATGAACCACCTGCAGAATACAACACAGAGGATGCTCAGAGGATGGGTGTGGCAAATGGAGCAGAATTGGAAAGCCTGCTTCAATTTCAATTCACCAAAGTCTGCCTCCTGCTTCAGCAGCATACCTTGCCACTTTCAAAATATATCAGTACTCCCTCTAATGAAGGTCACTGCATTGGAAAGTAGGACAAGAAGGTAGCTGTTCTTCCAGGGAAGTGAGTCCCTGTGTTCTCCCCATCCCTTTTGTTCCCTTCCCTTCTCTAGGACTCTAATTTGATGCTCTATTTATAAGGCTTTCAGTGAAGTCATATTCTCTGGAATGAGACCTGGAATGTCCTTTGATAACTGAGAAAAGAAACATGAAACATACCTTGGGAAAACTGAGCGATGCTGTGGTTGCCTTTGTCCAGGTTGAGGAGATATCCATGTTGAGGGGCCTCTGTCACAATAAACCTCAGAGAAACGTGTAGGCTGTCTCTGTCCTCCACTTTCAATATTTTGCTTGTGATCATGAACCCCAAGTGGCCAGTGGCTAGAGTGCGAAGTGTAGAGGCTCCCTTATTCACTGCGATTTGGGGGACACTGTTGTCAACAGCTAAGACCTGGATCTTCATCACTTGGGGTCTCCTTGTTTCAAATACGGTATTGGGAAAAACGTAGAAGTCTGTATGGGTGCCATCAGTCACTGTGAAGGAGAAGCTATCTTCTCTTGACTCGGTACCATCGTGTTTGTAGCTGATTAAGTTTTCATTCAAGTCTTGCTTGGTAAAAACCATGACAGGTCTGGTATTGTTGAATAGGAGATGGCCATGAATAGGCACCTGAGTGACAGTGAATTTCAGGAGCTTGTCAGGAGTATCTCTGTCTTCCACAGTGAGTTCAAAGGGAGTAATCAGCTTGCTTTCACTTTCACTGACGACCAGGTTGTGGATGGTGATCACTGGCTTTTTATTGTCCACATCGCTAATGGAGATACGGAATGTCCGAAAGACAGGGTTACGTCCATCAGTGACTTGAAACTCAAAACTGTCCATCTTCACTTCATCTTCAGCTGTGTGGATGTAGTAGATTTTGTTTCCAGCCAGTTGCAGCTGAGTGAAAGATGTGATGGACACTCCAGGCTGATCTGTGCACTCCAGGTGACCTCTCATGGGAGCCCTGGTGATGGTAAAAACCAAGTTTTCATCAGGACTGTTCAAGTCACTAGTGCTTAGTAGGTCTGTTGTGAGAGTGACCTTGCCACCTTCTTTCAAGGACACTCCCTTACTTATGACATCAGGGAAGACAATGTCAATGCTCCCAATGGACACATAAAAGTAACGATCTATGAGGGCATTTATTCCATCAGTCACGTCAAATTTAATTAGGTCCCGAATGCCCTCTTGCCCCAAATGGACATACTGAATTAAATTTCTGTCTACTTGATCCTGGGTAAAATTCATGCCCAGTGTGATATTTTCAAAGGCACCAGTAGGTTTTCGTCTCTGTAATAAGCCGTGTCCTGGCCCATAACGAATAATATAAACCAAAGATTTGTCTTCTGAATCTAAATCTGTTGCCATTAATATTTTGTTGTTGATAATCTTGGTTTCCCCAATTTCTATTTCTAGTCCATTATTGATGGCCATTCTGGGTGTCTCATCATCAACAGGGATAACCATAATGAGGACCATCTTTTCCACAGAGTGCTTCCCATCTGTTAGTTTAATCACAAAACTGTCTTCCTGAGTCTCAGAGTCATCATGCTCATAAATAATGCTGGAACTCTCCATGATCTGGTCCAAGGTGAAACTTTCGACCAACACCGTGCCATTTATAAGCTGATTCATAATGTGGCCATGAGTGGGGAATTGGGTAACAGTGAAAGTTAAATCATCCAGGGGAACATCAGCATCAGCAGCATTGAGAATGGGTGTATCGATGACCAGACTCATGCCTTCCATCACCATAAATTCTCTCATAAACATCTCCGGCTGTTCATCATTGGTGGGAATGATTACAATGGGGAAGAACTGTCTCTCTGAAAAGTTAATGCCATCAGAACAACGAAATGTAAATCGGTCCTCCACAGGTTCCACCCCTTTATGGACACTCTGGACGTAGTTTATGTGGCCCTGCCTGAGATCTTTCAAATTGAAAGCACTTATTGCAATCCCTGCTCTTGATTTCTCAGAGCCTGGTGCTGGAGATATGTTCTCAACATAACCTGAAGTAGGCTGAATAACTATAGTGCACAAGATGTCATCATTCAGGGAATCAATATCTTCAGCACTTATATGCATTGATGTTATAGCACTTTTATCACCTTCCATTACCATAAACTGTTCACCTACAGAGATTTCCGGGGCCTGGCTATCGACAGGCAAGATAGTCACCCATATAGTAACTCCTTGGATAGTATTGCCACCAATTCTCCATTCTTGAGACCTATCTGACAGACTCAAGTTAAAAGAATCCGCTTTAGGCAAAAGGCCTATCTCACCACTAGTGTGGGCATATACAACGGAGCCCTCTAAGATGTCCCTTTGAGTAAACTGCTCTGCTGGAATGCCATTGACCAAAATTTCCCCATACAAAGGTGGATCTTCCACGAGAAAAGTCAACATCAAGTCATCAGTTTCCTCACTGGTCCCCTTAATAACATTGGCAGTGATTTCAGTAGCCCCATTTTCTAAGACATCTAGATATGACTCCAGTGTGCCAGTAGGATGGCTCAGTATGGGCACCTCATTGTCCACTGACCGGACATTCACTCTGAGAGTGATGGGCACCACATGATGTCTGTCACTGACTTCCAAGGAGCAGCTATCGGTCAGGGACTTGTCCCCATTATGGGCATAGGAAACTCGGCCCAGTTTTATGTCCTCCAAGTGGAAGAGACCCCCTACACGCAGGGTCTGTCCAGACACTCTGATGTGGCCGTGTTTGGGTGCCTGTATGAGAGTGAAGGAGATATGGGCAACATCAGTGTCTACATCATTCACATGCAACTCTGTCTCACTCAGGATGTGGTGACCCTTCCCGTGAACAGTGAAGCCGGTGTTGAGGATCTCAGGTGGCTGGTTGTCCACGGGCTGCAAGTAAAGGGTAAAGGTGCCTGGAGCCACATTCCCAGCTCGGTCTTCCACCTGGAACTGGAACTGGGCCACTCGAGTAGCCACGCCCAGTTCTTGACCCGGGGGTCTGTAAGCAATTTTATGATGGTTGATCTGGGCTTGGGTAAAATGGGTCACCACGACTGAGGGGTTGTCAGTCAGGACCAAGGTACCCAGTGGGGCTGGCGAGTGGTTTTCATCTGTGTCCGTGGGGGGCTGAGTCACTGTGTAACGTAGTTCTCGGTCATCTGTGTCTAGGTCAGTGTAGCGCAGCCACTTCTTCCTCAGTGGTGTGAGCTGGGATTCCTGTACCACCATACGAAGGGGACAGCCACTGCTCAGCTCTGGAGGGAGGCGATCCACAGGATGGATACGTATCACAAACCGCTGTAGCCCAGACTGATTAGGAGGGTCATGGTTATCCTGGACTCTAAATGTGAACTGGTCTGTGACTGGCCCAGGACTATGGGGCCCGGAGTGTTTGTAGAACAGCCTGCCCTCTGTTATGTCCTGCTGCTGCCACTCTGTCACTGTTCGCTCATAAAATGCTCCCTGCTTCCTCCAAAGGCCCCTGAGAAGCTCCTGTTCTTCATGGGGAGGGTGAGTTTGGCGGAGAAGCAGATGCCCAGTAGTTAAGAAGGGTGATTCCAGCACAAAAAGGAGCAGAGAATCATCTGAATCCATGTCAGTTGCACTCAGGGAAAGGGGCAGGATGGGCACTGTTTCACCCTCTGCCAGGGTCAGCCCGGTGTTGGCATTGAGGACAGGTGGCTGGTCATCCACAGGCACTAAGGTGATGGGAAACAGAAATTGTACCTGGTGCCTGCCTCCTCCATCCACCATGCGAAGCACCAGGTTATCGCTCAGTGAGCCATCTTTGTCATCATGCTGGTAGACCACCTGGCCGGCTGCCAACTCAGCCACTGTAAAGCTCTTGGGAGCAGAGCTGCCACTGGAAGCACCCAGAATGACAAGGTGACCATGCTGGAGCCCAGCCACCACCTCCAGCTGCACTGCTTCTAGGTCATCCTCATCGCTGATGACCAAGTTTTGCGGACCACTGCCTGCAGCTCCTGTGAGGGGTCGAGACTGACCCTCATAGAGAATAAGCCCAGTATTCCGGGTGACCACCGGAGCCATTGTGTTCATGGGCTTCACCACTACCATGAAGGCAAAAGGGTCTGAAGCTGCTCCTTCTGGATCCACTACCTCCAATTCCAGTTCAAAGAGACGCTCCTGGTCGGAGTCTTCAGAGGGGGGCTGGTAGGCAATCTTCAGGAGGCGCAGATCCCTCTGGGTGAAGGAGGAAAGGGGCAGGCTGCGATCATCGGTGCTTACCAAGTAGCCCTGGCCAGGCTGGAATGGAGAGGTGAGGTTGAAGATCAACAGGTCTGGGGGAGACTCAGCATCCTCGGCTGCCAGCATGTCTGGGGTCAGGGCTGTCAGTACAAATTGGTCCACCTCCATCATCATCATGGCCACAAAACTGGGCTTGGGTGCAGTGTTCTCGGCCCCTCCTCGGATCCTCACCAGCACCTGGAAGTGCTCACGTTTCAAAGCAGGGCTGCCCACAGGAGCCCCTCGCGAACGCAACTCCACCATCATGGGCATCCAGTCCCTGTTTGGTGAGCGACTGGCTGCTGTGTGGCGGTAGCGCACCCCTAGTTCCTGGAAAGCTTTGCAGTCCATCAGGAGAGGCTCCGGGGCGCCTCCCTCTCTGGCTCCTCCAGGGACCTGCGGGTAGTGGAGGAGCTCTCCATAGCGAGGCAGCGCGCCCAAGCCGGACAGGATGCCCACACGACACTCCTCTGTCTCGGGCTGGTAGGCGAACTCCAGGCTCCGCGCGTCCAAGACATTGCTGGTCCCCAGCAGTTCTTCCACGACCAGAGGCAAGTTCCGAGTCACAACCTCCAGCTGGGTGAAGACCACCTCCACCTCCAGCACCAGTGGTAGCACTACCGCCCCTCCGGGCGCGTCGTAGCGCAGCTGCAGCCGGACGCGGTCCCGAGATGGGCTGCGCGCGCCCAGGTGCGAGTAGCGCACCTCGCCAGGGCCAAAGTCGCACGGGAAGCGCTTGGGACTCAGGCGACCGGGTCGCTGGGCCAGTGCGTCGTTGTCTAGCACCGAAACCGCACAGCGGTCCCCGGGCTGCACCTGCAAAACCAGGTCACGCAGGGGGATCCAGCCAGACTTCACGGCCGAAAGGCACCCGGAGTCCGCGGTTCGCCAGCACTATGGCCTCCTCAGCAGGGACCCCTGTAGCCCCCGCGAGACCAGGGGACAGCAACGCCCGGCCGAAGGCAGCGGGCTGTGCCGGGACGCGGCTTACCAGTGACAGGAGAAGCAGCAACAGCAGTAGCAGCAGCCGGGACGGCGGCGGCGGTCCTGGTTGAAAGCTGGTGGAGTTGCCGGTCCCGCGCGAGGATAACCCGGGAGTCCCGGCTGCGTGCATGGTCCGGGTGTTCGGGCCTGGACAGGTCAGCCTGAGAGCATGCGAAGTCAGTCCCCGGGCAGACAACGAGAGACACCGCCGGGAAGTGCCAGGAACTCCGCGCGCTGCCTGCGGGGTCCTCCTGTGGCCGGGGCTGGGCCAGAAGGATGGCAAAGTTGCGCGGCGCTGCCCCGGCTGGAGCCGCAGCTGAGGAGCCTAAGCCGTCCCAGCCGGTCCAGCTCCGCCGCTCGCGACTCAGTCGCGCGGAGAATTGAATCCCTCCACTTCTGCTTTCCAGGTCCCCGGACCCTGAGCTCTGAGGGAAATCCCTCCCCCTCGCACCCCCTTTGCTCCAGTCCTCCCAGGAGGCCAATCATTGGTCGGGGGAGGAGGCGCGGAGCTGAGGGTTGGGTAGTAATTTCTGCCAATCAGCTGTTAGAGGCCGAGGCGGGGAAACTGTGAGGAGGGGAGGAGATGGAGGCGCAACAGGTTGTCTAGGAAGTGAGGGGGGGAAGTGGCCCAGAGTTGCCCACCCTTGCTGGTGCTTGGGTCTGGGCTGCTATTAATAGATCTGGGACTCCTGCAGAGGAGCCGGAACACACTGCTGTGCTGAATTCACTTCATCTGCCTGCGACCATTTTAGCCACCCCCCACTCCTCCTCCCTATTCAATGAAATCCCGCGCAGGGCATGGTCATTTCTCACAGAAACTTGCAAACCCAGGGGAAAGTTAGACGCAATGCTGTTTGAGTTTGAAGCTAAATACAGAGCGTTTGAGAAATTCTGCGGCATATTTGCAAAAGAACAGCTGGAATTAAAAGCCATAGCTAGAGCAGGTTGCACTCCAGCCCAGCCCCTTTCGGCGCGTCCCCCAAGCTGCCTTCTCCTTGTAAATTACAATGGGCGCAGTCCTCCGATTGGTGAGTTTTTAACAAGCTCCTCCTTTGCAACCGAGGTTCACCGAGTAAAAGGAAAAAAGGGCATTTGGAATGCGTGAGAAATGCAGTCTGATCAGAATCGCTAGTCTTGCACCAAAGAATAAATTCTAGGGAATGCGGCCCCAGGCTCTCCCAAATCCGCCTCTGTTAGCGTAGCTGTCATTAGAGACGTTCCTGTTCTCTTCGTGGTAATTAGACCAAGAACAAACTAAACCCACTTGTCAGCATCACATTTCTTTGCATGCCACGAAAATTGATAAATATCCGTAGGGCACACTAAAATAGTTTAGATCGCCTTTCAGCCAGCGGGTTTTGAAGTCAGAGCTTGAGCTCTTCCTGCCCCCTTGTGTTTGGTTTCATTAGTGTGTGTAGATTCCCTTCCTAAAAAGTTTTCTATCAATTTCCTTCCCCGTCAAAAAACACCCCTTATAATTTAAACCTAACCATTCTCGGATTGGCTCCTAAGCAGTCATGGTCAGAATGTTTTATTTAGGATAATACTATTTTTTTCTCCAGTAATACAAATCTGATTGTTAACAGGAACATAGAATTGGAGTAATAGATTGCCCTTTTCCTGCTGCAAGAGATTTTGAATTTGGAAAAGAGAGAAATACAAGAAACTGTTAATGCCTTTCTACATTTCAGTCTAAATTGAAGCTAGAAGGTGCCTATGGGAGTAATTTCAGTAAGAAGTGTCTATCCTTTTAACCCTTTGTGCTTTCAGCTTGAGCTCCTCCAGACCAGGATTTTGATCCTTGCTTGACACAGTTACAGCTATTTTCCAGGCTGCACCACAAACTCTGTAGGTAAGTATGGCTGGGAGATGCCAGATTCTCCTTCATGAAGCCTACTGAGTGTGTCTGTCTCCAGGAGTCAAAGACAGGAAGTTCTAAAATCTTTCAAAAAGAAGCAAGAGATCAATTTAAAGGAGAGACTCATCCAAGCAAGTGAGCAAGCAAAAAATTTAAATATTAATTAAATATTAAATTATTAACTGATTGATTAATTTTAAATTAAAAAGTTAATGAAATATTAATTAAGATTATTCTCTGCGGTCTGCATTGTTTGAGAAGCTTTTAACTCCCACTTAAAATTGATGGCTACATTTCACAATTTATTACAAAATGAGCATCCAGGAAGATAGAAGGGATGTGGCCCTTACTTTAAATACATTAGAAAATCTCTCAACTAACTCTTTACCAATTTCCGATTTTTGTCATTATTATTTTATAATTTATTATGATTATTTATTATTGCATACAGAATTCAAATTGCAGAAACTTGGGGGAAATTCTGCCATTTTCTGTTCTAAATTAAAACAAATAAGATGCCAAGTAAAATAGGAAACCGATTTCAGAATATGGCTCTTTTTATAGTTTATTTCAAATTCTGGTTGTGTGTTTGTATTGAAAAATGTCATCTGGAAGCAAAGCGACCCTTACCCAGACATTGTGATCCTGGGTAAATTCTGAGCAGAACCAGACTAACAGCTTGACCCTTAATGCTTCTTAGTGGCTCCAGGGTTTTCCTTTTTTCCTTTTAAAGTCCAACTCTGTTTGACTTGCAAGCAATGATAAGATCAGCATTTGAAGTATGGTAGTATACCTCAAGGGCAGAGTTCAATATTTTGTTTCATGGTAAGAAAAATACAGGCCCACATTTATTTTTACATAGCCTAAGGAAATCAATAAACTACATAATCTTTTTGACTTTTTAATTTAGCCTGCCTTGATAGAATTGATGGAATGATAGGGATTATTCTTGCTTTTTTTGATAAATGTCTTATTTGTTTTGCAAATCAAATAGAAGTTAGCACAAACTGTCATTTGCCTAGATATATTTTGCATTGATGATCATTGATAAAATAGTGAGATGTTAAATTTTCATTTGAGGGCAAATATTGGTGAAGATCATCTCTCTTTAGGGTCATAGCTCAGTGTTAAAAGATATAAATGCTTAAAATAGCAAGCAAATTATTATTTTACAGCCAACATTCTCAATATCACTTAATATGAGGAATAAGTTAGCAAATATGATTTTTTTTAATTCGAGCTTAACTCATCACTTCTTACTTTCTTAAGCCTTATAACACTTCCTATTTTAATGTCATACCAAAATATTTCTTCATGTCAACTTACGTTTGTTATTGATTGCTAATACTCACAGATTAACATTAAGCACTAGAGAACTTATTTCCTAAAATAAAGGAAGTAATCTAATGAATTTATGATTCAGGCAAGGTATTTAGGTGGAAATGCAATGGTAGGTCTAGGACTGGAGGTCAGACTGGAACTAAAAATACATCTAGTTGAATTTTGAGAATTATAGTTTTCATTATATAGTTTATTTCATTTTTCTTATGATTCTCTACTGGATCATAAGATTCCAATAGAGCAGGTTGCCTCAGACATTTTTAAATAACTTACAGATGAATTATTGAAGGTTCTTGAGAAACATCCTCATTCATTCTCAACAAATATTTATTCTGATTTATGGTTCTCTGCTGGATCATAAGATTCCAATAGAGAAGACTGCCTCATAGACACTTTAAGAATACTTATAAATGAATTATTGAAGCTTCTTGTGAAACATCCTCATTCATTCTCAACAAATATTTATTCTTCAATAGCATAAAAACCATGGTTTGCCTATTAACACAAAATTTGATTGATTTCAGAGCAGCACTAAGGGTTGAGGACAAACAGCCATGGACTGATTAACCAAGAGTTGGGTTCCATTAGTGGTTCTGACTTCCACTAAACAATGACTTGAGCAAGTCTCTTCATGTTTTCCAACTATAGTCTTCTCAACTGTAAAACAAGAGAATCAGTCTCTGTGGACAAATTCCCTTTTGGTTCTAATATGCTTGTGGCTTAAGACCAAATTTATGGACGACCTGCTATTTTGCTTTCTCATGTCCCTTGGCCATTGGCTATAGGTCTCATTCTTGCCCAAAAGACTATTAATCAAAAATGTATCACTGCTACTAGGTCAGAAATGTAGAGCTCAAATTCATGTCCCTTGCCAATGGCTCAATTGTTTTTGCCTAAAATACACAGAACAACATGTGTATTAATTGACACGGACATCTTAAATACAACATCTCTAAATAACTATTTTTAAATCAAAAATAAAATTGAAATAAAAATCTAGCAATGAAAAACGTATTAAACTCATCATAAGGATAGGTGAATTTTCAAGATGGATTTATTATTGAGTAACACTTCACAAGTGCCCAGACTTTCTGGACAAAGCTATGTTCAGATGGGAGTCTACGTGGGTAAGAAGAAAGAGCACTGGAGTAGAAGCTAGAATACCTGTTTTGAAACTGGCCTTCCTACTTGCTTGCTTGAAGCTCAGGACCCGTTACTATATTCGTCTCTAAAAATGTGTAATTGAGGAGGAGATAATTTATTGTATACATTGTATATGTATTTTTGTATAGGTATATATGCAAAATGGGAAATAAAGAGAAAGGGTCATTGTTTTCAAACACCTTTCTCTCTCTCTCTCTCTCTCGTATTTTCGAGATTTATTTCTTATTATTTAAATGAAAGATTAGAATGTTTGATTATAATAAATAATATACCTATTAATTATATTTATTAGTTGTTTTATTAGTTTTCATTTCTTATCTGTATTTCCATTCTTTCTAGTGGCTTCATCTTTGATTACAATTATGCTTAAGTTTTCTCTTCTGTAGAACAGCAACCTCTCTTAACAAAGATAGCCCCTCTATCTTTGCACACATCTCTCTCTTTCAGAATCCTGTGAATCATCTATATCTGCTTCTTCAACTTTTTTCATCAAACTGGCTGATGAATCTTCTATAAAGTGATGCTCACCTCACAAGTTATCTTGACCACAACTCCTATCCCTCTCTCCAGTCCATCAAGTTAAGGAAAATCTGCGTCCACAGTGTATCTTGCAACTGTCTTTCTTTATCCTAGCTCAGTTCACCGTTATCTTCCATCCAGGTTTCTTTGAATTATAGCCTCTCATTACTTGTTGAATGGAACTCATTGTCTTCATCTTTACATTCCATACCAAACTACAGATTTTTTTGTGACCACACCTACTGTTTTGCTTCTAGACCTTTCCTCATCTCACATGTCTTTACTTTTAATTTTTGGTTCACTCTGCTCTTTTTTATTTTCTGCAGCGTTATCCCTGTCTGTCCTTGGGAATCAGTCAGCCTTATAGACCATTTATTGTTACCTCCTCATTTCATATTAGAGGAAATAGAGACAAGGAGGCTAAGACCTGAGAATAGAGCTGGAAAGGATGAGAGATTTCTGATTCCAAGGGCCAGTGTCTATAACCTACATTATGGACAGTTTGACCTGCAAGGATGATGTCAAGTCCTTCTTTTTCCATGGAATTTGTGTCATCTATGCACTTTAATACAAACTGTGCAACTTTTAACTGTTTTTCACCACCTTCTTCCCTTTGTACCGACTTCCTGTGTATTTCTCATGTGAAGTCACTCTGCTACCCTAAGCTGTGTTACACTTGCCTGTGTTCTTGTGCCCTTTACTATTTTGAAAGTATCTTGAGCTCGTAGACAGCATCTTGCTCATCCTTTAACTCCATAAAAGCCTTAATAAATACTCACCACATTAAAATAGATTACAGGTCATTCTTTCCCAAGCATCTTCACTTGAAATAAAACTCGGCAAGATTTCACAACAGCTTTGTGAGCAAACCAAGCATATTACGTGGTTTTCTTAGTGACAATCAACAGAAACTGACTTTGGCTGAATTAAGCAACAGAGAAATGAAAATATATTAAATAGTTCCCATAATTCCTGGAAAGACTCCGAATGTGGGAAGATTAAGCATAAAGATCAAAACAAATGAACAGGAACCAAAAGCTAGGCCATCCCAAGCAAAGGTCCTGCTTGGTAATGGTCTGGCGGGTATTGCACTGTGGTCTCTGCTGGACGCTGGGCCCTGCAGTGACACCTGGACTCTGGCCAGCACCTGGTATGAGTCAGCCGCCTTGAAGCCTCTGTCTCTGTTGCTCTTGGACTTGGTATGTCATTGCAGCCACTGACCAAACAAACCCTTCTCTGTCATTGGGAATTCAAAGGTCTAAACAGGATGGGATTATTCAAGCTTAAAAGTCATAGGCCTATGCCCTGGCTGCCCAGGACACAGGGGGAACCAGGAGTGAGTGCTGCCCTTTGGACTCCTAGTGTTGAGTGGCTCCCCTACCACTAAGAATCCTACTATGGCAGTTTCTCACCTTGAGGGGAGAGGTTTACATTCAGGGTAGCTCAACACAACCACTGCTCATGGTAACAGGACAAGTAACATGAGCATTTTATATTTGAGAAAACTGAGACATTACAGGGTTCAGTAGTTTTTAGAAGTTTGCATAAGTATGGTTGAAATTAGAATTAAATAAATTAGGTTAGATGCAATTAAAGGAACTGGAATTGAAGTCATCTAACCACTGCTGCTGGTCTGTTTTTTCTTTTACATTCTGAAATATTCCAGTTTTTACTTTCAAGAACGCTGGTGAATCCTTCCTACTCTTTTCTTATGCAGAGAAGGGGTGACGGAGGACTTCAGCAAGGAGAAAGTTTCCTTGGAGGCTTATCTTCTGACAGGCTTTGGAGGTGGGAATTACAGGATGCGCACAATTGGGAATCTACTCAATCCACACAGTTGTGAAAACCCTTCCTATTGAGGAAAGTCATAAAGGGAAGAGGGAAAGGAGGGAGGCCGGGTCATTGCAGCTGCAGAGACCTGAGCTGAGCCAGCAATAAACACTCAGTGTGGCCTGAGTTTCAGCATAAAAGGCTTGACTTGCTTCCCTTTAAAATAGTTTAGCTTTCTCAAATGTCTGACGATGACATTCGTTAAGATCTTTTTGAAGCCAATGATCCTAAGACATTTATATTCCTGGATTTTTCACCTGTGAGTTTTCAAACAAAACTCAGTATGAAGGAGAAATTAAAACACAGTTTAAATAAGAGACCAGTGCTCGACTGAGCCCAGAAAAACTAAACAAAGAACAAATAAGGAAAAAAAAAAGTGATCTTACCAAAATTTACATTACAAATTTTAAAAATGATGAGATAATTTCTGTAGGTTTCTTGTAGCAATCCTATTTTTGAGTCTTTTTTTTTTTGAGTCTTATTAACAGGACTCCACTGTAATACACACAATACCCTTGGGAGATGCAATGTGGCATTTGACAAAAGATCCTCTGAAGTAGAATGCTCTCTCCTTTCTACTTCTAACTTCAGTGAAGTTTTGTAAAGCAGAGTAATCTAAGGGATATGATTTAAATTTAGAAAGAAAATTGAATTTTTATATGAGGCTAATAATGCACATACTTTTAGAGAGAAAAGAACTCTTATTTTATAGCTTTGGAAGAGAATTATAAAGCCGTGACACAGAGAAACAATTGCAGAATTATTGCCAGAAATTATGGTTTAAGATGAATCAGTTATTGAAGATAATTTCATTGATAACTTACTGAAAATGTCCCTAAAATATTCTTTTTTCCATTCTTTTTTGTTTGTGAATTTATCTCTAGACTGTCAGCAATTTTCCACCCCTATCTTAGAAAGATGCCAGCCTTGTTCATGCTGGTGCCCTATCTAGGATCTCAGGCAGTGTTCCCAAATTGCCTACATGAAGCTCAGCCCTGTTATCTTTTGGAAGGTGTCCCAAATTCCAGTTTCCCAATCCCCTGCCTTCCTGTCTTGATTCCAGAATATAACGTGTGCCCCCTAGGATAGGTGATCGTTTGGCTGCTGCTAGAAACCTGCTAGTGGAAAGAAGCTTGCTGCTCGAGGTGAGAAGCCAGGCTCATTACTAACACACTACAATTATCAGAAAGGCTACCCTCTATAAAGGCAAAACTGCCTCCTTGTGAATTCTATGTGTTCTCTTCTCCAGCATCAAATAGAATCTATCCACCCTGTCTTCTCCAGGACAGCTATTTAGGTTTTGGACGTCAGCAATCACGTTCCCATTGTGTGACCATTTCTCCAGACTAAACATTGCTGCTTCGTTCAGCTGTTCCTTGGGGTGTGTTTTCCAGACCCTCACCATTTTGTGTGTTCTGTTTTTCCAGTGTCTCCTTTAAAAGGTGGCACCAAGCTCCAAGTAGCTGAGCTGAGATTTGAACCCAGGCAGTACAGGTGCCATGACTGGGTTCTTCCACACTAGACACTCCTGTCTGTCAACACTGTGGCTCCATCATTTGTGTTTCAAAGATATATCCAAGTGTAATAAGCTCCATTATCCTATCAAATATATTTTGAAACAGCAGAAGGAAATTAATTAAAAGATCTCCAGCTCTATTTTTACCTCTTAAGTTCTCAGAAAAACAAAACAATGATTAAAATTAAAATTAAAAGAACATTCACGAGTCCCTCAGCACCCAGATATGGAAGAATTTCATGAAAAGCAAACGGAGACAAAAGCTTAATGCCACAGCCTTTGTGAGACATAAGAGAAAACAGCATCTTGGCAGCAGCCTGGACAGTTCAAACGCAAGTGTCCCCAGCAGGCTGTTTGTCCGGCCAAAAGATTGTGCGCCTGGAACCGTCCATGCTCTTCATTTCTTCTTCATCCAGGGACTCAGGGAACGGAAGTAAGCGGAAACCGAGGCCCAGCACTGTGACAACAGTGCACTCTGGAAGTTAGTGACTGGCTCTGGAGGTGTGGTCCGGAGGCGGAGCCAGGGAAGGAGACCTTGGAGGGTCGCCCATGCGTATTTTATACCAATTTCTAAATGTTCATTTTTCGCAAACTGTGCTGACTCACGAGGAGCTGATTTAATAGGATCTGATGCTGTATACATGAATCTTGCAAAGCTCAAGAAAAAAAGGAAAATAAAAAAAAATAAAGCTGACTAAGTTATGGAGGGTGTATATGCTGTTATGAGAATTGTTGGAAAGGAATTAGTTGATTCTTAGTGTATTAGTTCCCTTTTGAAATGGGAGAGAATATTTTTATTCCTTTGAAACAGTTATTGTAATGTCAAGAATTTATTCTAGAAACTAATCCAAAAGTGAAATGAATGCTATATAAAAATGTTTATGGTAGTATTATTGACAAAAGAAAGAAGGCACAAAGAAAAACTAAGTGTCTCAAAGAAAATGGAAAGATAAATTAAAATTTAATATTGATTCATGGCCGAGTGTGGTGGCTCAGGCCTGTAACCCCAGCACTTTGGGAGGCCGAGGTGGGTTATCACCTGAAGTCAGGAGTTCAAGACCATCCTGGCCAGCATGGTGAAACCCCATCTCTACTAAAAATACAAGAAACTTAGCTGGATGTGGTGGCACATGCCTGTAATCCCAGTTGCTTGAGATGCTGAGGCAGGAGAATTGCTTAAACCTGGAAGGCAGAGGTTGCAGTGAGCCAAGATTGTGCCATGGCCCTCCAGCCTGGGCAACAGGAATGAAACTCTGTCTAAAAAAAAAAAATATATATATATATATATATATATTCATTATATTGGTATGTATATGTTTAAGATGATAATTATGTGAGAGAAAACACAGAAAATTTATATTAGGTATGTATTCCTATGATTACAATATATGAATTATGAGATATAAAGAACTGGAAGAAGATGCAAAAAAAAATTATTGGCCTGTACTGATGGTTTTGTGGATAACCTTTTTTTCTTATTAGTTGCCACATTTGTTAGATTTATAACAAAACATGTTTTAAAATTAAAGAGTTAAAAGTCATATGCTGATAAGGGCATTTCAGTCAACAATGGACTGCATATACAATGGTAGTCCCATAAGATTATAATACCTTATTTTGATGGTACCTTTTCTGTGGTTAGATGTGTTTAGATACACAAATACTTTTATTGTGTTATAATTGTCTAAAGTATTCAGTACAGTAACAAGCTGTACAGGTTTGTAGCCTAGGAACAATAGGCTATACTATATAGCCCATGTGTGGGGTAGGCTATAACACCTAGGTTTATGTGAATACACTATAATATTTGCACAATGATGAAATTGCCTAACTGCATTTCTCGGAATGTATTCTTGTCATTAAGCAATGCATGACTATATTTAGATTTGTCTTAAAAGCTGCACTAAATTCTCTTGAAAGGTAAGTGGAAGCCCCACCCTAGAACTGAATTTGTACCATTCAACAGGTTTAAACATGATTGCTTAAGACAGATATTGATCATGCTATAAACCATTTCTTTCTCTCCCTTCTTTTAAGACATTGGCTCCCACCTTAAGAGCAATAGTCATGATAAAACATCATATGCAATGTGCTTTATCAATGAGCTAGGTTTTGATACTTTGCTGCCAGAAATGTACACATTTTCTCACCTATTATAAAGCATTAGGTAGGCTACTTCTATCACATTCATAAACCTTCAGTGTTAGGAGAGTAAATAACTTGTCATTGAGGGCACAAAATAAAACATCATTGGTTTTGCTTCATAACACGTATCAACGTTTGTCTATCTTTACTCAATAGATGTATTTACCTATGAGTACAATTTTTTCAATCAAAAGCACATTCAAAATAACGCTATTTATTGAAATTTAAAAACTCCAGAGAATAATATTTATGTGGCACGCTATCTTAGCTGAGCGTGTTGGCAGGCACCTGTAATCCCAGCTATTAGGGAGTCTGAGGCAGGAGAATTGCTTGAACCCGGGAGGTGGAGGTTTTGGTGAGCCAAGATCATGCCATCATTGCACTCCAGCCTGGGTGACAGGAGCAAAACTATGTCTCAAAGAAAAAAAAGAGAGAGAGAGAGAGAGTGATAGAGCGATATTGGAAATAATTTTAAGATTGCTGAGGCAGTTATTTGGTGATATCTGAAAATAAGTATAAGAAAGTTTTATTACATCTCTCTTCTCTTCCTTGCTTTATATTCATTTATTGGATGTGTGACCTTAAGAAAGTTACTTAATTTCTGTCCTTCATTTTCTTGGATTTTTAAAAAATGATTCTTAATTAAACAAGATATATCATCATAACCTTCTGTTAGGAATTAATATATTTATGTTTATATTTTGTTTTCAAATGTGAGATATAAAACATAACATAAATGTCTCAAGACTTTGAATAAATATCTCAGTCTTTGTCCCAAAAAATTCATATTGAATTTGAATTATTTAATGAATTAACAACCAATTTGCAATTAAATGTATAAATGTACTATGCACTATTAAATTTTTTACATGTAATTGAAATGATTCCATAAAGATTTGTTACTGAAAAATTTAAACTCTAGTTTAATTCAGCTTTGTCAAGATATGTGGATGTATTAGTCAGGGTTCTCTGGAGTGACAGAACCAACAGAAGATCTATCTATCTATCTTTCTATCTATCTTAATATAGATATTTATATCTTCTGTGTCTGAATGACTGAGAACCAAAAGAGCCAATGGTATGTGTTTCATTTGGAGTGCAGGAAAAAACTGTTATCTTAGCTCAAAAACAGGAAGAGAGTGAATTCTCCCTTATTCCACTTTTTGTTCTATTCAGAACTTCAGTGAATTGAATAAGACCCACTCATATTGGAGAGGCAATTTCCTTTACTCAGTTGACTGATTTGGTTATTAATCTCACCTAGAAACACCCTCACAGGTACATCTATAATAATTTTCAACCAAATATCTGGGTACCTCATGGTTCAGCCAAGTTGACACATAAAATTAACTATTGCAGGTTCACTCCTTGTCATCTTGGTACCCATTCACATCTCCCTAAACCATATATAATCTCCATAAGAAGATAATAACAAGATTATAATTCTGCTTAACATGATACAAGTATCCTGCATACAACTGAAAACTCATTAATCCTTTCCTTAGAAGAGGTGGTAATGTCCTTGAATGACGTAAAATTAACAATACTTAAATAACCGATCTATCATATATTACAGGGTAAGGAAATAAGAGAGGAAAGAAAAGAGATCTGCTACATATATGCACACACAGACATACTTATAACAAAATAAGAAAGAAACACCAGTGACAATCCTCACTTCTGTAACTGGTCACATGGTCATAAATGGTATTTATAATGGTCTTTTTTTTTTGTCAACTATTTATTTTGTATTCCTCAGCCAGTCATGATTCTTTGCCTGGTAGAGTAACCCAAACTTTCATTCTAAAGCATCTGGGTCATTAGTTGTCCTGCGTGGATTGGTTGTTGTAGTTTTCCATTGACCTCAATCATAGGGTATAGAAATACTAAGAGCTGCCCTAAGGGATATTCTGTATTCCAGACATACTCTTTTTAGCTCCATTGTGGAGTGGTAGTCCAGTCTCCCCTTGGTAGTCAAGATCAGTCATCCCATCAGCACAGTAATCACTACTTTGCTTATTGATTCAGAGGCATGAGAAGTTCAAAGTAGTGAGGTGACAGTTTCAATTTCCTTGTTTTATATCCATTTGTTGAATGTGTGACCTTAAGAAAGTTACTTAATTTCTGTCCTTCATTTTTTTATTTTAAAAAATGATTCTTAATAAAACAAGATATATCATAATCTTAAGAATTAATATGTTTATGTTTATATTTTTTTTTTTTTTTTTTTTTTTTTTTTTTTTTTTTTTTGAGACAGAGTCTCACTCAGTCACCAGGCGCCAGGCTGGAGTGCAGTGGCACGACCTTGGCTCACTGCAACCTCCGCTGCCCGGGTTCAAGCATTCTCCTGCCTCAGCCTCCCGAGTAGCTGGGACTACAGGCGCGCGCCACCACGCCCAGCTAATTTTTTTGTATTTTTAGTAGAGACGGGGTTTCACCATGTTGACCAGGACGGTCTCGATCTCTTGACCTCGTGATCCGCCCGCCTCGGCCTCCCAAAGTGCTGGGATTACAGGCGTGAGCCACCGCGCCCGGCCGTTTATATTTTATTTTCAAATGTGAGATACAAAACATAGCATAAAGTCCCAAGATTTTGAGTAAATATCTCAGTCTTTTTCCCAAAAAAATTATACTGAATTTGAATTATTTAAGGAATTAAGAACCAATTTGAAATATTTAAATGTGTGGAGGTACTATGCACTATTAAACAGGATCATTATCTCTCCCAGTGGAAGCTTCTTCCAATCAGAACTCAGAACTCTAGGCCAGCAGAGCCTAAGATCATGGGAACAGAAAGCAAAATTTTTACTAGTGAGTCACTAGATTTAATAATGAGTGATACCACTTTTATTTCTATCCCTTGACTCCTGGACTTGAATCCTTGAATCTTGACTATCACAGGGCTCTTCAAGGATGCTGGAGATTTATTTCTCACATTATTGGTTAAAGGTACGACTTTGTCAGTGTGAGTGAGTAGGTCTTAAATGACCAATCCACTCTGACAGTGTGATCTCCTGATACTTTTGAATCACTTCCTTTGTGTTAAACTAAGTCACATCCAACACTTTTAGTTCACTCACTGTGGGCTGCCTTTCGGCCAGTATTTCAACCACTCAACCAAACAAGCTGTTAGAGCCCTTTCTAACTTCCTAGGATGCAATATTAAATGCAGAATCTCTACTTAGTGAGCCATTATCAACACATTTGGCTTGATCCAACTTCATCTTCCTTCTATCATTATCCAACACCATTTTTATGCATTACCACCCATGCTCCCTGGATTTCTGTCTGTATAAAATGGAAAACCCAAGTAGTTATTTTGGAGTGCAGTGCACCTCCTCATGGGTCACACTTTGTACCTCACCTTTAGGGTAAAAACTAGATTTCACAAGGAATAGAAATGGAACTAGTAGGGATTTAGTATATGGGAACCATAAGCCCAAATAAATGAAACTCAACCTGACCGTAAGGAAGAAAGTTTGACCCAAGTTTTTCCCGAGGAGCACACATTAATGTAAATGTGTACACACCCACATCTACTGCACTGTCATCAAAGGAAGGAAGGCTATAATTTTATAAAAAGATTGTTAAATTTCTTTGATCTAGTCCTGCTATAAAACTATTGTGCTAAAAGATATTCATACTGAACGCCAGTTATGAATCATAGCTATAACGTCTTAAACACCAATAAACATTTTTTCTAGCTTTTACACCGTTATTTTAGACTTTGAAATAATATAACATTTAAAAATATGTACCTTGCCACTTAAATTATAAAAGAAATCTTTTAATTACATAGCTAAACAAATATTTTTTGGCATATTAGTACTTACTCTTTCTAATGCCTCAAGATTTCTTCTTGATGTATGTCTGGTTGTGTATTTGAGTATAGCTTTAGAATGTGGGTGGATGGATTTTGTAAAAATATGTATTTAAGCTAGATGAATCTTAACTCAGGAAAAAATAACGTATCGTCAAGTTCTGTGTTTTATCTAGAAACACATGGCTTTTATTGAGTATTCTGTTAGAGGTGTATGATGTAAAAGGAATTGCCATTTTACCTTCAGCCATGATGGGATATTTGATTCCAGCTATTTACTGTCTGTGTTCCCCAGAGCATGTAGCTCACAATACTCACAATATGATTATATTCCCAGACGTGCTACTGGGGGGTGCTTCAAAATAAAAGTCTTAGATGCTAGGTGCATATAAAACATATAAACATCTATTTTATGAAATAGAAATAGTAAAAAGTTAATAAAACCTTTCTTTGAGATAGAATTACTATGATGTCATCTGACAATTTATGTGACTGAAAGTGTTTGTGTATTATAACTATAAATATCAACATATTTTAGAAGTGTTTTGGATAATATTAGGTAGGGGGAAACCAGACTATTAAAAGAACTAATTAATGTCTCTAAATAAAAATTGATTCTAAATATGGCTTCTTTCTTGAAGTATGTTGCAAGTCCTAAGACTGGTGATGTGAATTAAAATAAATTATTGAGATATCAGAATTCATTTGACTCCTCCAATATAACACAATTATTTTTTCCAATGTCACTGAAATGACATATTAGATTTTAATAATGGAAAAATATGGAGAAGTGGTGCCTCTGATTTACTAAGGTTTTACAAACTATAAATAAAGATCAAGCAATCCAGCAGAAGCATATAAAATGCGATATTCCACTTTGCTGGTGGCATTCTGCATCAGTGGCTCATCGACAGAGTAGTATATTACACATATAATGCTAATTAGCTAGAGTAGAGATTCTGTGCTCCAGGCTTATTCCTCCATAGGCTGACTTGAATTATAGGCAGTGCCCAGGGCACACCTGAAACACTGAATCCATCACAGTGAGTGGCTTATTCCGGGCGGGAGAGTGGTGACCAGAGTCCGTCACAGAGGTATAAAGACCCTTAGCTAATAAGATGACTGGTCCTTCTTAAGGGAATGAGAAATAATACTCCCTTTATGGAGGGTGGGATGGGTCAGCATCTTCTCATTTGAGGAAAGTAGGAAAGAACATCAAGGTTGGGGCAGACCATATCTGGTTCATAACACAGTATCTGATTCATAGCAAACACTCAGTGAAGGTTTGTCAAATGAATATTGCATACATGTTCTACATGCTGAAGTCATAAAAATAAACAAGAAAAAAGCTCTGTCCTAAGACTCTCACCATTTCATTGGTGAGAATGGAAAACAAACCAATAGTGAAAAAACAATGTGGTGAATATTATGAGAGGGCTATGTCCTGGGTGCAGTGGAAGAACAGTAGAGGGAAACATCCTCTCTACCTGTGGGGAGAGCTGGACAAGTTTTCACAGCGAAGACAAAAACTCAACTGAGCCTTAAGGAAGGGAATCATACACTGCCATCAAGGAGACAGGTAGGAAGGGCATTTCACTGCTGAACCGGAGGTTGCCCTGACCAATTCACATACTTGCTGCTGGAGCTCAGGTGGACACCCGCCCTGCTGAGCCCCTGATCACAGAAATACCTTAGAGTATGTTCTCAGTCTCCCCCTAAATCAATGTGACTGGTGCTCTCTCTCTCCTTTCTCCTGTATTGATGTTCTGCTTTAAGCTTTGTTCACTCTACCCATTTTTTTTTTTCTTAGTGCTGCTCATGTTCTGTCTAGGCTGATCCCCTGCCTATCAGCTATTTTTGACAATGATTTTCTTTTCACTTTCCAGTCTCAAGAATAAGAGCTTATGATAATTGTCACTATCAGAAAAACCCATGGGGGACAGGTACATCGTGACTTGAAGAAACACTACAATATTTAGGGAGAAATGAGTTACATGGAGGTAGAAGCATTTATCTATGCATTCAACAAAATTAATAGGTATGTACTTCTGTACTCTAACAGAGTGTAATTGTTGAGATAGTCTTTACTGCAGAATCAACGGTGAATTCTTTCTTTGAACATCCCTTTTTCATACCCCACAGTTTGGAATATTGTTCAGAAGCTCTAATGAGTAACTCTTGTGTGTCAGACACTGTTCTTGCTGCAAAAGGATAAAGTTACTTAATCGACTGTCTCCTTTGCTTCTTGCACTAACTCAATTGTTCTCAGCCAGGGCAATTTTGGCCTCCAAGCAGATATTTGGCATAGTTTGGAGATATTTCTGGTTCTTACAATTGGTGGGGAGAATGCTACTGCTCTCTAGAGGGTAGAGGCCAGGGATGTAATAAACATCCTTCAATGCACAGGATATCTCTTTCATAACCAGAAATTTTCTAGTCCTAAATGGCAGTACTGGCCCAGTTGAGAAACTCTATTCTAGCCTTGTATAGAGAATGCTGTTTTTGCTTTGTACAGATCTCCAAGGCATACCGATTTCCCAGCTGTTGTGAGTGTTGGCTGATAAACAATCACACCTTCTCCTTTCTCAGAGAATTACCCCTATCCAGCCAGGAGCCACCTCAGTAGAGTGGCTAAGACTCTCATCAGACCAAAGCCACCATCAGACCAAAGCCAATGACTCAAAAGGCTAGCCCCTTGCCTCAAGATGGGACCAACTCTGTGGGGTCATTCATACTCCAGAGATTTCCCGTGACATCACATTGAAGCTAGTCTCCATTTAAGGCTATGTTCTTGCTTAACTTTTCCCCCTGAACTTTGCTGCTTCTGTCACTTCCAATTTTCTGAGCTTTTCGTCAATAAATTGCCTGAACAAGGATCTCCATCTTGGGCTCTGCTTCCATGAAACCCAACCTGAGACAATGTGACTTGAATAAATCAAATGCTAAAACATGGCTTCCACACTCTCCACTCTACATTGAGGGGTGATAGATTCTGACCTTGATAGTAACCTGATTTCTTCAGATCCCACCTGATGAAGGGTAAAAATTAGATCATTTTTCATCAAGACACTATTGTCACTGAATCAATTCCTCTCTCATAAACCTGTCCTCATCCTCTAGAAAACCAGAAAAGGATCCCATTAAAATGTATCACTATTTTGAGAATCTTTGCTGGTGTCTCACATATAATCCCTATCTCTGTGTAAAGGATCTTTTCATGACATTTGCTGTTGGTGTCCTCTATGTGATCTCTGATTCTTCACCCAGAGTCCCATCTCCTAGAACTTTTATGCCAATATGATTCTACCTTTTACCCAGCCATTCACCTATCCACCCATTCACACATTCAGCCTTCCACTCATGCATCTGTGTATCCATATATCCATATATGCACTCACGTATTTATCCAACAAGTGTGATGAGTGTATTTTCTGTGTCAGGCAGTAGCAAACATAAAGTCAGCTTCTGCCTTCATGAAGCCTATTGCTCAGTGGTAGACACCGATTTAAAAAAAAAGACATCACTGTAACATAGACTGTCAAAGGATTTTGAGGTGACCACTTAGTAAATGAAACAAAAATCACAAAGATAAATTTTTTGTTTACTGTAGTAAAGGAGAACTACCTTGTTCAGGTACAGTCTCTCTCAGAGGAAGAGGCTGTTCATACCATTTCAGGGAAGAAGGGAGGGAGTTTAGAATTTGGCAGATTTTCAGGAGTGGGTTGACATCATCTGTTGAGATACAGTTATCCAGATAAGGCTACCTTGGATTGGTTGACACTTAGAGGCAAATATAGAGGACTGAATCTGAGTCTGTTCCTGCCTGGCTGATTCCTGATAGGTAAGGAGCTGTTATTGACAGCTGACTTGCAAAATAAAGTGTGTTCCCTGGGGCAAGCTGTCATTGATTAAACTGAATTTAAAGGAGTTCTGGTGGCCACTCTTATCATGGCTACAGAACAATCAATTTTTTCCTAGGAATATAGATTTTTTTAAACAGTTGTCAAATAAGATTTACCCTCTGATGGGCTATTTCCCCCTCCCATCCAGCTTTTCTGCTTCCTGTGTCTTGGTTACTATAACAGAATTAGTATAAAATTTGAGAAGAATTTACTTTTGATTACCTTTAAAACCTCTTTCTACAATCAGCTTAAGAAATTAGTTTTTAGACTAGATTAGTTGGTTTTTAGTACAAGATCATTGTAATCTAAATGTCTGGGTTTTAGATGAATTGTATATAATACCTTTTCTAAAATGGGGCATTTCTTCCCCCATTTATTAAGCTTTATTAAGATATAATTGACTAATAAAAATTGTACACATTTAAGGTATATAATATGATGTTTTGATATATGTATACATTGTAAAATTATTAAATCAAGTAAATTAACATATACATCACCTCATATACTTTTTTGGTAGTGAGAAAATTCATTTTTATTTTATTTTTTTCTTTCATATATAGTGCTGCAGAGATAGTGAGAACATTTAACATCTACTCTCCTAGAAACCTTCAAGTATATAGCACATTATTGACTATAGTCAACATGCTTTACAATCAATCTCCAAAACTTCTTCCTCTTGTCTAGCTGAAACTTTGGCCCTTTGACCAACATCTCTGCAACTCCGCCACTACCCTCTAATCCGCGCGTCAATCTCCTGTACTCTGGTAACCACCATTCTGCTCTCTGTTTCTATGACTTTGACTTTTTCAGATTACACATATAAATGAGATCATGCAGGATGTGTCTTTCTATGCCTGATTTTTTTTTTAACTTAGCATAGTATCCTCCAGGTATATTCATGTTGTTGCAAATGACATGATTTTAATTTTTTGAGTGGCTGAATAGTGTTATCTGTCTATCTATCTCTTATCTATTATCTATCTGTTTGTTTACCTATCTATCTGCCACATTTTCTTTATCCATTCATTCATTGATAGATACTTAGGTTGATTCCATATCTTGGCTATTGTGAATAATGCTGCAATAAACATGGGAATGAAGATATCTATTTGACATACTGGTTTTATATTCTTTGGATATATGCCCAGAAGTGGGATTGCTGAATAATATGGTAGTTACATTTTTAATTTTTTGAGAAATCTTTATACTGTTTTCCCTAATGGCTATACCAATTTACATTCCCACCAGCAGTGTACAAAGATTCCCTTTTATGCACATCCTTACCAACACTTGTTATCTTTTATCTTTTTAAGTAATAACCATTCTCAACAGGTGTGGGATGGTATTTAATTGTGGTTTTAATTTGCATTTCCCTGATGAATAGTGTTGTTGAGAATTTTTGCATATATATATATTGGCCGTTTGTATGTCTTCATATGAGAAATGTCTGTTCAGGTCCTTTGTCCATTTTTATATAAGGTTTTTTGGGGGCTATTTGAGTTTCTTACATATTTTGGATATTAACTCCTTATCATCTGATGTATGGTTTCTAAATATTTTCCACCATTGTGTAAGTTGATGCTTCACTCCGTTGAGTTTTTTCTTGTTGTTGTTGTTGGTGTGTTTTTCTGTGCAGGAGATTTAAGTTGGATGTATTTCTACTTGTCTATTTTTGCTTCTGTTGCCTATACTTTAGGTCATATCTGAAAATATTATTGCCTAGAACTTACTCCCTATATTTTCCACTGGTAGTTTTAGAGTTTAAGGTTTTGTATGTAAGTCTTTAATCCATTTTGAGTTGAGTTCTGTATATGGTGTGAGATAAGGGTTCGGTTTAATTCTTCCACATGTGGATATCCAGTTTTTTCAACGTCATTTATTAAAGAGACTGTCCCTTTCCCTGTTGTGTGTTCTTGGCAACTTTACCAAGATTAATCGACCTTAAATGTGTGAATTTATTTCTGAGCTCTTTATTCATTCCATTGGTCTATAGGCCGATTATTATGCCAATACCATGTTGTTTTGGCTACTATGGCGTTGTCATATATTTTCAAATAATTCAGTGTGTTACCTCCAGGTTTGCTATTTTTGCTTAAGATTGCTTTGGGTATTTGGGATCTTTTGTGAATTCATACAAATTTTAGGACCACTTTCTCTATTTCTGTGAAAAATATCATTGGAATTTTTATAGGAATTGGATTAAATTTGCAAATCACTTTGAGTAGAATGAATATTTTAACAATATTAATTATTCTAATCCATTAACATGAGATATCTTTCCCTTTATTTGTATCTTCTTCAATTTCTTTCATCAGCGTTTTATAGTTTTAGGTGTACAGATCTTTTTTTTTATTATTATTGCATTTTAGGTTTTGGGGTACATGTGAAGAACATGCAAGATTGTTGCATAGGTACACACATGGCAGTGTGATGTGCCGCCTTCCTCTCCATCACCTATATGGCATTTCTCCCCCCATGCTATCTCTCCCCAACTCCCCACCCCCCCGCTGTCCCTCCCCTATTTCCCCCCCCCCCGACAGACTCCAGTGTGTGATGCTCCCCCTCCCTGTGTCCATGTGTTCTCATTGTTCAACACCCACCTATGAGTGAGAATATGCAGTATTTGATTTTCTGTTCTTGTGTCAGATCTTTTACTTCATTGGTTAAATTTATTTCTAAGTATTTTTTTTCTTGATGTTATTGTAAAAGGGATGATTTCTTCATTTCTTTTTTGTACCATTCTTTGCTAGTGTATAGAAATGTTACTGATTTTTGTATGTTGATTTTGTATCCTGCATCTTTACTGAATTTATGTATTGGTTTTACAGTTTTCCTGACAGAGTTTGTAGGGTTATATATACAAGACTATGTCATCAGCAAACAGATATAATTTTACTTTCTTCTGTTTGGATGCCTTTTCTTTGTTTTTCTTGCCTAAATGTTTTGGCTAGAACTTCCAGTACTATAATCAATAGAAGTGGCAAGAGTAGACATCCTTGTCTTCTTCCTGATGTTAGAGAAATGGCTTCCTGCTTTTCGCCACTGAATATGAAGTTTGCTGTGGACTTGTCATATATGGACTTTATTATGTTGAGGTAGATTCCATTTATAAATAGATTGTTGGGAGTGTTTATTATGAAAGAATGTTAAATTGTGTTAAATGCTTTCTCTTCATCTCTTGAGATGATCATGTGTTTTTATTCTTCATTTGATTAGTGTGGTATATCACATTTATGTATTTGCATTATGTTGAACCATCCTTGTATCACAGTTATAAATCCCACTTGATCATGTTGTGTGATTCTTTAATGTGCTGTTGAATTTGGTTTGCGAATATTTTGTTGAAAATTTTTGCATCTATGTTCATCAGTAATATTGGTCTGTAATCTTCCTTTTTTTGCTGTGTCTGTGCCTTGTCTGGCTTTGATATCAGGATAATGCTGGATTTGTAAAATGAGTTTGAAAGTGTTCCCTTGTCTTCAATATTTTTGAAAGAGTTTGGGAAGAATCTACACCAATTCTTCTTTAAATATTTGATAGAATTCACCAATGAAGCCATGGGGGTCCTAGACTTTTCTTTGTTTGAAGGTTTTTATTTTTTATTTCTTATTGAGATGGAGTTTCTCTCTGCCACCCAGTCTGGAGTGCCTCCCGAGTAGCTGGGATTACAGGCATATACCAGCACACCTAGCTAAATTTTGTATTTTTAGTAGTGACAGAGTTTCACCATGTTGGCCAGGTTGGTCTTGAATTCCTGACTTGAGGTGATCTGCCCGCCTCAGCCTTTCGAAGTACTGGGATTACAAGCATGAGCCACCATGCCAGGCCTTGTTTGGAGGTTTTTGATTGCTTATTCAATATTCTGACATGTAATTGGTCTGTTTGGATTTTCTGTTTATTCATGATTTAGTCTCACTAGGTTGTATGTGTTTCAAAATGTATTCATTTCTTCTATATTATCCAATTTGTTGGTGTATAAATTGTTCATCGTAGTCTTTTATGGTCCTTTGTATTCTGTGTGGTGACAGTTGTAGTATTTCCACTTTGATATATAATTTTATTTATTTGTCTTCTCGTCTTTCTTATTATTTAGCTAAAGGTTTGTTAATTTTGTTTGTCTTTTCAAAAAGCCATCTGTTGGTTTCACTGATCTTTTTAATTTTTTCTAGTCTTAAAATATTAAGCCCATCATTGACTATAAACTATTATTCATTGTGTGCAAACGTACATAATACATTGTCATTCAGGATGCAAATATACGTGATAGACACTTGACTATATAAACAATGTCACAGAAAATAGAGAGTTGCAGCCATGTCCTATTAGATACACTACCAGAGGAGGAGAGAAATCCAGGATTTTTTTTTTAGAAGAAAAGGTTTTATAAAATATTGTAAGTGAAGCTTTGACTTCCGCAAAACAAGAGCTGAAGATACAGGAAAGAGAGTAAGCTGCCTATCAATGAAAAGAAATTTGCTCCTCTCCCTGAAAAATTGGTAAATATTTAGTGATAATATGGTGTTGCACAGAGCTAACTCATTGCCCTATTTATTCTATTTACATGCAAAATTATTTGTATACGATAAGTATCCTTATTTAGAAGTTCTGAGTGTTTTTAAAGTACTATAGACTTTAAAAGGCAATTGTTATTTATGTTTTAGCTCATGGAAAGAAAATGCTATCATAAGACAAAAGGTGGAAACTATCATTTAGCTGTGCATTTTGCTCCTACCTGCTTGTCATTCTTTCTCTCTCTCTCTCTCTCTCTCTCTATTTTTAATGCCTATCTCTTTCTCTTTGTTTTCTTGTCTGTCAGACTTTTAACATTGCCATGCCACTATTTTCAAAAAACAGAACAAGCATAGAGGAGAGTAGTGCTTACATATTCAGTGTTTTGATTTTTTTTCTTTTCATAGTGCTAATGAGTTTACTTATTTGGGTAACATGATTGAGGTATATACCCTTTAGGGACCTTGAAGCTGCCCTGATCAGCTCTCTCTTCAGGAGAACTTACTGCAGGGAGTGGAGGTGGTTTACAGCCTCCTGCTGCCATCCCTCTGGACCTACCCCATGCCGGGTCATGCTGCCTGGGGCTGCTCCCAGCCAATAACTCAACAGAATTCAAGTGTTAATACCAGCTAATTCCTGCCAGATATGGTAATCCTCTTGCAGACAGGGTTTTGCTAAGGGACTCTCCATTGTTCCGGTTAAAAATTTTTTTAGAACTGTGCTATGATCTGAGCTTCTTCCTACCCAATCCTTCTCTACCTGCTTTCACGCTTGATGGAACTGCATCAAGGTCTGAAGGCCCTCTTCCATTTTTTGGCTCTCCCAAAATCCTTCACAGGCTTCCCCCTAGTGTGTCTTTTGTTTGTCTAATGCTGTCTTGGCATTTGTTTCTTGGAAGACCTGAGCTAATGTGTGTTCCCCAGTTGTATCTACAGTGATGTGTAACTGCATTACCAGCAAACCCAAACCCGATTATGTTCTGTATTAATGCATTTTCATGCTGCTGATAAAGACATACCCAAAACTGGGTAATTTATACAGGAAAAAGTGTTTGTTGGACTTACAGCTCCACGTGGCTGGGGAAGCCTCACAATCATGGTGGAAGGCAAGGAGGAGCAAGTCACGTCTTATGTGGATGGCAGCAGGCAAAGAGAGAGTCTGTGCAGGAAAACTCCGTCTTACAAAGTCATCCAGTCTCCTGAGACTTATTCACTATCTCCAGAACAGCCCAGGAAAGACCTGCCCCTATGATTCAATTACCTTCTACTGGGTCCCTCCCACAACATATGGGAATTCAATATGATACAAGTTAATTAATTCCCAGATACAATGGGGGTATAGGCATTGGGTAAATACAGGCATTCCAAATAGGAAGAATTGGCCAAAACAAAGGGGCTATCGGCCCCATGAAAGTCCAAAATCCAGCGGATGGTCAAATCTTTACAGCTCCAGAATGGTCTCCTTTGACTCCGTGTCTCACATCCAGGTCATGCTGATGCAAGAGGAGGGCTCCCACAGTCTTGGGCAGCTCTGCCTCTGAGGTTTTGCAGCATACAGCCTCCCTCCTGGCTACTTTTATGGGCTAGCCAGAGTGTCTGAGGCTTTTCCAGGTGCATGGTGAAAGCCAGCGGTGAATCTATCATTCTGGGATCTGGAGGACGATTGCCCTCTTCTCACAGCTCCACCAGGTGGTGCCCTAGTAGGGGCTCTATGTGGGGAGCTCCAACCCCACATTTCCCTCCTGCACTGCCCTAGCGGAGGTTCTCCATGAGGGCCTGCCCCTGCAGCAAACTTCTGCCTGGGCATCCAGGCATTTCTATACATCCTCTGAAATCTAGGAGAAGGTTCCCAAACCCCAGTTCTTGACTTCTGTGCACTTGCAGGCTCAGCACCACACAGAAGCTGCCAAGGCCTGAGGCTTGCACCCACTGAAGCCACAGCCTGACCTCTACATTGGCCCCTTTCATCCACGGCTGGAGTGGCTGGGACACAGGCCACCAAGTCACTAGGTTGCACACAGCACAGGAACCCTGGGCCTAGTCCATGAAATTATATTTTCCTCCTAGGCCTCCAGGTTTGTGATGGGAGGGGCTGCCATGAAGATCTCTAACGTGCCCTGGAGACATTTTCCCCATTGTCTTAGAGATTAAAATTTGTCTTCTCATTACTTATGCAAATTTCTGCAGCCAGCTTGGATTTTTCCTCAGAATATAAATAACCAGGTTATTTTTATGGCAGTAATTAATGACTCATTTTTGTGTAGTATTAGCCCTTGTGACAATTTTATCAAGGTTATTGGCTTCTTTCTAGTAAACTGTATGTCTGCACATTCATCCAAATTTTGTTTGCAGTTCCAGGGACTTGAGGGATACGAACTTTGCAAGTGCATCAGATCAGTCCAGGAGCTTGTGGACTGAGATTGAGAATACCTGTTCTGCAAAAACTAAAATAACTAACATTATTTTAATTTCTTCTGATGCTCTTTTTTTCTGTTTCTTTACAGAAAAATTTGAATTTTAATACTATTTAACCAAGGTTGATCAATGTCAGACCATCCTTTAATAAACAATGTTTGATTCTGTGGTTGGTACTCAATGCCAAATCTGTTTGCCCTGTCATTCAGCTTCAGTGCATCTGATGTAAACATTCAAATGGAAATTCAAAATATAAAAATAGTGTGTGGAAATAACACAGGCTTCTTTGACAAAAAGAACTTTTTTTTCCTCAATGTGTGTTAACTTGGTGTTTTCGTTGATTTGCTCCATGACTATGGGCAAATCACTTCACTTCAGGCCTGCTGCTGTTCCTATGAAATGGGAAAACCTTCCCTTTCTGTAACCCAGTGATTGGCACCGTGTGTCTGTCTTTGATTCTCAAGAGTTTGAAGGTTCTAAGATTTCTGGGACTACTACAGGCAAAATACCAATCACACATATTTGACGTAATTCACTCTTAGGCAGATTTTATTATGCAAACACTAAAATGATACAACATCAAGTTTGAACATGTAGATTGTCTCTCTCCTCCTGCATGTCTCGTTCTGTCTTGGTTAATCTGAAGAAAAACAGTGTTGACAGTTTGAAAAGCAGATACCTGTTTCTAGAGATAGACAAAATACGTTGTCCCACATGCTGTGTGGGGTGCAGTAGACACTTGATTAATTTTGGGTTTGTGGCTGGTTAGCTAGTTACAAAACCAGTTCTTTTCCATCCCTGGAACTGAATGAATGAATGAATAAAGATTCAGGGATGAATCTTTAGTTTGTATCATTCATTCATTCAGTTCTGTTAGGCTCTGAGCTCATATTGTTGAATTAAAATAAAACCAGACTAAACAAAGCAAAGCAAATGGGCTCTGCCACAGTAGACCTTCCAATTTAGTTCAACACAAATAATAAACAAGCAAATTCAAATTTTATCAGCATCATGAAATAAACAAGTTGCCCACAGTAGTCTAATGTTCATAACTTTATTAAAAATGCTCTTATTTATAGTGTGGAAGTGCAATGACACGTTGATATTTAATAACAGACTCTATAATTCAAACAGAAAAAGACCACTTATTTTGCACACTGGTTACTTCATGGAATTAACAAAGACAGGATTGTTTTTGCTACTTTTTGGGGACCTACTTTAGAAAAGTTGTAGATGCTATATAGCATCACAGGAAGTGACAACCTTGATTTTAGTTACTAGAGGGAGAAGTGGCTGCAGCTCAAGGGGTGCAGTGAGGAGAGACCACAATTCCCGAGGAGGAATTGCAAGTGAACTAAATAAGAGAAGGGTAATAAGCAGAGGAGGATTTCGGGAAAGGTGTTTATGTGAAAAGATTTGAGAGAAATTGGACAGCTGAATTATCGTGCACTTTAAAGAACTGAGAAAAGTTACTGATTACCTTTAAATTTCTCAATTTTTGTTTTGGTGGACATGGTAATACGTATGGGAAAGTGGAAACATGAAAACAGAGGGTGGTAGGTAAGAAAAAAAACTCCAATGTATTGAGCACTGCTTGTTTAATTTTCATATGATGTTCCTTATGCTAGTCCAAACTTACTATGTAAAAGGCTAGTTTGATCATTTCAAATGATGTTCTTTAGTTTATCAATGCATTACGTAGTTAACATAATAGCCACACTGCCTGTGCTGGCAATATGTGTAGATGTATGTGTGCATGTTTCTGTGTGTATGTGTGCGTGTTTCTGTGTGTATGTGTGCGTGTTTCTGTGTGTATGTGTGCATGCTTCACATATTTAAACTCTTTCTGAGAGAGGATTTTTGTCTGTTTGTTTTGTCTATTTTGTTTTTTTTCCAGAAAAGTGCCTGGCATTTAGTAGATGCTCAAAAAACACTTGTTGAATTAAAAAACCGTGTTCAGTTTTATTTTTTAAAATTGACTTCATGATGTCCTGAATTAACACAAAATATAAACAAACAAACAAATGAAATAAACCCTCATTGGCATAATTAGCGAGAAGTACCAATATAATCCCATTGCCACCTACAGCAGCTAAATCCTGATATTCTGGAAAACTAAACAGCTTTCCTAACAGAGTAGTGCTGAAATAGAGCCTATTCCTATTTGTGTCTTCCAGATATTACATGGACTGCAGAGAAATTCAGCATCTCTTTTTGGAAAGAAAGGGAATATAAGGTGAGAGGAAACAAGTATGTAGGTAGGAGGCTAGTAAGGGAGCGTGTAATGTACAGAAAGGCTACCACCTCCCAAGGGTGTAGGGCAGCATGAGATGGAGAGATCATTTACAGCCAGTCCCGCCATTCTATCTCCTGGCCATGCACACATCTGGGCAAAAGGGCAGTTGTTTTTCAGAACCTTATTCTATTTGTGGGAGTGGAAATGTTTTGCATCCTTTTAGAAGGTAAAATCCCATCTACCTCCTCCTGACTCCCACTCTTAACTTGCACACTCATTCAGAACTGGGACACCCAGTAGAAGCTGATGCTGTTTCAGTGTCTTATTAAAAAACGTACTCTCTGAATTTCTTTGAGAAAAGAAAGGAACAATCTTTAGAGTAGGGAAACTATCTCTCAGAGCTTGCATCATGGAAACTAGACTATTGAATGGATAGAAAATACTCAAAAATCCTACAGATCATAAGGCAAAAAATAAGTTTCCCTCATCTCTCTTGTTTATCTTTTTGTTCCTAGAACCTAGAATAGTGTTAGACACGCAATTTGTGCTCAGAAGTTTGTGGATGAAGAATTTCACTCCATAGTTCTCACTCAAGTCTTTGCGTGATGGTGGGGATGGGGGTTAGGTGCATGATGTTGAACGTTTCTCATGTGAAATCACCAGCAAATGATGAAAATAATATCATCTGCCTAAAAAATAGCCCTCCAAAATGTTGTCACATATAAATGTTAAAATTTTAATCCAGAGTTGATGCTTATAGTGGAAAAAATGTATTTTCTATATGTTCTTTTTGGGAGAGAAACTTCCCACCTAGTTTTAACATGAAGACAGAATTGGCTCAATTGTTACTTCCAGAGAGGAAAGGGTTAATATGGATTCTGTCTAAGTTTTTCTGTGTCAGCTTTCTTTTTATCTCTACTGGAAGAGTTACTGCCTATAAGCAGCTGGGGTCCTGCCCAAGTCTTCAGTTCAATGATTCATACGAACTCTCATAGAAGAGGGTTTGGAACTGATTTTGTAATCAGTCTCCTTTCTTTACTCAGCATGGTTGGCAGATAAAGCAGAGTGCGTAGAATAAAAGGACAGTGGAAACTTCTGCCCCCTGCTTTCTTCTTCCAGAGAGAATAGAAAGAAAAATATTGTATGTCTATTTTTTAAAGCATATTTTCAGAGCCCTTTACAGAAAAGATCAGAACATATGAGGCTATGTTTTTATTTTATTAAAAAAATACCTCTTCTGTAATCTATCCACTGATAAAAAAAAACAGAGCTCAGGAAAAGATACTGAGAGTTTCCACATTTGGAAAGTCTGGATGAATGAAGATTTAAAAGAGGACAATTAATGTGTTTGTTAGTGCATAATTTTTCTAGTTACCACACCCATCCTCACCTAGTTTTGATGTTTCATGAAGGTAATAAAACCTCAATTTTCTTTTCATCATTAAAATTTGAGATCACTCTGCAGACATATTTTTAGAAAAGGGAGAGTCTGTATTCTTGGATAATCCTGCTTTTCTTTAGGGTGTATGCTAATGGACACACGAAATTGAATTTTATCTCAAGTTTAAGTTTAAAGGTTCTGGGTGAGTCTCGGATACCTTGGATTTTACATATATGTATATATTCTTCTTCTTATTTGGGGTTCCTGGGGACAAAATAATGAGTACACAAAGAGAATGATTTAAGTTGTTGTATATTATCATATGTTGTCTTTCTGTTTTCCAACATTATTTATTTTTATATGTTCATATCCATTTCTATATTCTTCATTTTATTATAGAAATATCATCTATGTATGCAAAAGTACAATATGGTGACTTCTGAATGTCTCACAAATAATAAAGATTACTTAAAATATTCAATTTTCAAAGATAAATACTCAGTCCTTTTAAGTTTCTCTTTTGTCTCTATCTAGCCTAGCCTTTCAAAGACTTTTGAATAAAACCAATTACAGTGCTATGTCATATCCATGGCAGCCTGGCTCTGAAGCATGCTGCAACTTCAGCAGCTGCCAGCCAGCACAAGAATTCAATCATGGGCAGTTCTAGAGACAGTGGAGATATGTATATTGTAGGTTTCTCTCTCTACTACTTTAGTTCAAATTAAAGCTTCTACAGGGTTAGGGAGATTTTACATTCAAGTTTAACATGAACCAAGATGGATAGTAGGGTCTAAATGTAGTAAGTTAGATTTCAGCCCAGGGCTTCAGCCCAGAGTGGGAAATGGACAGACAATTAAGCAGAAGCTCAGACATATGAATTGGTTGCATATGGAAGGGTTGTGCGTGTGTGTGTGCGTGTGCTAGTGTGTGGGTGGTGGCAGGGGACAAGATTGGAGAGGAAGGTTGTAGGTGAGAGACAAACACATATCTAGGCAGCAAGATTTAATTATAACCTGCTACTATACATTAATGTGCCTGAGCCTATTGGAATGCAGACTGCCATGGCAAGGAGTGCCTCAGTATCTGAGCTGAGCAAAGCCTGAAGGTTTAATAAAGGCAATGCCTGCAGATGAGAGGAGCTGAAGAAGTTAGGCACAACTGGCCCATCTTGGAAGCAACCCAAGTTAAAGCCTATGAGCTGAGAATGTGTGTCTTCAATGCATATGAAAATGACTTTTCTCCACTCATCATTGGCCTTCAACCCACTCCATATGATAAAGTCATATATAAATATTATAACTATTCCTAGCATGATAGAACATAAGCCGTGATCGTGCATGAAACAGAGAAACCCACATTTGGTTGCATTTCTTTTGTGACAGTGTAAGGAGCACAGGATCTTCATCAATATAGAAGCTAAATTCATTATGTACCATGAATACCATCTCACAGAGATGCTCACTGTTACTTCAGCTTATAGTCTGCTAATTATGATTTCTTTATTTATATTGGACATTTTGTTGTTTATACTTTTTGATACTCCTTATAAATCTAGTATGCTCCAAAGCAAACAGAGCTCTACTTTTCTACAGAGACTTCTGATTGGCACAAATTCGATTTTCTTTTCTTGGTCGGGGTAGAAAAAACATTTCATAGCATCCCTTGAAGTTAGGTTGGTGCAGTATGACTGAGTTTGGCCAAAGGATGTGGGTAGAAGTGATATACATAATTCCCAACCTGGGAATAAGACCACTTATGAGACCCTCCTCACTTTCTCCCACGTAGGAATGTCAAAAAATGAAAGAAGCCCGGATCACTGAGCCAATATAACTACTGTGTGGTTAAGAAATAGACTTTTGTGTGATAAACTACTCAGATTTTGTTGGTTTAGCCTATCCTATGGTCAAAAGGGGTAATTTGCTCCCTTTTAATGGGGCAAATCTGTGGAGATCCATACATAAGAAAAATCCATGACAGAGAAAGGGCAGTTACACATCATTCTTTGAGATTAATGGGAAAACAAGTGGAAGCTAATAGCTTCCACTTCCCTAGTTCATTATTTATTTATTTTTGCCCAACATATTACCCCCAAACTTAGTGGCTAAAAACAAGAAACATTTGCTATTTCTAGTTTCTGTGAGTCAGTATCTAGCGGTGGCTTAGCTAGATAGTTTTCTTAGCTAGATAGCTCAGGGTCTCAAATGGAATTACAATCCAAAGGCCAGTCAGGGCTGCAGTCACCTAGGGAGCTTCACTGAGGCTGGAGGATTTGATTCCACCGAAGGTTCACTTACATGGCTGCTGGCTGGAAGTCCCCATTTGTCACCAATGGAACCTAGGACCACTACATTGCAGTGAATTTCATCCATGGTGAGGGATCCAGAGAGAGGCATAATCCACCATGTCTTTTACAAACTATTCTTGGAAGTGACGTGTCATACACAATACAATTCTGACTCTAACTTCCTTGAGTTTGGTTGAATTTCACATGTTAAGGATACGGTCTTTACAAAGCTGTCCTCAACTTCAGAAACCAGCTATAAGCTTTGGGGAAGCCCAGGCCATCTGCACCTCTGATCAACTGCCTACCAGTTTGTGGGTTCTCCTTAATTTCTCACATTCAATTATTTGCTAGAAGGACTCATAGAGCTCAGGACAGCACTTTACTTGTGATCATAGTTTTAATATTAAAAAATACAAATCAGAATCAATCAATTGAAGAGACACATGGGGCAACATGTGGAAGGGTCCAAAATGCAAAGCTCCCACGTCCTCAGGACATGTCACTCTACAGCACATCTAACCAGCGAGCTCACCTGAGCTTCCTTGGTCTCCAGGGTTTTATTATTAAGGTTTCATTATAAAGGCTTGGTTGATTGAACCATTGGTCACATGACTAAATTACATCTCAGCCTTTCTTTTCCTCCCCAGGAGTTCAGACTGATATTGTATGGCTTAAAGTCCCAACTCTCTAATCACATGGTTGGTTTTTCTGGCATAGCCATCCCCCATCATGAACCTATCTAGGAGCCTACCATAAGACACCTGGATAGCTCAGGGTCTGAAATGGAATTACAATCCAAATTGTTAACTACCTGGTTAGTGTAGGCTCAGGTGTGGTCTGAGGGGCCCCCCATGAATGACAGACACTCCAATCACTTGGGGATTTCCAAGGGTTTAGAACTTCCTTGCAAGGAACCAGAGATAAAGGCCAGCAAAATTCTTTATTATACAATGCCATACTTCTGCCATATTCTGTTTCATACAGACCAACCCTAATACAACCGTGGGAGGTGTCTATCTAAGAGTGCAAACACAAAAAGTCAGGGGTCGTCGGAGCCATCTTAGAGGCTGCCTACTATGCTTATATAAACAAAATCACAATATCCATAGATTATACTTGGATTTCTTACATAGTATTATTGGAATTATTAAATCATTTTCTCATAGTAGCTATTCAATAAATAATTTGGGGTGTAACTTGAAATAGTAATGTAAAAGTTAAAATATAATTATTTTCATTTTGATAAATGAATTATAATGTTTAGTTGAAAATTATCATTAATTCCACTTAGTTAAAAAATACCAGTACTTACGAAAGAATTAATAGAAATGTGAATTTCTACTGATTGGGCAAAGTTTTAAAACCAATATTACATTGAATACAAATCAGGAAAAAAGTATTTAGCAAAAAAGCTTTGTAATTCATTCCAGATAATGAAAGAGAAACAAAGACTGTAACTGATAAGAAAACAAAACAAAAATACAATAACACAAATAAACCAGAATCTTTTCTTTCATTCGTCCTTATTTTTAGATCCAAATGACTGAGTTAAGGAAAATTATTCTGCTTAATGCAGTCAATTTTCTTTCCTTTCTAATTTGACAGAGAAATTAACTTTAAATATAATCTTTCCACTTAATTGCAAAGTAACAAGACTTAAAGAAAGTTTAAGAGCAACTAGAATTAATCTTTAACCACAGTTAAAATAGCAACTCAGTCATGTGGCTCAATAATTAATGAATGTAGTACATTTAAATAAGTGTGGTATCTATTTCTTTAATCATGAATTTAAATCAAATGACCTTGGATGCTATCATATCTCATACTTAAAAAATTTAACTAAGTATGTCTTGTCTGAAAATTAAACATGCAGATTTAACATATTTTATTTTGTATTCACATATTTTTGTAGTCATCTGAACTAAATATTTTCTCCCTGGAGTTTAACAGTACAAACCTTTGTTTAATTCTCTTGGCTTGCTTTTAATAAGTAGCCTTTAAAAATGTCCTAAAGAACCAGAAGAGAGTATGCTCTAGAAGTTATTTCTTACCTTTACCTTTTTAAATGAATAACAAGTATTTGAAAGTGAAAACAGCATATTTTTTGCTTTTTCCTTGGTTAAATAAAAGAAAATACACAACACAAAGGAATTTCTCAAGAAGTACAACTTTATGAATTTGGGTTTCTTTTTAAGGGAGTTATCTAAAAATGTAACCCACCTTATTTTTAAATCAACTTGGACTGAATCTTGGCAATTACCTGCAGCACAGATGAAACATGGATAGAAGAACTTAGGGGACCAGGAGGGCTTACAAGAATCATTTTTATTTATCTATAAGAAGACAAAGACCAAGGGTATGTTAAAGTAAATCAAGCAAGCAGTGGAAAAACCAGACTATTGTGACTTGATGACAAAGAGGCATTTTCTTGCTTGGATATTCAGATAACAGATTATGAGGTCCCATGAAAACAGGACTCATGTATCAAAGCTTCTCACTTTAACTGTTGTCACTCAGCTGTTTGGATTTAGTAGATTCTGAGATATATTGCTATACATCTCGCCAAGATTTTATTGCCAGAGATACAAAGAAATTCAAATCTAGTCCAAGAATTTAAAAATCTGTGACAAAAATCTCTATATCTTTCATCAGTTTTTATTCTGATGAAATCTAAGAGTCTTCCCAGAAGATAGATTGGTCCACACGGGCATGATCTCACGAATAGCAGTAGCATTGATAGGAAATAGAGTAGATCTGAAAACGTCTTTAAAAGACATCTCATCTCTGGGCAAGAGAGCTACGTTCAGAGAGTGATTTAAGGGAAGGTTTCTGGGCCAGAACTCTGATCATTTTTTAAAAATTATTAAAAAGCAGCAACAACTATATTTTGATCACCTGCTATAGATAAGGCTGTATGCTCTGCTAAATAAAGAAATAAAACACATCATTTTTTACTTTCAAGACATGTAAACAGTACACAGAAGGACAACTCATGAGTAAAAATAGTTAAAAGCGAAGTGAAGATCAGTGGACATGTCACTAGGCTGTGTGAGGTTAAAGTCTGAGTAAGTTTACAAGCAAAGGAATTTCTGAAGTAAGGAAGGAGAGTTCTTTGAATAAAGAGGGGACAGAGAGATAATGTTTATGCCAGTTAGGTTGGAACAAACAACTCTGAAGGTGAGTAGGGCCAAGACAGCAAAGGTAGGTTTGGGGCCAATTGTAGAAGATGTGAATAAAAAAGTGAAGGAAGGGCCAGGCATGGTGGCTCACGCCTGTAATCCCAGCACTTTGGGAGGCCAAGGCGGGCGGATCACTAGGTCAAGAGATCGAGACCATCCTGGTCAACATGGTGAAACCCTGTCTCTACTAAAAATACAAATAAAATTAACTGGGTGTGGCAGCAGGCGCCTGTGGTCCCAGCTACTCCGGAGGCTGAGGCAGGAGAATTGCTTGAACCCAGGAGGCAGAGGTTGCAGTGAGCCGAGGTCGCGCCATTGCACTCCAGCCTGGCGCCTGGTGACGGAGTGAGACTCTGTCTCAAAAAAAAAAAAAAGTCTTGTTAACTTTAGACTGCAGTTTTCAAAGGTGAGTATTTCAGAAAGATTAATAAATCGTGACCTTCAGAATGAACTGCAAGCAAAGAAATAGACGTACAGAAAACAGGAAGCTACTGAAGTAACTTTAGATCAAAAGAATCTAAATTTTTAAAAAGGAAACCATGGGCAATTGCTAATATTTGACTATTTTGACCCCTGTAAATAGACACTTTGTATGGTTCTATCTAATAAGGTGAAGAATCAGTAAAATTTATTATTTGAAGAAAATATATGTAGGTAACTTGGAAAAAGATGTTACCACAAACAGAAACAAGAAAATGAGGGCCAAGCACAATGACTCATGCCTCTAATTTTAGCACTTTGGGAGGCCGAGATGGGGAGAGGATCTCTGGAGTGCAGGAGTTTGAGACGAGCCTGGGCAACATAGGAATACCCCTGTCTCTACAAAAAAATAAAATAAATAATAACAGCCGGGCATGGTGGTGCGTGCCTGTAATCCCAGCTACTGGGGAGGCTCAGGTGGAAAGGCTTGCTTGAGCCTGGGAGGCAGAGGTTGCAGTGAGCCGAGATTGCACCACTGCCCTCCAACCTGGGCAACAGAGTGAGATCTCGTCTCACGAAATAAAATTAAAAAAAAAAAAAAAGAAAAAAGGAAAAGAAAAGGAAAGGAAAGAAAGGTTGGGGAGCCAAGTGGTAGATGAGACCAGGTTTTGCTGTTTTTTTTGAGACAGAGTCTTGCTCTGCTGCCCAGGCTGGAGTGCAGTGGCACAATCTGACTCACTGAAATCTCCGCCTCCTAGGTTTGAGCAATTCTCCTGCCTCAGCCTCCTGAGTAGCTGAGATTACAGGCCCAGGCCACAACACCTGGCTACTTTTTGTATTTTTAGTAGAGACGGCGTTTCACTATGCTGGCCATGCTGGTCTCAAACTCCTGACCTCATGATCCACCCACCTTGGCCTCCCAAAGTGCTGGGATTACAGGTGTGATGAAGAGTTCAATGTTAAATACATTGTATTTTAAGTGACAAGTAGAAATGTGTCCATTGGTGGCTAAAGATGCAGGACTGGAGTTCAGGCAAAGTCAAGAATGAAACTGTGGACTTGAAAATTCACCCTACAGGAAGGAGACTGTGAGGCCAGGAGAAGGAACAGGATCTCTGAGGAAGGGAGAATAGGATGAGAAAATAATAAGATCAAAGAAACTCATTTTAAAAGTGAGGGGGGCAGATGGCGTAGTCTTTGGAAATAGAAGAGGAAATGAAGTAATTCAGTGGGATCACACATAGTGTGGAGTGAGCACCAGCCATCAGACTGAATGATCAGGAGATGATTCATAATCTGGGGAAGCCAGTTCAGTAGTACAAAGAGGGTGAAGCCAGAGTTTTTAGGAAAAAGGAGGCCATGGATAAAGGTTTTCACGGCTTTCTCCGTGGAAGAAGAGGACCGCACTGTGCTATAAGTTTGGCCAGTTAATAGAAGTAAAGTGCAGTGTACTTCATGACTTCCATTCCCAAAGAAGGCTGAGGGGTTATTGTGCATGTTTAGACTTCTCCATGACATCCAAAGTCTTCTCCCTTCGAGCACTCCAGAATATAAACATATAAAACTGTCTTAAAGAGGTTTCAACTTACAATTAAGAATGAGAGCCATGTTTATCATTTTGGTGTTAATTGTGTTCCTGTGAATTCCCACCCCAACCTGAGCTGCCAGGCTTAAAGCATTCACACCCAGACACAGGGCCTGTGGGGGCTGTTTGCATGGGGTGAGACTGCCAGCGCCCTTGATCAAAGGTGGAGATAAGCCTGCCAGAGGCTGGCACATGAAGCTGTGGCCTGCAGGGAGCTCCTTCTTGCTCCGGGTTTTTCTTTAACCAGAGCAGCAGAACTTTAGTCAAATGCCATTCATCGCAATAATTGTTAGAGTAAAAATATTATAACTTTTATAAATTTGGAAAGGAGGAAAGGAAACTTTATTTTTTAAACAGAATTAATATCTGTAAGGTAGCCATTCTGCAAGCTGGCAAGTGTGTCTCCAGACAAAACTAGAGATAGGCATTTTGAAGGAGGAGGAGTTGGGGTAGGAGTTTTCTGTTGAAGGGGTTGGCTAAACATATATTTAACTGGTCATTGAAGGAGTTATGAATATATATGAATGTGGTCTTGACACATGTGTATTAAATAAATATGTATGTAACATATGACCTATGTTTACTTTGGGACAGAGACTTATTATCTAAATGTATTATAATTAGGTACTGTATATTAAAAGGTCTTTTTAGGACATGAAGGCACACAAGTGTGTAATGTCTGTAAACCAGCCAGAACTAGTCTACAGTTGCTGCATTTGTTATTAGGAGAAAGTTATTGAAAGGAGTCTCTTGTCTAATTAAAACTGTAGTTATGGCTAATGAAACAGGAGTTTAGTTAGTATCTTGCAGAGCTGTAAATTGCTTAATAAGGTTTATTTTTAGGCTAATGTTTAGTTATTAGAGAAAAAATTCTTGGCAGTTAGAACACAGTTTTATTTGTTAAGTGTAGGGGATATATAACTTAATTCTAGCCTTGCCTGGCCTTAAGTTTTGTCTATAATTTAGTATTTTATTATCACAAAGAGTCTGTTTTGTTAGTTTACGATTTTTCTTTTAACAGTAATGTTGGTTGTGTCTAAATTATAAAAGGAAAGGCGTACATCAAGGAATGTCTGATCTCTTGTCTCATTATGGTAGGAACCACATTTTAAGGTTTTGGGGGGTCTTTTTGGCCAAGGGGTATCTGTTTAATTGATTGGGGGCTCAGGATTTTAAGTTTACACTACTATGACTCAATAAATGATCTTATTAATTCCAATTTATACAATTTCTTTCTAAGCCATTCTCATATTTTTGTTTCTCTGGGTGTTACTTCCATTTTTATCTTTTATGTATATTTTATATGTATATTTTTTATTCATTGAGTTGCTGAAAACTACTTTGAGAATATTCATTATAGGAGAAACTACATCAGCACCATGTGAAAATTACAAATAAAACTCATTACAATATGAAGAATGTAATAATAAGGAGAAATTTTTTATGAGTAAAACATCAATCAGATCACATTCACATTGCCATAGTCAACTGTACATTGAATTCTGATTTAAGTAATTCAAATATTTCAGAGATTGTAATGCTAAAGAACATTTTCTTAAATTATTTTTTCTTAACTTTGAGATGATCACATTTGTAGCTTTAATATGGAACTAGACTTTTAATTTAGAATCATATTAAACTTTAATATTGCATTAGTAGAAAAGTTTAGTAGCCAGCAAATAAAAATAAGAGTCTGTATTCTTTTTTATTTTACGCATAATATCCATTGTTAAACCCATGAACTACACTTCTGTACACCCTGGCTGCTGTGATCTACATCGTCATGGAAGGGTCTTAGAAAAAGCAAGCACCAGAGCCGGGAGGAGTGGAAGAGAAGCAGAAGATCACTCTACTATGTGCTTATATTAATTGCATTTTTTTAAAAGACAGTTTGTTTTCAAAGTTCTTTATAGTTATTTCTGATTTTCCAGAAAGTTACTGCTAACTCCTCAATATTGCCAGCATTTCTTATTCCCAATAGGTTATTCATTTGTTAACTTCATTGATGAATGAAGAAAGTGCTTCATAAAGGACATAGATTTAACATTTTCTTCACATAAAAATGAAGGAGTTAAGGACATGCCATTTATCATGAATGAAAACATTAGAGTCTACTGTTGTGAAGAGAAATATGGAAGCAGAGTTCAGATGGGAAAAAATCGCCTCTGGTCCTCAAAGAATTAATGTAAGGGCCTACCCAGGACACATCTGTATGCCCCAAAGTCACAGAAGTATATATTTAGAAAAATGCAATTTGAAATGAACAGAAAATGAACATAGTTTCCATTCCTTTCAATAGGGGAATATGTGGGTCTCTAATCATAACAGTGCCATTCAGCTAACAGAATCTTCTGAGTGACAGTTGCTGTTCTGGGCACTGGGGGAGAGGGAAGTGGGAAGTCTCTGTTCTCATGGGATGCAACATACATACCTCGATTCCTCCTTCTGTGTGCCAAGCTCTGTGCAAAGACTGTGACATGGAGAGGCATGGTCTTAGCCTTAACATCAAAGCCTCAGAAAAAGACAGACTCTTAAATCCTCAAATACCAACAATAATACAATGTACTAAGTAGAAAATCCCTTGGTCAGATAACAAGTTATTGGAGGGTGAGATTTATTATAGAAAGACTACTGACTTAAATAAAGCTCGTGAAAATGCTTTAGCTAAAAGCCTGGATTCTCAGAAAATACCCATGGTACCAAGAAATTAAACTTAACTCTTTTTATTGTCTCAGTTTTGAGGTTGGCAAAGCCACGAACAATGGATGGCGACTACCCTTGTATCATAAAAATCTTGTTAGAGCAGCTATGCAGGACTTATTTATACTTCCCAATGGATAGTGTTGATTCAGCCATTCTGAATCAATCCATTTTTTAATGTATTTGTTCTGTATTTAAAGAAGCCTTCTAAAATAATGAATAGAGAACTAAGTTTTACAGCCCATGCTTGATTACAGAAATATTTTTCTGCTCATGGTATGAATGTCAAGTAAATAGTGTCTTTTAACAGTATTGCTGTAACAGATTAGTTTTGCTACTTACTGCCAGAAAAGAGGTTGATAAACCATCCAGTCTAGTCTTTATTACTGGGTCATGCTGCTTTGTCCAAGTGGTCATTCACCAATCTCTTTAGTGGGACATAAATGTCTCCCAGAGTCTTTTGCAGTGTGTGTCAAATTGGAGGCCTAGCATCATAAAACCATTTCTCTGACCTTTCCTTCAATGTACTTCAAACAAATCCTTTAAACCACGTTTGATCTCTTATTTTGGTAAAATTTTGCAAACCAAATAAAAATACAACTATGCTAATTTTACAAAGGCATTTGTAGTCATTACTTAGTCCTTACAATTATTTTAGAAAACAAAACATGTGTCTTGGTTACAAGAAACAGCTGCTACCCGAAAAGGAAGCGCACGGTGCTGCTTTGAGCTCTTGGCATCAGATCAAGGCTTTCATTTTTTCCCTCAGCTTTCCTCATGGAATTAAAACAACAGCATGAAAAGCATTGTAAAATAAATATTTTTCATTAGATTTTATTATTTATTTATTATTTATTTTTATTATCATTATTTTTGAAATGGAGTCTTGCTCTGTCACCAGGCTGGAGTGCAGTGTCGCGATCTTGGCTCACTGCAACCTCTGCCTTCCTGGTTCAAGCAACTCTCCTGCCTCAGCCTCCTGAGTAGCTGGGACTATAGGCGCATGCCACCACGCCCAGCTAATTATTATTATTTTTTATATTCTTTAGTAGAGATGGGGTTTCACCATGTTGGCCAGGATGGTCTCAATCTCTTGACCTCGTGATCCGCCCGCGCCTCCCAAAGTGCTGGAATTACAGGCCTGAGCCACAGCGCCCGGCCTAGATTTTAAATGGATATACTAGTACAAATCCACAGACAAATGTTTATTTGGTCAGTGTTACCTTTGGTTTCTTATTTTGTACATGGTGCTTTAAACAGGGATTGCTACTAATGTACCATATCAGGTCTAGGTGAGGGATAGTCGAGTCAGCAAGGTTAAAGGAGAGCCATTCATAACCTAAGATACCTGAAAAAACAGTCTTTGTGCTCTGTAGTGGTTCTCAAGTTGTTTCATGTACCACTGAGGTTCCTTGACATTGTTCCAAGGAGTATGCAAGGTGCAAGCTATTTTCATAACAACACTAGGATGTTACTTGCCTCCAGCGATGTGTTGGCATTTGTACTGAGGGGGGCAAAAGTAACAGAGGGCAAAACCCCTGGTGCCTTAGCATATATCAACACAGTACACCAAACGATACTAGTAGTCATTATATAGATATATATTTTTACCACAACCACACTTGCTGTTAAGAATATCATTGATAAAACTGTATAAAATGTTAATTTTGTTAAGTCTCAATTTTTTTAAATTATATTTTAAGTTCTGGGGTACATGTGCAGATTGTGCCGGTTTTTTTACCTAGGTATACATGGGCCATGGTGGTGGTTTGCTGCATCCATCGCCCCATCATCTACATTAGGTATTTCTCCTAATGCTATCCCTCCCTAATCCCTCCACCCCCTGCTATTGCTTCCCTAGCCTCCCCGCCAACAGGCCCCAGTGTGTGGTGTTCTCCTCCCTGTGTCCATGTGTTCTTGTAACCGGGTTTTTTCTCAGGTGCTGGTGAGGCACAGCTCCTCCGAGAGAATGTTGTAGGTTCTTGGTTTCCGTCCTCTTAAGGATAAGGGAAGGGACCACTGCAGGTGTGCGGTAAGCTCGTAAAAGTAAACACTGGACCCAAGAAGTGTTGAAAAGGTGATTTTAGTTTAGGTAGAGAAAGAGAAGAAAAGGAGAAGAAGAGAAAGACTTCCATGAAGAGTGTGGAAGGGGATTCAAGAGGGGGAAATTCAGCCAGGTGTGTGGACACGGACTTTATCCTGGGAGGAACCCCCACCTTCTCCAAGACCCTGGGCCAATGAAAGGAGTGCCTTAGAACTTCCGCCGGAGTGATTGACTTAAGTTTCTTTCCGCGCCTGCGAAATTCAAACATAAACCGTTACATCTCTCAGATGGAGAGAGATGGGAGGGGGGGGCATGGCGCTGGGAAATTCTTGCCCTTAAAACTACGCTGCGTTTTGGACCCGGTAAGAGAATACATTCCCCTCGATTTTTTAAAAAAATTGAGACTTTACAAAAGTAACATTTTATACAGTTTTATCAATGATATTCTTAACAGCAAGGGTGGTTGTGGTAAAATACATTTTCCTTTGAACAGGAAAATTTAACTTTTGTTGGAATAGGGGCGTTGATTTTCTTTACTTGCTGCTGAAATGGGGCGTAGAAGGGGCCCTGAAGTTGAAGTTTCCTTCAGAGGGGGAGGCTTTAAGGGGTGCAGGTTGATTTAGAGGTCCACGATAGAGCCTACAAACCAAGGATATCCGGGGTTCCAGCGGCAGGATTATTTGTGACCTTATGATTTTATAAGAAACGAATGTGACAAGGTGGTTAAGCTGAAAGACCTGGAATGGTTATAAACGAGCCTAGGAGAGAACAGAGCCAGGTTCTTGAAGGTTTTTAGCCCTGTGTTTGATTGATTTCTGGGTTTTATGTTTAAAACAACACTTAACTAGTTTATAAAATAACAGCATTTTTCCTAGAAAGAAACAGGTTCCCCTCCTCTCTGTTGTTAGCAGATTTAGGGACGTTTTATTTTTAAAGCTATGGCAGCTAAAGAGTTAAACTGGTTTGCAGAGAGAGCTGCCTTTTGCAGAGAGAATTAGGAACACTTTTATGTTATATTTAACTTCTGAGATAGCTTATAGTAACTGAATAGAGGTAGTAACTTTCCTAATACCAGCACCACATTTTTCTATTATTTGAGGGATAGCAAAGTTAAGGGTTATAGTCCTATTAATGCCAGGATAAGTTAGACTTATGAGGGGTTACTCCTTTGAGGATCTTGTTGGAAAAGTAGATGTAGATCTTTTAATGGCTTGCAGGTGTACAAAGGGTTATTTTCTTGAACTTTAGGCTGCGGAGTGGAGGGTTTATGACTTTCCTCAGGAGGTATCCAAGGCTTCAGCTGAGTGTGATGAATTCATGAGTTTAATTCCCCACCAACTTAACTGCCGTTGGGGTAGACAGAATAACCGAAAATCGTCCTTCCCAAGATGGGCCTAGAGAGGGAGAGTCTGAGGGGAGAGATTTAACAAGCACCAAGTCTCCAGGGCAGAACAACTTTTTCCCTAGCATGTTCTTTAGGCAAAGTCTTGAGAACCTATTGGTACCTAGCCAAGGAGATTATATTTTTTATTAGGTTATATTAAAAAATATAAGCAATTAGGTTATATTTTTTATGCTGTTTCCTTGTCTAATACAAGATTATTAGTAAGAAAGGGCCATTCATAAAGCATTTCATAAGGACTGAGGAGAGTTTTGAGCTCGTAAGAGTGCTATTGGTAACAGAGAAGGCCATGAGAGGTGGGTTTCCTGTGCCAGTTTTTTTAGGTGTTTCTTAAGAATTTTATTTATTTTTTTTCTACTTTCCCTGAGGACTGAGGCCTCCAAGCACAGTGGAGATGATACTGTATCCCTAGAGCCTTGGAAATTTCTTGGGTTACTGCAGCTTTGAAGGCAAGACCATTACTGCTTTGAAGACAGCGAGGGAGTTTAAATCTAGGGCTTATTTTATTAATCAGGACTTTTATTACTTCTTGGGCTTTCTCTGTTCTATAGGGGAAAGGCTTAACCCAGTTTGTATAAGTATCTACACATACTAGCAGATATTGATATCCCCGAGACTTAGGCATATGGGTAAAGTCCACCTGCTGGTCCTCACCTGGGTAATGGCCAGCTCGTTGTTCCCCAGGGGGAGTTTTGCTACGTGCCAAAGGATTATTTTTTTGACATACTTTACATCCTTTGACAATTTGTTGGACAGCCTTGAAGAGACCTTTGTCTGTAAATACAGATTTGGCCATTTGATGTGTATTTTTTATACTCATATGGAAGGTTTGATGCAGAGTTTTAAGTACCTTCCACTGGCCGGCGGCAGGTAGAAGCACTTTTCCCTCCTTAGTGGCTAACCATCCTGAAGGAAGAAGATTGTGTCCCTGGGAGATTGCCTACTTTACTTCTTTTGATGAGTATTGAGGTTTAATTCCCTGGAATGGGTTTTCCCATATTAAAGGTCCTTCCATAAATGATTGCCTAGCTGCCCTTTTAGCCTCTAGGTCAGCTTGGTGATTGTCCTTGGCTACTTTTGATTTCCTTTTTGGTTGCCCCATCAGTGTAAGATTGCTATTTTTTTTTTGGTTTCTGGACAGCTTGTAATAAGTTTAAAATTTCCTTGTGGTATTTCATGGGAGTTCCTGCCAAGGTTAGGAACTCTCTTTCCTTCCATATAGCAGCATGAGCATGCAGAACCAGGTAAGCATATTTGGAATCTCTATATACGTTTACTTTTTTTCCTTTTTCTAATTTCAGAGCTTGGGTGAGGGCTATTAGTTCTGCCAGCTGGGCACTAGCACCAGGAGGAAGGGAGTTGCTTTCAAGCACTATTTGATCACTGACTACTGCATATCCTGCTTTTTGAGCTTCATTTTCCACAAAGGAACTTCCGTCAGTGTAAAGGTTAAGGTTAGGGTTGGCTAGAGGAGTATTTAAGAGGTTCTCTTGAGCGGCATAGTTCTGAGCTATAACCTGCTGACAATCATGCTGTGTGTCTGCTCCTATCTCAGAGACAAAAGTAGCTGGGTTGAGGGCTGCGCACGTACGCAGCTGAAGTACAGGCCCTTCGAGCACTAAGGCCTGATATTTGAGGAGACGATTGTCAGACAGCCATAAGCCTCCTTTAGAGGCCGGAATTCCAGCTACATTATGTAAAGTCCATACAGTTAGATCTTCTCTTTGCACTATTTTAACTGCCTCTGAGACCAGTATAGCCACCGTGGCTACGACTTGTAAGCAGTGTGGCCAGCCTTTTGCTACTGCATTAATTTCCTTACTTAGGTATGCCACCGGTTGTGGTGTGGCTCCCCAAGTCTGGGTGAGAACCCCCAGTGCCACTCCTGACTTCTCTGTAACATATAGGGAGAAATCATTCCCTGGAGGAAGGCTTAGAGCTGGAGCCTGCAGTAGTACCTGCTTCAGGGTCTGAAAGACTGCCTCAGCTATGGGGTTCCAGAGTACTAAATGAGTATCAGCTTTTTGGGTTTCCTTAGAGTGTACAGAGGTTTTGCTATTTCACCATATTTGGGAATTCACAATTTGTAAAAACCAGTGATTCCCAAGAATCTCCATAACCGTTTTAAGGTTTTGGGGACGGGGGAAGCCCAGTATGGGTTGGAGACATCCCTTATTTAGGGCCCGAGTGCCCTTAGATAATACCAGCCCTAGGTATTTTACCTCCTGCCTGCAAAGCTGGGCTTTCGGTTTTGGAAACTTTATATCCACAGTCGGCAAGGAAGTTTAGGAGGTCCTGAGTGGCCTGCTGACACTGGGTTTCCGAGCTTGCAACTAAAAGTAAATCATCCAGATATTGAAGAACCTGAGTACCTGCATGTGAGAAACTAAGGTCCTGAGCTAGAGCCTGGCTCAACAGGTGGGGGCTGTCTCTGAAGCCCTGAGGTGATACTGTCCAGGTGAGCTGAGAACTTTGGTCTAAAGGGTTTTTAAAGGCAAACAGAAACTGCGAGTTAGGATGTAGTGGTACATAGAAAAAGTCATCTTTTAAGGTCCAGAACTGTAAACAAAACAACTGGCAGTATTTGTTGTCGATAAAATTTGAGACATCAAGAAAAAAATAGCATTTTGAAAAACTTATAACAAACTAAAAATGTAATTGATTGATATTGAATGATGAAATGTGTTAACATTTGAGAGCTCCATGCATCTCAGTGAACCAATAGTTTACTAGTGACCGATGCATGACGTTACAAAATTGTTCATGAATTAAAGATCCATTTTTTGTTCAAGATAAAAAAGAAAGGATTTTTAATGGCATAATATGAAATCTTCATTGATATGGTTTGATTCCTCATTGCAACTAATATTTAAGAAGCTACATCTTGCTGTGTTTTGGTGTCATATTGAAGATTATTGGTAATTATTTCAAACAGGCTATTAAAATACTCTTACTTACCTTTTCTAACTACAAATCTGTGGGAGGCCAGATTTTCTTAATATGCTTTAACCCAACAACAGACCACAATAGATTGAACGTAGAAGCAGATGTAAAATTCAGCTGTCTTCTATTATGCTAGACATTGAAATATTTGCCAGAAATGTGAAATCATGCCAATTTTCTCACTGTTTTTTATTTTGGAAAATATAGTTATTTTTCAGAAAAAACATGCTACTTATGTTAACATTAACGGGTTATTTTTGTTATTTTTAAGAGAATAAATATCTCCTTTTTTTGTCAGATTTTACTTCTAATATAGTAAGTATTAAAGAAAAAAAAAACCTACATAAACAAAAGATCTTTGAGGTCCTCAATAAATTTTAGGAGCACGAAGAGGCCATGGGGCAAAAACATGTGAGAACTGATTTTTTTTGTTGTTAGTATTATGTGAGAACAACCAGGAGAAAAACTAAAAATGGAACAAAATGAAACAAATCATACCATGGAGAAAATTGGGAGGGATCATTGTCTGGTGATATGTCAAGGTTGTGTAAATGACTGGAACATGTATTAATATGACATTTTGTCTTTTGTGTTGGGAATTACTGACATCTTAAGGTATAATTTAGATTGTAGAGACATTAGTGTATTATTCAGGAGCATAATTTAAGTGAGCCACTGTAGCATAGTCTGATATTGTGGAAGCTGGAGCAGGAGAGGATGAATTTGCATGCCTGCTTCACCATACACCAGTTGTGCTGTTACTGGGCAAATTATGTTATTTCTCCATGTCTCAGCTTCTTTTTATAAAACAGGAATAAAAATATTACCTAAATTACTTCTTAGCTGATTTAATTGTTATATGGATTGAATGAGATAAGAAGTATGACTGTATCATAGTCATTATTTATAAAATATGAAATAAGTATAAAATATTTAGGAAATTTTTGAAATCTATTATTCTGCTTCTTCCAATCTCATATCTTTTCCCACTTCCAGTATTCCCCTGCCTATTTTCAGTACCTAATATTTTAGTTGATCACTTAACTGACAACATGGATCCCTTTTCCCAAAATGCTGAAACAATTCTTTTCTAATACATCCTAAGCGAGCAGTTAAGTGCAGCACAGGACATGTTTCATATGTCAGTAACTAATGGGAATTTCCAACATGGTGATTTCAACAAAGCAACACCATATGAAATATGCCTAAGAAAATAACATACACATCAGACTAATAGCAGGGAGACCATACTTAATACTTAAATCTTTAATTTTTTTGTAATGTTTCTAAATCTTTACAAAAGGGCCTTGAGACTTTTCCCTGGATTAGAGAATTTTTGGAAATGTTCTGGGATTTATAATACTGGAGGAGGAAAATTCTTCAGCAGTGGCAAGGATGAAGAGATTAACGTAACAAATAGGGATTTGTAATGAAGGATTTTCATGTTAGGGTTTACATTAGGCTAGGTTCATGTTTACCATTTTTATGTCTTATTGTTATTTTAGCAGGTATTGAAGGAATTAAGGGTCTTTATTGGAATAAATAAACACATTGCTTTATTTTACACCAGAGAAGGTATTGGGAGGGAAAATAATCAGAGGAAAGAATCTGTACGAAATTGACCTTTTGACATCAGTCTGTCAATTTGTCTTGCTTCACAGAATTCGTCCCAAACTAACCTTTCATGCACAAAGTCTTCTGCTACTTTACAGAAAGAAAGAAAGAATGAGATTTTAAAATATTGTAGGGAGAACATACCTGACTTCAGAAATTGATAGTAGAATCTGGGTCAGTTTATTCCATAGACAGGTTGCATTAACACCCATTCAATCCCATAAAGACAAAAAGAGTCTTTAATAAAGCATGCCAGCTGTACAGATGTTTGCTGGCTAAATGTAGATGCAGACAAACTTTTATTATTTTATGCTATTAATATATCAGAAGTCATAGAGGGGCCTCTTTCAAAGAGTTCTGTGCCCCCAACACATAATTCTGTCAAGTGAACATTTTCTTAGATGTTAGACCATTGGTAGATTTCTAAGTAGGAAAATATGAGTATATTCCAATGCCCATGCTCCAATGTTATTATTTAATTATATCTGAATTCCATTCTGGAGGATCAACATTCTTGCCTTAGGTTTAACAACAGTTAATTTTCCTACTGTCCAGTTGATAAAAGTATGAGACAGAATTGTATGAGATTTATTATATAACCTTTTCTCTAAGGATTCTAAAATGTTTTGTTGTTAATTGATTATTTTACAGAAGTATGGCCTTTTAAATTCCTTTTCCTTGAGCTTTTCTCCTTACTTTCATTTTACTATTTGAATTCTCATCTCTCCTTTATTTCTTATTCTTTTTTTGTATATTTCCTTTTTGTTGTTGTTCATTTCCCTCCCCTCTCTTTATATTCATTTATTTACACTTCTCCAATATTGGCCTCTATTTTTGTACCAAATTATTAGCCAAATTTGTATTTCTTTTCCTCTAGGCTATCCATTATAAAAGTACAAGTGGTAGTTTAGATACAGAAATGCATTACACAATCAATTTAGGACATCTTCTAATTTAAAAGTGAGGGAGACATTTTAAGTTTGAAAGAATATTAGAAGTAGTTTCATTTGAGTGTCAATGGAAGAAAATTTCTTTCAGGATATGAATAAAGGTAATTTTCTAATTTTCTAACATTTCTTAATAGCATAAGCATTTGAATGCTGATTTTTTTTTTTTTGTATTTGAGAGTTCAATCAGCAAATAGTCAAAATGTAGGTATTTATATTCCTAGTAACTAATGATTATTCAAAAAATGTTTGAACTGAATTGTTTGTTGAAGTAAGAAAAGAAATTCCACATTGGCAGTTCTTAAGTACACTGCTATATTGAGGCTCTAGTTCAAGGTTCAAATGCAGATACTTAAGCTCAAATGGAATGATTAATGGCTCTCGTTGCATTAATAAATAAGCTAGGAATGCCAAACTATTACTTTAGGTACATGCCTATGAAGGTAATGGCCTAAAAAGGCTCTATTGCTATTTTCTTGGTTGTTGTTTTTATGTTACATAAAAATGAGTTAAAGAACATTTTCCGGGTTATAATTTTCTCATGACAAAACATTCGTTTAATATGTTTTGTTTTATTTAAAATATTTATAATATTTGAATATATATTTTTATCTCCTTGTTAACGACAGCTCTCAAAATTGTTTTAAGTAAGTTTATATTTTTAAATTTCCATGTTCTCAGATCATTCCTACTCTAGGATGAGATTACAGAAAATGTTTTGCCACTGAAAATGATGGGCTGAGATAGAAGTTTTGTAGAATACCAATGACATTAGCATTTGTAATGTATATATGGCATCAGAAACAGTTAAATCAGAGAAACAGAATCAGTGAATCAGTAGGAGACATATATTAAGAGATTTGTCATGAAGAACTGAGGTAGCACATCTTTGATCCTAAATAACTCATCCATCTCTCCAACAGTACACATATTATATTGTAGTGTAATTATCTTGGCCACCTTTGCTTCCTTAATTAAACAGCAAATTCTCAAATGTAGGCTATATTTTGCTTACCTTTTGGATTATTACAAATCTGTATATTATGCTTGGCAGAGGATAGATGCTTTAAAATGTTTGTTGAATAAATGAATTATTTGGTGAAAAACATATTAAGAATAATTCTTATGCTCTTCATTAGCCAGTACTGACTAAAATATAATTCCTTAAAATAATTTTGTAAAATAATACATGTTTGTGAAAAGCTTGATATAAAAGCAGGAAGTGGATGTTTGGCTCTTGATTCAGAGTATAAATGGGCTATTGATTGATGATTCAGCCCAAACATATTCACTTCTCCTGGTATCAACATATCCTCTAAAATTTTTTCATCTTGTTTCCCTGCCATTCTCCTCCCTGAATTTTGTGCTCTAAATCACCAGACTGCATTCAGCAGGCTCCTGTTTATTTCCAGTTTTTGGCTTGATTTTCTGTGCTTAGGAAACTCCCAGCTACCTTTAATACTAAGTCAAATGTCTTCTGTTTTATAAATCCTTTCTAGTCTTCCCTGTAATAGTGATCTGCCTCTTACTCTGTTATCCAATAGTATTTGGATCTATTTCTATTACAGCCTTGTCACTTCATATTTGTTTTTTGTTATTCCTATCAGATGGCAAGAATCTCAATGCTCAACAAATATTTGTTACCATATTTAAACAAGGCAATGAGCATCTGATTCTACTTTCAATATGCAAACTAAACCAGAAGATGAAATTCACAGCAAGGGGGAAACCCTCTCAAATATATATGAGCCTTAAAAAAAGGCAAGAGATGAAACTTGAATATCATTATATAAATTAATCATGACTGCTCTTTGGATAAGACCTTGTCCAATTTGTTGTTGCCCCAGGGCCTAGAACAGTGTTCAACACACAGTACAAGTCAATAGTCATTGAGTTAAAAAAATACATGTATATAAATTGAGGGTTATATCTGAGATTTCTAACAGTTTTCTTCATGATCCTGTTTGCCATATTCCATGATATGCAAATGGACATCATAGCTATGTGACTGTCTGTTCTACCACCAGCCTGAAAATGTCACAAAGGCAGGGACTGTACTTAATCATTGGCTATCTAGTACTCACAGGTGTCCATCAATTCTTTCTTCAATATTGCTAAATACTGAAGCCCTAGGCATTTATAGAGTAGGGTTATGCTTTGATTAAAAACAAGTAATTCTTACATATATCTTTTATTCTGGTTATTTGCATTATTATTCTAACAATGATTGAATTCATTTGAGGCCATTAGGTGATTCATTTGAGGCAGAGATAATAATACATACAGTCAAATATTTTGATATTCACATAATGAATTTAGCATAATATTTATGTGTAAACTATAATTGAATGTTAAAAATTTTAGAAGGTGGAAATTGATTTAGTTCATCCAGAAAAAAAAATTGTATGTGCAATATAGTGTAGTATAGCCCAGTGTAGAGCATACACTCTTATGATTAAGTTAAAGAAAGCCACTTAGTGGCAAAGTTTGCATTCAGCATTGCAAAGAATTCCTCCCCCAACCTTTTATTTTTTTACAGATAATAAACCCTCAAATCAGAAATGTTACCTTTATCATTCCTCTAATGTAGATATCATGTGTGAGTATTATCTACAACTCTTATAGGTACATATGCTATTTCTAAAAACGTCTCTTGCCAACTCTTTAAAAGCCTTCATTAGAAAATAATTGAGTTCTGGTTGGGTGCCCTGGCTCACACCTGTAATGAGGCATTTTGGGAGGCTGAGGAGGGTGGATCACTTGAAGTCAGGAGTTTGAGATACACCATCATGCCTGGCCAACGTGGCAAAACCTCATCTCTACTAAAAAAAATACAAAAATTAGCTGGGCATTGTGGCAGGTGCCTGTAATCCCAACTACTTGGGAGGCTAAGGCTTGAGCCTGGGAGGCGGAGGTGCATTGAGCAGAGATTGCACTGTTGCATTCCAGCCTAGCAAGACTCTATCTCAAAAAAAAAAAAAAAAAAAAAAAAACGAAAAGAAAAAGAAGTGAGCTCTATTCTCTCTCTGCATCTCAGGAAGAAAGGAAAGCATAACATGGTTTTGTCTTGTAAGTCAAGACACAGAAATATGTTGATGATAATTTCTTTGCCACCACGTGAGTGGGTGTTTGTTTGTTTGTTTGTTTGAGACACATTCTGCCTCCCAGGCCAGAGTGCAGCTCACTGCAGCCTCCACCTCACAGGTTCAAGAGATTATCCTGTCTTAGTTTCCCCAATAGTTGGGATTACATCATCATGTAAACATGGTAAAACCCCGTCTCTACTAAAAATACAAAATTAGCCAGGTGCATGGCTAATTTTGTATTTTTAGTAGAGATGGAGTTTTACCATGTAGGACAGGCTGGTCTCAGACTCCTGACCTCAAGTGATCCTCCCACCTCAGTCTCCTAAGGTCGTGGGATTACAGGTGTCAGCCACTGTGCCTGTCTGCCATCGCATGGCCTTTGAACTCTTAGAATGATAAAATCTGTTGGATTTAAAGAAATAAAATTTATCTAAAAACAAATAAAGATTTTTTTTTTTTTTTTTTTTTTGTGTGTGAGACGGAGTCTCACTCTGTTGCCAGGCTGAAGTGCAGTGGCGTGATCTCGGCTCACTGCAACCTCAGCCTCATGGGTTCAAGTGATTCTCCTGCCTCAGGCTCCTGAGTAGCTGGGTCTACAGGCATGCACCACCACGTCCTGTTAATTTTTGTATTTTTAGTAAAGATGGGGTTTCACCATGTTGGCCAGGATAGTCTTGATCCCTCATACCTGCAGTCCCAGCACTTTGGGAGGCCGAGGTGGGCGGATCACGAAGTTAACATTTTTTATGAAAAGCTCAAGAACAGTTAGCTTTTGATTCTGTAACTCTTGGATGCTGAGAGTAGAATCAAGAGTTTTGGGATGGCTTTAGTTAATCTATTGTCAGTAGGTTAATTCCTTCAGGTTAAATAAGTTCATGTCTCCATGTTCCATAATGTGCACATTAGTCTAGATAAGCATTTGTCCAATGTAAATTTCCATGATGATGGAAATGTTCTATGTCTGAGCTGTCAATGGCTGCACAAGATTATTGAGCATTTGATATGTGGCCAGTGTGACTGAGGAACTGAATTTTCCATTTATTTTTTATTAATTTAAATTTAAATAGCCATATGTGATTGGTAGTTACCATATTGGACAGCACAGCTTTTGAAAGACCCTTTTAAAGAAAAGGGCCAGTGCATCCATGAAAATTGGTCTATGCTATGCATCCACTAGAGGGTGGTACTAGGAAAAAACAGGCCTCTACATTTGCACAAACAAATAATTTACTCAAATAGTACCCTCCTTCTTCCTACCATCAGGAATGTAGGATTTTGAAATAACGAAAATTGCCATAAAGAGATTAAATGGGATTTCTTATTCTTTACTTGAGCAAAAGATTGAGAAATATTAAAATGTGCCTAGTATTTCAATTTGCTTTAAAGTGACTGAGGACCCTCATGAATAAAAATCTATTGATTACCATTCATGGGAGTATGGTGAAGTAGTGGTTAACTTGAAAGAATCCATCTTATTGATACCAAACTTGCAACCAACTTACCTGTTTATCAGTTGTGAGTTGTGATCATTCAAGGTGACACATGAAAGTGAAACTGCTCATTCCTACTTTCCATGCCTTTGAATATTTCATCTCTTTGTCGTTCTATAAAAGATACACAACGCGAAAGCAGCAACAACTTGTATGATGGTTGTATAATTTCTTGATAAAACTCTTAGCAAACCATGCAGAGTAGATGGTTAAGACTTTAAGTTAGGTGTCTAATTTAGCCAGTTCACTCTGAAGAAAAGCAAAACAAAGCCCAGTAACTCTCCTGCAAATGTATTAATGAACAGGATCCGAACAGAAGTGAGTGTAGAGAGGATTCAGGGAAAGGATGCTCACCTTTTGCAAAAAGTGACCCACCAAATCTGTGACACATTTTTTTTTTTTTTAAATGAAAATAGCATTGTTGGCCAAGTGTGGTGGCTCACACCTGTAATCCCAGCACTTTGGGAGACTGAGGTGGGTGGATCACTTGAGGTCAGGAGTTCGAGACCAGCCTGGCTAACTTGGTGAAACTCCGTCTCTACTAAAAATACAAAACTTAGCCAGGTATGGTGGCATGTGTCTGTAATCCCAGCTACTCGGGGGACTGAGGCAGGAGAATAGCTGGAACAAAGGAGACGGAGGTTGCAAGTGAGCCAAGATCCAAGATCACTACACTGCACTCCAGCCGAGGCAACAGAGCGAGACTCTGTCTCAAAAAAAAAAAAAGAAAAAAAAGAAAAAGAAACTTTCTGCTTTTGTAGCCCATAAAATGAGGGTGGTAGTAGTACCTATCTCACAGTGATCTTTAGGCAATTAAGTGAGTTAATACATGTATGTGTTTACGATATCGTCTGGCACATAATAAGTGAGCACTCGACAGATATTTACTTCTGTTAGTATTGTTCTTTTCCTCCTTACATTTAACAACTATGCAGACTATTCTCTATTATCCAAGAATTATAAAATGGGAATATTTTTGACTCTTACTTCTCATCACTATCTCCGTCCAGTTGTTCATCAAGCCCTTCCCTTTAATCCTCATCAATTTATAAATTTTCGTATATTCTGGGATTATTTCTAAATTGAAAATTTACTTTCTTTATATATTACGATTAAGAATGTCAATAACCCATATATAATAATACCACTTCTCCTTTTCTCTTTTGCTCTTAAATCTGTTCATATATTTTCAATTTAATCCTGCTGGAGTGCAGATGAATTCTCACCTCCCAGTGATTCATTGTCTGTCATTGCTCCATCCTGAGATTCTAGCATACACTGTTGACATATGGGCATCTTCAGTTTACAAAGAATCCCAGAATATAAGATAATACACATTGCAGAGGATAAGTCTCCAGGCTTTTTTCAACAAAACAATCCACTTTATTTCAAAATATTAAAATAGAAATAACTTGGTTAGAAGTTAAAATAAGATAACAAATACACAATTAAAAGTAAATTCCCCATTGTAACCTGAAGTTTCTTTTTAAGAACAATTATTGTTATCAATTTTCTCCTCTCCTTTACAGATAGTCTGTGCATATTCAGGCATGTGTAACTCTGTTCTTTTGTGTTCAAATGAGAGCAACCTATATATAATATTTTGTAACTTAATTTTTGTTGTTTATTTTGTATTTTAATGTAATTTTTATTGTAACCAATATTGCAAAGGTAAATGGCTTTAAAAGTCAATTAGTTCTACAAGATACAAGACTAAAATACTCCCCTGCTTCTGATTCTTAATGCCTAGAGGCAGGTGGCCTTTTTTGTGTATTTACCTCCATGTTTCTAAATATGTTTCTATTGATATTTCTAAGTTTTTCAGTTTCAAACACAAATTGTATATTTTTGAGACCTTGCATATCTGAAAAGCCCTTTATTGTGCTCTCCTAGTGGAGTGATAATTTTGATGGTTAGAAAGAATTTTCGGTCTGATTTTTCAAAGCCTTGCTCCATTGTCTTCTAGCTTCCAGTTGTTCTGAAACCTGGTGGCACTTTGATCCTCCACCCTTTGATTCTGATCTTTTTTTTTTCTGTCAGTAATTTTTGTAATTATCTCATTGTGAACAGAGTTCTGGAATTTTTCTGATGCTGTGATTTCATGAAGGTCTTTTATTGCCTTGGAAACTTGGGCTTTTTCAGTCTAGAAAGTCATGCTTACTTAGGTCTGGGAAATCATATCATTTCTCAACTTCTGTTCTTGTTTTTTCTGGTGGTCTCTTATGTAAATATTGATCTCTGATATTCTTATGTATTTTATATATTTTTTCTTTTTGTTTTTTCTTCTACTTTCTGAAAAAGTTCTTCAATTTCATGTTCCAGCTCCTTTTTTTTTATTTTGGCATTTTCTGTTCCTGCTATAATATGTTCAAATTCTTTGAGTTCTTTTATATTTTCAAAGAGCTTCTTTAAAAATACCATTCTATTTTAGGTTAAGAATACATTTTTTTTACATCTTTGAAGGACTAATTAGAGTTTTGAGAAGTTTGCTCTGCAACTTGCATTTTCTCTGTTCTTTCCTTGATTATTTTGGCCTTTGTATTTCATGTTAGAAGCTGATTAGAAGCTGTGTGTGTGTGCGCGCGTGTGTGTGTGTGTGTGCGCGCGTGTGTGTGCGTGCGTGTGTGTGTGTGTGCGCGTGTGTGTGTGTGTGTGTGCGCACATGCACACGTGCTCGTGTGCACATCCACATGCTGGCGGGGGTTGAGGCGTTTCTCAGGTGGTAGTTCTCACTGTAGGATAATCTGGCTGGGTTATTTTGTTGGAGAAGCCATCTATAGTCAGTATCTGTATTTCTTCTCTCTTGGCTTGGTTGGTTTCCCCAGAAAGGGACTCTGTTCTTCCTGGAAAGATATGGAGTATAAGCCAGATAGTGTTTTCTCAGGTGACTTGGTAAAATAGTAGGAGATTTTTCTTCTCATTGTGTAGATTTTCACTGAACCTCCAACTGTCAGCAAGCTAACTCCATTGCCAGCTGAGCCTGGCATTCGGCCGTGTGTTGCTAACTTAGTCTTTCTGGAAGGCCAACAAATCTTCTGCCTGGGGTGATGTGAGGCAGACACCGGGGCTGGGTGGAGTCAGAAACAGGATTTGGGAGATAAATTGCTACTAACATGAACATTTAGTCCAAGTGCTACCTCATTTTCAAAGGTACACGATACTTTTCATTTCTGTCGTTTTTGGGGTTTCTACAACTCAGATGGTCTTGCTGCTGGCTTTTCTCAGCAGCTGGCTCAGGTCCTGGCTTCCTCTAGTTTGTCAGGTTAGTTACCTCCATTTACCTGCTTTCCAGCTTCCAAAATCTGGCTGCTGCCACATCTTCTTCTATATTTCCTTGGGGATTTATGCTTAAAAAATCCCTTGACTGGCATTTTAGTGCAGTTTCAGGAGGGAATAGAAGGAAGCACAAGTGCAGTCTCCTACCTTTCTCTCCCATACTTGCCATGGTCATTCAGTTACCCCCATAGATGATCTCATCTGGCACCTGCCTGGGCTTTAACTGCATTGAGTCTGGAATATAGTCATCATTTCTCAGCTCCCTACTGACAATTTTGTCCTATTGGTTCCATTGTTTACATAATCCTTCCTCAAATGTTGTTGGAAATACGCCACTTCGTTTAGGATGTTTCTAGGGGTTTTTAATTAACTTGAAAAGTAAAATTTTACCTAATGAGCTCAAACTGTATAATCCATGCTTCTTCTGGATACTTTGGCCCCCTGTCATCAAACAAACAAACAGAAACCAGGAAGATTAATTGCAATATCCTGGAGGGAGAGTGTGGTGTCAGAGTTCACTTCTCTCGTCATCTGTTCTGTGTAGTATTTGTGCTCAAACACATGAACTTTTGTAATTCTGTCACTTAAATTGTGTTTACCTGCCACCAAATGTCTAATCAAAACTTGAATTTATTTAAAAGTTCATTTTTCATTTTTGAAATTAGGGTTGCAGAATAATTTCCATTGACTATTTGTATGCCTTGAATAGAAGTGAAACAAATTTATTAATAACTATCTTAAAGAAACTACTAAAATTTTGGTTAAATTTTTACCTTTTAAAATATTTTGTATTTATTTAGAGACTAATAAATCCTTATCAGATGAGGAATATCTAACTGTAGTTGTGAGGATAATTTAATAACAATGTACAGTTTAAAGGCTTCCTCAGTTCCAAATTTAATACACTCAAATTATATTTTACAGGTGGTATGTTCATAAGGAATATGTATTAAAATAAGTGATATTCTTATTTATAGATTTTGCTTCATGTGATATTACACATAAACTTTCCTAAAATAAAAATAACTGGTGAATCTATGGAATGTATTTTCACTGAGTCTTGTCAGAATACACACAAACATTACTTACCAAATACCTAGTAGTAACTATTCTGGAAATGGATTTCCTGTATTACAAATGCCTTCAGCATTCTTAGCCACAAAAGTCTACAATGGCCTCCTAATGCGAAGTTAAAGTTTAATCAGTCTTTGTTGATAACATGCATTGATGAAGAGTAGTCTGACCTGCTCAACTTGTTTTAAATGACATACCATTCAGAACAGACTCAGTTCAGCCAGACATCACCGGTTTCCCAAAGTGCTGGATGCACGCTGGCAGGTTCTCCTATTCACTAGCCACCTGTGCTTTCAAGTGCACCCATCTGAACAATGTTTAAGCCCTTTTAACAAAGTTTATGTTGATATCTGTGAAGTTTAAATGTATTATAAATTTTAAGGTCAGAAAGTACAAATCTTTATACATCCTGGGATTTTGGATTTTAAATGATTTCCAGAGCCTTATTTCAACAATTACACTTAAGAAAAAGATAGTTTTGTCTGATTATCTTAATTTTTCTGACATAGCACCATTTAGACAGCCTTGAAATTAGGGGGAGGGGAAATCCTAATAAATGCTAAGAAAACAACGAAAACAAGGGCAATGGAGCATATCACTATAGAACAAGCATAAATGAGCTCAAGGATCTTGGTGCTCAGTTCATCATAAATTGTTTCTTGTTCTGCAACTTATAAAGTGGCTTTTCTCAATGTTGTTTAAACAAGGAGCTATTGATCTCTTTTTTGTGATAAAGGAAAAACTTCAGACAAATTACATTGGAAGGAGTTTAATTGAGCAATGAATGATTCGTGAATCAGGCAGCCCCCAGAATCACAGATTCACAAAGACTCCAGGGCAGCCACATGTTAGAAGGAAGTTTATAGACAAAAAAAAGGGAAATGATGAGAAGAAATTGGCAGTGAGGTTGAGAAACAGCTGGATTGGTTACAGGTTGGCATTTGCCATATTTGAGCACAGTTTGAACACTCAGCAGTCTATGGGTGGTTGAAGTATGGCTGCTGGGATTGGCCAAGACTCCATTGTTGTTACAGGCACATACTCTTAAGTTAGGTTTTCAATCTTGTCTGACTATGAAACTAGGTTACACTTTATCCACAAGCATTCAAATAGAGAATTATGGAGTTCTCGGGCCATATTTAGTTTGCTTTAACAATTATTAATTTTCACACAAGATTATGTCCAAATTTTTAAAAGAATCCTCATAATGTATACAATTTTAAAAGATTCTACAGAAGCTTATGGCCAAATTTCCATAATGATTCCTGAGAATGCTGAGATGCTCAAGAGATTTACTTAATGTCACGATATATGCACATCAACAAGTCACTGTAAAAGACAACAGACACTGAGCACCACTTTGTACTAAGTGGTGGAGGTCTCTTTGGGGAACCAAGAAGTAGCTCTTTCCTTATCAAGTCTACACGAAACAAGACCCAGGCATAAGAGAAAGAATAAGGTTGCTCTCATTTCTCGGGCACAACTTACTTCTAGATTTGCTCCCAAGAGGAAGAGGCATGACATGCCTGATTTATTCTTACCAAATGTATCAATCTGATAAGTCACTGCACTTGCATCTGACTGAGCAATGGCCTGTAGAAAACCCAGAAGTCCTTAGGATACTTTCCTTAACACCAAGCATAACGGGTTCCACACTTTCTCAACTCTGGCCCCACCTTTATTATTTATAATGAGCATCCCACTGCATGTTTGTTTGGACTCTTTCTAGGGGACCAGTAAGGAGCCATCCACTTAGTGTTTATAAAAGCTTTGCCACACACATAGTAGAAGGTTGAAAATATCCTTATGTGCATGTGCAGTCTTTCTTATCCATAACTAGAAATGTACAATAATCTTCAGAGTGTCCAATGCCTCCCTTAGATCCTCTAAGGGGTATGTGATTGCACACGTTAGGCACCACTGCCCTCTAGGGAATGCAGTAGCTTCCTGACCTCTTGCTTGATGTTTAAACACAGCTGTCTGGTGTCTCCAAGAATGCTGATTGATTTGCTGCTGTCATTTCACATGAGTGTCCTGGAATTATTCTATCTCAGTCCATTTTCATCACTCAGATGGCCCCACAGATCTCTTATGTCTGCCCAGAAAATTGATAAGTCTGCTCTGTCCTGGTTGGACCTAGTCTGAGATTGATTTTTCATCTGGGGGAATGTGTGTGCAGGAGCTTCTCCAAGTCTTTGGCAATTTTCTGTGAAATTCTTCTTTTAAGGTGCTATGTCCTTGATCCCATGCCGACTCTACATATTTGGATTCTTCAGTCTAGTGGGATTTAGGGTAGGGGGTGGAAAGGTGGGAGAAAAGATGACCTACTGGATGAGGCACTTTGACATGAATTTTTCATTCAACAACTATTTCTCGGGCACCTGCTATGTGTCAGACACTGCCCTAGGCCACAGGGGCATTAAGGTGGTTACGACATGAAGCTGACATTCAGTTTGGTAAGGGAGTAGATATAGACATTATCTAATTTTTCATGTTCTCATATGGGGCAAAGTCAAGTCCATCATATATTCTCACTGAGTACAGAATTCAATACAAAGGAAAAGAAATAAAAAACTAAAATATTTCAACATACAGGAAATAATTTTATCTATAAAGGCTCAACAGGGATAAAATCTTTCAAACTAGAGTCTGAAAATCTGATTTCCTCTTAGAGGAGCCACTGTATTGGTAACAAATAGACCTAAACTGAAACAAGTGTCCTCAGAATTATAAGAGCTGGTTCAAATTATATCCATTTGTGAAAACAGTATGAACAAGGCTGTCTCCCTTCTGAATCTGCTTGTCATATTTTGCTTAAGCAAGGGGAACTCCAGAGGCCATAAAATTCCCATCTTGTTTCCCAACATACCTTCATGAATTGGGACCCAAACCAATGCCCATTTTATCATCCCTCCTACCATTCTTTCATCTAAAATAAAATAATTTTCAACTTCTTTAAGCTTTTTGCTTTCTGTGTCACCATCTGGGAACTTTAAACATTGGCCATTCTTAAGTCTCCATCATGCTATTATCTCTCTCCCTTTGAACTTTTTAGGCTTTCTACATTTTGGAGGCATTAAATGACACTAAAGTCTTTCTATAAGTGAAATAAATAAAATGTATTCTAGAATCACTTTTGAGCAAGTAATGTTTGCCAAAAACAGTGCAAGGTGCTGGGAATAGGTGGAGAATCAAGTAAACATGGTCCCTGTAGTTGTCTATTTCGTCTAGTGGAATAGAGAGTAAACACTGAAAAGCATACACAAATGGCAAAGGTGACGAGCCCCATAACGGAAATGCGCAGAGTACTATGAGAATGTAACAGTATGTGACCAAATTTAGGTTGGAGAATCAGGCAAGCTCCTTCTGCAGAAACAATGCTTCAGATATGATCTGAAAAATAGTAAGACAGCATCTGCCTTGACGAGGTATTAATAACATGATAAGAAGTGTGCATTGTGTGCATTATGAGTACATTAATGAGTATATTGTACTCGTGGAACATTTTATCTTTGTAGGAAGCCAAGCATTAAAACATTGCTTTTGATGCAGACCTTCTTCAAAATTAGATGAAAAAATTCGACTTCAATTAAAGTGATAATAGGAGAATTAGTAATCACTTGAATTTTGTTATTAAAATAATGCCATCTGCTGCTATCATGAACCTCGCTGCAGAGTTCAGATAGTGTTATGAATAAGGAAAGCATCTCTCTTGTTACACTGATGATACCTGATTTAAGCTCAGTGTTTTTAGTGGTATGCATGGCCTTTACAGTGCATGTGCCTTTGTCTTATTTCTGCCAGAAATATCCTTGCATTGTCCTCCACTGTTGCAGAGCCTTTACATTTTATGTATGAGCATAAAATATAACAGGTGGCCTACTTGAACATTCTGATTATTTTCCCAATACAAAATAGTTTACAACAACCTGAAAAATTAGTCACAATGAGGCAGTGACCAGATTTCTGATGTCCCAGGGATAATGACACCACAGCCATGGGTGGCTTGAGCTATCAGTTTTTCGGGTGTAAGTTAGGAAGCACATAAGATGACTTTAGTACAGCAGAAAGAATCGGTGCAATGTGCCTCTCAAATAAATTCGCATCCTGGAGTCTGCTCTTTATTGCTTTTCATTCAAAAGCCACCAATCACCACATTCCCACCTTCTAGTTTACATCTGCCTGAAATTTCTATCTTCCATTTGGTCTCATTTATTCTCTATTTTTCTTGAAGCATCTTCATGACCTTAAAAGCAGATCCTTTACTTTGATTTTGATTTTTTGAAATATCTGTCAAAAATATATTATTCCTCAAAAATAATGAATATTATAATATTTGTAGCATAGCATGTAATTATCAATGTCTTGAACAGAATATATTAATTTGGATTCAATTTGGAGAATGTTCAGTCTTACTTTTTGGGTTTAGAAGCAAATATAAGCTCCAGACTTGAACTGTTAAATTAGCTATTATATTTTAAAAACGTTTTGTTTATTTACTTTTTATTTACTAGTGAAAACAGGTGAAAGGCTGTTGTAGTTCTTAGCAACATTAAATTTAGAATCAGATAGACCTTGGTTCAAGTAAAAAGGATAAGGATCTTTACCTTATGAGTTTATCCTGTTGACACTCCCAGCATTTGCAGGGCTTGGGGCCAGAACACAAATGGAGACCCATATCTTCTATGACTAGATATTTAAAAGTTAGATACAACACTAACACGCTATCAAAATAAAATGTGCTCTACCCTGTGCCTTCACAAATACATCTTCATAACAATATTAACAAAAACATATAAACCTATGTTTTGTACATGACTAAAAATTAGCAAAAAGTTAGACAACTGAGATTATTGTATATCTGGAAGTTTTACTGATGGGCAAATGAGGTTTCGGTGAATAATAAGAAAAATACATATATAATTATTATTTATTCTATAAAATGTATTTTTATGCCACTTTAGCAAAATCGCTAATTATGTTGTAATCAGACTTTTCATTCAATTCACTGTACCCTGTGCTCTATTATCAGTAATGATTTAAGGAGTAAAAACAAATGTATTTCTAGCCAAACAATAAATGTTTATGTGTATTTTTTCATTAAAATGTAAGTTTTGTTTAGGTTTTGAGAGAAGTTATTTTTCTTTTAAAAGTCAACACTATCGGCTGGGCACAGTGGCTCATGCCTGTCACCCAGCAATTTGGGAAGCCGAGATGGGTGGATCACTTGAAACCAGGAGTTCGAGACCAGCCTGGCCAACATGGTGAAACTCAATTTCTACTAAAAAGAAAAATACAAAGATTAGCCAGACATGGTGGTGCACGCCTCTTATTCCAGCTACTCGGAAGGCTGAGGCATGAGAATCGCTTGAACCCTGGAGGCAGAGGTAACAGTGAGCTGAGATCAGGCCACTGCACTCCAGCCTGGGTGATGGAGTGAGACTGTCTCAAAAAAAAATTTTTTTGTTTTGAAGTCAACATTATTTTATAAAATTCAAAGATATATACAAACTACAATTAATAAATATCAAGTGCTTAAGTAAAAATTATTAAATACAACTAAAGTTAAAAATTATTTTGTATATGTAATTACATCTTGTTAGAATTTTACAGAAATAAAATTTGCAATTCCAGTGTTCAGTGCTGTCCAGATGACAATTTGCAGAATAAGTAGTGTGTTGGAGTGTTTGTGTATATTTCTACCCTGTTTAGCAATATTACATTGGCAGCTTGAAATCAGTCATGGCAGAAGTATTTAAACTATGAAAATTGGCCAGCACTACAGGTTTTCTCCCCCCCCAGAGAATCAGCTTTTAAATATTTGCCAGCACACTATCGAGTATTATGTTTCACCCAAGAGAAACTTATGATGTGATCAGAACTTTTCAGAGAGAAGAAATTATTTATTGAATCAAATGCTGCTGAAGATTGAATGTGATGAGGGAAGAACAATATCTATTAATGTGTTAACAGTGGAATTCTTGGTTCTTTGACAAGAGAGTTTCAGTGGGGAGGTGGCAAGGAAAGGCTGACTGGTTTGTTTGAAGACTCACGGAAAGTAAAGAAGTGTAAATCTGAGGTATGAGTATTTTAAGAAGTGTGGCTACAAGGGAAGCAGAAAATTGGGATGGTGAATGGAGAACAGTTATAGTTCATTTAAGGTGACTCATCATTGACAAGATATATAATTTCCCATTAATCAGAATTAAGGACTTAGGTTATTTAAAAGTGTTCATTAAAATCAGTGTCATAAAATCTTCTGATGGGAATAGCTTTCTGTAGTCTACATAAAATTGTGTTACTTCAGTCCAGAAGACCTAGAAGGTGGGGGTTATATTCAAAATATTTATATAACATTAAACATTGTTTGCAAGTACGAAGAATAATTTTGTTTTAGCTGAAATTGAGTTGCATACCTCTTTAATTATACATTCATGATGATATTCATTAGAGAGATGGGTTTGGAATTAAACTGTGCCAAATTAGCCACCAGCTGTGCCTGTTCAAACTAAAAACTGAGCCAATATCTTTGCAATATTGTTAAATAATAATCATATTGTATCTGAAGGTTTAAAATAATTATTAAAATTTTGAAGATACTAGTTAATATTTATTGGGTCTTACTATTGCCTGATCTGTGACAAGCACATGTGTTATCTCATTTTCTCTTCATAGAATTATCTCTGAGGCATTATGAAGTAGGAACTGTTGCCTCTCCCCCACTTTATGGGTGATTAGGTAGGTTAAGTAACTTGATTAGGTTCACAGAGATGAAGTTTGAACTCTGGCAGTTTTACTGATTCCAGATGGTTCTGAAAGCAGCTTCTGGGGTTTGCTTTTTTAGGTCAAGGAATTGGCTGTGATTTTTCCCCTGCTATAGATCATGAGATCCTTCAATGTAGAAATGGATCTTTTTCTTCCTGCATCTTGTGGCTTAGCAGCACAGTGTCTATACACAACTTCACAAACACATCTTGTACTGGATAGTTCAATGATAGAAACTGGCCTCAATTTTAAAAATTATTTTCATAGAAAATATAGGATTTATATAGTATTAACCTTAAGCAGCAAAGTCAACATTCAGAAAAATCTGAATGAAGTTCTAAATGTTCAAGAATGTTGCTATTGTAGCCTACATGGGAACTTTGCCTAAAATCTCAGTTCCTCCCCCTATCATTCTTGTCTGCATATTACTGTCTTCTTGCAAAGGTGCATTGCTGGAGGCTTATCTTCTCAAATGTAATCCACCAACAAGTGAGATTTTTTTAAAAAAAAAAGACTCAGCATTACTTGAAGTCAAAGACAAAAGGGTGATCGTAATGAGTTTAAGAGAACAACTATGTTTCCTCATGTATTCATGGCATCTGTGTGCATTAATTTTTAATATGATTTATCCTAAGTGAAAAAAGTTAAGTATCATATTTGATCCAAAATATTTTCTATGCATAAAAAGAAAGATGCTAAGATTAATTTTTAAAAACTGTGGTGGATGAATAGGAAATATGAAGGAAGAAGTCAGTTAGAAGGGCTTCATTTGTTCATCAGTTAAGTTTGACACATCATTTATTACAGTATTTACTCCTGACATCAAAGGAATTTTGCTTATAACTTAGATTGCCACACATCCTTGTGGTAACAGGCTGACTTGGGGCTTGTATGATAATTATAGAATGATGGCCATACCCATGAAACCTACAAGGGAAGTCTGGGACTATGTCAGAGAAAGTAGCATTTGTGGAACTTTTGAGCCAGATACCAGTAACATAAACTATTTTTTTTTTTCATTCCATTTAAGAGTGTTTCAAAAAGCCCATAGATTTAACTGTTGGTACAAATATGGGTGGTCATTTTGGTTGCAAGGATTAGCAAATCTCTGTGGCTAACAGGAGGAAGGATTCTTAGGAATTCAAGAATAATTACTGTCGTATAAGACCTTTAGCAACAGCTTCTATGTCATCTCTCTTTCTGCCTTAAATATGACTCAGCTTTCTTAGATTCTGCATCTCTGGGAATATCTTGCCATTTCCTCTCAGTTGTCAGATCAAAGAGATCATTCTCTACTCTGTTCATGTTTTCTCTACCTGTAGCATCTCTTCTTAATAATTTAGCTCATTCATAATTAATACATGACATAACCTGTTTTTCCTCATAATTCTTTAGCTTCTCTTCTAGTTATTAATGGTCCAATTCTTTTAGTATGTCTTTATCTGGATTTTCAAGAGGAAACAATCTCATTGACCTAGCTCTCTCTTATATGGGTAGGATTTTTTGGACACAGGTCACTTCATTATCATTGGCAAACCTGTAGATTAACCATATTATGTTAGATATCTAATCCTGATTTAATACTTATAATAGAATTTTGAGAGAGTGCCAAGATAATTAAGTGGGAAACAATAATTTTTTTTTTTCTTTAGATGGTCTTGCCCTGTGGTCGTAGTGTGGTCTCAGCTCATTGCAACCTCCACATCCCGGGATCAAGTGATCGTCCTACCTCAGTCTCCTGAATAGCTGGGATTACAAGTGCATGTCCCAATGCCTGGCTACTTTTTGTATTTTTAGTGTAGACGGGGTTTCACTATGTTGGCCAGGCTGGTCTCGAACTCAAGTGATCTGCTTGCCTCAAGGGGTCTTCCCACCTCGGCCTCCCAAAGAGCTGGGATTACAGGTGTGAGCCACCGTGCCCAGCTGGAAACGATAATCTTTTAATAAATGGGGCTAGGAAAATGGGACTACCACATGCAAAAGAATAGAGCTGGACCCTTACCTTACAACCTTACATCATCTATAAAAATTAACTCAAAATGAATTAGAGGCTCAAATGTACAAGGTAAAATGATAAAACTCTTAGAAGAAAATATAGGCATAGATATTTGTGACCTTGGATTAGACAATTGTTTCTTACATATCGCACCAAAAGTATAGGTCTAAAAAATATATACTGAATACTATGAATATTAAAATCTATGTATCTATATAAAATTTTTGTATCTATATAAAATCTCTCTATATAAAACCTATAATGTAAAATATAAAACCTCCTAGTATGACTATAATAAAAAAGACAGATAACAAGTGTCAGTGAGGATGTGGAGGTATTGGAGCCCTCATGCTCTGTTGGTGGGAGTGTAATATGATGATGTACCACTTTTTTTTTTTTTTGAGACAGGGTGTCACTCTGTCACCCAGGCTGGAGTGCAGTGGCGTGATCTCAGCTCACTACAACCTTCGCTTCCCAGGTTCAAGCAATTCTTGTGCATCAGCCTCCCATGTAGCTGGAATTACAGGCACACATCACCACGCCCAGCTCATTTCTTTAGAGATAGGATTTCACCATATTGGCCAGGCTGGTCTTGAACTCCTGATCTCAAATGATCCATCCACTCTGGCTTCCCAAAATTCTGGGATTATAGGCATGAGCCACCATGCCTGGCCTAATGCAGCCACTTGGGAAAAAATTTTGGCAATTTCACAGAGGGTTAAATATAAAGGTACAGTATGATCTAGCAATACCCCTTCTAGGTATATATCCAAGAGAAACAAAAACAACTTCCACACAAAAACTTGTACATAAGTGTTCTTAGTAGCAATATTCATAATAGCCTAAAAAGTGCAAACAATCCAAATATTCATCAACTGGTTAATGGATAATGGAAATGTGGCATATTTATATAATGGAATATTTTTCAGCAAAAAAAGCAAATGAAAGATTGACACATGCTACAGCATGGACAAACCTTGAAAACATCATTCTAAGTGAAAGAAGCCAGTCATCAAGGATCACATCATAGTATAATTCTATTTACATAAAATGTCCCAAATAGGCCAACATATAAAGATGGGAAAAAGATTAGTGGTTAGCTAGGCCTGGGGGAGATGGGGAGGTGGGTTGAGAGTGACAACTAAAGGGTGTGGTGTTTTCATTTGGGGTAATGAAAATGGTCTAAATTTGGCCAGGCGCGCTGGCTCATGCCTGTAATCCTAGCAGTTTGGGAGGCTGAGGTGAGTGGATTACTTGAGGTCAGGAGTTTGAGACCAGCCTGGCCAACATGGTAAAACCCCCTCTCTACTAAAAATACAAAAATCAACCAGATGTGGTGGCAGGTGCTTGTAATTCCAGCTACTAGGGAGGCTGAGGCAAGAAATCTTGAATCCGGGAAGCGGAGGTTTCAGTGAGCCAAGATGGAACTACTGAACTCCAGCCTAGGGAACAGAGTGAATGTGATGGTTGATACTGAGTGTCAACTTGATTGGATTGAAGGATACAAAGAATTGATCTGGGTGTGTCTGTGAGGGTGTTGCCAAAAGAGATTAACATTTGAATCAGTGGGCTGGGAAAGGCAGACCCACCTTTAATCTGGGTGGGCACAATCTAATCAGCTGCTAGCGTGGCTAGAAAATAAGCAGGCAGAACAATGTGAAAGGAGAGACTGGCCTAGCCTCCCAGCCTACATCTTTCTCCCATGCTGGATGCTTCCTGCCCTCGAACACCAGAGTCCAGATTCTTCAGTTTTGGAAGAATTAGTCTGGCTCTGCTTGCTACTTAGCCTGCAGATGACCTATCGTGGGACCTCGTGATCATGTGAATTAATACTTAATAAACTTCCCTTAATATGTATATGTTTATGGAATATATGTATGTATATATATATACACACACACACATATGGAATATATATATAATAAACTTCCCTTTATATATATGGAATATATATTTGTATATGTAATATTCCATTAGTTCTGTCTCTCTAGAGAAACCTGACTAATACACTAAGACTCCGTCTTAAAAAAAGGTCTAAATTTGATTGTGGTGATGGTTGTATACTCCTGTGAACATACTAAAAAACATTGATATATATACTTTAAATGGGTAAAGTATATGGTATGCATGTTATATCTCAATGAAACTTTTTAAAAATCACAATCAATATTTATTAAAGATTATCTTTAAATCTGTGTTTCCTCTAGTTGCTGTCACAAATTCAGTCACACAGGCTAGAAACTGGAAATGCATCTTAATGCATTTTCTCTCATTCGTCCCCCATTTTCATTTAGGCACATCTATTTGATTTCTGTCTTTTATATCTCCCTAATATCACTAAATTCTTTATTTCTACTCTGTTTTTATTCCTACTACTTGAATTCAACCTGTGATATATTTTTTCCCTCTGGATTACTGCCTCCTTCTTCAGTCCATTTTCTTTGTCCCTAATCTGGGGCTCCTCCAAGCTACAGCAATGATGATCTTTCCACATCAGCGTGGTTATGTCTGCAGTAACTGTTTAACGTGTGTTAGTGATGCTTTTTAGCTTTCAGTATAAAGTTCAAAATTCCTGAGCTTAGTGTTCTCTTCAAGAACTGGTAATGCCAATCTCTCCCCTTCCCCAAGCCACCCCATTTCTCCAGCCATATGGATCTACTTAAAGCATTTTGAACTTGCAATTCTATTTTAAATCTGCAACTTCTGGCATATTTATAAAGTCAGTACATCACTGTTGAATAAATAGGTAAAATAAATAAAAATTCATTACAGATATAAATATCACTATGTTCACCCAACTATTCAGACATTGGCAACTCTTCTATTGTAAATAGTTTTTTGATGTCTAGAGCCTATGGGCACCAGCTCCAGAAAGAACTAAATCAAGCATCATGTGATTTGAGCATATAACAAAATCGAGCATTGGGTGAGTTGTGTGTGTATATGTGTGTGTGTGCGTCATCATGAGGTAGGTGTATATGAGTTCTGGGAAGAAGAAAGAAAAGAGTTATTGAGAGCACAAATCCAAGCAGGAGTAACAGTTGTCACGGGTAGAAGACGGAAACTCTGTACCACCCAGAAGCTATTCCTCTCTGAGCTTCGAACAGAGCCAAGCGTATTGTCAACAGTCTGCAAATATTAAATACCCCAGGAAAAAAATTATCACACTAAGAAAATTTGCATTGTGCTAGAACATTTTTCAGTTGCTTAGGGTGGCGCCATGTAAAACTAATCCTTCTAATCTCTAAGGTGTTTATATTATCGGCACTGCAGATCTTTAGCTTATGTTAATAAGTGGTTCATTTGAGCCATGTCTTGAGCAATATCCAGATTTACTTTCTGCTCATTGATTCAGTTTTATTCCTTTTGGCTATAGTAATAACTAATCCTTGAGTGGTTCCAGGGGTGACTCATTCTAGTTAGGCCATGGAGATTGGTCTTGATTTTTGATAAATGGAATTTCAGATTATTACAATCTCAATATGTACAAAACCTCAAGCACATTTATTAAACTTTTACTAACTGAGTAAGATCAGCTTGTTCCTTGATTAACTAGTAATCATATTTTCCTGTAGCCAAATCAATCAGAATCAATCACATTAATGGTCATTTCAGAAGAGTAATTTTAATATTTCCATGAACTTAACTCAAACAGAAAGTTATTATCTCTTGCTTTTAATGAGGGGCAGATGATCACAAAGTTGTAGTGATCCCTCTGTTTATTTTGTATAGTTATATACATTATTCTTGAAGGTTTATAAATCTTTGAAATTCAGAGCATCTGGTAAAAAGGTAGTCATGCAATGTAAACACAGAAATAAGATAGAAAAAATATTAGGCAAATGAATAGGAGAAAATGTTTTTCTAGGCACTCAAATTACCTTTTCTACTAATTACCAGAAATTGAGACAAAAGGTGTTCTTTTGCACAATTCCCTGAAAGCCAACAAATAGGGATTCTCCTGTAGTATTATAGTAAAAAAAAGAATTGTTAGAGCCTAAGCCTCCCCACCCTGTTTCTTACCGTCCTCAAGCATTAATACATGACTTCAAGCCAAATTAAAAAACAAAAGACTTGAGCATCTGTCTTTCTTTTCAGTGAGAGTGTCTTCAAGTATCTAAAGAAAGAATCACCCTGAGACACTGAGCCCCTATAATTAGGATTGATATGTCAACAGCAAGTATCTAATAATCTCTACTCCTATCACATGGGAGAAAGGTGTTTTCAAAAATAGTCCAGAACTTTTATGTTATCTTAGTGCTCTCAGCATGAAAATACATATAGGTACACACACATACATACACACACACATTTTCTGACACATACAACCTGTGCACATACACAATCACACACAATGTTTCTGTTATAAAGTAATACTTTTTTCCTAGCAGGTTCACGGAAATAAGATAAAGCAATATTTCTTCAAGCCACATTTGAAAGAACTGTCACTGTCTTTCCTCTCTTGATGTCTTAGGAAAGTCCCAGTAAACTATGGCATTATGAAACAATCATGAACTTATTAGACTCTTTTGAAAGAGTAAACTTCAAAAACTTTGTAATGGTTTATTTAATTTTCATCATTCAAATCCACTGAATACACTGAAATATGCTGAATATGAAATTGTGGTATGGGAGTTGCCTGTTTTAAACACTTTTAATTTAAATTTTAAACTCAGCACATTATTACTCTTGGACAATCTCTTAAATTTTTAATTAAACATAGATATGATTAGCTCAAGAAAGTACTTTCCCCCCTTTTTTTTTTCTTATGGCGGGGAACCAATGGAGAAAAATCAATGTGGTCATTCCAACTTAAAAATTAGGGCAGTTTTTATGCTATGTAAAACTGGTACTTCCAGATTCCGGCTGCATAGATGAGTTGTGAAGCAATAAACAAAGTGATTAAAAGACATTATCTGATTCAGTCTCAGCAACAGAAATTTGTCCTATTCACAAAATTTTAAATTTTCACTGATTTTTTTTCTTTTTGTGTCTTGATGCTCCCTTTTAAAATAAGCCTTTAAATATCAATCATTTTTAACTTTCTCAATTATTTCTCTCCTAAATTTCACAATTTTGAAATTGATGCACATTTTTCTAATATTTTTAAATGCTCTTATAGTTATCTTTGTGTATCACTTTCTACATAGAGATATCAAAGTACTAAGAAATATCATCCACCCATCCGTCCGCCATCCCACTGTCATCCAACATTCACTGTGTGCCACTCACTGTTGTGTGCTGGAGACAGAAGGAAGTATGAGACAGATGCCTTGTGAGGGCTAATGTAAACACAGTGTTGCATAATTACATCTTAGCATGGTAACTTACATGTTAATTACAACTTAGCATGTAAGTGGTAACAGATTTGTGGGTGCAATATAATGTAACACAGAAGCACAATACATTCTTGCCATTCTCATCACATTCAAATTTATTTTTGTTTTTTATAGCTTACATCACTATTTAACATGATTATTAAAATATTTTAATTGTCTCTCCCCCAAGTAAAATATTAGTTAACTCCATGAGAGTAGAATTAAATCTTTTTTTATATTAATAATTGGTATAGCCCCAATTCCTAGAACAATGCCTGTCATATAGTGATTGTACAGCAAAGACTTGTTGGATAAATCAACTAACAAATAAATGGAGTTGTACGCAAGCAGGTATGGAAGTTTTCACACTGGAGTTGTGAGGCAGTGGTGATATTTAAGTTCTTACCTTTTGAATCACAAGCAAGCATTTACCAAGTGGGCAAAAAAGGGAAATATCTAAGGCAGAGGGAGAAGGGTGTGGAGGTTTATTGGAGTAAGGAAGATCTGCTGTGTTTGGGACTCAGTCACACTCAGCTTAGCTAAAAGAGAGAATGTATCAGAGAATGACCTGAATGATATCATAGCGGAAGAAGAGAGTAAATGAATAAATGAGGGGGTGCAGTGATAATATAATGTATGGAGAGGCATATTTTATTGTTTATTAAATTCTTGGAGACATGGTTGATCACAATTTTCATCTACTAAGATGTAATATTATTTGTTCTTATTCTATCTTTTTTTCTTGTAGTAAATATATCTTATTTCAATTGCTTTATTGATGAAGTTTAAATCCTTTTATCAGAGGAATCAACTGTCAGGCAAAAGTTGTGTACAGTTTTCTGATCTTTCTTCCTAAGGGTAAAACCACGTTTACTCACTACCATTTATTTCATCAGGGTTTTTGTGCCAGGTATTGCTCCAGATCAGAAGTCCACAAACTTTCTCTATAAAATTTAGGCTTTACAGGACATATACGATCTTTGTTCTAATTGCTCAACTATTCCACAATAGGGGAAAATCTGCCATAGATAATATGTAAATAAACAATTGTGATTGTGTTTCAATAATGCTTTATGTACAAAAAAATTTAATTTCATATATTTTCCTGCATTACCAGATATTATTATTTTTTAACCACATGAAAGTGTAAAAAACCATTGGTAGCTCAAAAGGTGCATAAAAACAGGTGGTACAAATTTGGCCCTTGTGCCCTAGTTTGCTAATCCCTGCCTGAGACACCAGGAATGCAACAAAACTAAAAAAAAAAAAAAAAAAAAAAATCTCTACTCACATGAAGCTTACATTTTATTTGGAAGAGACAGACAGTAAACAATGATGGCTATAAGTACTATGAAAAAAACAAAGCTGAGAAAGTCAGATGGAAATTGATAGGGGTGCATGAGATCCTCTTTGTGTGTGTGTGTGTGTGTGTGTGTGTGTGTGTGTGTGTGTATGTGTGTAGTATTTTAAATACTGTGATCAGGGAACATTTCTCTGGCCAAGTGGCATTTGACCTGAATAAAATGAGGGAATGAGCCTGGGGAAGGAGGATTCAGACAGAAGGAATAGTAAATGTGAAACCCTGAGGCAGGATCATGGTTAGAATGTTCTGAAGACAGAAAAGAACGTCATTGGAGATGCAACATAGTAAGTAAATGAGGAGTAGGAGGAAATGACATAAAGAAAGACAGAAGACAGAGATGTAGAGAGCCCTGCCTTCCTGGATCCAACAGCTTCTGAAACTAGCCCTCACCACCCCAACCCCAGTCCCCAGCCCATGGACAACGAAAGGCCCTTTTTCATCAAGCCTGTTTAAATTGAGTTTGTTTCCAATTAAAAGACTGATGTTGTATCTCCAATATTAAAAATTCAGAAATTTCCCAAAACATATATACATTGACAATTGCCATTTCTAGATAACTCTGAAGCCCCCAACCACAGGCATGAGCTTTGAGTTTCATTTCTCTGCCTCAACCTCTCTCTCTCCACCCAGCCCTAAGATTAGATGATCTTATTTAGCAACACAAAGAGGATCTGGAAAAGGGAAATATCATGGCTGAACCTACATCAACCACTTAATGCATTTTCAGTAGATGGATTTAAAAAATGAATAAAAAATGAATGAATTCTTATATTAACTTTTTAAGTATAAGTAATTCAAAGTCAAACAATATTATTATCATTACCTTTAGAAAACCACTCACGAGCATACTGTAACGCTCTCTTAGCATGGAAGACCCTAGATACTGCTTACTGTCCACACACGTCTATGGTAATCTATGGCAGACTACGGTCCCTTGCCGATCCTTCACAGTAATAACAGGATCACCGAGTGACAGATTTATGGAAGCAGGAACCCTGTACAGTTAAATATATTTTCTTCTCACAATAATTTATTTTAAAAATTGTGATAAAATATATGTAATACTTAACCACTTTTGCCATTTTTATGAGTATATTTCAATGTGCGTGAAGCACATTCACACTGTTGTGCAACCATCACCCTTGTTTATCTCCAGAACCGTGTTCACTTTTCAAACCTTCAGCTCTACTGACTAAATAATAACTTCTCTCTCTTCCCTGCCCCCAGCGCCTGACAACTACCATTCCACTTCTGGTGTTTAGAGATTTAGCTACTCTAGGTATAAAATTGTGTCCCATTGATTAACAAAACCAATGACCAATAGATATTCTTGAATTTATGGAATAGCAAGAAAAGAAATAACTTGCTGAAATGCTGAAACTCCCTCCTCTTGAGACATCAAGTAAAAATGGGCTGAAATCCATTGGAACCAAGATGGCCAATTGGAATTTGTTAGAAAGAGCTTGCTGATATCACAGCCTGAATTTCCACTGCATGTTTTATACTAACTCTCTTGAAATAGCACATGGGATGCACAAGGAGGCATGAAGAGTTAACTATGCATGCCTGATGACTTTCTAGACTTTCTTTTCCTTCTACCAATCACCTACTAATCCCAGAATCTACCCACTTAATCTTTTCTAATAAAATTACTGCCTTAAGGACAGTATGGGGAGACAGATTTGAGCTGGACTCTCATCTCCTTAATAGTTGACTTGCAATAAAAATCTTTTGATTTTTATTCAAAAACCCAGTCCTAGTATTGACCTCTAGCACATTGGGCAGCAAAGCATCTTTTGCTTCATAACAGGTACCTCAAACAGGTTGAATCATTCAGCATTTTTCTTTTTGTAATTGGCTTACTTCATTCAGGATAATATCATTAGGGTTCATTCATGTTGTAGCATGTGTCAGAATTGCATTCCTTTTTAAGACTGAGTAATATTCCATTGTATGCATTACAGAGTCAAAGGGGGCTTCCTGCCTGACGTGGGGAGAAGCCATTAGGTTTTTGTAAAAAGACTTTTTATTGGAAGTGGACTCACAAGGAGACAGGAGTATCAAGCTCAAATCTGTCTCCCTTTGCTATTTTTTTAAGGCAGCATTTCTATTGGAAAAGGTTTATTGGGTGAATATTGGGATTAGTGGATTAAAGAGGAGATTTGGAAAGTCTTTTGGCATGCACAGTTATCTCTTCATGCTAACTCATGGATCACATGCAAATTTTGGATGAGTTAGCATAAAACATACAATGGAAATTCAGGCTGGGACATCAGCAAAATCATTTTGCTCAAACTCCAGTTGGCCATCCTTGTTTCAACTGATTGTAGCTAGTTTTTTGTTGTTGTTGTTTCTTCTTTTCTTTTCTATCTTTGTTTTTTTTTTTTTGTTTTTTTGTTTGTTTTTTTTGTTTTGTTTTGTTTTGTTTTGTTTTTTGTTTTTGTTTGAGACAGGGTTTTGCTCTGTAGCCCAGGCTGGAGTACAGTGGTGTGATCACAGCTTCACTGCAGCTTCGAATTCCTGGGCTCAACCAATACTCTCATCTTAGGCTCTCAAGCGGCTGGTACCACAGGTACATGCCATCATGCCCAGCTAAGTTTTACTTTTTAGTACAGACAGGGTCTTGCTATGTTGCCCAGGCTGGACTCAAACTCCTGGGCTCAAGCGATTCTCCTGCCTCAGCCTTCCAAAGTGCTAGAATTACAGGTGCAAGCCACTTCACCTGGCACAATTTTTTCTTGATTTCACAAGCAAAGGGAGTTTCGGTGTCTGATCAGGTTGTTTCTTTTCTGCTATCCTGTAAACTCAAGAATTTTTGTTAGTTACTGTCTTCTTACTCTTTGGCCAGAGTTTGAGTTTAGGCATCTCAGCATGTTGTTTCATCTCTTATCTACTATCCTGTAAACCTAAGAATTTAGTCATTGGTTTCCTTAAGTCTTCGGGGCACAGGTTCATAGGTATATATCACATTATATTTATCAATTTATTTGTTGATAGACACTTAAGTTGCTTCAGTATCTTGGCTATTATGCATAATGCTGCTATTAACATGTGGTATGTGTTTGAATTCCTGCTTTTAATTCTTTTGAATATATACTGAGAAGTAGAATTACTTCTCAGTAGATTATATAACAATTCTACTTTTAACTTTTTCTCACAAACATGTTTTTTAAAATTTGTTGGATATATGTAGTTTTAAAAACTTTTATTGACAATGAGACTTGAAGCTAATGAAAAAATACTTCAGAATAATTTTAGGAAGTAAATATTAAAATATAATTTCTGTTAGCAATGAACAATTCTGCTGCAAAGTATACATAATTCACTTGTTCCATTTAAATAAACCATTATAGCTAGTCATGGAAATAGAACGTTATTCTGCTAAGAATCTCTGAATGTGATGTAACTGTTCACACCTCTGAAGACAAATTGAATAAAAATTATTTAAAGGGATTCTAATAGATTTTGGGAAACCTACTATTGCTATAACTGGTTTTCAATTGACAACACAGTTTTTTTCTAAGCCTAGAGCCAAGTTGAATAGTATAAATCTTTCTATGGATGTATGTTTATATAAAATGCTGATAATAATTATTATAAATGTAAGCTACAGTTACACACCTTGCTTACTTTATGCCAGTTACCATGTTCAACATTACACGTGATCATATGGAATACAGCAGATTAAAAGGTAGCTTTGTACAGTTATCACTGTATTAGTAGCAGAGCCTGCAGCTGCCCCCAACCTTCCTCCTCCTTAATGACTCCTGAGTTTTACCTCAGCATATGACAGAATGCTTTCCAAGTCTCCCCTACAGCGCTATTGGGCTAATAGAATATGAACATAAGTGACTGTTACAGAAAATAAATACACTTCTAATTTAAGATAGAACATTGTTGGGCCTCTGTTTTGGCAGGTAGGCCTTAAACTTACTAACACAATTTCTCTTACAGATAAGAAAGTATTAGTTAACTTGCCTAGCTCACTCAACCAGGTTTGGAACACTGCAGATATACGCCCAAATCCCATACTCTTACTAGCTATGATGTCCGACTTCACACCCTGGGAATGTCGTGAACATCATATACACTATCAGTAGCATTCCTCTAACACCTTATTTTTCACAAAGCAAAAATCATGAGTGTGCTGCACATATCAAGACTGCAGGAGCAACAAGCCACATTGGATAGGGAGGAGTTGAACTAGTCAGAATGTCTGGAGTAGAACATGGTCTCTGTGGTGGCTAGAGCTGACATTCAAGTAGAGATAGAGCTCTAAAGCAGCATTGCATGCCCAGAGGCCATAACTATTAGTCTTTAGTTAGGCAGAATTCATAAACATTCCTGCTTATAGCACTCAGATACTCACAATTTTTCAGTGCCTCCCTATTGTTCTCATGGTGTAAAACCAACTCCTTAGCTTAACATATAAGGCTTACGTCCTCTCTTCCGAGCATGTTTCTCCAGGCTCATCATCTCTCCATCCTACTTATGTGCTTGCTTTTGTGGCCCAAGAGCAGTGAAATATTTTCCTGGAATATACAGTGCTTTCATAACTTTGTTTTTGCATGTCCTCTGAATTGTGCCAAGAAGGGTCTCTTCTCTGAGCCATCTCCATTTGATAGACTCCTAGTCTCCCCTCAAGATGTTTTATAAGCATTACTGTCTTTGTGAAGTCTCTTGACTCACCCACGGCTCAATAAGGACCACTTCTCTGTGTTGCAAGCTTCCATCTACATATTTGTATCACAGCACTGATCATACTGTGGCAAATAACTATGAGCTTTCTGAGGACAGAAAGTTGAATTTCTGATCCTAGCACTCAGAAAAGTGCCTAGCACAGTTAAGTCCTTAATGCATGTCTATTGAATAAAAGAATGAGGCATTATACTAAAGTATAATTAGTAGATTAAAATTAAATATAAAAGTATAGCTTATTATACAATATATGTTAGAGATGAGAAAATAATAATTGTATTATTGCATTATTTTACATTTGTAAATATATAAGCATTGAAATATATTATTTTATAGATATATAAAGATATTATTATATAAATATATATAAACATATTGAAATATATCATTACTTTAATACCTGGCTGCCAACTATAAGATCAGCCTGTCAGGTATGACTATTTTTATAGGAAAGAAAAAAAAATTAGACCAGTGATGAGAAAATGCCTTATTTATTAATTGAATGCTGTAATTTATTAGAGAAAAACAGAGCAAAACAAACCATGGTGATTTATTTACTTTAAAAAATTTATTTTTAAAATTGTATGTATTTATTGTATATAATGTGCTATTTTGAAATATATATACATCATGGAATGGTTAAGTCTAGCTAATTAACAAATGCACTTACCTCATGGTTATTTTTGTGGTGAGAACCCTTAATATCCATTTCATTAGCATTTTTAGGGGTACAGTATATCGTCACTCTTGTCATTATGCAGTACAGTAGATGTCTTGAACTTAGTCCTGCTATCTAAAAGTATGTATCCTTTGACCAACATCTTAATCCTCCCCATCCCACATAACCATTCCAGCCTCTAGTAAACACCATTCTAATTTTCATTTCTATGAAATCAACTTTTTAAGATTCCACATATGAGTAAGAATGTGTGATATTTTGAAGCAGCCTCATTGATGTGGAGTAATACCTGAGGTTTATTGTCTCACACTGAGGAAATCAAGGACACAGACACACAAGAAGTGAGGTTAAGAGTGGAAGTTTAATAGGCAAAAGAAAAGAAGAGCTCTCTCCTGTAGAAAGAGGGGTCCTGAATGCATTTCGGCTGCCATGGTAAAATGCAGGAGCTTTTACAGATGAGCTTGAGAAGGTAGTGTCTGATTTACAGAAGGCATGAAAGATTGGTCAGCCCAGGTGTGCTATTTGCGTAAGGCACAAAAAATTGGTTAGAGCTAGGTGTGCTATTTGCATAGGGTGCAAAAAACTGGTTGCCCCCACTCTAATCTTTTGTTATGCAGGTTGTTTCCTACCTGGCTAGCACCATGGTGCCTGTTGTTTTTTAACTGTACACAGGGTAACAAACAAAAGGGAAAATGGAGCCTCCATGTTGGATATGCCTGGCCCCCCAGCCATCCTTTTCTGTTGACAGGACTGCTGGCATTTACCCGTGCAAGCTTCCAGCTTTCTTAGCTATGTTAGCAGCTCAATTTTTCAGGTTGCTCTTTGTTAGAAAAAAAAATCATTTCTTGGGCTGTTTTTTGTTAGAAGGGAAGCCTTGCCGAGGACACTTTTACTCTCACCATCTGCCTAAATAATTTCTATCTCCTGTATCAATTTGTCTTTCTTTGTCTGGTTTAATTCACTTAACATAATGTCCTCTAGGTATGCCCATGTTGTCACAAGTGACAGGATTTTCTTTATTTTTATGGCTGAATATCATTTTATTGTGTATGTATACAACATTTTCTTTATCTTTTCATCACTAAGGGATGAACACTTAGATTAATTTCATATCTTGGTTATTGTGAATAATGCTGCAGTGAACATGGGCATGCAAATACCTCTTCAACATACTGATTTCATTTCCTTTGGATATATATGCTCAGTAATGAGATTGCTGGATAAAATGTAGCAATTGAATTCCAATATGTGAACAACATAACTTTCATTGAACTTTTAAATTTTTATGTGGTTGAATTAGTGCTGTTATGAAAAAATGGAGTTGTTCTGGGCTGTGTTTTAGAATTCTCCATTTCTGTAAGTTAAAACACTTGGCAATATCAGCATCTTGTGAAATACTAATCAACAAAATCTGTAAAACAAATAGTTGGAAATTATTCACTGGGATCCTCTCTATGGAATGAGAGGTATTGATAACTAATGGTCTTAATTAGCGTATAATGAAGAGAGTTAACATTCTTGATCCAACAAAATCCTCTTTTCAGGTGATGCACTTTCTATTTTGAAAAAAGATAAATGTTGCTACATGGCATAGGTTCTATACCCAAATGATCTTTCCTTTCATTGGTGCTGCCCAGATGTTATAACTATGAAGGATTTAAATTTCTGTTAATGTCAGAAGCAGCAAACACTGGGAGCCTAGCAAGCATCCTGAATTACAGCATTAATGGCTAAGGATTCTCTCTGACTTAGAAGACTCGTGTGGGAAATGGACCATGTGACATTTTATGGTGCAACTAACTCTAAGCTTCTGACATTGACTACAAATGGGAACTTAGTGTTTGTTTTGTCTGATTCTTATAACCTTTGCCATGAAGAAGTAACAATTAGAGATCTCTTCTGAAGAATATCTAATAAAAATTTATACAATAATTTTAAAACGCAAATGTAATAGTAAATATGAAAAATTAAAGTAAGCTTCAATATTAACACAATCATTTAATTTTTTTAAAAGGCCGCTTTTAACATATGAAAAATTTCCACAACATACTGCAAAGTTGAAAGAATTTACAGAGAACATCTTTATACCTACCATGTAGTTTCTAACATTTATTGTTTTAATATATATGTTGTACCATGTTATTTTTGATGCATTTTTAAATAAATGCAAAGGTAAATATACTTTTTCCTAATACTTTGGTATGCGTTAATTAGAACTTACTTTAAAAATAATTTTAATTTAAAAGTTACATATAGTGAAATGTCCAAATCTTTAGGATACATTTGCTTAAGAAATAGAAATAATATATGCTCTTTTATCCAATTGAAATTTTGTCTCTTGTGACTATAGTTAAAAATAATATACTGCATTTTTGAAAAGCAGTAAGAGTAAATGTTAAGTGTTCTTACTGAGAAAATGGTAACTATATAAGGCAATGTATAGGCTGATGAGTTAGACTTAATCTTCTACAGTTCATAAACACTTCAAAACATCATGTTATACATGATAAATACATAAACTTTTATCTACCAATTTAAAAAAATATTTAAATGAAAAGAACATGCCCAGCACTTCAGGAAGTTTTCTCATGCCCCCTTCTAGTCAATTCCTGCTATGGCTCCTCTGGAAACAACTATCATTCTGACTCTTTGCCACCAGAGATTAGCATTGTCTCTCTGGGATTTCATGCAAAAGTCATCCTATGATTAGGTGGTAGATATACAAATGTTCTCTCTAAAATTTTTTCGACTTTGCAGCATGCTTTGGAAATTTCTCATAATATGTGTTGGCTTCATTCACATGGCATAATGTTTTTGGGATTCATCCATGTTGTTGCTTGTTTCAGTAGCTTCCTTCGTTAATATATGCGATCATAAAAGAAAGTGAACCTTCAGTGTTTAGATAAAGTAGATGAAAATGCTGTCTTCTGTTTTTCTGCATTACTCTCAATATCACTCACGACAGTACATTAAGTACATTAGGTATTCAATGAATGTCCATTTAATTTATTAATAACTGAATGAATGTTGAGTAGATATTCCCCAAAAGGCACATGTTAAGACACAGCAAACATTTTCTGTCATTTGGCACACAAGCCCCAGCTGGTCAGGTCACTGACAGTGCCATGAAATACACATAAGTATCAAGTATCTGAACCCATTCAGGAGCAGCTGTGTCACATGTCATGGATCAGGTGTGAGTGGATTAGAGAGACCATCCATAGCAGTTTAGCTAAAATGCAATAAAAAAAAAAGAAAAGAAAATGTGTTTTCTTCTCATCATCCTGTGCAATAAGAAGAGCCATGAATATAAATAACCATGAAGTTATTCACAGAAAATAGAAGCTATAACTGTATATGGTGATAGCACTGTATTGCAGTTAATGGTTTCAATTGATTTAGTTAGTGCATACCATATAAATGGAGAGAAAAATCTTTGTGTATCTTATAAAACAATAAATATACTGTGAGTTCAAAACTGAAAGCAGCCTACCCCCCATTTATTAATTACTATTCCTAAATGTATTAATTTCACCCCTGATTGAAGAATCAGAAACAGTATAAGAGGCCTAGTCATTTATCAAAGTATAAATAAGAAGATAGAGAGGAAGGGACAGAGAGAGAGAGAGAGAACGCTGAGAGAGGCAAAGGTCCAATCATGCCTCAGTAAAAGAGAAAGTTCAGATGAAAAGTGACAGGAGTTTTTAAACTGCTGAGTCACATATACGGCCAGAATCTATGTACTACTGGCCCCGATGAGCAGAAGATTCTAGACACCTTCCCTGTATCCAGACCCTCAGTGCCTGTCAGGAATATCTCCGTGATCTTGGATTAAAAAATAACATTCTCAAATCACTGCCTCAGGAAAATGACAATTATAATATATATTGGCCAGTACACTTACAAACACGAATACTAATCACAAAGAGCATAGGACTCAAGGTTACACCAAGCATATGTAAACATTAATTAGTTCAAAACAGTTCTCTAAATTAACATGACATTCTTCAGCTAAAATTAGGCCTGTGGGCATTCAGAGGAATTTAGAGTCAAGTAATAGATCAAATACCTCAAGGAAATCCACAAGGAAGTGCATTACATACAATGAATGATCCCTTGTTGAGTGACACATGATCATTTTTAAGTGTTATACACTGGAAGGCAAACTACTGTTTGCAATTGCACAAATTATTTGAAAAAAAATAAATTGAAACCTTGATACAAGCAGATTGGGGAATCATTTGGGAACTTCAATTGAACACATTTCTAAATTATTACAGATTCAGTTAATATTATATATGTGAAACATTTAACATGGAAAATGATATATAAATATAATTACATACATTTAAATTGTAAGATACATAGACACACATGAATACACAAATACGCATAGTTCTGTATCTATATCCATTAAGTGAGTATATTTTAAAGATTTTTTTTTGCCAGGCACAGTGGCTCATACCTGTAATTCCAGCACTTTGGGAGGCTGAGGCAGGAGGCTCCCTTGAGGCCAGGAGTTTGAGACTAGTCTGGGCAACAAAGCAAGACCCCATGTCTACAAAAAAATGAAAACATTAGCCAGGCTAATTGTGAGATGGTATATGCCTGAAGTCCCAGATACTCAGTAGGCTGAGATAGGAAGATTATTAGAATTTGAGGCTCCAGTGAGCTATGATCATGCCACTGCATTCCAGCCTGGATGACAGAACAAGATTATGCCTCTAATGAAAAAAGAAAAAATTCTGTGACAAGTGCTGTATAACGTACTAGAGAAACACTGATAAACAAGATAGACAGTTCTCATACGAAATTTATCATACAATAAAATTTCAGATTGTATTGCATATCATAGTTCAGTGGTTTCCAAACCATATATATGTATATGTGCATATACATATGTATGTACATATATATACACATGTATATATACATGTATTTATACTTTTTATTTTAGTACAATTTCAGATTTAGAGAAAAATTATGAAGATAGTAGAGTTTTCATATACCCTGCTCAATTTTCCCTATTATTAACATCTAACATGAGTTTGGTGTATTTGTTACAATTAATGAACCAATATTGACACACTATGATAAACTAAATTCAACACTGTACTTTATCCAGGGTTTCATCCAGGATAGCACATTGCATTAGTTGTCATGTCTTCTTAGGCTCCTATTGGCTCCGACAGTTTCTCAGAATTATCTTGTTTTTGACAATCTTGTCTGTTTTCAGGAGTACCGCTCAGATGCTTTGCATAATGTCCTTAACTGGACTTTGCCTGATGTTTTTCTTGTGATTAGACTTGATTTATGTGTTCTTGGGAGAAAGACAACTGAGGTGTCACACTGAATAGAAAGAGTGGGGAATTATGTTTCACCTCTTTGAGAGCAGAATGTCTGTAGGATTCTTTTTCATTCATAGCACATTTGTCTATTCTTTCCTCATTTATTTTTTAAATCACTTATCATGCTATGAACTCATGGGTATTTATTTCATATTTTGGGTTATAGTTCAATGTACTTAATTTTTCTGCTCAAATTGTTCCAGCTTTGGTCATTGATGGCTCTTTCAGTTGACTTCTGTGTTCCTTTGTCATACCTCCATAATTTTTTTGTTAATACTTCTTACTAACACTACAAAATGCTCTAGGCTGATCTTGTATATTTTTTCCCCAATCTTCAAATCAGCATTACTCTAAGAAACCCTGTTTTCTTTTTTGGAGAATAATATAAGAAACCTGGAGCCAGGGATACGTATGCTCTTTGCTACTGGGGTATCATTGATCTTAGGGCTGGTGAAGAATGAAAATACATGTTTATATACTAACCTATGTATATACTAATTTTATGCATATTTCTATATGTAGCCATATGTATTTATGTTTAGCTAAATATGAATACATACTGATGTATCCAACACTAACCCATTACCATTGAATGATTCTGTTCTTTCCCTGTGTGGAATAAAATATCCTACTCATAATGAATTTTTAAAGCTTTAACTGAAAATACTCCAGCCACCTTAGAATGAACCCTAACTTCTGTGGAGATTCTAGGGTAGAGAAACAGATGCCCATAGTCATTTACCCGAGTGGTGCACTTCCACCATCTATGAAGATTACTCTCTTTAGCAGAGGATAAGGCTCCTGAAAAGATGAATAGTCAGATAATTCAACTCTGGCAATTAATTCAAACTGCTGATTATGCTAACGCATTACCAGTTCTTAAACCTAGTCTACACACAGGGCAAATAAATACACACAGAGCTTTTCTTTAAAAAGTAATTAGACATCTCGGAAAACTCTGGCCTCAGTGTTTCTTTATGTACATCTTTCTCTAGCACTACACTGTTTTCTTTCTGAAATTGGCTCATCACAAGGTTTTTGTCACATTGTGTCTAGCAAGACTTGCCCAATTTGTCCTATTTTTCCTTGGCATTCTCTGGATATAGCCATTGGGTGATGATTGCCTCTCTTCTATAAAATGCATATTGCAAGCTCAGACTAACAGGGATATATTCGTCAGACCCAGTTAAATGATGGGATTATATTCTACAAAAGTTAAAGTTTGCATATAGTTTGTGAATTATTTTTGGATAATGTAAAATCAGATTACTTTTTGATAATACTGTGTTGACAAATATTTTGGATGAGACTGGTAGAAATGATAAGCTGAAAAAAACATTTAGAAATACTTTACTAAAGGAAATCATAATTAGGCAGAAAGAGTTTTTGGCTAGGAGGCGGATAACTTGGGTTTTTAGTTTTAATTTTGCCACTATTTTTGGGTGGGTTTAGGGAATGTTTCATCTTCTATAAAGAAGAAAAATAAGGTGGGATGTGGGGGACACAGTTGATCTCTGAAATCTCTCTTACTTAAAAGGGTGACAAATTCTAGGCATTTGTAAGACCAAAGCTTCAAGCATTTTAGCATTTCTTGGAATGTTTAGCTGTCTGATGTTATCTCTACATGAGGAAAGGAGACTTATGGGGAAATTTCTCTGTAAAATGTCATATTATTTCATTAGTTTCCATGCTTTCTTATTGCTTTTATAATTTTTTAAAAGAAAATTTAAATTTTAAAAATTGAGCATAAATTTGTCTTGGTATGTTCAGAATGAATTGTTTCTCCATTACTCTGAACTATCAGGAAATATTTTTGTGACATAGAGTATGGTATTTAATATTCCTCACATTTTGTCAGGACATAGTACACATGGGGAAGATGAACAATGCATGTGGCAACTGGTCCCTTCAATGTCTCTTCTTTAAGAAAATAAAAGTGGTTGCTAGTTTGCTTTGCTCTCCACTATACTTAGTTATACTTAGTATAACTCTGTTCAGAACAAAAGGCAACAGGAACACTTTCATTACTTAAAACCTTTTTTCTACACAAAACTGGCACAGTGAAGTTTCTCAATTCACATTTGCTACATTCTTCAATTGCATGAACGAATGAATACGTTCCTCAGAAACCTACTGTTTTAAATATATTGCCATTGTCAGGGAAGAGTTCAAAGAACTTAGGCTTGACTTAAAAAAATATTTGATGCTCTTCTCTTATCCTTTGGCATTCACCTTTGTGTGTCCTACAGAAATGATTGCTTTGAGTGAGAATGCCAACGCATTTCATAATGTGAACTGTGAGGTTGTTGCAGTTTCAGTGGATTCTCACTATAACCGTCATGTCTAGATATAAACACCAAAGAAGGGAAGTTTGGGCCACATGAGCATTGTACTCTTATCAGATTTAAATAAATAAATAAACAGATTTCCTGAGACTAGGATGTGCTGTTAGGAGGTCCTGGTCTTCCACTAACAGATCTTTTCATAACTGACCCGCAATGGAAATCATCAAGTATTTGAGTGTCAGTGATCTCCCAGTGGCAAAAGCATGGAAGGGACTGCCTTCTTGGTGAAGGCATTCCAGCTGGTGGATATCCACAGAGAAGTCTGCCTGGCAAACTGGAAACTGAGTTTTTATACAACCAAGCCAAATCTCACTGCTTCTAAAGAATACTTTGAGAAGAAAAGTCAGTAGACATCTCATATGCAACTGCAACTTCTGAAGTCACAAAAGAACCACAGGTAGAACCCACTTTTATCATTTCAAAGATGATTATTTATAGAAGGTGATAAATCTTATATGCTGGTATTCATAAATATTACTACAAATGTATATTGTGCAGCATAGTAAATACAGTAAATAATCTAGTACATTTCAAAATTGTTAGGAGATTAAATTTCAAATGTTCTCACCACAAAAATGTATGTGAGATGATTGCTATGTTAATTCACTTGATTTAATTATTCTATATTGCCTTATATCCCATAAGTACATACAAATATAATTTGTCAATTATAATATTACAACTAAAGAAATTTTCAAAAATTTAAAAATGTTACTCTAAATGTTTTGTTTTTGTAACATTGGCTAAGGCTTTTCAAATTTGGTTTGCTGCTAATATAAGACAGTCGTGTATTTGTAATATCTTGATGTCTAGCTAGTTCCTGTATAGAAGACTTTAAAAGTTCTCACCACAATAAATAGTAAATGTTTAGGGTAATAAATTTTCTAATTACACCAATTTGATAATTGCACAATGTATAAATGCATGGGAGTATCACATTGTGCCCTATAAATATGTACAATTATTTTTGTCAGTTAAAAATAAAATAAAACTTAAAAAGACAAATAGCTCACTTGAGTACTTCTCAGATCCTGTCTTCAATGGAAAAAAGAAACATTCTTCTTTCTCAGTCTTAATTGAACTTTTATGTATACCAAAGTAGTATCACAAGCATTGAAAGCTTCTGATCAAAGGTCCTAAAATATTATTCTTGAATTCCTAGTACTAAACTACATGTTCTTTTAAGGTAACTAAGGTAACAAAGATTGTAGTTGTAGATTATTAGCATCAGCGGTCTAGTTTAACTCTTGCAGTGGATGTATATGTGATTGAAATAAAGGGTAATTATGTTTCAAAAAATCACTTCCAGTGGCAAAATGACTTAACTGATTGTGAATTATCCTCACCACTGAGATTTATAGTTTATGTAGTTATTGTAGTCATTTCATTCAAATTCAATATCAATGTATTCAATATAACTATTTTTAAACATTTTAAAAATAGCGTCTCTACCCTTGCTTCCGTGACGGCTCAGTACAGGAGGGTAAAGGCCCTGCTCTTCCTTGTCTTCATCCAGGAACACAGGCTGCGCCTTCCTGTGACTCTGCACTCTCCAGACCTCAAATTCTTACTGGTTATCTGGAGGATGGGGGAAAAGATGTAGGGGCTCTCAACAAGATTTTAGAGCCATGTGATTGCCATCTTTATATCCCCAGAAATCTAATCACGTGATTCATACTCTCTAACATTTGAGAATTGTCCTCATTTAGTATTGGATAGAATTTTGTCCCCCCAAAGTTCGTATGTTGAAGCCCTAACCCCAGTGCGACTGTATTTGGAAACAGAGCCCTTAAAGAGGTATTTAAGGGTAAATTACATGATCGGGGTGGGGCTCTAATCCAATGGGATTGGTGTCCTTATAAGAAGAGGAAGAGATGCCAGGGGTGTGCACAGAGAAAAGGCCATGTGAGGACACAGTGAAAATGCAGCCATCCGTAAGCCAAGGAGAGAAGCTTCAGGAAAAACAAAAACTTGCTGATGTCTTGGTCTGGAATGTCCAGCCTTCAGAACCTTGAGAAACAAACTTCTGTTGGTTAAGTCACCCAATCTGTACTTTTTGTTATGTCAGCCCAAACTTTGCTAATATACCTGGTTATACTTGGAAACATGTCATAAAACTCTTTGAAGTTTCCCTTACATATTTCCTAACTTCACCTCTTTCCTTTTATTCCCACGACCACTATCTTATTTATGATGCTTACTCCATATCTTCCTATCTCCAACCTGACACCCTCCCAGTCAATGCAAGGCTTCCAGAAGCACCTGTCGAAAATGTGTATGCAAGCATGCGATCTTACAGGGTAAAATCTTTCAGTGGCTAACCAAGCCTTTAGACAAAATCCAGATAATCAAGTGTAGGTATGATAAACTCATGATTAAATACCTGCCCACCCAGCTATCATCTCTTACCAGGTGCCACCCATTTTCCACAAATGGTCAGGTGCCAGCCCCATTTGTGGGGCTGCTTAAAATCCTCTGAACGCAATCACTATTTCTGACCTTACAGATTTTGTCTTCACCATGGAAAACTCTCCACTTCTGCTCTTAACTAGCTTCTACTGATCACAAGGCTCAACTTAGGTTAAATCTCCTGGAATGTTATCCCTGATTTTCCTATATCACAGGGTTCTCCCTTCTTTGTGATTCAGTAGCAAACTCTCTCTGCAAACTCTTCTCTAACAACGGCTATATTTCTATAATGCTTTTAGCTGCTTTTCTCATGAGATGTGGCCTTTATAAAAGCAAGGATTCTATCTTTCAAAACAAACATTGAATAAATATTTTTTTGCCTGCATGCATGAATGAATCCAAGATCCAATTTATTTCTGCATTCATGGCTTTCAATCAAATGACAAAAATTCACTACAGAAATGGAAATATAACTTCATTACATTATTAGGATAAATTCATTCAAATGTCCAGCACTTTTTTTTCAGGTTGTCTTTAGTTGGATTTCAGAACCACAAAAAAGGATGTATCACCACCTGCTTTTCTTGGTGTATAACAGTTCATGTTTATGTTAAAAGTTGCTATATCATATTCTTTGAAGAAGCAACCTTCATGTTTGTATCTTATTAGCCAGCTATGTGAGTGGGGGAAAGTAAGACTGTGTGGTCTCCATCTTTAAAGAAGGTGGGTGGTGAGTTTTGTTAAACAACGTATCCACCCCCACCCACTAGGGTCAACCACAATTCAACAGTGATGAAAATTTCTAGGCCACCTGGGTTTAGTAGTCATGCTCTATTCTTTTTGACTAGGCAGACCTAAAAAGGAGAAATCAGTGAACCAAGAACATGGAATTAGTCCAAAGGAACAAATATTAGAAACAGGTGTGAGATATTTCCTGGGGAAAATGATGCATTAATTCATTCTAACTGGCAGTGGACCATGCTATATTTCCTAAAGAATTAGCTACCTGAAAACATTTTCACAAAGGAGTTAAGTATAAACACGTCTTTTTTTTTTTTTTCATTTCAAGCCAACTTTTTCGAAGCCTATATATCTGCATAAAAACCTTTTAGGGCAATTATAAAACTGTGAAAAATGTTTTATTCCTCATCTGATTCCTAATGATAATGTATCTTTTAAGCATAACCGTATATATGAAGCACATTTTTATTATATGGAAAGCTTATAATCTATGTTTTCTACTTGCCCCATAGTCTAGTCTTATAGAAAAGTGTCACAACATCTTGATGTTTAATGTATTTTTATGTCAAAGATTAGAGGTTTTGGCATTCAGTATGTTGCTTGTTGAATACCTTAGTTTGAATGGCATCACATTTTACAAAAAGAAGTTACTTGACTTCCTGAAGTTATTGGGATGATTGGCATTATCTACAGGAAATTGGGTTACCACTAAAGGAGGGTTTGAATAAGATAGCAGGACATAAAAATTGAAATTTATATTTGTAGTCCAGACACTGCACCAAACTCTGGACTGATCTATCCAAAAGCCAATTTGGCACCTCCACTTAAGTGTCTAATGTGTCCAGAACAAAATTATTTATTTCTCCCACCTTTCCTTTCTGCTCCCTTTGCTGAAGCCACAGTGGCCTCCGTGCTGTCTCCTGGACCTGCCAGGCAACTTCTTAACTCAGGGCTCGCTGTTCCTTATGCCTGGAATGCTCTTCTGCAGTGTATTTCAATGAGAGATAGAACCCATAGGACATAAAACTATTTATTACAAGGGATTGGTACTTGAGGGGTTTGGCTAGCCAGTCTGAACATTGTAGGGCAGGCAGGCGGCCAGGAAGAGAGCATGATAAGCATGGTGGAATTCCACAGGCATGGGTTGAAGCTGTTGTTTATGGGCAGGCTTTTTTTCTTTCTCTGGGAAGTCTAAGTCCTACTTTAAAGGCATTTCAACTGATTAAGTTGAGCCCACCATTATTTTCCAAGATGATATGCCTTATTGAAATCAACTGACTAGGGGCTTTAATTAATGTGCAAAATAACTTCATAGCAACATCTAGATTAGTGTTTGAATAGCTGGGAACTGTAGCTTTGCCAAGCTGACACCTCAAAAAAGCCATCACAGTCAGATATCCGTGTGGCCTTTTCTCTTACTTTCCTGAAAATTTGGGTCATATCTCACCTTAGAAGAATCTCCCCTAACCGTAGTCTGCTAATATCACATTACTCTCCCATAGGGAGAATATGGGCAATTCCCACCACTCTTCTCATTATCCTACAAGGCACTTAATCCCTACCTCCCCTTTTATATACTTTTTATTCTTTTTCTACCCTTATAGAATGCAAACTCCATGAGAATACTTTTTAATACTTTTCCTGTTTGATTTTATTGCTCTATCCTCTGTGTTCAGAGCCTGGGGCAGAGTAGGTATTTGATAAAAAATAAATTGGATAAACTAAAGAATGATATATAGAAAAGGACAGTAATTTAAAAGAATGAATTTTGAAGATGGTTATTCCTTCCTCCAAATTTACCAATTCCTTTGGTAAAGCAAAATAATTTGACATTAACAAAAATAATTCTCTCCTATTGATTGTACACACACACACACACACACACACACACACACACACACTCACTCTCTCTCTCTCTCTTTCATTGATGCCCCAAAAGACCCAGATTAAAAATGTTGTGGATATTTGGTTTTATGTAGAAATATTCATGACACTACACTGGGTAACAGTTGCAAGTTGCCCCCCAGCATATAATCTGGACTTTACTTAGACTAAGTTTTGTTATTTTTAAACCAGGAAGTGTAGTGTTAACTTAATGGATTTTTTCCCTTTATTTCTGATATTTTGCCCAATGACACATTTTTGTGAATCCCTGTAGGTCAAAGGGGTTCTTTCACTCCAGCAGTCTTAAAACTTCTCTAAGGTTTCCTGAAATTAAATCTCCATTCCACCCACCAGACATCTACAGCCAACTTGCTTGTGGGTATGCTGACTGCATCTCCAAACTTCCAAATTGTGTATAGATTATTCTCAAATTTTGAGATATGTAAATGCAGCAGCAGAGCTTCTTTTTCTTGCTATTAATAGTTTTCCCCCTTTGCTTCTCTTAGCTATTTCTTTTACTTTCTGAGAGCATCATTGGTGGCCTTTTTTTACATGTCATCTTCCAGCTGCTATGATGCATTCATAACCCTGACCATTAAGGGCAGCCATGAATGAAGTTTATGTTATTCTGATCATTTGCCTCATCATTCCTGTTTACTAGACTCTGAAAGATCCTGGAGATGAGCACCCATGTCTGTATAGCTAAGAGGAGGTCAGGTGCAAGTTTTCACGGTAATTATTATGATAGCATTTTATGCAATATGCCAAAGCATTCTTTGTACACCTTACTTTCTTGCCCATTCTTTGCTGTGTTCTGGAAGAGGGCAAGAGTCTACTTTTGTTGGAAGCTGGCTAGAAACGCTGATTAGGAAAATGATAGAGGAGACTCTGACTCTGCTTGTGAACCTGAAAATAAATGCTGCTTCATTCATTTATGCAGTCACCATTACACTGCTCCAAACAAATACACATTTAAAGGAAAGGCAGAGACACACAGACAAAGATTTCAAAACAGTCTGTGTCTGCATCCTCTGGCCCATGTTTTAAAATGTCAGACTGGTATCTCTCACACAAGAGAACTCAAATACAAGAGTGAAAACTGGTTAGACACCCTCCCCCTGTCTGCTGTCAAAAGTATGTGAAATATTTGCTGATGAAATTTTCATTTTATTTTTATGTGTGGTTTGATATTCATAAAGAGGCTTTTAGAACATTTCTATAGTGACAAGAAATAAAAATTAACTGCTTTGTATGCATAAATCAACTTTCTTACATCTGAGTCTTGTTCATGTCTGTAGCAAAATAAAAAGCAAGATGGTAACTGCTCCATTTAACTATTATAGATACTAAATCTTTAAGTGGAAATCCTCTTTTTTTTCAGTTATTTTTATAATTTACAACTACCTCTATGCCTTCTAAAATATAATATGGCAAATTAACCTAACTACTGTGGTTTGAATGTGTCCTTTAAAGTTCAGACCTTGGAAATTTAGTCCCTCTATTAGGCCATTCTTGGATTGTTATTAAAAAATACCTGATATTGGGTAATTTTTACTTTTTATTTTATTTTTTTGAAACAGAGTCTGGCTCTGTTGCCGAGGCTGGAGTGCAGTAGCGTGATCTCGGCTCACTGCAACCTCTGCCTACGGGTTCCAGCGATTGTCCTGCCTCAGCCTCCCGAGTAGCTGGGACTACAGGCACCCACTACCATGCTTGGTTAACTCTTGTGTTTTTAGTAGAGACGGGGTTTCACCATGTTGGCCAGCCTGGGCTGGGTGTGGTGGCTCATGACTATCATCCCAGCACTTTGGGAAGCCAAGGCAAATGGATCACTTGAGGTCAGGAGTTCGAGATTGGGTAATTTATAAAGACAAGGAGTTTAATTGGCTCAAAGATCTGCAGACTGTATAGCAAGCATGGCACTGGCATCTGCTCAGCTTCTGGGGAGGCCTTGGGAAGCTTCTGACTATGGGGGAAGGTAAAGGGGGGAGCAGGCACATCACATGGCATAAAGCAGGATGGTGGAGGGGGTGCCATACACTTGAAACAACTGCATCTCCCGAGACATCTCTCACCACTGGGGGGGACAGTGTCAAGCTATGGGGATCTTCCCTCATGACCCGAATGCTTCCTACCAAGTCCCACGTCCCAAACTGGGGATTACATTTTAACATGACATTTGGGTGGGGACAAATATCCAAACGATATCAGTCTCCAGTACAGTAGTGTTGAGAGGTGGGACTTATAAGAGGTGGTTAGGCCAGGAGGCCTCGGCCTGCATAACTGAATTACTGCCATCAACACAGGAGTGAGTCCCTGATAAAAAGGATGAGTTTTAGCTGGGTGCAGTGGCTCACACCTATAATCCCAGCACTTTGGGAGGCTGAGACAGGTGGATCACAAGATCAGGAGACTGAGACCATCCTGGCCAACATGGTGAAACCCCGTCTCTACTAAAAGTACAAAAATTAGCCAGGCACCTGTAGTTTCAGCTACTCAGGAGGCTGAGGCAGGAGAATTGCTTAAATCCGGGAGGTGGAGGTTGCAGTGAGCCAAGATTGCACCATTGTACTCCAGTCTGGGCAAAAAGAGCAAGACTGACTCAAAAAAAAAAAAAAAAAAAAAAAAAAAAAAAAAAAGATGAGTTTGGCTCCATTTCCTCTCTGCCCCATGGTCTCACTTCTGCCTTCTGCCAGATGCAAGGGCTGTGCTTGCATTTCCCCAGCCTCCAGAACTATGACCCAAATAAACCTTCATTCTTCATTATTCACCCAGTCTGTGGTATTATGTTATAGCAACAGAAAATGGATGAACTGACTATCTTGGTCTTGATGCTTTAGGGACCAGGTTCAGGTATCTGAATTCTGAATATTTTCTATAGCATTACAAGATTATAGACAAAACTCAAAATTATAGTATCTCTGCTGACTAGTAGACATGATTATTCAAATAGGTGATGTGTTAAGACTACTGATTTTTTTTAAATTTCTTGTTTTCATGACTTAGACAAAATTGTTAAAAAATTATTCTTATTATAATTGTAATTCAAAATAACCAGGCAGGAGATATCCACATTGCAGCATGATTAAATTGTCCATTGTCTGCAAATTTTTCTGCACATTCTTTGTTATCTCATTAGGGAATCCTTTTCCCCCTTCCTCCAAGGTCAGTGATTTCTTTGGCAGTAGTGTCCCCCACAGACATATCCTACTTTTGAATTACATATGCTCCAAATATCTATAGCTGATGCCCATACAATGTTTATTTGCTGTATCTGATCTGCGTTCAAACCCTAGATTGTAGACAGATTTTCTTAGGTTGTGAGAGGTAGAAGGGAATTAGTCTTTTTCTCCCCTGATTCCTATCTTCTCTCCTAGGATTTGGTTTTCTTTCCACTTGGAGCAGTCTCATCCCAGGTTACTCTTTCATCTTCTTCAGCCTTTGTCCAAACATCACCTTACCAGTGAAAGTGTCACCCTTCATTCTATTTTAAATTTTAAACCCTTCCTAACTTACACATTTCAAAAATTTAAAAAAACAATTTTCATTATGGCTGGATGAAAATAAAAATAAACTTGTATCAAAGATTCATTAAATGCATTAGTTAATGGGGGATGAATATTAATTAAGATCTTATTAATCAATGAGATGTTCAGACCAGTTCAAAAGGGAATCTTAAAAATCTGAATATATGTATAAATGTGTGTATGTATGTATAGACATGCATATATACATACAGTCAGTAGGGCTAAAATGAAATAAGTAATAGATGCAAAACTAGTACATATTTAGGGCAATAAAATGTTTGGGGTTCACTGGGTGTAGTGGTTTACACCTGTAATCCCAGGACATTGGGAAGCCAAAGTGGGTAGATCACTAGGTCAGGAGTTTGAGACCAGCCTGGTCAACATGATGAAACTCCATCTCTGCTAAAAATCAGCCAGGCCTGGTAGTGCACATCTGTAATCCCAGCTACTCAGGGGGCTGAGGCAGGAGAATCACTTGAGCCCAGGAGGTGGAGGTTGCAGTGAACTGAGATTGCTCCATAGCACCCCAGCCTGGCCAGCAGAGTGAGACTTCGTCTCAAAAAAAAAAAAAAAAGTTTGAGGTTGTCTTTTCTACAAGGGAGATATCAATTGAAACTCTACCAGATAAAATTCATTTGCATTCTAAAGGACATTAATTATTTTCACTACTATGATTTTTGTATAAGTTAATTTCTAGGGGCTGGGCACAGTGGTTCATGCCTGTAATCCCAGCACTTTGGGAGGCCAAGGCAGATGGATCACCTGAGGTCAGGAGTTCAAGATCAGCCTGGCCAACATGATAAAACCCTGTCTCTACTAAAAATACAAAAATTAGCTGGGCGTAGTGGCGTGTGCCTGTAATCCCAGCTACTTGGGAGGTTGAGACAGGAGAATCACTTGAACCCAGGAGGTGGAGGTTGCAGTGAGCCAAGGTTGCCCCATTGCACTCCAGCCTGGTGACAAGAGTGAAACTCGGTCTCAAAAAAAAAAAATTAATTTCTAGCCCTACAGAGATATAAAATAGTCCATTCCATAAAAATAACCTAGAAGTTCACATTCTGATGTTTACATGGCTTTTGCAAAGGAAAACCTAAGCCTTACGTGCTTTTTACCTCAGTTTCCTCCGATAGTAATACACAGGTACATACCTGCAGACACCCCAGTCTTTGGGGCTCCACATGGGCAAGTACCTTTGATCCTGCAGACTGCTTACCCAGACAGGAGGTACATGGCCAGTGATGGGACAGAACAGGTGTTTCTAAAATGGGGGAGCACAGAGCAGGAACCCAGTTGTGCAGGTCTAGTAGCTGTAATGGCTATCTACCATGTGGCATGCTTTACTTATTTATTTGTTCACTGTTCATCCTTCACTACCTTGTAAATTTCCTGCGGTCAATAATTTTTTTTTCTGTTTCATTTACAAATACAATTACATCTTCTGAAAAAATGTTTCACATATAGCAAGTATCAATAAATATGGTTGAATGAAATAGTGCCTGTTACACAGATTGTATTCGCAAACAGACATTACAGGAAAGAGTGATAGTATGAATATCAACACAGTCAATTTTAGAACAATATAAATGTTTTTAAATAGATTTTTTAAATTGAAATATGTATCTTCAATAGTTCTGCTACTGAACATATTGATAGAACAATTACCATTTTATGTGTCTGTATAATTGTTGCCAAAAGCCTAAAGTTTGCAACTTACATTTTTCATAAATTTTCTGAGAAATGAAAATTACATAAAAAAAGAGAAGCATCTAAAACTTTAGATGACCCAGTTTGAGGTATTTTGTGACCAATATGTCTTCATAGTTTTTAAGGCAATCATTTCTACGTAACTCTCTTAGATGCTGTTTCAAAGGCTGTGAGATGATATCATGGAGTTACTACTTTAAATCATCTTTAAAATGTTCTGATTCTTTAAGTCATACCAAAGAAAAACTAAAAATTATATTTAATAAATTTGAATTTTACTTTTTAAATATTTTAAATTGTACTTTTAAAAATGGACAAGGAAACTCCAGAATATCAAGATACAGTTTTTGATAATATCCACCCAATGTCCTTATTTCCTGTAGCTATGTTTTTTGTCCCCTAATTATCCTGTGCCTCTCCCCCGACTGAAAGTGGGGTATTCATTCTTTCAGAAAACCCTAGACAAAAAAAAATTGCTTTCAGTTTTAAAATAAGCACAATGTTTTTAGTTCTTCAAAAAATCATAGTCTAAAAGCAAGTACTTTTGATTTGAAAAATTCTGACTTTGTTGAGTGAGGAAGTGATGATTTTCTGTAACATCTTGAAAGCAAAGCTTAAAATACCAGAGGGCAGATGTTTTTACTAAGAACCATAGAGTAAGTTGGATGAGTCACTAAGTCAATTGCTTTCTGAAAGGCAGAGAAGAGCCCTTCTTAGGACTAGGGGAGGAGCTGGGAGGGAGAGTAGAGCCAAACACTTGAATCTTCTGTCTCAGATTTGAAGTCTGGGGAAGTAGGGTTGGGACACTAGGATTGGTTCCAGTGAGTGAGTTAGGAGTCACAAGCTTGTGCCACTTCTTCCTGAATACTGCTCTGAAACTGTGCAAGACTTTCAGACAATGACATGGCATTCACTGGAACGGGACGGGGCCTCCAAGGCACTGAGGCACAATTATGAGGAAGGGTGTGTATGTGGATGAGTGTGTGGGGGCACATCTGCTTTCTGAAGTGCAAAAGCTTCTGGTGTATTGGAAGAGGCCACAGGGGTGGGAAGCCAAGGCTGAGGAGAATGGCCATCTCCACACTCATGAGCAGAACGTCCCCACCCAGTGCTTGCAAGACCTGCAGGGCTGCCAGACCTCAGTTGCATGCAGGTGGGGCTTAGCGTCAGAAGAAATCTGTTCAAAATGTTGGTTAGGCTATGAATTTCTGGCAATAAGCCCATTATTTAAATTCTCCAGACACATCACTTTTAACTTCAAAAATGGGACTACACTGTCTTCCTTATAGGATTGTCTGGAGGATTAAGTGTGGAGTGGTATGTGTGTGTGTGTGTGTGTGTGTGTGAAAGTGTCTAGCACTGTGTTGGATGCAGAATAGGTACATCATGATTAGAATCCAGGTCTACACCTATGGGTGCTTCAACCACACCACAGCGAGAAAAGGCAAATGTGGTTTAAAACACAAGCAAATTAAACCATTCAATATGTTCTTTATCATGGACATGAAAAGAAGCAGCGTGCACACATTTAACCCTTCTTTTTTCTTTCCCTTTCGTTTTCCCTCTTCTGGTGGTGAAAGTGAAAATGAAATCTACAGTAGCCATAGTTTAGTGAATGCTTAGATCTTTGATTTCACAGAAATGGGCAATTCAGCCTTGAAATAGGTATAGGTCTATGTAAAAAGTTAGACTCAAGATTACCTTTTATTAAAAAGCAATAAAAGTCAAAAAAGTGATAAAAGTGTAAGGGTCATCATCAATGCATGCAGTTGCCTATTCTGTTATCAACACATCTTTGTAGATGTAGGAACTAGAATAGTCCCTCACGTAGCTGCAGTGGCACTCACTGAGGTAAGTGAAGCAAAAGCTGTCCTGTTGTGGCCTCTTTAGTTTCAAATGCAAGTTTGAGCAAAGCATATTTTTGACAAGATGTTTTAAAACAGTGTGTCTAAGAACCACTAATCCATCATCTGGGTGCCTAAGACCAAATAAAACAAAACTCTACTCATAGCTAAACTACAGCAGTCATTAACAAATCAAAATCAAATGACCGAGAAATGGAGATGAGAGTAATTAAAAAAAAAAAAAAACATGAAATGATTTAATTATGAAAAGAATGATAGAGGAGGAGTCATACAATTTATAATTATTCTAACTTTGCTGTTAGTTCTTATTTTTTTAAAGCTTGCATTAACATCCTTGCAGTATAATCGAAAATTAAGTCATATGTAAGGTAACATTCTGTTCAAAAGGATATGAATATATTTTGAGAACGTCTATAATAAGCCTCATTCATATTTATTGAGTACTGAAGATGTATTGGTCATCTGTTAGCTCTATTTAAAAAATTATTTTAATGTGCCTTTAAAGAGTAATACAAAGTTATTGGGACAAATTTCAAATATTATGAACAAATAAGAAAATATTTAAAATTGCTTCTCCAATACCACTTCTTACTTTGTAGTTGGGTGTATGTTCAGACTTGTTTTCTTTTCTTTTTTCTTATATCAACCTAAAGCTTTTCAACTGTCCTCCCATGTGCTTTTTCAACTTGCTCTGTAAAAACTCATTGGATGAAATCCTCATTTCCAGGACCTCTTTTAGTTCAGTTTCATAAAGCATTGACAAAACTGGGAATAAATTCAAACATAATTGTGTACTATTTTATTCCTAGCCATTTTTCTACTTAACATTTTCCTTTAATCCTTTAAGATGACAGAAAAATCAGTTGAAATAATCTATTTTAAGAGAGTGGGAAAATGAATGTCATTTATAATTGTAGTGACAGTAATTTTTTTATTTCTATGAGCGAAATGCATTATTTGGAAGCTTTTTCTCACTTTTCTAAGAACTCTGTCTTTATAGTCAAAATTAGGATAACAATAAAGTTACTAGTTGCAAAGAAGCCCAGTAGCCACCTGGCCTTCTCAGTGATCCAGTGTTGGAATCCATTTTACAGAACTGACCACTGGGTAATTGTAAACCTTCTTTGAACTTCCGTAGTAATAGGGAATTCACCTTCTAAGGCAATCCTTCCTTTTTCAGAGAAATTCAACATTTAATTTGTTGGCTTTAAATTTTTTTTTTTTAATTACCTAGTGTTTCCTTACCTAGAACGTTTATCCACTGGGTTTAAATCCAATAGGTAAAGTTCAAGTATTAGAAAAATATAATCCTCTTTTTTTGAGTGACATTTTGACATAATCATCCTCTCCCTCCTGAATATTCATTTTTTCCAACATAAACTTCCCCCAGTTACTTCAACACTTCTCTATTTCATATGGTTTCATATTTCTTCACAAACCTGGTGATTTTCTTCTGGTTATATTTCTATTTGATCAGTTTCTTCTTAAAATATAATGCCCAGAACTGAAGGATAATAGTCCTGATAAGTTTTAAATACTTTCTAATAGAACAAAAATGTCCTTTGCATGTTTTAATTGAAACTCTTAATTTATTACAGAATAATTTTATGATAGCGATTCAAGATTAGATTTAATACACTTCACACAAAGTGAGTATCTTCCTTTAATCATTCATTTCAGACATTACTTTGTGACAATAGAGTCTTTCTAGTTTAGAAAGAGCCTAAAATTTAGGTAAGGTGATCACATTGAGAGACAGTTAAAGGTAAAAACACGTGGCTCCCCTATCTTGCTGTCGCATATAGAACCATCTGCTTCTCTTACAACATCAAAGGAGACACTGAAATGTGAGGGTTAGATATGAAGCTGCCAAATGTTTGATGAGTTGCATTTCTTTAATTTCACTGGAAGGAATAAAGTGGGAGTGTGAGAGTTCATGTTCCAAAGCTGGATTGTAGCAACACACAGCAGAATAAGAGTGGAGAAACTGGTTCTGATGATGTGAGAATTCTAGTGTTAGTGTCTTTTTTCTCATACATCCTGAGATAGCACTTCTCTCTATAAGAAGATAGTGAAATAACACTGATAACGATTGGGCCAGAGACATTGTGGACCAAACAGATAAAAAATCTCAGACCTGAAGTTTATTACTGCAGGCTATGGAGTCTTCACTAATTCATGTCCAACCTGAGTTGCACTTTTCTCTTTCCTTCTACTTTTCAGTAATTTATAGATGAATATATAGGTGAGAAGAGGGGTTGAGGACTAGAGAGAAAGTTCCTGAAGTGCAGGGATTGTATTTTATTCATTGTTCTATCATCAACATAGTCCAGTGTCTGGCGTATATGTAACACTATAATTTCTTTGAAGGTAGCAGTAAGCAAATGCATGAGGGAGGGAGGAGATCGGCATGGTTTGAGACATGTTGAGTTTGAGCTTCCATCCATGTGAAATTCTCTCTCCTCTTAACTCCCTCAAACTCCCATAACATATATTTTTAGAATCTTTCTCAAGCATTTACCTTAGCTATCTCAGCTTTATAGCTACTTAGTCATTGGCCTTATCCCTTTTACAAGACTATAAATACCTAGGGGTCAGGGTCTATTCTGATTTATGGCTATATGCAGTGTAGTGTTTTATAAACAAGTATCTAGAAAATAGATGACAGATTCAGTATGAAGCTTAGAGAGAGATGTTTTACGTCTTTGATTTCTCCATATGTTCCTTAAACTTAGCAGTACTTTAATAATAGATGATGATTTATTTGGTGTGGTTCACACCAACCTTACTAAGCAATTTAGCAAGCAACTTTATAATTTATTGTTAATATGTACAGAAATATGTGTAAGAACTATTCTGCTAATTACTGTTAACTCATAACAAGAGTTAATGTCTCATATGCCCTCCTAAAATCTCTGCAGAGGTTATTAGTGGGCCTTATTAAACAAATATGTTTTTAAAACCATTTCTTGTTTAAAACTCTGCTCATAATTAGGAGACTTCAGAAAGGAGACAAATATAAACCAAAATGAATTTTGTTTTAATTCCATGTTATGTTATTATCTTTGGAGCTGACCTCATCTTGACACCTGCAGAGAAGCTGGTACTGCCAGATTCTGTTAAACAAGGTGACTTTGATAAAGGCCATTCCTCCCTTCAAGCCTCAAAATTGACCTGAGAAAAGAAATCATCCAGAAATATGACAAAAAGCTTAGCTTGTAAATCTAATAGACATTTTGTCATGCATGCAAGGTCCATACTGTTAACTACTTCTTCTCAAATCCTAAAAACAAAATTACTTACTCATTTAGGGATTTACACTTATAATTTTCATAGTGAGAGGTGATGTCAATTTGAAATAACTTGTTTTGTTTTTCACTGTACACATTTAAATTTTTCAAGTGGTTTGTAAACTAGCATCTTTTACAATTTGGATTGCTGCAGTAGTCTGTAAGTTATGATGTCAATTATGTCAACAACATAAAAACACAGTTATGCCATGGAATGATGTTTTCAGGCAATCCTGGTAATCATTCTTCTACACAGGCCCTCACCTTGCCCTTATTTGAGTAGGAAGAGTCTGGGTGAAGCAGGCAAGGCAAGTTGACCAAGCTGAAATATAGCAACTGGGCTGAGGTTTAGAACAAATTTCTACCCTTGGAGATTACATATTTATCGCATAGAATCATAATATTTAAGAAAGTGAAGATTTTTATTTAAACATTGAAAATATTATATAAATTGGCATGCTTTATTTGGTTTTCAAACAAAGCATACCTATTGTTTTTTTCTTTCTACTTTTAGGTTGAGAAGTACATGTTCGAGTTAGTCACATGAGCAAATTTCATGTTGCTGAGGCATGGTGTACTAATGATCTCATTACCCAGGTAGTGAGCATAGTACTGCATAGGAATGCTTCCAACCCATGTCCCCACTCCACCCTCCTCTCTCAAGCAGTCCCCAGTGGCTATTGTTCCCATCTTTGTGTCCATGTGTATTCTATGTTTAACTTCCACTTGTAAATGAGAACATGTGGTATTAGGTTTTCTGTTCCTGCCTTAGTTAGCTTGGGATAATGGCCGCTAGCTGCATTTATGTGGCTGCAAAGTACATGATTTGATTCTTTTTTATGGCTGCATAGTATTCCGTGGTGTATATGCACCACATTTTCTTTATTCAATCCACTATTGATGGGCATCTTGGTTGATTCAATGTCTTTGCTGTTGTGAATAGTGCTGCAGTAAACACGTGTGCGTGTCTTTTTGGTAGAATGATTTCTTTTCCTTTGGGTATATACTCCATAACGGGATTGCTGGATCTAATGGTAGTTGTTTTAAGTCTTTTGAGAAATCTCCACACTGATTTCTGCAATGGCTGGGCTAATTTACATTCCCACCCACAGTGCATAAATGTTTCCTTTTCTCTGTGACCTCTCCAGCATATGTTGTTTTTTTTGCCTTTTTAATAGGCATTCTTACTGGTGTGAGATTGTATCTCATGTGGTTTTGATTTGCATTTCTCAAATGATTAGTAATGATGAGCATTTTTAATATATTTGTTGGCACATTTATGCCTTCTTTTGAGAAGTGTCTGTTCCTCTCCTTTGGTCATTTTTTAATGGGGTTATTTGATTTTTGTTTGTTGAATTAAGTTCCTTATAGATTTTGGATATTAGATCTTTTTTGAATGCATAGTTTGTGAATATTTTCTCACATTCTGTAGGTTGTCTATTTACACTGTTGATAGTTTCTTTTGCAATACAAAAGCTCTTCACTTTAATTAGGTCTCACTTGTCAATTTTTGTCTTGTTGAAATTGTTTTTGAGGACTTAGTCATAAATTATTTGCCAAGACTTATGTCCAGAATGTATTTCCTAGGTTTTCTTCTAGGGTTTTTTATTGTTTCAGATCTTACATTTAAGTGTTTTAACCCTTTGAGTTAATTTTATATATGGTGAAAGGAAGAAGTCCAGAGTTAAGTAAAAGGCTTACTTCATACTTGCCCTGTGCAGACCTGCAATGAATTATTTCTCCAAGGAGTCTTGGTCTCTTTCAAGGAGTGGTGTAATAGCCATAGAAATGGACCATTCAGATCTCCTTCTGTAGAAAGAATAATTGACTGACAGCACCAGAAGCTGCTTCTGTATCCACCATCAAAGTCATGCAGAGCCTATAGTTCTCATGGTTGCATGCAGCTATAACTGAGCATGGCAAGGCTATAAAGACAGGTTCATTCTGGAAAGACGCAGGACTTTTGCATCAGAGCTCTCAGCTGGCCCAGCTGAACTTTTCTCAGAATTGTGCAGCAGCCTGGCACACTTTCTACCTACTCTCTTTCTTCCTTTCCTTTCTCCTTCCACAGATGTCAGGTTTACACCTTCATCTGAGGACTCTACCTTCTTCTGCTTCTTCTCCTAACAAACCTCTTGCACATGGAATCCAGTTTTGGTGTCTGCTTCACAGTAGACTTGAAGTAATGCAAATAACAATTACAAACAAAAATCTGGGTGCTAGGGATGCTCATTGCTACTGATGTCCCAGTGCTTCTAGGCTCTTTCTGTGGATAGAGCTAAGAGATCTACTTTTCAAAAAATATGAGCTTATATTGCTATTTCCAATTAAAATTTAACAATATAGTTTTATTTCTAAACTTCTTTGTATCTTCTTTCTCTTGGACACTGAAAATCAAAATTTCTTTTTTTTTGAAAATCAAAATTTCTAATAACATTAAGATATTTACTTATTTGCTTTATTCTATAAATAGTTGTATTGTATAATACAACTATAATATTTTAAAAATCGCAATACCAATAGTACCACTATCGCTAAATATGCAGAATTAAGTTTAAGACTTCTTTGCAATTATTATTTTCCTCAGAATATATTCCCCTAGAGATCTACAGGGTACTATGTTCAAAAGTTTCCTATAATTCTTTTCTCTGTGCATTAATGTCAACATGCTATATACAGATAGGTTCATTTATTATCATTTGCATTGTTTTAGAGTTTGTCTCTCTTTTGATTTAATCTAAATGTCTGAATATACAAATCATTTAAATAGTTAAAAAGTCAAAATTATACTATATCAAAAAGTATATTTAATATACTTTTTAAAGTATATCAAAGGTATACTTTAAAAAGATTTTATTTCATTCCTTATTTTCTCCATCAGGTTCCTATCTGCATCCTATAGTTAATCATTTTCATTAATTTCTATTTATGCTACCTGTATTTCTTTTAGTAAAATGAAGCAAACTTTATGTGTACATATATAGGCATATGTATATGTTTTATAAATATAAATTTTTTATTTCCCTTTCAGTCTTATGTGAAATGAAGCCTACTAAATATAATTAATAATATGTTCTTAAAAATGCTCCATTATCTTTCTTAGAGACTATCCTTTTTCTTTCATGTGGCTGCATACAACTTCGTTCCTGTATATATGATAATTTATTCAAACCACAGTGCTCTCATAATGATCTTTAATAAATAACCTTATGCATAAGTGTTTTGGTTTTGTGAAGTTCAAGGTAGACTCCTAAGAATGGTATGACTAGGCTAATGGGCATATGTACATATAATTTTCTTAAACTATTACAAAAATCCCCTCCATAGGGTTTGTATCATTTTGTACCTCCCTTTGTATATATTTGAATGTATGTAATTCTAATGCTTCATCACTGAGTCTATTGTCAAGTTTCTCAATATTTGGAATCTAACAGGTGAGAGATAATATCATAGTATAGTAGTATTTTGCAGTTTCCTGATTATGAGATAGATGCTTTTTCCCCATATGTACAGAGATTTTTGCTTTTATTTTTCCATTAACTGTCTGTCCATTTCTTTTGCCCACTTACTATAAACTGTAATTTTCTTTTCTATTTTTAATTTAGTTGTGTGCCACATAACAATGTTTTGGTCAGTGATAGACTATATAAATGACAGTGATTTTGTAAGATTATAATGGAGCTGAAAAATTCCTAGAGGTTAGTGATGTAAAGTTATAGTGAAGCACATTACCCTTTCTATGTTAATATCTGTTTAGATATACAAATACTTACCATCCTACAATTGCCTACAGTATTCAGTATAGTAACATGCCCTACAGTTTTGTAGCCTAGGAGCAATTGGCTATACCAAACAGCCTCGCTGTGAAGTAGACCATATCATAGGTTTGTGCAAGTATACCCCTATGATTTTCACACAATGACGAAATCACCTAATACGTATTTCTCAGAATATACCCCTATCATTAAGGGACACATGATTATAGCTATTTTTCTCATTTAATCTCAGGGATATTAGCCCCTTTTTTTCCTAATTAAAACTGCAAAAAATAAAAACCTTGCAAATATAGTCTTAACTTGTCATTTGCATTTTCACATTTAATAATAAAGTCAATTTTATTTATTTTTTATGTTTTTTCATTTTTTAGGTATATATATGATTTTACTTTTTTACATGTATAGCTCTAAGCTAAGGAGTTTATTCTTGTGAATAGTGTGAGATATAAATATAATTTAGCTTTTCCCAAATGGCTCTTTAGTTGATCCAACATTATTTTTTCCCAGTGATTTGTGATAATATGTAATAAAAGACTATCCTAAATTATCTGGGTGTGGCCGATCATGTCACAGAAATTCTTAAAAGAGGAGAACCATTCCTAACTATAGTCAGAGAATGCGATGATGGAATAAGGGTCAGAGAGATGCTGTGTTGTTGGCTTAAAGATGGAGGAAGACATCCATGAGCCAAGGAATATAGCAACCTCCAGAGGCTGGAAAGGACAAGGAAATGTTTCCTTCCATAGAGCCTCCAGGAAGAGATGCAGTTGTGTCTAGACCTTCATTTGGTCCAGTGACATGTGTGTTGGACTTCTTTATCTACAGAGCTCTATGACAATAAATTTGTGTTGGTGTAAGCCCCTAGCTTTGTGGTGATTTGTTATAGCAGCAATAGAAAACCAATACAGTGTCCACATATATTTTGAGAATTTTTAGTTTTTCTCCATTGATCGATGTGTTTGTTCATGTGCAGTACCTTACTATTTAATGATAGACTTTGTGGCATGTTATATGTGACTTAATTTTGACTTAATTCTTTAAGCCTTAGAGAATATTTTAGTGAAACTAGAATTTATTCTGACAACAATAAACCCTAGTGTAGGCTGACTTCATGTTATTGACTCATAATGTCATGACTAATGGAAATATTTTGAAGTTAATAATGTCTACCTACAACAGCAAACCTAAGAGAGAAATTGTTTAATATCTGAGCATCAAACATGTAACCTACATCTTTGAGAATTGTTATGGGAGCATATAGTATCAAGGAAAGTCAGAGTTAGGTATGGGGAAAGATACAAATGCCCAGAATTAATAAATTGAATAAATTTAAAATAATTGGACGTCTATTTGTCAGATCCTACGCTGAAGATGAAATGGTATATGCCTCATAACACTTGCTTTTAAGAAGTCCACTGTCCAGTGGGGACACAGGCAATTTCAATGCAGTGTGATTAGTAACTGGATGGGGAGGAGGTTGAGAGAAGTCAGTGTCTGTGAATGAATAGACATTGCCAGACAATAGTGGAAAGGGAAGGTGCTGGGGAGAAGGAAAAGTGAAACTTTCTGTGTTATGATGAAGAGATCAGGAGCCCCTGGGGGAAAGGAAAAGGTGAAACTTGAAGGGCTAGTTTGCTAGGTTAGTGGACGTGGACTTAAACCTGAAGGAAAAAGAAGAGAGAATAAGGAACCCACCAAGAAGATAGCTAAGAGGATAAGCAGGAAACCAAAGTACAACATGTCTCTGACATCAAGGGAGAGAGAATGGTCAAGAGCGTCACACATTTCAGAAAGTCAAAGTAAACTAAAGAACATCTATTTATTTATTTAGTCTATTGGCTAAAGCAACAAGAGACCCCTGGAAATCTTGGTGAATAATGAAATAATATAGTGGTGGGAAGGGAAGCATAAGAGGCTGAGAAGTAAACGGGAGGTGAGAAAGTGGATTAAAAAGAAAAGATAGTCACTGGAATGGAAGTCACAGTCAGAAAGGTTTATTTGTTTATACTGAGAGAAATGATGATGTTTTCATGCTTGTTAAATTGAAACAGTAGAAAGCAAGGGATTGAGGGTAAAGGACAGCAGGCTGGAAGAAACTACGAAGCCACGCACCAGTGGAAAGACAGAAGCATCTTCAGTATAGGGTGGGGGTGAAAATCCTTTCCTCTAGAAGAAACAAAGAAAAGATGGGTAGTTTGTCATATCTTACATGGCCAAAAATGTGAAGAATTTTCTGTGTAATGAGTTTCCTTTTCTTTGCAATTAGGATTTGAGGCCATGGGCTTAGATTAGGATATGGCAAATAGTAAGTGTTCAATAAATATTTCTCAAATAAATAAAATGTGGGAGAGGAGAAGATGTTTAGGTAGTAAGTTCTAAACAGTTAAACAAAGTTGAGGGAACATCTCTAGAGAAAAGGAGAACTTCCCAGGAGAGGAGAGGAGGGTAATTGAAGGCCTGGTTAAGATGAGCACCCCCACCCCCCATACATAAGGAGAAAAACTCTCCTGAGAGGATATTGTGTGATTATTTTCCAGGCTGTTCCCGGGAGCCTTGAGATTGGCAGTTCGTGGGGTGGTGGGGGGGGGGGTCTCACAAGCAACTGTGAATGGGACTAAGGCAAGATAGTTGGAGAAAGTAGCAAGTCAGTGAAAAAAGTAATTGCTCTGGAATCCAGGTTGAATTGAAGAAAGTAAAGATAGGATATTAGACCTTTGTCATATGGGTAGATTGCAAAAATTTTTCTCCCATTCTGTAAGAAACTTTAACAAATTAGCAAGAAAAAAACCAAACAACTCCATCAAAAAGTGGGCAAAAGATATGAACAGATGCTGCTCAAAAGAAGGCATTTATGTGCCAACAAACATACAAAAAAAGGCTTATTATCACTGGTTATTAAAGAAATGCAAATCAAAACCACAATGAGATACCATCTCACACCAGTTAGAACGGTGATTCTTAAAAAGTCAGGAAACAACAGATGCTGGCGAGGTTGTGGAGAAATAGGAATGCTTTTACATTGTTGGTGGGAGCATAAATTAGTTCAACCACTGTGGAAGACAGTGTGGCAATTCCTCAAGGATGTAGAACCAGAAACACCATTTGACCCAGCAATCCCAACCGGGTATATACCCAAAGGATTATAAATCATTCTATAAAGACACATGCACATATATGTTTATTGCAGCACTATTTACAATACAAAGACTTGGAACTAACCCAAATTGCCCATCAATGATAGACTGGATAAAGAAAATGTGGCACATATACACCATGGAATACAATGTAGCCATAAAAAAGGAAGAGTTCATGTCCTTTGCGTGGACATGGATGAAGCTTCCAGCTTCATCATTCTCAGCAAACTAACACAGGGACAGAAAACCAAACACCTTGCGTTATCACTCATAAATGAGAGTTCAACAATGAGAACACATGAACATACGGAGGGGAACATCACACACCTGGGCCTGTCGGGGGATGGGGGACAAGGGGAGGGAGAGCATTAAGACAAATACATAGTGCATGCAGGGCTTAAAACCTAGATGACAGGTTGATAGGTGCAGCAAACCACCATGGCATGTGTATACCTATGTAACAAGCCTGCATGTTCTGCACATGTATTCCAGAACTTAAAGTAAAATTAAAAAAAAAAAAAAGTAAAGAGGTACAGACTCTTAGGGTTGAAGATAGCAAAATCAGAGGCATTGAAGTGGTGGAAGAATTGGAGTAGTGTGAATCACTGAGTGAGATAGTCATGATTATAGCAGGTTGTAATTAGTTTGGATTTGAGAATTATGAAAAAGCCATTCTGGAAGGTGAGTCAGCTGGTTTAGTGTAGTGATCAGTGGTACCTGTAGTGGAATGGGGGGATGGAGGTGAAGACTCTTGGAGATCGAGTCCGGCTTTCTGGGACCATATGGGTTGCCACTGATGATGTCGTTGGCCAGATGATAACAGGGGTTAGGTAGAAAGAGTACAGCTGGTGTGGAAGTCTTGAATGAAGTGCTGTGTGTGGAGGGGCATGAGGAGGTGGTAATGAGACTGATTGGCTAATAGAAATAGTCCAGTTACAAACATTTGTAGCTTATCTTTAATCTAAAACCCAAAAGTCTGAAATTTCAAGTCTTGGCATATATCTGAAAATAAATGATCTCATGTAACTGTCATATAATTAGAAAACATTTCCAGAAATTTAAAACCTTGCCGCCAATTTGTTCTCTAGTTACTGTTGCTCATTGGGGTCTAAAAATAATATTAGGAAAAAACATCCTCTGAAAGTTGAGTGAAGTATTTGCTTTCTACACAAAACCAGGATCGACTGTCTTTTTGTCTGGGTACAAGATGAAGTTTTAACTCTTTATGCACGAATATAAGCAAAATACAACAAAGACACATTTGCACCCATTGCTAATGGTGAGAGCTTCTTTTAACTGCTCTTTGCAATCAAGCAGGCATCACAAAGTTCAGTGCCTTTTATTTTTTCTGAGTCCACTTGAAACATGGTTGACTTGCTTAGTTTGGAAACTGAATTTCTTCTGTAAGAAAGTGTCCATTTATCAGAAAAAAGAAATCTAGAATTTATCTGCACCTGGTTGAATTTTTTTAAAGGTTATGGACACAATCTTGGAAAACATATAATAAAGAATGATTATTTTTCTTAAGGTTTTAGAAAGTGTAAGGGCAAAGGACATAAAAATATATATATATAAGATAGAAAGGAAAATATAAAAGGGGGAGTTTAAGACAAAGAAATATTGACGCCATGAGTAAAATAGAGATGAGTTTGCTGTAATGGAATGGAAATTAAATTTTGTTGAGTGCAAATGTTGGTTTTGATAGTTTCCCACCATGAGGTATTGAAAAAAAGTTATATAACTTCTCTGAGCCTCACTTTCCTCATCCGTGAAGTAGGTATATAAACACAAATGAATAGGATTATTGCAAAAATTAAAGCAGATGCCTTTACATAAAGGGCCTAGTGTGGAGTCTGACATATTGGAGATGCTCAGTAGTGGTTTCTTTTCCTCTAGGAATGTTTTATTAAGGTCATCAGAAGGCTACTAGCTCCTCACTGGCATCTAGCCATCTGTTCATTTTTAATTGTTATTCTAATTTCTGTTAAATTGGGTCAATTTTCGGTGACAAAAGATCATAATGATTACAACAGATAGCAAACTGAGGCTCATTCCTTCCTATTTTCGAATGCTGTATATACAACAGCCCTGGCCTGAACCAGCCCCATTCTCAATGTGCTAGTGATAGGCAGGTGGAGCCCAATGCCGGGTCAAAGTGCTTTGCTTTCTCATTTTGCCAATACCTTGATTAGTCAGCACACATTCCTGTTCAATTTCGTTGGAGATTTGAATTACACATTGTTTGTTAAACTTGACACTTGGCCAAAGAGGTACTTAACGGCACTTATGAAAGAACTAACGATCAAATGACATAACCTTGCCAAAGCATCTTTATCTTTTTGGTGAGTGATATTTTAAGCCTAGATATGCTTCTGGTTCCTTTGAAGAGCTTGTACTCCACATAGGGCTTGCCTAAAATGACCATGTTTGAAAACTATGAATAATAGCTGTAAAGCTGAGGTTGCTTCATGTTGCTACCTTCCAGCTGAAGGGGGCTTACTTTGAAGTTGGGAATAAGTGCTGGTTGTTGATAGCAGGTCTCTGCACAGAGTGTTGCAGGAAAACCTACTTCAAATTCCGTTTCTTAAGGTGTCCGTAAAACACATACTTTTATACTCTGCTATTTTTATCTTATACTTAGAGAAGAATCCACTTATATATTTTTTAAATGTCATAGAGAGAAACAGTAATTAAGTATGTGATATCAATTGTATTTTTCCAGTTTGGCTTTTTGTTATGTACAGGTATGTGACTGTATTAATGATGAGAACACATTTTCAGAAATGTATTACTAGGGGATCTTGTCATTATGAGAACGTCATATAGTGCACTTACACAAACCTAGGTGGTGTAGCCTACTGCACATCTAGACTATATGGAATAGCCTATTGCTTTTAGGCTGCAGACCTGTACAGCATGTTACTGTACTGAACACCGTAGGCAATTGTAATACAGTATAAGAATTTGTGTATCTAAACATAGAAAAGGTACAGTTAAAATATAAAAGGTAAAAAAATGGCACACCTGTATAGGGCACTTACTATGAATGGAGCTTACAGGAGAGTGGGAGTTGCCCTGGGTGAGACAGTGAATGAGAAGTGAGTGAGGAGTGAGTGAGTGTGAAGGCCTAGGTTATTACTGTACACTACTTTAGACTCTATAAACACAGTTCACCTGGGCTAATGAAATTTATTCAATATAAAAATATTTTCCTTTCTCCAAAAATAGCTTTAGCTTACCGTAACATTTTAACCTTATAAGCTTTTGCATTTTTAAAAAACATTTAAACTTTTCTGTAATAACGCTCAGCTTAAAACACAAAAACATGCAGTTGTACAAAAATTCTTTCTTTATAATCTTGTCCTATAGGCTTTCTTCTATTTTTAAACCTTTATCATTTTTTACTTTTTACACTTTTCTTATTAAACACTAAAACACAAATGCACACATTAGCCTGGGTCTACACAGGGTTGGGTCATCAATGTCACTGTCTTCCATCTCCACATCTCGTCTCATTGGAGGTCTGCAGGGGCAATGACATGCATGGAGCTGTCATCTCCTACGATGACAAGGCCTTCTTCTGGAGACCTCCTGAAAGACCTGCCTGAGGCTGTTCGATGCTTTTTTTATAATTAGAAGGAGTACATGCTAAAATAATGATTAAAAAGCATAAAATAGTAAATACGTAAACCAATAACATAGTGACTTGTTAGCATTATCAAATATTATGTACTGTACATCATTGTATGCGCTATACTTTTATACCACTGAGCACAATAGGTTTGTTTACACCAGCATCACCACAAACACGTGAGTAACGTATTATGCCGCTATACTAGGACAGCTACTATATCACTAAGTGATAGGAATTTTTCAGTCTTACGGGTCCACGGTCATACATGTGCTTCTTTTTTTTTTTGTTGAAACAGAGTCTCACTCTGTCACCAGACTGGAGTGCAGTAGCACGATCTTAGCTCACTGCAACTGCTGACTCCTGGGTTCAAGCAATTCTCCTGCCTCAGCCTCCCCAATGGCTGGGACTGCAAGAGTGTACCACAATGTCCAGCTAATTTTTGTAATTTTTAGTAAAGACAAGGTTTCACCATGTTGGCCAGGATGCTTTTAATCTCCTGACCTTATGATCTGCCTGCCTTGGCCTCCCATAGTTTTGGGATTACAGGCGTGAGCCACCACACCTGGCCTGCGGTTCCTTGACCAAAACATCATTGTGCCACACGTGACTGTGTATTAAAATGCATGCGGGAAAAAATTCAACTTTAATAATGTTGATGAAGTAGTTTACATACTTTGAAGAAAAAATAGACAAGCAAACAAACATAAATACAAAAATGAATAGGCAAGCACCCTGATCCCCTAGTTTATAGTCTGGTGAGGGAACAAAGACACGCAGAAACACAAAACAAAATTCAAGAAGAAATATAGCTGAGCTTTATAGGTAGCATTAAAGACAGGTGATTAAGTTCTTAATTTCACGTGTGGAAACCAAGGAAAGCAGGAACAGATGAAATTTAAAGTAAAAGTTTGATTATATATAGGAGGTCATGAGTCAGATGGGCATGTGATGGTTGGTGGGCAGTGAAGAGGGGACGATATTCTAGGTAGAGGGGGAGAAAGTCCAAAGTACATGTGGTTTTAATATCAAGTAGGTAAGTAAGTCTATGAATGATGAAGGTTAACTGAGACTGAGAAATGGAAGATGAGTACTATATGAATATTAAGATAAGATTGACCTTCCCAGGCGTGGTGGCTCACGCCTGTAATCCCAGCACTTATGGGGCCATAACATAATACGTTTAGGTATAATTCATGACAGTCTTCTGAAAAAGATAAGACTAAGCTGTGTCTTAAAGACCGAGGTGGGCCGGGCATGGTGGCTCATGCCTGTAGTCCCAGCACTTTGGGAGGCTAAGGCGGGCAGATTATGAGGTCAGGAGTTTGAGACCAGCCTGGCCAATATGGTGAAACCCCATCTCTACTAAAAATACAAAAATTAGCTGGGCATAGTGGCAGGCACCTGTAAGCCCAGCTACTCAGGAGGCTGAGGCAGGAGAATTGTTTGAACCCAGGAGGTGTAGGCTGCAGTGAGCCAAGATCATGCCGCTGCACTCCAGCCTGGGCAACAGAGCAAGACTCTGACTCAAAAAAAAAAAAAAAAAAAAAAAAAAAAAGATTGACCAATCATTTCTAAGCTCTGAATTTCTACGTGGCTGGTCTTTTAGGATGACCAGTAGAGGGGGCTTTTCTGAGTAGAGAGTGTTAGGGGAAAGCCTCTGTGGTTAAAGGAAATAGGCTTTCTATACTGTAGATATGTGGGCAGCTGCCACCACCCACCTTATTTTAAGATAAATTGACATGGAGGTTGCCCTACTTAAAATCCTTGTAAACTTGCTTTTGTGCTTTTATTTTTATTTTTAAGTAATGAACTAGGACATTTTCTAAGTTAAGAATTAATGAGCCACTGTATTTCTTATAAACACACTTTTTAGCTTTACAGCTTTATCTTGATGGTTGGTGAATGTAGAGCATATGTTGTGTGTACCTATGTGATATTGTTGGAATGCTGTTGAAATCACATCAATGCCAAATTAGCACTGTGCAGTATTGTTTTTGAGTGGCCATAGCATGCAGTGCTATCCCTTAGGCCAGCCACAATGTAATCCAAAAAAAAGAGTTAGCTTTTTATAATTTTTTAGTCTGCCCAATAATGTGCTAAGAATTTTATATGCAGTGTTGCATTCAAGTCTTCAAGCCTCACAATTATCCTCTGATTTTAAATTATTATATAATTATTATACATTATTATTATACGTACTTTACAAATGAATAAATTAAAGAATTGACAGGTTGAGTGTTTGGCCAATGTCACATAGCTGGGATAAAACATAGCTGGGATTAAAACTCGAGTTTTTCTCACTCTAAAACGATGATCTTAAGTATTATATAGTGTGAAATTTTATTGTAATTTTTAGATTCAAAGATAGCTACCAGAGGTGATTTTTTTTTTCCCCTTACAACATCATAACCAGTGGTCAGAGCTGGAACTCACTTCCAGGTTGCCTGACTCCAAACACCAGGCTCTTTACGTGGTGTGACATAGAATGCATGGACAGCACAAGAAACAAACAAACCCATAATTCAACAAGCACAAACTATTCAAATACATTTGTTTTATCCTGAGTTCTATCAAGGGATGGACTTAGTCATAGATAAGCTCTAAGGTAATTATATTAGTCAGTGATGCTGTTTATGAATATGATAGTATATTAAAATTATTCCTAATCCCCCCCCATTTTCTATTTAGAAATCATATTCTCAATGATTTCTCTTTTAATCTTGTCTTACATTCTCACTGAGAAAGCTTGTAAGGTGAAAACTTGAAAAGCAAATCTTTGGTGTAGATATCAGAGATATAAAATACATTTAAAGATTGGGTAATGCATTAGTACATTCCTTATTGGGGATTGTTTGTGTAAATATCAGAATAAGTTAGCAATATGACATCTCAGCTATTCCAGGCATTGGAAAAGCAGCAACATAAAAATGAAGAATAGTAAATCATGTTTAGAGGCTTATAAATTTCACCATTGGCATATCACTGTTGTTACATAGAGCTGATTTAAGTGGATAATATTGATCATTGGTGATTATGCTTGTTATTCAAGACCCTAGTCTGTTTATGTTTTAAAAAGCTCTCTTGAATAAGATATCTTTAAAGATATATTAATAATAGCTACAACTTAACATAGAGTTTAATATATGCCAGGCACTACTGCAAGCCCTTTTATAAAATTAATATATCGAATCAATTTGAGAACTGTATGAGGTAGGTATTACTATTTCTATTTTAAAAATGAGGAAACTGAAACAAAGAGAAATTAGCTTCACCAAAGTCACATATATAGAAGAATGGAGGTGCTAGAATTTTTGGAGGATTCCAAAATAGAGGACACACAGAATCTGGTCCTAGACTACAGGTTCTTAATCGTTTTGTGTTTTTCCAGTAAATGGTAGTGTGGTTTAAAAAATCAGATTCAAGTTTGACAACTCGTTCAAACCAAACTAAAAAAAATTAAACGATGTCTTGGTTCTAAACAGAATTTATTCGAAAGCACAATAACATGTTACCTTGCTGAAGTTTTACCAAACACACACACACACACACACACACACTCTCTCTCTCTCTCCTCAATGTATAATTTTATTATAAAATATCTACTTGAGCATTGCCCATTCTCAGTGATATTATAGAACAATTTTCTGGCTATTGCTGCTCATAAAAAGATACGAAGATAATAAGTCAACATAAAATTTACACGGCAACTCGAGTGTTTAACTCAGAAATTTAACATTCTCATGAGTTAAATTTTGCACAGATGGCAGAAAAGGCCATCTGGTCACTTCCATTAAATACATCTCTTTCTACTTAAAACCATTTTTCACATACTTTGTCAGTAACTCAGGACTCTCTTCCCAAGGGGTTTCCTTTCCCCTTTCTGAAGAAGGAGAAAACGTTTGGGAAGCATTGTGGTAGCTGCTGTGAGGTGGCTGTGTCATCATTTCTCTGACTACTGAGGTGTATCTCTCACATGGGCTTTTCTGTTGGTCTCTGTTCTTACAGCACGTGGTGCTGCTCTACTAGGACTCACATGTCCTTGCATCCATCACTGGTATCTGTGGTCCCATGCTTAGCCCCTCGTATTGGTCCTGACTTTCTTGCCTGGACTCCACCTTCTCTTGATTGAAGGCCACTGTTATTGGCTCCTGCTGTAGCATGCAGGCAGCTCTGGATCTCTTCCCTGTCATATAGGCAGGAGAACAAAAAGCACCACCTCCAGCCTTCTCTCTACTGGCCTCTTGAAAGGATGCAACTAGGTACCTTCTAATTGTAGTATGGGCTTGGCTCCATGCAAATCACCATGGGAATCTGAGTGCCATATTAAAGTAGGACATGTTGATGCCCATCAGAAGAACTCTCAAGATCACTGGATATTTATTGAAAATAGTTTTACAAGTTTGTCATTTTTCTATCTTTGCTTGTTCCTATCTGCATTCTCTCTACTATGTCAAGTTTTTTCTTTATTCAAGTACACTTCTTGCCTTTCTTAGAAACATGTCATCTGTTGTATCTCAGAGTGTGTTGCTAAGGTAAAATTACATATGGGTTATAACAGAAACCCCAGATCCAAGCTGCCAGTGTGCAAATCCCAGTTCCATGACAATAATTTCATCTAGTTAGGTTAATTCCTTAATATCTCAGAGCCTCAGTTTCTTCATATATAAAATGCAACTAGTAATGGTTGTAAGGTTGTTGTGAAGATGAAGTAAGTTAATCTATTGAAGCACATTGAACAGTACCTGGCACACTATCAAACATATCATAAATGTTAACATCATTGAATATAATGTTCCCTCTTCTCGGAGTAGTATTTTTCTATTTTTCTTTCTGTCTTTAAGATACATCTCTGTCTGTCTGTTTGTTTTTTTGTTTTGTTTTTGAGACAAAGTCTTGCTCTGTTTGAGACAAAGTCAGCTCTTTTTTTTGAGACAAAGTCTTGCTCTGTTGCCCAGGCTGGAGTGCAGTGGCACGATCTCAGCTGACTGCAACCATCACCTCCCAGGTTCAAGCGATTCTTGTGCCTCAGGCTCCCGAGTAGAAGGGATTACATACGCCTGCCACCATGTCCTGCTAATTTTTGCATTACTAGAGACAGGGTTTCATCATGGTAGCCAGGCTGATCTCAAACTCCTGACCTCAAGCAATCAGCCAGACTCTGCCTCCCAAAGTTCTGGGATTGCAGGCATGAGCCACTATGCCCGGTATACCTCAGTCTTTAAGATACATCTTAGTCTCAGCTTTTTCAGAAGACTGTCGTGAATTATACCTAAACTTATTATGTTACGGCCCCATAAATATATAGTCCATTATATTTGTATGGTATTTGTGGTACTTTATTCTAGTTATTTCACTTAGCCCCATTAGGTTGACATAATTGAGACTATCATATTTGTCTATGTTTTTAGCATTCTGTACAAAGAATAGCAAATAATAGGCACTCATGAATATTTGCTTAATCTATAAGTGAGGTGAATTTCTCCTGCCCACCTTCAGTCAAAAGTAATAAGTACTTTCTTCTGTGGAGGGTCTACATATGCACCCTCGGAGACATTGTCTCCCAGGATGGGTAAACAATGTGCCAACCATACATACTCTATCCTGCCCCCTACTTTGACCTCTCCTAATACGAGTCTTCCTCTTGCTCACTCTGCCCTAACATAGACACCTGTTCCTTGGAAATCCAGGCACCTTTCTCAGAGCCATGGCATGTTTTTGTTCTTCCTGCTTGAGATGCCCTTCTCTCAGGTATCTTCATGGTTTGCTCTCATATTTGACCCTGTTAGCTGCTTGAATGTCACAAAGTTAGCAAGGTCTTCCCTGGCCACATTTGTCTCTACCCTTCCCTGAGACAACCCTCAGGTGTCATACTCTGCTTAATTATTTCTCCAGAGCATTTAATATATCACTTGATACACTGGTTTATAGTCTATGTCCTTTCACCGGAATGTACGTTTCATGATGCCGAGGATGTTGTCTGCTTTATTCATAGCTATATCCTCAGCACTTAGAAAGATGCCCTGCAGATAGATGTTAAGTGAATAGAGAGATGAAGGAATGAATGAAAAGTGAATGAATGAAACAACAGATGTAGACTGAGAGGATCCCCACCATTTCTTCTTTCTGAGATACCTTTGCGAGAGCCTGGCTTGCTACAGTCCTGGAGCAAGTCCTTAACTCTCCCCTGAGCACTGTGTCCTTATTCAAAACTGAAATTTGAGGGCTAAACATTGGGTACCTATGGACTTAAAAACGGAAACAACAGACACTTGGAAATATAAGAAGGGGGAGGAAGTGGGGGTGGGCAAGAGTTGAAAAACTAACCTTGGATACTATGCTCACTGCCCGGGTGATACATTCGTTTGTATTCTAAACCTCAGCAACAGACAATATACCTTTGTAACAAACCTGCACATATACCTCTTGATTCTAAAATAAAAGTTGAAAATAATAATAATAATAAAGGAGGAACACTGTATCTCTGCTTTGTGTATCCAAGCTTGTCTTTTTCCCAGTGTCCTTCTGTGATCTGTGGGGGACACTGTGCTTCCTAGCTCTCCTCTAAAGTTCTTTCTCCCGCCAGATGGCACTATGCCTTCAATATTTAAAACTACAGATATGGTAAACTCAATTTTCTCTATTCTTCTCCAAGCTATTTGGACCTTTACACTTAATAAATGGGTTCCACTTCCAAGATATGAAAATGTTAATGACGTATGCTGAACTAACAGTCCTAACTGCTACTCCTCTAAAATAAAAAGCGGCTGAGCTACATTATGTTTTATGAAATATTTACAACTGCCAAACACAAAAGCAGTGAGAACATTGGTTTATTCAGCAAAAGCCCGAAGAACTCTGTTTAAGTGAAGATTAATGTGGAAATGTTATCACATTCTCACACTGCAAAACAAAAGTGATACAGAGATGAAAAATGAGGATAGATGTGGAATATACATATATATGCACACACTATACATTTTACATGATGAAATATACCAGCTGAATTTGCCTAAGGAAGCTGCTAAAGTCAGATTTGAGGCAAATGATTTGCGGAACTTACATTGTGGGGCAGCCCAACTGCTAGAACATTCCATGGAAGTTCTGTATTGATGGAAGAAAAATTTGTAATTATTTCTCTTACATAAGGAGAGAGGCACATTAGGTGTGGGAGTGTGCTGTTCCTTTTCAAGTTTGTACAGATATACAGAAGTCAACATGATTATTTTCCTTTACTCACATATAATTGTAAATAACATAGATAATACAATTTCCAAATCTGTAATTTACTTAAGAATGTCTTAAAAGTAGTTGCAATGGTTCCTAGACATATTCCACAGTTGGCAATTTGAAAATCTTTGAGAAGTTTAAAATATCTGGCTTACAATCATCTCATTAAGGTATGAAATCAGTGCTTCTTGGAACTTTTAAGTTATATTTTATCTGATTGTTATTCTCAGATCTACGGTTTTTAAAAAGGCAAGTCTCTGGTTCCTTAAAGATCTATCAGCTTCCCTCTATGCATATTTGGCTCATGAATATATGAAACACTTTGAACATATTTCTATTAAACATTATTTCTTTCCTAGGGGGAAGTACATTATAGTTCTGTTTTATTAAGATTAATAAGAGTTTTAGGTTAATCTGTTGTGAGTCCTCTGTAAATCAGATTCTTGATAGTTAGTAATATTTCATCTTTGTGTATTTAAAATCAATTAACATATTAACTTAAAGATGAAAAAGAGAACTAAATCAGCAATACTGTTATGGCATAATGCATAAATTAATGTGCATGCGTGTCTGCTTTGAGGTTATAGAAGTTTAATCAAATGAAAATTGACTTTTTTTTTTTACAAAAAATAATAGATTTTTTTTTTCCATGTGTGAAAACATTTATTATTTCAGGTTCAAGGGGTACCTGTGCAGTGTTGTTATAGTGGTAAATTGCATGTCTCAGGGATTTGCTGCAAATAATTGTGTTACCCAGGAAATCTGCCTAATACCCAATAGGCAGTTTTCAATCCTCACCATCCTCTCAGTCTCTACCCTCAAATAGACCCCAATGTCTATTGTTCCATTCTTCATGTTCATATGTGATGGTTAATAGTGAGTGTCAACTTGATGGGATTGAAGGATACAAAGTAATCATCCCGGATGTGTCTGTGAGGGTGTTGTCAAAGGGAATTAACATTTGAGTCAGTGGGCTGGGGAAGGCCAACCCACCCGTAATCTGGTGGGCACCATCTAATCAGCTGCCAGAGAATATAAAGCAAGCAGAAAAATGTGAAAGGCAAGACTGGCCTAGCCTCCCAGCCTACATCTTTCTCCCATGCTGGATGCTTCCTGCCCTTGAACATCGGACTCCATGTTCTTCAGTTTTGGGACTCAGACTGGCTCTCTTTGCTCCTCAGCTTGCAGACAGTCTATTGTGGGACCTTGTGATTGTGTAAGTTAATACTTAATAAACTCCCTTGTATATCTCTGTATATAGATATATATCATATTAGTTCTGTCCCTCTAGAGAACCCTGGCTCACACACCATGTATACTCAATGTTTAGCTCACACAAGCGAGAACATGTGATATTTTGTTTTCTTTCATGTGTTAATTTGCTTAGGATTGTGGCCTCCAGCTTCATCCATGTTGCTGCAAAGGCCATGAAGAAAGTAATGTTAATGACATCTAGCCTCCCAATATGTATCTCTTTTCTTTCTTTTTCTTTGGAAAATTTTTTAATTTGTGTTTTAGGGTCAGGGTCTCTCTCTGTCACCCAGGCTGAAGTGAGCTCCATCATAGCTCACTGCAGCCTAGAACTCCTGGGCTCAAGTCATCCTCCCACTTCTGCCTCTGGAGTAGCTGAGACTTCAGGCATGCACCACTATATACAGCTTGTTTGCTTTGACAGCACTTATTGTGTAAACCATGCATGCTGGTCCTTGATTATTCTATATTATCACTGCATTTTACAGTAAGGCTTTGCCAATGATATTATATTGTGTGTGGATTTACTTATGCATCACTTTTTTTAATGCTATTTGTCTTAGTCCATTTAGTGTTGCTATAAAGAAATACTTGCAACGGGGTAATTTATAAAGGTCAGAGGTCTATTTGGCTTACGATTCTGCTGGCTAGAAGATTGGGCATTTGATCAAAGTCCCAGGCTGCTTCCCTGGCATGACAGACAGGAGGTGCCAAGCTCTATTTTAACCACCAGCTCTCGAGGGAACTAGGAGAGCAAGAACTCACTCCCATTCATGAGGGATCCACTTCCATGAACCAAACACCTCCAAGTAGGCCACACCTCCTACACTGGGGATGAAAATTCAACATGAGGTGTGAAGATGTCAAATAGCCAAACCATAACAGAACCACTGTTATTTGTAGATTATAAAACATTCCTATTAGGAATAATTAGAAAGGAAAAACTATACATTGAGAGAGTAAAAAGAAGGTAAAGAAAATGGCAGGGGACTGGGCGCGGTGGCTCACCTCTGTAATTCCAGCAGTTTGGGAGGCTGAGGCGCGTGGATAATTTGAGGTCAGGAGTTTGAGACCAGCCAGTCCAACATAGTGAAACCGCATCTCTCTAGTAAAAATAAAAATTAAAACAAAAAAATTAGCCAAGTGTGGTGGTGCATGCCTGTAATCCCAGCTACTCAGGAGGCTGAGGTGGGAGGATTGCCTGAACCTGGGAGGCGGAGGATGCAGTGAGCCGAGATCACCCCACTGCACTCCAGCCTGGTCAGAGTGAGATTCCTCAAAAACAAACAAACAAACAACAACAACAAAAACGATGGTAGGGAACAAGTAGAGGATTTAGCAATGAAGCCTTGTGAATATTAAATAACAAAATATAGAACAGTTGAGACCTTTGGGCCTAGACCTTAAGAATAAACTCTACAGGTGTCTAGAGGAGAGAAGGAGCCAAGGAGATATATATCTGAAAGGCTCACCCAGGCAGATTCTGACAAGAGTAGTTTGGAGAGAAAACCTCTCAGCCTTTTGGCTAAGATCAAGTGAAGAGTGGTTTGGTTAAGATCAAGTAAAGAGTAGCAGTTTGAATGTAGGAAATTCAGCTCCCATGCTATAAAATAGGAAACACATTGAACATATGTATAGATAATTATCCAAATAGTGTATTAGCAACAACAAAAGAAAATTAATTTACAATCACCTGAATAGTTAGAGGTAAGAGCAATTAGCTTTAATGAATTAACAACCTACTAAGTTCAGTGTTTGTGCCAAGTCTATAAACCTACTTGAAATAAACAACTTGTAACCATTGAATCAATTTAGAATCACACGTTAGGCACCAGAAGTTGAGTGGAAAAATCCTGCAACGATAAAAATTAAAACAGATGTAATGACTGTCTCATGATGATATGGTGCAGCCTAATGCAACCCTAATGTATGGTCAGAAGACTCCCTTGCAAGGACATTTAATTGACTGATCCTTTGATAGGAGATTATTTTTCCTTGAACCAATAGAAATCTGTTGGATTCTCAAACCTGTTCTCACTGAAATAGTTAGAAAACAGCTTATTACTACATCATATTGATGCTGTGAAAAAGATTCCCATATTATAATAAAATTTAAAATTCTCCCATTTAGACTGAACTTGATGTTGCTGAAGCAACAATTTATAAAAATGACTGACTTTTGTTAGCTTTGGAAAATGGAATGGGGTAGTTACATTAAAAACTTGGAGTCGAAATACCCTAAAGGAGCTTCAGGTGTTCCAGTGACAGAACAAAAAATCTATTTTTGAGAACATTTTTAATTTTTTAGGCTGAAAAATTTTGGGGGGGGATTTAAAATTCTCTGTAGGATAGAAATATACTTAATAACTGGAGAGCATTTGTACAGACACCTTATTAAAGAATGATGAACATTTTTCTCTGCATCATATTGCTGGTACTGTAGCATATGGGCTCCACTCTGATTTAATGGTCATTATAAATTTATGTTTTGTGAACTTAGATGAATGTTATAAAAGAACGTAGGCACTACAACATTACAATTAGAATAGGAACAACTCAGCATTCTCTGTTACATGAGGAATCAAAGAGAAGTTGGAAGTCTGCAACCCAGAAGAGGACCCTCACCAGAAGCTGACTGTGCTATAACACTCTGATCTAGGACTTTAGCCTCCAGAACTACAGAACTTCACCCCTGTTAATCATGCACCATCTCCATTTTACTGGAAATGTTCTTGGAACATTTTCCAACAATGGAAAAGAAAGAGAACACACTGCGGTTTTGTTTGTTGTGGGACTCAGGCTTTCTCTGAGCACTACCTAAGTACTTGGGGACATGGGAAGAGGGTCCGATGGAGAATGTGGCTGAGTTGAATCAGTATGGCTGAAGAGATGTAACAAATCATAGACGCAAAGTCAATGCCCTTCCTATTTTACAAAGGAGAAAACCAAAGCTCTGTAAGTGACTCTGAGGCCCTAATAGCTGTGGTGAAGTCTGATTTCAACTCTGCTAGTGTTGGACAGCTCTCGTGAGCCCTCTTCAGGAACTGCTGACATACCACTTTGTTTCTAAAGCTTGGACCTCCCCATGCCCCTTAGATCTCATAAAGATCAAAGTCAACATAAAAAGAAAGGAAATAAAAGAATATTGTGCCTTGACTCTTTGGAGAATCTTGCAGGGTAAATAATTAAGAGTCAATCATAACAGTTGGAGAAGACGTCTATATGTCTGTATTTTACTAGTCCCAAGAAGATATACAGAAAGAAAGAGAAAGTGACAGAAAGTTTTCAGTGGGACTTCTCTAGTACTATATTCAACTGATCTGACTTGAGTGGAATATCTGTGTTCCTAGTTAATCATATATAAACAACATCTCAGGGAATATTGGTTTCTAGGAAAGGAATTCTATAAACCTTTCTCCTCACTTAACCTCAACGCTTTTTGTCTTCCTAGCTGCCTAATCTCACTAGGAGGAGATCTAGATGTCAGAACATGGGCTGATGGGATATATTTTCTAAGAACAAACTCTCAGAAGGAGAATTATTAATATAACTATACTAATTAAACACACCCATTTATTTGTTTTTCTGGTGCTCTTAGGTATAGTCTTTTACAGGCTTTCAGCTGTGAATAGATAAAGAAGATCATTTGTCCAGCTTTGGTTTTAGTTTTTCCAGGGTTGCATTGCACAAGGCTTTTCCCAGGCTGCATCCTAGCAGCTTAGCTCTTCAAAGCTCAGCATTGGTATGTGGAGCTGCTGTTCAGCAAATTATAAAAATTTAGTTGTTTTGTCATCTGAACCTGCATTGTTCTTGAGTGAATGATTGTCTAGGTGGTTCTGAAACTCTTGAGTTCTCTAACTATGATCTTGCCACTCTCATAATCACACTTCTTTATTCTACCTTCATTTAATTGTTTGGAATGGTAAGGCCAATTGATGCATTTCCTGAAATCTGGTAGGCCCCTGAGAATACAGTCAAATGCATACAAAGCTTCTTCCCTGGAATGTAGCCTTTTGGTGGTCATAATGTTATACTATGACTCAGTCAACACTGTAGAGCTCTGACAATCTTTCTATCTGAATATTATTATGTGGACCACAACAATATTTGAGGACAATCTTTACTTTGCCTCTGGATGCTCTCCCATCCCAAACTTTGCCCGGGTGGATTTCTAATCAGATGTGTGCCTTTGTTAGGCTGTTCAACATTTGCAAGAGAATGTCAATGCTATCCCCAGCTTTTCTGGCTCTTTAAGCATGCATTATATGCTTAGCCAGCAATTTGAATAGTTTTATTTGAGCCAGTTTTTCTAGTGGTCTATGCTTAATATGTTCTCAATGAATACCAAAAATTCAACTTAGAGAATTAGTATTTATGAAAGAGTAAAGAAAAAGCAGACCACCAATTACACTAAAATAAAATTTTAAAGGCTTACTATTATTTATTTATTTTTTTTTATTTTTAATTAAAAATTGTTTTCAAGCAAACTTCCTACAGGCCTCTGAGAATTAAAAGTTGATTTCTTTCTGCCTGGAAGCCAAGATCCTCTACTAGAACACATTTTGAAAATCATTGCTATAGTGACTCTGAATTTTCTCGTTGGATTGTTCTGAACAACAGACTGTTATGGAGCTGGACAAAATTGTTCTGGCTTCCTGTTGAACAGTTTGTATTGAACTACACATTGCCAAGATTATACTGGTTTACACTGAGAGACAAGAAACAGCCTTGTTTTTGTTGTTGAAATTTCTGTGCATTATATTGCATGGCTTGTTATGCATCAGGACCTAAGGTTTAAGTTTCTTTCTATTCTTGTTACAGGAAAGAGTTTGTTAATATCTGATGGATTCTGTAGACTACCTCACTGATTATATCTCTGGAAGGCATAGAGGCATATTTCTGGTTCTTTTGTAAAACCTAAGTGGGACTTAATGGTTTGTAGTAACCTAACTTTTGACTGTAATATGTTCTTGATGTTTTCCTTTTGCTTCTGCAGGTTTTTCAATTTTTTGCTGAGCTACTTTTTAATGCAGCCATAAACTGCACAATGATATATGATCAATGATGGTAGTCTCATTATAATACTTTATTTTTACTGTAGTATTTTTAGATATATTTAGATACACAAATGCTTACCATACCGTTGCAGTTATCTATAGGATTCAACCTTTGCAAGAGAATGTCAATGCTATACCCAGCTTTATATATGTTTCTGCACACACACATGTTATACACATTTATTAAATATACACATATATACACAATATATCCATTTATAGAAATCTATACAGATGTTTATATACAAGGAAAAGTTCAAAACATTAATCATTGTAATCTCTGGTAATAGCATTATAGATATGCTTGATATACTGTTTTATGTTTCCTAAATTGCATTTAAAGACATATTTTATTTTAAATCAGAAAAAAGTTAAAATTATAGAAATTTAAATAATACATAAAATGGTGCATACTATAGGGAAAGAGTAAACTTAGCATTTTTCTTTCTTTTCTTTTTCTTTCTTTTTTCTTTTTGAGACAGAGTTTCGCTGTCTCAAAAAAATTGCTCAAGCAATTCTCCTGCCTCAGCCTCCCGAGTAGCTGGGATTAAAGACATGTGCCACCATGGCTGGCTAATTTTGTATTTTTAGTATAGACAGGTTTCTCCATGTTGGTCAGGTTGGTCTCAAACTCTTGACCTCAGGTGATCCGCCCACCTTGGCCTCCCAAAAAGCTGGGATTGCAGGTGTGAGCCACTGTGCCCAGCATAATTTAGCATTTTTCCAGATAGTTATCTAATTTCTCAGAATTATTTTTGAAAAAAAAATCTATCATTTCTCTATTAATATAAAATGTCACCTTTATTATAGACTAATTTCCTAACATTTGTCAGATGCTAGGTGTTATCTAGTCCAACACCGATTCCCTGTTTCCTTCTTAGAAATATAACTCTTAATTTTTAGTTAGGCAAATACCTAAAATGAAACTATGATTTTCTGCCTCCCCTACAATAAGATGTGATCACATGTCTAGGTTTTGGCCAATGAAAGTGCCATCAAGGTTACCATGTGGGCCACATGGGAAGGCTGGTTAAAGAGAACTCATTAATTGAAGAGGAATTCCTTTTTTACTCCTTTGGCTTTCCTTTTCCTTCTGTCCTGCAGTGTGGAAGTGAAGGATGGGTTCCAGCAAATGTATTGGACTAAAACATAACCCAGAGGATAGAAGCCACACTTAGAATGGCATCACACACCAAGAATATCCAGGTGGAAAGCCTCAGTTATTGATGAACTTGGAGCTGTCTTGCCAGCCCTAAACTATCTGCCTCTAGATTTCTTTCATGTAAAATATAAATATGTAGATTCTATTTATATCTTTGTTCTTTGGAGTTTTTCTTTTATTTCCAGCCTTTGAACTTCTTCCAATCAGTTCGGGCTATCTTATTTTCATCATTGAAGCACTTTAATGCATTTTAATGTGCTTTAAATACATTTTGAAGGTTTTAGCTTGAGATTGTTCAATTAAACAAGCTTCCATAACATTTTTGTATTCACAAGACATTTTTTCAGCTATTTTTATTATAATTGTATTACATTTAGGCCATATTAATTACAGAGGATGAGCATGTTTACACCATTAAGTTCTGCTCCAGTGTTACAGTATGTGTCTTCATTTGCTAGTCTTTTTTTATGCTCCAGTAAACTTTTTGTAGTTTACTTTGTCTGGATTCTGCACATTTCTTTATAAATTTATTGTAACCCCTTTATAACTTTTGTTGTTATTATGAAAAATGTATTTTTACTCAGGGTTTTCAAACATTATTATTGGTAGCTAGGAGATTGTGCGGTTTGTATTAACTTGGAAATAGGACATTTTTCTGAGTTCACTTTTGAGTTTTAATCACGTTTTTGTTGGTTTTCTTAGATTTCCTTAGTAGACAATAACATAATGTGAAAATTATGATAATTTTACCGCTTTTTCTGCTATTTATTTGCCTAGATTATTTATTATTATTTCATTGATTATAATGTATTGATAACATACATTTAATAAGACTGGTAAAAGAAATATACTCCAAATGTTTCTGACTTTAAAATTCCATTTTTTCACCATCAAGTGCTATCTTGGCTTTGATAAAATTTTTATTACATTGGAGATTGTACTGTCCCATACTACCATGTCTCCATTTGTGTTGAATTAATAAAAAAAATTCTATAATACAATCATTTTCATTCTCATGAAAATTCTACTAGATGGATTTTTTTGAGAATTAAAAAAACATACTTATGAAGTAAAGGTCTAGCCTGTTCAGATATCTACCTATTTTTTTCCACCTTTCCTTTTAGTTTCAGGGTGTACATGTGCAGGTTTGTTACATGAGTAATTACATATTGCCAAAATTAGGGGCACAAATGATCCTGTCACCCAGGTAGTGAGCATGGTACCCAATAGGAAGCTTTTCAATCCTTGCCCTGACGTCACTCTCCCCCTAGTCCTCAGTGTTTATTGTTCCCATCTTTATATCCTTGTGTACTGAATATTTAGCTCCCACTTATAAGTGAGAAGATGTGATATTTGGTTTTCCATTCCTGCACTAATTTGCTTAGCATAATGACCTTCAGCTGCATCCATGTTACTGTAAAGAACATGATTTCATTATTTTTATGGCTGCAAAGTACTCCATGGTGTATATGTATTATATTTATTTTATCCAGTCCACCATTGCTGGGCATCTTGGTTGATTCCATGTCTTTGCTACTGTAAATAGTGCTGTGATGAACATACACATGCATGTGTCTTTTTGGTAGAACAATTCATTTTCCTTTTGGCCCTATATCCAGTAATGGGATTGCTGGGTCAAATGGTAGCTTTGATTTAATTTATTTTTTTTTTTAGAAAATCTCCAAACTACTTTTTACAGTGTTTGAAGTAATTTATATATCCACCAACAGTATATAAATATTCCCTTTTCTCCACAACCTTGCCAACATCTGTTATTTTCCAACTTTTTAATAGCCTTTCCAACTGGTGTGAGATGATATCTCAGTAAGGTTTTGATTTACATTTCTCTGATGATTAGGGATGTTGAGCATTTTTTTCATATACTTTTTGGACACATGGATATCTTCTTTTGAGAAATATCTCTTCATGCTCTTTGTCTATTTTTAAAGGGGGTTACTTATTTATTCTTGATGAATTGTTTAAGTTCCTTGTAGCTTCTGTATGTTAGACCTTTGTTGGATGCATAGTTTGCAAATATCTTACCCTGTTCTGTAGGTTGTCTTTTATCTGCTGATAATTCTTTTGCTGCGCAGAAGCTCTTTAGTTTAATTAAGACCACTTGTCAATTTCTGTTGTTGCAATTGCTTTTGGGGACTTTGTCATAAATTCTTTGCAAAGTCTGATGTCCAGAATGATATTTACTAGTTTTTTTCTATGATTTTTATAGTTTTATGTATTACATTTAAGTCTCTAATCCATCTTGAGTTAATTTCTGCATAGGTCTAGTCAGTTTTTTCAACACAATTTATTGAATAGGGAGTCCTTTCCCCATTGCTTCTTATTGTCGACTGTCAAAGATCAGATGGTTTTAGGTGTTCAGCTTTATTTCTGGGTTCTCTAATTTGATCTGTTGTTCTATGTTATGTGTTTTTGTACCAGTACTATGCTATATTGGTTACTGTGTCCTTGTAATGTAGTTTGAAGTTGGGTAATTTGATGCCTCTAGCTTTGTTCTTTAACTTAGGCATATTTTTGATATTCAGGCTCTTTTTTTGGTTCCATATGAATTTTGAAATAGTATTTTAAAATTACGTGAAAAATGTTTTTGGCAGTTTGATAGGAATAGCACTGAATCTATAGATTGCTTTGGGCAATATGGCAATTTTAACAATACTGATTCTTCCGATGTATGAGCGTGAGATTTTTTTCCATTTGTTTTTATCATCTGTGATTTCTTTCAGTAGTTTTATAGTTCAACTTGTAGAGGTCTTTCGCCTCCTTTGTTAGATGTATTTCTAGTTATTTTATTTTTTTCTATTTTAAATGGGATTGCATTCCTGATTTGGCTTTCAGATTGAATGTCATTGGTGTACCAAAATACTACTGATTATTGTACATTGATTTTGTATCCTGAAACTTTACTAAAGTTGTTTAACCATTCTAGGAGCCTTTTGTTGGAGTCATTAGGATTTTGTAGGTGTAGAATCATATCATCAGTGAAGAGTGATAATTTGACTTATTTTCCTATTTGGATGTCTTTTATTTCTTATTTCTTTCTCTTGCCTGATTGCTTTGGCTATGACTTTCAGTATTACATTGAATAAGAATGGTGAGAGTGGGCATCATTGTCTTGTTTCATTTCTTAAGTGGAATGGTTCTAGCTTTTTCCCATTCAGTATGATGTTGGCTGGGTGTTGGTCACAGATAACTCTTTATTTTGGGGTATGTTCCTACCTTGCCTATTATGTTGAAGGTTTTTATTATGAAGGGATGTTGGATTTTATCAAAAGCTTTTTAGCATCTTTTGAAATGATCAGGTAGTTCTGTTTTTAATTCTGTTGGTGTCGTGAATCACATTTATTGATTTATGTATGTTGAACTGGCCCTTCATTCCAGGAATAAAGCCTATTTGATTGTGCTGAATAAACTTTTTGGTATGCTGCTGGATTTGGTTTGTTAATATTTTGTTGAGGATTTTTGCATCTATTGTCATTAGGGATATTGGCCTGTAGTTTATTTTTTTCTTTGCCAGATTTTGGTATCACAATGATGATGTCTTTGTAGAATGAGTTGAGAGGAGTCTCTCCTCCAGTATATTTTGGAATGGTTTTAGTAGCATTGTGACCAGCTCTTCTTTGTATGTTTTACAGAATTCAGCTGTGAATTCATCTGGTCCAAGGCTCTTTTTGGTTGGTCATTTTTTATTATGGATTCAGTTATGGAATTTAATATTGATGTGTTCAGGGCTTTGATTTCTTCCTGTCTCAATTTTGGGAGGTTGTGTATTTTTGGAAATTTATCTATTTCCTCTAAATTTTCTAGTTTGTGTGCATAGGGGTCTTCATGATAGTCTCTTAGGTTTTTTTTTATGTTTCTGTGGGATCAGCTGTAATATTATTTGCCATTTCTGTGTGCATTTATTTGGATTTTCTCTTTTTCTTTGTTAATCTAACTAGCAGTCTATCAATTTTGTGTATCCTTTCAAGCAACAAGCTATTGACTTTGCCGATTCTTTGTATGAATTTTTCACTCACAGTTTTTGTTCAGTTATGCTCTGATTTGGTTATTTCTTTCCTTCTTCTAGCTTTGGGGTTACCTTTTTGTTTTTCTAGCTCTTTTGGGTATGATGTTAGATTGTTAATTTGAGATCTTTCTAACCTCTTGATGTAGGCATTTAGCACTATAAACTTTCCTCTTAAAACTGCTTTAGCTATATACCAGAGATTTTGTTATGTTGTGTCTCTGTTTTCATTTATTTCAAAGAATTTTAAAGTTGCTGCCTTAATGTTATTGTTTACCCCAATGTCATTCAGAAGTAAGTGTTTAATTGTCATGTAATTGTGTGGTTTTCAGAGATATTCCTGGTATTGATTTTTTTTTTTTTTTTTTTTTTGGAGACAGGGTTCCACTCTGTTGCTGAGGCTGGCTGTAGTGCAATGACATGATCTCAGCTCACTGCAACCTCCGCCTCCCCAGTTCAGTGGAGTCTCCCACGTCAGCCTCTGGAGTAGCTGGGACTCCAGGCACGTGCTATTATGCCTGGCTGTGGCTAATTTTTGTATTTTTTGGTAGAGACAGGGTTTCACTATGTTAGCCAGGCTGCTCTCAAACTCCAGACCTTAAGTGATCTGCCCACTTTGGCCTCCCAAAGTGTTGGGATTAAAGGTATGAGCCACCATGCCTGGCCTTGATTTGGATTTTTATTCTACTGTGGTCCAAAAGTATGGTTGGTATGATTTTGATTTCTTTAAATTTGTTGAGAATTGTTTTATGGCCAAGCATGTGGTCAATCTTAGAGTATGGCTTGTGTGCAGATGAGAAGAAAGTATATTCTGTCGTTAATGGGTAGAGTGTTCTGTAGGTATCTATTAGATCCAATTGGTCGAGTATCCAATTTAAGTCCAGAATTTCTTTGTTAGTTTTCTGCCTCAATGATCTGTCTAACACTGTCAGTGGGGTGTTGAAATCCCCCCACTATTATTGTGTGGATGTCTACATCTTTTTGTAGTCGTAGAAGCATTTGTTTTGTGTATCTGGTTGCTTCAATGTTGGGTGCTCATGTATTTAGGATAGTTAGGTCATCTTGTAGGATTGAACCCTTTATCATTATATAGTGCTGTTCTTTGTTCCTTTTTTTACTGTTGTTGGTTTAAAGTCTATTCTATCTGACATAAGAATAGCTACCCTGCTCCTTTATTTTCTGTTTGTATGATAGATCTTCCTCCAACCTTTACCTTGAGTCTACGGGTGTCATTACATGTGACATGGGTCTCTTAAAAATCTCAGATGGATGGGTCTTGTTTTTTTTTTTTTTTTAATTTAACTTGCTACCCTATACCTTTTAAGTAAGGCATTTAAACTGTTTACATTCAAGGTTAATATTGATAAGTGAAGTTTTGGTTCTGCCATGAAGTTTTTAGTTGGTTGTTTTGTAGCTTGTATTTTGCAGTTGCTTTAAAGGGCCTGTGGGCTGTGTACTTAGGTGTGGTTTCGTGATGACAGGTATTGTTTTTTCATCTCCATATTCATAACTCTGCTAAGGGTCATTTATGAGGCTGGTTTAGTGGTAATGAATTCCCTTAGCAATTCCTTGGCTGAAAAAGATTTTATTTCTCTTTCACGCATGAAGCCTAGTATTATGGGGTGTGAAATTCTTGGTCAGAGTTTCTTTTCTTTGAGAATGCTGAAAATAGACCCTAACGTCTTTTAGTGTGTAGGGTTTCTGCAGAGTAGTTTCTGTTAGCCTGTTGGTGTTCCTTTTTTTATGTGTTCTGACCTTTTTCTCTAGCTGCATTTAATATTTTTTTCTTTAGCATTGACATTCTAGTGACTATATGTCTTGGTGATGTTTGTCTTGTATAATATCAGTAAGGTGGTCTCTGGATTTGTTGTATGTGCATGTTACTCTCTATCAAGATTAGGGAAATTTTCTTAAATATTTTCCTCAAATATAATGTTTTCCAAGTTGTTTACTATTTCTTACTATTAGTTGTTTACTATTTCTTACTATTACTATTTTGCTCAGGCATGCTAATAATTTACAGGCTTGGTTGCTTTTCAAAATCCCATATTTCTCAGAGGCTTTATTCATCTATTCTAATTCTTTTTTTTCTTTATTTTTATCCGACTAGCTTAGTTTGAAAGATGATCTTCAAGCTTTGAAATTCTTTCTTGGTCTACTCTATTAAAAATATGCTTTCAATTGTATTTTGAATTTTCAATTGTATTTTGAAATCCCTTGAGTATGTTTTTCAGTTCCAGTAGCTTTGATTGATTTCTTTTTTGAGATGTTTACCTCTCCCCTTATTTCCTGGATTGCTTTAGAAGTTTTATTAGTGTGTGTTGATTTGCAATCTTTTCTTGAATCTCACTGAATTTTCCTGAAATCCATGTTCTCAATTCTCCATCATGTGCATCTCTGTGCCTCCTTTTCAGCTAGGGACCATTGCTGGAGAGCTACAGTGAGCTTTTGGTGGTGTCACAATATTTGGACTTTTCATGGTGGCAGTTCTTACACTGGTTCCTTCTCATCAGGAAATGATTGTGATGGGCAGGGTGTTTTGGTCTCTGCTGCTGTAGTCCTATGCAGCAGGTTTTGAATTAGGTTGTGCAGTTCAACGTGCAGGCCAATAGATGAACTTTGCTGGTAAAAGCCAGCTACTTACTGCACAAGAGGGAAGGTATGGTCCTAATCCGTTTACTGTAAAGTGTTCCTTACTGTTTCAGGTGAAGAGCTGGATAGTGGTGTGCCTGGTGTTCCATGGGAGTGACCGGACACAAATGAGCAGAGTTGGAGCCCCTGGCTTGCCCGTGCGTATCCCAGTGGCAAGCACAGGCTCCAGCTCTGAAAAGGGTGGCTGGCAGGAGCTCCTGGGGTCATGCCCCAGAGATCTCTGTGTGGGGCAGAGTAAAGAGGCTGTACTGGCTCTCCCGTGGCAGATAGACACGAACAGAATCTGTTCCCCTATCACACCCGTTCCAGGGCTCATGACTCCTACTTCAGATGAATGCTGTAGTCTATCTTCAGATCGCAGTGTGGTTGATTGAAAGCCTCAGGAAACCTTGTTTTCCAGAAGGATAGTTGTGTCATCTTGTAGGATTGAACCCTTTATCATTATATAGTGCTGTTCTTTGTTCTTTTTTTTACTGTTGTTGGTTTAAAGTCTATTCTATCTGACATAGGAATAGCTACCCCGACTCCTTTATTTTCTGTTTGTATGATAGATCTTCCTCCAACCTTTACATTGAGTCTATGGGTGTCATTACGTGTGACATGGGTCTCTTAAAAATCTCAGATGGATGGGTCTTGTTTTTTTTTTTTAATTTAACTTGCCACCCTATACCTTTTAAGTAAGACATTTAGACTGTTTACATTCAACGTTAATATTGATTTCCAGAAGACAATAAACTTGATTGTTTCTTTGGGCCTATCATTATCACCACTATGATTATCATGTACAGTTTGCTTGAATTTACCACAAAGTTTAGTACTTATTTAATATTAAAAATTGAGATGGTTGTTCTCTGAGATTGTGCACATTATTATTTTAATCATCCTGTTCTAAATAAAGGAGGATGAAAAACTTAAGATTTACTCTAGTTTTCCTCTGCCAGTTCAATGACATACTGCTTCAGAAATGGAAAAGCTGGAGTTTCAACTCCCTATTTGGTATGGCAGCTCTTCTGTGCCTGGCAGGGCCATTTGTGTTGTGCCGTAAGCCTATTAAAAGTGATTCTATGTTTTTTCCATCGATGTTGCCTTTGGTACTTGGCAATCTTCCTAGAGGAAGATAATGGAAATCAGATATGCTTCTGATTGTTCCACCAGCCACCTGCTGGTTCCAGCCCAGCCCATTCTGAATAGGAGGATGATGGTTTAGTCTTACTTCTCAAATAGGCTATTCCTTCCTATGTGATCAGGTCAGCTTTTTAATTAGTTTTTCTCCAGCCCCACCAGGACTATATTTAGCAGAAATAAACTTTGTAGTAAACACTACTCTCTTCCAGATTGATTTAACACTGACTATATAAATAAATAAAAAGTCTTAGGCCAAGTGTGGTGGCTCACTCTTGCAATTCCAGCACTTTGGTAAACCAGAAGGATCACGTGAGCCCAGGAGTTTGAGACCAGCCTGGGTAGTATTGTGAGACCCTGTCTCTACCAAAAAAATTAGCCAGGCGTGGTGGCACATGCCTGTAGTCCCAGCTAGTTAGGAAGCTGAGACAGGAAGATTGTTTTGCCTGGGAGGTCAAGGCTGCCATGAGCCGTGATCTGTGATCACGCCACTGCACTCCAGCCTGGAAAACAGAGCGAGACATTACCTCTAAACAAAAAATTAAAACAATTAAAAAGTCTTCCTATTCTTGTTATTCTGGTGACTATTTCAATAAAAGTCTAAGAGAGAAGAAATTTAAAATGGGCCTTCAAGTCACATTACTAATTCAGCAGATAATTCTGAGTATCACCTCTGTTCCAGGCATTATCATAGGCATTGAAATTTAGTGGTAGGCAGAGAATGATTATCCTTGCTTGAGGGGAGAAGATTCGGCCTCTTGAGATCTTACTTGGAAATTGTCCCATCTATTCATTTTGAATTACATCTTATCTTGAATTATGAGTATTTAATGCAGCTGGCTCAACTTGAAACAACGTGATTTATAAATAAATAAGATGAAATATGAACTATGTATACATAAAAGTGATTTCACTTGAGGCCCATCATTCAAGCACAACAAACCATCACTAAATATTCTTGAACACTGACTCCATTGGGTAACAATCTCTTTATGCTGTCAATCTTTAATTGTGTAGCATGCATGATATCTAAACCTCATGGCCCTTGCAGAACAATTTTATTGTTTATTGGAAACTCTAATAACAAATAACTTTATTTTTATATTGCATTTTCCATTGTAAAAATTGACTGACATATGTAGTAATCTCAGACTCTTTTACTTAAATTTTTAAAAATGATTGATACAATTGTATTCTTAATAAGTTTTAGAGGCTTCTGTAGCAAAAACAAAAAGGCATAGAAATATTAAATAGAATATATTTATTTTCGTATGCTGGCTCAAATAATTGGATCAAATCCTTTCTAAAATAGTAGTTATGCAGCATTTCAATCTTTACAATACATACATTTATAGTATTAAAAAAATCTCTGTAGTATTATTCCATTTCAATGCTTTGCTACTAATCTTTTTCCATTTATTTGTTATATAATTTTTGGATAATAGACATTCTTTCCTGATCATTTTTGTTCAGACTATAGGTTTAATGCCTATAATTCTGCATTTCTTCATCATAATCAGCATTTCTACTATTGGTATTCACTGCTGCTGTTATGTCTATGTAAATGCTAATCCATCCCTCATTTTTCTTCTGGCAAATATTCTTGTTTCTTATTTCTTTATTTAAAGTAGAAGCTTTAGTTATGTCTGGGTAAATTGCCACAGTTCCAGTGACAGCTTTGGAGCCTCTGATTAAAAGTCATTTACTTACAGAGAAGCTCTGTTCTCTCTAAACCAGTTTAGGTGCCTGAGGCCTTTTGGTATTAATGGTCTCTACTGCTGCAGCCACAGAAATGCCTGTGATTAGAGTAATTACTAGTTCTTTAGATGTTCATTAAAGCAATCCTGTAAAAAATTTGTTTGAATTACTAGGTAGTGACTTATCTGTGCGTTACACAAACTCAGGACAATATGGCTTATTCATATCAGCACAGAAGAGATAGGAGAGACAGAACACAGCTCCAGCGTCCAGAACCTAAACAGGGCAGAGTCAGAAGAAACACGCTAGTGTCATGGTTGACTCTAGATTCTAAAACCTAGAAGGGCAGCCGCTGGCTAAAGACTAAGGGTAGGAATGGGATTTTCAATCAGGCATTTTGTTATTTACCGAATATTTTTCAAAGTCCATTATATCCCATACTCTATTCTGTAGATCATAGATGAAAAATCAATCTTCCGGGGAAACTCTCAGCCTGACTGGGAAAGGAGACCTATAAAGAAATAATTATAATACAGTACTCAAAATGCTACAGGGGGCAAAGTTCCTATAGAAAGTGCAAGAGAATATCTAAATTCAGTGGCCAAAAGTCAGCAATCTCGTGACTATTTATCTCCTAGTTAATCTGTCATGATCCATTATGTTTATAGTCAAACTGTGGCTGGGAGATTGGCTTCAATTCCGGAAAAGATGCAGGTGTAATGAGTCTGACAAACAGTTCCAAACTAGAGCCGAGAAGAGGACTTCAGTTCCAGTGAGGCCTTGGTGCCAGGATAGTATCTAAACAGAGACAAGGTTGAAAGCCAAGGTGTCTGAAAGGAAATAGTTGTTTAAGGGTGAAGAGGGAGAGAGAACAGGGGTAGTTCATAGCACTTTAGGGTCCTGAGTATAATTTGCATCATCATTTTTAAGAAAAAGAGATGGGTAAAGCTGAAATCCAAAAGTCACAGTTGCCCCATGACGTTAGAGCTTGAAGGAAAAATTAACTGTGTTTCTCAGTAGATAGTAGTAAAGATGGGGCTGCTGCTTTAATTCCAACCTCAAGACCTGGAATGTGAGTGAACATGCATGTCAAGGCATCGGTTAGTCCTCCTTAAGGAGCTGAACGTTTAGGTACAGAGGGAAGGAGACTAAGTCTCACAGATGTTTACTGATAAATAAAAAAGATATGCACAGAAATTTTATCTTAAAAATGTGTAGAATAACTGTTCTTTAAAAGTTGCCGATATGACTATTATTTTGTACGAACCTGAAGTATATAGAACATTGCATAGTTTTCACAAAACATTCCAAAATAATTAACTAAGTACAGAGAATATGATTTCTCTTTATATAAGGGTTTCTTAACCTTGGCACTATTAACATTTTGGACTGGAGATCTCTTTGCTGTTGGGGGACTGTCCTGTGCATTGCAGAATATTTACCGCATCCCTGGCTTCTACCATCTAGATGCCATTAGTGTGTCCCCTTTCCCACCACACCCCTGAAGTCAGTACAATAAAAATATTTCCAAACACTACTTTATATTTTAGAATTTGAATAGTTATATAACATTATATTATTTGCTCCATACATACATTTCCTAAAATATTTCTCAGCTCCTTTCCTAAAGCATGGCTCGATTTTCTTGAGATGAAGGACATTTAAAGATGTCATCAAACCTCATCTGTGGGGAATATTTTAAGAACAGCCACCAATATTATTACCCTGGAGACACTTAATTCTATTACCCTTCACTGGCCACCACAAAAATAAACCAAATAATTAAAAAATAAATCCACACCTATTGAGAAGTCTGGTTGCTTTTCTAGGATAATTATCACTAAAGCTTGGTTTTTTTTCAAAATGAACAAACCAATCAACCAAATGCATTGGAGATATTATGTTCACCCAAGGGACTGAAAGTGACAAGCCCACACGAAACCCCCCCGAGAAGCACTGAATACGCTAACTTGCCTCTTTTTAATCAGTAATACATTTAAAATAGGCAATCAATGTATAGACTACATTTCATGGCAGGACATCTCATTTTTATTCTTCCTCGAAGAGTTGATTTTGTTATAACAAAATAACATCCAACTTCAAGTACATAAGCGCATTGTCAGCTTCCAGAATAGTGCTTGGCACTCAGAAAATGTTTGTTAACTTATTGACTGGATGGTTACAAGATGCCATGGCATTACCAAGTTCTCTTTAACAGCAAAATTTAAGTCTTCTACTGACTAATTTGAAAATAAATTATTTGCAATATTTTCCATTGCAGTCTTTGTAGTGGATGTCCTGGTGCACAGCCTTTGTGAAGCACTCATTTTCCCGGGAGCCAGTAACTCTGACTGCTGATGGCTCACAGCTGAAAACTTCCTAGGAATTACCCTCTGTCAATAGAAGCTGGGGGCAGCCAGCATCCAAAGCTGGTTGATCAAGCGATACAATTTGGACATCTCTGAAGGGTTATCCTAGCTCTGGTGCTCTCCGTGGGAAGATGGAAAGTTGTTTCAATTGCATAACAGTTCAACTTCTTCCTCTGCCCACTCCCTAACAGATGCTATTCCCCTAGCAGTCTCCAGAAAGCTTTCTGTATACAAATGTCCATCCCAAGGTCTGCTCCCCTGGGGACCTGATACACAGCAGTTGGTGCCAGGGGCACTCCACAAAAGAATAATCTAAAAAGGGAATTTGGGACTGAATAACCTGTGACCTATTGAGAGCGATCATTGGTAATAGGTGGAGTGAGAACACGGCCTGTTGTGCCGTGACAATGCAGTTGATGAAATTCCCACTGATGCTGAACTGGGATGAGCTAGTGCTGTTCTCAATGGTGTGATATTGCTCCCCTCTCCGGGAACACTTGTCAAAGTCTGAGACAGTTCTGATAAAAATGATGGATGTTTGTTGTGGGAGAAAGGATGATGGTGTTGCTGGCATCTAGCAGATAGTGTCCAGGGATAGTGCTAAACAGAACAGACCCCCCCACTCCCCCACAAGAAAAAAAAATCCTGTCAAAATGGCAGTAGGGTTGAGGATAAAAACAAAATTAAGTTATGGTGAAGGCAGTGCACTTGATGCAGTCTTTCAGGTGTTGTAGAGGCTAGGGAAAATTAGTAAGCATGAAAACAATTGAAGGAGATGGTTCTTACTATGAAAGATAGAGGATGACTAATCACCAATTTAAGGCAGAGCATGAAAGTCAAGGGCCCCTGGCAGCACATTCCTACTGAAAATCCTGGGCATCAGGCCCAGTGCTTAATTATAAGGGTAGTTGAACTGCAGCGAAGTTTAAATGCTCAACCTAAACAATACTGTTCTGTCAAGATTAGAGCTGAGATTGGGAGGAGTGAAACCTCAAACTTGGCATGTGACATTTTAGGCAACCTGAAAACCTTGCCACGTCAGTTACCTCTACCACTTTTGGTCTGTATAACTTCCCCCATCCCCAGCCCTGCTTAGGGATAATACATAACACTTTGCCTTTGAAGACCACTTGTGCTGCCCCTAGGGGACTGACTTCTAACTCCCCCTCTTGTCAACCAGACCAAGGACTAAGGCTAAATAACAGTAAAACTCACTCAGCAAAGTGCTGGACTTGCTGAGAGGGAAAGGAGCTCTGTCTGAGAGAAGTTGTGGAGCCTTAAATGGGAACAGAGGAGTATACGTGGACTTAATCCAGAGGGTGCTGAAGCAAGGGGGGATAGAATATGAAGTTGGGTAAGGGAGAGTTTATAGAAATAAAATTACTCTAAATGCTCTACAAAGGACCTCAAGGAATGGTGCTAACCCAGTGCTAGGTTGTCTCTTGTAAACTTGGAAAGTGAAGGCTCATGCTAAGTGAAGCAGAAAAGCTAGAACTGTCATTGTAGATGCTGGATGAAGGGACCAAAATGCCCAGAGAGCTGGAAGGGCCAGAATAGATATGCGGCATGAGGCCTCCATCACTGTGGGCTCCTAGCACCCCAATTCTACTGGGGGAGTCCAGTTCTATAATAACATCTCTGATTATCAGCCCGGGCCTAGAGGAGACAACTGTCACTGAGCTTCTCCACAGTGTTGGGACCCCTTCCACCTTATAACTTCTTAAGTAGTGTCTTCTGGGTTGGTGTTTCCTGACCTAACATACTCCTGATCCCAAATCTCATGTTTTTTCCTGTACACTTAGCTGATCCTTAAGTAACAACAACAACAAACCAAACACACATACACACACACACACACACACACACACACACACCCATGTACTGTGCATGAGTATGCACAGTACTTATACACACAGATCTTCAGGAACATATTAGAAAATGCATACAAAATAAATATATTCTTGAAGAGAAAAATCTCTAAATACTTCCCCATCCATAATGGAAGTGACATTTTATGTTATACAGAGAACCTAGACTAGCTAAAAAAAAACACCAAAAAACCTCATTAAGGTATGTTCACAGGGTAGTTTATTGGTTTTTTGTTAAATAAAAGTACTCTCTATCCCATATATATGCCTTCAGTGGGACATAGAACTTCCAGAAGCTTTGAAACTATATATTATTTTAAATGATATAACAAATACTTATGCATTTATTCTAAAAAACAGATTTTCCTGTGTTCATTATACACCAGATCATCTACATGTGTTTTACATACATTATTCCACTTAATTCCATACATAATTCCATAGTCACACTATGTCTACTACCACTATTATCTAATCGTGTCTAATAGTGTCTAAGTACCACTGTTATCACTGTTTTACATATGTAGAAACCAAAGCGCCTAGACATAAAATAATGTTCAGAAGGTCACACAGATGATGATAAGTGATAAAGGATTCTTGTATGCCCCTTACTCAGATTTCCAAATTGTTAATAGTTTATCATATTTTTCTTATCTCTATATAAATATAATTATTATATATAGTATACATTTCATATGCATATGAAAGTCAGTTTCTGACATAGTGTCATAGTATCCCTATATACATCAGAGAATATTTCCTAAAAATAAGAATGCCACCCTATAGATTTTCACAAAAATAAGGATATAAATGTTGATTCAATACTTTAAAACAATGGATAGGTCCCATTTGATTGTCTTCAATTTCCTTATCAATGTCTTTTGTATTACCCATTTATTTCTGGTGCAGGATTAATGTAGAATGAAACATGGCCTCTAATTACCATGTCTTTTTATTGCGTTCTTAAAGTTCAACAGCAAGAAAATAAAAAACCCAATTTAAAAATAAGCAAAATGTCTTCTCTTTACCTAAGAAGAAAAGCAGATGGCAAGTAAATATATTAAAAAATTCTCACCATCATGTCATTAGGGAATTACAAATTAAAACAGTGAGATACCACTACACACCTATTAAGCTAATTAAAATTTACAAAAATGGATAATATCAAATGCTGTAGAAAATGTGGAGCTATAGCAACTCTAATTGCTAGTCAGAATATAAAATGATACTTTAAAAGATAGTTTGGAAGTTTCTTACAAAGGCAAAGAAGATCGTACATATATTATCCAGTGATCCTGCTCTTAGATTTTACCCAACTGAATTGAAACATGCTTACTCAAAAACCTGCACCTGTTTATAGCTATATTTTTAATCACCAAACCTGGAAGCAACCAAAATGTCCCTCCCTCCCCTCCCTCCCTCCCTCCCTCCTTTCCTCCCTCCCTCCCTTCCTTCCTTCCTTCCTCTTCCTTCCTTCTTTCTTTTCTTTTTCTTTTCTTTCCTTCCTCCCTTCCTCTGTCTCTCTCTGCCTCCCTCCCTCCCCTCCCCCCTCCCTCCCCCTCCCTCCCCTCCCTCCCTCTCTCTCTCCCTCTCTCTCTCCCTCTCTCTCTCCCTCTCTCTCTCCCTCTCTCTCCCTCTCTCTCTCTCACTCTCTCTCTCTTCACTCTCTCTCTCCCTCTCTCTCTCTTTCTTTTCTTTCTTTCTCTCTTTCTCCCTTTCTCCCTTTCTCTCTTTCTCTTTCTTTCTTGTTTCACTCTGGTTGCCCAGGTTGGAGTGCAATGGCATGATCTCGGCTTTCTGCAAACTCTGCCTCCTGGGTTCAAGCAATTCTCCTGCCTCAGCCTCTCGACTAGCTGGGATTACAGGCATATGCCACCATGCCCAGCTAATTTTGTATTTTTAGTAGAGATGAGGGGTTTTACCATGTTGGTCAGCCTGGTCTTGAACTCCTGACCTTAGTTGATCCACCTGCCTCAGCCTCCCAAAGTACTGGGATTACAGGTGTGAACCACCACACCCAGCCCAAAACATCTTTCAAAAGGTCAATGCATAAAAATATCATGGTACATCTATAATACAGAATATTATTCAAGGAGAAAAAAATAAGTTCCAAAGCCATGAAAAGAAATGGAGAAACCTCATAAGCATGTTGCTAAGTGAAAGAAGCTAGTCTGAAAAGACTAAGTATTCTGTAATTGCAACTAGGACATTCCGCAGTGAAAAAAGCTGTGAAGACAGTAAAAAGGTCAATAGTTGTGAGGGATCCTGGAGACAGGGGGTGGTAGGAGGAATGAATACATGAAACACAGGGGATTTGTAGGGCAGTGAGACTATTCCATATGATATTGTAATGAGATATGCAGCACATATATTTGTCAAAACCCATGGAACTGTACAATACAAACAGCAAAACTTAAACAGAATTTAGCTAATAATAATATATAAGTGGTGATATATTAATTGTAACAAATGTATCACACTGTGGCAAGATTTTAAAAATAGAGGAGACTATGTGCAGGGAATGGGTGTATATAAGAATGCTGCATTATCTACTCAACATTTTTGTAAATCTAAAATTCTTAAAAGTAAAGTTGATTTAAAAAACTACATAAACAACTGAAATTTAACAATGAAAATGTCATTGACACCGTTTTTATTTTTGATTCCATATTGCCCATAACCTTTAAGAAACAAACACATATTAAGTTTTGTTATTAGAACATAGGCAGTAGCCAGGGAGTCATTACAGCAGGCCTTGGGTGAGACCCAGTGCTGGGCTGACTTCATGTCAGTCATAGTGGTGGTGGCCATAGGGTTGCTTGTGTTACTCTACTTCCATCTTTAAGTGACTCAGAACAGAGAAAGAGACTATGTTTGGGAGAAAGTAAGAGAAGAGAACAAGAGTCTCTGCCTAGTAATCAAAATAATTCTCCTGGATCTTGTGTAAGACCATGAAGGTGGTGCCTCTATGAGTCAGAAAGAACCACAGTATTACTGGGCTTGGGGTGCTCCCTGAAGCAGATACAGCTTAGATCGTAGCACCTGAGTCCTTTCAAATATCTAGAAAGCCTTTCCAAAAGGGACAGCTACAAATAAGCCCAGATAGTGAAGGCTACAGTAAATACCTAGCTCCTCAATGCCCAGACATCAAAAATATCTACTAGCATCAACACCATCCAGGAAAGCATGACCTTACCAGATGAATTAAATTAGGCACCAGGGACAAATCCTGGAGAAGAGAGATATGTGACCTTTCAGACAGAGAATTCAAAATAGCTGTTTTGAGGAAACTCAGAGAAATTCAATATAACACAGAGAAGGAATGCAGAATTCTGTCAGATAAATTTAACAAAGAGGTTTAAAAAAAATCAAGCAGAAATTCTAAAGCTGAAAAATGCAATTGGTGTATTGAAGAAGACATCAGAGTTTTTAAAGTCAGAATGAATCAAGCATGAGAAAGAATTAGTGAACTTGAAGACAAGCTATTTGAAAATATATTAAAGAGAAGGAGACTAAAGAAAAGAGACTAAAACAACACTGAAGCATGCCTAGAGGATATAGAAAATAGCCTCAAAATGGTAAATTTAAGAGTTATTGGCCCTAAAGGAAAGTAGAGAAAGATGTAGGCGTAGAAAGTTTATTCAAAGGGATAACAGAGAACTTCCCAAAACTACAAAAATATATTAATATTCAAGTACAAGAAGGTTATAGAACACCAAACAGATTTAACCCAAAGAAGACTACCTCGAGGCATTTAATAACCAAACTCCCAAAAGTAAAAGATAAAGACAGTATACTGAAAGCAACAAAATAAAAGAAACAAATAGCATACAATGGAGCTCCAATATGTCTTATAGCTAAGAACTTCCCAGCAGAGAACTTTTCAGTGGGAACTTCATAGGCCAGGAGAAAGTGGCATCACATATTTAAAGTGCCAAGAAAAATGAGAATGATGGTTTCCAGGTTCATCTATGTCCCTACAAAGGACACAAACTCATCATTTTTTATGGCTGCGTAGTATTCCATGGTGTATATGTGCCACATTTTCCCTGTCCAGTCTATCATCGATGAGCATTTGGGTTGGTTCCAGGTCTTTGCTATTGTAAACAGTGCTGCCATGAACATTCGTGTGCATGTGTACTTATAATAGAACGATTTATAATCCTTTGGATATACACCCAGTAATGGGATTGCTGGGTCAAATGGAATTTCTATTTCTAGGTCCTTGAGGAATCGCCACACTGTCTTCCACAATGGTTGAACTAATTTACACTCCCACCAACAGTGTAAAAGTGTTCCTATTTCTCCACATCCTCTCCAGCATCTGTTGTCTCCAGATTTTTTAATGATCGCTATTCTAATTGGTATGAGATGGTATCTCAATGTAGTTTTGATTTGCATTTCTCTAATGACCAGTGATGATGAGCATTTTTTTCATATGTTTGTTGGCCTCATGTATGTCTTCTTTTGTAAAGTGTCTGTTCATATCCTTCACCCACTTTTGAATGGGCTTGTTTTTTCTTGTAAATCTGTTTTAGTTCTTTGTAGATTCTGGGTATTAGCCCTTTGTCAGATGGGTAGATCGTAAAAATGTTTTCCCATTCTGTTGGTTGCCGATTCACTCTAATGACTTTTGCTATGCAGAAGCTGTGGAGTTTGATTAGGTCCCATTTGTCTATTTTGGCTTTTGTTGCCAATGCTTTTGGTGTTTTGGTCATGAAGTCCTTGCCTATGCCTATGTCCTGAATGGTTTTGCCTAGATTTTCTTCTTGGGTTTTTATAGTGTTAGGTCTTATGTTCAAGTCTTTAATCCATCTGGAGTTAATTTTAGTGTAAGGTGTAAGGAAGGGGTCCAGTTTCTGCTTTCTGCACATGGCTAGCCAGTTTTCCCAACACTATTTATTGAACAGGGAATTCTTTCCCCATTGCTTGTTTTTGTCAGGTTTGTCAAAGATCAGATGGTTGTAGATGTGTGGTGTTGCCTCCGAGGCCTCTGCTGTATTCCATTGGTCTGTATCTCTGTTTTGGTACCAGTACCATGCTGTTTGGATTATTGTTGACTTGTAGTATAGTTTGAAGTCCAGTAGTGTGATGCCTCCAGCTTTGTCTTTTTTGCTTAGAATTGACTTGGCTATGTGGGCTCTCTTTGGTTCCATATGAAGTTTAAGGTGGTTTTTTTCCAGTTCTGTGAAGAAGGTCATTGGTAGCTTGATGGGGATAGCGTTGAATCTGTAAATTACTTTGAGCAGTATGGCCATTTTCATGATATTGATTCTTCCTAACCATGAGCATGGAATGTTTCTCCGTCTGTTTGTGTCCTCTCTTATTTCATTGAGCAGTGGTTTGTAGTTCTCCTCGAAGAGGTCCTTTACGTTCCTTGTTAGTTGCATTCCTAGGTATGTTATTCTCTTTGTAGCAATTGTGATTGGCAGTTCGTTCTTGATTTGGCTCTCTTTAAGTCTGTTATTGGTGTATAAGAATGCTTGTTATTTTTGCACATTGATTTTGTATCCTGAGACTTTGCTGAAGTTGCCTATCAGTTTCAGGAGATTTTGGGCTCAGATGATGGGATCTTCTAAATATACAATCATGTCATCTGCAAATAGAGACAATTTGACTTCCTCCTTTCCATCTGAATACCTTTTATTTCTTTTTCTTGCCTGATTGCTCTAGCTAGAATTTCCAATACTATATTGAATAGGAGTGGTGAGAGAGGGCATCCTTGTCTAGTGCCAGATTTCAAAAGGAATGCTTCCAGTTTTTGCCCATTCAATATGATATTGGCTGTTCACCAGTATCATAGCTTGTAAATAGCTTTTATTATTTTGAGATACATTCCATCAATACGTTTATTGAAGGTTTTTAGCATAAAGGGCTGTTGAAATTTGTCAAAGGCCTTCTTTGCATCAATTGAGATAATCATATGGTTTTTGTCTTTGGTTCTCTTTATGTGGTGAATTATGTTTATAGACTTGCGTATGTTGAACCAGCCTTGCATCCTCAGGATGTAGCCTACTTCATCATGGTGGATAAGCTTTTTGATGTGCTGTTGCAATCAGTTTGCCAGTATTTTATTGAAGATTTTTGCATCTATGGTCATCATGGATATTGGCCTGAAGTTTTCTTTTCTTGCTGAGTCTCTGACGGGTTTTGATATCAGGATGATGTTGGCCTCATAAAATGATTTGGGAAGGATTCCCTCTTTTGGATTGTTTGGAATAGTTTCAGAAGGAATGGTATAAACTCCTCTTTGTATGTCTGGTAGAATTCGGCTGTGAACCCATCTCGACCTGGGCTTTTTTTGGGTGGTAGCCTCTTAATTGCTGCCTCAACTTCTGCCCTTGTTATTGGTCTATTCAGGGTTTCAACTTCTTCCTTGTTTAGGCTTCGGAGGATGCAAGTGTCCAGGAATTTATCCATTTCTTCAGGTTTACTAGTTTATGTGCATAGAGTTGTTTGTAATAATCTCTTATGATGGTTTGTATTTCTGTGGAATGTGTGGTGATATCCCCTTTATCATTTTTTATTGCATCTATTTGATTCTTCTCTCTTTCTTTTTTATTAATCTGGCTAGTGGTCTGTCTATTGTGTTGATCTTTTTGAAAAACCAGCTCCTGGATTTATTGATTTTTTGAAGGGTTTTTTTTTGTCCCTATCTCCTTCAGTTCTGCTCTCATCTTAGTTATTTCTTGTCTTCTGCTAGCTTTTGAGTTTTTTTGATCTTGCTACTCTAGCTCTTTCAATTTTGACAATAGGGTGTCAATTTTAGATATTTCCTTGCCTCTCATTTGGGCATTTATTGCTGTATATTTTCCTCTAGAGACTGCTTTAAATGTGTCCCAGAGATTCTGGTATGTTGTGTCTTTGTTCTTGTTGGTTTCGAAGAACATTTTTATTTCTGCCTTCATTTCATTGTTTATCCAGTCAACATTCAAGAGCCAGTTGTTCAGTTTCCATGAAGCTGTGCAGTTCTGAGTTAGTTTCTGAATTCTGAGTTCTAACTTGATTGCACTGTGGTCTGAGAGACTGTTATGATTTCCATTGATTTGCATTTGTTGAGGAGTGATTTACTCCCAATTATGTGGTTAATTTTAGAGTAGGTGTGATGTGGTGCTGAGAAGAATGTATATTCTGTAGATTTGAGGTGGAGAGTTCTGTAAATGTCTATTAGGTTTGCTTGGTCCAGGTCTGAGTTCAAGTCCTGGATATCCTTGTTAATTTTCTGTCTCGTTGATCTGTCTAATATTGACAATGGGGTGTTAAAGTCTCCCACTATTATTGTGTGGGAGTCTAAGTCTCTTTGTAAGTCATTAAGAACTTGCTTTATGTATCTGGGTGCTCCTGTATTGGGTGCATATATATTTAGGATCATTAGCTCTTCTTGTTGCATTGATTCTTTTACCATTATGTAATGTCCTTCTTTGTCTCTTTTGATCTTTGTTGGTTTAAAGTCTATTTTATCAGAGATGAGAATTGCAACTCCTGCTTTTTTTTGCTCTCCATTTGCTTGGTAAATCTTCCTCCATACCTTTATTTTGAGCTTTTGTGTATCCTTGCATGTGAGATGGGTTTCCTGGATCCAGCACACTGATGGGTTTTGGCTTTTTATCCAATTTACTAGTCCGTGTCTTTTGATTGGGGCATTTAGCCCATTTACATTTAGGGTTAATATTGTTATGTGTGAATTTGATCCTGCCATTTTGATGCTAGCTGGCTGTTTTGCCCATTAGTTGATGCAGTTTCTTCACTGTGTTGATGCTCTTTACCGTTTGGTATGTTTTTTGAGTGGCTGGTACTGGTTGTTCCTTTCTATGTTTAGTACTTCTTTCAGGAGCTCTTGTAAAGCAGGCCTGGTGGTGATGAAATCTCTGAGTACTTGCTTGTTTGTAAAGGATTTTATTTCTCCTTCACTTATGAAGCTTAGTTTGGCTGGATATGAAATTCTGGGTTGAAAGTTCTGTTCTTTAAGAATATTGAATATTGGCACCCACTCTCTTCTGGCTTGTAGGGTTTCTGCTGAGAGATCTGCTATGAGTCTGATGGGCTTCCCTTTGTGGGAAACCCGACCTTTCTCTCTGGCTGCCCTTAGCATTTTCTTCTTCATTTCAACCCTGGTGAATCTGACGATCATGTGCCTTGGGGTTGCTCTTCTTGAGGAATATCTTTGTGGTGTTCTCTGTACTTCCTGGACTTGAATATTCGCCTGCCTTGCTAGGTTGGGGAAGTTTTCCTGGATAACATCCTGAAGAGTATTTTCCAGCTTGGATTCATTCTCTCTGTCACATTCAGGTACACCTATCAAACGTAGATTAGATCTTTTCACATAGTCCCATATTTCTTGGAGACTTTGTTCATTCCTTTTTACGCTTTTTTCTCTAATCTTGCCTAATCATTTTATTTCATTGAGTTGATCTTCGACCTCTGATATCCTTTCTTCTGCTTGGTCAATTCAGCTGTTGAAACTTGTGTATGCTTCGTGAAGTTCTAATATTGTGTTTTTCACGCCATCAATTCACTTATATTCCTCTCTAAGCCGTTTATTCTCATTAGCATTTCGTTAAATCTTTTTTCAAGGTTCTTAGTTTCTTTGTATTGGGTTAGAACATGTTTTTTTTTAGTTCAGAGAAGTTTCTTATTACCCACCTTCTGAAGCCTGTTTTGTCAATTCATCACACTCATTCTGCATCCAGTCTTGTTCCCTTGCTGGTGAGGAGTTGTGATCCCTTGTAGGAGGAGAGGCATTCTGATTTTGGGTGTTTTCCTCCTTTTTGCGCTGGTTTCTTCCCATCTTTGTGGATTTATCCACCTGTCATCTTTGTAGTTGTTGACTTCCAGATTGAGTCTCTGAGTGGATGTCCAGTTTGTTGATGATGAAGTTATTTCTTTCTGTTTCTCAGTTTTCCTTCTACCAGTCAGGCCCTTCTGCTGTAGGACTGCTGAGGCCCACTCCAGGCCCTGCTTGCCTGGGGATCACCTGCAGCAGCTGCAGAACAGTAAGGGTTGCTGCCAGTTTCTTCTTCTGCTATCTTTGTCCCAGAAGGATACCTGCAAGATGTCAATCTGAGCTCTCCTCTATGAGGTAACTCTTTGGATATACAGGGGTCAGGGAGCTGCTTGAGGAGACAGTCTGTCCTTTATAGGAGCTCAAGTGCTGAGCTGTGAGCTCCGTTGTTCATTCAGAGCTGCTGGGCAGCTACGTTTAAGTCTGCTGCAGCAGAACTCATAAACCCCCCCCTTTTTTCCCCAGATGCTCTGTCCTGGGGGAGTTAGGGCTTTAATTATGAGTTTCTTTTGTGCTGCTGCCTTTTTACAGGGCTGCCCTGCCCAGCGAGGAGGCAGCCTAGTCACTGTCTGCCTGCAGAGGATTTGCTGAGCTGCTGTGGGCTCCACCCAGCTGCCACGTGAACTTCCCTGCAGTCCTGTTTATATGGGTATAGTTAGAACTGCCTCAGCAATGGCGGCCCACCTCTGTAATGGCGGACTCTCTGTGTAATGGCGGGCTGCCTTGGCAATGGTGGGCTGCCTCAGCAATGGCGGACTACCTCCATAGTGGTGGACTGCCTCAGTAATGGTGGACGCCCCTCCCCCACAGAGCTGGACCATCCCGGGTTCAGCTGTGAAACTGTGAAACTCTCAATCCAGAGCATTTCAGACTGCTGTTTTTTTGTGGGGGTAGGACCAGCCGAGCCTGATCACCTGGCTCCTTGCCTCAGAACCCCCCCCCTTTTTTTTTCAGTTGAATGGGTGACTCTGTCTCCCAGGTGTTCCAGTTGCCTGTTGAAAAGGCACTGGGATCTGTGTGATTTCCCATGTGGCAACCCACTGTGGCAGCTGAAACAGCTGTGCTGAGATTCGTGGTGCTTTTTTGCCTGGGAAACTCCTGGCCTGGCTCCCTGCTTCAGTTCCCTTTTTTTATCAGTTGAATGGGCAACTCTGTCTTCCAAGAGCTCCAGTTGCCAGCTAAAATGGCGCCTGGACCTGTGTCTTTTGTGTGGAGACCCGCTGCGCTGGCCAAACAGCCACGCTGGCGACCTGGGGGGCTCCTCCGCCTAGAATCTCTTGGTCTGTGGGCAATAAAAATCCGTCTGGAAATGCGGCATCCACTCACCCTCCATGCTTTCGCTGGGAGCTGCAATCCTGAGCTGCTCCTAATTGGCCATCTTGGATCCATCTCTCCAAAATGGAAACTTTTTTCATGTTTGTGGATTAGAAGAATCAGTATAGTTAAAAAGTCCATACTACCCAAAACAATTTACAAATTTAACACAAAACCATCAAAATAACATTAACATTCTTCACAAAAATAGAAAAAGCAATCCTAAAATTTATATAGAACCACAAAAGATCCAGAATAGCCAAAGCTATCCTAAACAAAATGAACCAAACTGGAGGAATCACATCACCTGACTTCAAGCTGTACTACAAAGTTATAGTAACCGAAACAGCACTGAACTGGCATAGAAACAGATACATAGACCAATGGAACAGAATGGAGAACCCAACAACAAATCCACTTACCTACAGTGAACTCATTTTCAACAAAGGTGCCAAGAACACATACTGGGGAAAAGACAGTCTCTTTAATAAATGGTGCTGGGAAAACTGAAAATCCATAGACTCCTGTCTCTCACTATATACCGAAATTTAATTAAAATTGATTGCAGACTTGAATCTAATACCTCAAACTATGAAATGAATACAAGAAAATGTTGGGAAAAATCTCCAAGACATTGGTCTGGGCAAAAATTTCTTGAGTATAAACCCACAATCATAGCAACCAAAGCATAAATGGACAAATGGGATTCTGTCATGTTAAAAGGCTTCAAAACATCAAAAGATACAATCAACAAAGTGAAGAGACATTCCAAAGAATAAGAAAAAATATTTGCAAACTATCCATCTGACTAGGGATTAATAACTGGAATACATAAAGAGCTCAAACAACTGTATAGGAAAAAAAAATCTAATAATCCAACCAAAAGATTTGAATAGACATTTCTCAAAAGAAGACACACAAATGGCAAACAGGCATATGAAAAGATGCTCGACATCACTAATCATCAGAGAAAGACAAGTCAAATTTACCATGAGATATAATCACTCCAATTAAAATGGGCATATCCAAAAGACAGGCAATAAGAAATGCTGGCAGGATATGAAGAAAGGGAATGCCTGTTCACTGTTTGTGAGAATGCAAATTTCTACAACCACTACAGAGAACAATTTGGAGGTTTCTTGAAAAACTAAGAATTGAGCTACCATATGATCCCACAATCCCACTGCTGGGCATATACCAAAAGAAAGGATACCAGTATATTGAAGAGATGTCTGCACTCCTATGTTTGTGGAAACATTGTTTACAATACCTAAGATTTGGAATCAATCTTAAGTGTTCATCAAGAGATGAATGGATAAAGAAAATGTGGTACATTTACACAATGGGGTAGTATTCAGCCATAAAAAAGAATGAGATCCTGTCATTTGCGACAATATGGATGGACTGGAGATCATTTTTGTTAAGTGAAATAAGCCAGGCACAGAAAGACAAACATTACATGTTCCCACTTATTTGTGGCAAAACAATTGAACTCATGGATAGAGAGAGTAAAGTATGGCTATCAGAGGGTGGGAAGGGTAATGGGGCACTGGTGAAGAGGCGATGATATTAAATGGATACAAAACATAGTAAAAAAATGAATAATATCTACTATTTTATAGACAATAGGATGATTATTGTCAGTGATAATTCTACATTTTAAAATAAAGAGTGTAATTGGATTGTTTGTAACTCAAAGGATAAATGCTTGAGGCAATGGATACCTCATTTTCCATGATGTGCTTATTTCACATGCATACCTGTACCAAAACATCTTATGCATCCCACAAATATATACACTTACTATGTACCCACAAAATTTTTAAAAAATTGCTATTGTACCAAAGAATATCCACCATTATCTGAGAAGACTATTAAAATAGCCTGTCCTTTTCAAATTACATATTTGTGTCAGATTACATTTTCTTTATACACTTCAACCAAAACGAAATGTCATATCAGATTAAATGCAGAAACAGATATGAAAATCCAGTTGTCTTCTATTAATCCTCATGTTAATAATATTTCCAAAAAATGAAGCAACGCTACTCTTCTAATTTTTGAAATAATATTTTAATTAAAATTATTTATGTAAGTATATAATGTGCTTATTGTTTTAATTTTTAAATCAAGTATTTTTTAAGTAAGAGGCGATCTAGTTCAAGGGTATGTAAATATTGTTTAAGTAAATATTGTTTCTCATCAAAATTTCACTTAATTTTAAAAACATTTATTGATAATTATATCCCAAATCATTCTTTACTGCAGTGGTTGCCAAATGGTGATATTCTAAGTTCATAATTCTTTCTATATTTTTATTTTATGTATTAAGAAATAATATACTTCTCTCCAATTTCTTTTACTAATTCATTCATTCATTTATATATTTAATTAATTCATTCATTTATATATTTATATCAGCATTGACTCATGGATTCTTATTTTACTCCATGGTTATATTTTATTATTATTATTTATTTACTGCTCTAATTGTCCCAGGTTTGGACAGTAAGAGCTCCTTCAAGGTGGCTCCTTTGCTCTTTTGACAAGTCCATATGTTCTTTGATTCCTTCTCTGCATTGTGATACTGCAAAATGTTCCAGTCCCAGTCCCATCTTACACTTTTCCTGCTCTGGAATCACCCATTTTCCTGTGGAGTCTTGGTTTTATTTAGTGAACAGTATTTAGAATCCAAGATCTGGGTGCCAAGTATGTTTCTTGTTGCTAGTCTTCCAGACCTCTTCAGTAGGAAGAACTAGGAACACACACATGCACGCACACGCACACACACGTGTATGTGTAGGTCCATATAATCTGCATCTCTGGCTGTACCCATCCATCTATATGTATTTAAAAACCAAGAGTTTACAGATTCCAATTCAACACTTCAGGATTTATTTTCACCTTCCTCCTTTCTATATTTATATTTCCCCAAGAAGGAAGAATTCAAGCTCCTGCAGTTATCAATATATTCACTTAGTTTTTATATCCTGCATATAACCATTTAACCACATGGGTCATCTCCTCCCCCTCAGCCCAAGCTGCAGTTGCTCTGGTTATAGGTTATCTAATATGATTATACTTTACCTAGTATACACTGTCATATAAAGGGGAACAGTGCAATAGTTTATTCTTTTGTTCAGAATAACATCCAGGGGGTATAATATATGTTACCTATGCAGTGTCAGCTGTCTAATTTTGCCAGGCCCAGTGCAAAATGGAAATGCAGGACCCCAGCAGCAGCAGGAAAGTCAATCTCCTTTTCCTATCAACTGTCATCTCAACCCATAGCTGACAGGATGACCCTGCAAGGAATGACACTCTCTGCACTGGTACACACTTAGTACCTGGATCAGTTGTGAAAGATATCCCTGCCACCACGAAACATGCTGTGGCACTGCCAACCCAGGCATGGGAAGACTAGCACCATGCTCCTTCTCTAGACCCTGCAGGGAACACACAGAGACTTTGACTTTCCCCATGCCCCTCCCCAGGCCCCCAGCAAGGTGGAGGACAAGAGGATGCAGGCTGTTTTCAACAACTGACCTGGTTACTGCCCTAGATGTAGGGGTCAGTGGTCAAAGAGTGGGATCAAGAAAGGGAGTCAGGGCCACAGAGGATAGGGGGGTGGGCTGCCCAGAGCTCCTCCCATGGAGTCATGGAGGTGGCTAGAGGCAGCACCATGTATAGGCGGAGGCGCCTAGTCCCCGACACATGCTCCACTGACCCACTGGACTTCACTTACAAAACATAAACTCAAAGGTAACATTATTAAACATTTCAAGACAGTGACCAGAGAGCATTCAACTCCAAATGTTCAAGTGTGAGGCTTTTGAAAGTGGGGTCTTGTGCAACTGTACTGGACACGTCCATGATGTCAGCCCTGTACCTGTTATACAGTGATGATGTAAAAGGGGACTTCTCTTTGCCCTGGCCCCTCAAGACAGAATGGTGGTGGCAGTGTGGTCCATGGGGACTTTAAGAAGGAGTTAGTGGAAACAAAAGAAAGTGGAACCCTGTGGCATGAGCAGTGGGGTAGATGAACAAGAGATATTACCATTCAAGAACTCCCTGAAGGAAAATACCAGGTCCTGCTATCATGTGGCAGAACTCAGAGTGCCAGGATTTGTAGTATTTATGCAAATGTGACTGGAATTGTAATCAAAGGATGTTAAAACGGAAAGGGTGGTGACACTTTTACCTCAGTCTTTCCCGCTGGTCTATTAGCTCAACAGCAATTGACACCTGCAAAGTTTGTCTTTTGTCTTGGAAATCCCTGCTATGTGCTTGTGGCATGAGAGGTGCTCAACAAATGTCAGCTGAATGAATCAATAGAACCCACACAAGTTCAAACATCACATTCAAGGTAATTCATTCTAGTTCATATTCTACTTGGTTTAACTCTTAGTATTATGAAAATATTTTTTCTTCCTTGCTAAATTATGGAACTCAGTAAAATTACGCAGGTTGATCTAGGAAGAAAATCATTATTTTTAATACTTTTTATAGGAGGTAATTTCTTCTGAGAATCAAAAATCAAAACAAAACAAAACAAATATGCAAGTCACATTTTAAAACATCCATTAGCATTTGGGGTGGCCAAGTATACACAAATAGAGTGAGTGCTACACTAGCAAAATCACCAGGAAACAACACCCATGGTTATGTAGTGTCAAACTACATGACATTGTATATTAATTTATCCAGGGACAGAAGTCTTTCTGGAGAATTTGGTGAGCAACTTTCTCATGCTCTATTTGCGGTAATAGAATAGAAGTAAACTGTGAACATGAAGAACCTCTGCTGCAATACTGGATCCCTGGAGCCTGCACACTGTCCAAAGACCCCATGTGACAACACTGTCCAAAATGCATCCCTCTCTCTGACTCATTTCTTAATTCTCCACCTTGAGGAGAGTAACATGGAGATACTAGAAGAGAATGTTAAGAGAAGACATTTTTACATTCTTTCCTTTTGGCGTGTCTTCTGGGACTCCACTTTTGAGATAAATTGCTGTGACCAGGACACTTCATTGAGTGCACCTCTCTCAGGCCTTTCCACTCTCAATAAGCTGGTCCTAGGAAAAATTTTGAACTTGGGGATGTTTCCTCTCAGTGATCTCAGTAGGTCCTTTTCTTCTCTTTACCCTAACTTGGGCATCTAGTGTTTTAATAACGTTCTAGTATATTTGATCAAAAGATATTCTCACAGTGTAGCAGATAAAGCTTTTAATCAGAGCTAGAAGGCCTAGTCAAGGTCAAATTCCATAGTTTACCAGTAATTTATAACCTTGAGAAAATCACATTTTCTGAGTTTCTATTTCATCAACTTAAAAATTTGTATATTGGTATTATCTTGTGAATTATGTATATTTATAGCTTAAAAATCTGTTAAAACATGAACTATTCAAACATTTTAGAAGCATCCACTGAGTGATCAAGGAGGGATTAAGCTTGATGACTTAGCTTTTTCATTTTCATATTAAATTTAATAGAGAATTTAACATGAAAAGGTTATCTTTGTTATATTTGTCATTTGGCCAAATAAATAAACATAGCTTGGTAGAATTCTAGCACGTAAAGTGTTTATGCAGGTGTATATATTTGATAAGAAGAGCTGTGAAAGGAGACATTCAACAACATATGTTGCAGCTTTCTATTCTCATTATTTATTTATTTATTTATTTATTTATTTAGCTGGAGTGCGGTGGTGAGATCTCGGCTCACTGCAATCTTGGCCTCCCGGGTTCAAGCGATTCTCCTGCCTCAGCCTCCCAAGTAGCTGGGATGACAGGCATGCACCACCATGTCCAGCTAATTTTTATATTTTTAGTAGAGATGGGGTTTCGCCATGTTGGCTAGGATGGTCTCTTATCTCTTGACCTTGTGATCTGTTCACCTCGCCTCCCAAAGTGCTTGGATTACAGGCTTGAGCCACTTCGCCAGGTCTCTATTCTCATTCTTTAATGCTCTCTTTCTCTTAAAGTTTCAGATTCTGAGTCATGCATGACAATTTTTTAAAAACTAACACTTTAATCATGTAACTAAACTATGGTGAGAGAACCAGGAATTCACAACCACCAACCAGTACTCCCAGTTCATCTGTTTTGAACTTGATTGACTCAGCAATTATGTTTTGATGTGATAAAAAGGATACTGGGCAGTTGGGATAGATGTGAAATAACTAATTTCAACAATGAACTGAATATGAAAATTTCTGTCTTCCCTAAAGTCTGCCTATATTGATTATGCTGAGGTTTTGCTTTCATAAGTCTTAAAACCAAAACATTCTTTAATACCTATATAAATGTCAAAAGGCTAATGAAAGACCCAAATAGAGTAGTAATAAGCATAAAATATTGCCTTTGTCTAAATGATGATGTGGTATGTAAATAACCTGTTTAAAACTGAGAAAAAAAATGTCAGGGCAGATTATTTGAACTATTTAAAAATATGGAATAATACTTTATCAAAAAACACATCACAGGAAAACCTCATCATTTCCTGATTGATGTTCCAGAAAATCGCCTAAGTTTGTGTCTCTTGAAATAATTATCAAGTTGTGAAAACACATTTCTACTCCCATTAAAGAAACCTTAAACCTTAAACTTTAAGTTAAATGTTAAATTATCATTGATTTACCAGCTATACCTAACCCAATGAAGTAGTCTATTATCTATGTGCCTACAGAAACATTTATATTGCTTTAAAGACATTTTAATTTCTGTAATAGCTCAAGGAAGAGGCTTAGAAGTTAATACTTGGAATTAATTGATTTGCTCAATGTATTTGTCAGCAAGGAAGACAGCACACTTAAAAGTGGGTAATTAAGGATAGCTTAATAAAGAAATCATTGGCCCGATGCGGTGGCTCACACCTGTAATCCCGGCACTTTGGGAGGCTGAGGCGGGCGGATCATGAGGTCAGGAAATCAAGATCATCCTGGCCAACAGGGCGAAACCCCATCTCTACTAAAAATACAAAAATTAGCTGGGCATGGTGGCACGTGCCTGTAGTCCCAGCTACTCGGGAGGCTGAGACAGGAGAATCGCTTGAACCCAGGAGGCAGAGGTTGCAGTAAGCTGAGATCAGGTCACTGCACTCCTGCCTGTCAACAGAGCAAGACTTCATCTTAATAAAAAAAAAAAAAGGAGAAAGAAATTAAAGAAAAAGAAACCATTTACAAAGGTGTGAGCTTGGTTAAGGAAACCAGCAAGAGATGGCACACCTCAGGACTAGCAATAGCAGGAAGCTCTTTCCATCTTAGATCTGAAGAGGAGTGGATATTGGAACCCAGAAAGAAATGCTGCTGTTGCTTTAGAAGTAGTTGTGGTCATAGCAGGAGGATGCCAAATAGGTGACTGAGCCTTTGATACAATGACAAACCATTGCCAACCTGCAGCCTGGCAAGGAAATAAATACCTTGATCTCATTCTCTTTCCACAAGTAGATCTTCTGCTATTCCTTTCCCATAGACCAAATCCAATGGAGATCAGAGGGAGCCTGTGCAATTCATGTTTTCCTTCTCGGTTCACAGAGCAGGTTGGAGAGAAATAGAGTGTGAATATGGAGAAAAAATGGAAAATCTCTTGCACACTCAACATTTATTTTGTAAAAAATGTTTTACTTTACAACAAATTTAAATCCTCCCTGAGGCATACTTCCCTTCAAGAAAGATACACTCAGTCACGACTGAAGACATATAACTTCCGTTCTTTGTGCTGAATTTTTCAGCTACATTTCAGCCTTTCCTCCCTGTCTCTATTTACAGATATTTTATTGTTTTCCTACATGAGGCATAGGTAATGCTGGACTTGCTTCAAATTTTCTAAAACAATTTCTTGAAGCAGTCAGTTTTAAGAAAATTTTTCAGTATCACACACTTGATAACATTTCATAGCATAAAATGATACCTATGAATTTTCTAGTGATTAGTTTTTCTATTATTTTTTCAAAAGATTGCATTCATTAGCTTACACATATATTAAACTGAGGTGTGGGTTATTTTTGTGGGGACTGAGAGATGCTCTGGTTTTTCAGAATGATAGTTGACATATAAATGTGTGTCCATTAAATCATGCATTTGTTCAGATGAGTTTAAGGTTAATTGCTTTTGAGGATTTGTTGTTGTTCTCACTTGTTGAAAACAATTTTATGAATACAATTAATTTTAAGGATATATACAGATAATATGAACAGAAAAAATAGCTGCCCACTAATGAATTTGTAGGTGGAAAACATCTTAGGTAGATGTTCTAAAAAGAAATGGACATGATGCATTACTTGAACATGTAAAGAGAAAACACACTATGGCATTCCACTCAATGAATTTCATTGCAATTTATTAGATTTACTTCCATCTACTCTATCTGAATCCATTCAAATCTATTAGATTGCTTTGTATCTAATCCATAGCAGTGACAAAAAGAAGCTCATTTCACCTTTTTATCCACACCTAAATTCATTGCCATTTTCTACTTGGTTCTTGAGGAGTGACTAACAGCAGTAATTGTTTTCCTGGGTTTTTCTTTAAACTTTGATGCATAAATCACTGCTTCTGTGCACTTGTGGATGTGCTAGCTGTAAATATAATTTAACAAAATGCTGAACTGAAAATTACCTAGAAAATAACACATGAAGTCATTTGTATTAAGTGTAAATTTGGTAAGAATGAAAACTGCAATGATGGATTTTGTGTATTTCAAATACCTAACTCACCTCAAGTTCATGATGGAGTCTACTTTTTTGCTTCATAGATGATAAATTCATAAGGTTGGGGTGCACAACAATTCCTTAAAAACATCTTCAATAGGCATTTTCTCTGAAGGTTATAAAAGAACCTCACCATAGTCTGAAAACCCAATACAACTATTTAAAATAGTATAAATGATTTTTAAAAGACAAAGATTAGTATACTGTAGTCTGAAAAAGAAAATAATATTGTCTTAATAAAAATTGCCTATATTTAAATATTATAGTGGGCTCTTAAATTCATGGAGTAGAATATATTCTCCATTGAACTCATTATTACTGAGTCAACCAGCCATAAATTAACCATTAGCTTATCTTTTAAGCAGAATGCTATATCTCACCCTGGAGTGATGTAGCAGGTTGATAATTTAATATATATTACTATGTGTAGAAAAACATTAACTGTTTAAGGCATAAGATTTCATGAGAATAAAACTACCACATTATCATAATTCATAATTATTTTAATGACTATAATTTACTTTAAACTTATGTAAGAAATACTGTGCAATAATAATTTGAGGAACATTGGCTGGATGCGGTGGCTCATGCCCGTGATTTCAGCACTTTGGGAAGCCAAGGTGGGTGATCAACTGAGCTCAGTAGCTCAACGCCAACCTGGCCAACATGACGAAACCCTGTTTCTCCTAAATATACAAAAAAAAAAACTAGCTGGGCATGGTGGCAAGCACCTGTAATCCCAACTACTTGGGAGGCTGAGGCAGGAGAATCGCTTGAACTTGGGATGCTGAAATTGCAGTGAGCCGAGATTGTGCCACTGCACTTGAGCCTGGATGACAGAGTGAGACTCTGTCTCAAAATAATGATAATAATAATTTAAAGAATATTAATGTGAGAATTAATAATATGTGGATCAAATTCTAGCCTTAACACTTACCACCTGTGGAAACTTGATTATTTCCATTTTCTTAGTCTCTTTTCTCATTTGTAGCTCATGTGAGTTTTGTGAGGATTAAATGAGATAATACACAAAGTAGAAATACAATATATTTTAGTTCAGTCTTTTCTACCTACTTTATTTTTTGCTTCCTTTCCCTCCCTCCCTCCCTCCCTCCCTCCCTCTCTTCCTTTCTTCCTTCCTTTTCTTTCTCCTTCCTTCCTTCCTTCCTTTCTCCTTCCTTCCTTTCTTCCTCCCTCTCTCCCTTCCTCCCTCCCTCCCTCCTTCCTTCCTTCCTTCCCTCCCTCCCTCCCTCCCCTTCTCTGTCTCTCTCTCTCTCTCTCTCTCTCTTTCTTTCTTTCTTTTGAGATGGAGTGTTGCTCTGTCATCCAGGCTAGAATGCAGTGGTACAATCTCAGCTCATTGCAGCCTCCACCTCCCAGGTTCAAATGATTCTCCTGCCTCAGCCTCCTGAGTAGCTGGGATTACAGGTGCATGCCACCATGCCTGGCCAATTTTTGTATTTTTAGTAGAGATGGGGTTTTACCATGTTGGCTAGGCTGGTCGCGAACTCCTGACCTCGAGATCCACCCGCTTCAGCCTCCCAAAGTGCTGGGATTACAGGCGTGAGCTACTGTGTCCAGTCCCTTTTGCTTTCTTTAAATTTGGAAGCCATGGAAAAGCATAAAAGCAAATTTGGATTTTGAAAGCTACTAAAAAAGGGCAGCTATTATGGAAGCATCAGAACTAGTAAGAGAAATCTAACCAAAACATTTTCATCTGTTTATGTAACAAATTCTCTAATATTCACTATTTGCCATGCACTTCCTTATGTACTTTACAAATATGAATTCATTTAACCCACATAACAACTGTATGAAGCAGGTACAGGTATTACTTCTCGTTTTGTAAGTGAGGAAACTGAAATGCAGAACAATTTAAATAACTTGCCCAAATTCACACAGCTACAAAGTGCTGTATTAAAAAATAAGAAGCAACAACAGAAAAAAACACAGGCATTCAGCTTTTAGGGTTCATGCTCTTAAGCATTGCATTATGCTACCCACTTATGTGATGATGAGGATAACAGAGATAATAATAATGGCTAATAATTGCATTTCACTTAATATGTGCCATGCACCTTCTAAGCATCATGCGTTACAAGTTTATAGTCATAGTTATTATCCTGTCTTATAGATGAGGAATATGAACCACAAAGATGTTAAACAGCTAGACTTGCCCAGAGTAGAAGGTTAAGGCATCTACATTTAGATAAATATTGTCTGGTTTCAGCACCATAAACATTTGAAAATGTGGGGTCCTGCTTTGGTTAAAGTCATATCCAGGTTTATGGTATCCACTGGATGATCACTTTTCCATATCAAAGTACCAGTTGGTCTAGTGTGCTAATTAAATTTTGGCCTTCTGAAAATCTCTATTGGTCACTGGCAGGGAGAATGGGCCCTATTTGCACTTGACAGCTTACTGTTGCTATAGCAACCTGTTTCTGCAAAGCTTCTGCCATTCCCTCCTTAGAGTACCCAGAGCTCCATTTTCAACCTAACTGTCTGTGACTGTAACACTCATAGGTCATTTTATTATGTACCTGCTAATTCTTGGACAGTAACAAGTTCCATCCAACCTCTAAAATGCTTCTTCCATCTGTTTATTCTATTCCTCACATAGCTCCTCCCATTTCCCCTATAACTGGCCCCTTTATGTTCAAATCTCTTCCCTTGCCTTCTAATTTATCCTCCTACTCCTACCAGCATTATCTCTCCAAAATACAGCTTGGGGTTTTTCAGCATCTCCCTGTTTTCAAATACCTACTATGGGATGATGTCCAAAGGTCTTGACATGATAAAGTAGCCTAAAATAAATTAGAGGTACAGAGAGATGATGTGTTAGTAACAAACAAGGATGCATAGAATAGTAATGTTGAACTGCAACTTGATTTATTTGACATTAAGATATTACTAATCCAAAAGAAGATAAAACGATGCTCTTGAAATAAATTGCTTATCTTGGGCAGTAAAAAATAAGCAACTATGAGTTGAGCTGTAAATTATATTCATGGATTATTCCTACCTCAGTAGTTTGCATAGTATGGTTAGTTTTAAAAACATTTATCTTGAGGGAAAATATATACTGTCAAACTTCAGGACTTAGTTTTTAGGAAAATAACTGTGAGCAAATAATACGATGTAAATAATGGGTTTATAATACATGCATTTTTAATAGATAAATAATTTAAGCAAGTTACATGTTTTAAATACCATTTCAGTTAGAAATTGTAATTAGGTAGTTGAGAGGAGTTTTCATACCTTTGGAAAGTGCTTCAACAACTTTATACAACCCACACTCCAACTCTGGCTGTGAAATTGTTGCTCAGTTTGAATTCTCCATCCTTAGAACAAGTAATTATGATAAAATGAAAAAAGAAAACCCTGCACCCCATCATGTTCTTAGCAAAACTACACAGCAAAGACTCATGCTACAGGGTTCCAAATAGTCCAAGCTATTTTAGAACAACAGTGTCTATTTTTCATTTTGAATTACTGCAATTTCAGTAGCAGCTGTTGCACTGAAAATTATAATGGTCAACGTTTAATCAACACAGTGTTTTTTTCCTTTCATCAATCAATCATTTGCTTCAGTTAGCATAAAAATCTCAAACTTTTCATTCCTAGTTACTTTAAAAGCTTCATTATAATCTGGCCCAACCTACCGATCTCCCATTATTTCCCACTACTTCCTAACATGCAATCTGGGCTCTGTTTCAAGAGTTTCCTAACTAACACACCAGCCTTCCTATTCCTCCTGTTACTTCACACTTCTAAGAAACCATCTGTTTTTCCCAAACTCTGTACAAACACTGTCTTTTTTGATATCAAGAGCTAGTCTCACCTTCTCAAGAAAGTTATCTTTGCTTATGTTAACGTAGCTTTGTACGATTTCCCCATTGCTAGACTTCCATAAACCTCTTAATTTCATCTCTTAATTGAACAGTATTGATCTTGTTGTCACATTTTGACTGTAAATTTAATGAAGGAAAAATCAGATTTCATATTTTTCTTGTTCCTTTAAGATATATTACAGTGTTTCTATACAAGAAATATCTTATGTCCCTGTGTGCTAATAGAGCAACATTCATTGCTCTTTCTTCTGAGTGTCTGTAATATTTTATATTGACAGCATCTTATTCTCAGAGTCAAGCTCTTGAACAAAGATACTTGTATATGTCCCAGCCTTCTGTATACAACTTGAGTTTTTCAATCATTGCCATCATTCTTTAGGTATCTACTCTGTATTATGCAGTGTGCTAAAGCCACTGAAGAAAACAAAATATGTAAACTTTTGTCATTAAGGAACTCATGGTCTAGTGACCTTCTAGGGACCTCAGACCTTCACATGAGGTGGGATTGGGGCTATAGCAGTCTCGGGGAATTCATAGAAGAGATCTGCTGATCTTACTCAGCATGGGAAGAACAGAATGCTTGATATGGGTATTAGAACAGGAGCAAACCTTCCTCAGTGGAAGAGGAACCCTGGGGAAGGCTATTTAAGTAGCAGTAGTAGCTCATGCAAACTCACATATATATAGGAAACAAAGCATATATATATAGGAATAGCAAGCAGTTAGGATGAGAAGAGAGGGTGGTAGTGAAAGAAAAGGTTGAACAGGTGGGTTGAGGCTGGGCACAATGGCTCAAGTCTGTAATTCCAGCATTTTGGGACACCAAAGCTCAAGAATTGCTTGAACCCAGGAGTTTGAGAACAACCTGGGCAACATAGTGGGACCCTATCTCTAGAAAAAAAAACAAAAATAAAAAAATTAGCCAGGCATGGTTACTCTAAAGGCTGAGGCAGGAGGGTACAGGAGTGTGCTTGAATCCAGGAGTTCGAGGCTGCAGTGATTGCACCACTACAATCAGCCTGGAAAACAGAGTGAGATCCTATCAAAAAAAGAAAGAAGGGAGGGGAAGAAAGGAAGGAAGGAAGGTAAGTTAGAATCAGAAATATTGATCACTGATGAGGATATTCTGATCAAGGCATTCTCTTGTTTGGCTATGTATTATTGCTTAGAAAACTAAAAATTATACATAGACCTAGGATTAAAACTCAGACCTGGAAGGTGATCAGAATCATCAAGGGTGGAACAAAGATACTAGGTGGTGCCTAGTATCATAACATTTTTCAAGAGATTGCTTGGTATTCCAATGACTCTCTTCTTCTTAGTATTTTGGCATTGAGCAACTTTAATTTCCAATGCCCTTACACATTCCCTTCTTAAAATGTCCATCTTATGCACATATTTATAATACATCTATACAATGTAAAATATATGCTGGTGATACATATTTTTGAGCACTTGATACGTGAAAGACACTTGACAAGTATTATCTGTTTCCATACATCACCTCTGTAATCATATCCACGATACAAATGATTAACAGAGCACTGAGAGGGTAATTAACCTCAGCTAGGATTTGAACACAATCAACTTGACTGAATACCCCTAGTGGTAAACCACTGTTACATTCAGCCACCCTGCCAAGTGCAGAGCAGGTATCACCATGCCAGGCTGTGGACAGACGTTCCAAGTTGTAACCACCTGTGGGGTACTCAAGCCTAGGGAGGTCATCTGAAATAATACAAAGGGAGAGGGACAAAAAGTAAAGACACACAAAAAAAGAAGTTGATTTTTGCTCTACCTACCCTTCCATTTGGATAAGCAGCTCCTAACTATTTCTTGTGCTGAATCTGATATAAAGCTGAGTACAAATAAAAAATTCTTTCTCTCGGAAGACACCAGACAGGGAATCTTCAAGTCAGGTGCTAGCTAGGGGTGCTGCAGAATTCAATCTCAGAACTTTCTGAGCAGGTTTTCACTGATGGTTTGTCAATAAACCATTCAACTTGTATGGAAGCACTGATTCAACTTGTATGGAAGCACTTCATGTTTGAGAACATTTCTATATCACATCTCTATATCACTACTTACCCCTATGAAAGTTTTCCCTTTGCTAATCAAGAGGTGTCAGTTTATGAAACAGCCAGATACAGCCTTTTCTAAAAGCAAAAGCATTTCTATTATATTTTTGTTTCTCATAGCTTCTCTTTGCTCATTGTTTTTTTCTGATTTAACTATCAAATGTTATACTTTATATATAGTACTTTAATTTGTTGATGTGGGTAAGAAAAGTTAAAACATTTCTTGCAAAACAGATTTGATTTATCACTAGAATTTGAAGTTCAGAAAGAGGGATGAGTCAACATTTTTCTTCGGTTGTTTATTTTTTAAAATAATGCATTAAATGGTTATAAGTAAACTCAGAAAGAAGCACACTTTATTAAATAAGTATTTTAAAAATATTTTAGAATTTTTGGCTCAGATATGTAAATGGATGAGGAAAAGCACTTTTTCTTTGAAATGTTCTAAAATTAACACTCTGATATGCTGTTTTAGATGAATTACTAAAAGAAATGTAAAATTTAACAAGTATATTTTTAATGTGTTATTAAAGTCAAATTATGATAGAAAATTTCACTCCTTACATTTAATATTTTTATATTAAAATTTACCTTCATATGACCAATATGAACTACAATAAAACACTCAATATAGTTACAAATCAGTGATAGGAAACTGGCAATTTTATTCATCCAAATACTAGTCTTTAATTTGTAGAAATTATAATTTAACAACAGTTGACAACGTCGGAATTTATTTATATTTTTCTTTTAATGTATTAAGTTAAAATATAACAGTATTTTTGGAAAGAACAGGGTATATTGAATGGTCATTACAAAAATATTCAGTCTGTGAATTTGAATATCTAAAGAAATAAAAGACAAAGATCAACAGAAGTTTCTAATTTGATGAACTTGAAATTACAAGAGTTTTTTAAAAAAATGTAAATAGAATCATCAGAAAGATGCTATTTCTCATGATTAATATTGCCGTGTTTCTCAGCCTGCTCAGTACTTTTCAATATGGTCTTTTCCTCCACAGTAACAAGATGTTTAACTGGGCACATGGCCACTCAAAATGAAAACTTCATTCTTGGCCTGCCTTGCAGGCAGATACGGCCATGTGGCTGAGATCTGGCCAATGGGATGTGAATAGAAATAGATTGCACCTCCCCATTTCTTCTTCTTCTGTTCATTTTGTCCAGTTTCTTGGAACTTGGATTGGATGCTGAAACTCCATCTCATATTATGAGGGAAAGGCCATAATCCACTAGGGTTAGTGGTATAGAAAGCTGGAAAAAGCCTATGTCCCTGAGGAAATTTTTGAGCAATGCTATCATGTCACTCCTGGATTGACTGCCTACAAGACATTTTAAAATGTGAGATAAATAAACTTTCACATTTTTAATCAAGTATTTTCTTTTTTTTTTACTTGAAGCAGTACTTTATTCTAATTAAAACAAATTAAGAACTAAAATTTAGTAAACCTAAGGTATTTCATTGCATCAAGAAATTTATGAAATAATTTAACACTGTAATCATCAAACATAAATAGATATGCTAACAAAAAATATGTAGGATGACAAAATGAACCAATCCAGCAATTTCAAAAATCATTTAGTCTTTAATTTTTAAAATTTGAATGATGCTATACATAGAATACAATTACACATAATTGCCCATGTACAATTTGTAAAAATTAGGATGAAATCAGCACCTATATGATCGCTGCTGAAATTAACAAATAAAGCACCCACTCTCAGTATCTTTAGAGCCTCCGTGTACTCCTCACTAATGCATCACTCTCCTTGGTCTGTATCCCAAATGTAAATGCTTCCTCAGCTTTGTGTTAATCAATCATATATTCTGCAATGTATTTTTCTCTCCAAATAACATCAGAAAAGTTTGTTAAGAATTCGTTGTTCAGAAAAGTTTGTTTAGAATTTGTTGTTTTTAGCGTGACATAAATTGAATCATATCAGTCCTTTAATACTGAAAGAAAAAATACCAAATTGACTAATTCAAGTTTGATATTCCCACAGAATGTTTGCGCACTGTAGAGCCACCAAAAGTTTTCCCTAAGAATGGATGAGTCTTGAGATTTTTTAAGCTCCCAGTTTCGACATTCTTTAAATGATAGTTATTGTTTAGTGTAAACAACTCCTCATCTGCATTCTGAATTATAAGGGATTTTGATTTGAACCATTTAGATTGAGCCTATAGATATGCTGTAAAACATGAGAGTATGCTTTAAAGACATTTCATCATAGCTTATATATCATTTTTTTCCTTTGTCAGAACTGAAGGCAAGGCTGAATAATTAAAACCATGTTTATATTTAAGTCAAGAAATATTACTTTCTCTATCATTACAGAGCTACTGGTTAAACACATTTGTTGATGATTTCACCCAAAAGATACTTCAAAACAGAAATTATTACTATTTGGTTGGTTTTAATCTTCTAAGATAATGACATATATGATCTGCCATTACTTTTTTCTAATTTTTGTACAGACTTATATCTTCCTTAATTTCCTAATTAAAAGAGTGTAACACAGGTTTTATAAAGTGAATTATTGCTGAGATAGCTTATGTGTATAATATTATGTGTGTGTATGAATTTCTAATCTGTGTCAGGTCATAATCATTTCCGTTTCAGTGAATTAGGAGTGACAGCTGCTTAGGAAACAACTTGTTTCTATTAAAGCTAGCATATTTGTCATTAGGGTAAGCATCTCTTTGGCAGTTTATTTTGTATTGTTAATAATTATCATTATTTTGATTATGGGGCATTTAATTTCCACATTTAACATTTGGTACTGTTATGTAAGTAACTGACTCATAAAATCCAAAACCTCAACATTTTTGCAGTCATAGGGAGGACAAGAAAGCAAATTAGCTGAATATAAGACCTAAATTAATGGGTATGTGAATCATACAGAATTTATTAATAAGAATGAGGATGAACTACAGCACTTCATTCTATATTGATGCTGAATTGTTATGGTGGTTACTAAAATATCCCTTCTCTTTTTTATTAAAAATGAGGATATCAACAATTTTATTTATATTAATAATGTATATGCCTGGGAGTAAAGAAAACATGGATAAAATATGGTACACGGCCAGGCGCAGTGGCTCATGCTTGTAATCCCAGCACTTCGGGAGGCCAAGGCAGGCAGATCACAAGGTCAGGAGTTCGAGACCAGCCTGGCCAACATGGTGAAACCCCATGTCTACTAAAAATACAAAAATTAGCTGGCTGTGGTGGCAGGTACTCATAACCCCAGCTATTTGGGAGGCTGAGACAGGAGAATTGCTTGAATCCTGGAGGTGGAGGTTGCAGTGAACTGAGATCATGCCACTGTATTCCAGCCTGTGTGACATAGCAGGACTCCATCTTGGAAAAAAAAAATATGGTACACATGGTGATGACTGAGGGTGGAAACATGATTATCACTGGCTGCAACATATCCATTGCTATCCTGGCAATCTTGATCTGACATATTATTAGAGAATCACTCAAATGGCTACAGTTATAAACTAATCAGTTTGGGTCATTATAATGATCCTCAGCCACAGATAGAAGCCCTCTTTTCTGTATAGATCCCTGATATTCTAAAAGCCTGAAAGCTGCTATGTAGCATTTGCTGTCCTTCCCATATTTGAATGAAATAGATTAATCACTGAAATATCCTGTGAATTTCCCTAAGAAAAAGAGCTCTCCCATCACATGTCCTGGATTTGAACCTGAACTCTGTCATTTATTTAAAAAAAACTGTGCGATCTTCAGATATTTGTTTAAGTTATTCATGCCTCAGTCTTTTCATCAGCAAAGTAGGAAAAAAAAAAGTAATATTTGATCGGTGGCTGCAAGGATAAAATGAGAAAACACATTCTTAGCCTTTAGAAGAAAGTTTAGCACATTATAAGCCTAAAAAATCAGTTTTATTATCATCCTAAGTGACATTTATAATTTATAGGTAAGTAAATGAGTCTTGAAACATTTTACTTAAAGTATCAAAGAAAATCACAACCATATATGGGTACAAGTGCCCCAGAATCCATGGTCTTAAATTGGCCCCTTCTCTCTTATTTCTGAGAGCAAAATTTTAAATTCCTCACAATAGCAAGAAGTATGGCAATGGACATTGAAAAATTGAGCTGAATCCATATTTTGCTCATGTAGGACCAGAAATACTTTATAAACATTTGGCTCTAACAATTTTTTAAGTGCTAGGACAGACCTATGTCTTAGACATTTTTGTACACACAGGATTAGCCCATGTTACAAATAGTGGGTGCTCAAAAAGTGTTGGTTGAATGAGTGATTTCTTAGTTTTGGTCTGTCTGCTCTGCAAAATGATTCTCGATTTGAAGGCATTTCTCAATCCTCATCCCATTGTCCTACAGTTGATTAGGTCAAGCCATATATCTGTAGAAAATGGCCATAATTTTTGCATTTCTTATCTTCTATACCAAAATTCTGAATTTCTCCATGAACATCATGCAATTTCTGCTTATTCTATAAAGTAAGCATAAAAAAATACTTTGTCAGTGAGATAAATAGCAGAATTTAATGACATTAAAAGGTTGCTTTGGAGACCACATTTATTATCCTGTGTGTCCAATAGAGTGTGCTGGTGTACTATGTAATAGTAGAGGTTTCGGGCAATGATAATGCATTAGATTTATTTCAACTATTTGGTTTGCTTAACACAATTAAATTAAAGAATGAGACTACATCCCTTAATGAAAACAAAATAAAACAAAATGTCAGCCAATTTAGTGTACCATGTGAACGTTTACAAAAAGAGAAAACAAAAATGATAATTGAGTTTTCCTTTTTATATGGGCTCATGATTTAATATCCTACCTCATGGACATAAAATTGTAACACTTCTGGTTTATAAAACTGTATACTCTTGCTTAGTTATGTCTAATAATTTAAGTTTTTCATATTTCAAAAACATGCTTTATATTATGCGTAGGTTATAACTTCATAAACTCATTGTATTTCTGTTGATTTCATTCAACAACAATAAAATCCTTTCCAGGGATATGATTATAAGAGTATATTAATGCAGTTAGTCCAGTATTTATTTGTCAAAATTAACCTGAAGTGGCATACAAAACTCTATCAGAAGCAAAAAACCAAAATGAACAAAAATCATACTAAAAATACCCCCAAGTGATTAATATCTAGTCATATTTTGTTTTTCATGGAATAGTTCAGTTTTTAGACAAATTAATGCTCCAGTTGCAGTTTAGGAGCAAGTATCTTCGTGATTTCATTTTCCTTGGGTTATGTGTGTGTCTATGCATGTGTGTGTCCCATGGGAAACTGGCCAAGAACACGACTAATTACGAATCCATGTTTATGCTTCTTGGGAAACTTGGTAGTCTGGCAGTGTATTGGCATTTTCAATTCTGTACATTATGGCAAGAATTTTCAACTCAGATGCTGTAGTAGACATTTGTCATTTTATTGACTGCTCAGTATTTGAATTCTCTGACTATATTTGGAATAGTATTAGAGATCTTCTGAGTCTTAGAGGGAGCAGAATCAACCTTATATTATAGAAACAGAAAATTAGAGATGCTCAATTTTCCATCCTTCTTATACCAGGCACTGAAACTCTAACAGTCACATTCACCTGTTCCACAAATGGAATTGGAGCTCACTGGGAACAGAGAAGCATAAAATCTTACGTGTGTGTAACAGTGATCATTCTCAGAGCATCAGGGCCCACAGTGCAAACTGAAATACTTATGTTTCCTCACCAGATAATTTTTGTGTATGATTTAGATTTTTGTTCTCATTTATGTAATATAAAGCATGATTCTCCAGGCCTCCTGCTGATTCTATAAAATGCTGATTTTTCTTTCCAACTCACATCAATTAAAGTCTAATTCTGTTGTTATTCAATAACACATAATAGTGAGATACTTCTGATTTTGAAATTATTCTTCTTAGCAAAAGGAATTTAAAGCTTCCTCCCAACATTACTATAGGATATAGAATTTTAAGGGACTGTGCAAATAAAAGGGGAACAGCCCAAACACAAGGCTGGTCAGAAGAGACACAGCTTTGAGCTGCCAGTGGCAAAGCATTGTCATGTGGTGATTAAAGCAGGTGACTAATGCTGGCTGGAACCAAAGGATGCAAATCTCTACAGTAGATTCTTAAAGTGAACTTTGAATAAGTTCATGAACAGAGTCTGAGAGGAAAGACCTTGAAATAAGAATGCAAGAGTCAGCAGAGATAACGTGGGACAAGACATGCAAAATCTTTAGCAGAACTAATTAGATAAGAAAAGAGAAATATACATAAACATAAAGTATTTTATTTTCACCTATTCTTTTATGAGAAAATATAAAATTTTATATCAAAATCTCATAAAATCATATACAATTTTATTGAACTTATTTTAAGTGTAAAATGTAGTTTTCATTAATTTATATTGATTCTATTTATAGAATATCAGTTCTATTAACTAATTCTATAACTAATCTCCAACACAGTATGTCTAAAAGCAAATGAATAAACAGATCAAAGGAAAGAGAGGGAAAAAAGAAGGAAAGAATGAAAGAAGGAAGAAAGGAAGGAGAGAGAGAGAGGAGGGATGGAGGGGAGAGAGAAAGAAATAACAATAGCAACTATCATTCTCATGCTTTGTGAATTCTTCAGGAATGAGTGGAAGCCCCTGAGAATTTTCCTATTTCTTTAGGCAGTGCACACAGCTTCTTGTACACAGTACTTGCCATCAGGTGTGGGAGTATCGCTTTTCTCTTGGAGTTTCCATCTTCCTTTACAATGCAAAGCGTTCTGATTGGTGCACTTAAAAGCAGGTTTAAGGTGTTTGTTTCCTTATACACCTCAGTCTTACTTTTGAATTGTATAGTGCCTGTGTTTGAGATTTCTGTTCATTGAATCTGATTTGAAAATGGGTATACTTCTAGCTTTCCTAGAATTTCATTTTCTTTTTTCGACAAATGAAACCTAATTTCAAGGGAGGTGCTTGGGTTCCATGTTGCACATTGATGGACTTACTGTAGACACTGGGTTGGTTTTATTTAAGTAACAGTGAAATTTTCCAGCCATGGCTCCTACCACAGTTATTTATAGTATATTATCTCTATATAGGTATTTCCTATACTACATTAATTTCTGCTAAGATTATCTGTGAAGTGACGACATTCAGAAGAATTTAGAATGGACAGGGTTTGCTGAACAATTAAAAAGAATGAGAAAGACTGGGAAATCTTGTATGATTCTAATTTAGACAACATTCTCTGAGATGAATAGCATAGAATAAAATAGCAGGTTTGTTGGGAAGATGATATGTTCAGTTTCGGATATATTGAGTTTGATGTGCTTGCTGGGATGTCAATATGAAGAGGCTAACAAGGTATTTGGATGTGAAATATTTTATGGTGGAAAAAGATAGAAGATCAGGCTGACTGGCATTCAAATATTTGCTTTGCCACTTTCTAGCTGCAGGACCCCAAATGCACAACAAATGTGAGATTTGGTTCTCTCCCTGAAGAATGGGAACAGCACTTGCAGGTAAACACCCAGTGTTTCTTATCTCTGCTGAGTTCATCTGTTGGTGACTGAAAACTGACTACATAGACAATAAAGATGGAAAAATGAGATGAAACGCTACTTCCTTTGGAGTATCTTGTAAATGTAACTTCTTATTAACTATTAACTGACTTTATCATGCTTTGGAGTTTCCATTCCCTCTGATGTCGGGGGGAAAAAATCTCAAGTGATTAAAACGTAACAATCTCCCCTAATTTAAAACTACCTCCTCATAGTGACTATTAAGTCAATTTGAAGAATTTAAAGTTTAAACTCTCTCTTACAGCTTTTTGAACAGCTGTGTTCCCTGTTAGCTCTGCAACAGCAAGTGATATACTACGGTTAGGTCTGGAAACCTGAATGAGCAGTGCGGAGTCTCACTTAGCCATCCCACCACACTAGCATCCACTATTGAATTGTATGTTTGCTAATCTTTGCCTTAGATATGAATTCTCAACTAGTTTCCCCTGTCCAGATCACTGACTTCTGGCCTCTGTAGATGCTCTTACCCACCCGTACTCTTTTCCAGGACTCAGAAATGCTCCTACGTGTCATCCAGGGATTGTAGGAGCAGGTGTGTAGGCAGGAGCACTGTCTCAAGACCATCTATCTTGTCTTTCTATCTTTGTGTTTGTGGCCTCACATGGTATACTGAAAAGATAAATAAATTAGAACATAGGCCCAGATATTGTTTAATCATCCTCCAGTTTATTTAGTTTTCTCCTTCCTCTCTCCCCCCCACCTCTCTCTCTCTCCCCACCCCCCCACCCCCCAAACACACACACACAAACACACACACACACACAATAGACACACATATACTCAAATGATCCTTTTCCTCACATTCCCACTCTCTAGTCTCTCCATTTTTGTCCCAGTTTAGGGATGAAAGCACTAGATATTTCTTATGACTCAGGTAGCATCTTCACCCATGGTAAGGGCCCATGCAAATCTCCCTCCTCTCCAACAGGAAACCTTCCCATGAAGGAAAACTCATGCCTTTCTCTCTGGAACCTTCCTCATAGCATCATTTTCTCCCACTCTATGGGATTTTTTGCTCTAGAAACTCATATTTTCTAACCTTCCCCTGGGAACATAAGTTTCACAGATTTGCCTTAATAGCGGAGAGGCCGATGGTAAGAAAAATTAAAAAATGTATTTCTGAGAGGGGAGGTTACACTGGAGGATTTTTAAAAATTTATCATGTCTATTAGATAAAATTGGACTAAGTACACACAGGCTGCAGATGTTGCGATATTGCAAAGAGGTTTCAGGTTGCATGCTTGCTTGTGACTGATGTTCTGAAATTCTGTGTTGAGAAGTCTTTGGAGACCACAAGCTGTATTGGCAGAAAATGGCCACAACTGATTTGCCAAGTCCACTATGGGAGTGGGTGAGACGGGTTGCATCATAGGTTGTACATAATTGCCATCACTCATATAGTAAAAAGGTCATGGAATTTGGGGGTCAAACAGATATGGTTTATATTCTAGCTTTTCAGCTTCTTTTCTGTTAAATGAGCTTATATTAGATATTGATTACATTTTGAAATATATGTGAATTATTTTTAATTTTATGTTTTTTATATACACACACTAGAAGACTTTTAAAAAATTATATCTCGGCTTTTTGAATCTCACAGTTTCAAACAAGATATATTTCTTTTAAAAACAATAAATTTTGATATCTTGATTCGAACGTATTTTATCTAGTATCCTTTGGAGTTAATTCTATCAGCAAGCTGTTCCTATTTCATAGGACATAATTGAATTTTGTTTGCATAAAATTCAGATTATAGTGACAAAAAAGGGACATTTTATGTGCCTACAGTAAAAATTTGTTTTCTGTTTTATTGTGCCTTGGAAAAATATTCTATCAGGACAAAATTTGACCAATTCATTTGAACAAATAGCTCGAGATTTATTTTCCCCTCTGGACAAATTCTTGTTATTTGTTTATGTTATTTCTATACCGTATCTATATTATTATTTATGTTAAATAATATGTAAATTGTACCTCTAAATACTGATTATAGTACCTTCACACTCCCCTAGGATTACTAACGGGGGCAGAAATTATGACTATGCCCAAAATTATAACAAAGAAAGATGTTTTATGTGTCTTACCAGTTAAACTATGTCTGGGGCCACATTCTTCATTCCATAGGAAAACTCACATAAGGCCAAACTGGTTTATTTTTGTCAAGAGGAAGACATAAAAGGTGAGCTGACTGAGGCAGGGAGTGTATCCCAGGGGGTATTAACCATTTATTGCTCTTTTCAACCCTAACTGTTCTGCTGGGACAAGGGAAATAAGGAGAGGGGAGATGAAGCCTAGAGAAGTAGTGCCCAGGGACATGAGGATCTCTCACAATCTGCCAGGGGGATACCTGGGTTTCTAGGAGGACATGGTAGTACAGAAGGTGTCTGTGGATTAAAGCGTCATGTCAGCACACAGAGAAGACATCCACATGCAGAACATCAGAGCCTTCAAAAGAGCCAACATTTAGGTGCTCTTGGACCTGGCTAGGAAGAAGAGGCTCTGATCTTCACCAGAAATGTCCACAAACCTGCCACCAGCAGAAGGGAAGCAGTCTCTCAGGAGGACTCATCTTTCTTCTACTCATAGGCACTTTTGTCCTAGTGGGCCCCTTTCTCCATGCAAAAATATTAAAAATTACATTTTATGACTACATTGGTATAAAGGTAAAAATAATCCAGGCTGGATTCATTATTCATCATTATTCTTATATTGGTTTTACTTCCTATTTAAAAAAAAACAAAAAACATTTTTGTGGGTCTCTAAAGATTGTGGGTCGTTGGCCCTGTGCTTACTGTGTGTAATGGGAAAGTCACCCTGCTACCCAAGTAGATAATGTGTACTTGGGGCCAGAAAGAAGGAGAGGGGGAAATGCCTCTTCAAAAAGGAATCTGTGAGATACAGTTATAAGTTGGACATTTGCTGAGGTTTTAGTAACTCAACAAACTACAAAATAACAGAAATGGATTGAGAAAATGAGAATATGACAAAAATATTTTAGGTAGATTTGGGATTCACAGTCAAATGTGGAATATGAAATTATAAAAATGATTTTCATGTTTGAAGATAAGCAAGTGATATTAAATAACATCCAATGAAAAATCAGTAAATGTAATTATATTTATGTTTATGTACCTATTTAATATAGAATGGGAGTCATTTAAGTTATTTTAACTTTGTTCCCTATTATTTATATTCAGAAATTTTAATCAAGTTTTTGGAAAATTTAGAAGATTTTAATAAAGGAGTTTCAACTATGTTTATTTACATGACTGAAGTACAATCAAATGAGTCCAAACTATTTAGTTACAAACTACGTAATGTTCTGTATTATCTAGAATACGTCATGAGTTATATTACTATTCAACAAGCAGAATTTTGTAAGGTGGGGATATTATACAGCCAAATGGTCAAGTTAGTTCTTGCATCCAACTGCCTATTAAATAATTTGTCCCAAAATCTCCATATTTTGACATTTGGTCATATATTGCAACAAGGAAAGAGAATGAATCATGTTTTCAAAATCCTAGAGAGCTCTCTGTTTGTGAGAATTATTGTTACTTGTTGTTTAATACTTTTATGAGAGAATCAAGAAGGTATTAAAATGAGGTAATAAATTGTGATCAGATATTATATTTATTAACTTTTGCTGTGTGAAAGCCACTCCAAAACTTACTGACTTAATTTTTTTTAGCTCAGACTTTGCAGGGTTGAGCTCAGCTGGGCTGTTAATCTGGTCTGAGACAGCCTGGACCGATCTTGTCCAGATTATCCATGCTTCTGCAGTCAGCTCATGGGCTGCCTAAGATCAGTGAGTCTATGGTGGGTTCAGCAGCAATGGCTGGGAAAATTGGAGCCTCTCTTCACAGGGTCTCTCATCTTCCTGCCGGCCAGCCAGGGCTTGCCGCATGACCAGTGCAAGGTTCTGAAAGAGTGTGGGTGCATGCAAAGCCTTTTGTGTCCTGGGGTTGGCACTTGCACACATTGCCCTCCTCAACATTCTACTAGCTAAAGCAAGTTACAATGTATCCCCTGATTCAGATTCAATGATAGAAGAATTACATTCCACCTGTTGATGAGTGAAGCTTAAAAATTGCTTCACTTTGTAGCTTCACTCATCAACAGGTGGCATGTAAAGGGCCATGAACGTGGAGAAGAGAATAACAAGTAATCTACCACAGATGTTACCATTAGATTTGCCCACAACATGGTTAAAGTGTAATTGGCTATCGCTGTTAGACTTGCCCTTTTTTTCTTCCAGGTGAGGAAATTAAAGGGATCAATATATCTCCATTTTGAAGTAGTTGAGTGAAAATACACATAGACCTAGCCACGGGTCTCACAGACCACCTGGGCCATTTGTTTCTCCCCAGCAAACTTTGCCAGGTCAGCTGTGCAGGATGAGCAGAATGTTTGAAACAACTCCATATTTAGCAAAAGGCTGACTGCAAGAACGTAAGATATGAATAATTTTGGCATTGCTATAAACAGGGAAGGAGAATTTTTTTTAAAGCAGCAACAGCAAAAGGTAATAAAGCCCTTTGATGGATATCTAGCACTTAAAGTTTTGAAATTTATAATTCATTGTGCTTAAAAGAATAAAAAAACCCATTAAAAAGTGGGTGAAGGATATGAACAGACACTTCTCAAAAGAAGACATTTATGCAGCCAACAAGCATATGAAGAAAAACTCATCATCACTGGTCATTAGAGAAATGCAAATCAAAACCACATTCAGATACTATCTCATGCCAGTTAGAATGGCGATCATTAAAAAAATCAGGAGACAGATGCTGGAGAGGATGTGGAGAAAAGGGAAACGCTTTTACACTGTTGGTGGGAGTGTAAATTAGTTCAACCATTGTGGAAGACAGTGTGGCAATTCCTCAAGGATCTAGAACTAGAAATACCATTTAACCCAGCAATCCCATTACTGGGAATATACCCAAAGGATTATAAAACATTCTATTATAAAGACACATGCATGTGTATGTTTATTGTGGCACTGTTCACAATAGCAAAGACTTGCAACCAACCCAAATACCCAACAATAACAGACTGGATAACTAAAATGTGGCACGTATACACCATGGAATACAATGCAGACATAAAAAAGGATGAGTTCATGTCCTTTGCAGGGACATGGATGAAGCTGGAAACCATCATTCTCAGCAAACTGACACAAGAACAGAAAACCAAACACCACATGATCTCACTCATAAGTGGGGTGTTGAACAATGAGAACACATGGACACAGGGAGGGGACTATCACATACTGGGGCTTATTGGGGGGTGGGGGAGCTAGGGGATGGATAGTAAACGGTGGGGGGATTGGGGAGGGCTAACATTAGGAGAAATATCTAATGTAGATGACGGGGTGATGGATGCAGCAAACCACCACGGCAGGCATATACCTATGTAACAAACCTGCACCTTCTGCCTAAGTACTCCAGTACTTAAAGTATAATAATAATTAAGAAAAGAATCAAAATAAGGCATAACTTTGAGAAGTTACTCATTTTTACATTTAGCAAGTTTCCAATGCCCTTTACTTAGAAAAATTGTGGCCACTTAGGTTTATTTCTGTACTCCTATTTTCCTTCAATGTAGATCAAAATGTAAGCTCTTTGAGGGCAATCATATTGTTTATCAAGTTTATCAATATCAAGTTTGTCTCTATATTCCAGTTGTCTGGAATAGTGCTCGAGATGACAGTTGCTAAAAAAATAGTTTGTTAAATGCACTGATGAATAAAAGGCATTTCTCTTTGCACCTCAGGAAGCTGATATTGTCCATACTTTGACTAAATGACAAGATTCGACATTACTCAAATGAAAGTGTAAAGGGTTGAAAAATAGCTTAAGATAATATCCTCCCTAAGGGTATATTTTTGCCTTGATACTGCCATATGTTATTTTGTTTCTAATAAAAAGTGTAAAATATTTTAAAATCATAAAGATGTTAAACCTTTAATTATAAGCAAACACTGCATATGTGTGTATTTATTATCTGAAAGCATAGTGCAGAATGATTCCCAAATGTTAAAAGCAGGAGAGAAAATTTGATAATGGTAACGTTTTTCTCCACTCAATAAAAAAGATAATTAGAGTTAGATAAAAATATTTTTTCCAGTTGTCATGTTAGAATAGAGACACAGAACACAAAAGCATAGATAAGCCTAATTTATTGATAATTTTCTCATGAACTTAACGCGAAACTCAAGCAGAAAATATTTGTATTCTATCTCTGGCACTGCAGTGTTTGCTATTAACTTCTTGTCAAAAGCTGCAGAGAGAGATTGGAGATCCTTGTTTGACTAATGAGCTCCTCTACTGACTTCTGAAAGACAGGTGGCCATTTTCCCCAAATTCATAGATATTTTCAAGCGGAATATAAGACAAATCAGTGTTCAGATGTTTGGCACAAGAGGAATTTTACATATATTTTACTTAGATAAAAATCTTTATAAAGCCAAAATGTTTTGCATTTAAGTTTTAGAATCACAGCTGGCTTTATATGTTACCACAAATTCCTAGTGGTTCTTCATCCTTGCCCTATCATATGTGCACAGCGATACCCAGATACACTACAACTATGTGGAACATGTAGGTTCTGTTGTTTGAAGTCAGATTGTCAATTTTCCAAAATCAAACCTCTCTTTAATCACTGTTTCTCTTTTGAGTTGTTGAATGTTTTTATTATTGTGATTGGTAAGTCCTATGAACTCTTATTAAGCTAAATGGTCTTTCTGGTTTGAAAACGTAGCTTTGATTTTTCAAATCATATACAGAAAAAGGTAAATGAAGGTTGAATTTGGTAAAATTTACCACAACTTTCAAAAGTATTATGGATTTTTTAAAATTGTATTTTAGGCTCTGGGGTACATGTGCACATCCTACATCCTGCAGGATTGTTGCATAGGTACACACATGCCATGGTAGTTTGCTGTCTCCATCCCCGCCGTCCAAAGCCTACATCAGGCATTTCTCCCGGTGTTAGCCCTTCCTATCCTCCCTGCCCCCCTCCCCGGTGTCCCTCCCCTTCCCTCCACCCCACTACCTATATTATGGATATTTTTAGTACTCGATTGAAACGACTTGTTTTTTAAAAAGTTTATGTAACTAAATATTGAGATGGAAAAGAGTCAAGCAGCTTTTTGACTAAAGTCATCGCTCTATGGCATTAAAGTTCGTAAAAGTAAGTTTCAGGTCCAAATAAATCTCATGGATGACATGTTAGGCAGAAAATGCTCACATTTTCTGATTTGTCTGAAGAATTACAGGAGTTCCTTTTTTTTTAAGCCCATTACACTCAGCTGATATTGCCGTTGTCCTTGGAAGTATGCTCAGAGATCCCAGCATCTCATAGCTGAACTATGGCACACAACAATATACTGTTTCTTTTTTTTTTCTTTGGCCCTTTGCCTCATTCATTTATTCCAAATATTTGTTGAGTTGTAACTATTTCCCAAACACATGGTATCCTTTAAGACTTGGCCAAATTGTCACTTGCTTGGAAAAGTTTTATCTGACCTCCCCAAAAAGGAATAGGGGGAGGAAGGGGAATGGAAAGTAGAGTTTGGGTACCTGGATTGTGACTTTTAGATAATCTGGAGGACTCTCTGCATTGCATTGTGCATCTGGGAATACGTCCTTCCATTGTTTTCCCTTGAAGTCTCATTACTTGAATATAGCAACTCCTTAAGAAAAAGAGATGCAAAAGAAAGAAGTGTAGAAAAAAAAACAGTTTAAGAATTTAAAAATACACTTTTCTGGGTTCTCATACAATAAAATGAATGTGTACCTGTAAACAAATTAGATATACTAGTATCAGAAATCTAACGCTTGTAAGCTTAATGATTTTTAAGGCACCTTCTCTATCTCCTATATTATTTTATTATTTGTTATTCTTAGCATTTTGGTAAGTGTCTTTAAAATATTTTTGCCTATTCCAGTGAGCCGAGAGAGAGAAAAAAAATCTGTTTTTGCTTCAAGATGAGTTGAAAGATCAGCCCAATTACTATTACTGGGTTACAAACCAACTGAAAACTTAGTGATAAAACCACCATTTTATCATGCTTTGATGTTGTAGTTTAAGAATCCAGACAAGGTGGGAATGGCTTGTCTCTTTGTATGGTGTCTGGGCCCTCAGCTGGAAAGATGTGAAGGCTGGGGGGTGACAACCAAGAGGGAGCAGGGAAGAGGTTCAAATCAGCAGCAGGTGCCTGGTATCTCAGCCCAAGCATGGTGCCTATGCAGAGATGATGAAAAGGCTGGTCTCAGCTGGGGCAGAGTCTGGGACACCTGCACATGGTCTGGGCTTCTTATAGCATCAAACTGTGTTCTCAGAAATAGTGTTCCAGGAGACATCTGGAGGATGAATGTTCCAAGAGAACCAGGCAGAAATGGCATGCCTTCTTCGGGTTACTTCCACTTAATTGGTTGTAGTTACATTCCTTCCAGAGGAGTGTCAAGAAATGTGCAGCTTTGCATCAGAGCTGCATTAACTGCATTAGGGTTGCGTTACTGCAGCCATGGAACATGAAAGGGAGGTGTAGGGGATGCAGAAGTTGAAAAGAGAACCCCAAAAAGAAAAGAGAAAAGTAAATGGGAAAGAGGATGTAGTTTCTTTCACAGCTGCTTGTTTCTGGCAAACGAGTCTGCATTTGAATCGCTTACTGCTTAAACTTTGGCTAGGTTTATGTTTTGCTATCTCCGTTCAGTTGATGACTCAAATGGAAATAACTGTCTTTTGCCTCTTTCCACTCCTACCCCTTCCAAAATAATTCTTCAAGGGTTTCCATTACTTATGATATGGTTTGGATGTTTGTCACCTTCAGATCTCATGTTGAAATGTTATCTCTAGTGTCAGAGATGAAGCCCAGTGGCAGGTGTTTGAATCATGGGGGTGGATCCCTGATTAATGGTGTTGAAGTGGCTTCATTGTCTGGGGTAACACCCAAGGTTCATTGTCTCACAGCTACAGAGATCAAGGACGCAGACACACAAAGAATAAGGTTAAGAGAATAAATTTAATAGGTGAAAGAGAATAGCTCGTTGCTACAGAGAGGAGTCCTGGAAAAATGAGTTGCTGATCCGTGGTGAAATGCAGGGGCTTTTATAGATGAGCTAGTGGGGGAGGTCATGTCTGATCTACATAGGGCATGGAAAACCACTTAGGACCAGGTGTGCCATCTGCCTGAGGTGTGAATTGCTGGCACCCCCCCACCCCAATCTTTTATTATGCAGATGTATTCTCTGCCTGAGCTTCTCCATGTTGCCCATTTCTTTCTGACTATATACATGCTAAGGAAAAAGGGAAGGTGGACCCCCCATGTTGGACATGCCTCCTCCTGTGCAAGCTTCCAGCTTCCTTATGTATGTTTGCAGCTTGATCTTTCAGGCTGCTCTTTGTTAGAAAAAAACAATTTCTAGGGCTGCTTTTTGTTAGAAGGGAAGTCCTGCCAAGGACTCTTTTGCCCTCACAATCTGCCCTAAATAATTTCTTTCTGTCTCCTGTATCTGTTTGGCACCCTCCCCATGGTAATGAATGAGCTCTGGCTCTGTAAGTCAACACAAGATCTAGTGATTAAAACCAGACACTTCCTCCTCTCTTTCTTGTTCCCTGTCTTGCCATGTGACACATCTGTTCCCCCTTCACTTTCTGCCATGAGTGGAAGCTTCTTGAGGTCCTCACCAGGAACAAATGCTGGTTCTGTGCTTCTTGTACAGCCTGCAGACCTGTGAGCCAAAATAGACCCTTTTTCTTTAAAAATTACCCAGCCTCAGGTGTTTATTTGCAGCAGTGTAAGAGGGACTAACACAGTCTGTTACATTGTTTACTCAGTTCCCAGTTCATAACCATCTCCGACCCTTTCCCTTCCCTTGTGCCCAGGGCTGGCTCCATGGGCTGGGACCTGTGCACTCCCACAGACTTCATGCTGAGAAGGTCCCCTCCCCCACATTTGGTTTAATGCTCAGCACTCAACATGTGGACACTCTTCATTTCACGTTGGAAATGAATGTTTGCAAGTGAAGTTGACGAGACAAAGAGCAAGTGCAGGAGCAGAGGAGAGATGTCAAGTGGTAGGGTTGTGCCCAGCAGCAACTGGGGTGCACAGGGGCAGCACACACAGCAGCTGTTCTGTTGGGCAGGCACAGGCATGCCTTGGGAAAGTCTGTGGGCTAAGAGGCTCTGAGGAGGTGGCTTGGTAGTACCTGGGCCCAAATTTCCACTTGTGGAAGTGGTCACTTGTGCTGCTAGAGGAAGGACCAGGCCCTGCAGGAAGAGGCCAGCTTACCCTCTGTCTCCAGCACTTGGCATTGTAGTGTGTGTGCAAATGTTAATTCTCCAGCCAGAGTCCTGGGACAGGAACTTTTGCAATCAAGGAGTAAACTTTCAGTAAATATTACAAAATAACTGTATACATATGGGCATTGCAATAAAGCATATTAGGGAATGATTAGAATTTTGTAAGAATTTAAAATCTCTGGTTTTGTAAAGTGCTACAACATTGCAAAATAAATATCTACAGGCTTAGAAACGAAATTAGATTCAAAGATCACCACATCCAACGGAAAAGAACATATTTTCAATAAAACTTCAAATGACAAATTATTAATAAGAAAGACAATTTTAGAATTTTTTCTTCTAATTGAAAACATGGTGATAGAATACATAAACAGTTGTTTTTAATGATACACAAATAAGCCATTTTAATGACTTATTCACACAAACCTCCACAAGTTGCTGGAAATACCAGAGAAACATTAAAACGCCATTGTATAAATTTACATTTTAGCCAGACACAGTGGCTCGCACCTGTAATCCCCGCACTTTGGGAGGCTGAGGTGGTAGATCAGGAGGCCAGGAGTTCAAGACTAACCTGACCAACATGGTGAAATCCCGTCTCTACTAAAAATACAAAAATTTGCCGGGTATGTTGGCACATGCCTGTAATCCCAGCTACTCAGGAGGCTGAGGCAGGGGAATCGCTTGAATCCGGGCGTCAGAGGTTGTGTTGAATCGAGATTGCGCCACTGCACTCCAGCTTGGGTGATAGAGCAAGACTCCATCTCAAAAAAATAATAATAATAATTACATTTTAAAATGAATTTACATTTTAAAATTACACAAAATTGATTTGTGTGGAGTTAAATTTTTTTTGTAGAAAAAATTGTTCCATCAACTCTAGCTGTAATAAAACAAATTTTGTAATAATTTGTCAGAAGTGTTTTTTAATGTTTTTACAGCCTATAAAGTGCCCTTAACAGTTTCAATAACATTTACATTAGCAAAAAGACCTTTTTCAAAATTAAAATTATCAAAAAATTATTTGAGATCTTGCATTTACCAAGAGCAACTGTTGTCACTTTCAATTATTTAACTGAAAACAAAGTATTTTATATTAGAAGTATATAATTTGATGACATATAAGTGACTGCAGAAAAGTCCAAAAAAATTTATGTTCAATCAATGTATCACATTAATGTTTATTGTATTATATAAAATTATGATACCAAAATATTATCTTTCTGCAATTTTGAAGTTTATGTTTTTACTTATCTCTATTACCCCTCTCACAATGTGTAAGAAATAATATTTTAAAGGAATAAGCCTTATATTTTAATACCTTTAATGGTACTTTTTTCCTACCTTTAGACAAAGGGGCTCTACCTTTTTTCAGTTTTCAGATCATTTATTTGCACTGAGCTTTGCAAATTTTGTAGCCAGCCTTGCTTGTATCTCATTAATCTAATCAGTTTCTTTTTTGTTGTTGTTGTTCACTGTGAAAAATTTATTTTGGTTTTGTAGTACTAAGCATGATTAAACCAGTGCAGAAAAAGACTAAGTACATTGGGTAAAAGATGAGCTAGCTGTTCTAGTATTTGCTTTTTGTAATCCAGTTAAGACCATGAGCATATATAGCAGCATCTCTAACTCAACAGTGTAGCTGAAGGGTAACATGTGGATACCCTTTATGCTCTACTGGCCTCCAAAGGCATTCAGGGGATCATCAAAGATGTTGGATACCTTGTGTTCAGATCTCGGTTCAGGTGCTGTCTGTGCAGATCGGCTTTTTGGTTTGGTTGTCTTAGCCTGGATACCAGAGGAGAAGATGTCCTCCATATCATCATCAAATATAGACTTGGCTTCCACTTTCTTTTTGGACTTTTCTTTTGGTTTTACAGTTAAGTCAGCAAAGATATCAATGTTATCATCAAATAAATTGGATTCCAATGTTTTCTCCTTCTCTCTGGTTTTTTGAGAGGGTTTAATTGCTTCTGTAGCAAATACATCATCCTCAAAAATATCTTGTGTTGTTGATATGACATCCTGCTGACTATTGGATTTTGACTCATTCTTCCTGACTTTCTGATCTGTAAAGAGATCATCCTCATCTTCCAGGAGAGGAAAGGGATTTGTTTTCTTTTCTGGTTTTTGTTTAGCAGACTGAAAGAGATCATCATCACTGCTGGCCTCCCCCTGGAGCAGGAAACATGGGGCTCTTTTCTTTACCTCTCCCGGGTTAATCTAATCAGTTTCGAAGTTACAGTTTTAGAACATGACCTCTAAAACCTGCCTCTTTCCCTTCCCCCTCTGTTTCTACTGAATTGATAATCGCTCCATCACACAGAAGAGTATAATAGCTGCCTAAGAATTTCTCTAGCTTCCAATCTTCTGTCTGCCTTAGTCACACTTTTTCTAAATCACGTCTCTGATTATCTTATTTCCTTGGCCAAAAGTTGTAGCACTTTCCTTTGCCCAATAAATAAATTAGAACGCTTTGCCTAATTAGCTAAGGTCCTCTAATGATCTGCCTTCATTTGACCTTTGAAATCCTTTTTCCTATGAGCTACCTTCAGGAAATCTCTAGGCCCCTCAAGCATAGCTCACCAATCTTCGAACTCACCAATCTTTTCCTACTTTGAATTTGTGCTGCTGAGCTGTGTATATTATATATGTTCAAAAGTCAGAATAAGTGCATGGATGAATAAATAATTAGAACCATACTTTAGGAAGAAGTTGCTGTGACTCTCTGAAGAGAATCTTTTTCAGTATGCTTAAATTATCTCCAAAACACTATGAAAAATTAATCCAACTTTAAAACAAGAGTTCACCAAGCACAGGGGAGGATGCTTTTAATGGGCAATTATTACAAAAGTTAACAAGATCCTGGTTTAGTGGGCTAAACCACTTTTGCTGAATGAGTTCAACTTTTTAATTATTTCAAACCTAGTATTTTCCATTCTCCAGTCCCAAATATAGGTAGGATAACCTGTATTTAAATATGCCAGGTAAAACGCTTGCTCTTACCAAACTATAATCACTTCTATATAATATTTTCTTTTACCACTTCTATGCAGTTCAAAATCTATATTGTCACTCTTGGTTGTCCTGCTAGATTTTAGTCTGTGGTTTTCAGCTGTCTTTTTTCACTACTCTGAATTGCCTGAAACCCATGAAAGCAATAAAGAAAAAGGCCAGTGAGAAGTTAAAGAAGAGAGCTGACGTGATCAAGAACTATTTATGGAGAAATTATGTTTGGTCTGAGATCTAAAAAGTGGGTAAGATTTTAACAAGACAGATAAAAGGGTAAAAACATGAACTGGTAACCAAGATTTGCCATGGTCTGAAATATGGTCAGAGGTCCAGTCTTTTGAGATGGTTAAACGTATATTAAAGGAGTAATTGTCTGAAAGAGCAAATTAGGAGGGCATAAATCTTGGAAGAATTTAGATGTCACACTTAGAAGTCTATTATTCATTCTGTATTCATGGTAAAACTTGGAAAGTTCTGAGTGAAGTGATGTCACAATCAATCAGAAATATTTTGGCAGAAATATTCTGACAGCAGTATATAGGATGAATTGGAAGGTGAGGAAAATAGGGTGCTCTTGTATATTTATTAATTATTTCTTTATTTTTCAAAGCTCTGTTACTGCTTTAAGTTTAGCATTATTATCTTACTAAAATACTGCAGGAGGCATCATTTTGAAGGGATAGCTTTCCCAGAAGGCTTATAATTTTGCCCAGATAATACAGCAAATAACAAATTCAGAATGAATGACTTCAATTGGAACACTAAATTAGCCACAGGAAAACATCCACTGTAGTGAGTCCATAAATGGAACATATGGGCTTTCAAAAGGAGACTTCTGGAGATGATTTGCTTAGGTTCTTAAAACTTCCAAATGATAGGATGTCTGTATTAAACCATACCATAATCTATTCAACATAGTTGCCATGACACTACATTCAGAAAGTATTCAGAAGACAGAAACCACTCAGCAATGAATGTGAACAGGGTACGAGTGGTAGGAGAAGGCATCAGGCCACTTATACCATGGGTTTATAATTTAGCCTCTTACGTCCAGCTACAGAGAAAGTTTATCAGTCAGTATTTGGTTTCAAAAAAAGAGGGAACTACTCAGTGTTTCATGCAATGAAAGATTTATTTCAGGTGGTTTCAAAGCCCCTGAAAGAAATAGAGCTGTCATACTTAGGCAAGGCCAATTGTGGGTCCCAGTTTTGTGTCAAGAATTCAAAGAATCAGGAAGTTACTATGGTGCCAGGTCAGGATCTGAAGGAAACACTGAATGGTCACAGCTCCTGCACCACCAGGTCGGGTGCTCTGCAATGGGAATACCTGGAAGCTGTTGAAAAACCTCACCATTCTCAGGGACAGGCACCTGTCTGCCATGAGTGAAAGAGAGTGGAGGTTTCTGCTTCTCTTCTGCCTTCCCTGATTCATACAAGTGCTTGATCTATTTTTTTCAAGCCCCTTTATGCTCTCTCCAATATTACAGAGACTGGAACCTAGGAACGTCATTTGCAATACATATACACCATGGAATAATACACAACTATAATAAAGAATGAAATTATGTTCTTTGCAGGGGACATGGATGGAGCAGGAGGCCATTATCCTTAGCAAACTAACACAGAAACGGAAAACCAAATACTGCATGTTCTCACTTGTAAGTGAGAGTTAAATGATGAGAACACATGGACACACAGAGGAGAACAACACTCACAGGGACCTACTGAAGGATGGAGGGTGGGGAGGAGAGAAAGGATTAGGAAAAATAACTAATGAGCACTAGGCTTAATATCTGGGTGATGAAATAATCTGTACAACAAACCCCTATGACACAAGTTTACCTATGTAACACACCTGCACATGTACTTTACCCCTGAACTTAAAAGTTAAAATAAATCTGCATAAAGCTACCCTTCAAAATCAAGCTAGTAAAGAATAATGATCTTTGACTTCAGGGCATTGTATATGATAGTGGTTCAGAATTGTTTTTTGAACTAGGGCTAGAATTTGCTTGCAGATGGCCATATTTATTTATAGCAACCCAGAAAGAAGACATACACTGGGAAAGCGTTTTCCTAAAATAGCCTCTTAACCCAAGCTTCCATTAGAAAGCCAGAAGTTTTATGATCCAATATGGAATTTCATAAGGGTTAGGAATCTTTCTCTCAGTAAGATAAAAGCATGCCCAAATGGGCCCTAATTAAGTTAGTCTATCCATGTGATTGTTAATTTATTCAGCTAATAATTATTGAGCATCTATTATGTCCCAGACATGGATAATAAAAATGGGAAACATAACTTTAATGGCCAGACGATTTGAATATGGTATTATTTACTTAACCATTTTTCTATTTTTAGACACAGCATTTTCTTTTATCGTGTGTTATAAACAAAACTCTAATGAACAACTTTGCACGTAAATCTTTGTCTTTCTTTCTGATGATTTCTTAATACCTTCACTGACGGTTATTTGATTAAAAGGAGCAAAAATGTGTTCAAGTAAAGAGGTAATTTCAATAAGGGCACAAGAGATGTGGATTGATGTGGATGGGACCTAGTGTAATTTTTTTTCATGAAACATAAAAAGACCTTCATGGAAGATGGAAACACTGCCGCAGGCACTGCACTAGGAATATAGTGGTGAATACGTGAGACGTATCTCTATTTCCCTAGAGCTGTCAGCTTAGTCTTTGAATTGTCACTCTTCCCATTCATGCTTATCTAGCGCATGTATGGCCTTGATCCACTTCTTTCCTGCCTTCTTTGGGACTTTATTCCATCAGTTATACACATTTTTTCCTATTTTAGCATTTTCCTCTCCACATTTTCTTCCACCTACATGTTATTAACAAGATCAAACTTTTCCAATCTAAATCACAATCCTTCCATAGATCTTATGCCCCCTTATAGAATCTATTTTATTCTCTTTTTCCCTTCTCAGCTAAACCTAATTTCTCTTGCTTGTAGTCCCCTCTTCCTCATTTCCCACTCTCCATATAGTCTATAGCAATCTACTTTATATATTCAATACTCCAGTGAAGCTGCATTGTTAGAGGTCACACATGACTCTAATGATCAGAGTTCCAATAAACACTCTTTAATCCCTGTCTTTCTGGACCTCTCAATTTTATATGACACAGATGACTGGCTATAATGTAATGCTCGACTCTTTTAAATGACAAAAACCTTTTCTGGTTTTCCTTCTTTTGATCTGATTGCTGCTTCTCAGTCTTTTTCAGTGGACTCTTTGTTTACTTCCTTCTCTTAAAAATTAGCCATTCCCAGGGTCTTCTTGACCCAGTTCACTGTTTCCATGTATCACCTCACATAATCTAGATTGCCTTCAGTGAATTAATATACACTATCAAATTGGAATGCAAAATTCTTCATACATGTGCATGACTTCTGGGGATGAGGTTCACAGCTTTCATTATAGTCTCAACGTGATTCACCAAAAGTCAATTTAAAACCCGCTGAATGCTGTGCTATATATCATCTATCAGTTCTTGTTATTTTGTGATATCTCCAAAATCCACCCTAAGCTCTTCTCTGAGTTTTAGGTTCAATTGAATCTGTTCGCTTTGCCAGTAACGAAATTTCTTACTCCCTTATTATACTTTTCAAGGAATTTATTTCCTCATTCCCTTATATCTTTTAGTTCCTGCTCACTTTCCATGAACCAGCACAGGTATGATTCTCTCCAAGGTATACCAGCTAGGTGTCATCCAAAAAAATCCAGAAAAAAATTCATGTTTTAACTATAGCTTTTCTGGTAACAAACTATGAGTTCAATAGTTTTAAAAAGTCAAAAAAAATCCTGTTGTGTCATAATGGATCACCTTTCTTCCTTGCTTGCTTGCTTCCTTTTTCCTTCATTTTTGCCTTTCTCATTTTCTCCCTTCTTTGCACTGCTGAATTCAACTCTCTGACTGGTATTAAATTATACTTTCCCATAAAATACACACTTATGTAAAACATTTAAGTAAAGATAAATGGTAAGTTTTGTGTCCTCCCATACTGCTTTGTTGTGGAACATGGTAATTGCCTATTATAATGTCAACCTTCCCTATTGGCCAGTATTTTACTTAAATCCTGGGCAAGTGTCTTATTTCTTATTAACATTCCCAGTGACCAGTGACTACTATTTAAGGATGCAACTAAGCCTGATTTATTTTTCTCTTTTATTATGTTTTTCAAATTGTACAGAAAATCTTTTTTTATATGACATGGCATTGGTTTCACTATTGTCTATTTTATGACATCAGGTTTTAAAAAATATATTCAAAAGAAACGAGTAGTTTGTTTCAACTTTAACATGTAAAGGGCTTGGAAGGCATCTCCCCATCGTTTTAATACAAAAATAAAGCTAAAAAAAATGTTTTGACTTTAGTTAATGACTTTTCTTGGACTCATTAGAGAATTGAGTTAACAGGACAAACTGCTGCCCCCAAAATCTGGAAAGAAAGACAAATATAGAGTCAAAGCTGAATACAGAGAATCACAGCTAAGTTTGGCTTATGTAGAGTAGATATCACAGCAGACATAAACTGGAAGAAGTATTTAAACAGTAATTTTGGTAAATTGTTGAGACTGAGTGTGGGCTAAGTGTGAAAACTCTTGTTGGCACAGCCTTGGGAGTACCTCATAGAAGCCACCCAGCTTCTGATGGTAAAGATCCAAGAATAATACCAATAGTAATACCCATATTTTTTACAGGTAGAAGAGATAAGTAACCATATCAAAATACACACGAAACATTTCCTATAACAAAGGCCTATTCTTCAAGAGAAAGAAACGGAAAAGCTAAGAAACAATTGGGAAGGTAATAAGCCAGGAATATGTGACCACTAAAAGGCTGAGACTTAATTATTAGATTATTGAAGGCTCCCCTCCCTCATACCTTACAACCACACCAATCGGGGTCCCGTGTAGTAACAGTAGACTACAATGGGAAGAGCTGCAAGGTGCAGACTCTGCTTAAGAATGAGTTCTTAGAGAAACCCAAAGACCCAAGGGCAACCAAAAACAAGCACATCAGGGGAAACTGAACTCTCTGGCACTTACAGCTATAGCAATCATTAAATACACCTAACTACTTGCCGTATTAACATAAAACCTGAGAATAAAGGCTTATTTATTGAATTTCCTATTGCCAGATAAACTGTGTCCAGCTTTGAACAAAAATTATAAAGCATGCTAAAGAGCAAATGAAAAAGCAACCTGAAGAGGCAAAGCAAGATTTAATACTGGATTCAGATATGATGTGCATTTTAGAATTAATATAACTAATAGGTTAAGAGCTCTAATAAAAAGTAGGCAACAGACAGAAAAAAAAGCACAAAATGGATAAAGTTAGTAAAAAGATGAATAAGAAAGAATAAAATTAAATGCTAGCAACAATAAACACTATAATAAAAAAATACGTTTGATGGGTTCATCAGGTGACTAGACAGGGCTGAGGAAAGAATGTGTGAGCTTGAAAACAGAACAACAGAAACTTCCCAAAGTAAAATGCAAAGAGAAGAAATTAAATTTAAAAATCAGAACAAAATTTCTTGAATTCTGGAATAATTTTATAAAGTATGACATATGTATAATGTGAGTAATAGAAGAAAGAAAGAAGAAATATTTAAAGTAATAACAGATGAGAATATTCTGAAATTAATTATGGATGCCAAACCATAAATTTAGGAGGTGCAAAGAACACAAAGCAGGGTGAATACTGGAATAGTTACGCATAGCCAAATTGTATTCAAATTGCAGAACACCAAAGACAAAAAATTTTTAAAGAAGCCAGAAAAAAAAAGACCATCTTACTTATATAGGAAAAAAATAAGAATTATGCAAAATTCTCATCAGAAACCTTGCAAAGAAGAAGAGAGTAAAATGAAATATTTAAAGTAGTTAAAGAAGAAAACACACAGCAACCTAAAATTTTACATGTATTGAAATTATTATTGAGAAGTTTCTCTAACAAATAAAAGCTGAAAAAATCTGTGTCAGTAGATTTGCCCTGCAAGAAATGTTAAATGAAGTTTTGCAGGAGGAATAAATATTATATAGGTCAGAAATTCATATATACATAACAAAAGAGTGTCATAAAATTAATCAATAAAATTCTTTACCTATTTAATCTAATAGTTATTCAAATTAATAATGGTAAATATATATTGGGTGATTATAGCTTGTGAATAAGTGAAATGAATACAGCAATGTTACAAAAAATGGGGGGGAAGAAATTGGTAATATTCTTTTATAAACCACCTCCATTACCTGCGAGGTGGTACAGTGTTACTTAAAAGTGTATGCTAGTTATTTGAAAATATATATTGCAAGGAATAGGGAAACCATTAAGTGTTTTTTTTAAAAATATATATAACATATGCTAAGAGGGGAAAACTGACATTATACAATTTAACTTATTTGATTCAATTAAATCAGAGAAAGCAGAAAAATACCAAATGATAAAAACAAAAGAAGAAAAGTGCATCAAATAGATAACATTTACAAATATAAATATTAATCTAACTATATGAATAACACTTTAAATATGAATACTCAAACAAACTCAAAGGCAGAAACTGTGAGAGTCACTAAAAATATAAAACCCAACCATATGTTATCGACAGGAAGTCTACTTTAAATATAAAGATACTAGTAGGTCAAAAGCTTGACAAAGCTATACTGTATTAACACTAATTAAAAGAAGCTGGACTAGCTGTATTAATTTCAGACAAAGCAGACTTCGGAACAAGGAAAATTTTCAGGGATTAAAAAGGGAATTACACAATAATAAAAGTCACAATTCTCCAAGAAAACATAAAAATCCTTAATATGTGTGCTCCTAACAAAAGAGCACCAAATTCATGAGGCAAAAATGAATAGAATTGCAAGGAAAAATAGACAACCTTCTATTATAGCTATTACAGAGACTGCAACATACCTCTTCTTATATTTGCTAGATCCAACAGGCAGAGCACTGCTAAGGAAGTAATCGACATGAACAGTAACATGAGATAAGTTGATCTAATTAACAGTTATAGAATCCTTCATTCAACAACAGCAGAAACCACAATATTTCACTTTTCCATTGAATATTCACCAAGATAGACCACATGCTTTAGCACAAACACACTGTAACAAAAAGAATAGATATCATGCCTAGTGTATTATTAGACCACAATAAAATTATACTAGAAACAATAATAGAAAGATATCTGGAAAATCCTCCAAATATGTGAAAGTAAACAATATACTTCTAAATAATAAATTGATCAAGGCAAAACTCTCAAAAGAAATTTTTAAAATATTTTAAACTAAACAAAAATAAAAATATGACCTTAAATTGTGGATACAGCAAAAGCAATGCTTAGATGGAAATATATAGCATTAAATTCATATATTAGAAAAGAAGAAAAATCTAAAATTAATTATCTAAGCTTCTACCTAGGAAACTGAAAATAAAGAACAATTTAATCCTAAAGCAAGAGAAAAAGTAATAAAATTTGGAATAGAAATCAATGACGTTTAAACAGAATGCCAATAAAGAAACTCCACAAAGTAAAAAGGTGGCTCTTTGGAAATATCAATAAAATTGATAAGCCTCTATTCAGGATGACTAGAAAAAAAAAGAGAGAGAAGACACAAATTATTGATACTGAAAATAAAATAGAAGTTATCAATATTAGTTTCTTAACCATTTAAAAGGATAATAAAGTAGTATTATAAACAACTTTATGACAACAATGTTGGTAACTTATTTGAAATGGGACAACTTTTTGAAAACACAAACTACCAAAGCTTACACACAGCTGAAATAAAGATACGGAATAGGCTTGTATCTTTTAAAGAAATTGATCAATAAATTATAATCTTACAAAAAGCAAAGCATCAATCGGGATGGTTTCATTGGTGAATTCTCCCAACAATTTAAAGAAGAAATGATAGGAATACTCTACAATCTCTTTGAGAAAAAAGACTTCTTAACTTATTCAATAAGGCCAACATTACCCTAATACCAGAGCCAGACAAAGACATTGTAAGAAAAGAAAACTAAATCAATATAGCTCATAAACATATATGTAGAAAAACTTCAAATACACTAGTAACATATAAAAATGTACCACACAAAGAACATAAAAATCAGTGTTATTAATACCTATAAAATACTTTCCTTCTATAGTAAAAATGTTAATGTTAATATTGTAAATCACAAGAAAAACTAAAATCTCATTGTATTCAACAGTTTTAATCATATATGCTCAGCATAATTTTCACGATTTACAGCATGAAACTGCAGACCCTCATATATATTTAATATTCTATAAATGGTGATGATATGGCTCTGGAATAAATAAAATTCAACCACACTGATTTTATTTACTAATCTCCAGTAGATAACTTGATGAACAGCAAAATACTCTAAATCTAAAATCCAAAGCAAGATACAGGAAAAGCTAAATAAAAGAATCCTACAAAATTGAGTAAAATCTTTCTATATAACTGAGAATTGGTGATACTAATAATGAAACACATATTTTCATGCTGCATATACCTATTTGTCAAAGCTGCTTGTCTCAAAGTAGCAGATTAAAATAATTAAACTGCCTACCCATTTCATTGTGCTCAGTTTATACAGTCATTATGGATGTCTCAAAAGCAGAGTGTTACCATGAAACACTCCATTTGTAAAAATCGTCAACGAATTAATGATTGTTAAAGCAAACTCTTCACAGAAATTAAATATTTTAAGCAATAATGACATGCTTTTCTATTTGGTGATTCTTTCAGTTGCCCTTTGCTTAGCTCAGACTCCTTGGTGCAACTAAATTCATAACTCAAACACTTCTTCCTTCCTTAATTGCTTCAAGTTGCATCTCAGGCTATGATGTGAAGAAGCCTCATGCTGACACTGTCAACCCCACATAACTTAAAGGAGCAAATTATCAGGTTTTTTGCCCCCCAGCTATCTAGACTATCTATTCACCAATATGTCACAGAGGCAATGTCTGCTTTTAGGACACTTAGGTCTTATATGACGTATTTGCCACTGTCAGAGCAGCTAACTGAAAGTGCCTAACAAGGGCCTTTACCTGACTATATTAAAGAAACGTTGAAATAAAGAATACATTTTTGGAAAGTTAAACTTAACAGTCATTTACGGTTTTTATTAGACGTGTTTCATTGACTTGTCATTTTATGTCTTTAAAATATGCTTCCATTTGTTAATGAAACATTAAAATGTATATTTTCTCTTTCACATAAATGATAACATACATTTTAACACACTTGAATAGTTCATGAAAAAAATGTCTTGGTGGAAAGAATAAGAACTATGTCTATTCAGACTTAAATATTTTTGAATTTAATAGGAAGAAAGCTTGATAGAAAGAATAAAAATTATAATGACTCTGTATTAGTTCTTTCTTACACTGCTATACCTGAGATGGGTAATTTATTAATATAAATAAAAGAGGTTTAATTAGCTCACAGTTTTGCAGGCTGTACAGGAAGCATGATGCTGGCATCTGCTCAGATACTGGGGTGGCTTCAGGAAACTTCACATCATAGCGGAAGACAAAGGGGGAAGCAGTCATGTCTTACATGGCTGGATCAGGAGCAAGAGAGAGGGAGGAGAGTTGCTACACACTTGAAAACAACCAGATCTCCTGACAACTCACTCACTCACTATCATGAGAACAGCAACCAGGAGATGGTGCTAACCCATTCATGAGATCTCCGCCCCCATGATCTAATGAACTCCCACCAGGCTCCACCTCCAACACTGGGGATTACAATTTGACATGAGATTTGGTGGGAACACAGATCCAAACCATATCAGATTCTTTCAGACTAAATTTGTTGAAATTTAAACTAAGCCACCTCCTTTAAGTACTACAATATAAGGTTTAATGAGATTAGTACCTAACTGCAATCAACTTAATTCTTTCTCTCTCTCCTCTTCTCTCTCCCTCATTTACCACCTCTCTCTTTCTCTGTATTCTTGCCTAAAGTTTGAGGATATAAAGTGTCTTAGGATGTCACTTGTCTATTTGAGGATGTAAAGTGTCTTAGGATGTCACTTGTCTATTTGGGTAGAATGACTACAACTGCCTGCAGAGATGATACCTTCATAGGGTTCTGTATACTCAGGCTTAAATTAGTCTTTCAGAATCCAAGTAGCAGCTCACTCATTTTCGGTAGACATCTTAGAGCTCTTCACCAGCCACTGGAGATGGTAACCTGCCTGAAATTATTTGAGGAAATGCCAATCCTGAGGTGCCTTTTTCTATAAGTCTTGTTTGTTTGTTTCTGCATGGAGGCATTATCTACTGATCTTATGCTTATATTTAATATTTGTTTAAAATTATTTTATTCTATTTATCCCTATTTAATATTTGATCTCAGAGGAATTTATGTATTTTTTATCAAATCATCTTTCTAGTAACATAGTTATTATTCACTTATATCTTCTCCAACCTTTAATGAAATGCCTAGGACAGTTTCAGAAAAGAAAAGTCACGCATTTTAGAGTAATTGCATGTTTTTCCTCTCAGAAGGCAATTGATAGACATTGTGTTCACTATAACCTCTCTGCTATTAACTCCTTCAGGACAGAATCTGAATGCCATTTATCATTATATTCCCAGAACCTAGTATAGTGCATAACCTATTTAATGGTCATTAAATGTATTTTAATTAATTGGGCCCTGTTATCAAGACAGTAGTAATAAAAGATGGCAATATATGCCTTACTTGAAGAGAGAACTCAACATGCACAGAGGTGAGCATTGGACTGATTTTTTTTTTTTTTTTGACCAAAAAAACTTCAGGACTAGCATAGTTCTAGATTTAGACATTGTATTAAAATGAATGTGCACAGTTGGCAATTTTATTTGGGAAACAATTAACAAAATAATCAAATTCAACACTAGTCCATATGTGATGTGAAAGGTACCATATGCATAGTTAACACCTGTGAGTGAACAGCTGTTCAGCCATCATAACGATAGGGGATTTGCATATGGTCCTTCATTCTTTCAAGGCAATTTGGAGCTCTGTTATGAATCAATCAACACAATGTATTGAATCATTTTACCAAGACAGGGATATGCTCAATTAACAGAATAAAAGTTAACCAAAAGACCAAGATCATGAGTATGCCGTCTCAAATCAGAAATAAGTTTATTCCAGCAGAAAAAAATGGTCACTTTACAGATACATTAATATATTCAAGATGTCATGGAACCTACAAAGATTGGAAAACCAGTTCCTAAAGTTCAATCATTTGGGGAACACCTCTGCATTCTAGTAAAAATGTCTGTCTGTATATACATAACCCTATCAAGAATTAATATTTGCCATGTACGATTTTACTGCATATTTTTCTATAAAATAAAATACTATATAGATGGAGTGGATGTCATTTTTGTCCTTCAGTACCAGTTCTTTCCCAGTTCCCAAAAATAACTCCTGTTATGAATTTAGCGCCCATTGAGTAAGCCATCCATATTGTTACATATAGACTTAGGTTGTTCATTTTATCCACTTTCCTATTTGTAGACATAGCTTATTCTCACTTTTTTTTTTAAGTTTCAAGAACTGTGACAATGAACCTCTCCTGTTACACATGAGCAGCCTTTTCAAATATACTAAACATTGAAAAATTATTCCAAAGTGGTTCCACCCAATTACCTCCCACTGGCAATGCATGAGATTTCCTTTTTCTCTATAACTTTATCAAAATGTAGTGTTATCAGAGTTTTAAAAATATCTTTTGGTATGTCAATCTGACTATAATGCAATGGTATTTCACTGTTTTTTAGATTTGCATTTCTTCAATTACTAGTAATTCAAGTATATTTTCATATACATATTAGCCATTGCCTTTCCTTTTTTCTAAATTGCCTTTTCAAATGTTTTGATTATTTTTCCGTTAGGCAATGGAAAATTTTTTCACTTTGATTCTTAATTGATTCTTGTCTACACTACATGTTGCAGATATCTTTCTCAGAATGTAACTTGTAATTTTACTTGGCTTATGCCTTTTTCTGGGCAAAATAGTGTATATATTTTGCCATAGTCAAACATTAGCTGTGTTTTTCTTCATGACCTGTATTTCTAAGTTTTTATCCAGGGAATCTTTCCTACTCCAAGGTCATAAATATAATCTTTATTTTATTCCAACATTTTAAAAGTTTATTTTCACGTTTAAGAATTTGACCCCCACTGTGATTTTTCTTATGTTTGGTGTGAAACAAGGTAATATATATATAATATATATATGTTTATATATTTTCACACACTACTTTTGGGAGTGTGAATTGTCACAACTATTTTGTCAAACAAAACTATGCATGCCAATCCTAGGTACTGAATTTGTGGACACATATACCAGAAATAATATATAAAAATGTGCCTAGCAGCATTATTCTCAGTAGCCCCTAAACTGGAAACAAACAAAATATCTATCAACAGCAGAATGCACAAGTAAATTAGGGCATATTTCTATAATAGCATGATAGATAGCAATGAAAATAAATGAGCTATGGCGACTCACAACTAAATGGCTGAATTTTAAATATGCAGTATTGGGAAAAAGAAACCAGACACAAAAAAGTGCATAGATTACAAATTCACTTATATAACATTCACATACAGCCATAACTAAACATATTTTATTGTGCCAATTTATTATTGCTGTGTTACTAACTCCTTCGAAACTGTGTGGTATAAAATAATAGCACTTTATTATGTTTATTTAATCTGTAGGATTAGGGATATGGCTTCTCTCTACCTCATAGAATCTTTGGGCCTTCAGTTTGAAAGACTTGTGTGACTAGAGTGTCTCAAACGGGAAGGAGCTGGGACCAGCAGAAGGTTCTTCCCCTATGTCTCCACCTGGCTCAGCTGGGACTGTCAGTTACAATGCCTACAAGCAACCCACCATGCTGACTGGACTTCCTACGGCATTGAAGACCGTTTCTGGAGAGGGTTTATGGAGAGCGGGCAATTGAGGAGACTTGGGCAAAGGCTGCATAACCTTGAAAATTATATAGTGTCACTTCTGCCATACTGTACCAGTCAAAGAAGTCACAACCCTGCCAGGTTCAAAAAGAAGAAATATAATCAAAATTCTCAATATGGAGTGTGTCAGAGAATCTGACAATTCCAATAAAAAGTCTCCATCCCACATTTGATCCCCAACCCATTCTTCCTTCTTGATACTAGCTTTTAAAAAAATTCTTCCATTATCTGTTCATTCAGATAAGCATTATATCATTTTTCTTGCCTAAATAGTGTTATATGTACTTCCATGCCTTGTTTTATCTCCCATTTTTACTGGGTTTAAACACTTGCAAATATCCCTTTTTAATGGAAAGATCTTAGTATTCCACCAGTTAATAGAATCAAGCTAAACTTTAGTAACTTTACTTTCAATGTATTAATTTTAATTACCATCTCTGGAAAAGAAGAATAATGGGATATAATATTTCCTTTATAATATATTTAGGTAAAATTTTAAAACTTGAGTCCATTTAAAAAAAACCATAAAAGTCCAAAGGACGTTCCAATCAGAAGGCCCTAGAATCACTGAAAGAATCATTAAATAATATAGTCAGGCCATGTACAGTGGCTCATGCCTGAAATTCAGCACTTTGGGAGGCCAAGAAGGAGGACTGCTCAAGCCCAGGAGTTCAAGACCAGCCTGGGCAACATAGGGAGAACCTGTCTCTATAAAAAATTTAAAAATTAGCCAGTCATAGTGGTAGCTGCCTGTGCTCCCAGCTGCTTAGGAGGTTGAGGTAGGAGGACAACTTGGGCCCAGGAGATTGATGCTGCAGTGAGTTATGATCATGTGACTGCACTCCACCCTGGGCAACAGAGCAAGACCCTGCCTCAAAAAAAAAAAAAAAAAAAAAAGGGAATATAATAAGCAATGATGAAAGAATGAATAAAAATGAACCGAGAGGATGTGCACTGCAAAAAACAAACAAACAAAACCCTAAGTCTAGTGAATTATACACTGTAGATAGTACTTTTATAGTACTTTTACTACTACTAATTTTGGTTTTGTAAAATTTGGAACTAAATTTCTGTAGAACAATAATGTGGAATTTAAAAGGGAAAGGCATAAAGGAGTAATTAAAACATGGTAAGTTACTTATTTTCTGGAAAGCAGGATAAGAATACTGAAAACCTCATCGACTTCTTAAATATTAATATTTAATAGCAAAACAAGCTGTAAATTTAGGCTCAAAATTGGCAAAGCATAGGAGACAGCTGGCAAAACAAAACAACTATTAATCCAATGCAAGAAGAAGGATAAATGAGACAAAGAAACGAGACAAAAAAGGCCTGGCATGTAAAAGCTACCAGATACACACAGGCAACATAAGTGTGCTCTTTGAAACATTGGTGTAACTGTAAAACATTTCTGCAGATTCTCTGACACACTCCATATTGAGAATTTTGCTTATTCCTTCTTTTTGAACCTGGCAGGATTGGAAATTCTTTGTCTGGTACAGTATGGCAGAAGTGACACTATAGGATTTTCAAGGTTATGCAGCCTTTGCCCAGGTCTCCTCAATTGTCCGCTCTCCATGAACTCTCTCTCAGAAACAGTCTTCATGCTGTGAGAAGTCCAGTCAACATGGCGGGCTGCTTTAGCTCTGTGACCAACAGTCCCAGCTGAGCCAGGTGGAGATGTAGGGGAAGAACCTTCTGCTGGTCCCAGCTCCTTCCTGTTTGAGACACTCCAGCCATGCAAGTCTTTTGAACTGAAGCCCCGAACATCATGAGCTAGCAAGAAGCCATACTGTAAACAATGTATTTACATTGCCTGCCAAGAATTACATTAAGTTACAAACAGGAAAAAGAAATTAGCATCAAACTAAGATGTTTATTGACTTAGTAAGGCAGGAGTGAAAAAGAATTGAACACTTAGTAATTTTCTCACTGTGAGTCAATCCTATTTAATATTATGTCTATGTACCACCTAAAATTATCTTGTGGTCAATGATAAAGGGCGCACAATTGAGAAAACACTGTAGTAGTGAAAAAAAATGTATCCAGAATTAACATTATTTTTCTCAAAACAAAAATGCTTCTCTGTAACTGAATCACATACAAGAAATATTTTCCATTTAGAGGATCTAGCCCATTGAGAATGCAATTATTTTGAAGATAGAGATGAATTCAAAATATTTAGAAACCCCTGGCAAGACTAATGCAAGAGAAGTACTATGAATCTTCCTGAAACTTTTTTCGCTATAACTTTGACCATTTTCCTGTAGAATTTGTGATGTCTGTGAAAAATGCTGTACGTTTTTCTTAAGGAATTTTTGGTTGAATTCACATCTAAAGATGATTGAACTGGCTACAATCGAAAACATCCTAATTATCTTCATGAGATGAAACATCTTTTCTTTTTTACTAAGTGAATACAGCCATTCAATAAAAAATTGATTAAAATGCATTGGTGAAGTATTCCAGTTTGCTTCCTCTTGTAAAATATAATTTATTTCATTCAGTTTTACATTGTTTTTTATTACTCACATCTACTTTAGCAACTCTTATTTAAAGTATTCAATTTGCCTTCTCTTTCAAATTGACTTTCCGGGAGTTTTTGGTACTGATGAACTCATTGTATGGTGAAATGTGGTCTGACATAAGTCTCCTGACATTTTGCTTTAATTAGACAAGTAAATACTAAAAGCTATGGCCTAAAGACATCATCTGGATGAGGTTCATGAATCCGAAGAAAGCCATTTTGTACAAAATGTGCCGCAGATCCAGTTCTGCCGGCATTCACTTCTATGTCTCAACTTTATATCTTTTCTTGCATTCACTGTTAGCTGTCCACAGACCCAAAGAATATTAGAACTGCAGAGATCATTTATTTTTCCCCTTTCATTTACAGAGACCCACAAAGGTTAAGTAACTTACTCAAAGTTACAGTGAGTCAATGGCAGAAATGAGAAACCTCATTATTTCCCACGACATTAAGCTTCTGGAACATGAGCGGTGTCCTGGCAGAATACAGACGTCCTTTTGGAATGCTCCCAAAATCAGTGTTCTCTAAGCTGTTCTTTCCAACCATTTCCAATCATAACACATGAAGAAAATGATAAACTATTTGTAGAGTACACTGAGGTATAGAGATAAGCCTGTTTTCAGAGGCAAGTAGCCTAGAGGGACCACAGAGGAATTGCTGTTCCCATACACCTGGAACCGATTTTCCAGGGCAAGGAGGCAGGAAGTCTTGCTCTGATTGAGAGTATACCTGACTTCCACGTATCTTTGCTCACCCATTTACCATGCTGAGGATAAGTACCCTGCAATTAGTTCCCAAGAGGTTTGGAAAGGGGAACGGGGGGGAAAAGAAGGCCTTACATGGTATTTAGTAATATCAAAGACGTTCTGGGGTTAGTAAATATCAGGCCACAAACACATTTTCATTCTTTATGTTTATCTTTTCACCCTCAGATAACTTCATCAAGAAGAATGAGTCTCCTTCCTGTTCCTTGCATATAGCAAGGCAATGTTCACCAGACACTATGCAGATCCTTCCTCTAAGACTTGGACCTGGCAGAATCTTTAGTGTCTTTAAGCTTTTTATTTTTTCTTTTTAATGTTTGGTCATTTTACCTTTTTAAAAATTAGCAAGTACATTATAATTTCTAACTAAATTTTTGGGTCTGTTAGCTTACTGGTCAAGAAAACATAAATATAAATGAAAAGGCAAATGTATGTATTGAGTGCTAGTTTATTTTCTATTACAAAATGTCTATTTATTTTAGAAATATAGACAGACAAGCAAAAGGGAGATGACTGATTAATCATTTCCCCTGATACAAACATAATTAGCATATCAAGCATTTTTCTAGTTCTTTCACTATTTATATGCATATTTTAAAGTAAAGCTGCTATTTAAAAATCTTCTACATAATGCTTTATAAGCGGCTTTTTTATTCCTTGTGAATACCTTTTCAGGTTAGTAGTTATTCTTGTGAACACAGTGATTCTCTACATTTTTTTTCTGTTCCATGACTCCTGAAGATATCAAAACACTCCTATGAGTAACAGTGGATGACTACAATAGAGTTTTTCTTTGCGTGGGGGAGGCAAATTCCCCCCATTTCCACATGCAATACCAAAATCTGAAAATAAGAATATTCTGGGGTCTAAGAGAGGCAGTGTCGCTCATCCACCACGACATGTAAAGTCATAAAAATAGATTTTCTTGGTCAATGCTTATAAGTTTTTTTTTTTCCTGTTTCTTCCAAATGGCTTTGACAAAGTTATGCCAACTTATACTTCTGTATCTTATAAATATATAAGATATAAATTTATATCATATAAAAAACACTTTATAGAATATATATGTTTATAGTTATAAATATTTGATAGAAAAACTTTTTAAATCAAAGCCTTTCCTTATCTTACCTGTTACATAGGCGGGTGTTGAACAATGTGAACACATGGACACAGGGAGGGGGAGTATCACACACTGGGGCCTGTCGGGGGGGAAAAGGGGAGGGATAGTGGGGGGGTGGGGGAGTTGGGGGAGGGATAGCATGGGGAGAAATGCCAGATATAGGTGATGGGGAGGAAGGCAGCAAATCACACTGCCATGTGTGTACCTATGCAACAATCTTCCATGTTCTTCACATGTACCCCCAAACCTAAAATGCAATTAAAAAAAAATAAAAAAAATAAAAAAAAAAGCTGATGACTGACTTGTTTGTTTATATAAATTGATTTCAAATTGAAGATGAACAAACAAAAACATACATCTTTCTCATTTTTACATCTTTCTGCATCTACACTAACGATATTATTTCCTTATTATTTCAATTCCATCACATTTGAATTAGATGTTGATGTCCTTTTTAAAAATAATGCTTTATTCAATGTGTAGAACACATTAGGGAAAGAAATTTCAAGTTAAAAAGTCACCGAACTGTTGAATATTTGTTAGGGATAAGTTATACCATTTCTGACACACACCATTTCAATCTAAATTTCCAACTTGAATAGCAAATTATCTTATCTTTTTTTCTTTTTAATGCAAGGTGTGGCTCTGTCACCCAGGCAGGAGTTCAGTGGTACAATCCTGGCTCACTGCAGCCTTCACCTCACCCCCTGGGCTCAGTGAATCCTCCAACCTCAGCCTCCTGAGTAGCTGGGACTGCAGGTGTAAGCCACTATGCCTGGCTAATTTTTGTAGAGATGGAGTTTCGCCATGTTGCCCAACCTGGTCTAAAACTCCTGAGCTTAAGCAATTTGCTGCCTTGCCCTCCCAAAGTGCTGGGATTACAAACATGACCCATTACCCTTCTTGCCCTCCCACAGTGCTGGAATTATAGACATGAGCCATTGTGCCTGGCCTAAGTTATCAAAATTTGATGTATGGACCTCATTTCTATTCGTGTCTACCTCATTTCTGTAGTGCGTTCCTCTCTCAATGTAGCTTCATTTTCTGGCCCTTTAATGAAGACTTCTGCCCCTTATCTAGAATAAGATACCTATGATAATTTGTGCTCTTTCAGAGCAGCACTTTTAGTTTTGCAGAAAATTCTCTGAATAAGCACTTAGTTAGGAAGGGCGCCCGTCATATCTCACTGTGATTTCTGCTGGACCTGTCCTCTCAGTCTCTGTTTTGTTCTTTGACTTCATTACTGTGCCTCTCCTACAAAATGAAACTCAAAACTTCAACATAAAACATTTTTCAACATATTTTCCTTGGTAAGTATGTTTCCAGGAAGAATCACTCATTTGCATGTTTCTTGAGCCCATGTTAGATGATCTGTTTTTTGTTTTTTTTTTAATTGTACTTTAAGTTCTGGGGTACATGTGCAGGTCATGCAGGATTGTTGCATAGGTACATACATGGGAAGGTGGTTTTCTGCCTTCATCCCACCCCATCACGTATGTCTGGTGCTTCTCCCCCTCATTATCCCTCCCCACTCTCCCCACCCAGGTGATCTTCCTACTTTGGTGGAAGTGAAATCACTTGGCAGTCTCTCACATTTTACAGAGTGCAGAGTCAGCTGGCATCGACTGTTCCAACAGCTTCTGGAACGTAAAAGTAGAAACTTGGGATCAAATACTGTGTAGGGAATTTGTCAATTTACATGTTTGAGAGCCTTTCCTAACAGCAAACCTCAAACAAGGAAGGGAATGGGATTTGGACACCAGCCTCCAAAAAAAGTTTTAGAAATGTCTAAAGACTGCTGGCCTGGGTACTGCCTATGTTAATGACAGAGGGTTCTGCAGGTCTAGCCATTCTGCTTGGCAGTTAGTCTCCCTTTATACATGAGAATAATTACAAGTGTTGTGAGACAGATCTCAAATGGGAAAGCAGAGAACACAGCATACTTGTAGTGATCAAAGTAATCTATAGAAATGTTTATAATCCAAAAAATATATAATCTATAAAATCATTTATAAAAATGCCTGGTACATAAAAGCACTAATACTTTTATATTGTAATCATTTATTATTCTTATTTTACTTAAAGCATGTAAAATAAAGCATACTAACTATTTATATACCCATTCCCCGTTCTCAAGAAGTTTGTAGCGATATCAGATGGGATATTTTGACTGCAGTAAAAAAGTCACAATTCAAAATGTCTTCCCCAAAAGAACATTCATCTCGCGTAACAAGAAGTCAAGATGACCCAGGCATGGTAGCCAAGACTCTGGCTTACTTTCCCTGTGGTTCTCTTCACTCAGCCTCCCTTGCTTGGCAGTGAGATGGCTGCAGTAAGCCCAGAGGTCAAATGCAGACAAAACCACAAGCAGAGGAAGAAAGGGTCCGAACTTTCTTGTCTGTCTTTCTTAGCCACAAGCAAGCCTTAACTGAACCCACTGCTTTTCCCCCTCGTTCATTAGCGAGTTATCAGTCTATTCCTAAGCTAACTCTGGCAAGGGGTATAGAATTGCCAGAGCACCTGAGATTTCTTGGGAATGAAGCAGATGCTGGAGAGCCCTCACCAGAACAACCTATTTGGGGGAGATGAAGAAAACACACATGGAATTAAATGAAAGGCAGTATGTGATTAATAATGGGGATGCCTAAACCTGGCTAACAATCAGAATTTTTAATAAACATTTAATAAGTACATCATCTTCTTAAAAAATCTGATTTAGTGGGTTTGGAGAGAGGCCAGACATTTTAATTTTCTCAATCCCCAGATGAATCTGATTCTATATTATGATACAATAGCTATTCAACACTGTAGGAGTTCATTCAGCTCCTTAAAGAAGCATGCATATGTCACACAAGGAAGAAATTCTCACATTAAAGAAGGGAAGAGAGTAACAACAAATATTCCTGAGTAGAATACCCTGCTTTCAGGCACAGTAGTGCATAAACATTACCAGCCACAAGGTAATCCTGGATATACTGCCAATTTCTCTTCCTGGCCCAGAGTGGCTTCCTTTATCACTCTGTGCAGCGCTTCTGGGAGCCCTGCATAGAGTGATAAAGGGAGTCAGTCTCTGGGCCAGGACAGAGACTTCTCTATGTAATCCCCCCTCCATCTGGTTGCCAACCTCTAGCTAAAGTTCATGCCGCTACTGGCAGCCTATTCTCACAAATCCTTAATTCTTGCTCTCCAGAGGCAGTTTTCATCTTGTCTGTATATTAGAATCAACAGGAGAGCTTTTAAATATGGGTCATAGACTTCCTGTTCCAATTCTAACATGCAAAGAATTTAGCAGTCAGCACTGCTATCTTTACAACAAGAAAAAGAGATAAAAATTGAAAGTCAGTGACTTTCCTTGGATCTACCAGAGAACTGAGGTTGCTTCACAAACTACCACCCCAAAACCTGGAGGGAGGGGCACATCCAGAGAGATGCAGCAACTCAGAACCCCTTCCCCAGAAGCTGCTGGAGCCATCAGTTGGTAGGAAGATGTAATTTTGATGGATTGCTGGAGGCTGAGTGTGGACTAGCATAAGATAGAGTCATTTCTGGGGCTACTGTCTGAATGAGGTGCTACACTTTGATGGGCTTTCTCTCTAGAAAGCCTACCAGGTTCTCACGTGCAGCTCACAGTAGGATATTTAAGTGTCTCTGACACAGGACAGAGAGTAACCACTGAGAAACACTCCCAAAGATTTATCCATTAAAAAGACCTCTCCACAGGACAGGACTTTGCTAGGGCATAATTCTGAAATTTTATCTCAGCTGAGGGGGAGGAATTCTTCCCTACTTCATCCTCCTGTAGATTTTCTTTATCTCTTGAAAGTGATACCTTCCACACAACCAATTAATCAAAGAAGAAATACATAGTAATTACATACATATAATACATAGTTAACAGGCTCAGGACTTCATGGAACTAGATAAAAATTCTGCAGCCAGGGAAGAGAGTGGGTGTTAAAAGGAGAAATTCTATACCATAAGAGAAGAACAGAAGCGTTTTAGCCCCAAGGTAGAAGCCCACTAAAAGACTGAGAGTCAAAGGAATGTTACAGAATGCTTCTCCTTCCCCACACTTTACCACAACAGCAAAAGGAGCCCAATATAATAACAGTGGATTGCAGCTGAAAACTGCAAGACATAGATTCTCTCCGAGGAACAACAGACAATGGGCCCCTGTACTAAGAGGAAGACAAAAACTAGGATACCAGAGGAATTCGGAGCTTCAGACACCTAAAGATACAGCAAACAGCAAACACAGCCCAACTCCTACTCAGATTAGCATGAATCCTGATATTAAGTTCTGAAGAGACAAAGTCATCATCAGAACCAGGCTCAGATATGACACAGATACTAGAATTATCAGAAAGAAAATTACTAATAACTATGATTTAAAATGTCAAGGGCACTAGTGAGCAAAGTAGACAACATGTTAGAACAGATGGGTAATGTAAGCAGAGGAATGGAAGTGATAGGAACGAATCAGATTGGAATGCTAGAATTTATTTATTTTTAATAGCAAAAAGGAAGAATGCCTTCAATAGGCAAACCTGTAAGCCTGACTTGGTCAAGGAAAGAATCAGTGAACTTAAAAATAAGTCAAAGGAAATCCTCTCAGTCTGACATGCAAAAAGAAAAAAAAAAAAGAATTAAAAACAAAAGGCCCACAAAACAGAACATCCAAAAACTGTGGGGCTATATTGAAAACATATTTTTCTCCAGCTCACATAGACCACATTCTGGGCCATGAAACAAACCTTACTCAATTTAAAGGATGGAAATCATGTTTTTAGACTACTGTAGAATTAAACTGGAAATCAACAACAGAAATATATTAATAGTTGTAAAGTCCTCAAATATTTGGTAATTAAACAGCACACTTTCAAGTAACTCATGGATTAAAGAAGACTTAAGGTAAATTAAAAATAAACTAAATGTAAATAAAAAATGAAATGTCAAAAATACTTGGATGTAGATAAAGTAATGCTTATATGGGAATTTATAGCATAAATTACATGTATTGGAAAATAATAAAAATCTAAAACCAATAACCTAAGGACCCAGCTTGCAAAAGTAGAAAAAGAAAGACTAATTATACCTAAAACAAGTAAAAGAAACAAATTAATAAAACTTAGAGCAGAATTCAACAAATCAGAAATCAAGAAACAATATAAAAAATCAACAAACCCAAAAGATGATTTGTTGAAAAGATCAATAAAATTTATAAACTTGTGGCCAGGCTAACCAAACAGAGAGAAGAACAAATTACCAATATCAAATGTGATAGAGAAGCCATTACTAGCGACACCATGACTATTTAAAGGATAATAGGCAAATACTACAGACAACTCTTGTCCAACAGATTTGAGATACAAACCATCAAAACTCACCCAAGGAAATGCAAATAGATAGAAAAGTCCAATATCTAGTAAGTAAATTGATTCGATGATTAAAACTTTCCAAATAAAGAAAGAACCAGGCCCAGGTGATTTTATTGGTGAATGTTACCAAACATTCAAAAGAGAAATAATACTGATTTTCTACAATTTCTCCATAATGTAGAAATAGAAGGAACACATTCTTGTTTTTACTAAACTAACATTGCCTTAATGTCAACATAAGGCATATCAATAAAATAAGAATATAGACCAACATGTCTTATAAATTAAGATGCCATCATTAATCAAATAGTAGCATATTGAATCCAGCAATATACCAAAAGGTTAATACATCACAATCAAGTGTTTTATTCGAGGAATGCAATATTGGTTCCAGCTTTCACAAATCAATTAATATCATTTATCATATTAACAAAATAAATGGGAAAAATCGTGTGATCATATCAATAGATGCAGAAAAAGCAATCAACAAAGTTCAACACCCATTCGTAACAAAACTCTCAAAATCATAGGAAAAGAAGAGAAATCCTTAACCTAGTAAAGGGAATAACTAAAAATCCTAGCAGTAACATAATACTTAATGTGAGACTGAATTCGTCCCCCCCCCCTAGGATTAGGAAAAAGGCAACGATGTTCTCATTCATCATCCTTATTTATCAGAATTCTGTAAGTTCTAGAGAATAAAATAAGACAAAAAAAGAAATATATAAATATTGTAAAGGAAGAAATAAACCTGTGCTCATTTGCAAATGACATGATTATCTAAATAGAAAACTCCAAATACAAATGTATGAAACAACTTCACTATGGCCGTGGGGGAAAAGATGCTTACCTAAGTAAATCCAGAAATGAATGGTGACTGCGAAAACAAAGCAAAATGAACTAAATATAAGTTCTGTACACTGTTTGGTAAAGTTGTTTCCCAGGTTGACATTTCTCAAACCACTCTACATGTACAATAGAACAGAACACATAAAAGTGGCGGGAGGCTGGTGGGAATCAGGTTTCTCACTGTTGGAATGGGAGGTTCTAGACAGGCAAGAGGGAAAGCTATAATAATCCATGTGGTATGGATGATACTTGGAGCCATCATGTCTAACCTAGTATACATACAGGGGGGATACATGCAGAAATATTTGTAGACAGATGTATATTTGTGGGTTAGTACACATACATGTATTTCCTTGTTCTCTCAGCTGTGAATGTTCAGAAATAATGCCATCTCAGTAGCCACAACTATACCTAGCTCACAACTTGATTTTTAAATACCATTTTCAAGTAAAATAAATTAGAGCTTCCTGGGGAAATGGATGAATCTAGGATTGGGGTAAGGAATACACAAGATGAGTCTGGAACATCTTGTAGCAAAAGAAAATAAGGAAGTACTCAAAAAACACGATGATAAAAGTATGTCAAAGGGACAGAAGTCATTTTAAAGAGATTCTGATAGCCAAATCTAGAACAATTTGAGCAGCAAAATAAAGTAGCATTAAACTATAACCCAAAGTATACAATAAATATCTGTGAGTCCACACTGATGTAAACAAGGTTTTGAATAAATAATGGAAAAGAATAAATTTCCTGGGTAGAATAATTCCAGATAAGTTATATGGTTATTACTTCCTCAAGGAGATGAGGCATAACTCCCCACCCCTTAATTGTGGGGATAGATATAATGACTCCTTTCCAAAGAGCATGAAAGAGAGGAGAAATCTGTCAAACGCCAGGTGATCGATACTGATCAGGGTACTGCCTCAGATTGCAAGTACCCTTGAGATGATGTGATGAGAATGGCACTATGTTGTGATCTTCCTCCCCAGAATCCTATAACACCAGAAAAACATCAGACAAATCTAAAACTAGATTGGATCCCAGAACAGAAAAGAACATTAGGTTAAAATGAAACAAACCTGAATAAAGTATGAATTTTAGTTAGTAATAATGAATTAGTATTGTTTTGCTATTTGTGACTCACATAACATACTAATATAAGATGCTAATAACAAAGGCAGCTGGGTGTGGGATTTATGGAACTCTACTATCTCTAACTTTTCTGTAAACTTAAAACTAATCTAAAATACAAAATTTATTCTATTATTATTTTATGTATAATATATACAAAATTATTTATAATTATGTGTATGGTCGCCATAAACAAATTACCACAAAATGAGGAGCTTAAACAACATAATTTAATATCATCTGTCATGGGGCTCACTGTACTAAAATCAAGATAACAACAGGATTGTGCTCCTCTCTGTAGACTTTAGGGTAGAATTTGTTCCCTAACTTTTCCCAGTTGTTGGCAGAATTCAGTTCCTTTCCACTGTGGGACTGATATTCCTATTTATTTGGTAGATGTCAGCTGAGGACTATTCCCAGTCTTTGAGGTGTCCCACATTCCTTGGCTCATGGCCCATCTCTCCTCTTCAAAGCCAATAATTGTGGATTGAGTTGCTGAAATTCAAATCTTTCCTTTCTTCCGACCCATCCCTGACTTTAATCAGGAAGTATTCTTTGATTTTAAGTGCTCCTGTGGTTGGATTTGGCCCAGTAATCTTGCTGTCTTAAGACTGTTACCTGAATCACATCTGCAAAGTCCTATAACATTGGCAGATTCTGGAGATTAGAAAAGCAACAAATTTTGGGGCCAAAATTTTGCCTACCATTTATTTTTAAAAATTGGCTTATGCTCAGAATCTACCTCCAGCTTAATTAGATCATCACCTCTTGGCGTGAAACCTATAGACCCTAGTAATTTCCAAAAAGTACCCAGAAAATTCTAATATTCACAGAGATTTTAGAACCTCTATTCTAGAAGTCAGCAGGAGTTATCATTCTCCTGGGTACTAGCAATAGAACCTCATCCCTCCCTTCAATTGTAAAGCTAGTTTGGGTAGCATGGTCTCCACATGCATAACTGGCCTCTTAAATCATCAATCAATATTTCTGATTACTGAATATGAGAATCTCTTTGATGAAAAGCCAGTAAGAAATTATCTTTATAATTCTTATCTCAAAAGTTTTAATCAACTTTATTTCTAAAAGGATAAATATAGGCCTTGTGTATATTATATTTGTAGTATAATAGTGTCTTCTAAAAACTTGTATACACAGAAGCTAAAAGCTCCTACAACCACGAACTCATTAAACCTCAGCCATCCTCTGGGGGAGAGAACTGGCTCATTTCTCTTGGTTTCTTGTGTACAAACATAATGGAAATTCTGAAATACTGTTCTGGGCTGAATCACTGAGACTCATGGATATGGCTGTTTTGACAAATGCTTTTACTTTAGTGATGCTGTAGAGATTGAGATTTGAAGCTATAATTTTTTTCCCTCTCACAGGATCTCTTACTGGTGAAAGGAGCCATTTTTCTCTTGAATAGCCTATACTTTCAGACACAAGGCAGATTTAATTAAAGTGTGCAATTAAATGCAGTTAAATCTTACATTCAAAAACCACTCCCCTTTTACTTGGTTGAGTATAAAGAGAATGATAATGTACGCTGAATTTTCAGAGTGAGAAGAAAATGAATTTATTTTTCTTTATATCCTGAATTTTCACTGCTCATTTCTTGCTAATCTTCAGTTATTTAGATTTTGATTTAAAAAAAAAATCTCTGTAAATGTGTAAATCCTGTCAGGGTGCCAGGCCTCTGTGCCATGAGATTCTTTACAGAAAAAAATATCTCTTCCAAATAAGAAATATAGTGATATGAATGAAAGGTAACTAACATTTGTTTAGTATCTACTAACACTAAATGCATATCTTATTCATCATCAGATCCTGCCATATCAAAATATATAGAAAATATATGACTACACTCATTACTATCACACCAGTCCAAATCATCATCATCTCATTCCCATACTACTACATAAGCCTCCTAATTTTTTCACTGCTTCCATTCTTGTAGCCCTACAGTAAGTTCTCCACAGAGAAGCAAGAGTACTCTTTTTAAAAACTAAAGTTAATTATGTCACCCTCCTGCTCAAAATATTCTAATGACTTCTCATTACTCTAAGATAAAATCTAAGGTTTTTATCTTGGTGTGGTGGACAAAATACTAAAATGGCTCTCAAGATACCCACCCCTGGTATACCTATCTTTTATAATCCCCTTCCCTTAAGAGTGAGCAGGGTCCGTGAATATGATACAACTGACTGTCACTCTTTTGAGTAGGTTACGTTATATCGCAAAGGCGAAGGGATTTTGCAAATATAGTTAAGGTCCCAGATCAGTTGATTTTAAGTTAATTGAAAAGGAAATTATCCTGGAATGCTTGACTTTGATGAAATCCATTGGAAGAGAATCTGGAGGCTTCCTAAAAACACCTTCCTGTGCCTGCCTTAAAGAAACAAACAGGCATTTTATTAAATAGTTACTGAGTGGGTCACATGGCAAGTGCCTGACAGCAACATCCAGGAGCTGAGAACTAACAAGAAAATGGGGAATTCAGTCATATGCTTTCAAGAAAACAAATTCTGTCAACAACCTGAATGAACGTGGAAGTGAACTCTTAACCAGTCGAGCCCCCAGATGAGGATGCAGCCTGGCCAACACCTTGACTGCAGCCTCGTGAGGCTCTGGGCAGAGGATCCAGTTAAGCTGTGTCTGGATTTATTATCCATGGAAACTGTAAGATAATAAGTTCATGTCATTTTAAGTCACTAAGTGTGAGATAATTTGTTGCATAATTACAAATGCACTTGGCCTAAGTATGCTGCCATGATCTTGTTCACATTATCAGTCGCCATCACTCAGTATGTTTCAGCTACCCTGACTTTCTTGTCAGTATTTGAACACACCAGTGTGATTCTACCTCAAGGACTTGGCACTTGTTCTTCCCTCTGCCTCACTTCTTTAGAGAGTTCTTGACCACCTTGTCTAAAACAATATCTCAACCGTGATTTATCCTCTTCCTTGACTTTTTCTTGTTAGTTCTTATTGCTACTTAATATTATATATTAATTTCTCTTTTAAATTTCTGTATTCACCCACCAGAATGTAATCTCCATGAAGACAGTGACTTTTCATCCTTATACCCAAATTTTATTATCTTAGAACAGGCCCTGAACCATGCTTAGAATAGTGGCTGGCTGGTGCAGAGAAGGTGCTCAAAAATATTTGTCAAATGAATATATTTTATAGGTTAGAGTCAATTAGCATATATAGTAAGGTTAGGATTTGAACAATGACCTCTCCGACCTGAAAGCTTATTTACTTTCAAATGCAAAATTCAGGAGCTAAAAATAAAGAGTGTGGTTTTAGGCAAAACATTTCTTGATGATCCCTGACAGCAAAATGTTGAGTAATCTTTTTGGGTTTATCATTTTGATTTGACGTTTCTTTTAAAATATATTAATTTAGCTGAAAGTATATTAAATATTCTCTTACTCTAAATTTTTAATTTTACAGGTGAAGACATGAAAATTTAGGGATATTTAGTTACTTGTCCAATATCATATTGTTTCATAGAGAAATCATGAAAATCAGAGAAATGTATTTTACGAACAACTTTTGTTTTAAAACAAAGTAATCACAAACATCTAATATTTTGCTAAATGGTACAATGATACAAGAATCATGTAAATTGGTGCCAGAAAGAGGAGTTGGGAAATGAGAGGAAGGAGTCTTCAATGTGATTGAATTACATTCTTCAGATTGCGTGGTTTCACTTTGTCTTTTTGGAAGTGCTTAAAGGCAAAAATAATATTCCAGCTCCTTTTTCACAAAGAAAAGAATTTTGTAATATCAAATAAAATAATACAACTCCAAATCAAAGTAGTATTGATTTTCAACACTGATTAAAATAAGAGGTTTCCTCCAGTTGAGAAAGTAACACTCACTGCAGGCAATTTTTTTTCCAAAATTCATTTGCTAGGAAAAAGATGAAGACTCCATCCCTATGCAGCTACCTGGAAACAGAGACCACTCAACAGAAATTCTGAAATCAGTCAAACAAATCATGGAACTTTGATTTTAAAACTAGAGTAGCTACTAGAGATATTTGTTTAAGTCCCAAGCTGTAATTTTGAACCAACAAACATGATCTCTGTCCCTGCATAGTTGCTTATATGTAAGAACAGCTGAAGATTTGTCAGACCATGAATAGCACTGTGGCAGGTTAAGGGGTGGGAATTTTTTGCTGCTAATTGCCCTGATCTTGTTAACAGCAGCCAAGGCAGAAAAATTATAGCTGCAGCATGAAAAAAGTAGGTCTACAGAACAGATGCATCTTTCTCTTGTTGACCAGGGGGATGTCATAGAGTAGGTGTTAGAGAACTCGAGGAGTGCTGTGGTTCGAATGTGTCCCTCAAAAAGCATATGTTAGAACCAATTCCTAATGAAACAATGTTGGGAGGTGAGGCCTAATGAGAGGTGTTTAGGTCATGAGGGCCTCACCCTCACGAACGGATAAATGCCGATTAACAAAGGGCTTTGGGTTGTGAGTTCAACTTCTTGCTCTCTCATTTTCTCTCTGTCTGGCATGCCCTTCTGCCTTCTGCCATGGGATGACACGGCAAGAAGGCCTTCAGCAGATGCCCCTCCTTGATCGTGGACTTCACAGCCTCTGGAGCCATAAGTCAAATAAATATATGTTGATTATAAATTCCTCAGTCTCAGGAGTTTTGTTACAGCAGCATAAAACAGACTCAAAGAGTATTTCAGGATCTGCCTGTTACAGCAACTTCTTTGATGAGACCATGTTTAGTTGTAAACTTTCAAGAAGGTAACACTACTACTAATATTTATTTATTTTTAATACAAACACTTAACATATTATAATTTATCCTTTTAATAAATTCCTAACAGCAAAATACAGTATTAATTGTACATGAAATACTGTACTACAGATCTTTGAAACTTACTCATCTCGTGTAACTGAATTTGCTACCCATTTAACAGCAACTCCCCATCTCCCCCTCATCCCCAACACCTGGCAACTATCATTATACTCTGTTCCTTTGAGTTTGACTATTTTAGATACTTCATATAAGTGGAGTCCTATACTATCTGTCCTTTTGTGGCTGGCTTATTTTACTTAGCATACGCAAATCAAAGCCATAATGAGATAGCACTTTATACCTGTTAGGACAGCTGTTATCAAAAAAGCAAGACATAACAATGTTAGCAAGGATGTGGAGAAATTGGGACTCTCAGACACTCTTGGAGGGAATGTAAGATGGTGCAACCCCTATGAAAAACATCACGGCAGGTCCTCAAAAAACTAAAAATAGAGCTACCATATGATTCAGCAATCTCCCTCCTGGTATATACCCAAAAGAAAGTAAATCAATATATCAAAGATATATCTACACTCTCGTGTTTGTTGCAGCTGTGTTCATAATAGCTGTGTCCACTGACGGAAGATAAAGAATCAACCTGTGTCCACTGATGGAAGATAAAGAAAATGAAGCATAATATACATATACAGGTACATGTATATTATATTCTGTTCCTTTGAGTTTGACTATTTTAGATACTTTAAGTGATACTTCATAAATATGTATATATGTGTGTGTATATATTTATATATATGTGTGTGTGTATATACATATGATGAAATATGACTAAGGCTTAAAAAGAGTAATATCCTGCCACATATGACAACATGGATAAACATAATTTATTTTGTTGAATGTTAAGGCACTGTTAGAACCAGTGAAGTGCTAGAGCTGGCTCATACTATCTCCAAAGAGCCAATTAGCACGTCTCTACTTCTGAATTCAGTGATATCACATCAGCAGCCTGAAATTGAGTCAGGGGCAGGGGACGGGGGAGACTTGCACAATGGAAATTGGCAAATGCTGTAATTTTGAGGGTTTTTTTCTGGTTATAATTTTACAAAGAGTTCTCTGGTTCTAAGCATTTAATGTGTATTATTTTATGTAGTTCTAATGGAAAACATATTATCATTTTTCATGTTTTGAAAAGAAAATGAGGCAGATGAGGCACAGAACCTGAGAAAGGCAGACAGGGTCACATAGTTATTAGCCATTCAGAGCCAGGTGCTCTGAATCTAGACTTTTCACTACATTCCACTGCCTCCACAAATGACAGTAAAGATTAGAAATTAAAGAGCTTTCACTTCCTCTTTGATCTCAGTATATAGCCTGATGTTAGTCATGCTGAATAAGGGGGTAGTCTCTAGTCTTCCAGATTGTCTTAGGTGTTTGAATGTGAAAGAATTGTCTCCACTTTTAAATTGAAAGCATTAACGAAATAGAGTAGCCCTCTATTTATAGCCAACCCTTAGTAATACCAATTCATAACTGTCCCAGTGTGGGAATTCCTCAAACATTTGCCCTGATTAAGCTAGAATCCAGGGCCTACAAAAATATTCAAACACAACCTCCATTACACATGTCTGGAACATTTATAGACAAATTTCATTATGGACAAAATTTATGGAAATACAAATGTCAGTAACCATGCAAGCATAAGAATAAAAAAATGACAGTTTTTGACATGGGATGATTAGTCACTTGGTTCTCCTCATTAAAATTTAAAAGCTTAAATTTGAGCAGGTGTATTAGGGTCCTAAAGTTCGGCATTCAAGAGCTAGAAAGTAATGGTTTATACTTCATCTGCTTCCCACAAGACACTAAAATTATCACAAAGGGAGATTAAAGGGATCTGAGATCCCACTTAATAGTTTTCTTCAAAACCAGCACTCAACAAGTATTTGTTAGATGACTGAATTACATATCTATAAGAATTTAAAATATACTTTTTCCTCAAAGATCGCATGTTTTAATTTTTTTCCTACAATTCTGCAATCATATCATAGGCAAGTCCCATAGATTTTTAAATTAAATCCAATTAATCAACTATAATGCTTCTGCATGTATGGTTGTTCACTCAATTAATATTATTAGTAAAATGGTATATGGTGAAGGGAATTTTAGATAAATCATTTCAGCATGATCATAATATTTTTTTCCATCCAGTTTTAAAATTCAATGAAGTAATCTATTTTTTTCTATCAGTATAACTTGTCCAAAGCTCATGGACATTTACTGTTTCCATAATTTTCAATGTAATACTTTGGTTGTATTGTGATATTAATTTTGGAAAGATAAGATCTCCAGTTTTCAGAATCTTTTTTGTTGGTTCCCTGGTCTACAGTAAAGGGCTATAAAAGCCCACACGAAGGCACCAGAAGCCTTACCCAATTTCTGTACCCTCCCCCATGACGGTTAATTTTATGTATTGACTTGGCTAGCCTATGATTCTCAGTGCTTGGTTAAACATCAGTTTACATATTGCTGTGAAGGTGTTTTTTAGATGTGATTAATATTTAAATCAGTAGCCGCCAAGTGAAGCAGATTACTTTCCATCATGTGGGTGAGGCTCATCCAACCAGTTGGAAGCCTTAAAAGACTGAGGCCTCCAAGAGAAAGGAATTCTACCTTCCAGACTATGTTTGAATTCAAGATTATAATATCACCCCTCGCTGGAATTTCCAGCCTGTCAACCTGCCCTGTGAATTTTGTACTTGCCAGCCTCCACTATTGCATAAGCCCATTCTTAAAAATAATTATCTAACTCTGTATACATTCCATTGGCGATTTCTCTGGAGAATGCTAATATAACCTCTAACTCTTATAGTGTAAAAGCAGAAAGCAATTCTTCATCATTTCTTTTTCCCTCCACTTCTTGTGATTCTGAAAGTGTAATCAATCGCACTTCCAGCCTCTAAGACCACAGGTGTGGGACTGTGACTTAGGTGGGATAACCAGGAGTCCGAAGTTTCAAGACTGAAGCAGAGAGCTGAGCCATTTTCCAACAGCACCTGCCTACAAAGGCTATTGTTCTTTCAGCCCGGATTCTGGAAACTGTCCCTTGTCAAGTCCCTCCTAAGGCTATCTGTCTAGCTTTTCTTTATTCTTCTGTGAGATAGTCAGAATTTCATAAGAAATGGAATCTTTTTACTTTTACTTTTATTTCAGTTTGCCAGAAGTCAGTTTCTATAGATAGCAAGCAAACAAACAAAAAACCTAATTTATATGGAAATGTGTATGAGGATATTTGAAACCCAGACCATCATAATCAGACTGTCCTGGATTTTCATCTCACTTACTGCCAGTAGGGCTCACAACACCATATTATTCCTGTATTGCAGCATAACCAATGATCACAAACTTAGTGGCTTAAAACCACATCCATTTATTATCTCACAGCTTCTGAATGTCATTTATCTGGATGCCAGTTGACTGAGTCCTCTTTGTAGGGTCTGACAAGGGTGAAATCAAGACGTTTCCTGATTTTGGTGGTTCTTTGGAAGAGGACCCTGAGCTTCAGCTGGAAAGCTCAAGGCAGAATTCATTCTTTTGCTGTGGTCTGATGGAGGTTTTGCAGGCTGCCATTCAGAGACTGACTGCTCTCATTTCCCAGGTCCTGGCTATATGATCCCCAGCCACAGGTCCTCTCACACCACCAACCTCTCTCTCTGCACAGTTTTTCATATAAATATGTGAAGAAATTTTGTCTAAGTAAGTATCCCTTTTTATTGTTAACTAAATTTGAATGAAATTATTGAATATTATTTTTGATCAAGATCTCCAGATCTATTTATCAAAGTAAAAGGACTATTTGTATGAGAGAACCCGTGGATAGGGGCCACATACCCAGGATCCAAGGGCTCACTGAGTAGATCAAGCTCACCCAATCCTCCTTTTGATTAATTCAAAATCAATCAACAGCAGGCAGGGTTTGCCATTCCGATTTACAGATCCTACTCATGCTGAAGAAGAGGAGCATTATGTACAACATAAGGGGTAGAACACATAACAAGGTAGGATGCTTAGAGGCTCCGTTAGGATTCTGCCTACCACAAGCAAATTTCTCTAAGTATTTGCTTTTCTTGTGAAAAGAGGAAAATAATTTCTTTTACTGGTATTGTAAAGATGAAGTAAAATAACGTATGTAAATGGATTAGTAAGAGCTCAGCTCAAAGTAAGCATTCAATAAATAGAAACTTTATTTATCAATGAGTCTCAGTGTAGCAGCTCAAGCTTGTAATCTCAGCACTTTGGAAGGTTGAGCCTAAGAGTTCAAGGTTTCAGTGTGCCCAGATCGAGCCACTACACTCCAGTCTGGGTGAGGAGGTAAGACTCTGTCTCAAATAAATTTAATTAATTAATTACAAATCAGTAATGTTCATCGAATTGAATAAAATGTCTATATTGTATATTAAAAATGTCCCATCTCATTGAAAATTTAAGAGAGTTTTAGAAAATACATTTAAAATATTTTATATATTATAACTTTTTGTGAAAATTCTCTCAAAACATTAAAATCCAGATAATCTGTAAAATGTGTTTTCTTCTATGATTTGATTCACAGTATAGCATTATAAAAGCATACAAGTATTTATTCCTTTACTCTCATTTCTTAACACATTAGTTGATAGATTGTAACAGATCATAATATAATAAAAATATAGTGAATCATTTTCTTATATAAAACAAACTTCCTTCCTTAAGATTTTTGTGTGGCTACAATCACCATTCTCCTCTATATGTAGGATTTGTGCTCAAAATCTCTTAAAACGAAAACTATTCTGTCACTTTACTCAATACCTATTAACTTCTCTCCTGATTTTTGCAAGTTACACTGATTTCCCCTCATTTATTGTCCTTGTCAAGACCATCATATTTCAATCTGTTTTATGCTTCTGTTGCTAAGAAACAAAGTTGTGTCTTTATGTAGGGTCCCCATGTGCCAGCTTTGCTAATCAGTTAGAAATACGTTTTCTCTGGGAATTATTTTCTGGATAATAACATTTACTTTTGATGTTGGCTGACCATTGATGTGATGACAGTATTTTTGTTATTGCCCCTAAGCTACAGTAGAAGAAGCTATACATTTACCAGATGTTAGCTTCAGCAAAAAAAAACAATTACTTTACTGCTCCACTAAGATCCAACCATGTGCACAGGATTTATGCTTTTAAAATTTTCTACATAATGACTATTTTGTAAATTCTTTCATCTAAGAATTTAATTTGACTCAACACAAACAGGAAATAAGGACTGCCTTTTCATTCAAAATATGAGTGTGTTCCTAGGGATATTCTTTTTTCCTCTGAAACTATTTATTCTTTTCAGCAATGCAAGAATCCTCTAATAATACAGAATTCACAATGGATGACCATTTTCCCCATGGTCAGAGGTGTTATCTATTCCACCCATATTAGCATGGTGAAGTGGAACTACTCTGAAATGTGGTAAGGACATCTTGGATTATTCCCGATTGTATGCCCTGTGTGACTGGTTGCTCAACCTCTAGAAGTACTGGTTTCCCCCACATGAAAATAACAACGGATTTCTATGAAATAATGTACTTGAAATCTCTTTGAAAATAGGTAACACATATAAACAATATAGGCACAATTGCGATAGTATTACCTGGGCTAGAGAAGAAAATAATTCTAAGATTCTTCTGCATTTCCTTTCCCAAGGAAAATGACAAAATATATGTCTTGAAGTAAGCATTTAGTGATTTAAATGTTTAAACAAATACCTCTGTAATTCTATTTGGTACTAGAGGGTACAAAGTAATTAGAAGTGCATCTACTGAGAGTTATTCTGTGAGGGTTTTGCATGTAAAACAAGTTGTACATGTTCTACGGTTTCTGTAAAGGTTAACCACAGGGCTTTAATTATGTTACTGGGATTTAAAATTCTCTCTTGACTAAAGCACCAAAAATCTTTCAGTATTTCTTGTTTTCCTAAGATAGAGCTGAGGACATGTAGCTTATCAATCCTAGGTATTATGAATAATGTAGGTATTAGGTAACAATAAGCTCATGTTTGCAAAGTACTGGAAATTTGGAGATAAAAGACACTTTGAGCTCAATGCTTCATTGCTCTTCTGGCATGAAAACAAACAGGCTTAATTAATCAATTGAAATTTTCTGTAAACAATTATTTCCTAAATTCTTATGAAAGCTAGAAATTCTGTTTGAAAATGGTTATTTAAAAGCAAATTTTAGTGTTAATAAGAATTCACTGTACATGAGGGGTGACACTAGATGCATGTTAAATGAAAGAACAATTAAATATAGATAAATAATTGAGATTTCTACTGTGAGAAAAAATAGTTTTGTATGATAAAACAGGTGAACACAATCAAACTATGTGAAAAAAGATATATATTTGCAGTTAGCTTATTTGAGTTGTGATCTCCTCTGGGAGCAGTAGGGGAGCAGAAATGTGAGAAAAAGAAGAGAAGCCAACTGATGGCAGAGTAAGTACCTGGGGCTCAATTCTGATAAGGAATTCTGGGAGACTATGTTTAGGCATGAGGATGAAGATGCTGGGTATGTATCTACCAACCACATATCATATTAGCTGCTCCCAAGGACATGAATTCCTGGCACTTTTAGACAGTCCTTTACGTGGGTTACATGGTGAGACAGGCTCTTGTGACCACAGAAAGTCCTCAAACACAGACTTGCAGGTGCTTGCAATAGGAAACCCTAGATGGTAGAGTAATGGTGTATGCTGAGGGCTCTGGGAAGGGCATGCTGTCAATATCTGCACATTTGTTCATATGATCACCTAATGAAATTTGTCCAAGACTAGAGTGTCCTTTTTATTGTTCTTAATTAAATATGTATGAAATTATTGAATATTCTTTTTGGTCAAGATCTCTAGGTCTCATTAACAAAACTTGTTGCTATGATTTGCCGGCATTATGTATTATATAAACATTGATTGAACCCCTTCTCTTTGGAAATAATTCTGCTATTACTTGGGAAATAAAAATAAATAAGATAGTGCCCCAACTTTCAAGCAGGAAATCATACTTGTAAACACATAGTTGCTAATAAAATGCTAAGGGTCCACATGATAATTTGTGTCAGCTACAGCTGGAGATGATATCCTTTATTTCCTTTGTCCTTCTAAATAAATGTGTTCTTCCCAATGTATTGCTATTCAAATGCCATTTTTATGGGAAACTCAAGGCAGTGTCATCAATGGATTAATCTGTTATAAAGAATAAAGCATTAAAATTAGCATTAATGTGGCCGGGTATAGTGGCTCACACCTGTAATCCCAGCACTTTGGGAGGCGGAGGTGGACGGATCACCTGAAGTCGAGAGTTTGAGACCAACCTGACCAACATGGAGAAACCCCATCTCTACTAAAAATACAAAATTAGCCAGGCATGGTGGCACATGCCTGCAATCCCAGCTACTCGGGAGGCTGAGGCAGGAGAATCACTTGAACCTGGGAGGCAGAGGTTGTGATAAGCAGAGATTGTGCCATTGCACTCCAGCCTGGGTAGCAAGAGCAAGACTCCATCTCAAAAAAAAAAAAAAAAAGGCATTAACATATCTCTAAAAATATATGATTTTCTGTCTCTGTGGTGGATTAAATAAAAAGATGTGATTTTTCGCTGGGTGTGGTAGCTCACACCTGTAATCCCAGCACTTTGGTAGGCTGAGGAGGATGAAGTACCTGAAGTCAGGAGTTCAAGACCAGCCCGGCCAACATGGTGAAACTCCACCTCTACTAAAAACACAAAAATTAGCTGGGTGTGGTGGTGGGCGCCTATAATCCTGGCTACCCAGGAGGCTGAGGCAGGAGAATCGCTTGAACCCGAGGGTCAGAGGTTGCAGTGAGCCAAGATCAAGCCACTGTACTCCAGTTTGGGCGACAGAGCAAAACTCTGTCTCAAAAAAAAAGTGATTTTCAATAACTTTTAGGAGAAATTATCTTCAGAATGAAAAAATAACTCGAAATTATTTCTTTATATTATTGAGACTTTCTATTCCTCTAGATTTACTGCATATATTGTATTATTATATACAATAATTGTAACTTAGTGGAGGAAAGTAGGACATATGTAAAAAGGTTGAGAGACTATATTAATATTATTTTTGAGAGGGAGTCTTGCTCTGTCACCCAGGCTGGAGTGCAGAGGCATGGTCTTGACTCACTGCAACCTCCACCTCCTGGGTTGAAGCAATTCTGCCTCAGCCGCCTGAGTAGCTGGGATTAAGGCCTGCATCACCACACCTGGCTAAATTTTTGTATTTTTAGTGGAGACAGTGTTTCACCATGTTGGTCAGGCTGGTCTTGAACTCTTGACCTCAAGTGATCCACCCACCTCAGCCTCCCAAAGTGCTCGGATTACAGGCATGAGCCACTGTGCCTAGCCAAGGGACTATATTCTTTAGCAAATTATTTTTGGACAAATTCAGTCTTAAGAGAAACAGTTCATATCTAGGCCTAGGTTACTTTTGTTTTTTTCGAAATGAGAAGGTCATGTGTATTTGTTTTTGGGCCTAGGCCTTGTTACTGCCTAGGTCATCACTTTGCACCATAAGAGACAAAGACAATAAAAGTAACCTGAGGAGTTTTGTCCTCCATGTATATGCTAACTCATGGTAAGATCTAAGGGATAACAGCTTTGTCCACAAGCATCCCTTATTGTTGTAATTGGGCAGTGGAGAGCCAGAATCACCAACGCGAGACAGGCCATCTAAACTTTCGAGAGCTGGTCTGATACGTGAGGGATGGAGACTATAAAGACTGATAAAGAAGAACAAAATGGGACCTCCAAGATCAAGGCGGGAACAAAGTTGATTTCATTATAGACTGGCTTGATTCCATCAACAGAGAGGTCAAAGGGAAGAAAATTTTTTATTTGCTTTTAGATGTGTTATCTTTTTCTCTCCTTCTTTTATGCTTAAGTAACTGCTATGTTCAGAAATGTTAGCAACAATCGAATTCCAGTTCTGACAGGTAACAAATGCCATTTCCTTCTCTCTAGTGGCCCAGTGAATTGTTACTTTTCATTCCATCAAGTAAAGGCTTACTCACACATATAAACCCAGCACTTTGGGAGGCTGAGGCCGGTGGATCACTTGAGGTCAGGAGTTCGAGACCAGTTGGCCAACATGGTGAAATCCCCATCTCTACTAAAAATACAACAAATTAGCCAGGCATGGTGGCGGATGCCTGTAATCCCCGCTACTCAGGCGGCTGAGGCAGGAGAATCATTTGAATACAAGAGGTGGAGGTTCCAGTGAGCCGAGATGGCACCATTGCACTCCAGCCTGGGCAACAAGAGCGAAACTCCATCTCAAAAAACAAAGTAAGTTAGTTAACTAACTAATGCTACTTTTCAATAAAGCAGAATACTAAAAAGAAATCTACCAATATCTGATTGAATAAATTTTATAGTACATATATGCATTCTCCATTATTTCTCCACAAGCCATTACAACGTGATCTCTTCACACTTCACACATAAGGTATTTTCCGATGTTAACCAATGAAACAAAAGAAAATGAAGAGACTAACTTGAGATCCAGTGAAATTTCTTTTTATGAGGCATTTAAAATGTAGTTAAATAAAACTTCTTTTATTTATTAAATTGTTTCCTTATGAAGACTTTTCCAAAATAAAATTTCTATATATTAAAAAAATTGGACCTGCTTTCTAAAACAGAAGAGGTTGTATGTCATATTGGATTTTATTTATGATTTTTCTGGTGTATTGCCATGGCAACATTATATTTTCTCATATGGAAATGCTAACTCTGAGCAAATAACACCAAATGCTTTCTTCCTAAGCATTAGAAAAATCCTCTCTACTGCCTTGGGAATTTCTGAGAAATTTAGAAACAAATATTATTCATCCATTTACCATATTTTAGGAGAGAGAAGATTTATCAGTATGAAATAAAATAAAATTGATACTTCTAGAAAATTTGCAGTAGTTGGATAAACATGTTTCTTTACATGACATATTTTTACATATACTTTAATTATATATCACTTATAATTTTGAAACATTTTAAACAGCAAGTCAAAATTGAAAATTATACAATTTTTTGTTTTAATTACAGAAGTATAGTAAATTGGTTGTTTTTACTTTTAATTGCAATATTTTAAATTACTATAGACATTTAATTTAATTCAATAATGTATTATGTAAAATAACCTGCATATTTACATGAGAAACTATTTTAGTATTTCCTATATTCAAATATTTTTTAATATGAAGTTAATGGTAATAAAGGGGAGGGTAAAATGTATCCTCATGCTTTAAGCTTAGGATAGAAAACAAAATAATCTCATAAATAGGCTTCAACAGGCAGCTCAAAGGAAAGATAAAACCTTTACAATTCCTAGAAAATACTTAAGACTGTGCCTTTATTTTTCCAAATACACACTACCTTTTCTTTGCCAGCATTTGCACAAACATATCTTCATTCATGCAACAAATCTTTCTTGATCACTTACTTTATATCAGACACAATGCTATAAAAAAACCATAAAGGGTAAAAGAGAAGACTAAATATTCCACCATATTCCTCCATCTTTGATTCATATGATACATACAAAGTCTTAGTGACACAACAAATAAAAAAGAGATAAATGGCAAACTCTTTGGTATTTTCAAAATCTAACTTTTAAACTAAAATCGGATTTCCAAACAGTATTCTCTTTATTTTTCTATCTTTCACTTTCTCCTCTTTCTCTCTGGGAGCCATTACAAAATTCTTATGAAAAGGCTTTTTTATTGTCTGACTTGGCCTAGGTTAAAATCCTAGATCTACCACTTATTAGTCAAGTGACTCTGGGCAATAAGTGAATTTCCAAATTGTATTTTTCAGGTTGTATGTTTCAAAGTTGACCACAACATCGTCTCCCATTCTATAAATTCTTTTGCAATTTGAGCTTGCTACTCCCTGTTAAGATGTGGAGATTAATTCTAAACTGGGCTGGCCTTATGACTTTCTGATATCCAAGAAAAGGCAGAAGTGATGGTGCATGGATTCGGAGACAAGGTTAAAAAAGCTCATGCAGCTCGGCCTGGTTGTCTTGGAACCGTCTTTCTGGGGAAACTAAGCTGCGGTGAAAGCAGTGACAGTACCCTGAGATTTCCAGGATTCAGAGACTAAGTTTGGTCACACTAGTTGGCAGCTACAACTGAGCCCACCCAGTCTTCCATCCATCCCAGAAATGGGAGTGGAGTTATCTTGAGCTTTCCAAATCTGTGTACGATAGGAGCAACAGCAAATGACCCTGTCAACAATGCGAGGAGTAGAAAAATCTCCTAGCCAAATTCTTGTTCCACAGAACCTATGAGATATAATAAACTAGTTTTCATTTTGTGCCAAGCTTTTGGGGTAATTTGTCATATAGCAATCATAACTGCAACAATACTAATACTGGTGTACATTACTTGTTGCAACATACATAGAGACTAAATTATCTAGGATGAAAAATTTTAAAGTAGAAAACATTTCAGTTAGTCCTTTGAGGGATATGACTCATTCATTGGAAGAGTAGCAGACTAACTCTAAGACTCAGACAACAATACTTCACATCTTTTATCCCTTGGACATTATTGGGGAAGAAGATAGATATAGGTATTGTAACTTATCTGGACAATAGGTTTCATATATACATTGCCTTAATAAAATATTTCAAAATTTTTTTTAGTTTTTAAAAAATTTATTTTATTTTACTTTAAGTTCTGGGGTACATGTACAGATCTTGAAGAATTGTTACATAGGTGTACACATGCCATGGTGGTTTGCTGCCTCCATCCCCCTGTCACCTACATTAGGTATTTCTCCTAATGTTATCCCTCCCCAATCTCTCTGCCCCTGCTATCCCTCCCCTAGCTCCCCACCCCCCCAACAGACCCCAGTGTGTAATGTTCCCCTCCCTGTGTCCATGTGTTCTCATTGTTCGATACCCACTTATGAGTGAGAACATGCAGTGTTTGGTTTTCTGTTCTTGTATCAGTTTGCTAAAAGTGATTTTTCTAGATTCATCCACGTCCCTGAAAAGGGCATGAACTCATCCTTTTTATGGCTATGTAGTATTCCATGGCTTAGATGTGCCACATGTTCTTTATGCAGTCTATCTTTGATAGGCATTTGGGGTGGGTTCCACATCTTTCCTATTGTAAACAGTACTGCAATGAACATACGTGTGCATGTGTCTTTATAATAGAATGATTTATAATCCTTTGGGTATAAACCCAGTAATGGGATTGCTGGATCAAATGGTATTTCTATTACTAGATCCTTGAGGAATCGCCACACTGTCTTCCACAGTGGTTGAACTAATTTACACTCCCCACCAACAATGTAAAAGTGTTCCTATTTCTCCACATCCTCTCCAGCATCTGTTGTCTCCAGATTTTTTAATGATCACCATTCTAACTGACATGAGATGGTATATCTCAATGTGGCTTTGATTTGCATTTCTCTAGTGACCAATGAGGATGAGCATTTTTTCATGTTTGTTGACCACATAAATGTCTTCTTTTGAAAAGTGTCTGTTCATATCTTTCACCCACTTTTTTCAGGTGAGAGTCTCCTATATATAGACAAGTTTGTGATGCTTATATATTTTTCCTTAAAATTTATTGCTCTTTGACAGCTTAAAGTCATCATTCTTCTCACAATGAGAGGAGGCACTACTACCTGACTTACACAGCCTCTAGAATAGAATGAGGAAAACAAAAGGCCAGTCTTAGAACATACTCTCTATGGAGGAAAGATTTCAGTAATTGTTTTTTCTTGTGTATGCAGTACTCTCCAAAGTCCTTACAGTGACTTTTCACTTCAGCAAATATTACCTGTGACTATGTGGAAATGAACTTTTTTTTTTTTTTTTTTTTTTTTTTTGAGACAGAGTCTTGCTCTGTTGCCAGGCTGGAGCACAGTAGTGCAGTCTTGGCTCACTGCAACCTCCGCCTCCCGGGTTCAAGAGATTCTTCCGCCTCAGCCTCCCAAGTAGCTGGGACTACAGGCACATGCCAAACATCTGGCTAATTTTTGTATTTTTAGCAGAGACGGGATTTCACCATGTTGGCCAGGATGGTCTCGATCTCTTGACCTTGTGATCTGCCTGCCTCGGCCTCCCAAAGTGCTGGGATTACAGGTGTGAGGGAAATGAACTTTTAATAATACTGTTTTAACCACTTAGAAGCAATTTTTACATTTATTTTTAGTTTTTGTTTATATTCTTACAGGGAAGTAAGATTATCAAATAATGAATATATAGATCAGAATTCTAACTTTAAAAAATTGTATTTTATTCTTTTTATAATATTTAAAAAGCATTAAAATTTATATCTATTCTTTTGCTATTATATTAAATTCTTTTTTATATTAATATACATTTTAAAGAAATCTTAACTATTCCTGGGATGAGAATGTGGTTTGGAAATGAACTATGGCAAATCATAATCCTGAATTCTTAACATTGCTGTTCACTCTTTTGGGGTAAGTCTTGCTGTTACGAAGGGATTATATTTCTACTGCTTCCAGGGTTATTTTTGTTCTCTCTCTCAGAATCTGCCCTCATTTTTGGCCATTCTTTAAATGAGAAGGCATGACTAAGCTTCTATGCCCATTTTTCACATTTAATTATAATGTTACACTCCTCTTTTTCTAAAAGAGGAATATAAGCAAATTACTAATATTTTTTTCAATTTTATTTTGTCCATAAGATATCTACCAAATATTGGCTGAAATTGAAAGTAGGTGTAGGACAATTTTCCCAGGTTTCAGGAATAATGCATAGTTTCCTTGTTTTTTGTTTTTCTTTAAGAATTTGGTTCTGTTTCTTTCTTTTCCTTTTTTTAATTACACTTTAAGTTCTGGGGTACACGTGCAGATCACACAGGATTGTTTCATAGGTATACACATGCCATGGTGGTTTGCTGTATCCATCTCCCCATCATCTACATTAGTTATTTCTCTTAATGTTATCCTTCCCAAATACCCCCACCCCCTGCTATCCCTCCCCTAGTTCCCCACCCTACAATAGTCCCTGGTGTGTGATGTTCCCCTCCCTGTGTCCATGTGTTCTCATTGTTCAACACCCACTTATGAGTGAGAACATGTGGTGTTTGGTTTTCTGTTCTATATCAGTTTGCTGAGAATGATGGTTTCCAACTTCATCTATGTCCCTGCAAAGGACATGAATTCATCTTTTTTATTGCTGCATAGTATTCCATGCTATATATGTGCTACATTTTCTTTATTCAGTCTATCATTGATGAGTATTTGGCTTGGTTCCAAGGCTTTGCTATTGTAAACAGTGCCATAATGAACATACGTGTGCATGTGTCTTTATATTAGAACGATTTATAATCCTTTGGGCATATACCTAGTAATGGGATTGCTGGGTCAAATGGTATTTCTGTTTCTAGGTCTTTGAGGAATTGCCACTGTCTTCCACAATGGTTGAACTAATTTACACTCCCACCAACAGTGTAAAAACATTCCTATTTCTCCACATCCTCTCCAGCACCTGTTGTCTCCTAATTTTTTAATGATTGCCATTCTAACTGGCATAAAATGGTATCTCAATGTGGTTTTAATTTGCATTTCTCTAATGGCCAGTGATGATGAACATTTTTTCATATGTTTGTTGGCTGCATAAATGTCTTATTTTGAGAAGTGTCTGTTCATATCCTTCACCCATTTTTTGATGGGGTTGTTTTTTTTTTTCTTGTAGATTTGTTTAAGTTCTTTGTAGATTCTGGATATTAGCCCTTTGTCATATGGGTAGATTGCAAAAATATTTTCCAATTCTGTTGGTTGCCAGTTCACTCTAATGATAGTTTCTTTTGCTGTGCAGAAGCTCTGGAGTTTAATTAGATCCCATTTGTCTATTTTGGCTTTTGTTGCCATTGCTTTTGGTGTTTTAGTCATGAAGTCATTGCTTATGCCTATGTCCTGAATGGCATGCTTATGGTTAGGAAGAATCAATATCATGAAAATGGCCATACTACCCAAAGTAATTTATAGATTCAATGCTGTCCCCATCAAGCTACCATTGACCTTCACAGAACTGGAAAAAACAACCTTAAACTTTATACAGACCAAAAAAGAGCCTGTATAGCCAAGACAATCCTAAGCCAAAAAAAAAAAAAAAAAAAAAAAGCAGGAGGCATCACTCTACCTGACTTCAAACTATACAACAAGGCTACAGTAATCAAAACAGCATGGTACTGGTACCAAAACAAAGACATAGACCAATGGAACAGAACAGAGGCCTCGGAAGTAATACCACACCTCCCTACAACCATCTGATCTTCGACAAACCTGACAAAAACAAGCAATGGGGAAAGGATTCCCTATTTAATAAATGGTGTTGGGAAAACTGGCTAGCCATATGCAGAAAGCTGAAACTGGACTGCTTCTTTACACCTTATATAAAAATTAACTCCAGATGTATTAAAGATTTAAATGTAAGACCTACCATCATAAAAACCCTAGAAGAAAACCTAGGCAATACCATTCAAGAATTTGGTTCTATTTCTACTATGAATTAGATGTAACACAGGAGTATTTACAAGTTCTTCATAAAGGACTTTAAAATAAAAGAGATCTTTGAATGTCAATAATTACTTCCCATTGAACTAATCTGTCTTTTGTGTGATTCTTTCTTCATATAGTAATATTAAAAGTTGTTACAGGTCATAGAAATTGTAAGAAAGCCTTCATAAAACACAAACAATGGTGAAACTGACTGTGATTAAGAACAATCCCCTCATTGTGACTATATAGCTATCACAATTCTCTCCATTAACCAGGTAAACTGCTATTATCTAATGTTTCTTTGAAAGGATTGATAGGCAGAATCTTTAAATTTTTAAAGCTTCATAGTAAATAGCACAAAGAATGCCTACTGAGTAACTAAAAAGGAAAGCATTTACTGATGCAAACAGCACAAAGGTGGAGCCTGAGCACTTAGAGGATGGCATTGTGTCAGTAGCTGAAGACAGTGTTCAGTGTTGACCTGGTTATGTGTACATGTTGAAGTCCATTAACATTCTATGAAAGCACAGGTGTAGAAATAAAGAAATCCTAAGGTGCTTTTAGGAACCATGCAGAAGAAAATTATAACCTTGTGATTCATCCATGTGAAATGTAATTGGTGATGGAAAAGATAAGCTAGATGAGAAAATAAACAGTAGTGTCAAGGTAGTGTTGAGAAATGATCCCATTGACCCCATGTGACAGCCTGAGGAGGTGTAAGTGGTGGCAGAGCTTCAGCTCTTACAAAGTCCACACAGTCCGAATTGAGGGTACCAAGTTGAGCCCAGTCACAGATTTCTTCTCTGGGGCTTTCTAGTGTAAAGATTGTTGTTGTTTTTTAATCAAAGAATCCCTCTTTAGAAAAATTTCTCCTGTTTACTTATTTATTTCTGACTTGGGGCTAGGAGACTCAAGAAGAGCAGAGTTCAGGCACTCCACATTAGCTGCAAGCCATAGCACCTCATTTGGAGCAAAGTACTGCTACTATTCATAGACTTTAGAGTCAATATTCACTAAAACATTAAAGACTGAAGGGAAGAAAAGTAAGCCTAATTAGATAAAGTCCAAATAAACTAGCATCTCAAGGAATGGTATAAATTATCCAAATTAGCTTAAAATATAAAAACTCTGAGAAACAAGCAATGTTAGAGAGATTGCTTCTCTTGCATGCTTGTGTTGGCATGGCTATAGAAACCAAACTTTGGGCTACAAAATTACAAAACTTGGCTGGTTCTTTAATTGACTAAAGTGAAAGACTCCTCAAAAAATCCAACAGATACTGTCTAACTTACTGACTACTTTCTTGACAGACTTTCATGTAAACTGAAGCTGGAAAGATGAATTTTCCCTCTTTTTAGATATTATAATAGATTTTATAATATTGCCTTCTGGTATTCCATAAGAATCAATGACTATCTTTTTCAACACTTTAATGACATAGTTATAATTTAAAATATTTCTAAAAGAAAATGTTCAATCTGATTGAATTCTCTAACATTTTGTAACTGGGTCTCATAACTGATACATATTTAACTAATGGAACACAATTACTGTTAATATGACCTGCTGGTTACTGAGATGAGGGGAATAATTTATTTAGAAATAATTTTCAACACACCAATAACTGTGAGAAGTATGAAACCAACTTATTGGCTACTATTAAATAAAACTATTTAACCTTCTATGATAAAATTAGTTTAGAAACCAAACCAGGAGATGCAGAAAATTGGATATAGTGGAAAGGGTTAAAGAGACATCTTCTCAAATATACCGTCTACTGAAAAGCAAAGGAACAATTACTTCATTTTTCAAGAATCAGAAATCAGGAAAGAGGAAAGATCATGTCATTACATGGTAATTATTTTACTTCTTTGCTTGTAGTATTTCTTAGAAGATGGTCTAAAAATTAAGTAGAGCAGATAGATCTAAAATCTGCAGTTCTCAAAGTGAATGAAAAAAGCTAAGTAACAGATACCAACACCAAGCTGACAGAGATGTTAGTATTATCTGAAAAAGAATGTAAAGAAACCATGCTTCTATAAGCAATTACAGACATTCTAAAGCAAATAAAAAAAAAAAATAGAAAGCCCCAGCAAAGAAATAGAAAGTCTCAGCAAAGAGAAGACATAAAGACTCTAATGGAGATTTTTATATCTGAAAAATACAATAAGTGAGAAAAAAACTTAAGTGGATCAGCTCAACACAGATTGAGGGGACAAAGGAATCAACTAAGTGGAATGCGCAAGAGCGAAAGTAACTCAATCTGAATGATAGAAAAAAATCAACTAAAAATTGAGCAGAACCTTAGGAACCAGTGGGAATGTAACAAAAATCTAAGATTCACGTTATCCGAGTTCCAGTAGAAAAGGAGAGTGAGGGCAGGGCTGAAAACGATCTTGAAATAAATAATAGCTGAAAAGCTCTCAAAATTGGCAAGAGACATAAACCTAAAGATTCAAGAAACTGAGCAAGCTGGACATGGTGGCATGTGCCAATAGTTCCAGCTACTCAGGAGGCTGAGGCAGAATTGCTTGAGCCTGAGTTCAAGATTGCAATGAGCTATGATTTCACCACTGTTCTCCAGCCGAATGACAGAGAGAGATTCTGTCTCTAAATAAATAAATAAATAAGGGAAGCAAAAACAAACAGGATAAACTGAAATAAATCCATGCCAAGATGCATCATAATTAACCTTTATAAAATTAAATACAAACAAACATCTTGAAAGCAGCCAGAAAAAAATGACATCTCACCCATAGAGAAGAAAAACAAACAAAAGACAGATAATTCCTCAGCAGAAACCTTGGAGAAGTGGCACTGTATTTTTTCAAGGTGTTGTAAGAAAAGAACTGCCAACGCAGAAACCTACACCTAGCAAAAAAAAAAAAAAAAAAAAAAAAAAAATCCTTCAGAAATTAAAGGGAAATCAAAATATTCTGAAATAAAGGAAAGTTAAGAGAATTTGTTGCCAGCAGAACTTCCGTAAAAGGACTAATATGGAAGTTCTCTAAACAAAGAGAAAATTTTATATATGCAGCAAAGTTTCTATACTTCACTCAAACTGGCAAAAATACAACTGTAGACCCTAAGTTATATATATGTAATACCTAAAACAATGACAAGTAAATACATTCAAAAACACTAAAAATTAAAATTAAATTCTAGAAAATGTCCAAGTAACCCACAGGAAGGCAAGAAAAAGAAAATGGAAATAAATAGAGAAAAAACAAACAGAAAACAAAGCAAAATAAATAAATAAAATGTCAGGCTTATGCCTTAATTATGTTATATTAAACGGTGTATACATACCAATAAAAAACATTTGCAGAGGGAATTTAAAAACATGAGCTATGTATATGCTATGTATATGCTGCCTATAAACTCATTTCAACTATAATAATGTCTGCAGATTGAAAGTAAAAAAATTGAAAAATATGTATCATCCAAACTTTAATCAAAGGAAAGAAGGATTACTATATTAAAATCAGGTAAATTGGACTGCAAATAAAATAAAATTACTAGAGACAGAGAGTGTTATTACATAATGGTAAAAGGGTAAGGCCACCAAGAAGATACAGCATTTCTGACCATATATGCACAAACAATAATGTCTAAACTTATAGACTGGATAAATCAATCCATGATAATTTATACTTAATATAAGAACAGAAATCAATGAAATCCCAAACAGCACTACAATCAAGAAAATTAATGAAGGAATAAGCTGATTCATTGTAAAGATCAATAAAATTGACAAGCCTCTCTTAAGGCTGACAAAGACAACGGAGAGAGAAGACACCAATAACCAATATCATGAAATATGAGGTATAACTAAAAATCTTGCAGACACCCAAAGAATAGCAATGGACTGCTATGAACAACTCTACACACACATTTGACAACCTCCATGAAATGGATTACTTTCTGGAAAAATATAAAGTGCCACAAGTCACCCAACGTGAAATAGATACTTTGAGTAAAAGTATCTATTGAGAAAATTAAATTAGTAATTTAAAATCTCTCCAAAAGAAAATCCTCAGTCACAAGTACTTTCACTGGAAAATTATACCAGATGTTTAAAGAAGAATAACACTGATTCTACACAATCTCTTTCAGCAAAGAGAAGAAAGAACATAAAATGTATTAGACAATGCTCCTTCTTCTTCAATTCTGATTCAACACAGGGGTTGGGATATAAGTTTAGGCAGAGTTCTAGACTTGATACCAGAAGGATAATTGGAAACAATCCATATATCCTTCAATGTGTGAGTGGTTAAAAGAAAATGGAGGGATTCCCATACCATGGAGTCCCACTATACAATAGGAATGAACAGACTTCTGATCAATGCTATAACCTGAATAAATCTCCAGAGAATTATACTGGGTGAAAAAAACACCTCTAGAAGATAACAAACTGTATGATTCCATCTGTATAACATTTCTAAAATGACAATATTCTGGAAAGGAAGAAGAGATTATTGGTTACCATGGATTAAGGAGACGGTGGGGAGCAGGAGAGAGTGACTGCAGCTATAAGCGTGCCATGAGGGACTTTGTGGTGATGGATGTTTTGTATCTTGGCCATATCAATGTAAACATACTCGTTGTGACATTGTATTATAGTTTTACAGGGTGTTACCATTGTGCAATATTGAGCAAAGAACGTACGGGGTTGTTTTATAATATTTCCTACAAGTGCATTTAAATATACAATTATCTCAAAAAAGTTGAATAGAAAAATTTAGATATTCCATGCTTTATGCATTTAATTTATATTCTAAACTTTTTCAGTTTTTCGTTTTGCTTTTTACTCTACTCTTATAAGATTGGCATGAATTTCAAAGCATAAACTTTTTTCATTGATAAAACATGGCAAAGGTTTAAAAAAACACCTAAATAAATTTAATAACACTAGAATCCTGAGCTATATAATTGTGAAATATTTATCAAATTATAAAATATTTGACATTTTTCTTTAACATACTGTCGGATAGATGCAATAAAAAATGATAAACGTGATATCACCACCAATTCCACAGAAATATAAACTACCACCAGAGATTACTACAAACACCTCTATGCACATAAACCAGTAAATCAAGACAAAATTGATAAATTCCTGGACACTTACACCCTCCCAAGACTAAACCAGGAAGAAGCTGAATCCCTGAATAGAGCAATAACAAGGTCTGAAGTTAAGGCAGCAATTAATAGCCTACCAAACAAAAACTGTCCAAGACCAGATAGGTTCCTAGCCGAATTCTACCAGAGGTGCAAGGAGGAACTGGTACCATTGCTTCTGAAACTATTCCAAACAATACAAAAGAGGAAATCCTCCCTAACTCATTTTATGAGACCAACATCATCCTGATACCAAAACATGTCAGAGATGCAATTAAGAAAGAAAATTTCAGGCCAATGTCCATGATGAATATTGATGAGAAAATCTTCAATAAAATACTGGCAAACTGAATCAAACAGCACATCAAAAAGCTTATCCATCACGATCAAGTCAGTTTCATCCCTGGGATGCAAGGCTGGTTCAACATACGCAAGTCTATAAACGTAATCCATCATGTAAACAGAACCAATGACAAAAATCACGATTATCTCAATAGATACAGAGAAGGCTTTTGACAAAACCCAACGGCGCTTTATGCCAAAAACTCTCAATAAACTAGGTATTGATGGAACATATCTCAAAATAATAAAAGCTATTTATGACAAACCCACAGCCAATATCATACCGAATGGGCAAAAACTGGAAGCATTCCCTTTGAAAACTGGTACTAGACAAGGATGCCCTCTCTCACCACTCCTATTCAACATAGTATTGGAAATTCTGGCCAGGGCAATTAGGCAAGAAAAAGACATAAAGGGTATTCAATTAGGAAAAGAGGAAGTCAAATTGTCTCTATTTACAGACCACATGATTGTATATTTAGAAGACCCCTTGTCTCAGCCCAACATCTCCTTAAGCTGATAAGCAACTTTAGCAAAGATACAAAATCAATGTGCAAAAATCACAAGCATTCCTATACACCAGTAACAGACAGAGAGCCAAATCATGAGTGAACTCTTATTCACAATTGCTACAAAGAGAATAAAATACCTAGAAATACAACTAACAAGGATGTAAAGGACCTCTTCAAGGAGAGCTACAAACCACTGCTCAAGGAAATAAGAGAGGACACAAACAGATGGATAAATGTTCCATGCTCATGTTTAAGAAGAATCAGTATCATGAAAATGGCCATACTGCCCAAAGTAATTTATAGATTCAATGCTATCCCCCATCAAGCTACCATTAACTTTCTTCACAAAATTGGAAAAAACCACCTTAAACTTCATATGGAACCAAAAGAGAGCCTGCATATCCAAGACAATACTAAGCAAACAAAACAAAGCTGGAGGCATCACGCGACCTGACTTCAAACTATACTACAAAGCTACAGTAATCAAAACAGCATGGTACTAGTACCAAAACAGAGAGAGAGACCAATGGAACAGAACAGAGGCCTCAGAAATAATACCACACCCCCCTACAACCATCTGATCTTTGACAAACCTGACAAAAACAAGCAGTGGGGAAAGGATTTCCTATTTAATAAATGGTGTTGGGAAAACTGGCTAGCCATATGTAGAAAGCTGAAACTGGATTCCTTTTTTACACCGTATAAAATATTAATTCCAGATGGATTAAAGATTTAAACATAAGACCTAACACCATAAACAGCCTAGAAGAAAACCTAGGCAATACCATTCAGGACATAGGCATAGGCAAGGACTTTATGACTAAAACACCAAAAGCAATGGCAACAAAAGCCAAGATAGACAAATGGGATCTAAGTAAACTTAAGAGCTTCTGTACAGCAAAAGAAACAATCATTAGAGTGAACCAGCAACCAATAGAATGGGAAATTTTTGCAATCTACCATCTGACAAAGGCCTAATATCCAGAATCTACAACGAATTTAAACAAATTTACAAGAAAAACAATCCCATCAAAAAGTGGGTGAAGGATATGAACAGACACTTCTCAAAAGAAGACATGTATGCAGCCAACAAACATATGAAAAAATGCTCATCATCACTGGTCATTAGAGAAATGCACATCAAAACTACATTGAGATACCATCTCACACCAGTTAGAATGGCAATCATTAAAAATCAGGAGACAACAGATGCTGGAGAGGATGTGGAGAAACAGGAACACTTTTACATTGTTGGTGGGAGTGTAAATTAGTTCAACCATTGTGGAAGACAGTGTGGTGATTCCTCATGGATCTAGAAATAGAAATACCATTTGACCCAGCAATCCCATTACTGGTTATATACCCAAAGGATTATAAAACATTCACTTATAAAGACACATGCACATATATGTTTATTGCGGCACTGTTTACAGTAGCAAAGACTTGGAACCAACTCAAATGCCCATCAATGATAGACTAGATAAAGAAAATCTGGCACATATACACCATGGAATACTATGCAGCCATAAAAAAGGATGAGTTCATATTCTTTGCAAGAACATGGATGAAGCTGGAAACCATCATTCTCATCAAACTGACACGAACAGAAAAGCAAACACCACATGTTGTCACTCATAAGTGGGTGTTGAACAATGAGAACACATGGACACAGGGAGGGGAGCATCACACCGGAACCTTCTGGTGGGTGGGGGGGGAGACTAGGGGAGGAATAGCAGCGGGGGGGGGGATAGGGGAGGGATAACATTAGGAGAAACACCTAATGCAGATGACAGGGGGGATGGATGCAGCAAACCACCATGGCACTTGTAGCAAACTGTGTAACATACCTGCACGATCTGCACATGTACCCCAGAACTTAAAGTATAATTTAAAAAAATAGTAGCAAAATAAGCAAAGAATAAAACAAAATGGTAAAATCTTAATAGTTGCAAAATTTGCATTATGGATATAATGGGCTTATAAAACAATTCTTCTTGCTTCTGAGTAAATATGAGAATTTTTACAAAAAAATGTTAAGTGGTAAAACATGAAGGATTCCATTCACTTTAACTTCTTGGTAATTATGTAAATATGCATCTGTAGATAAATTATGATGTTTAATGTCAATGTCGTTTTTATATTTCATGTCTCAAAGATGAACTGTATTTGGATGTCACATGGGCATGGTGATTTAACAATGGTTTATATTTTTGGAATTTAAAGATGAGGGGAAAGCTGTATTACTCAAGATCTATTCTTCTCTCCTTTATGTGTTCAGTTTCTTAAAACTGAAGAGCTGATTATAAAAATTTAGGTAGATGGTAAATCATGATGTTTTCACTACTATTGTGTTTTGATAATGCATTAACTTATTTAAATCATATCTTAATTACTGGTATTACCATATAAGCAATAAGAGGTATTTTAGAAATAGCACTGCCTGTTATTTCCACTTCTAAATATTTATCTCATTTCTGCCTTCCCCCTGATTTCCTGCTGATTTACACAGCTGCCAGCCAAAGGATTTTCAATGCCATAGGAACTTTTAAATATGTTAAACTATTCAATCTGTTCTTTAATTTAATTAGATATGAACTCTATCTACAATAGAACAATGAGTTTAGTTTTCTCCCTTCTGGAGTCTAAAAGAGCACCTCATCTTGGGACTCTGCAAACACAGAAGTCATGAGCATTCTGCTTTGTAATTACTATGTGCTTTGGGGACAATCTGGCCTATATGTGAAAATGCACATGTTTGATCAGCTGTGTGAATAAGACTTATAATTTGTTGAACATCAGGAGGCACTGGGTATTCCTGTTAGTAGCAATTGTATATTATTTGGAATTTGAACTCAAAAAATATTCCAATTCATTTATCTCACTTTCTTTTTCTTCTATTTTTCCTTCCTTCCTTCCTTCCTTCCTTCTCCTTCCTCCCTTCCTTTCTCCCTCCTCCTTCCTTCCTCTATTTCTTTCTTACTCTCTCTCTTTCTTTCTTGACAGAGTTTCACTCTTGTTGCCCAGTCTGTAGTGCAATGTGCAATCTTGGCTCACTGCAACCTCTGCCTCCCAGGTTCAAGCAATTCTCCTGCCTTACTCTCCCAAGTAGCTGGAATTACAGGCATGTGCTACTACGCCTGGCTAATTTTTGTATTTTTTTTTTTGTATACATATATTTTTTTTAGTAGAGATGGGGTTTTACCATGTTGGTCAGGCTGGTCTTGAACTCCTGACCTCAGGTAATCCAATGGCCTTGGCCTCCCAAAGTGCTGGGATTACAGGCGTGAACCACCGTGGCCAGCCCTTACTTTCAAATACCTCTTTCTGTACCGTACTTTAACACTCCAAAAATTGCATCACACTCAGAATTTCAGTTTTAATCATCTCATTCTCAGACCACTAAGCTCTGCATGTCTACCTCATGAACTACACTAAGTACCCCCATCCTCACACTTAAACAATGTATTGTCTGTCAGGATCTCCAACCTATTTATACCATTACCTTTTATTGCCTTTAATTCCCACAGCTGAGATTTTATTAATCCCATTGCCCTCACTCCCTACCATTTTTCTGAGAAACTCCTACCTTAGTTAAACCCGACTTTTCATGCACTCTGCCTCTCTAATGCTGTATATAAATGTGGCTGGAGAGAATATTGCCACATTGAGTGGATTCATTCTAAATAGTAATCACAAATGGTACCTCTCAGCCTTGTCTCGCAATTTGACACTTGCCTAGTCAATTGACTTCGATACTCAACAGAACATTACCTCATATGTTTTCTCTCCTCAAATTTCCTTCATTCCTTTTCCCTTCTTCTATTCTTAAGTTAAAACCCTTTCTCAACAAGATTCAGAAATTTTTTTTGTTTTTGTTTTTGTTTTGTTTTGTTTTGAGATGGAGTTTTGCTCTTGTCACCCAGGCTGGAGTGCAATGGCCCAATCTCGGCTCACTGCAACCTCCGCCTTCCAGGTTCAAGCAATTCTCCTGCCTTAGCCTTCTGAGTAGCTGGGATTACAGGCACTTGCCACCACACCCAGGTAATTTTTGTATTTTTGTTAGAGACGGGGTTTCTCCATGTTGGCCAGGCTGGTCTTGAACTTCTGACCTAAGATGATCCACCCATCTCAGCCTCCCTAAGTCCTGGGATTACAGGCATGAACCACTGTGCTGGCCTTGGAAATATTTTTGATACACACTGACTACACCCTATTCTAATCTCCTGGAAAACATAGATAAAATATTCATATTATTTCTACATAGGTTTTATGTCTGAGAGAATGTGAATAACATACATGACAAATGATGTACTCCCTTAAAGGTATAATATATTTATCTAATTTCATGCTTTTAAATAGTATCTATATACTAATGGCACCTAAATTGATAGCTGCAATTCAACCTTCTCCCATAAGCTTCAAATTATGTCTAATTTCATCCCTGACATTATCACTTTGACATCCAAAAGATGTCTCAGATTTAACTTGTATAAAATGTATTTTTTGTAAGAACCTATAGCGTAATCAATTATAATGTTTGCGTATGTTTAGAAAACAAAATCAATGTGACATTCATTTTCTACATTGCCTACATTTTCTTAACAGTCAATCATCACTAAAGGAAGATAAACTGTGGGCTTTTGGTGTTGGCTTGTCTTTCAAGTTTCTTTCTTTAAAAAATGTAAGTTATTTTAAGTTCAGGGGTACATATGCAGGTTTGTTACACAGGTAAACTTGTGTCATGGAAGATGTTGTACAGATTATTTCATCACCCAAGTATTAAGCCTAGTACCCATTAGTTATTTTCCTGGTCCTCTCCCTTCTCCTGTCCTCCACCCTCCGATAGGCCCTGGTGTGTGTTTCCCTCTGTGTCCATGTGTTGTCATCATTTAGCTCCCACTTATAAGTGAGGCCATATCATATTTGGTTTTCTGTTTCTGTATTAGTTTGCTAAGGATAATGGCCTTCAGCTCCACCCATGTTCCCGCAAAGGATATGAACTCATTTTTTTTATGGCTGCATAGTATTCCATAGTGTACATGTACCATATTTTCTTTATCCAGTCTACCACTGATGGGCATTTAGGCTGATTCCATGTCTTGGCTATTGTGATTAGTGCTGCAATGAACATATGCATACATGTATCTTTATAACAGAATGATTTCTATTCCTTTGGGTATATAACCCATAATGTGATTGCTGGGTCAAATGGTAATTCTGAGGAATTGCTACACTGCTTTCCACAATGGTTGAACTCGTTTATACTCCTAAAAACAGTGCATAAGCATTCCTTTTTCTCTGCAACCTTGCCAGCATCTATTATCTTTTTTGGCTTTTTAATAATAGCCATGCTGGCTGGTGTGAGATGGTATCTCATTGTGGTTTTGATTTGCATTTCTCTAATGATCAGTGATGCTGAGCTTTTTTTTCACATGCTCGTTAGCTGCATGTATGTCTTGTTTTTAGAAGTGTCCATGTTCTTTGCCCACTTTTTAATAGGGTTCTTTTATTCTTGTAAATTTGCTTACATTACTTATAGATATGGGATATTAGACCATAGTCAGATGCATAGCTTGCAAAACTTTTCTCATTCTGTAGATTGTGTATTCATTCTGTAGATTGTGTATTCACTATTTTTGCTGTGCAGAGGCTCTTTAGTTTAATTAGATCCCATTAGATACCGGTAGTTTTTTTATTTTGTTGTAATTTCTCTTGGTGTTTTCATCATGAAATCTCTGCCTGTTCCTGTGTCCAGAATGGTATTTCCTAGGTTATCTTCGAGGGTTTTTATAGTTTTGAAGCTTCGTGTTTCTGCAAGAACCTCAGGTTTTCACTGTGCCTCAGCCACAGTGTGGCTGACTCTGTCAACTCCCAGACCCCCTCGCAACTTCCATTTGTTCTGAGGTTGTTGAGATGCTACATTACATAGTACAGGAGTCTGGCTTCCTAAGCAGCTTCTGAAGAGTTGGTTGATGTTGTTAGAGGTGCCCTTGCTGTGTGAATGGCTGTGTTTTTCTAGCTTATTGGAAAGCAGTGACCAGCACAGGAAGGAATAACTAGCATATTACCTTGTCTTGCTGCCTACCCTTTCCAGTCCTGTCTCCTCCTTTTTGTCTCCTTTTTCCTTGAGGATGAGTCTCTCTAGACACATTCCTGATATACTGAATGCTATGTTTACTTGGTTAGCAAAAATATCACAAAGTTAAAATTTGAAGTTGAACACGATGTTAAACACCTCTTTACAAATGAGAAACTCAAGGCCAAGAGAAGCTGCATGCTTTATCTAAAGTTAGAGTCTGATTTCTAGCAAGTGTAGACTTATTCCTTGTTCCTATAGCAAAACATAATTCCACTGGAGCATAAATTTGCAGGACCCTGAAGATACATAAGCTATTTGCTTATTATAATCATTGCTATTCTATATAACACCATCAGAGAATCACTTTAACTGTGGTGAGGCCAATCCATCATCAGATGACAATAATATATGTTCAGATTTTGTGCACTGAACCCTAGATTATGATTCAGTAAAATAAACGATTTCAAACCAAATGTAAATTTTTCACCATTTGTTCAGGTAACCATGTTTATATAAAAATTAATTTATCTTTTAATACAAAGGATTACTTTTGAAGATGATGAATCCTCTGATTTTTTTCTCATAATCTGAAATTGTTGGAAAATGAGTAAACATCACATAATCTTCAATACCCATTTATTTAGCAAAAGAAAACTATTTCTAGGCATAATTATGTATAATTTAATATCTTGGATTTTCAGGTTCTATTTCAAAATAAAATATATGTATATAACCAGCATGCATGTAATCTGTTACTCAGTTTTACTTAGACCATATATACTAAGTCAAGCAAAAAAAAAGCCAATGTGAATATGTAGATATTTATTCTCTGATGACATATTCTATGGAAGAAAGAAAATGCAATCATTAGCAATTTATTTTGTTTTTCTAAATAAATATATTTGAAAGGGCTGAGGAATGTAGAAGTTTTATTTGAAATACAAATATAAAAATGAGTTTCTCCAGAGCTAGTGCTCCAGATCCATTGAGCATACTTTTAATGCATATTTCTTCCTCTTCCTCAGCTCTCTAGTAAGTGACATGATAAAGATGTAAATATCCTCTGGCCAAAATGGTATCAGGAAATAGTTTTAACCAGGGATACCACTTTGGGAGTGGTGACATTGCCAAAGTGAACTAAAGATTTTAAATGTTTATAATATGCTTTTTGGAGAAGAATTGAGATGCTTAACATCAAAAAAGCTGGTTTGTATCAGTGTTACAGTAAAGGTGTCCAAAGATGTAACGGGCAGCTTCATAAACCTGAGAGCTCTCTTTACCAGGAGTAGACTTCACCAGAAGAAGATTGGATCATCATTTCACAGTAAAGATGTAGAAGAGATTTAAATATTAATCAATGGATTAAATTGTTTTTAAGTTTTCTTCCAGTTCTGGTTTTTGCTTTCTATAGGAAATGCCTTCTGTATCACTGTATGTTCAGACATCATAATCAACCCACAGTAAATTTTACCTATATTATTTCTTCACACTTACTATTGGTCAGTTAATTATGTTTATTGTTGATTTCTAGCACCAAGTTTGTTAAACATCTGTAATTTTAATTTTGAACATCTCCCAACACAATAAAGGTATTGTGAAAAATAAATAAAATTTTATTACTGATAAAAGTAGGAGATATGTTTGTCCAAACTATTAAAGTGTTTAACATGCCATATTAGCAGACATGCCATGTTAGCAGAATATCATATCTGAATATCATATATATCAGAATATCAGACATATCAGAATATCAGACATATTAGAATATCTGATATGCCACACTAGTGAAATCATTTAGATGATAAAGCAGAGTCAAAAAGCAGAACTCAGAATTGTGGGCCATGGTTAATTTTGGTTGGTTGGCAAGAATACAAAAAGAATTTACATGCATACACATTCTTGCATCCAAACTACCTTCACTGTAGGTAGAAATTCCTACCAGCTCTTTCCTCATGAAAAGTTCCTACAAACACATGGATGATTTATTCATTCAAAAATGAGTTGTGTCATTTAAAAATTACATATATACACATGTGAGTACACACGCATACACACATATACCCTGCAAAAAGGAACAGAAGACCTGAAATATGCAAAAGTAGGACACTCACCAGAAGCATACTTCTACTGAGCAGATACACATAGTGCCCAACTATTTATATATTTTATTTTATATTTTGCTATGTTTTGATAGTTTCATAATTCAATAACTTAATAAAAAATACAAATCTTTTGAACAGAGATAGGAAAGCTCAAGGCTGACAGCGTGGAACAAAATAAGGTGAAATACAATGTGCTAGAAGAGCTGAAGTAAGAAGTAGAAAAAAGTAACGAAAAAACCTCAGGCTCTTAAAGCAGCACATATGAGAACAAAAATGCAAAAGAGCATAAAGGGAAACATGGATGAGAAAGTTGAGGAAATACAAATAAGCAAAAATTTTTAAAACTAAAAATAGATATGAAATATAGACAAAGAGACAGCAGAAGTTAACATATTTGTAACTGATTTCCCTGAAGGAAAGTGGCAAAAGTAACAGAAAAAATAATATTTGCATATATAATTGTAGAAAAAATTTTAGTAGTAAGGATTTCAATGTACTAGTTAGAAGTTAATTCTAAAAATTCCACTCCAGGTATGACAGAATAACAAGATCCTGATATACCTTCTCGTCTTAGAAAACCAAAAAACTATTCAAAATATAGGAAGCAGTAGTTTTTCAGATATTGGACAACATGTGGCACAGGACCATGGCCCTGGGAAGAGAATAACAATTGACATGAGCCCTATCATTGTCTCTACAGTATAGAGAAAAAACCACAAACAACTCTGATGTCACACTCAGTTGAGAGCAGAGAAAATCAGTGTAGCTAGCTAGAATTGGTAGGGCAGACCATGAGGTACCAGGGAGATGAACAAAGAGAGAATTTTAAATACCTGCATAGTCTCTTGAGTTTTTGAGTGAGTTAATATGCATATGTCTGAGAGAAAACTACACAAAACAGAGGAAATAATCATTACAAATGAGAAGCTGGAGTTCACGCAGAACTGGGACTAGATCATCATCTCACAACTTAATTTACCTGAGGCATTAGACAGAATTTTCTGAAGTGTGGTTGGGCTAAATTAGCTTTAGATAATAGGCTCTCTGGATCTACACTTAAAAAGCTTAAAGAAAAGCTCAGAAAGGGTCCAACTGATTTGATTCAACTTAACTGAGTGTCAAAACAAAATCAAATAGTATTTAAAGAAATACAACAATGCAGTGACCAAAATCGTAAAATTCATCATGTCTGGCATTCAGAAAAAAATATTACCAGGCATATAAAGAAGCATGAAAATAACCAGAAAAAAAAAATCAATCAATAGGAATTGACTGAGAAATAAAGGAGATTATATTTAAAACCAGCAAAGAAGAATGTTAAAATAATTATTAGGCAGGGTGGAGTGGCTCACGCCTGTAATCCAAGCACTTTGGGAGGCCAAGGTGTGTGAATCAGCTGAGGACAGGAGTTGGAGACCAGCCTGGCCAATGAGGAAACCTTGTCTCTACTAAAAATACAGAAAATTAGCTGAGCGTAGTAACAGGCACCTGTAATCCTGGCTACCCAGGAGGCTGAGGCATGAGAATTGCTTGAACCTGGGAGGCGGTGTTTGCAGTGAGCCAAGATTGCACCACTGCACTCCAGCTTGAGTGACAAAGTGAGACTTCGTCTCGAAAAAAGAAAAATAATAATTATTATTATTATAGTTATACTCCATATTCTTTTAAAAAGTGGAGGAAAAATAAACATGATGGGGAGAAAAAGAAAAGGCAAAAATGTCCCAAACAGAAAAATCTAGAAATGGAACATACGAAATCTGAAATACGTATATATACTGCATGGGATGAATAGCAGTTAGACACTGCAGAAGAAAAGGTCATTTTACTTGGACACATAGCAATAGAAACCATCCAAAATGAAGCAAAGAAAGAAAATAGATGGAAAAAAATTTTAGCACCAGGGACCACGGTACAATATCAAGCAGTCTATCATAAATGTAATTGGAGTTCCAGAAAGAAAGAGGTGGTACAGAAAAAAGTTTCAAAAAATAGTAGCTGAAAGTTTTCCAAATTTGATTAAAAATGTAAATCCACAGCCCCAAAGAGTTTCATGCACCTTAAATGGAGTAAACCTATAATGAAAATCATCCCTAGGCATAGCAAAATCACACAGCAGCTCAAAATCAGTCATAATGAAAAGATTCTTAAAAGTAGCCATAAAGACCAAAATATGAATAAGAATAAGAGACAAAGATAAGAATGAAAGCAGATTTCTTTTCCGAGGCGATGCAAGCTAGACGATAGTTGAGCAATATTTTATAAGTATAAAAGAAAATCTTTTAACCTCTAATTTCTGAGTCAGTAAAACATCCTTCAAGTGAAGGCCAATAAAAGAATTGTAAGTTGAAGTAATTTATTGCCAGTAGACATGCATCGTAAAGGACATTCTTCAGGCAGAAGAAAATGATACCTGAGAAGCCCAGCTCCTGGTAAAAAACCTACCTGTGATTTCTTTTCAAGTCTGACCATAGGCAATTGTGAGTTTTCCCTAGCTTGATGCATAGCTAGTCCATTTCAGTCTCTGAAGGGAGCTGCAGACAAGGACTGAGCCCCGCCCCCCCAGAACGTGCTCTTAAATTACCTGAGTTCCTAACCCAGGTGCCTCCTTTTGGTGCCTTCTTTATGGAAACCTTCAGCTGAGGCTCTCCTTAGGCTCCCCTGTCTTGATCTCCTTATCATCGGTGGCGGGGGAAAGGGCCTGGGAGGAAGGGGGATGGGGAGGGAGGGACCTGGAAGACACTTTGCTCCACTCTAATTTGCTACTCAGTTTTTTGCTCCACTGTAATTTGCTACTCAGTTTTTTTCCACCCCAAACACTTCCTTGTCTCCTCCCCCTGCCCCCCCCCCCCGCCAACCTTCCACAAAATAGCAGGAGTTTTTTGTTCAGGGCTCCCTTGGCAGTGAGATAACTCTGCGTCTATGCTGATCCGCCGGAGCCTCAGTGGAACACCATTCCATGGAATAAAATAGAATAAGGTAGGAAATTGACACTTTCTCGCATTTCTCTTCTTGCTTATACTATTATCATGAGTGATGAAGACTTGACTGTTATTTGTATTTGTTTCATTGTTTTAATCTGTTACTTTAACGCCTGGCGGCACAGTTCTCTGGAGCTCTGAGACCTTGACAATACCAAACGGTAATTTGGCTCTCCACAAAAAATAAAGGGTCAAAAAGAGCCACTGGAAATAACAAACGTATTGGAAACTACAACATTTTTCTCCTTTTAAATCTCTTTTGAAAGATAACGGTGGCAAAAATATCATGTATTATGAAACATGTGGGAGTAAATTGTGCACAAAATGTGAAAAGAAGAATTGAGGCTTACAGATGTAAGGTAATTAACCTATACATGAAGCAAGCTGTCATTATTTGGAGCTAGACTGTGTAGGTTTAAGAAGTATATTGTAAACCCTATATCAACCAGTAACAACTATAAAACAAAGTAACACAGCAAACATGCCCATATTAATGAATATCTCTACTAGAGATATTAATAAAATAGAATCCTAAAATAATTAAACAATTCCATCTATAGTAATGGCAAGATAGTAAAAAAGTCTAAATCTAACAAAATATATGGAAGAATTTTATATTAAACACTAAAAACTTTTCTGAGTAAAATTTTGAAACACATATACAAATGGACAGCACATTTACTGACTGAAAGATTTATTGTTGAGTTTTAAATTCTCCCCAAACTGATGCATAGATTTTTGCAATCCACTCAAAATTGTTGAAGATTTTAGGTAGAGACAAAGAGATTCAAAACTTGACATGGAGGTGCAAACCATTGAGAAGAGACAAAACAATTTCAAAATGAAGTGTAATGTTGGAGGTCTTAGACTGCCTGATATCAATGTTTACAGGAATAGCTTGGAGATATTGAGGGTTCACTTCCAGACCACTGCAATAAAGCAAATATCACAATAAAGCTAGTGAAATGATTTTTTTGTTTCCCAAGTGCATATAAAAGTTGTTTACACTATACCATAGTCTATTAAGTGTGCGATAGCATTATGTCTAAAAATGTACATGTCTTAATTAAAAATTACTTTATTGATAAAACGTTGCTAACCATCATCTGAGCCTTCAGCAAGTCACAATCTTTTTGCTAGTGGAGGGTCTTGCCTCATTGTTGATGGCTGCTGACTAATCATAGTGGTGGCTGCTGAACATTGGGATTGGGATGGCCGTGGTACTTTTTAAAAATATGACAGTAGTGAAGTTTGCCACATTAATTGACTCCTCTTTTCCAAAAGAAGTCTCTGTGGCATGTGATGCTGTTTTGTAGCACTTTACCCACTGTAGAACTTTAAAAATTATAATTAGTCCTCTCAAACCCAGCCACTGCTTTGTCAACTAAGTTTACTTAACAGTCTAAACTGAATCTTTTGTTGTCATTTTAACAATGTTCACAGCATCCTCACTAGTATATGCCTAACTGAAGAAAGCACTTCCTTTGCTCTTCCATAAAAAACCACTTTTTTTGTCTATTCGATTATGATGATGAGATTGCAGCAATTCAGTTGCATCTACTTCTTATTCTAGTTCTCTTGCTACTTCCACAACTGCAGTTATTTCCTCCACTGAATTCTTGAATCCCTTAAAGTCATCTATTAGGGTTTGAATCAACATCTATAGCAGCTATAACCTCATGAAATGTGTTTCTTAAATAATAGATCTTGAAAGTCAAAAAGCCCCCTTGTTCCATGGGCTAGATGGTATGTTATCATGCATTAAAAAATTAATCTCTTTGTATATCTCCATCAGAGTTCTTGAGTGGTCAGGTGCAGTGTTAATGAAGAGTAATATTTTGAAGTGAATCCCTTTTTTGAGCAGTAGGTCTGAACAGTTAGCTTAAAATATTCAGGAAACCATGCTGTAAACATGTTCTGTCATCCAAGCTTTGTTGCGACATTGATGGAGCACAGGTGGAGTAGATTTAGCATCATCCTGAAGTGCCCTAGGATTCTCAGATTAAGCATTAACTTCACCTTAAACATCAACAGCTGGATTAGCCCCTGAAAAGCTAGTCAGTCAATCCTCTGAAACTTTGAAACCAGGAATAGTCTTCTCTCAGCTATGAAAGACATAGATGGCATCTTCTTCTAGTAAAAGTCTGTTTTGTCTGCATTAAAAATCTGTGATGTGGTTTTCCTGCCATCAGTTATCTCAGCTAGATCTTCTGGATAACTTACTGCAACTTCTACATCAGTGCTTGCTGCTTCACCTTGCACTTCTGTGTTATGGAGACAGCTTCTTTTATTATTGCTATTATACTTTAAGTTCTGGGGTACATGTGCAGAAGGTGCAGGTTTCTTACATAGCTATACATGTGCCATGGTGGTTTGCTGCATCCATCACCCTGTTTTCTATATTAGGTATTTCTCCTAATGCTATCCCTCCCCTAGCCTCCCACCCCGCAACAGGCCCCAGTGTGTGGTGTTCTCCTCCCTGTGTCCATGTGCTCTCATTGTTCAACTCTCACTTATGAGGGACAATATGTGGTGTTTGGTTTTCTGTTCTTGTATTAGTTTGCTGAGAATGATGGTTTCTAGCTTCATCCATGTCCCTGCAAAGGACATAAACTCATCCCTTTTTTACGGCTGCATAGTATTCCATGAGGTATATATATATATACCACATTTTCTTTATCCAGTCTATCATTGATGGGCATTTGTGCTGGTTCCAAGTCTTTGCTATTGTGACAAGTGCTGCAATAAAAATACGTGTGCGTCTTAATAACAGAATGATTTATAATCCTTTGGGTATATACCCAGTAATGGGATTGCTGGGTCAAATGGTATTTCTGGTTCTAGATCCTCGAAGAATCACCACACTGTCTTCCACAATGGATGAACTAATTTATACTTCCACCAACAGTGTAAAACAGTTCCTATTTCTCTACATCCTCTCCAGCATGAAATGGCATCTCATTGTGGCTTTGATTTGCATTTCTCTGATGACCAGTGATGATGAGCTTTTTTTCATATGTTTCTTGGTTGCATAAATGTCTTCTTTTGAGAAGTGTCTGTTCATATCCTTTTCCCACTTTTTGATGGGGTGGTTTTTTTCTTGTAGATTTGTTTAAGTTCTTTGTAGATTCTGGATGTTAGCCCTTTGTCAGATTGGTAGATTGCAAAAATTTTCTCCCGTTCAGTAGATTGCCTGTTCATTCTGATGATAGTTTCTTCTGCTGTGCAGTAGCTCTTACGTTTAATTAGATCCCATTTATCTATTTTGGCTTTTGTTGCCACTGCTTTTGGTGTTTTAGTTATAAAGTCCTTGCCTATGTCTATGTCCTGAATGGTATTGCCTAGGTTTTCTTCTAGGGTTTTTATGGTTTTAGGTTTTATGTTTAAATCGTTAATCCATTTTGAATTAATTTTGAATAAGGTATAAGGAAGGGATCCAGTTTCAGCTTTCTACATATGGCTAGCCAGTTTTCCCAACACCATTTATTAAATAGGGAATCCTTTCCCCATTGCTTGTTTTTGTCAGGTTTGTCAAAGATCAGATGGTTGTGGTGGGGTGTGGTGTTACTTCTGCGGCCTCTGTTCTGTTCATTAGTCTATATCTCTGTTTTGGTACCAGTACCATGCTGTTTTGATAACTTTAGCCTTATAGTATAGTTTGAAGTTAGGTAGCATGATGCCTCCAGCTTCGTTTTGTTTGCTTAGGATTGTCTTGGCTATGCGGGGTCTTTTTGATTCCATATGAAAATTAAGGTATTTTTTCCAATTATGTGAAGAAAGTCAATGCAGCTTGATGGGGACTGCACTGAATCTATAAATTACTTGGAGCAGTATGGCCATTTTCACAATATTGATTCTTCTTAAGCATGAGCATGGAATGTTTTTCCATTTGTTTGTGTCCTTTCTTATTTTTTTGAGCAGTGGTTTGTAGTTTTCCTTGGAGAGGTCCTTTACGTCCCTTGTAAGTTGTATTCTTAGGTATTTTATTCTCTTTGTAACAATTGTGAATGGGAGTTCATTCATAATTTGGCTGTTTGTCTGTTATGGTGTATAAAAATGCTTGTGATTTTTGCACATTGATTTTTGTATCCTGAGACTTTACTGAAGTTGCTTATCAGCTTCTTCAGTAAAGATTTAGGGCTAAGATGATGGGTTCTTCTAAATATACAATCATGTCATCTGCAAATAGAGATAATTTGACTTCCTCTTTTCCTAACTGAATACCTTTTATTTTTTTTTCTTGTTTGTTTGTCCTGGCCAGAACTTCCAATACTATGTTGAATATGAGTGGTGAGAGAGGGCAACCTTGTTTTGTGCCAGTTTTCAAAGGGAATGCTTCCAGTTTTTGCCCATTCAGTATGATATTGGCTGTGAGTTTGTCATAAATAGCATTTATTATTTTGAGATATGTTTCATCAATACCTAGTTTATTAAGAATTCTTGGCATTAAGGGTTGTAGAATTTTGTCAAAAACCTTCTCTGCAATCTATTGAGATAATCATATGGTTTTTGTCTTTGGTTCTGTTTATGTGATGGATTACATTTATTGATTTGCGTATGTTGAACCAGCCTTGCATCCCAGGGATGAAGCCAATTGATCATGATGGATAAGCTTTTTGATGTGCTGTTAGATTCAGTTTGCCAGTATTTGATTGAGGAGTTTTGCATCTATGTCCATCAGAAATATTGGCCTAAAATTGTCTTTTTTAGTTGTGTCTGTCAGGTTTTGGTATCAGGATGATGTTGGCCTCATAAAATGAGTTAGGGAGGAGACACTCTTTTTTATTGTTTGGAATAGTTTCAGAAGGAATGGTACCAGCTCACCTTTGTACCTCTGGTAGAATTCGGCTGTGAAACCATCTGGTCCTGAACTTTTTTGGTTGGTAGGCTATCAATAGCTGCCTCAACTTCAGACCTTGTTATTAGTCTATTCAGGGATTTGACTTCTTCCTGGTTTAGACTTGGGAGGATGTAAGTGTCCAGGAATTTATCAATTTCTTCTAGATTTTCTGGTTTATTTGCATAGAGGTGTTTATAGTATTCTCTGATGGTAGTTCATATTTCTGTGGGATTGGTGGTGATATCCTTTTTATCATTTTTTATTGCATTTATTTGATTCTTCTACCTTTTCTTCTTTATTAATCTGGGTAGCAGTCTATCTATTTTGCTGATCTTTTCAAAACACCAGCTCCTGGATTCATTGATTTTTTTGAAGGGTTTTTCAAGTCTCTATCTCCTTCAGTTCTGTTCTGATCTTAGTTATTTCTTGTCTTCTGCTAGCTTTTGAATTTGTTTGTTCTTGCTCCTCTAGTGCTTTTCATTGTGACATTAGGGTGGTGATTTTAGGTCTCTCCTTTCTCCTGTGGGCATTTAGTGCTATAAATTTCCCTCTACACACTGCTTTTAATGTGTCTCAGAGATTCTGGTATATTGTGTCTTCATTCTTACCGGTTTCAAGGAACATCTTTATTTCTGCCTTCATTTTATTATTCATGCAGTAATTATTCAGGAGTAGGTTGTTCAGTTTTCATGTAGTTGTGCAATTTTGAGTGGGTTTCTTAATTTGAGTTCTAATTTGATTGCACTGTGGTCTGAAAGACTATTTGTTATGATTTCCATTCTTTTGTATTTGCTGAGGAGTGTTTTACTTTCAGTTATGTGGTCTATTTTAGAATAAATGTCATGTGATGCTGAGAAGAATGTATATTCTGTGGGTTTGGGGTGGAAAGTTCTGTAGATGTCTATTAGGTCTGCTTCGTTGAGATCTGAGTTTAAGTCCTGGATATCCTTGTTAATTTTCTGTCTCATTGATCTGTCTAATGTTGAAAGTGGGGTGTTAAAGTCTCCCAGTATTATTGTGTGGGAGTCTAAGTCTCTTTGTAGGTTTCTAAGAACTTGCTTTATGAATCTGGGTGCTCCTGTATTGGGTGCATATATATTTAGGATAGTTAGCTCTTCTTGTTGCATTGATCCCTTTACCATTATGTAATACCCATCTTTGTCTCTTTCGTTCGTTGTTGGCTTAAAGCCTGTTTTATCAGAGACTAGGATTGCAACCCTAGGATTACAACCCCTGCTTTTATTTGCTTTCCATTTGCTTGGTAAATCTTTCTCCATCTTTTTTATTTTGAGCCTATGTGTGTCTTTGCACCTGAGATGGGTCTCCTGAATACAGCACACCTATGGGTCTTGACTCTTTATCCAATTTGCCAGTCTGTGTTTTTTAATTGGGGCATTTAACCTATTTACATTTAAGGTTAATATCGTTATGTGTGAATTTGATCCTGCCATTATGATGTTAGTTGGATATTTTGCCTGTTAGTTGATGCAGTTTCTTCATAGGATCAATGGTCATTACAATGTATGTTTTTGCAGTGGCTGGTACTGGTTGTTCTTTTCCATGTTTATTGCTTCCTTCAGGAGCTCTTGTAAAGCAGGCCTGGAGGTGACAGAATCTCTCAGCAGTTGCTCATCCATAAAGGATTTTATTTATCCTTCTCTTATGAAGCTTAGTTTGGCTAGATATGAAATTCTGGGTTGAAAATTCTTTTCTTTAACAATGTTGAATATTGGCCCCCACTTTCTTCTGGCTTGTAGGGTTTCTGCTGAGAGATCCACTGTGAGTCTGATGGGCTTCCCTTTGTGGGTAACCTGACCTTTCTCTCTGGCTTCCCTTAGCATTTTTTCCTACATTTCAACCCTGGTGAATCTGACAATTATGTGTCTTGAGGTTGCTCTTCTAGAGGAGTATCTTTGTGGGTGCTCTCTGTATTTCCTGAATTTGAATGTTGGCCTGCCTTGCTAGGTTGGGGAAATTCTCTTGGATAATATCCTGAAGAGTGTTTTCCAATTTGGTTTCATTCTCCCTGTCACTTTCAGGTACACCGATCAAGTAGATTTGGTCTTCTCAAGTAATCCCATATTTCTTGGAGGCTTTGTTCATTTCTTTTCACTCTTCTTTCTCTAATCTTGTCTTCTTGCTTTATTTGAGTTGCTCTTCAATCTCTGATATCCTTTCTTCCACTTGATTGATTCAGCTATTGAAACTTGTATATGCTTCATGAAGTTCTCGTGCTGTGTTTTTCAGCTCCATCAATTCATTTATGTTGTTCTCTAGACTGGTTATTCTAGTTAGCATTTTGTCTAACCTTTTTTCAAGGTTCTTAGCTTCCTTGCATTGTGTTAGAACATGTTTCTTTGCTTGGAGATGTTTGTTATTATCAACCTTCCGAAGCCTGCTTCTGTCAATTTGTCATACTCATCTCCATCCAGTTTTGTTCCCTTGCTGATGAGGTGTTGTGATCCCTTGGAGAAGACGTATTCTGGTTTTTGGAATTTTTAGCCTTTTCGCTTTGGTTTCTTCCCATCTTTGTGGATTTATCTATCTTTGGTCTTTGAAGTCAGTGACCTTTGGAACGGGTCTCTGAGTGGATGTCCTTTCTGTTGATGTTGATACTATTTCTTTCTGTTTGTTAGTTTTCCATCTAACAGGCCCCTCTGCTGCAGGTCTGCTGGATTTTGCTGGCACTCCACTCCAGACCCTGCTAGCCTGGGAATCAGCAGTGGGGGCTGTAGAACAGCAAAGATTGCTGCCAGTTCCTTCCTCTTACAGCTTCATCCCAAAAGGCTATCTGCCAAATGCCAGCCAGAACTCTCCTATATGAGGTGTCTGTGGGCCCCTACTGGGACGTGTCTCGCAGTCAGGACACATAGGGGTTAGGAAGCCACTTGAGGAGGCAGTCTGTCCATTATCGGAGCTGGAACGCTGTGCTGGGAGATTCGCTGCTCTTTTCAGAGCTGCTAGGCAGGGATGTTTAAGTCTGCTGAAGCTGTACCCTCAACAGCCCCTTTTCCCAGGTTCTCCATCCCAGGAAAATGGGTTTTTATTTATAAGTCCCTGAAGGGCTGCTAACTTTTTTCAGAGATACCCTTCCCAGCAAGGAGGGTGTCTACTGACACAGCTTGCCTGCAGAGTCCTTGCTGAGCTGCCATGGGTTCCACCCAGCTCAAACTTCCCAGCCACATTGTTTACACTGATGTTATATCTCCCTACTTGAGCCTCAGCAATGTTGGATGTCCCTCCCCCTCACTGAGCTTGAATGTCCCAGGTCAATCTCAGACTGCCGTGCTGGCTGCGAGAATTTCAAGCCAGCAGATCTTAGCTTGATGGTTTTTGTGGGAGGTAGGACCAGCCAAGCCAGATCATTTGGCTCCCTGGCCTCTTTTCCAAGGGAGTGAATGGTTCTGTCTTGCTGATGTTCCAGGTGCCAATGGGGTATGAGAGTAAAAACTGCTGTGGCTAGTTTGGTGTCTTCCCAAACAGCCGCCCAGTTTTGTGCTGGAAACCCAGGACCTGGTGTTGTAGGCACTGTAGGGAATCTCCTGGTCTGTGGGTTGTGAAGACCATGGGAAAAATGCAGTATCTTGCAGGGGACAGTCCCTAATAGCTTCCCTTTGCTAGGAGACGGAGTTCTCTGGCCCATTGTGCTTCCCAGGTGAGGTGATGCCCCACCCTTCTTCAGCTGGCCCTCCCTGGGCTGCACCCTCTGTCCAACCAGGGAGTTGCTGGAAAGATGGTCGAATAGGAACAACTCCAGTGTGCAGCTCCTAGTGAGATCTCTGCAGAAGGCAGGTGATCTCCACATTTCCAACTGAGGTACTGGGTTCATATCATTGGGAAAGCTTCTTTTTAAAACCTTATGAATCAACTTCTGCTAGCTTCAAAAACTTCTTCTGCAGCTTTTTCACCTCTCTCTAGACTTCATAGCATGGAAGAGAGCTAGAGTTTTGCTCTGACTTAGGCTTTGGCTTAAGAAAATATTGTAGCTAGTTTGATCTTCTATCCAGACCCCTAAAACTTTCCATGTCAGCAATAAGGTTGTTTCACTTTCTTTTCTTTTAAAAAAAAAAAAATATATATATATATCTAAAATTGCATTTTAGGTTTTGGGGTACATGTTAACATGCAGGATTGCATAGGTACATACATGGCAATGTGGTTTGCTGCCTTCCTCCCCCATCACCTATATCTGGCATTTCTACCCATGTTATCCCTCCCCAACTCCCAATCCCCCACTATCCCTCCCCAAGTTCCTCCAACAGACCTCAGTATGTGATGCTCCCCCTCACTGTGTCCATGTCACTTTCTTATCATTTGTATGTTCACTGGATAAACACTTTTAATTTCCCTCAAGAACTTATTCTTTGCATTCACATCTCTACTGTTTGGCAAAAGAATCCTAGCTTGTAGTATGTCTTGGCTTTCAACATACACTTCTCACTAGTGTTAATTAGTTCTAGCTTTTGCTTTAAAGTGACAGACGTGCAATTCTTCCTTTCACTTGGCTATTATTGAATTATTAATTGAACTAAATTCTATAATGTAGTATCTCAAAAATAGGGAGGCCTGAGAAATAGAAGAGAGTTGGGACAACAGCCATTCAGTGGAGCAGTCAGAACACACACTACATTCATCTATTACATTTGCCATCTTACTAATATGGGCATAGTTCATGGTGCCCCCAAACAATTACAATAGTAACTTCCAAAATCACTGATTACAGATTACCATAACAAATAAATAATGATGAAAAGCTAGAAATATTGTAAAAATATCAAAATGTGGCACAGAGACAAGAAGTGAGCAGATGCTGTTGGAAAAATGATATTGATAGAGTTACTTCATGTAGCATGTCACAAATCTTCAGAATAAGCATTAACTTCAACTTAAAAATCGACAGCTGCGTTAATTCCTAGAAAGAGTCAGCCTGTCCTCTGAAACTTTGAAACCAGGAATAGTCCTCTCTTTCTTAGGTATTTATACAGAGAGAGAGAGAGAAGCAAAACACAGTATTTGTAAAGTGAAGGGCAATAAAACTTGGTATGCCTGCATTAGAAAGCTATAGCAACTGAAATAATTTTGTATTGGTGGATAATATACATAGAGATAAATGAGATAGACTAGAGAACTCAAAAATGGTCCTACATATATATGGTCAACAATATTGATGGGAGAATTTAATGGGGAAAGGAAAGTCTCCTTAGCAAACAGTGTTGGAATAATTAGTAATCTATTTGGGAAAAAAATCAACTCTTACTTTGCACCATATGCAAAAATTGACTATAAGTTGATGATGTACTTAAATATGATGCTAGAACTATAAAGAATCTAGAAGAAAAAATATGAGAAAAACATTTGCAACTTTGAGATGGGAAAAAAGTGTCTTAGAACACTCAAATCACAAAAATATCTGAAAATCAATACATTGAACTTATACAAAGATTTAAAAGTTAATTCTTTGAAAGCATTAAGAAAATGAAAAAAACAATCCAAAAACTAGGAGAAAATCCTTGCAAATTATATATCACACAAAGGACTTATATCCAGAATATTTAAATAACTCATCTGAATAACTTTTAAGCCTGAATAATAAGAAGAAAAATGAATCAATACAAAAGCAGGTAAAATATTTGAACAGATATTTCTGAAAATTTAATATACAGATGGTCAAAATGTACACATAAAAAGATGCTCAGTGTCATCAGGAAATGTAAACTAAATCCATAGTGAGAAACTACTACTCACCTATTGGAAATACTAAAATTAAAAAAAGAAAACCCAGGCCATCAAGAGTTGGCAAGAATATTGAGCAATTTTTATACTTTACTGATAGAAATAAAATGGCGCAACCTTTTGTAAAAATAGTTGGGCAATTTCTCAAAATTGTAAATATACACCTATAATATTACCAGTTACATAAGTCATAGGTAGTTACTTAAGAAGAGGACAGTCTATTTTTACTTAAAGACTTGTCCATGAATGCTCATGCCAATTTTATCTGTTAGTTATCACAACCTAGGAAGGCATGTTCATCTACTGATATGTGGGTAAACAAAATATGGTATATTCATATAGTGAACACTACTCAGCAATAAGCAAGTCTGACTACTTGTAGACACAACAAAATAATTTCAAAAGCATAATGTCAAGTAAAACAAGCAGACAGAAAAGTATACCTACTAGATGTTTCCATTTATTTAAATCTAAAATTTTAACAATGAAAACAAATGTATAAAGAGAGCAGATCAGCAGTTGCTTGGAATCAAGGGTTGAGAGAACAGTGAATTTTGAAGACACATGAGAAAACGTTTCAATGGAAAGTAAATGTTTTATATCTTGATTGTGATGATGGTTTTTACAGGTGTATGCATTTTTCAAGATTTGTGAAATTGTATCTTTAATATATATGCAGTTTTTTGCACATGAATTTTACCTCAGTAAGGTTGTTAACAAAAGGACAGCATTATCCCCTGACCAAGTAGAGTACATATCAAGAATAAAAAAGTTCAACATTATGAAATATATAATTCAACAGAATATTATATTTAAGAGAAATTATTTCCATATGCTGCAAAGTCATTTAACAAAATGCAATATTCAATCTTAGTTTTGAGCATTTATGAGATAAATGCATATTTAATATTTCTATACAAATATAAACCCATTTATATACATGTACATATAGATGTACATACACAAAGGCATACATGAGAGAGAGGGGGGAGAGAGAGAGAGGGTAAAAAGAGAGGACAGAGACAGAACATAGAGATATTTACTGGGAGAATTTCTAAAGTCAGCATCGTGCCTAAAATGAAAAGCAGAAGCATTTCCATTCAAGTCAAATATAAGACAAAGTTACCCTTATCATCACTATAACTTAACACTTTTCTACAAATTAATACCCAAGAGAATAAAATAACAAATAGTATATAAATATGGGAAGGAGAAAATAAAATTGTCTTTATTTGAGGTTGATATCATACAACTGAAAACTTCTAGAGAATTGAATGTAAAAACATCATACAAAATAATCCAGTAGGCTAGCTGGCTACATTATTCAAAGACAAATTTAATAGCATATCTTTCTATAAGCACCAATGATTTAGCAAGTAGTTTGAAAGAAAGAAAATGACTTCAACATTCTCCAATATATATTAAATGGAAAACAGTACAGAATCCTAGCAGATGCTACTCTGTGTTTAAAAATCAATAAGTATTATCTTCTATGCCTAATTTATCTCTGAAAGATACATAACAAACTGTTAATAGAGGTAATATATTATAGAACTCATAGGGTCTTCTCAAGATACACATGTCTTATGATGAAAGGTGAGTTCTCGGAATCATTTATCCTCTAAGTTGTTGCTACCTACCATGCTGGCATCACCTGTGGGCTTGTTGAATCAGAGTCTGCATCTTAATAAAAATACTTGATTATGGATGTAAAATTTGTGAAGCATGGTTCTCAGTAATCAATTTATATTTGTTTGGTTGAGAATAATTAAATATTTTTTGAGAAAGCCAGGAAAAAACAATTCTTTTATAAATTAATACAAACCGGAGAAGTCAAAGTCATCATCAGAGAGTGATTTTAAAAAACCTTCTTTCTTTGATTATTTTATCCAACTGCTATATGTTCTTACCTCTGGACAGCTATCCCATCTTTCGCACGGAAGCTTTGAAAAGAACAATTATTTTTAAATAATTGCTTTACTTATTTATTTAGAGAAATCTTTTTCAGAGAGAATGTTGCCTTTCATTAATTTAAGCAACCTAAAACAAGACACAGCATGCTCTATTTTCCATTCTCTTGAAATATCCAGAATTATTAATTTCTGTGATCTATTTGCATAGTAAAGGGTAAATTATTATTTCTAGCTATGACCATCTTTATAACTATATAGAGATGGCAAACAATTATCGTGCTAATCAAAAGAAGTAAAGCTGCTTTCATTATGTGAGTAAAGATGTCCCAGGTTTCCTCAGTTATAAACTACCTTTCCATTTCCTCTAGAAACAATTTTAGAAACAGATATACTTTTGAAATTCGATGTTTTTCAGAGTTAGCATTATGAGACATATATAAAAAATCATGTAGGGCCAAATTTTTGGAAGATATGAAGACAGGTTCAAAAAAAATCATCGACTGATTAAATTTAAAGGACAGAAAAATAACAACACGCTATAAAGGCACTGACGTAGAGTATCTTAGAAGAGGGCCTGAACTCTCATAACATGTATGGCAGGCACAATTCCTATTTGATAAAAAGAGCTTAATGGAAAATAATGAGATATGAAAGAGACTTCATATAAGTAATAAAAGATACACCAGTTGCCTAAAAATTAATCCTGAGTCCTTGGAAACTAATGTAAATCTCAGCAAGCTTGGCATACTGTGTTTTCCAATGAAGACAGGCAGTGAACTGGGTAATCTGTTTAAATAAAAGCTTAAGAACTACCAAGACCCTTTTATGAAATGATAGATATTCAAATGTATTATCTATTGTGTATAAAATGAACTTAAATTGTTTGGAGAAAATTATATGGAAATCCAAGAGACTAGAATAGCTGAAACAATCTTGAAAAACATTGCAGAACTTACACTTCCTGACTTCAATACTTATTGCAAAGCTACAGTAACCAGGGCAGGCTGATACTGGCATAAGGATCAATAGAATAGAATAGAGACCAGGCACAGTGGCTCACTCCTGTAATCCCAGCACTCTGAGAGGCTGAGGCAGGTGGATCACTTGAGCTAAGGAGTGTGAGACTAGCCTGGGCAACATGGTAAAACCCCATCTCTATAGAGTCCAGAAAGAATACGTTACTTGTGTGTGTGCGTCGTGTGTGTGTGTGTGTGTGTGTGTGTGTGTGTGTGTGTGTGTGTGTGTGTGTGTAGAGACAGAGTTTCGCTCTGTCACCCAGTCTGGAGTGCATTGGCATGATCTTGGCTCACTGCAACCTCCGCCTCCCGGGTTCAAGCAATTCTCCTGCCTCAGCCTCCTGAGTGGGACTACAGGTGCATGCCACCATGCCTGACTAAGTTCCTTTGTATTTTTTACTAGAGATGAGGTTTCACCGTGTTGCCTAGGCTGGTCTCGAACTCCTGAGCTCAGGCAATCCACCCACTTTGGCCTCCCAAAGTTCTAGGATTACAGGCTTGAGCCACCATACCCCGCCCAGAATACTTTACTTTTATGATCACTGGATTGTGATGAGTGACAAAACAATTCAGTGGGGATAGAATACTCTTTTCACAAACAATGCAGGGACAACTGGATCTGCACATGCAAAAGAGTGAAGTTAAGATTCCTTCCTCATCTCATACAAAACAATTAACTCAAAATGGATTATAGACCTATAAGTAAAAGCTAAAATTATAAAGCCTATACAAGAAAAGATAGGAGCAAATCTTTGTGACCTTGGGTTAGGCGAAGCCAAAAATAGATAAATTAAGCTTCATCAAAACTAAAAACTTTTATGCTTCAAACAATACCACTAATAGGAAAAATGACAATGAACAGAATGGGAATAAAATATTAATATTGGCAAATTATGTATCTAGACTTCTACCTGGAATATTTAAGGAATTCTTAGAACTCTATAATTTTTAAAATGATCACCCAATTTAAAAATAGTTGAAAGATCTGAGTAGACATTTCACCAAAGAAGTTGTACAAATGGACAATAAGCTCATAAAATGATGTTCACCATTATTAGTCATTGGGGAAACGTAAATCAAAACCACAATTAGATACCATTTTATACCCATGAAGTTGGTTATAAACAAAAGGATTGCCAGTAATAAGTGTTAACAAGGATGTGGTTAAATTGGAAGTGATATATTGCTGGGGTGAATGCAAAATGTTGTAGCCACTTTGGAAACAGTCTGGAAAAATTAAAAGGTTAAACATAGAGTTATATAATCCAACAACTACACTGCTAGGTAATATACACAAGATAAATGAAAACATACCACACAAAAACTTTTACAGGAATGTTCAAGAAGCACTTTTGATAATAGCCCAAATACTGGGATGACCCAAGTGTCCATCAACCAATAAGATATTATTAGATAATAAAAATGAATCAAATACTGATACATGTAACAACATGGATGAACCTTGAACATATCGTGCTAGGTGCGAGAAGCCAGTCACAAAAGATTATATATTACATGTTCCCATTTATATGTCAAGAATAGGCTAATTGATGTAGAAAGATAGTAGATTGGCCAGTTGCAGTGGCTCACACCTGTAATCCCAGCACTTTGGGAGGCTGAGGTGCATGGATCAGGAGTTTGAGACCCGCCTGAGGTCAGGAGTTTGAGACCAGCCTGGCCAACATGGTAAAACCCCGTTTCTACTAAAAATACAAAATTAGCCACATGCCTATGATCCCCAGCTACCTGGGAGGCTGAGGCAGGAGAATCACTTGAACCTGGGAGGCAGAAGTTGCAGTGAACCGAGATTGCACCACTGAACTCTAGCCTGGGCAACAAGAGTGAAACTCCATCTCCAGAAAAAAATAAATAAATAAAAGAAAAAGAAAATGTTCTCAATTGATTGTGGTGATGGCTGTACAACCTGTAAGTATAATTAAAACCATTATATAAAACCATTATATAAGGCCATCTATAAAACCATTCTGTAAAACCATTATACTGTACCACTTAAATGTATAAATCATATGGTGTGTGAATTATATATCAGTAAAGCTGTTGAAAATGTTTTGGGGAGCTTATGATAAGTCCTTTTTTCTTATTTTATATAAAATTTAAAGAAAAAGGAATCTTTTAAGACAAAGGGAAAAATGGTCTGACTCCTCAAATTTAAAGCTGCCAAGAATTTTTAAATGTATGTTACAAAGGTAAAATAAATACACATGTGATCAATACATTTACTGTGACAATACCTTTACCCCACATAATTTTTTTCTTTTTTTTTTATTTCCCACATAATTTAATGTAAAAATTTTTACATGCTTTTCACAATGGAGGAAAGTTGAGCCAGTATGTTGAAATATTTTAAACTTTTTAGAGAATTACTATCATGTAAATCTTCCACAATATACAGTCTCAAGTAACTGCTTCAGTACATAATTTTTGAAAAGTTTCTGTTATGACAATTTCTAGTAAAATGTGAATCTCCATTCAATTGGGTTTATGGTGTTTACATAATGAAAATACAGCCTATTGCTCTAAGACACTATTACATTTCTGAGGTTTGAGTAACAAGATAATAAGAAATGCAACATTATATGACATTAATGATTTTTAACTGAGTAGCAAGTGAAAATATATGAATAATTTTACTGGAAATGTGTTAGTCAGTGATATTTTAGTGCCATAAAGGAGAATTTGATCCTTAGCTGAAAAAATAATTAATATTTGAAAGATAGCTTCAGCTGAAATAGTAATGTTAAGTAAAAAAATAGGAATCAGTATACCGTGAAGTCAAATGGTGGGCAGTTGTTTAACTGGCCACTGCCAGATTCAGGCCTTGATTCCTGGCCTTGGTAACTCTTGCACATGGCTGTGAGATTATCATTGAGCCTGATTCTGCACAACTCAGGATGTCTGTTGTCAGACAAAGATAGAGGGAATGATGCAGGAAGACCATTGGAAACTAACTCATCACTAAAATTTGAGGTATGTATTCAAGAAAGCATTGAAGGAAGCATAGTTAAGCTCTGTTGAGGAGCTATAAAGAGAAGAAGGATACAGCCATGACTTACAGGAGCTCTTATGCTATTTCAAAGAGAGCTCAGAGCTGGAACAGGGCCAGGCTACATGAGTCCTCATAGGCTTTTGTAAGGATTTACTTTGAAATAAATGGAGAAAACCCATTGCTGGGTTTTAGGCAGAGAAGTAAATTTTCTGACTTTCGTATGCAAAGGATAGCTCTGCCTGCTCAGTTGTCTATACGTTGTAAGGGACAAGGGTATGCTGGGAGACTATTAGGATTGTCTAAGTGAGAAATGATGTGGCTTTGGGTGCAGTGATAGTTCTAGAGGTGGTGAGAACTGGGCAGATTGCAGATATACAGATTTATGTATCCAGGATTCATGATATAGCCAGGGTCTGATTTATGATTACAGATACAAAGAGAGAGGGAAAGAACAGAAATGACAACTGCTAGGCAGCAGAGAAGGTCAGAGAGTCATTCCAGCATCTCAATTTCAGAATATGGTGCCAGGAAGTGAACTAAGAGATGGCAAGCACAGGGCCTTGGTGAGAAGGTACTAGGAGTACAGATAACTACCTCCTGAGGTACAGAAGCTCTGAGAAGGGAAGACAGGTTAATAGGGCAGCCATGGCTAAGAAGTGGCAGGGAATCTTCACATCTAGTTTCCATGGAAACATTAAGTCACCATTAACCAGTCTGGGAAAACAGGAGCCCATGTGGATTACAAAGAATGAAAGGAGCTTATGACACTTTGCAAAAATAATGTCTAGCTGCCCTGCCCCCTCCCCTGTCCACTCCAGCAACCATTGAAAAGTGGTTTGACAGAGATTTGCATTCAAAGGGACCTACTAGGGCACTGAGGGATAAAAGGTGTGTAATTTTTCTGCTTCCTAATGATTTCTCAGGCTATTGCACTTCTCAAACTGAGAACTCCAAAACTTTCCGTTGTGAAATAAAATCATTATATATACAAAAGTCTAGGAAAAGAGATTATATTGTCTAGTCATATACACAGTGAGAATTTTTGAGCATATAGCATGTGCTCAACAGAATGCTATATTTAGAGAATGAGGAAGAATAATACAAATACTCAGCTCCTACCCTTGAGAAACTCACAATTATGAAGAAATATTCTACTGTGTGTATGGAATGAGAACAGTCAGCACAAAAATTCATGCCATGCCCTTGAGAAGTTCACAATTAAACTTTAAAAATACATAAAATGACATACATTCAATATTGTAAATAAGTCTCCTAGTCTATGTCTAGACTGGTCATTCTTGGTTTGGTATTTAATATATATTTGATGATAATTTACAGTAGGAAAGGGTGGTGGCCAAAAAAAGTAATTTGAAACCAATAATTAAAAAAAAATGATTATGGGAGGAAAATATCACTATTTAAATAAAGAAATAGCAAATGCTCTCTTTTGAACTTCAACAAAAACTTTATTAATAAAGGGAAGATGTTGAAAAATAGTCACAAGACATTATGAAAAGAAAAGGACTTAGGACTTTGATTTAAAAAAAGATGATATTACCTTTGCTACCTCAGCCACAAATTTTAGATATTTGGTACCGTATCTTGAACAAAACAGAAAGGGAGGCCCGAATTGGTCATTCTGTTCTGAAAACATATTGTTCGTACATATTTCTAAGAGAGAGTGATAAGCAAAATAATGCCTGCACCCTGCCCTGGCAAACACATAAAGATATTCACATCCTACTCCCTGGAACATGTGACTACATTACATTACATGGACAAGCTAATTACAGTTGCAGATGGAATTAAAGTTGCTAACCAGATGACCTTAAAAACAGGAAAAGTATCCTGAATTATTTAGGTGGGCCCAACATAGTCACAGGGTCCTTAAAAGATGGAAGATGAAAGCAAAAGGTTCAATAGCAAAGTAATGCAATATGAAAAAGACTAATCTCTCAAAAGAATGCAGAGAAGTTTAGGAACTAATAAGCTGTTATAGCAAGGTGCAGGACACAAGATTGATACTCAAATGTAAATCACCTTTCTATTTGTCAGCAATAAATAAATAAAATTTGAAATTAGAAACAAAATTCCATTTACATAAGCACAAGAAATAGATTATGTAGATATAAATCTAACAAAGTATGTTGAAGATCTATATGAGAAAAACTACAAAACTGTAGAAAGAAATCAAAGAACTAATAGATGAAGAGATTTTATATTCATTGATAGGAAGACTTAATAGTGCCAAGATGTAAGTTCTTTTCAACTTTATAGATTGAATGTCATTCCCAATCAAAATCCTAGCAACTTATTTTGTGGATATCAACCAATTAATTATAAAGTTTATGTGGAAAACCAAAAGATCCAGAATAGTCGACACAATATTGCACGGGAAGAACAAAGTCGTAGTACCCAATTTCCAGGCATACTGAAAAACTAAAACAATCAAGGCAATGTATTAATGACCAAAAACAAAAAAAAAATAAAAAATAAAACACCAAAACCAGACACATCGATCAATGAAAGAGAATATGGAGCCAAGAAATAGGCTTAAATACAGTCAGCTGATCTTTGACAAAGAAGCAAAAGCAATACAATGGAACAAAATAGTCCTTTCGATAAATGATTCAACCTTTTGCATGGACATCCACATGCAAAAGGTTGAACTCTTGACACAGACCTTATATCCATTACAAAAAATAATTCAAAACGAGTTACAGACCTAAATGTAAAATGTGAAACCGTGAAACTCCTAGAATATAGCCTAGGAGAAAATCGAGATGACCTTGGGTTTGGGGATGACTTGATATGCTGCTAATGGCACCATCCATGAAAGAAAGAATCGATAAGCTGGGCTTCATTAAAATAAACAATTTCTGCTCTGTGAAAGATGATGTCAAAAGAAGGAAAGATAAGCCATAGACTGGGGGTAAATATTAGCAAAAAAGTCTGATTCAAGGAACTGTTATCCAAATGTACAAAGAACTGTAAAAACTTGATGATAAGAACACAAACAACCCTCCTAATAAATGGGCCAAAGACTTTACTAGACACCCCACCACAGAAGATACACAACTGGCAAGTAAGCATATTGGAAAGGTGTGTCACATCATAATCATATGGTATCAGGGAAATGCAAATTAAAATGAATTTCCAAAATTCAGACTACTGTCAACACCAAATGCTGGGGAGGATTTATCCTAAATGAGAATAAATTCTCCTTTATGGCTGGTGGGAATAACAAGTGATACAGCCATGGTGAAAGACATTTGGTAATTTCTTATAAAACTAAAGATATTCTTACTGAATGATTCAGTAATTGCACTGCTTGGTATTTACTCAAGGGAGCTGAAAACATATGTCCACACAAAAATCCGCACGTAGATGATTATAGCAACTTTATTCATGACTGTCAAAACTTGAAAGCAACTAAGATGTCCTTCAGAAGGTCAATAAATTAACTGGTACATCTAGAAAATGGAAATTCAAACCATTAAAAGTCAAGGAAGAAACTTAAATGCATATTATTAAGTGAAAGAAGCCAATCTGAAGAGGCTACACACTGTATTATTCCAGCTATATGACATTCTGGAAAAAGCAAAACTGTGGAGACAGTGCAAGGATGGGTGTTTCCCAGGAATGAGGTGTGGGAACCCTCAACAAACAGAGAACACAGCATACATTGGGCAGTGAACCTATCCTGTGTGATACTGCAATGATGGATGCATGTCATTATACATGTGTCCAAACTCATAGAATATACAACACCAGGAGTGAACCCCAGTGTAAATTGTGGACTCTGGGTGATAATGATGTGTCAGTGTAGATTCATTAATTGCATAAAAAAAATTACCACTCTGGTCGTGGATATTGATAATAGAGGAGACTATGCATGTGTTGGGATTAGGGTTAGAATGTGGGAAATTTCTGTACCTTCTGCTCAGTTTTGCAGTGAACATAAAAACTGCTCTAAAAAATAAAGTCTACTTGAGAAATTTTAAAATATTTGAGCTTTTTATACTTTAAAAATTGATTCACCTGGGAAGGAATGCAGGCAGTCTTTAGCTACAAAGGGCAAGAAAACGGTTCAGCTCTAGATCCGCCACAAAGGACAAAGCCCTGCATACACCTTGATTTTAGCTCCGGGAGACCTATTTTAGATTCCCAACTTTCTGAACTGTAAAATAAGTTTATGTTGTTTTAAGATACCAGGTTTGTAGTAAATAGCTACAGCAGTGATAGAAAATTAATATAGATGGCATGGGATAGTGCCTGGTTAAATATACCCTACTTCTACTCCCTTTCTTCACCCTGAATGCGTAGTTATTTTCTGACGACACTTATTTTTTCCAGTCTTCGTAATCCCAGGCTCTAGCATGGTTCTTGTAGGCACTTAGTAAATATCTGCTCTGTCGAAATGAATGAAAGCATACATTTACCTTTTGTCGTTCATTTCAGGTTTATCTTTTCCTATTATATAATTTTTTTTATGGTCTCATACTTTGGAATTGACAGTACTCCCATTGGCAGACAAAAATAGAACAAAAAATTTGGAAATTTCATATTTCTAATCAGATATTGAAGTAGATTGTGGTGAATATCCGTTAGAATTTCACTTCCCCTGCTGCCTTGCTTTTCTTATTCTTACATTCGAGTACACAGTTCGGCTCATAAATCACTCCAGTTGCCACTTTAAAAGGCTCTAGAAATGAATGCATCCTGGAACATAAGCCCTACAAATATAGTCTGAAACAAAGCCTGTGGAAACCTGCAGAAAGCCTGAGGGGCTCTAATTTGGAGTTATAAATCTCGACATTTTCTTTGTCCTTCTTCTACCAAGCTACTCGGCTCCCACTTAATGTTTTTCAGTTGTTACTACTTACAATCATACATCTGCAGGGGACTCTTTTTTCAACAGTTACATTGAAACACCCTGTCTCACAGGTAGTGAGATTGTGAAAACTGGTTTTCCATTCATTTTAACTGGTTTTTATCTAAAATTAGTCATATACTGACAAAACTGACTTTGTTTCCTAATCACTGTCATGGAATTATTCATATAGTTCTGAGCACTTTGAACGTTTAACACTTTATTCAAAACATTTCACACAATTTTAAAAATCTTTCAAATTAGAAAACAGAAAAATTCCAGAAAAATAAGATGAAATCTCATAATCCCACTGCACTATCTTAAATTATGCAAGTAACAACTTTGAAGTTCTGGTACTTACCCTTTCAAACCACCTTTCCATTTAAAACTTCTGATCAATTATCTTCAATATGTGCTTGGAGTTGATATGTAATTTGAAATTATTACATTTGGTTAACTATCGAAAGCATTTTAAGGATGAAAGTCAAAATTGAAACATTAAATATCAGATTAATTTTGAGAACAACCAAAGCAGCATTCAACAGTTAGGAGCTGATCCATCACTGCTAGCCATGCCCTGGTGTTGCAAGGACGTGGCCCAGCAATCCTAGCTGGCCCTGCATACTCTCCTGTGAAAAATAAATAATTATCAAAACAGCAACATCAGAGAGAGCAACTATAAAATCCTGGTGGATTAAGACAAATAAAAGATCACTCTATAACAATGATGTCTGAAGACAGAAGAAAACAATTTTCTAAGTGACAAAAATGACCTCCTCCTACCTTGGTGAATATGAGCTACTACTCATATTATTTATGTAAAACTTCTTGACTGAGTATAACTTTAGCCTAATTCTTGTGTACCCTCCTTCTAGATAGGATTTATTGAGATACTCAATTATAGAATTATCCCTGCTCCTAACAACACTCAATCCAGAAAAACAGCCCTGCTTCTGAATCCTCTATAAGGTCACCTAACCAAAGCCCAGATCTTACAGTAGGTCCTTTTTAGTAACTTCTTAGTGGGATGTGTCAACTGTTCCCCATGGTGTGTAGTATTTGTCATTGCAACTAGCAAGCAGTACAACTCCTTCAACTACTGGTGTGTTTCTGGTCGTCTTTGGCCAAGGAGCATTGATTTAGAGACTCACAGCAAATTGATTATCAAAGCTGTTTGTCGAAATGTAGTATATTATTTATATATTCAATAAACATTTTTAGCATTTACTATATGTCAAGCTTAATCTAGGTGTTGAAAATTCAGCAGTGAATGTGACAGATGTATAGTACTTATGGATGGCTATGGTTTACATGTTCATGTTCTTCCAAAATTTATCTGTAAGACCTTACCCTCAAGGTGATGGTTTTAAGAGGCGGGGCTTTGGGGAGATGATTAGACCATGAGGACCTTGCCCCATGATTGGGATTAGTGCCCTTATAAAAGAAGCCTGAGGGAGTGTGTTTACCCTATTTGCCATGTAAGATTGCTGCAAGAAGGTGCCATTTATGAGGAAAACAGCCTTCACCAGGCACAGAATCTCTGGTACCTTGATCTTGTATTTCCCACCCTCCAGAATTGTGGGCAATAAATTTCTGTTATTCATAAATTACTCTGCGTGAGGTATTTTGTTATAATAGCCAGAACTGAGTAAGGCATGGACTCAACATTATACTGGAATTTGACAGTCCTGCTTAAAGAGAATAAGTGCTTCTTCAAGATATGAATGAGAATCCATTTAATGTAACAAGTTTGTTTTTGTTTTTGTTTTTTCTCCAGGATACTTGTTGCATGTAATGGTCTCTCGATCGCTCTGTTCCTAGGTTTTCAATTCAAAGAAATGTACACTGAAAAGAAATTATACTACAACATACACACATTTGTAAAAGAAAAGTTATAAGCCAGCTGTGCCTTAAAGAAAATGTCTACAGGTGTTATATATATCATAATGTGCTTATTTTTATCTAATGTGCTGTATCATTGCTTTTGCTGTTTTATAAAGAAGTTTTCTTATAAATTCTCCAAGATTTTCACAACAGTTAGTTGCTTCCTCCTAAGCATTGAGCGTCCCATGTTAGGCAAGCAGTCTCTTTTTCTCCTTTAAAAATGTCCCATGTTAGATAGGCAGTCTCCATTAACATGTTGAAGTTGCTATATTACTGTCTATAATTGTATCTGAGAATAAAGATTTTGTTATAAAATGCCAAAAATGATAATTTTTACAGTTCAGAAGAGTGTTATCTAACCAAGATAGATTAGCGCAAAAAATGTAATTAGCAACACAAAAACCCTCCATCCCCCTTTTATATTGGCAAATAGAGTACTTTCTGGAACAGTTTGTTACTTTATTTCCAAGTTACACATCCATCTGATATTTGACTCACAGGCGTCTCACTGGAGCACAATGGTACTGAATTTACAGAGTGAGTTCCACAAAATGGAAGCATTATTGAACACTTTTTACTCTGAACTCCACTAATTTTGTCAGTCCATCAGCATTTTACGTTATGATTAGACTTGATGAAAGAAAGGTCTCCTAGTTAGAAAGAGCCTGTCAAATAGAAAATAAGCTGCAGGTTTGCAACACAGTCTTTTATAAAATAGCCCTGGTGTGACTCAGAACAAAACAAGATTTTCAAACCATTTTAGTTTTAAAATTCTATTTAGAATTTGGGACACTTCTAGATAATCTGAAATTAGTTATTCATTTACCACTGATAAAAAACAGTGAGCAAATTAATTACCAACATGAAAGAGCTATAATCTCTCATAATTAGACTGATTTTAAAAGTCCATGTGGGTGGACTGTTATTAAGTATTGGCACAATTTGTTCCAGAGTAGGTGGCAGTTCTGTGCCCAATGTGTCAGGAAACAAGACTAGATCCAAACTCATGCAAGAAGCATTTTATCAAAATGAATTTAAAATTTCAGGAGAATTAGCTGCATTGTCAGACTTCCTTTTAGATAAAATCTGAACTCCTCAGCACACACGGGAATACAACATTTCATGATCTTGAATTTGAATACCTCTGTAATCTCAGCCCCTACTACTTCTCAATTTGCAGACAGTGCTGTAGACATATTAACTATTTACCATTCATTGAATCTGTTTCCTCAACCTGCATGATCTTTAGATTCTTCTTAGCCAGGAAAACTACCTCTATTCACTCAATGTCTGAAGACAATATTCTACTTATGTTTCCAGATTCAGTTCCAGTATCATCTCTTCTAAGAAACCTTCCTCTCTTCAGAGTTAAGTGTTTTTCTCTGTGTCACCATAGGACACTGTGTAGATGTCCACTTTAATAATTATCACATTGGTTTGAGTATTCATTTCCCTGTCTTTTCCCCCGGACTACAAGAACCTTAAGTGCAAGAACATTATCTCATTCATATTTGTATCCCACAGTCTGTCTATAATTAAGTGAGTAATTTAATTAATGAATCTAAATGACTCAATCTACATTAATAAATAAATAATTTGATTTATTAACATCTACAACCACAAAGCCTATTTTTATTTGTTTGTCTGTTTTTGAGACATGGCCTTGCTCTGTCATCCAGGCTGTAGTGTTACGGTGTGATCACGACTCACTGAAACCTACACCTCCTGGGTTCAAGCCATCCTCCCACCTCAGCCTCCCAAGTAGTTGAGACTACAGACACACATGCCACCACACCTGGCTAATTTTTGTATTTACCACGCCCAGCTAATTTTTGTATTTTTTGTAGAGATGGGTTTTTGCCATGTTGCCAGTGCTGGTCTCAAACTCCTGAGCTCAAGCAGTCCGCCCACCTCAACCTCCCAAAGTGCTAGGATTACAGGTGTGAGTCACTGTGCCTGGCCAAGCTGCCTATTTTCAAATAGAATAGCTGGATAAAATCTTTCTAATTGTAATGAATTTAATCATATACATGTACCTAAAATAGGAGCAGATATATGTATACCTATATTCATAGCAGCATTATTTACAATAGCCAAAAGGTGGAAACCACCCAGATGTCCACCAACAGATGAAGAGATAAACAAAATATGGTTAATATATTCAAGGAATATTATTCAGCCTTAAAAAAATGAAATTCTGACACATGCTATAATATGGATAAACTGCTAAAACATTATGGTCAGTGACATAAACCAAGCACAAAAGGACAAGTATTGTATGATTTTACTTCTATCTAGAATATTAAATTCATAGAGACAAAATGTAAAATATGGTTACTAGGGGTTTGGGGCACGATGAATTGGGAGTTCTTGTTTAATGAGTATAGTTTCTGTTCGAGATAATGAAGCAGTTCTAAAGATGGACAGTGATGATAGCTGCACAATGTGAATATACTTAATACCACTGACCTGTCCATTTGAAATGATTAAGACGGGATGTTTTTTGTTTTGTATATTTTACAGTTTAAAAAAGAATTGTATTATAACATGTAACACATGCACATAGGATATCTAGACAATGTGGATGTAGACATTTTGGAACATTTGAGGCTGGGTCAAAGTTAGAATAGAGGTTAGAGATTAGCTCCCTTTTAGAGATCCTCTACTCATTCTAGGAAAACTTGCCTCCTCTTGGCCACAGAAAGTTTGGGAAAATAACACCAAAGGCCTGGGACACAACTTAATTTACATGAAGCTCAAGGGACTCATGCAAAAGAGCTTGTTCCTAGCCTGTTAACAGAATATTGACTTTTCTACAGAAATGAGACCAAGAAAAGGCAATGAAACTCATGGAAAAACACATCTTGAGTCAAGAAGTATGGCAGAGTAGGCAAGACTGAAAACAGGCCTCAATCTTGTCAGAAGGTATCCCTTCAGATACACCAGAACACTGCACTTGGCCATCCCTTCTTCCTTCCCCCAAAGTATTTTTGTGGTCCGAGAAGTAGAGGGCAGTGGTAAAAATGTAAAACAGAACATGTCACAAGGGATCAATAGTTCTCTTGGGGGAATTAGTCTAAATGAACTAGTCATCAGAAGAGGAGCTTTTCTACTGAAAGGAGAAAGAGGAACCGTAGAGTGTGATGGCTGGATGATGCAAGGTAGGCGCATGTTGGTGGCAGTGGCCAGAACTATTTGGGATGGAAAGCAGCCAGGCAGCACAACACAGGTCTCAAGGAAAGCAGAGCAACAGCGACTAAGGATGTCAGGAGCAATGGATTACATGATGGAGGAATTGCAGAGCTGCTGGCCACAGCTCAGGTGATGAATAAGAAAAGCTGGTCACCTTCTAATTCAGTGTGGGGGTTCAGAGCATTACGATATGGGATATTGCTATAAATGGGAGCAATTAGAACTTAGCAGTGTATAAAAATAGAATGCATGAGGGTTTTATATGGTATGGATATACTCGAAATAGCAAACTTTTAAGTCTTACTTTCCATGAACTGTGATTTCATACCACATTAATGGCATTTCTTTTATTCTCTGATTAATGCTTAAACCATTAATTATACCTGTTTCATCCATCTTCAACCTCCAGGCTCAAGAACCCCACAGAGAACTTTAAGAGTTAATTATATGCAACAATTTGAGAAGTGTCTGTTTATATCCCTCACCCACTTTTTGATGGGGTTGTTTTTTTCTTGTAAATTTGTTTAAGTTCTTTTTAGATTCTGGATATTAGCCCTTTGCCCAATGGATAGGTTGCAAAAATGTTCTCTCATTCTGTAGGTTGTCTGCTCACTCTAATGATAGTTTCTTTTGCTGTGCAGAAGCTCTTTAGTTTAATTAAATCCCATTGGCCAATTTTGGCTTTTGTTGCCATTGCTTTTGATATTTTAGTCGTGAAGTCCTTGCCCGTGCCTGTCCTAAATGATATTGCCTAGGTTTTTTTGTAGGGTTTTAATGGTTTTAGGTCTTACATTTAAGTTTTTAATCCATCTTGAGTTAATTTTTGTATAAGGTGTAAGGAAAGGGTCCAGTTTCAGTTTTCTGCCTATGGCTAGCCAGTTTTCCCAATACCATTTATTAAATAGAGAATCCTTTCCCCATTGCTTGGTTTTGTCAGGTTTGTCAAAGATCAAATGGTTGTAGATGTGTGGTGTTATCTCTGAGACCTCTGTTCTGTTCCATTGGTCTATATATCTGTTTTGTACCAGTACCATGCTGTTTTTGTTACTGTAGCCTTGTAGTATAGTTTGAAGTCAGGTAGCATGATGCCTCCAGCTTTGTTCTTTTTGCTTAGGATTGTCTTGGCTATATGGGGTCTTTTTTGGTTCCATATGAAAGTTAAAGTACTTTCTTCCAATTCTGTGAAGAAAGTCAATGGTAGCTTAATGGGGGATAGCATTGAATCTATAAATTACCTTGAGCAGTATGGCCATTTTCATGATATTGATTTTTCCTATCCATGAGCATGGAATGTTTTTCCATTTGTTTGTATCCTCTCTTATTTCCTTGAGCAGTGGTTTGCAGTTCTGCTTGAAGAAGTCCTTCACATCTTTTGTGAGTTTTATTCTTAGATATTTTATTCTCTTTGTAGCAATTATGAATGTGAGTTCACTCAGGATTTGGCTCTCTGTTTGTCTATTATTGGTATATAGGAATGCTTGTGATTTTTGCACATTTATTTTTGTATCCTGAGAGTTTGCTAAAGTTGCTTATCAGCTTAAGGAAATTTGGGGCTGAGACAATGGGGTTTTCTAAATATACAATCATGTCATCTGCAAACAGAGACAATATGCCTTCCTCTGTTCCTATTTGAATACCTTTATTTCTTTTTCTTGCTTGATTTCCCTGGCCAGAACTTCCAATACTATGTTGAATAGGAGCGGTAGGAGAGGGCATCCTTGTCTTGTGCCAGAAGACATTTATGTGTCCAAAAAACATGAAAAAAAGCTCATGATCACTGGTCATTAGAGAAGTGCACATCAAAACCTCAGTGAGATACCGTCTCACAGCAGTTAGAATGATGATCATTAAAAAGTCAGGAAATTGGCCGGATGCAGTGGCTCACTCTTGTAATCCCAGCACTTTGGGAGGCTGAGGCAGGCAGTCACCTGAGGTTGGGAGTTTGAGACCAGCCTGACAAACATGGAGAAACCACATCTCTACTAAAAATACAAAATTAGCCAGGCCTGGTGGTGCATGCCTGTAGTCCCAGCTATTCAGGAAGCTGAAGCAGGATAATCACTTGAACCCGGGAGATGGAGGTTGTGGTGAACTGAGATGGCGAAATTGCACTCCAGCCTGGGCAACAAGAGTGAAACTCCATCTCAAAAAAAAAAAAAAAAAAAAAAAAAAAGGTCGGGAAACAACAGATGCTGGAAAGGATGTGGAGAAATAGGAAAGCTTTTACATTGTTGGTGGGAGTGTAAATTATTTCAACCATTGTGGAAGACGGTGTGGTGATTGCTCAAGGATCTAGAACCAGAAATACCATTAGACCCAGTAATCCCATGGCTGGGTATATACCCAAAGGATTATAAATCATTCTACCATAAAGACACATGCACATGTATGTTCATTGCAGCACTGTTTGCAATAGGAAAGATGTGGAACCAACCCAAATTCCCATCAAAGATAGACTGGAAGAAGAAAATGCAGCACATATACACCATGGAATACTATGCAGCCATAAAAAAGGATGAGTTCATGTCCTTTGCAGGGACATGGATGAAGCTGGAAACTATCATTCTTAGCAAACTGACACAGGAACAGAAAACCAAACACCACATGTTCTCACTCATAAGTGGGAGTTGAACAATGAGAACACATGGACAGAGGGAGGGGAACATCACACACTGGGGCCTCTGAGGGAGTGGGGCCCTAGGAGGTCTAGGGGAGGGATAACATTAGGAGAAATACCTAATGTAGATTATGGGTTGATGGGTGCAGTAAACCACCATGGCACGTGGAAACCTGTGTAACAAACCTGCACGTTTTATACATGTATCCCAGAACTTAAAGTATAATAGTAATAATAATATGCAACAATTACAGAAGCTATATCTCTTAACTTGAACCATAGATTTTGAAGCATCTATTTGAATCACTATCATCTGCTTTAGAACTAACTTTACTTCTGAGTTAAATGGGTATATCAGCACAAACACAAGGAACAAGAATGAGAGAAAAGCTCTTCCTCCTTGCTCCAGGCTCTAGTGCAGCCCCCGAAATGTATTCCATTTCACCCCACAATTGAAAATGTTTATGGTGGAAAACAAGAGGTTTCTCAGTAAACCCTTCTCCAAATATCGCCTCCTGATATATTAAACTAAAGATTGAATTGGGGAAAAAATGACTAACCCTTTTCATCCATAAGAAAAGAAAACTGCAAATTGTTATTTTCTTAAATTCAGAATTCATATGTTTAGCAGGCTATGTCTGGTTTGTTTACAGGCAGAAAAAGAGAAGAAATGAAACAAAAGTATTTAATAGAAGCAGGAAAAGAATTTAGAGTTGAAAACATATGTAAGTAGGGGAGATACTTGTTGTGGTAATTGTTCAGCAGTTTCTTTATTTTCTTATAATTGTCTCCTCTTTCTTGATTAATCAATCTGTAGACACACATCTGGTCCAAATGGGACAAGCAGACGCTTTCTTCCCAGTCTGAAACAGGAATAAGAGAATAATGGGCACTACCAGTCACTGAAGCTAAGTCCAGTGGAAGATTATTTTATTTTCATTTTTCTTTTTTTTAATCTTCATATCACAGCCAAGTCCAAGAAAGATTATTTTATAGAGCAAAAGTGCCTGTTACTTCTATGCTGAAGTCCCCAGGGCAAGCTTGATCATTTCCCTTCCTTAGTCTTAGTTATTTATCCTTTTCTGTTTTGAGATACTCCAGTCTCCTTTAAATACATTTCTTTTCTACTCTTCCTCCTCCTCCTTATAAATTAGGATTGCCTTAATTGATTTCTGTAGTTTGCATCCAAGAGAACCTTAAGGAATGTGGTGTTTATGGCATAAAACTTTTGAAATTCAGAGCAACCCAGTAAAATTTCTCAATAAGCACTAACAGAGACAGAATTATTTCAGATATCAGTACAAGTGTCAGGAAGAGGATGATGATATTAGGACAGAGGAGTGCCTCAAGGACCAGGGGGCCATGTTAAGCTCAGAACAGATGGGCCCCAAAGCTGTACAAAGCTTCTTTATCTGGCTCTTTGTTCCTAAATTAACTATTTAGTAATTCTTCATTTTATACAAGTCCCAAATGGCATCCGGGTGTTGCTGAATTAGTAATCTCTAAGCCTGAATGTACCTAAATAACTTTCATAATAGTCAGACATTTCTTACAGTTTATCTTTAAAAAAAAAAAGTAGAGGAAAGAGTGCTTGACTGGTAAGGGATACCTCTGATGAAATCACTTGTTATTTAAACTGGATACAGGGTTGGGATCTGGGAGAACCCATTCCTGCTCAAAAATTACCCATGAAAAATTTCATAAAAGTGACCAAAAAGATCTTAGGGGTTGCAGAATAGTCAGGAGGGATTACTATGAATGAAATTATGTTTACGTCCCCAATGTTAGTAGCTGTTATACTCACACAATTAATCTCTGTTATATCAAAAGTCAAAGGAGCTACAAGACACAGTAGATTATATTCCTGGAATAGGGAGACCAGGTCTAGAAATATCACCCACTGAAAATTAAACCAGAAATAAAAAGAAGGTATATCAAATATGCTGAACATTCACATGTATTAATTATCACAGGAAAGGTTTTTTTTTCAATCCCCTTTTTACAAATGAAGAAAGTTAGTGTCACAGAAGTTAATTAAGTTAATGAGGAATACAAAGCTAGTAAGTAATCGGGTTGGGATGCCAACAGATCTGCTTAAGTCTAAATTCCATGCTAATTACATGGGTTGTGAAAGTTTAGTCATCAGGATAAGTCACCAAAGTTAAATGCTGATTTGTACATATTTAGATGATGAGACTAAAATAATTCACATGTGTTGGTCTTGAAAATAAGACATATCCTTAGAAAATATGGGACTGGATGGAAATGAGATTTTTTTAAAGCTACAATAGAAATAGATTGTGACTTTTTTGAGGTAGCATAATAAAGAGAGACTGGGAGAAACAGCACTATTTAGGATAGAGCTAGTATTTCTGATTCTAGTGATTGGAACTACATATAGAAATTATTTAATGCTAATATTACCTCAAGTGTATGGGGCCTAAGAAGAAAGTAATAATTCTGAGTGACTAGAAACAAGGGAGAGTAAGTCTGCGTATAGATGTATGTCAAGGATCAATGATATCTTGATTTGCCACTGGTGAAACTGAAGGTGAAGGAACAGATAATGTTCTTATGTGTCTCTTCTCTGCACTAGAGAATTTCAAATGGCTGCCAATCAACAGTGAAAGTTTGTTAAATGAATGCAAATAGATATCTAATTATTATTTAAATTTATATTTAACAGTATAAAATCCTCAAGAAGTAGTACTAATGTTTACCTTGGGAAAAACTTGGACTTTATGTTGTTATTACATCTTATAGAAGCTCTGCTTTGAAAGATTCATATGCAGTATTCATGGATTCTCAATTGGCAATTTCTTCAAAAACCATGGTCATAATATAAAAATGTTCTTCACTGAAAAGTGCTTTATTTGATTTTTCAGCTTTTTCTAATGACTGATTTATATTTAGAGCACTTCTGGTTGATTATGAAAGAAGCAATAGGATGTCTGAAAATATTCTTTTTAAGTCAGTTCAGGGTACTTATATGTCCATAGCATTAATGCTGTGGTAACAAAGCTGTTTTTGTCTAATTGCTTAAAGCTGTATTTCCACTCTGTCAATGTTAAAATATTTCACTATGTGAAATGTAAAAAAAAGTTTCATGATTTAAATGTCATTAAATATAAACAACACAATGTATGTTCACATATTTATTTTAAGTAATACATAAAATTATACCCTAGTGCATGGTCGAAAGTGCAATATTTTGATAAAGAAAATATGGTAGTAAATATGTTTATTTAGAATAGAAAAGTATACTAAGTTAAATTTGTAGCCTAAAGCCAAGCCTCTACAGTAGAAGTGTTTCTCTAATGCTGTACAACTGTCCTGTATAAAGCATGAAAATTATTCAAATTACCTACCAGCTTTGACTATATAGCCACATTTACAAAGTAAAAAAAGTCTTTTCTCCTGTGATATTCATAAATCTCTGGGATTCTGTAAAATCAGACAGTACTTCTATATTTATTCTTGTAATATATTAAGTACTCCCTACTTTTATATAAGCAGTAGTATATTATCCACTCCCTAAAACATATTTGCTTTCTTTGAACTTTATTTTGCTATTAATTTACTGCTTTTTAAATCTTTAGTATTTTATACTAAAAATGCATATTCACTATAAATCTTCACAAATGGGAAGAAAGCAGAAAAAAACTAGAAAAAAAAATCAACCAGAATTGCATTATCTGGATATAACCAGTGTGAACATTTAGTGAATATGATTCTAGACATCTATCCAAATAAAATATATAAGACATAGATAATAGGTTATACTATTCATATTATTTAAACTGTATTAATAAACCAATGTATTTTCATAGAAACTTAGCAGAAGATACAAACATTCAAGTAAAATTAGATACTTATTCACACATATTTGGGATATAGATTTATGCTATCTGTGTGGCCAGGGGAAACCCAAAATAGAGAAATGTACAGTAACCATACTTAGTAGAAAGAAATCTTACCTGAATTTAATCCAGTTACATCATACAAGCAATTACTCGTACTCACATACATTGTTACAAGGTCTTGAGTATGCAATAAATGGAAGCAAAATGTCACTCAAATAGTTATTTTTACATTTGGTAGTAGTAAGGTTATTAATTGGAAAGGTTAGAGTAGCATATCCAGAGAGTAGAAAGGCATGTAGCAGTGATGTCTACAATGCCAAGGATTTCTATTACACTCTTCCTTTGGGGTTTCAGGGTGACTTTCACTGGGAACATGGAGATGCATCGGCATTAGTGGGATTGGTTTATGATTTCTGGGCATTAACCTACAGATGCAAAAATGGTTTCTTGCTAGAGCATAAGCCTTAGCTAAAGCCATACACAGATTATGGTATCATCAATTTTCCTGTAGGAAAAGGAATGAGGACAGCAGAAAAGTAGGAAAAAAGAAAATAGAATGAGGCTTTCATCATGGCAGAGAAGTCTTGGCCTTACGAATGGATCTTGGGAAAGCTTTCCAAGTCTAGAGTGTCATCTGCTTCTGAGTAAAAACTTTACTAGTTAGCTTTATCTTTAGTTCTCCAACAAGTGTGCCATTCCAAAAGTGTGAAGGGGGCCCTTTTGATTGATGAGATATGGACCCAAGATGTGAGGCCCTGAAATTTTACTGCAGTGTGTGTGATGAGAAGAACTTGGTATTTTCCCTTCCAGTGATTTTCAAGGGCAGTCTATCTTTGATGCCATTTCCAGAAGATCCAATGTACAGGTTCCAGATTGTGAAGAGTTTTGTTTTCCTCAGTTGTTGGGTGACAGAAAGCTTCTTTGCCTGGTGAAATACACTTTGGTATAATTCATTAAAATCTTGCAGTATTTAATCATATTCGAGTTTTGGAGAGTAGGAGATAAATGAGATTCTATTAATAGAACCATAGGCCTTCCAGTAATAATTTCCTGAGGGGGATCAATCTATATTTCCCAGTGGGAGTGGACCTGATTGGAATTCAAGCCAATGGTAATATTTTTTGGCCAAGGTGATATAGTCAATTCAGCTGGCTTTGCCAATTTCAGTTTCAAAATATCACATGTCCTTTTGACCTTTCCAGAAGACTGAGGTCGATATGGAAATGGAATGGTAGTGCCGTTGTAGCTATAACACCTTTTTATTTTGTTTATTATTATTTTTGAGACACAGTCTCATTCTGTTGCCCAGGCTGGAGTGGAATGGTGTGATTTCAGCTCACTGCAACCTCCACCTCCCAGGTTCAAGCGATTCTCATGCCTCAGTCTCCCAAGTAGTGGGGATTACAAGCTTGCACCACCACACCTGGCTAACTTTTATATTTTTAGTAGAGACAGAGTTTTGCCATGTTGGTTAGGCTGGTCTCAAACTCCTGACCTCAAGTGATCCACCAACCTCAGCCTCCCAAAATTCTAGGATTACAGGAGTGACCCACTGTGCCCAGCCTGTAACACCTTTTAAAATTACTTTATAACTTGTCTAGCAAAATGGGCTTCTCTGTCACTGAGTATTTCTCCAGGGATGCCACATAGAGGAAATACATTTTCTAATAACTTCTTCACTACCATCACAGCATCATCTTTCCTACGTGGGAAAGCTTCTTTATCCAATCAGAAAACATACAAACCATTACAAGGGCATACTGATACCCCGGTGAAGTTGGCAATTGAGTAAAGTCCGTCTGTGAATGCTCAAATGGTGCATCGGGTGGTGGAAATATACCACATGAAGTTCTGATTGTCTTCCCATGATTATAGATTTGACAAACCAAACATTGGTTATAAAGCATTTTAGCAATTTTAGAAGTCATTCTATCAATATTTTCCATAATTTGGATCATTTTGTGTGTTCCATGATGAGTTGAGGAGTGCAGAGCTTTTAACAATGGATGCTTAAATTGACTCAGGAAAGACCAGGCAGGCTGTCTAGACCCTTTGTGAATTCATATTTAACATTTAATTTATGTCCTTTCAGATGCTAATTCTGTCTTTTTTTCCAAATCAGGTGTATAACACTGTTTATAAAATAGGTCATCATTGGAGAAATTGAGTTTGATCAGTCTTATGGAGTTTACTGAAATCATGCATTTTAATGGTTTCAGTACTGCCTGATTTAATATAAAAATCTGTCAGGGAATTCCCTTTATATTCAGATTTAGTTTACAGATATGGTTTTTAATCTTAATAATGGCAATTTGTAATAGTAACAGGATAGCAGAAAGGAGTTCATCTATGTGGAGGTGTTTATCATGGAGGTGCCGCTACAGGGGAGAAACTCCCTTTGTAAAACATGACAAAATTGTGGACTACTCCAAAAGCATATCTACTATCTGTACAAATGGTTGCAAATTTATCTTTAGCTATATGACAAGGTCAAGTGACAGCAAAAAGCTCTGCAGGTAGAGCTTATTAAATTGGAGAAAAAATCCCTTTTCTATTAACTTATTTTGGGTGGTAACAGTATATCTGTCTAATGTTTTCCTTTGGAGTTTTTAACACAAGAGCCATGAACAAAAAGTATTAACTCAGGATTATCCAGCGGAGTACCTTGTAAATCGACACAAGGGGCCAAAATTTTTAGTACTACACTTACACAATTGTGGTCTTCATGGTCGTCTGGTAGAGGGAGTAGAGTATCAGCATTAAGTAAATTGCAGCATTATATTTGGAGAATAGGAGAAGACAGGAGAAGAATTTTATAAGATGTTAGTCTACTTGCTGAAAAATTCTGAATTTGACCAGAATTTAATAGATTTTTCTACAGCATGTGGAACTTGCAAATAGCTCATTTTCTAAAACCATTTAAGATGAAATCTTTACCAATCATCTGGCTGCTGCTGCTATTGCTTTTAAACTTTAGGGTATGCCTTAGGTACTGAGTCTAATAGCAAGCTATAAGTGATGAACCATTTTTCTCGATGTTCTTGGACAAGAAATCCTAATGTTACATTCATTCATGAATGAACAAAGTGACAGGTTTGTATAATTTGGAAGTCCTTAAGCTGGGGCTATTTTAAGGCCAATTTTATTTGGTTAAAAGTCTGCTCATGACTCTTCCACAATAAAGCCTCTGACACTGCATTTCTAGTGAGCTCATATAACGGTAAGGCCATTAGACAAAACTTTGGGACCTAGTATTTGCAGTTCCTGAGAGTTCAGGAAAACTTCTTAACTGTCTTTTGGTTGTCGGCTGGGAACAATAAAGTTTGTTTATAAAGAGAGCATCTACAGAAAATAACCTTTGTTATATTTTGAACCCAGCATGTTTTACAAAAGGTGTTTCTAAACAAGCTTTATAATTTGAAACAAATTCTTTATTTTCATTTTTATTTTATTTTTTGTCTGGAAGATTGTGTGATGAACCAATTTTCTGTGGAAAATTTTTAGGGTTTAGATTTGAAAGGTTTTTAGCATTCTCCCAGCACCTTCTGGCTCTTCTCTGGAGCAAGTTTTATAGAGGTCTTTACTATCCTCAGGCTCTCTCCATTCTACTGCTGCCATTCGTGTTTTTAGTTTTGCCAGGCCCCAATATCATATTAATAAATTGGTAAATATCACAGTTTTTTATCATAAGCTTCTATGAGGAGTCTGAATTCTATAAATTTTTGAGAATTTTTCCTTGGATTAGGGAAGTATTTTATGATGGCTATAAGTTTGGTTTTGGACCATAAAATAAAAGTGGTTATCACAGCCAGGCCTGGCTCATCAGAGGGTTTGACTTTGTAAGACATTTTTCTAATTTCCTCTTTTTCATTACCTTCAGGGTGAATAAGTAATTGATCAGAAAGTTTAGTGGACTCAGAGTGTTTAGGTAAAAACAATAGAGAAGGAGCAGTCAGGGTTAATTCAGTCAAGGCACAGTCCTTCTTTATAATGTCCTCAGGTTGTAGCTTAAGCTTTTGATTTGCCTTCTGTAAGGCAGCTTTTAGGGAAGCAATTTGTGATTTATTCAATCTTTCAGATGCCTCTGTGAACCAATTTTTCAAGTATATCCCACTTCTTTTGTGGAGCGTTTAATCCTTTTGTTAAAGTAGGTGGCTATTCAGACATGAACAAGGTGGGAGAGGAGCCCCCTGCTCCCCCACCAGGAATGTCAGGCAACCATCACGTGATGGTCAGGTTGTTGTTAAACTGCCTCTCTAAAATTATAATTGGTCGCAGTTGGTACCAGGGAAAGGCAGTCTCCCAATAGACAGAAAAAAAACGAAAACTGGTGATCATCAGCTTCCAGATAAGATCTCAGGAGCTGGGTGAGTGGGCTCAAGCACACATAGTAAGAGGCAAAATGTCAGTGTTTAAACACTTGGCTGGTAAAGGAAATATCTATCAAGTGAGCATGTGCACAATTTCAATAAATATACTGCACACATGGCCCTCCACTGCACATGTGGACAGCCCACTCCAAGGGAAGAATCAGGCGAGAAGGAACATAAGACCCCAGAAGCGTGCCAATGTGTAAAACCCAAGTCAATGGTCAAACAATGTACTTGATCTCTAAAGTTACCTGGCTGGCCCTCTTCAGAGTGTACTTTACTTCCTTTCATTTCCACTCTAAAGCTTTTTAATAAGCCCTCACTCCTGCTCTAAAACTTACCTCAGCTTCTCACTCTGCCTTTTGCCCCTTGGTCAAATTATTTCTTCTAAGACTCATGAATTGAGGTTTCTGCAGACCTGTGTGAATTTGCTACCAGTAGCACTTTTTGTCTAGTGTACCCTGCAAGTGAACAATTTTATCTAAGTTAAAACTTCCCCTTTGTGGCCGTTTTAATTGTAATTTGTCTCTAGTAAGGTTAACCAATTTTTCAAAAAATGCACAAGTTCCAGGTCCATATTTCTTTTATATGAAATTATCTGGGATAGTAGATTCCACACATTTCAACAAACCCATTATTTAAAAAGTACCTACCAAAGACCTCTAACTGGATTCAATTTAGTTAATTATCAGTTTCAGTCTGATCCTGGATCCAGTTTTGTCTAAGAATTGCTCACATAAACTAAATGAGCTCAAAACACCAATTCATTGAGCTCAAATCCAAGAGAACTTGCTCACCCACTCCAATTGCTGTGAAAAATCAATGGGCAGAATGGGCTCTGCAGATATCTTTGCTTGGTCACTAAGAGCCCCTCAGAGGTTGCTAGAGGTCCACTTCAGAGCCCACTTTTTACACCAAACTGTAAAAAGAACAACCTTAGACAAATTCAACAAGGGTTAATTGAGAAAAATACGATTCACTGAAGCAGACAATACTCAGGACCAAAAGAGGTTACTAAATTAAGTTTATCCTAAAGTAGCCTCCTTATACATTTTAAGTTCAGCCTCAAGGCTTCTCCATACATAGTAAACTAAAACTTAACTTGATGTGAAAACAGGCTAACCTACTCCTGGGTGAATCACTACGTTTCGGCCAATTCAAGGTAGCCACCTGTTTAAATCATGTTCAAATCAGGCAAACATCAAGATATAACTAATTTGGTTGTTTCTGTACCTCACTTACATTTTCTGTACATCACTTCCCCGTTTTTTTGTCCACAAATCTTCTTTCATGACATGGCTATTTGTTAGACAGCCAGGTGTGAGGGGGGTCCCTGGAGAAACTCCCGCCAGCCTGCCCACTGAAACGGAGCCTTGGGGACAGGGAGGAGCATGGCCCCTGTCTTGTGTGGAACCTGGGATTCAAGCAGTGGGAGGGATGCGTGCTAGCAGGGACTGTGGCCTTCTGAGAGTCCCCTGTTTCCCCATTTTCTTCCTTTTCACCCAAAATACCCTGCTTTACCTGTAAGAGACTGGTGAGAATGGTGGGAGAAATTATAGAAAACGAAACCTGCTTGGAAGGCCAGAAGGTTTTGCAAAAGTCTTGGGAAAGAGGTTATGGCTGAAGGCAGCTTAATCCTCTACCTTGAGCTAATAGCTAGCAGTAGATATGAAGGAATGTAGAGGTGTTTATCGAAATAGCTTGTTTTCTCATGTGGTCCTAAGACCAACTTTTGATCATCTGTGGGTGCATTACTGCTCTCTACTCGGGGGGGTCAGCAATGTTAATTACCCTCTAATGGTGTTTATTGGACCTTTGTCATTTAATACGTACTAAATAAATGTGAACATCACCGGCTTATGGGGGCTGTTGCTAACTCTGGCAGAGGTCTCCTGGCTGTACTGATTGGTAAGCCTGTGTCAGTGTATAATTTTCATCTGTTTCTCAGTCAAGTTTGCTGGTCAAACTCGACATTTACCCACCCTCCAAACTGCCTGCAAGTCTAAATTTTCCTGGCTGTGGGATGGATAAGGACCCCCAATTTTAGTTGAAGGAAAAGTCCTACAACAACTGCCCTAGATGGAGTCTCTCTGAGTCTACTGTGGCTCAGGAGGCTGTCTGATTTGCTAATTTTTTCTTTACTCAATCAAACTCTGTTAAAATTATTTTGTCTAAGGTTTTTCTTTTAATGGATGGTGTCAGAAGTGGAATCCAAAGTAGAGCTCCCAGCAAGCCCCAGGAGCACTGGGTGATCAAGCAAGGTACCTGCTGGGCCATGGTGTCCACTGCTCTCTCACAGCAACTGCAGGTCATGGTTAAGTTCTCTCTCAGATTTCAAAGCTCCATACATTTGAGTTTTGAGCTCTCTGGGTTTGTCTAATCAAATTTCTGATCAAAACTGGATTTGGAAGTCATTACCGAGACTGAAGTAGGTGCAGAATCAGATTGGATTTGATAATTAACTGGCTTGTATCCACTTAGCAGCCTCAGATGTCTGACTGAATCAGATAGAAACTGTAGTAAAAGGCAACATTGCAGGGTTGTAAGTTTTGGCTTCAGAAATTTGCAGAGATGTTTTTGTTCTACCCCATTTGTTTATTTTTTCTTGTATGCTTGGGCAGGGAAAAATCATTGGCTAAGGTGATTAAGAAAATCTCAGACAAAGCCTAAGTTCAAGGTAAAAATGGGATCCTTTCTTAAGAACTGAGTAATCCACCATCCAGTTACGCCTACATTTACATGTGTAAGTATCAGGTCCCAGAAGCGCAAACACTTACAGAAATAGCAAAATCTTACTAAAGATAACTTAAAATTGCAATGAAACAATCCAAACAAACACCACTGCACTTTAAGAAGTGCATTTGAAAATAAGGGTTCCTGAATTAGTCTCATCTAAAAATGTTTATTGATATGCAGAAGATTCTTAAAATATTTCAGTGTTTTTATTGTTTTTAAGACTTTTTATAAAAAGGCAAATGAAAAGCTTAAGTGCCTAACTGAGAAGAAAAATTAAATCTGCTAATCTTCTGACTTAATTACTATCTTGCCCCAAAGGTAGAAAGAAAGCTGTCCTAGATAAAGTGGTTTATAAAAGGTAGGCCCTCAGGTAGAGTGGGTTTGCTTACTTTTCAGATCTACCCATGCTGAGTCCATATGTTAAAAAAACAAAAACAAACAAAAAAAAACTTTCTTTGTCCTATTTCTTAATGGACTCCTCTCTGAACCCAGTCATTTTAGCTAAGAAACACCAATTAAGTTAAATACCTTTTTAAAAAGATGTCTCTCTGAAATTTAACTGGCTATCTTGAAGTACTTTTGTAAAACAACTTTACAACAATAAAAAGATCTCCATGTGTAAGCTGTCTACCTGTAAACCTTAGAAACTCTTACTGCTGTTTTAAAATACCTAAGTCATGCCTTTGTTTAAGGTACTTTTCTGGCTGTCTTGTCTTAGCTGAACTTTTACTTATACCATTTTTTCCCTTGGTTTGAGCAATACTTAGGACTAAAGTCTTAGCTCTGTGCTTATAAAATATACTTTTCTGGCTGGACGTGGTGGCTCACACCTGTAATCCCAACACTTTGGGAAGCCGAGGTGGGTGGATCACAAGGTTAGGAGTTCAAGACCAGCCTGGCCAACATAGCAAAACCCTGTCACTACTAAAAGTACAAAAGTGAGCCAGGTGTGATGGTTATAGTCCCAGCTACTCAGGAGGCTGAGGCAGGAGAATCATTTGAACCCCAGAGGTAGAGGTTCAGTCAGCCAAGATCATGCCATTGCACTCCAGCCTGGGCAATAGGGCAAGATTCTGTCTCAAAAACAAACAAACAAACAAAACACACACACACACACACACACACACACACACACACAGAGTTCTCCCTTTAGAAATGCAAAAGTTTTACCTGGTTAACAATTGCTTTGGGCTATGAAGCAGGCAATTGGAAGATTGGTAGTCTGAATGGGTAAAGAAAAAATATTTAAAAGACTGCAAATAAACCTTTATGAATGCTCTAACATCTGTTTCTCTCTGTGTGTTTCTGTATCTGCATGTGGTATGTATATGTGATAATACTTGGTAAATATAGCTGATTTTAAAGTTGTGGGTAAAATAGGAATGGCTTCTAAATTATCAGTTAAATATAGTGAGATACTTGCTTGTTTTGACTGGGAGCTATGTTTTTGTCTGGGAGCCTGTGGATTTAGGAGTCTGGGTAGGTGGCGATGGTGAGGCCTGGACACATGTTCTCAGTGTCGAGACCAGCAGTTACAAGGCAAAATCAAGCCTAATATGGCCCTTCTTCCTTGCCCCAGCTTTGCCTCCTGATTTTTCTGAGAGGAGTTGGATCCTCCAGGCATCTTCACAGCTCCATGTTCTTCCCTGAGCTCTACACCTGGCATATAAATCCAGGACTCAGTCAGGCCCTGCCCTTCATAGCCGTCCTGGGTTCATGAAAGTTCTTCCACCATGTGGCTGCACTGGAGTCTCTCTGAGTTCACTCTGGCTCAGGAGGCTGCCCGATTCATGAAGCTTTCTTTGCTCAAATTCTGTTCAATTTAATTTGTCTAAGGTTTGGATTTCAACAATGTTCACAGAGCTTCACTCTACAGGAACAGGGAATATTAATTGTCAGAAAATAGAAACGAAATACAGAAATAGCTTCATTATTTACAGCTTGGCTCAGCATTTGCCACATTTGCACATGGTATAACCGGTTAACAGCCTATGATTGGCTTAAGCTTAGCTACTATGATTGGCTGAGACTGAGCCACAAGTTACAAAATATACTCTTACTTTAGATTGCAGTTTGTTTACATACTGTGTTAGGTTAAGTTTGTAAGTAGAGGCAGCTTTTACAATTGAATTTAACAGTATTATCTAATTTAACAATATCATCTAATTTAACAATACTGTCCAGTAGCATAGAAAGAATAATGTGACTTGAGGTTTTTACTAAATAAACAAATGTTGAAATATCCTAATAGAGGACACAGTGGCCAAAGTATACTCCAAAAACATCCAAGTAATAGTAAGATTTAAGTGAGATTTTAATGACAGGTTTTTAAAAAATTGTCTTAAGAATAAAGCATGGAAACCACAGTAAAATAGTTGACAATGATTATTTGATATTACTGCCCAGCAATAAAATACAGCTGCAGTCACCTCTGCAAAAGTCTTATATTTATATTTGGAGGCACTCAGAAACATCAGCTAGGTACCTGTTAGGTACAGCTTCTTAGAGTGGTTTTAAAAATCTCTAATCAAGTTCTCTTAGTGTTTCCACAAGAACTTCTTATAATCAGAGTGATTGATGCCTCTTCAATCAGGGCAATTGTTTGTGTGGAAAAATATAGTATGTTGAAACAGGTCTCTTAGTCATAGTCAAAGGAGCCACTTGGCCACTCTGAAGTTAGAGAAAAGAGAAACAGCTTCTAGATAGAAAAAAGAATGACTTAAGAAATCCACCATAGTGAAATACTATGGCATATTGCTGGTATGCCGAAAAATAATCTATGGCCTAAGCAATTTTTAAAGATTCCTATTAAGGTAATGGGCTTTTGCAATAAGGACAGATAATTGAAAGAGGGCATTACCTTCCTCAAATATTTTGTATTCGAACACAGAAAATGTGGGACAAAAAAGAGTAATACATACACTCTATCAAAATATTTGTTCTGTCAGTTTTACTGATTTTACACTTCTACATGTTACAAGGGAAAATGCTGACCAGGCTCAGATTATGTAAATAATATTTCAAACACACAAACATTCTATGCTTTTTATCCTATTATTTTTTAAGTACGTTCAGGTTCACGGCAAAATATACTCCCCCACCTCCACCTGCCACTTGCATATCCTCCTCCATTACCAACATCTTCCACCAGAGGGGTGCATCTGTTATAAAATGATGAACCTATATTGACACATCATTACCGCCCAGAGTCTCCAGTTTACACTAGGGTTCCCTCTTGGTGGTGTACACTCTATGGGTTTGGACAAATGTATAATGGCATATATCCACCAATATAGTATCATACAGGGAAGACTGCGATGCTCTGAAAATCTCTGTGTTCTTCCTATTCATCTCTCCCTGACTCCAACCCTGGTAATCACTGGTCTTTCCTTTGTCTCCATAGTTTTGCCTTTTCCAAGGTCATATAGTTGGAATCATATGGGATGGAGCATCTTTCAATGAGTAATAATGTATTTACATTTTCTTCATGTCTTTTCATGGCTTGATAGCTCTTTTTTGTACTAAATAATATTCCATTGTCTGGATGTACCTGTTTATCTTTCAGTGTTAATACAAGTCCCTTAACATTTAAAATTTCATTTTTGGTGTCAATTATTGTTTATTGAATAGTTATTAAGAACAGAAAGAAATGTATGATTACAAATGAAGCTCTTTCCCAGAGTTAATGGCATTGCTGTACATCCAGATGACTCATTACTGAGTTTGCCCTGATGTTTTGTTTCTTTTTCTACTTGATGCATTTGCTCATTGGTAACCCCCTGACCCCACCAATAGGAAAAAAAGTTTTTCAAGAGTATCATTTAAGAATCCAGAGCCTTTATAGGTGAAAAAAAAAAATTATAACTTTGGAAAAGGAGGTACCAATAAAAACCATCACATGTGTTCACCATTTAAATCATTCTTGGCTAGGCACCTTGGCTCACACATAATCTCAGCTATTTGGGAGGCCAACAGGAAAGGATCACTTGAGGCCAGGAGATCGAGGCCAGCCTGGGCGACAAAGTGAGACTCTGTCTACACAAGAAAACAAAATAAAATAAATTAGTCAGGCATGGTGGTGTGTGCCTGTAGTTCCAGCTACTCATGAGGCTGAGGCAGGAGGAGCACTTGATCCCAGGAGGCTGCAGTGAACTCTCATAGCACCATTGCACTCCAGCCTGGGTGACAGAGCGAGGCCCTAAATAAATAAATCAGCCTCATTAAATTATTGGACAGAATTTATTTAAGCAGCAATCACATGGATCAGTACTAATTACCATATATAGAGTTTTAAATCTGAAGACCCTCTGCACAAGGAATTTATCACACACAATAGTTTACATTCATTGAGTAATATGTGCCAACCAATGTGCTAAGCACTTTTTTGGCATTATCTCATTAAATTCTCACAGGAATCCAATGAGATTCATGTGACAGTGTTCCCCAAATTTATAATTTAATATGATAAGAAAAAAAAAGCCATGAAAATAATTTGTAGGCAAGGGCATATGCATGGGATAAAAATTAGGTTGATGAGAAGATTAAAAGATTGAACAGAGTAAAATTAAGGGGTTGCATTAAGTCTGGAAGATAAGGATTGAACAGTGTGTTACAGAGGAAGAGGAAAGAGCCCACTATTTCTCAGGAGTCAGTAATTGCAGACTATATTGTTATCAGGTATCAGACTTTAAAACACAGGAATTACAATATGTCAGCCTACTCAGGAAAGGCAGAATTTTATTTCTGAAGTGTTTTGACTGCTAATCTGTGATACCAAGACCTCTCTACTCATCACTTAGTGAATTGTTGGACTACTTTCACTTCGTAATACAAAATTACCTCAGTGAGCGAAGCTAATTGTCAGTTTCATGATAAGATAAAGCTCTCCTTTCTGTTGGGGTAAACTAAAGAACTGTCTCTTTCTTTCTGAAAAGGAATAAATGGCTAAGGTCATTTCCAATTTAAATAAATTTACTAGAATCAGGGGAGATTACCCTAAACCCATAAAAACCAATAAATCCTTTTCTCATTTTCTTTCATAAAACATGACAAGCACACTGTATCCAGTACTGACACTGCTCCTGGGCAGAAAGACCTAAAAATCCCAGAGAAAAAAAAGAACAAATGAAAATCTCCATTCTCCCTGACGGCCATATTGTTTTGGCTATCTTTATTGAAAACTCTACTTTTGGATACATTATTATGTCTTTTGAAATATATGTATCAGAGAACCTATTTTTCCATGAATAATAAAAAAAGGCAAATGGATATTTTTATAATCACACTAGGTTTTTGCAAAATAATTTTAGATGAAAGATTATATAATGATTTTCACTTAATAGGATCACAAAGTGAATTCAGATGAATTCAGACCCTTTAGTGAGCTGCTGCCTTACCCATGCAAAACTGATAGTTTAGGAAGATTAACCCAGGATTTAGTAGTTCTCTACTAGAAAATGAATAAAAAATGAATCCTATTTTTTTCTTAGTGTCGCTTAACAGAACGGAAGCCAAAATTCTGCCTCTAAAGTCCCCAGTAGAAGTAAATCAGAATAGTGTTTTCTGATTCTCCCTGAGTGTGTCACGGTTTGTGTGGGTGCCCTGCTGTAAAGCACATGTACGAGAGACGGAACAGTGTGATTGCCTCGTTGTGTTCCCCTGTGAGAAAGACGATAGACTCTGCATGCAGAGGAGGAAATAAGGGTCATGAGATTGCAAGCCTTTCCAGTTCCTGGACTGCACCAAGAGCACCTGTAAATAGCACACCAAGGCTTAAAGTTACACATGCCACTCAACAGCACGCTTAACCCGTGGATAGTCAGAGTCCTCACTACCTTTTTTTAGACTTTGTTTCAAAGCAGCTATCAGTTACTCAGATAAGCCCTTAATATATGTACTTTACATACATTATCTCATTTAGTCTTTTCACAACCACAACCTATGAGGTAGTACTTTGCAAAGCAACAACATAAATTTCCAGAAATTAGTGCATAGTATAGTTTAAGATTAAACCCCATAGCGTAACTACTGTGAGATTGAATGGGATTTAATTCATTTCCATGAGTTGTAAATGCCTAGTTATAACATGTAAATGCCTATTAATAACAATTAAAATTCTGCTTGCATATATAATTTATATACACAATAGATAACACACACATTTACAGTATCCATTTTTTTTTTTTTTCCCCCCTCTGCCCCCCTTCCCCCCCCCCCCCCCCCCCCCCCCCCCCCCCCCCCCCCCCCCCCCCCCCCCGCCCGCGCCGCGCCCCCGCCCCCCCCCCGCGCGCCCCCCCCCCCCGCGCCCCGGGGGGGCGGGCCGCTCCCCCGGGGGGGGGTCCCCGGGGGCCTGCGGGCCGCTTGCGCTAATTGTAGAGTTCAATGGGTTTTGATAAGTATACACATCTTTGTAATAAAAACATTTATATATAAACTATATAATTACATTTTACATATATAAAATAAAAATGTACATATTTTGTTATATGTGTGTATGTGTGTATATATATATATATTTCTAACACCACAGGAACACTTGCCCTTTTGAAGTTGAACCCCTTTTATGCAGCTCAAAGGTAATGTCACTTTTAAGACATATCATTATAGGTTAGTTTTGCCCATTTTGGAACTTCATACAAATGGAATAATGTAACATAAATGAAATAACAAAACATTTTATTGTATACTGAGCTTTTTCACTCAAGATTATGTTTTTTCTAGATTCTAGGAAACAAGATTATGTTTTATTTAGATCCTAGAAAACAAGATTTCTTTTAAAGATTCACTTATATTGTTTGTACTTGTGTGAATATATCACAATTTGTTCATTCACCTATTGATGGAAATATGGATTGTTTCCAGTTTTGGTCTATTATGAAGAAATCTACAGTAGACATACTTATGCAATCATTTTGTGACACATATCTTGATCTTAGGTAAAAATGTAGGAATAGAATTGCTAAATAACAAATATTTTCTTTAGCTTATAAGACACTGTCAAACTATTTTGCAAAGTGCACGATTTTATATTCTTATAAGCAGTGTAGGAGAGTTCCGTTTACCCTTCATTCTTGCCAACACCTAGCATTATCAGACCTTTTAATTTTAGTACTCCCTAGCGTGACATTTTATAGTGGTTTAATTGCTTTGATAACTAATTATGTTGAACATAGTTTTCTATTTATTGGTCTCTACCATCTCTTCTTGTTTCAAAATTCTGTTCACACCTTTTGCCTATTTGTTTTATTACTGAGTCATAGTATAATATATAATATTTTTCTTCCAGGCTATAGATTAAATTTTTATTTTCTTAATAGTATCTTTTGAAGAATAGAAGTTCTACATTTATTGGTAAAGTCTATTTTATTGTTTTTTAAATTTTGTTAATCCTTTGAGTACTATGTAAGAAATATTTCCTTAAACCAAGGTCATATACACATTCCTTCATTTTCTCTAGAAGCTTTGCATTTAGGTTTGTGATCCGTACCAAATTATTTTCAGTGGGGTAGAACTGGCATTCAGTTTTTCTTGTATGATCCTCCAGTTCTTCTAGCATCATTTGTTGAGAACATTATTCATTACACATTGAATTACTCAGTGCCTTTGCTGAAAAATCAATTTACTATATAAATGTGGATCTATTTATAGATTTCATCCACCTCTTTGCCTGTTGTTATGCCAAGAGCACATTGTCCTGATTGCAATAGCTTTATGATAAGTTGTGAAATCAGCTAGTAAAAGACTTCCAACACAGTGATTTTAAAAATTGCTTTGCTATTATTGCTCTTCTATCTTTCCATATAAATATGAGAATTATATTTTAAATTTTTACAAAATGTCTGTTTGGCATTTGACTGCTATTTCATGAAATGTATAAATAATTTAAGAAAGTACTGACATCTTAAAATTGAGTCTTCAAATTTCAAACATATCTCTCTGTTTTATGCATGTGTCTTTTTAGTAATATTTTATACTTTTGACATGTTTCATACATTTAAATGTGGAGGTTTTGCACATATTGTTAAATTTATTTTAAATAGAATTATGTTTTTGATACTATTTAAATGCACTCTTATTTTAACTTAGTTTCCCAGTTGCTTGTTGCTAACATTTAGAAATACAATTGATTGCTAAAAATTGGAACTTACATCATATGTCTGCTAAATTCTCTTATATTTTCAAGTCGATTTTTGTATATGCATTAGAATTTTTTTTTAACAATTACATTATCTTTAAATACACGGAGGTTTACTTCTTTCTTTCCAGTATGTATGTTTGTACACATGTATGTATGTGTGTATGTATTTATGTGTTGCCTTTTGGATTTGTTAGGACATCCAGTAGGATGTTGAATGATAGTGGTGAGAGTGAACATTCTTGAATTTTCCTGGTTTCAGGGAGGTACAAGTTCAATATTTAACTATTCAGAATGAAGATAGCTTCAGGTGTTGTTTTAACAGATACCTTTATCAGATTGAAGAAGAAGCTTTTCTTGTTTTTGTTGCCAAAAGTTTAAATGGGACATTGAATTTTCCCACATGCTTTCCTGAATCTATTAAGATGATCATATAAATTTCTTACTAATCTATTTTTAACTTAATTGACTCATCTGTTATCTCCATTTTGTTATTGAGATCATCCAATGGCCTTTAAATTTTAGGTATTATATTTCAATTCTAAAATTTCAAATTTAAAAAATTTGTTTCTATTTTCCTGCTGAGAACTTGTCTTTTATTTATTTAATGTGTACTCAACTTTACTTTATAAAACATGCTATATTAGCTGTTTTGAACTCTGAAAAATTCCAACATCTGGCTCTTTTCTCAGAGTACTGTTTCCTTTGAAAATTGGTCAGATTTCCTGGCTCTTTTTATGTCAAATAATTTAGAATTGGATGCTGCACATTTTGAATATTATTTTGTGTAAACTATAGGGCTTGTTATGATCTTCTGGAAAATGTTGTTTTTATTGTTACTTGATTTAGCAAGCAATCAATCCAGTTAAGATCATATGCTCAGCTTGCCTTCTGTGGGTGGTGGTTCGAATATCAGTTTAGTTTTCAAAACTTAGGCTATGTGTCTCTATTACACACATGTGCCATTTGGGAGTTAGTCTGAGACTTGGGCCATGATTTAAGTCTAAGTTTGGTTTTCAACACTTTTGTTATACTGTTTTGGGTGAGTTGCATCCACACATAGCTAAAGGGTAAGCCTGAGACTTGTGAAGGTGCATATATAGAGTTATGAAATGTCCTTTTTCAGTTCTTTTCTCTGTGGAATTCCCATACACACTACCCTGTGTGGAGCTCCTTTTCAGATACCTCAGGTCAGATGTACAGCATTTTTATTGAGTTGTTAGCTTCAATAACTAATTACAGTGGCAACAACTGTGCCATTGCTTTCCTATGCAATTGTCTAAAAAATAATAGAAAACTTACAATCCCCACTACCTCCACGTCATATGGGTTGATTTTCTTAATTTTGATTTCTCTTCACAAGCCACCTACTTTTGTTCACATTTTAGAATACTTAGGTAGTTGATTCTGTATTTTGTTTAGAGCTTTTAATTGTAATCAGTAAGAGAGAAAACTTATAGTAGGTGTTTCTTGTCATGGCAAAAGAAGAACTTGGTATAGACACTTACTACATTGGGTATAAACTTCTAGTTAGTAGAACTTTTTAGCATGTTAAAGATGTTATTTCACTGGTGATCTACAACCTTTACAATGAGAAGGCAGGTCTTATTCTTTTTGGAATTCTTCTGTATGTAATATGTCTCTGCTACTTCTTTATATGTATTGTTATTTATTAATCATTTGTTTCCTGTAATTGACTACGACATGTCTAGATATATCTTTCTATTTGTCTTTCTTGCTCTTTATTGAGCTTCCTGAGTCTATGAGTTATTGTTTTTAAAAAAAAACATGGAATTTTATTTTCTGGCTAGGATTTCTTCACGCATTTTTCTGAACCATTCTGTTTACTTTCCTTCTGGAATTTCAGTTACAGGGATTTTAGATTGATACAATTCCACAAACTATTAAAACTTTAATTAATCTTCTACAGTCTCCTTTTTCTGTCTTTTGATTTGCATGATTTTTGCAAACTTCTCCTCAGGCTTAATATTTTTTCTATTGTTTTATGTAATCTGCTATTAATCATATCAAACAATTTTATAATTGAAGTATTGCATTTTCAGTTCTAGGATTTTCTTTTTCATCTTTTTTTATACTTTCTAAATTATCCCACTTTACCCCCTTTGTGTCTAACTTTTCCTGAAGAATCTTTAGCATACTCATCATAGTTATTTACAATCCTCCTCTTTTAGCTTCAATTCCTTAGCTATTTGTGGGTCTACTTTTTTTGACTAATATGTTTCTTAATCATAAGTGATGTTTTCATGGGTATTTTTTGCATGTCTACTAATTTTTTTTTTTGTACTCTGCATTGTGTACAACACATTGTAGCAACTCTATCCTTTTCTGAAGAGTATTTTGTTTTGTTCTTGCAGGCAATTAAATTAGTGGCAAAACACCTTAAATATGTAGAAACTTTGTTTCAGGTGTTGGGGTGAGTCTATTTCAGCTTGGCCCCTACCCTAGGTGAACATGTTTTTCTTTAGATCTAGTCCATACGTCTATGGTATATATATTTAAGAAGTTCAGTGGAAATTCCAGTGTATTCACAAACACCCTCTAGCTTGTGAGAACTCTAATTACAAATTATATTTTCCCTGCAATGGGTAACCAGCAGCAGCTGAAATATTTGTCAACATTTTCAGTTTTGTACAATTTTTTCCCTAACTGGGCTCCTTGCAGCATCACCCATGCAAGCACAGCTCAGAGATTCGTAAAAAACTTGATAAGTGTTTAAATGCATGTTTGAGAGCTGCCCTTCTGTGGGCTCCTTCTCTCTGGCATTTTTCTTCTTCGCTTTTAGATCCATCCTCCATCACCTCACTATTGATTTCTGCCTAGTTTCTAGTTTCCCTTGCATCAGGTTTGGAGAATGCCTTTAGCAGAAAATACAAATAAAAGCAATATCATGCATATATGCAGAGATGAATGATTCATGTTGTCAGCTCTGTTTTTTTTTTTTATTTTGTGGTTAATCATTGACCAATTTTATTTGTGTGTATATGTGGCAGGTATGTGCTGGTATTTGGTGAATATGATAAATTTGACTTTAACTTTATCAAATTAAGTATATACATATAATATATATTTAAAATATCTGCTACTTTATGTTGTTGATACGTAGAAACAAAATCAATTAGAAAAAAATTAAAAATTGATCATATCTTTAGGTGTTGCAGAAAGAGCATAAAGATTGGAGTCCGTAAACTGTGTTCTACTTTGGGATCTTTCAAAAAATAGCAATGTGATTTTTGAAAAATCATTTAATTCATTTTTCAAATAAATATATCCTCTTGAACTTCAAAGAATTAAAACTTCTCTGTCTTAAGGTCATTGCCTGTATAGAAATAATTCAATTAGGCTGGGGCGGTGGTTCATGCCTGTAATCCCAGCACTTTAGGAGGCTGAGGCGGGCAGATCACAAGGTCAGGATATCGAGACCATCCTGGCCAACAAGGTAAAACCCTGTCTCTATTAAAAATACAAAAAGATAGCTGGACATGGTGGTGCACGCCTGTAGTCCCAGCTACTTGGGAGGCCGAGGCAGGAGAATTGCTTGAACCGGGGAGGTGGAGGTTTCAGTGAGCCTAGATCATGCTACTGCACTCCAGCCTGGTGACGGATTGAGACTGTCTCAAAAAAAAAAAAAAAAAAAAAAAGAAAAAAAGAAATAATTCAATTATTCATTTAAAATATTTTGGATAGGCATGGGAGATAAAACAGTGAACAAAATACTAACAATTTTAGTTAGCATGCAACTAAATTTAACTTCTAACCTTAAGTTCAGTATGGTGGAACATCAGTTGATACATATTTTTGAAGGAGTCATGCATTATGTATCAAGTACCCTTTTTTGGAAATGTATTTTATATAGAGCAACACTATTTCTAGCGTCTAAGAAGCTAACTGTAATGCATTTACAAACTTATTAACAATAGGAGAATTCAGGTGTTCGTAATATAATTCTGATTAGTAAAAAAATGTTACTAGGATATGACAATAAACTATACTATTAAAAATATTGTTTACAAGGAATGTTTAATGATATGAAAAATGCTTATGGTATATGCATAATGCCTAGAAAAAAAGCAAGAGTATACATAGCTTGATCTTAGCAGAACAAAACAGTATCTACAGATGGCAGGAACTATATCCCAGTCTTAACAGTGCTTATTGCTTGGTGGAGGAATTATTAATAATTTAATTTTCTATTTCTTATTTTCTGTGTTTTCTATGATTTTTTCCCAGTCATTGATATTGTTCATATTTGTAATTACACAGTAATGTAATGTTTTTTACATAATAGATTTTTCATTTTATTTTTGATATGATATATGTAGCATATTATTTGATAATTATTATTTGTGTAACATTTGGAAGGATATATATTATGACGATGATTTGGTATATTTTACATAATTTACTCCTTTAAATTAAGTAAAATAAAAGTAGCTGCTCAAGTGTTTTAATTATTACGATAAATGGAAATAAGCAATTTGACCTTAAGAGGCCACTACTCTCATATTGTGTTTATAAACCACATCTGGCCAGGCGTGGTGCCTCATGCCTGTAATCCCAGCACTTCGCAAGGCCGAGGCAGGTGGATCATGAGGTCAGGAGTTTGAGACCAGCCTGATCAACAGAGTGACACCCCCTCTCTACTAAAAATACAAAACTTAGCCAGGCATGGTGGTGTACATCTGTAATCCCAGCTACTCAGGAGGCTGAAGCAGGAGAATCTCTTGAACCTGGGAAACAGAAGTTGCAGTGAGCCAAGATCGTGCCATTGCACTCCAACCTGGGTGACAGAGCAAGACTCTATCTCAAAAAAATTAAATATAAAATAAAACTAAACCAAATCCAACTGTATATTTCTCATACAATAACTGCATTGAAATAGTAAAAGTAAACAATGGGAAGAGTTATATAAGCTACAAGAAAAATAAAGTACATGTAGCAGGAATCATATAAAGCAAAACAAATAATAAATGAAAGCAAAAAGTAAATTGGGGCAAAGGAAGCCATTCTACATTGACAGACTAAATAACACATCATGATGATTTAATAACAGCATCAAAACATGCAGAAAAACAAACTATAAATGCAAAGGGAAGCTAGCTGGACCAACCACTGTAAAAAGCTTTAACACAACTCTTTTAGCTCTTGACAGAGAAATAAACAATAACCAAAAAAAAAAAATAGACAAACCAAATTTGAACAAGATATGTCACGAAGCCTGTATTTTAACCCTGTACCCTATGTAGAATGACTTTTCATTTTAAGCATCCTTGAATCATTTTCCAAAGCCCTTTTTTCTGTGCCTTTTTTGTATTGGACTTCCAGGAAAACTGCATTATATTCAAAGAAGCAGAAATTATAGAAATAATATTCATCTAAATATTACACAATTTTACAAGAAGTTAGTGACTGTGGGTGATTAAAGGCTCCAGCCATGTTACAGTTCCCAGGATCAACAGCCAGGGTGGCTCTTTTTCAGAAGCAGTGCCTCCAGCAGCTTACCAGGAAGCACATATACAGTAAAAGAGTTACAGGTATACCTGGGCATTTGCTTTTAGCAAATGGGTTATAATTGTTTTTAAACCAAGGAGGGGGAGTGTAATGTTGAATCTGACCAATTGTGCTGATATGGATGAACTGACCAAGAAACATACTACTTTAAGGGGCCAGAAGGGAGACTGATAGTTTGCTCAAATGACTGCCTGAAACCTCACTTGAACTGAAGACTATTAAATGAAGCTGAGATGCCTGTACAGATAGGAATCTTAAGCCTTAAGGATATATAAATTTTAGAGTGAGCTGCTTATCACATTTCTAATTGGAAAGATCCAGAGACTTGCTTCACTGAAGCATAGAGAAATACAATCGTCTAAAATGTACTAGCAATACAGGAAAGTCATGTATTATAATAATCGTTCTCTACATGAAGAGAGGCCAATGGGAAATGCCTTCATAGACACAGCCTCTCTGATTTCAGTGGGGATAATGAGATCCCCAAATGACTGAAGCTGGGGTGCAGGGATTAACCACTGAAGAAAAGATGAATTTGTTTACATAAATGGGCAGCAGCCCCAGAGAAGTATCAGAATGATATGACCTACAAAGATCTTGGTATTAGCTAACTGATCAAATATCCCATAGGCTAAAATAGGTGGGTAGGCTACTAACGTTTTATTTGATAAGTAAAAGAAAAATAATTACTTGCTCTTAGGTGAAGGTACTTGACTTAAAGCAACTGTAATTTAAAATCCCAATTCCTAACCAAATTCCCAGACCTGCTTCGATTCACAGACTCAGGATTCTGTTAATGGAGAAGAAAACAGAATAAGTTTTCTCAGGAAAGGACATTGAGACAATGCTCTAGGTATGCAACAGAACCTTCTTCTTGCAGCCACCTAACAAGTAACTTTTTACTGGTGAAAGGGAAGTATACAGATCTGTGGAAATTACTAGACACTGACTCTGCACTGACACTAGTTCCTGAGACCTGAGATGCCACTGTGGTCCATCAGTCAGAATGATAGCTTATGGACATCTGGAGCTTTAGTCTATGCAACTGCATCCTCAAATACAATCTAGACTATATAATCGGAACATACACACTCAGACCTGGCAGAATCTCCAAGTGGTTTTCTGAAACATGCAGTGAGGTCTATGCTGTTGGAAGAACCAAGAAGCCTCTGAAGCAACCACTCTCTATAAAAATCTAAACCAATCCTGTCTACCTAGGTGAACCACAATGTATTGAAAGGTGCGGGAATGGTGCTATTCTCAGATTCTCTTTGTTTTGTGCAAATACCAAATGCATTGTCGGTAATGACGGCAGACAATTGTAATTTAATCAGGTGGTGACTTCAACAGCATCAATTGAATTTTTACTGGAGAAAATCAGCACAGCTCCTGCTACCTGCAATGCAACTATTATTCTGACAGATTATTTTTCCCCGATCTTAATTAGAAAAACACCAGTTTTGTTTTCATCTTACAGACATCTCAGTACACTTTTACTACTTTAACTCAGAACTGTATCACTTCCTCTCTCTGCCTGAATACTGTACACGGGAATCTTTATTATTTTGTCATCATAATGGTCTGCTGGTCACTGGTGACGTCATGCTGACGACACCTGGTAAGAAGGTTGTAGCAAACACTCTAGATGATTTGGTGAGAACTATCTCTCTCTCTCTCTCTCTCTCTCCTCTCCCTCTACCTATCTACCAAAAGTAGAAAATAAATCCCATTAAATAGCAAAGACCTGGAACCAACCCAAATGCCCATCGATGATAGACTGGACAGGGAAAATGTGGCACATATACACCATGGAATATTATGCAGCCATCAAAAACGGTGAGTTCGTGTCCTTTGTAGGGACATGGATGAACCTGGAAACCATCATTCTCAGCAAACTGACACAAGAACAGAAAATCAAACACCGCATGTTCTCACTCATAGGCGGGTGTTGAACAATGCGAACACATGGACACAGGGAGGGGAGTATCACACACTGGGGTCTGTCGGGGGGGGGAAAAGGGGAGGGATAGTGGGGGGTGGGGGAGTTGGGGAGGGATAGCATGGGGAGAAATGCCAGATATAGGTGATGGGGAGGAAGGCAGCAAATCACACTGCCATGTGTGTACTTATGCAACAATCTTCCATGTTCTTCACATGTACCCCCAAATCTAAAATGCAATTAAAAAAAAAAATTCAGTCTGCCACCTCAGTGAGATTCCTGAAAGTCCATAGTTCAGAGCATATATGTCTGGTATTCTTGGGGTCTAGTGTAATACACGTAGCCTAGGACATGTATGTCCAGTTCTCCTGTATGAAGATCAAGTGACACTGTATACAACCTACCACCAAGAAAGCGGCACAATAATTTCTGGGCCTCCTTGTGTCCTAGAGACTAGACTTAAATGTGCTTCTCTGAGCCATTCACCCATTGGAAGGTTGCCACTTTTAAGCAGACCCCAAAAAAAGCGATGGGCTCTAACAAGGACAGTATGATCAATACAAACAATTCTACTACTTAGGCCTCATGATCCAGTAGATCCAAAGTTCTCCAAATGTCTTCCTTCCACCATGGCTGATTTTGCTATTGCCATCGCTGAATGCTTAGTCAGACACCACAGTGAGCGCCTACTCTGACACCATTACCTAGGGATTCAGTCAACCACCTGCTAGCAGGTTGAGTGCTGTCAATCCCTGCTATCTCGGAGTGAAAAACAATTCATCATCACTGGAATAAATGCTTTGGATTTTATCTAAAATCATGCCTTTAGCACTCTTATTTATATCCTAACTGAATTCCTCATTCACTTTTATATTATCCCACATAACATTGCTTTTAATTAAAGAACTCATTTCATAGAAAAAGAAAATAGACTAACTTCCAAGGGATTCATTGGTTTTACCATGTACTCCATTATTCAAAAATATCTCATCTACTAGGATGGTGGAATGGCCTATCGCAAATTCTTCTTGGCCAGCTGACAACACATTCCAGGGCTGAGATCCGATCTTATATGGTATATAGATGCTTTAAACTAGTGACTAATACATTATACTGTCTCTTTCATATTCAGAATATCTGAGCTCAGGAATCAAGGTCCAGAAGTAGCGTGACTCCTGTCTTCATTAATCCTAATCCCTCAATTAAGAAAGAATTTATTCTTGCCCCCCCACCTTAGCTTTAAGCTTGGCTAGTATTGATTGAGGTCTTAGTTCTCATAGAAGGAGTGCTTCCACCCAGGGCAAAATGATGGCCTCAGAGAACTGAAAGTTGAGACAGATACCTGAATACTTTTTAATTTTCATGCCAGTAACCCAACAAGCAAAAAAAGGAAAGAAAAGAAGTGTAGTAGGAAATGATCAGTCTCAAACATCAATAGGAAATGGGTTTACTGTTACAGAATGAGAGAAGTGAGAACTATGTCAGGAGTGCCTGCTAGCACTTCAGTGTCCAGTAGTAAAGTTAACAAGAAATTATAGCACATCAAAAAAAGGTGTTGCCTTTAATAACTCGGTGCTTCAGAAATGAAGCTTTAGCTCAAGCTATCTGGTAAATAATTCTGATCAGCTGACAGGATGGCCGAGGGAAGAGACAAATTGAGTGGAAACAAAACAGACATTAATATTAATCACAACCTTGTAGCCACTTACCCTTAGAGAAGTGAAGATTTCACCTTTATGCGTATTTCCACACTTGTGATGCCTACATTTGTATATGTTTACTAATATTTTCTCCCTCTCTACCTCCTACTTATTGATAGTGATTAATATTGTAACATAATCTTTAGGTTATAGACTATGAAGGCAATTGATAGAACTAAAAATGGAAAACTTACTCAGATAAGAATATTGTGACCCATAGGCCTTTTTTCTGCCATCTCTCTTTTGGAAAAGGATGATTTTTTAAAAATCTTATCAGGACTAGTGGCATGATGATGTCATTGAAAATGTTGCTATTCAGAAGTTAAATAGAGGTAGAAGAAGTGTGCTTGTGGATGCTGAGTAGACAAAGGGGTGGACTGTTCCACATATGGTCTCTGGCTACTCAGTTCCATTTTTCCTGTTTTCTTTTGTATTGCAAGGGGCTAGTAGCCGGAAAAAAAAAAAGCCAAGTCTTTCAAGGAAACTGGATTATGATTAGGTTTTACCAATAGCTAAGGGATTAAAATATGGGGGAAGTAAGATGTTATCCTGTTCCACGAGGAAAAGTAGAAGGCAAATAAAAGTAACCACAGGCTCCAGAAAACTCCAGCAACTTCAATGTATGCAGTGATGGCTTCTGCTCAGGTGCAGCAATTGGTGTCTCCAGCAGCCTCAGCAATTACATGTTCAGTAACTTCAGCAGCGGCAGCAGCAGCAACAGCAGCTGATGGCTCCTGCTGTGCATTAGAGACAGAACCTCCAGCAGCTCAACAGGGCATGTGGGCTCCTGAGGATCAGCTTAGAGCTGTCCTCGGAAGCAATGTCCTGACCTCTGAGGAACACCTTCTCACTTTTGTACACGTAACTTTCTGATTCCCATTCCATCCCTTTCTTCTTTGTCTTCAATTTACCACATCAGTTTTGTTTCCAGTTCCCAGAATTAATCCCTTGAAGTATCTAAGTGAATCCTTTTTTTTTGCCTGAACATTGATTGATATTTACAGTTTCTAACTGCAATAGAGGGTGAATTGTTCCACAGAGAAGTAGAATGGGCATTCTAATATGCAATCCTGTAGAGTTAGGGGGACTCAGAGAAATTCTGTATGTTGGGCTCTTAGCAAGGTGGTAGACCAGCTTTCTAATCATTATCCCTAAAGCAGCTTCTAATTTCTACATAACATTAAAGGAACCCTTAAAACAAATAATGTGCCGTATTCTCTGATTTGCCTGGGACCTAAGGACCTCATGAGAATGTGAATCGTTTCAGAATGTAGAGTTCAGATAAATATTGATCAACTCACATCCAACCAACATGAGCTTCCCTAGTTCCCTGCCTTATCTCTTGGTCCCATCTGCTGTGACACCCCCTGTCACTTGTTCTATGTCAACCACACTGGCCGGTTTGCTTCACAAGCCCTGTCGGAGCTGTGGGCTGAGATTTGTGCTTACTATATGGATTTTACATGTAACCACTTATCCTGAGGATTCGTGAAAATGAGAGGACTTCCTATTAATCACAGACATGGGTTTCAGTACATTGAGATTTGATGAATTATTGTTAATAGTTAATTCGAGCATTACTGTACTTAGATCTCGTAAGTACTTATGGCTTCGTAAATATTTAACTAACATTTTTACAGGACCACAGCATACTTTAGCCACCTCCAGTGATGCTTCATACTGTCGACCACAGGTTCTCATAGTTTAGTGTGTATTTTATCACATTATTGTACATTTTGATATCACACACAGAAAAGTCTGCCTGTTTTCTTCTCACTGAATAGGTGTTCTTTTTATTTTTTGAGACAGAGTCTTGCTCTGTCACCAGGGGCTGGAGCGCAGTGGTGCAATCTTGGCTCACTGCAACCTCCGCCTCCTAGGTTTAAGCAATTCTTCAGCCTCAGCCTCCCTAGTAGCTGGGACCACAGGTGCGTGCCACCATGCCCAGCTAATTTTTTTGTATTTTTAGTAGAGACGGGGTTTCACCATGTTGGCCAGGATGGTCTTGATCTCTTGACCTCATGATCCGCCCGCCTCAGCCTCCCAAAGTGCCAGGATTACAGGCATGAGCCACGGCGCCTGGCCTGAATAGGTATTCTTTTACATGAATTAAACTAGATTGTAAAGTCAAATTGTAGCCCAACATTTTTGAAGTTTTCTTTTTCATTATCAGTATGCATAATACAACAGGAAGCTTTTATCTCAAAGATGCTTTTAGAGCTAATAGTTTTCATCCATTTGTGTCACTACCTAAGAAATGGCTTGTCTTTGAAGCACCACCACATCAGCCTTCTAAATGAGAAAAAAATGGAGTCTTTAAAAGTTATTTATTTGATCAAAAGTGTCTCGTGCAAAATGTACTAGTGTACATTAGTGTCGTACAATAATGTAAAAAATGACTGTAGATACCATCTGTGTGTGTCTTTCATTTGATTTTGACTTTCAAGAAATCAAAGCTTAAATTTATAAAAAAGCAAAACAAAAAATACAGTGGCCCAAACAAATCAATTTTTGTACTGAAAATCTGTTGCTTTTGACATTACTTGAACAACATGTCCCATTGACTAAGACTAGAATTTGTGTATTTTCTTCTTTTTTCAGGTAAGAGGTTATATAGAGACTAAGATAGAAGCATATAAAATTAATGTGAGTATACACACATGAGATTCATTTAAAACATTTTTTTCTATCTTATTTGTATTACATGCACTGTATATGACTTAATAAGTGAAAATGTTTCTTCAAATATAACCATTTAGATAAATCTTGGTAAATTGGATATACTGGTAGTTCTATGGCTCTATCCAAATAGTGTGTTGCTATATAATATTGTTGTACATATTCATGAGATACCTTTTCTTAAGACTTGTAACCATGATGGAATCACTGTAGGCAAAACAGCCTATTAAGTGGCTTCATGGATTTCTTGCTGAGAAAATTGAAACACATATAGATTAGTTGAATGACAAATGAAATGGTAACTAGTAGATGCATCAGAAGTGCAACTGAGAAAAATGCAACTAAGAGATATGCATCGGGGTCAATGCAGCATAGCTGTTGCATTCTGGAAAAAACAGCTGTAGATAGGTCCATCGTGGGAGGTGCCTTCTTAATCTGGAAATTGCTACATAAAGGAGAGATTGAGTCTCACTGAACCAAAAATATTAGATTAGATTAAAATGTAAAACTCAATCGAAAATCCAGATGTTTAATTCGCTTGAAACTGCGATTTCTGGGTGTTTGGTCTTATGTGGAGTCACAGATTAAACATCTGGATAAATTGTGCTCCGTTTGTCTTTTCATGAGTGCAGTTTGGTGTCATGCCAGAGATGTGGGAATTCCATAAGCATCATCTTTCTCTTCCAGATGGTGAACAATCACAACACAATTTCAAAGGAGGGAAGTCTTCCCTTAGGTACCTCTGTTGTATTATAGTGATCTTACTGTGCAGTCCCAGACCAGTACCATCAACATCACCTAGAAATTTGAAGGAAATGCACATTTCAAGCCTCATTCTAAATTGGCTGAATCAGAAACTCTGGGGCTGGGACCAGTCATCTGTGTTTTAACAAGCCCGCTAGGTGAATCTAATGCATCCTAAAATATAAGGATCACTGCTGTAATTAAAAAGTCTAACCTAATGGATCTGCTTCTCACCTTCAGATTAACTGTTCTTACAGCTATCTGAACTGAGATAACTAATTTATTTCTACTTTTATGTCTCTAGATATAGAAATAGAGAGTTTTTAGCCATTTTAAACCTCTATGCCTTGCTAACAGCAATATAATAAAACATTTTTTCTCATTTCCTTTCATCAAGCTTTTAATTTTCTTCAATTTTTTTTTTGTTTCATTTTCCCACATCTTCTGGACATTTGAGAGATCCAGGTCTAAAATCATAATTCTGATGTAGGCCATTTCTATAGAAAAGTGCTGAAATTCTGTCTAACATACTTCTATTTTGAGTCAATCATTGAGCATACTTTTGCACCAATATTAATATCAATATTCAATTTATATTAATATGAAAATGCTGAGGAAATAAACTCTCTCCTAGAGAAAATTAGGAGTTCTAATAAGCCCCAATCTTGGCTAAGTTATTTATGTTTTCTAGGGTTGGTCTCAAAGGATGGCCCTGCCAACTTCAAGATGTAAACTTTTCTGTTGCTTTGAAGAGATAGACATATTCATCCTGCATAGTCCCTTCAAATGGTGTTTATTTATTTTTTGAAAAGAAATGAGTCTCTTGATCTAAAATCTTGCAAGGAGTACAAGAAGATACACATATTTCACAACTAATTATTAACGTATTCAGTTCTTTCTTTCCCCCTTTTTTTTTTTTCTGAGATGGAGTTTTGTCTTGTTGCCCAGGCTGGAGTGCAATGGCATGATCTCCGCTCACTGCAACCTCTGCTTCCCAGGTTCAAGTGATTCTCCTGCCTCAGCCTCCCGAGTAGTTGGGATTACAGACACCTGCCACCATGCCCAGTTAATATTTAAAAAAATTTATTTTTTTTATTTTTAGTAGAGACGGGATTTCATCATATTGGCCAGGCTGGTCTTGAACTCCTGACTTCAGATGATCCACCTGCCTTGGCCTGCCAAAGTGCTGGGATTACAGGTGTGAGCCACCGAGCCAGCCTCAGTTCTTTCTTAACAAGAAAACAGAAATATAGTGAGACTTCTTAGCACGCAAGAAAATAATTTTGAACTTTAACTACATAGACAAAATCTTTGTACAGATAAATCTTTCATGGCAGCAGAACTATCAGTAGTGTTTCTTCAAAGAATCTATCTATCTGACAAAATGACAGCAAGCAGGAGCAGTCTCAGGACAGATACTATTACAGCTCTAAATGGCGAAAGCAAAGTTATGTATCAGCCTATTTTCTTTTTACTTACATGGCAGTACTGTAGTGAGACCATAGAGACAACAGGAAAGACTCAGCTCAGGTCCTTGTTTTATTACTTACTAGACATGAGATGCTAGGTGTAGCGGAAAATGGAAGGCAGTCCATTGTATAGATGTACTCCTGTTTTCATAGTAATATAATCCCTCATTTCCAGCCATACACATGGCTGCTGAGAACGAAAATATTTCCCAGATGTCTTTATAGCCAGGTGTGGCTATGTCACTAAATGACCTTATCAGGAGAGTGTGATTTCTAGAAACTACTCTTCCCTTTCTTTCTTTTTCCTTCTAACAAAATGTGATCATAATTGCCAGAGCTTCAGCAGCCCTCATTGACCAAGTGATGACCTTGGGAATGAAAGCGTATACTGCAGAGCAGTAAAATAGGAGGCGCTTGAATCTCTGACTAGTAAAACACTATAGCAGTCTTGAACTTGAGAGAAAAATAAACACAAGGGCATAGGGAATAAAGCTTGTTTAAGTCAAAGTGTTTATAATTTTACTTTGAGCCAATCAGAAACTCAACTAATAAATGATACATAATTTTTAATCACTTTGAGCCTTAACACTCTTCAAATGTAAATATCTTGTTCACAAGGCAATTATTGGTATTTTTTTTTCTTTTTTCTTTTCTTTGTTTTTTGAAATGAAGTGTCTCTCTGTCACCAGGCTGGAGTGCAATGGTGTGATCTCGGCTCACTGCAACCTCCACCACCCAGATTCAAGCGATTCTCCTGCCTCAGCCTCCTGAGTAGCTGGGACTACAGGCACATGCCACCATACCCAGCTAATTTTTGTATTTTTTTAGTAGAGACAGGGTTTCACCTTGTTGGCCAGGATGGTCTCGATCTCTTGAACTTGTTATCTGCCCTCCTCGGCCTCCCAAAGTGCTGGGATTACAGGCATGAGCCACTGTGCCTAGCCAATTATTGGTATTTTTAAGACAAGGCATGTAAAAGTTCTCCAAAGTAATATACAAATGAAAGTTATTAATATAAAGTATGGAATAATTCATACTAGCAATCTGATTGCAGTAAAAAATTAGACTGATTAGACTGATTTAAAAAATATATATATTGACTTTTATTTTCCTAAGCCCAAACACATTTAAATATTTTTTGGTGAATTATTGTTAGCATGGTTTAGAAAAAACTACACTAAACCACAGTCTTTGCATGTAATTAAGATTTGTCAACATCTCAATTGACAGTTTTCATCAACTATTGTCTAATGATAGGTCCTGAATATTTCCTAAAGTTCATTTTTCAGATAACTTATTCAGATATATTTCAGAATGTAGTTAAAATAATTTTTAGTGGCTTCGTTGATGTCCTTTTATGGCAAAGCTATTGACACACAACAAATACCTGTAATCATTTTGGGATAAAATAATTTTTTGTCGCTCAGAACTCTGGGGTTTCAGTTATACACTGTTCCATTGGCTTGAGAAGACTCAGAGCTCATCAGAGAGGAAAACCCTGGACTGAGAGCTACTCCTGTGATCCTTATCCTTACCAAAACAATGCTTCCAGTTAGGCTACAGCTTTCATGAAACAGGATTTTGAAAAGCTGCTTGTGAAATCCAGAGGCTCTCAGCAATCAATAAAATAGCTCATCGGAGAAATCAGTTTGGATTTCATTGTGATCTAACACCTAAATATTGGTCCCAATAATTGAATATGTAAAATACTTGGCATTCATGTCCTGTGATTTACATTGCTGTGGTTAGTTAAATCACAAGGACTTAGTGTACTTGTGTGGAAAGAGGAAGAAGACTTTCAGTGACTTATGATCTAAGATTATACTCTCTTTTTAATGAAGGAAGCTTTTATTTGATAATTGCGCATTTTGTTTTGGCTGTACCATTTTTGAAGATGCATTTATTGTTTTATAGAGGATTCATAAGAGAATTTTGGTGAATTAAATGCTATAAAAAGTTTTTCTCTTGAGATGAGGACGTATATGTATTCAAGTGTATTTTTGTTTACATATATATTTTATTTTAAAAAGAAATTTAGTTATTCAAGTTTCTTCTTTATTTTTAGCTGCCAGGTAACTCAGAATTTAGTTTTAATTCTAAATTGATAATTCATTTCAGCTTTCTAATAATATCAAATTTGCTGTTCCTTTAAATTGCATCTACTACCTTTTATCCTTATGGTATTGTTTCATACTTTAATTTTATATGCCTTCTAGATATAAATAGAGTGGTGATTAAAATTGTTTAAATCACCAAAGTGGATTGAATAAAGATGCCATATGCTGATTTTTGAATATTATGAAACATGAAAAAAACTATATTGATAAGAAAAAGGCAACGACCACTGAGATTTATTTTTTTCTGAGATTGAAAGGAATATAGATCTGTAAGAAAAGAATTAAGTTCCTAGAAGTATGCAAATGTAAGAGTATTTTGGTCTTACACAGATAATTCAAATACAATCAGTATAATTCTGAGCTTGGAGAAGAAGAAATAGAACTGATAAATGCTGACATATTTTCAATTAATTGAGTGACCTAGGGAAGCCAGTTAAACTACTGGGGCCCCAGTATCATTAGTTCTAAAATGAAAGGTGTGGACTACATGATTTATGATAATTTCCTCAACATCAAAATGTTATAACTGTGATCCTACACATTCTCTAACTCTATGACATAGTAAACTTATACTTCTATATTGTAACAAAACTCTAAAGCACATGATATAGCAAATGAAAATTCCATGATACAATAAACTCCTATAATTCCATGATACAATTCTAACTTAATATATATATGTCTTTTTTAAGGATGGAGTCTTGCTCTGTCGTCTAGGCTGGAGTATGGTTGGCAATATCTAGGCTCACTGCAGCCTCTGCCTCCTGGGTTCAAACAATTCTCATGCCTCAGCCTCCTGAGTAGCTTGGATTACAGGTGCCTGCCACCACACTCAGCTATTTGTTTTGTTCTGTTTTGTTTTTGTATTTTCAGTAGAGACAGGGTTTCACCATATTGGCCAGGCTGGTCTCAAACTCCTGACCTGAAGTGCTCTGTCCACATCGGCCTTTGAAAGTACTGGGATTACAGGCATTAGCCACCATGCCCGGCCTAGAAGTCTAACTTCAAAATTTAAAAATACTATGATATAACAACACTCTCACATATGAGTCCAGCCATAGCAAATGTTAATGTTTCATTCCTGGAGAGATTTTTTTCTCCTAATGAAGTTTACAGAATAAGCTGCTTCCTCACTTACTGGTTTCTGGAAATTTCTCTTCATTGCTTTTGTTCATAGAAAAATGAAAAATATTTTTCCATGTAGAAAAAAGATAATGGGATATGTTTATCCCCCAATTTGATCACTACTTGCAAAATTGTCCAAAATTGAACAACAGGGACAATTATTAGTCAGCTTGGACCAATCTAGTTTTCTATTTTTATCTCCCAAAAGGTTGTATATATAGTCATTTTTACAACAGTTGTATAATTTCTCTTTGGATAGTGGAAAATAAAATTTTACATGTAATAAATTTATATTCACTTTTACAGAGCAGAAAAATGAAAAAAAAAACATATATACCAAAAAAGCCTGACTATAATAGAATGCCTTTTAAACATGTAGGTTAAACTTTTTAGATGTAGGCTTAGACTCAAATTTAGGTTAACCTTCTCAATTTATTTCCCCCAATTGCTTCAACTCCTTTTTTTTAAGTTTGTTTCCTTTGCAATTGAGTCTACTGTGTTAACCCTCTAGTTACTCCCCAAATGCATCTCCGGGTTTGTTCTAGTACTGTAATTTAACAAAAAGGTCTAAAAAATAAAATGCACTCTGTTTTATGCATGAATTTATCATGCACTGATTTGATAAGCATTTACTAAACCTTGCTAGGCATTCAGTACATGTGTTGACAATATATGTGATAAAAATTGTGAGCACATTTTCCATGCTATAAGTTTATAATGTTAAAGGCTTTATATGTTAGAAAATATTTAATATAAACAGCTTTATTTTAACTTACATATTAAAATCAAGAAAACATATATCATAGTCTCAAAAAACGACTTAGCAAATAGAGAAGTGTTATGTCTTAGTAGGGATGAAATACTGGTAGAAAAAGAAGTGAGTTATACAATCACTGGGAAAATTTTTTATTAATGAGATGAAGGTAGAGAATAATCAAATAAAAGCAAACTATAATAAAATATTATAGATTTACATAAAAATATTATTTGGCAAATTTCCCATCTAGGAGTTCTATATATGAAGAAAAAAACATGAAGTCTTTAGTTCTTAGATGTTTTCTTTGTTCTTCCATACCCTTGTTAACGAAAAAAGAAAGAAAAGAAAGAAAAAAAGCTTAACTGTAATAAATAAACCCTGCTCATACTACTGGGCTCAACTTCAAAGCTACAGTCCCCAAAAGGCAGACTCTCTGAGGCTATGCACATTTGCTTTGCCCAATACACTGCTTCTCCCTCCAACATGCCTTTTCTTACGGTCCCATGACTCACCTTCAGTCAGGACAGCTCACTCATGCACGAGTCTAGACCTGAGTTGAGCACATTTAAACAGACAGAAATCAGAGGTCTCATGTTAATTCTGTTTCATTTACTTGCTCAGTGGATTTGGGTCCTGGCTTACTCATTGTGAAATGTAAATAGGAATAGTGTTGTTGTGAAGATTAAGTAAAATGAACTGTAATGAACGGTGAAAGATCAAAAGTAAGTCAATAAAACTTAAGGTGATGCTGCTATTAGACCATCAGCTCCTAAGAGCCAGGGTCTATGTTTCATTCAGTGTTTCTTTTATCCACCACAGTGTCAGTACAATGTCTGGCCCAACGTAAATAATAGAAATTTCCTGAGTGAATTAATGACCTTCACAAATACCATGTACTTCTCCATCTAAAGCTTTAGCCAAGATAGATTATGTCTTGTTTTGATGTAATATAACCCAAATACTCAATAGTTAATTCAATGTAAATCTATTTAATCCGAACACAAAGCCTCAATGACTCAAAGCCTCAAAGCCCAATGACTCAAAGGCAGGCATTCTCCTTAGAGTTAAAAAAAAATCTATGGTGTTTACAACTGGTGATGTTGCCCTCAAACATAGGCCCCTCCATATAAAAAAAAAAAACAAATCTGGGAACAGGAGGGCTTTCTCTGTGTGTCAGTTTGGAAATGACAGTGACATACCACTTCTCACATTGTACAAACTATAACTAAATAAACAGACCCACCAACAGGCTGGGAGTGAAGTCACCTCTCTGCCAAGACAGAGTACTCACATGGGTGAATAATTAGAAGTCCTGCCCTGTTAGGCATGGTGTCCATGACAATTCACTAGGAGTCTTTGAAAGAAAACATACGGAGTTGTGAGTTCAGTCTCATTCTAATTAACCCTAGTTTACCACTGAATAACTATTTTGTTGCTAATCATATTTCTACCATAACTGATAGTGTATATTTTCTAGCATCCTAATAATAGGGGATAACACTTCCAAAAAATTCAAATAGGGGAAATAAAAAGAAATCAAGCATTACTTAGCCAGATAATTTTTTTTTAAATAACAAAAGTTTAATGTGTACTTTAAAGGTTTTATGGGAGTACAGATCATGAGGGAATGGAAGATGTTTATATGTCTTGGAATGAAAATATAAATGTCTAGTTTTTTTATTGGTTTTACAAAGTAATGAAGTCCTTGATTATTTTATTGGGTTAAAGTAGGGAAGAGAGAGTCAATGACAGGGCAAAAGAAACCTAACCTCTACTGAGCACCTTTCCAGTTACTTTCATGTATACTGGTTCATGCTTGGTGTCTTTTTAAAAATTTTATTTTACTAAGAAACAAATAAAAATCCAGTGTTTAAATCCACATATGTTCATCTTTCAATTATGCAATATTCCTTTTCCAAGAAGGGTCTACAGTGACATCTTTAGTCTGAAAAAGGAGACTCATCTGGTTAAAAAAATAATACTCCCCAGAGTTTTGAAGACAGGTGTGTCACAGCTGTCCAAAAATCAAGGATATAATCAAATACAGACATCTTGGATTAATAGTACTCAATAGAATTATAAAGAAGAAATCAGTGTTTGGAAATGAAAACAATTCTTTACAAAGGAAATTTGATTTTTATGTATACTTAAAAATATGTGTTCACATAATGGAAAGTCCAGGTAAATAAATTTACCAACACACACAAAGCCCATAAATGCTCTGACAATTTTCCTTTAGTAAAAAGACAAATCCATCACAATCAATCAATAAAATCTGAAAGAGGAATGAATGATTCACAGTAGTGCCAAATTGTGACTGCTTCTGTGAGGCACAACTTAATAAAAATGTGCCTTAATTCAAAGCCGGGGCTGCAACCAGATGTCCTCTCCTTTTATTACAAATTACTATCTGAATGGGCCAAACTGGCTTATGTTTTACTTTCCATTTTTCTTAATAATTGTTTGCTTATTAGTCCCAAGATATAGTCTCTAATGTAGTGAATTCATTTGAGAATTAAATGTACAAGCAGAATATATAGCTAAAACTATTCAAAGACTTCCAATATGTTGATAGGCAGAAATATGTTCCTGATATGTATATGGACACATATGGACATGTACATGTACGTATATCTTACAATCACAGTATACCAATTACCTTTCAGAATTACGGATTCAATAGTACCCAAAGCTATCTCCTGTCTGAAGTACTGAACAGCCTTGATAGCATGAGATCATTTTAAAGGTTAAAGATTTAGACCTTAATTCTTCATTTAACACTTGGAAAATGTTTTCTAGGGACAAATAACTCTTAACATCATAAATTCTCAACATATTTTCTTGAACTTTGGCCAAGACTAAGGTGATATTTTTAATCTTGTCGGCATTCTATAAGCAACTAGCAGAATAAAACTGTACAAAATTAACTTGAGATAGATTAAAGACTTAAGTGTAAAATCCAAAATTATAAAATCCCTGAAAGACAACCTTGGCAATGCCATTCAGGTCATAGGCACGGGCAAAGATTTCATAATGAAGGTGTCAAAAGCAATTGCAACAAAAGCAAGAATTGACAAATGGGATCTGATTAAACTAAAAAGCTTCTGGGAAAAGACAATGGACAGAAAACAGGACTGATGTGCAGATCCCACTTGGATGGACAGAATAGCATGTGGAGACTCATACTATGGACTTTTGCTCCAGGAACCACTGCAGAAGTGTACCAGAAAAAAACAAAAGAAATCATAGATCCTTTAAAAGAAGCAGCAGGCCATTGCAGTTTCCATGAGACAGGTGAAAAACTGTGAGTTCCAAAAATATGAGAGGGAAAAAAGCTGCCTCCGAACACACATTCCCACTGGAGAACCTGAAAATCCACATTATGGGAAAATGATTTAACCTTAACTAGAGCTGAAATGGATTTAGTGGGACATATCAAAGTAGAAGCAGCAGTGAGAAGAGCCTTGTAGGTACTCCCATTCTCCAGGTGGAGCCCAAGGAAGCCATCCCTGAGTATATTTCACAGGTGCCCATGGGGAAGGCAACCAGCAGAATTTGGAGGGGTCACAGGGTGAAAGAATCTTCCAACTGAACTTTGTAATTACTTTGACTGGGCACAAACTCTCTTGAGCAGAATGCAGGGGAAATGGGAACTGCTGCAGAAAAGAGAACAGGAGATGGCTGACAGTGTGGGCAGACGGGGAGAGGGCATGGCCTGAAAGTGGTGCTTGCCTTCTCAGCTATGAAATGTATAACCTGGGGCTAGGTCTGAGTTTTTCACCATAGGCTGCCTAGAGATAAATTCAGTGCTGTTTGTGGAACCAGTGAGACTGACCATGCCAACTATGTAGAAGCTGGGTGAGGCTTATTGAAACTGGCTTTCCCTCACTATCCTGGGGACAGAGGCAGCCATAATTCCCCCTGGAACATAGGCCCATTGGCCTGAGAACCACCCCCACATCCCCTCAGAGTGGCTGCAGCAAGCCCAACACAAGAAGAGTCAGAGCTCAGACTTGCCTAACCCTGCTGAACCTGATGAGATTACTCTACCCACCCCAGTAGATAATCACAAAAGATATAAACTCTTGGAAATTTTATGACCCTGCCCATTGCCTGAGAAACCCAAATGCTTATCCTGGCCAACTTAGGGCAAGCTTATATTCCCCTTAAGCTGTGGCAGCTGGTGCTCTTTCAAAAGTGTTATCTCCTGATTGGAGGCCAACTAACTCAGGACATCACAGCAACTGATGACAGAACAACCGTGCTCCAAGGAAGGAGAAAACAACAATTAATTCCACTATCTGCAACATCCTGGCCAGCCCGTGGTCCTGAGTCTGTCCACATGACAACTTCACAGCTCACATAACCAGCATTCGAGTAAGCCAGCACAATAAACATACCTACATTCAAGAACTCTCACATAGTCTACTTCACTCCCCTGCCACCTCCACCACAGCAGGTGCTGGTCTCCATAGCTTAGAAACCTGAAGACAAATAGGATCACAAGACTCTTTGCAGACATACCCTAGCACCAGCCAGAGCCTGGTAGCCCTGCTGGGTGGCTAGATCCAGAAGAGCAATAACAATAACTGAAGTCTGACTCAGAGTAAGCCCCATCCCTAGGGGAAGTGGGAGTGCACCACATCAAAGGATTACCCCATGGGACAAAAGAATCTGAGCAGCAGCCTTTTAGATCTTGATTTTTTCACTGAAATAGTCTACTCAAATGAGAAGGAATCAGAAAAGTAATTCTGGTTATAAGACAAAACAAGGTTCTATAACACCCTTAAAAGAGTATACTAGCTCCCCAGCAATGGATCAAAGAAAGAAGAAATTTCTGAATTACCAGAAAAGAATTCAGAAGGTTGATTATTAAGCTACTAAAGGAGATACTAGAGACAGATGAAAACCAACTTACAAAAATTTAAAAAAAACAGGATATGGATGAAAAATTCTCCAGAGAAATAGATATAAAGAAAACCAATCACAGCTTCTGAAAATGAAAGGCAGGCACACTTAGAGAAATACAAAGTGTATTGGAAAGTTTCAACAATAGACTAGAACAAATAGAAGAAGGAACTACAGAGGTCAACAACAAGGCTTTTAAATTAACCCAATAAGACAAAGAGAAAGAAAAAATAATCAAAAAAATGAACAAAGCCTCCAAAAAATTTGAGATAATTTTAAGTGGCCAAACCTAAGAATAATTGGTATTCCTGAGGAAAAGGAAATCTAAAAGATTGGAAAATATATTTGAGGGAATAATTAAGGAAAACTTCCCTGGCTTCTCTAGAGATCTAAATATCCAAATAAAAGAAGCTCGAAAAACATTTGGGAAATTCATTGCAAGAAGATAATCACCCAGGCACATAGCCATCAGGTTATCTGAAGTCAAGACAAAGGAAAGAATCTTAAGAGAGATAAGGCAAATGCATCAGAAAATCTATAAAGCAAAACCTAGCAGATGAACCACAGCTTTCTCAGCAGAAACCCTACAAACCAGAAAGGTCTGGAGTCCTATCTTTAGAATGCTTAAACAATATAGTTGTCAGCCAAGAATTTTTTATCCAGCAAAACTAAGCTTCATAAATGAAGGAAGGATAAAGTCTTTTTTCAGAGGAAGAAATTCTGAGAGAATTTACTACTACCATGCCAGCACTACAAAAAATGCTAACAGAAGTTCTAAATCTTGGAACAAAACCTCAAAATACACCAAAATAGAGCCTCCTTAAAACATAAATCTCACAGGTCCTATAAAACAATAAAACAGTGAAATAAAACACAAGATATTCAGGCAAACTAGCACAATGAATAAAGCAGTACCTCACATGTCAATACTAATGTAAATTTAAATAGCCAAAGTGCTCCATTTAAAAATACATGATGGCAGAATGGATAAAAATCCACCAACCAAGTATCTGCTGTCTTCAAGAGACTCACCTAAGGGATAAGAACTCACATAAACTTAAGGTAAAGGCATAGAAAAAGGCATTCTATGAAAAGTAAGCAGGAATAGCTATTCTAAAATCAGACAAACAGGCTTTAAAGCAACAATGGTTAAAAAAGACAGAGGGAAGTTATACAATAATAAAAGGCCTTGTCTAACAGGAAAATACCACAGTCCTAAATATATAAGCACCTAATATGGGAGCTCCCAAATTTTAAGACAATTACTACCAGCCATAAGAAATAAGATATATGACAACACAATAATGGGAGGGGGGACTTTAATATTTCACTGACAGCACAAGACAGATCATCAAGACAGAAAGTCAACGAACAATGGACTTAAACTATGCCTTAGAACAAATGGACTTAAAGTTATTTGCAGAACACTCTACCCAACAACTGCAGAATATACATTATTTTCATCAGCACATGGAACATTATCAAAGATAGATCATATGATAGGCCACAAAGCAAATCTCAATAAATGTAAAAAAATCAAAATTGTATCAAGTACCCTCTCAGACCACATTGGAATAATACTGGAAATAACTCCAAAAGGAACCCTCAAAACTATAAAACTATACTAATACATGGAAATTAAATAATCTACTGAATGATCTTTGGCACAATGAAATCAAGATGGAAATTAAAAAATTCTTTGAACTGAAAAATAATAGTGACACTACTTATCAAAACCTTTGAGACACAGCAAAAGTTGTGCTGAGGAAAGTTCATAGCATTAAAAATGCTTACATCAAAAAGTCTGAACGAGAACAAATAGAAACTTTCTGTTTTTTAATTTTTTATCTGTAGACTGTGAATAAATATAATATCCACTCTACTAACATGAAGAGTTAGACAGTTAAATGAGGCACACTATAAATAATAAATCACAACCAGTATCGATTTTACTAGTAATTCAAAATGCAGAGGCAATAGCAAGACTAGATAATCATTCTTTCCATGAAGATATCTGAAACTGTCAAGGCAGAATCTCAGATGTCCTTTGTCTTCTATGTAGCAATGCCTTCTGGTTCAGAATTGACATATAAGGTGTTATACAAAACTTGAAGAAGAACATGTCTTAAATAGTAGGATCCATTTGATTATAAAACGCCTCATTTTTATGCCCTATTAACTAGATAGTTTATAAATACCAGTACATCCTTAAAATAAGCAACCCAAACTGACCAAATATACCCTGCTAAAAAATATTTCACAAATAAAGACTCTTATATCTTTGCTAATAAATAGCATTTGTGTGTTTATCAGGACGTTTAGTTACTAACATGTTCACAAGAAATTGTGACTTGGTTAGTTTTTCCTTTCCTGGGCATCCCCACTGAGGGGACAAAATAGGTCACAAGCTGGCTGATGGGGCTCTACTTTCCACAAAGGGGAGTTTCAAGAGATATTTGTACACCCATAGTAACAGCAGGATTATTCACAAAAGCCGAAAGGTACAAGTAATCCAAATGTTCATTAATAGATGAATAAATTTAAAAATGTGGTATATACACACAATAGAATATTGTTCAGCTTTAAAAGGGAAAGAAGTTGAACACATGCTACAACATGGATGAACCTTGAGGACATTATGCTAAGTAATATAAACCAGTCACAGGAAAACAATACTATATGATTCCATTTATATGAGGTACCTAGAGTAAGTCAGATGCATACAGACAGAAAGTAGAATAGTGACTGTCACTCCACTCCTTGAATCTGTGGATATCCTTGGAGTGAAGTGATGAGGAACTTTTTAATGAGGGTACAGAGTTTCAGTTTTGCAAGATGAAAACATTTTGTAGATTGATTGCACAACAGTGTGAATACATTTAACAGTGTTGAACCATACACTTAAAAATGGCTAAGGTGGCAAAATTTATGTTATGTATTTTATCACAATTACAAATTAGCAATATTTTAAGTAAAATGAAATATTATCTTACCTGTCAAATTATCAGTTTAAATTATAGCACTAAATATATTAAAACATCCTGACTACATGTAAATATAATACATAATGTTATATATATATAATATATATATATATACACAATGTGTTTTATTTATGTGATACCTACAATGCATAAACCTAATAGCAAACATCTTCAGAAGAATTGTCTGCATTCACTGTCTCCAGTTCTTTCCCATTTGTCCTCTCTGCAATCTTTCCTAGTCAGCAACTTCACTGAAACTACTCTTTCCACAACTTCACTGAAGCTACTCTTAAGCTCAACATCAAATTCTATGTTGCTAAGTTCCATCTGAGTTCCCTTTCTAATCTTTGTTCCAGAACTAGCAGAAGGATTTGACATAGCTGATCATTTCTTGGCTGAAAAATATCTTCAATTTTTTATTTGTATTCCAAACTCTTTTTGTTTTCCTTCTACTGAATTGACAATATTTTCTCAGTCTCATTTTGTAGTTACTCTTTACCTTTTCTGCTTTGAAATGCTGGATTATTACAGGACATAATTATTGGAACACATTCTTCTTTCTCCCCCACTCCCTTCCTAGGTGTATTTATTCTGTTCTTTGACTCTAAATTCCATTTGTATCTCCAGACCATATTTCCTCTCTGAACTCCAGACTTGTATATCACTGCCTACTCCACATCCCAATTTGGATGTCGAGTATGCAACTCAAGACCAACACATCCAAAACAAAACTATTGCTATCCACTTTCTCCAACCACTTACCTCACTAAGAAAGAAAACACTATTCAGGCAACTGCTTGAGTCAAGAACCTAGAAGTCATCATTGATTCATCTCCTTTTCTCAACAGATTCTGCTGGTTCTATATTTAAAATATATTTAGAGTTCAGTTATTTCTCATCACCTCTATTGTTGGTCCAAGCAACTTCATTTTGCCTGCACTGATGCAAGACCTTCCAAACTGGTATTATTTTTCTTTCTTCTCTTTCCTGCCTGCAGTTTTTTACCCAGCAACCAGCATACTCTTTAACAGTGGAAATCAGATCACATTACTCTCTCGATAAAACCTCCGAGGAACCCCCCTATAAAACTAGAACGAAAGCCACAGAACTCAGTAAATCTTCTGTGATAGGAATATGCCTTGACCTAATTTCTTTTTCTATCTATCTATCTTTTTTTGTTTTTGTTTTTAAACTCTTTTGAGATCTCCTCTGTTACCAGGCTAGAGTGTAGTGGTGCGATCTCAGCTCACTGCAACCTTCTACTCCCTGGTTCAAGTGATTCTTCTGCTTCAGCCTCCTGAGTAGCTGGGACTACAGACACGTGCCACCATGCCCAGCTAGTTTTTGTATTTTTAGTAGAGGTGGTCTCACCATGTTAGCCAGGATGATCTCGATCTCCTGACCTTGTGGTCTGCCCACCTCGGCCTCCCAAAGTGCTGGGATTACAGGCATGAGCCACCCGCCCCTGGCTGACTTGACCTGATTTTCTCTCACTCTTGTCCTCATGTCCTGCACTCCGATCTCAGTATGCTTTTGCTATTCTAGCATGCCAACATTGTTTCTGTCTCCTGGGCTTTGAACCTGTGTTTCACTCTGCCTATCATGTTGTTCCTACAATGTAAACACGTTGTTCCTTCATCTTATTCATGTTTCTGCTCAAATGGCACCTCCTCCAGAAGTCATCTCTGACCAACTTAATGAATACCATCTCTCATCACTTATGAGCTTCCCGTCCTGCTATACTATTCACTGATACCACCTATCACCTCCTGATATGATTTTATGTAATTTTTAAATTATTTTTATTTGTTACATGCACTATTAAAATCCAAGATCAGGGACATATTTATTCACCAGTGTTTCCTTAGTGCCAAGAACAGAACTTAGACTGTAGGAGTGTTCAATAAATACTTGTTAAACAAATGAATAAACATCAGTTTTTATGCAAACGAGTAGTAAAAGTTTGAAAAGAAAAAACAAAACAGCTTTGTTCTATACATTTTCAATGCTTTTAAAAATTGCTATAAGGATGTGCTGATATATAATAAAAATAATCACTTGTTTAAAGACAACACGTTTAGAAGTAGCTTCTAACATAGTGAAAGATACTAGCTGATTTGTTACCCAGCAAGCAACTGAAACATTAGGAAATGTACAAGGCAGTAAAAAAAAGAACCTATGGCATTTTTCTTCTGAATAAATACTTAGAGGTAATATATTAAATATTTAGGATATCCAAAACCTTAATTTTTTCTCAACAGTCTTTATTCCTTCGGTATGAGTATTTGATAACAATAGCTCTTTTTTTTGAGCTAGAAAACATTTGCTTTTAGTTTGTACACAATAAAACTCAAATAAACCATAGTGTTTATATTTTTAAGGTATTTAACATTTCCTACTAAAGTTTGAACAGCTCTTTGCACATCAAAGTCTCTTTTTTTCATCTAGTTTTCTAGTGAGCACAGTAACTCTTTTTAAATTAAGGGTTAAAAACACACACATAAATGGAATGCATTTTTTATAGAAAATTTGAATAATCTTAAAATTAAAATCACTTTACCAGTGTTAAGACTAAAGCACCCAAACCCATATATATTTTATCATATAATATATTGCTTTATATCATATTTTAACTTAGTATTATGTTATAAATATTTTTAATACATTTTAAAATAATATGCTTTCATAACTGAATATTATTGAATATTTTGGTTATTTCCTTTGTGTTTTCTTCTTTGCTTTTGTAAATAATAGTGCAATAACTCTTACACAGAAACATTTGTGCGCATTTCTGATTACTTCTATTGCTTAAATTCCTCAAAATGGAGATACTGCATAAAAGAAGATAGTTAAGACTTTTGATAATATGGCCCAATAGTCCTCCAGAAAGATTGCATCATTTTACATTTACTCGGGTCCTGTATGAGGGTGTCTGTGTCTGGCATCTTCTGCCAACTCTGTGTATCATTTTTTAATTCGAATCTTCAGTATTTTGATGGGTAAAATAGCATCTCATTGTATTATTTTGTGTGTCTAGTAAGTTTTGAATTTCTAGTTTTCCTAATTTCTAAATTTCTACCATGAAAATAAAAGAAAATTTCAGGACCTTCTTAATTTATTATGCCAAGAGGAAAAGTTAAGCCCTGGAAACTGAGTCACATAACACGGCTGTTTTTTCTTCTGTCAATCATGACTACTGCTTCTTAACCTTTGTGTTGAGATAGTATACGTTAAACAGACTCCTTAGTCTTCATTCAAATCTCAACTAAATGACACTGGAAATAGAGCCCCTTGTGATTGTTACCTCTTTACCATTAAGCGACCCCATGTCTGTGTAAAAAATGTATTGTAATAATATACATTCTTTGGTGTATATTGGTCCCAGATGGCTATCCTCACATTTTGCACTGGATCCTATGTCTTTTGATTATTTTATGTTGAGACTAGTGAGTCTGAAATTTTGAAAAAAGGGTTTCAATACTCTCATATGCCATCTTAAATTCTTCCTTATGAATTTGTATTTACCAATGAGTATTTTTCATTTCTTATTGAATTGCAAAGACCCTTATATATTAACAGTGCACATTAGGACTTAAAACAGTAGCAGGCACATACATATATTTAAAAACAACCTTTTGTCTTTGCTTGAGAGAAATATCTGGAGCCGCAAAGTAAGATGAGCAGAAATAACTGCTCCAAATTAATTATAAAAGTTGGGATTGATTTAATCAAAAACAATTCAACACATTTTGATATCTTCTTGTGTGCCAAGCATCATACTGGAGACAAAATGAAAATATATAGACCATGCGCTCTGGTCACATACAGTACACTGGGGACGCAGGTGCATAACAGTGAAGCAGGAAAAATGTGCTAAAGCCTGACACATTTACACATTGTATGGTTTCCCTGGGGAGGTAAAGGGAACCTGAGTTGTTACTAAATTCCTTTCTCATCCTCATTTTTCCCTGAATATGGACATATATGCAGATATACACTCCACACAGACACACAAAGAGTACACACATGCGCTCACACCCAGACACTCCCCAATATGTCCTTTTTACAGATGTCTTTCTTCCGATTGTCTACAGAAAAGGTTGCGTGGCAGGAGAAGGTGGAAACAGTGTCAGACAGGTCTGTTAGAGAAATTATTTCTTTCATATATCCCCTTTCAAATTTAATTTTTTGGAGATATTATTCATGCAAATGCAGCACTTTACCTCCCAAGTTCTATCTGGCCCCCTGCCATGTTAATCACGTAGGAACACAGGCCAAACTCAACTGTTAACTAATCATTCCACATCCCACTGACTTCCATGGAATTTCCAAGGAAGTGAACTAAGGGCACAGCTTGGCTGGCTAGCTTGCAGATTAAAGAATAATGAAAACAAAGCTTATTTCAGGCAACATGATAATAATGTAGCTGTCTTTCTTTCAAACTAAAAAAGAAAATATTTAAATACTTTCTAGATTTATAATATTCATTTAGTGTCCAGAAAATAAGCAACAATTATCCCAAGAAAAGGTATAAACACCTTCTATTCTGACATTGTCTGGCCTTTTCAGTTCTCTTATTTGTACAGATAATGAAATATACTAATAGAATTTAAGTAACACAGTAACAAAAAGCAACACTGAGACTGAATCCAAATATTAAGATCCCTAGCCCACACTCATCTCAGCATATGATGTTGCCACAGCATTTGAATGTAGGAACTAAAAGGCTTGCTTTGCAATCCACTCATTCAAGACAAGACCATACAGGCTGTCTGGGGAATAATAAGGCCTTTATGAAAGAAGCTTCCTGCAGCATTTGATCCTCTTGCCTTTCTGCCTTCTGCCATGTGAGGGCACACAAGCAAGGTGCCATGTTGGACGCGTGGAGCAGCCCTCACCAGACACCAATGCCGGTGTCCTGATCTGGGACATCCCAGGCTCCAGAACTCTGAGAAACACATTTCTATTATCTATAAATTACAGCCTATAGTATTTTGTTACCTAGGCTATAGTATTTTGTTATTTTCTATTATCTATAAATTACCTAGGCTATAGTATTTTGTTACAGGTAGTACAGACAGACTACGTCATCATCATCCTCAAAAACATCTCTCACTCTGGGCTACCACAGCCTTCTGATGGCTTTTGTTGGCCTCATTCTCTGATCTTCACCTAGTTGCCAAGGTAATTTTTTAAAAAACTTATGCTTGACTAAGTCACCCCTTATTTAAAACCTGCTACCTACAAGATAGAGTTTAAGTTTTTTGACATGGCTCTTCTGTGATCTTTTTTCACCTACTCTCCAGCCTTATTATCCATTCCATCCTTGCCTCATCCTGAACACAACAGGTTTAGTTCCTCCCTTTAGGAGCCTCCTCATATCCCCTTTAGCTGGGCTAGGTACTCACCTAACCCACCTTTGGACTTCTATGTATGTTATTCCATTACTATACTTAACAGATTTACATATATTTTCTAAAGAATCAAAGACTTATTTGTGTGTTTGATCTATAATAAGCACTTGAGACATGTTTGTTGGGTAAAGCCATTGCATTTAGTGGTTAAAAGCATCATACCCTGGAAGTAGACTCTCTGGGTTTGAGTCACGGCTCTGATACTTGTGAAAGTTATTCAACTTCTCTGATCCTCAGGATTTCCACCTATTAAATAGGAATAATAATACTCAGATTAGCTGGAGCGTTGAATGAGTTAAAACACACATAAAGTGCTTAAAACAGTAGATAGCGGGCTGGGTGCGGTGGCTCACACCTGCAATCCTAGCACTTTGGGAGGCCGAGGCAGGAGGATCACCTGAAGTTGGAAGTTTGAGACCAGCCTGACCAACACGGAGAAACCCTGTCTCAACTAAAAATACAAAATTAGCTGGGCATGGTAGCGCATGCCTGTAATCCCAGCTACTTGGGAGGCTGAGGTAGGAGAATCACTTGAACTCGGGAGGTGGAGGTTGTGGTGAGCTGAGATTGTGCCATTGCACTCCAGCCTGAGCAACAAGAGTGAAACTCCATCTCAAAAAAACAAACAAACAAACAAATGAACAACAACAAAAAACAGATCACATATGCTATATAAATATTTGCTATTATAGTTGTGAATAAAAGAACATTAAATGTGTACTCTCAAATAAAACCTTCTCAAGGAACATAGAATAACTAGAAAGACAAATTTTATATGTAACAGAAAAAAATAACATAATTAAATTCAAAATACATTAACACAAAACACACAGACTAATAAGTAAGAAGGGTTTCTGAAATTTTTAAGAGGAGCAGACTATTTCAGGATCAGGGGATAGGGGCATCACACTTCAATGGAGGTAGTAGGGCTTGAGAGATTAGGGTCAGTGTGCTCAAAAGGGGCTCTATGGGCACCTGGCACAGAGCAATTCTCTGTGGTGTGGAGTTGCCCAGACAGCACAACATTGCACACTGCTGAGCAGCCCTGGTTCCAGCGCTCTTCCTGCTAGATGCCATGCACATTTCCCAACATCTCCTAGGAGAATGGCATTACATTTGGCGAAGAACCTTGCATGTGAAAAAGTATAAATGGGCTATCTAGACAAGAAAAATAGCATGACCAAAAGCTTGGCTATAAATGCCCACAAAGCATTTATAGATAGATAAGGGTGTAGGCAGAAGCATAGCAGAGATATAATTCTGATGAAGACATCATGTCCAGCCTGAACAACATAGCAAGATCCTGTCTTCAGCCAACCAACCAACAAATAAATAAATAAAATTAGCCGGGCATGGTGGTGCACACCTGTAGCCCCAACTACTTTGGACACTGAGGCAGGAGGATCACTGGAGCCGAGGAGTTTGAGGCTACAGTGAGCTATCATGGTGCCGCTACACTCCAGCCTTCGTGACAGCGTGAGACCCTGTCTCTAAAAAACTTTAAAAATTAAAAATTCAAAAAACGGAAGTCTTCAAGGACGAGAATCTGCAAGAATCCTGGTGTTATAGATGAAATGTCTGTGTTCCCCCAAAATTCATGTGTTGAAATTTCCTAATGAGATGATGTTAGGAGGTGGAGCCTTTTGGAGGCAATTAGGTCATGAGGATAGGGTCTTCATGAAGGGGATTGGTGCTCTTATGAAAATAGAGATGGCAGCTTGCTATCATTCTCTCTGCTCCCCCTCCATGTGAGGACACACACTAAGAAGATGGCCACTGGTAATCCAGGAGTGGGCCCTTACCAGAACCCAATCTGCTGGCTCCTTGACCTGAGTCTTCCCAGCCTCCTGAATCATGAGAAATAAATGTCTGTTGTTTAAGCCACCCAGTCCATAGTATTTTGTTATAGCAGCCCAAGCTGACTAAGACATATGATGATAAGTTAAGAAATGAGTTTGGCATGCTCTGAGCATTCTCTCCCTATGCCTCAGTTTCTGGAACTGAGAGGAAGAAATATAAGCTTTGGAGTCAACAAACATGGGTTTGAGGGTCTACTTCTACCATTTTACTTCTCTATGTAAGTCATTACTTATCTTTCAACATCCACAAAATCAAAATATTATGTTCATAGATTATCATCAAGAATAAAGAGATATGTTCAATAAAGAGCTTAGCAAACTATCTAAAACATGTGACTTGCACCAAAAATGTGAGTTTACTTTGCGAAGTCCCCTCTGTTCTGCCATCACTGTAGGTAGTAACTTACCCCCTGGATAACATTCCACTTGATTTTGTTTTTAACTCTAACTAAACACATCTACTTAGCAAGTTTAGAGATTGGAAAAGAAATGTATTTTGCACAGAGTGTCTGGAAAAAAATTATAGTTTTGAGATTCAATGGCAGATTCCTAGGGGGTACTGCTCTTCAGAGGGCCACCTGAGAGTGGTTTATTTAGAATTCTTAAACAAAGCATCACTGAGAGATAATTATCTTGTGCCTTCAATCACGTAAGAGGAAGGAAGTACTTATTTTGGTAGGCAGGATGGATATTCTTTTTTATATATGGCCTATGATGCCTTTTTAAAATTTTTACCTTAAAAAAAGGCTTTACAGACAAATCTTTAAATCTTCTATTTTGAGGTCTCTTCAACAAGCAGAAATGTACCTATAATTGGCTCTGCTGCTTCCATTTCCCATTTTCCTCTGTGTTAATAGCTTCTTCCTGCTTACAGTTTGTTCTTTTAGACAGTATTTTGGGTGCCCACACTTTTCTGAATCAAAAGGGTTATTGAATGCTGAGTAGAACTCTTTGTATCTTTCTTAAGCAGTGTGGGCGATGAAAAGCAATATGGCTACTAGAAATAAGTAAGCAAGCAACTTTTCATTTGTTTCAAGGGTGTGTTTGTGTAAAGAGAACATACACTGCTAAGAAATCTCCAGAGCACAACCTTTCAGCCTCTGTTGGAAACTTGAGCTGATGACTGGGGACTAATCATTATGATGTATGCATTACTACCCCAAACTTTCATTCTTTTCAACTGTTTATCCTTAGAGTATTGCTTTACTCTTTCTTTTTTTTATTTATTTTAGGTTTTGGGGTACATGTGAAGAACATGTGAAATTGTTGCATAGGTACACACATGGCAGTGTGATGTGCTGCCTTCCTCCCCATCACCTATATCTGGCATTTCTCCCCATGCTATCTCTCCCCAACTCCCCCACCCACCGCTGTCCCTCCCTATTTCTCCCCCGACAAACCCCAGTGTGTGATGCTCCCCCTCCCTGTGTCCATGTGTTCTCATTGTTCAATACCCACCTATGAGTGAGAACATGCGGTGTTTGATTTTCTGTTCTTGTGTCAGTTTGCTGAGAATGATGGTTTCCAGGTTCATCCATGTCCCTACAAAGGACACGAACTCTTCGTTTTTGATGGCCACATAATATTCCATGGTGTATATGTGCCACATTGCTTTACTCTTTAGTGTTTCCAGGAAAGGATCTACCAAAAGTGAAACTCAGAGTGCCATTTGTTGCTTAGTGACACTAGGCAATGGATTGCTTGGAGAGGCTAAGTGAAATTTGGGCATAAATGATGCATCTCGTTTTCCCCCTCTATTGATTCCAGTCCATTCAATGAACCACTTCAAAATTATGGCACTTTATTCATAAATTTCTGATTAAATTTGTGAATTATAATTATGCATGCAAAAATTTTGAGGACACATTTTTTAATCCATGTATTTAATGTATAGTCTTATCTGGAAATCTGCAATTGATAAACAGCATGAGTTAGTCTGTTATAGGTTGAATTACTCCTCTCTTCCCTCAAAAACAATGTAATCTTATTTGGAGTTAGGGTCTTTATAAAGATAGTGGAGTTAAAATAAGGTTTTTAGGGTGAGTCCTAATCTAATATGACTGATATCCTTATAAAAAGAGGAAATTTGGACACAGAGACAGACTGAGACAAAATATAATGTGAGTAGACACAGAGAAGATGCCCATAAACCAAAAAAGAGAATCTGGAGCAGATCCTTCCTTCAGAGCCATCAGGAAGAACCAGCCTTGCTGACACCTTGATTTTGATGTCCAACCTCCAGAACTGGGAGACAATAAGATTCTGTTGCTTAAGTCACCCAGTTTCTGATAGTTTGTAATGGCAGCCCCAGCACACTAATACATAGCCTTATACTTTAAAATTATTTATTTCTTCAGACATTAAATTATCCCATTGATGCTAACTTTGTCACTCTAAATACTTATTGCAAAATCAATATCAGTTGAAAAATTGATTCAGACACTGTTATTCTACTTGTGGCTTATTTTCGGTGAGTCTCTACCAATGATAATTATGTTGCCAGCATCTGCACCTGTTACTACAGACACTATACTATACTATATTAAGTATGTCCCTAATGTGGTTCTTTAGTTTCTACCAGAAAGCACTGAACAAATCAGGTCCTTAACTTCAGATTTCTTCCTGCTATTTGGATAAGACAAAGCAGTTGTGCCAAATTAAACTGATTTCTAAACACTCTCTACAACATTCCTACACCAATGTACTCACCTCTCTTGCCAGTTCCTACCCCAAAATATGTACCATGACTTAACATTTCTATTACCCACAAGATTCCTGATTCCTGACCCATTCTTCAATTTAGGGTTTTTAGTTCCATCTTAATTTCTGAATTCTAAGCTCTACCTATTTTTTTGTCTCTCCCCTGTACTAGATTCCTCCTTTCCATCTGAGTGCCTGTTATCTCTTTTTCTTGCCTTGTTGCACTGGCTAGAAATTATATTAGTATAGGAATGGGAAAGCAAACATCCTTCCTAGTGTTAGGCAGAAAGCATCTAGTTTCTTATTACTAAGTACAATGTGAACTGTAGAGTTTTTTTGTGGTTACTCAATATCAAGTTGTGGCAGTTCTTTATTCTAAGTTTGCTGGGAGTTTTTAACATGAATGGGTGTTGCATTTTGTCAGATATTTTCATGTGTCAATTGATAAGATTATATGATTCTTTTTTAGTCTGCTGTGATTACATTGATTTTCAAATGTTGAACCAGTGTTACATGCATGCAATAAATCCCACGTGGTCATGGTATATAATTTTATTTACACAATGCTGGATATAATTTGCTAAATTTTGTGGAGGAGGCTTGCACCTAAGTTCCTAAGTGATATTGGTCTGTAGATTTTGTGTGTGTGCTGTATTTGGTTTTGGTATCAGGGATAACAGTTTCCTTTAAGATGCGTGTATCTCTATTTCCAAAAATGTGTTAAGATGAAAGGGCCTGAATAATTCATTCATCTTTTTTCCCCTTCTTTAGAAAATAAAATCTACCCTCAGTCTCTTGTCTATAATCTTCAGAAATTCAGCCTTGACCCTTGTAGATTACCACATCTACCCACTTAGAATGTGATTTCATAATTAATTGGTACTCAAAAATCTCTTTTAAAAGTCTCATCCCCTTTCACCTGAAGAGTTTATCAGTATATTCTTTTCCATCATGAACAGTATTGTCTTGTAGTAGAGGCCCAGTAACTACAATCTCCTCTCTGATTATATTATCCATGATGAACTAACATCACTTTGTCAACATAAAAATACAGAGAAGACCAGGCATGGTGGTTCATGCCTATAATCCCAGAATTTTGGAAGGCCAAGGCTGAAGCATTACTTGAGGCCAGGAGTTTGAGACCAGCTTCGGCAATGCATTGAGACCTTTCCTCTACATAGAAATAAAAACAAACAAATAAGAAATTAGCCCTTCTGTTCACTAGAAATATGAAATTATAAAAATAAAGAGATGAGTTACTGAATTTTTTAAGTTCCAGAAATGCAAAAACCTAGCACAGTGCACACAAAAGAAACCTCATTTATTGAATGATCCAATAAAAATTAGTAATTAAGTTTGGTAAAAGTAAATATACCTCTGTTCTAAATTAAGAAAATGCCAAAGTTGTTTTTCTTTCCCCACTCCAGTTTATGTAATCACTTAACAGCTTCTTCCTACCCACTGCACAGACAAAATCAATTCACTGAGACCACAGCATTGCAGTAGAGAAAGAGTTTAACTGATGTGAGGCCAGCCCATGTGCAAGAACTGGAGTTATAACTCAAATCAATTTCCCTAAAGGCTTGGAGCTTAGGGTTTTTATGGACAATTTGGTGGATAGGCGGCTAGAAGATAGATGCTGCTGATTGGTGGGGATAAAATTATAGCTGTGTGGAAAATGGTCCTCCTGTTCTGAGCCTGCCTCTGGAGCTAGGTAGGGCACAGGATCAGTTAAGTCATGAATTAGGAATCTGGCTTTGGTCATTCTGCAAGACAGCTCAAAAAAAACAAAAAACAAACAAACAAAAACAATCTTAATTTCTACAATAGCGATGTTATCTACAGGAGCAATTAGGAAAGTCACAATTCTTTTGATTTCTAGTGACATGAGCCCTGAACCTATCTTACTCAAATTCAGCCCCCTTTCATAATCCTAACCTTGTGACCTTTCTTTAGTTTTACAAAGGCAGTTTAGTTTTGAAAAGGGCTATTATCTTTACTTTAAGGTTAAACTATAAACTAAATTTCTCGAAAAGTTACCTTGACCTACATGCAGGATTCGACCAAGGACAGCTTGGAGGTCAGAAGCAACATGGACTCAACTAGGTTAGATTTCTCTTACTGTCATAATTTTGCAAGGGTGGTATCAATCCCACACATGTTATATACATAGACCTACTATTTAGAGGAGCTGGAAATATGTTTAGTTTATAATCAACAAAGAAGTAGGAATTTATTATTACTTTTGTTCCAGTAAGGTAAACATTTTTTTGGTTTTCTGTGTTCTACAGCTATGTCATAGGTCGTGTCCCCTGGATCTTCTGGATTTTAATTCTGCTAAGATTGCCCTTTGTTCTTGTCCTGCATCATGCTAGGAGGGAGACTGGAAAGCACTGACTAGTGTTAGAGAAACATGGATTAAAATCCTTGTGTCATCTCTTTATTAGCTCTGGGACAAGAGCCAGATCATTTATCCTGTCTAACCCTCAATCCCGCATATGTTAAACTGAAAAACAAATTTAAACCTAGAGTCGGGTTCGTTGTGAAGATTAAATGAGATGATGCATTTAAAATGTAAGAGAATATTAACATGGCAACTTTGTTAAGACTCTAAGTATGCAGATATTAATTATCAAGCTGCAAATTTTCAAAATAAACACTCCAAAGCAAGTTTCATGATTGAGTTGATAATTGATGGCATTCAGTGGTGATGATTGGAGTTGGTGATTCAAGGGATGGCATTTGCGAAGAGGCTTTCTTTGGGAAGAGCTAGTCTAAAGGTCTCACCCTACCACCACTATAAAAAAAAGCTATAGGAGCTCTTCTCCTCATCTCCACATAGTGAACAGAACTTCAGAACTACGCATGACGTCTAACCTGCCAGATTCTTGCAATGTGATGCACACAGTGAACATGTGTGTTGGCTTCTGCACTGAGAAATCTAAATGGCTAAAGATAAACTGCTAGTGCTGAGGAGTCAAACATAGGAGGATTTTGTTAGGTGAAAGCATGTAATTGAATACTGTGAAATGAGTTTCCTAAATACTGAGATAATGAATTTTTCAGCCTGGATAACATAATGGGACTCCCCTTGACAAAAAATAAGAAAAGCACCTGGCTGTTGTGGCGCATGTCTGTAGTTTTAGCTCCTCAAGAGGCTAAGGCAAGAGGATAGCTTATGCCCAGGAGTTTGAAGTTACAATAAGCCGTGATTGTGCCAATGCACTCCATCCTGAGTGACAGAGTGAGATGAGACCCTGTCTCAAAACCTTAGAGGCAGAGTTACCTTAGATTATTTGAAGGGTGTTCAGAAAGTTCAGGGAAAATGCATAGTATGAAAAAACTATGCATGTATTTCAATTTTTACACCAAAATAAAACTGTACTAATTTGTTATAACATGTCTGAACATGATCTACTCTGAGGCATTAGAAGAATAAGACATTAGTTTGAAAAGAACCCATATGAAAGCAACATAAATTCTGTTAAAATGGAAGCAAGAAGAAACATCAAATTGATGGTGAAGCTTCAGTGTAAGACTGGTGAAATCACTGATACTTTACAAAAAGTTTACGAGGACAATGCTCCAGAGAAATTAATAGTTTACAAATGGGTAATTTGTTTTAAGAAGGGAAGAGATGATGCTGAAGATGAAGCCTGCAGTGGCAGACCATCCACATTAATTTGTGAGAAAAAAAATTAATCTTGTTAATGCTCTAATTAAAAAAGGACTGACATTAACAGCAGAAGCAATAGCCAACACCAAAATCATCTCAATTAGTTCAGCTTACAAAATGCTGACTGGGAAATTAAAGTTGAGCAAACTTTCCACTCAATGGGTGCCTAAAGAGCTGCTCCCAGATCAGCTGCAGATAAGATCAGAGCTTTCAACAGAAACTTTAAACAAGTTGGATAAAGATCCTGAAGCATTTCTTTGAAGAATTCTAACAGGAGAAGAAACATGGCTTTACCAGTACAATCCAGAATACAAAGCACAATTAAAACAATGGCTACCAGGTGGTGGAAGTGGTTCAGTCAAAACACAAATGGACTGGTCAGTAGCAAAGGTCATAGCAATGGGTTTTTGCGATGCTCCAGGCATTTCACTTGTTGATTTTCTGGTGAGCTAAAGAATGATAACATCTGCATATTATGGGAGTGTTTTTAAAAAGTTAGCCAAAACATTAGCAAACAAATACCTGGGAATGTTTCTCCAGAGAGTCCATCTCCACCAGGACAGTATTGCTGCTGATGACCCTTTTATTATTATTATTATTTATTTCCATAGGTGATTGGGGAACAGATGGTGTTTGGTTACATGAGGAAGTTCTTTAGTGGTGATTTGTGAGATTTTGGTGCACCAATCACCTGAGCAGCATACACTGCACCCAATTTGTAGTCTTTTCTCCCCTCATCCTCTTCCCACTTTTCCCTGAATCCCCAAAGTTCACTGTGTCATTCTTATGCCTTTGTATCCTCATAGCTTGTCTCCCACTTATGACTGAGAACATATGATGTTTGGTTTTCCATTCCTGAGTCACTTCACTTAGAATAGTAGTCTCCAATCCCATCCAGGTTGCTGCAAATGCTGTTAATTCATTCTTTTTATGGCTGAGTAGTAATCCATTGTATACATATACCATAGTTTCTTTATCCAGTCATGGATTGAAGGACATTTGGGTTGGTTTCATACTTTTGCAATTGCAATTTGTGCTGCTATAAACATGTGTATGCAAATATCTCTTTTGTATAATGACTTCTTTATCTCTGGGTAGATACTCAATAGTGGGTTGCTGGCTCAAATCTACTTCAGTTCTTTAAGAAATCTCCACACTGCTTTCTGTAGTGGTTTGTACTAGTTTACATTCCCACCAGCAGTGTAGAAGTGTTCTCTGTTTACTGCATCCATGCCAACATCAATTATTTTTTGAATTTTTGATTATGGCCATTCTTGAAGGAGTAAGGTGGTATCACATTGTGATTTTGATTTGAATTTCCCTGATCAATAGTAATGTTGAGCATTTTTTCGTAGTTCGTTGTTCATTTATAAATCTTCTTTTAAGAACTGTCTATTCATGTCCTTAGCCCACTTTTTGATAGGATTAGTTTTTTTCTTCCTAATTTGTTTGAGTTCATTATAGGTTCTGGATATTAGTCCTTTGTCAGATATATAGTTTGTGAAGATTTCTCCCACTCTGTGGGTTTTCTGTTTACTCTGCTCACTGTTTCTTTTCCCATGCAAAACTCTTAGTTTAATTAAGTACCAGTTATTTATCTTTGTTTTTATTGCATTTGCTTTTGGGTTTTTGGTCATAAAATCCTTGCCTAAGCCAATGTTTATAAGGGTTTTCCGATGTTATCTTCTTGAGTTTTTATAGTTTCAAGTCTTAGATTTAAGTCCTTCATCCATCTTGAGTTGATGTTTTTATAAGATGAGAGATGAGGATCCACTTTTATTTTCGTACATGTGGCTTGCCAATTATCCCAGCACCATTTGTTGAATAGGAGTTCCTTTCCCTACTTCTGTTTTTGTTTGCTTTTTCAAAGATCAGAGTTGGCTATAAGTATTTGGGTTTGTATCTGTGTTCTCTAGTCTGTTCCATTGGTCTATGTGCCTATTTTTATACCAGGCTGTTTTGGTGACTATGGTCTTAAAGGAAATAATGAAGATCAGAGCAGAACTAAATGAAACTGAAACAAACAAACAATATAAAAGATAAAAGAAACAAAAAGCTGGTTCTTTGAAAAGATAAATAAAATTGATAGACCATTACCAAGATCAACCAAGAAAAGGAGAGAGAAAATTCAAATAACCTCAATTAGAACAAAATAGGAGATATTACAACTGACACCACAGAAATACAAAAGATCATTCAAGGTTACTATGAATACCTTTACATGCATAAACTAGAAAACAGTGGAGATGGACACATTTCTGGAAACATACAACTCTCCTAGTTTAAATCAGGAAGAATTAGATATCCCAAACAGACAAATAACAAGTAGCAAAATTAAAATGGTAATTAAAAAAACCAACAAAAAAAAAAGTCCAGGACCAGATGGATTCACAGCTGAATTCCAACAGACATGCAAAGAAGAATTGGTACTAATCCTGTTGACACTATTCCATAAGATAGAGAAAGAGGGAATCCTCCCTAAATCATTCTATGAAGCCAGTATATCACCCTAATATCAAAACTAGGAAAGGGCATAATCAAAAAACAAAAATAAAAAATAAAAAAATAAAACTACAGACCAATATCCCTGATTAACATAGATGCTAAAATCCTTAACAAAATACTAGCTAGCCAAATCCAACAACATATCAAAAAGATAATCCATCATGATAAAGTGGGTTTCATACCAGGGATGCAGGGATGGTTTAACATACACAAGTCAATAAACGTGATATACGACATAAACAGAATTAAGAACAAAAATCACATAATCATCTCAATAGATGCAGAAAAAGTATTTGATAAAAGCCAGCATCCCTTTATGATTAAAACGCTCAGCAAAATCTGCATACAAGGAACATACCTCAATGTAATAAAAGCCATCTGTGACAAACCCACAGCCAACATAATACTGAATGGGGAAAAACTGAAAGTATCTCCTCTGAGACCTGGAATAAGACAAGGATGCCCACTCTCACCACTTCCCTTCAACATGGTACTAGAAGTCCCAGCCAGAGCAATCAGACAAGAGAAAAAAAAGGAAAGGGCATCCAAATTGGTAAAGAGGAAGTTAAACTGCTGCTTTTTGCTGATTAATTGATTATAAACCAGGAAACCCTAAAGACTCCTCCAAAAAGCTCCTAGAACTGATAAAAGAATTCAGCAAAAGTTTCCGGATACAAAATTAATGTGCCAAATCAGTAGCTCTCCTATATACCAACAGCAACCAAACTGAGAATCAAATCAAGAACTCAACCCCTTTTATGATAGCTGCAAAACAAACAAGCAAACAAACAAATGAACAACAACAACAACAAAAACCTAGGACTATGCCTAACCAAGAGGGTAAAAGACCTCTACAAGGAAAACCGCTGAAAGAAATCATAGACAACACAAACAAATGGAAACACATCTCATGCTCATGAATGGTTAGACTCAGTATCGTGAAAATGACTGTACTACCAAAAGCAATCTACGAAATCAGTGCAATTCCCATCAAAATACAACCAGCATTCTTCACAGAACTAGAAAAAACAATCCTAAAATTAATATGGAACCAAAAAGGAGTCCACAGAGCCAAAGCAAGACTAAGCAAAAAGGAGAAATCTGGCTGCTGGTGACTCTCATCAAACAAGGGAAATTTTGCTAGAATTTGGGTGGGATATCATTAGGCATTCACCTTACAGTCTTGATTAGGTCGTTCTTTTTGTTTCCTAATCTTAAAAAATCTTTAAAGGGCATTCATTAGGTATAAACTAAATGAGGTATATACCATTAACTAACTAAATGAGGTATATACCATTAGGTATAAACTAAATGGCTGGTTTCATGGCTTACAAAAGTGTCTTGAACTTGACAGAGCTTTATATTAAGAAATAGAATTTTGTAATTTATATTACAAAAGTGTCTTGAACTTGACAGAGCTTTATATTAGGAAATAGAACTTACTTAAAAAAAACTTTTAATTCCATTTTTTTCCACAAGCTTTTTGACATCTCAGCATACATGCATGGGCCAACTGAAGTTTTTCTATAAGGGTGTTTACCTTTTCTTTTCCGACTATATGGGATACTGTCCTTTCACAAAATTACATAAGGGTATTCCTTGATATCTTATCTAAAATAGCACTTATTCCTTGTCACCTTAACTAAAATGCTGTGCTTGACTTAAAAAAATAACACTCGACATTATATTTGCTTATTAATTTACTGTCTTTCTTCCGCAGTATGCTATAAGCTCCATGCACTTTGTCTAGGTATCAGTAAGAGTTGTGGATTTAAAACAAAAAGTGCTTACTGATTAAATTCATGCTTTCATGCTTACTGACTGAATTCATGAATGTCTTCCCATATGCCTTCCCTTCATGTTCCTGCTAAAATCACCCCCCCCACACTGTGAAGGCATCGGTAACAGCACTGTAACAGTCATCTCTTGCTATAGCACTCATTATCTGACACATTCATTTGGCACTAACTATATAACCCTCAAAAATTAATAACTCATTTTAACCCAAGATATAAAATATTTTTAAATGGGATGATGTTAATTACCCTTGGACCATCACCCTATGTATTTCATTGGCACGTCAAATTCTGGCAACCACTCCAGAACTATAATTGTATCTAGGGGAAGGATCTACTAATTATAGGTTTATTCAAGTCCTGTTGCATTTGACAACATGGAAAACATTCTCTTTTATCCTAGGTTACTCTTCAATTCCTACGTTTGGAAAGGTCAATATAAACTCACTATTAAATAGTAGAGCCAAGTAAAATAGGAGATGATGTTTGGGACTGTTTGAAATTAGCAAAAGCAGTTAGGGTTAAAAAAATCTCACACTCAAAAAGGAAAGAGATGCAAGGTCTGTCTAGGTAGACTGAGGACAAGGTGAGGCAACGAAGCTAAATGCTGACTTGGCCAATTGCAAAGAATGCTTCAAAAGAGTAAAGGAGCTGCATTTCAGAAAATCTTCAGGGGACTTCCAACTTTTCAGAACAAAGAGCCATGCTTTTTGATGAGAGTGTGGGTGGAGACAGAAGATATGTAATGAAGGTAGGATGTACAGTTGACCCTTGAAAAAAGCAGGTTTGAACCACATGGGTCCATTTATACATGGATATTCTTCTGCCTCTGCTAACCCCACCTCTCTGAGACTACTCGATGTGAAGACAAGGATGAAGACCTTTATGATGATGTACATCCACTTAATGAATACTAAATATATTTTTTCTTCCATAACATTTTCTTTTCTGTAGCTTAAAGATACAGTATATAACATACAAAATTGTTTTAATCAACTGTTTATGTTATTGCTAAGGCTTCTGGCCAACAGTAAGCTATTAGTAAAGTTTTTGGAGAGTCAAGTTATATGCAGATCTTTTACTGTGCAAGGGGTCGATGCCTTAAACCTCCACATTCTTCAAGGGTCAACTGTAGAAAGTATAGCAGGTAAAGAATACTAGACTGGAATATTACATTTATTTATTTGTTTACAGCAAGAGGATGGCATCCTTAGAATTTGGTTCATGTTACTGAAGTTTTGAAATACTATTTTTGTAATGGTTTCAAAAATATAATCTTACTAGAAAATAGTAGGGAGATAGATTAGAAAATATGTTCCCAAATGCAAGGTTCTATGAGTACAGATATTATCTTTTCATAGGTAACAAGGCACTGGTTTAATTTAAAAATTAAATCAAAATATTTGGAACATAATTATTTCCATGTTGGGAAGCAACTACAACGAAGCCTTTAGCAATTTCTATTGAAGGGAGTCACTTCTTTTGCTCTCTGCTCCAATCCATACAGCAGGATTACTGAAAGTTCAAGATGAAATTTAGTATGTATGTGGAATTGATAGCAATACACCAGGTCTGCCATAGTAACCACAACTCCCTGAAGCCTTCATTTTTTATTGCTTAGAGAAACAAATAAGGTATTTCTTTATTCAAGGACGTAGTTCCCCACAAACACAATGTGATCTTTCTATAGTCCTTTTGGCTAATTTACCTATGTGACTCATTTATTTAGTCATTCGTTGTCTCTTAGGTTTCATTCCTAATGTGCACACCAAAAGATAATTAAGAAAGTCCTAATCGATACATACATTTATCTAAAAAATCAGAGAAGCTAGTATCTCCACTAGAGACTTGTCAAAATGTTTGTGGCACTGACAACAAAAATTAGTTTATTTCTAAAACAGCTCATCAGTTGTAAATTGTGTATTTAAGAATTAAGTTATTAAATCCAAGTGTTACTCAGCCAAACAAATATTGACATGATGTATCATCACAATATGCTCTCAATAACAGCTTTTACATTGCTAAGAAGTCTTGCCAAAATTGAGATTTATGCCAAAAGCTGGCTCTCTCAATTTGTCTGCCAACCTTAGCCAGTGTTTTACGTCTAGTAACAAAATTACGACATCCTCTATATAGCAAAGCAGATAATAGGGCCATAAATCTACTTTTAAAACGTTGACCATTCTCTTTGTTGCTATAAATGTGTGTATTTATTAAAAAGGAGTCTGTAAGTGCAGTGTTCATGTGAATTGCTGAATGTTAAATTTTTCAAGCAAAGTGAAATCACAGAAATATTAAATAGCAATCTACGAGGATCATTCCAGGTGTGCTCATTTTATTTTGAAAAAGTATTTCAATACAATTCTAGGTTAATTAATGATAAATATGATACACATTCTGAACTTTATAATCATACAGACCTAGGAGTGAATCTCATCGTAACCTTAAGCATATTAACTGAAGTTTCAGCTTCCTGAACAGCAAAGTGAAGAAATTAACACTGGCATTTTGTGAAGAGATTAAGGATTAAATGAGATAATGTCTGTAAAGTGCCTCACACTGTGCCCAGCATATAAAAAAGGATTTGTTATGCATCTGCACGTCCATGATTACTATACTGGGTAATTTTGGTGTTTTTGAAATGCATAAATTTCGGAAAGTCCAAGAAATGGGAATCAATGGATGTTAATCACATTTCATCTCCAGTATTTAACAATATGCAGCATCTGGCTAATAAAGTTTGTTTCAAAATAAGAGAATGTCTTGCAATTTAAAAAGGTATTTCATTTGAGAGAATAAATTCCTGCTACAAGAAACAGAAACATGGGTAAACTGGTTAACCAAATATTCTGGTGAAAGCAGTTACTTTATGTGAGACACAGTTCCAATTTTCAAAATATTCTTTCATGTATATTTGAAAGAATATTTCAAATTATACTTTCAATTATAAAGTACTTCCTGTTTATTATGGGCAAAACCATTTGGAAACCCAGGTTCAGACATGGTCTTAGACTTTTATAAAATTTATATTTTAGAAACAAATAATTCTGTATTTAATAATTGCTAGAATGGAAGAATATACAAAATGTAATACTTGCTTAGGCAGTTAATACCTACTGCTTTGGAGGAAGGGAACGCTCAGTGGCTTTTGATGCTAAAGAATGAGTCCTAGGTTTTCGGGCAGACAAATGGGGTAAGGAAATAAATGAAAGCAGAAGCACATATCAAAACATTATTTGTAGTTCAGGGTAGCTGCAGTGTAAATTGGGGAAGGAAACTTAAGGAAGAGAGCAGTAGTAACAGATGACTCTAACACAGACCAGTTCATGAGGGCCTTGTATGTCATAAACAGTGTAGACTTTCTATTCAGTAGGATTTTGACTAATGAAATGACAGTCACATTAAAAAAAAACTCATTAAAGCAACAGTGTGAAAGAGGAAATGGAGAGATTAGAGGCTCTTATGATAGTATAAATGAGAAGATTAGGGGTTTAGTTACAGTGGCGATGACTGTGAGATGTTCTGTTAATAGCATCAAGAGAATTGTTTGATTGGTTTGATACCTCGAGAAAGGAAAATTGGATGAGTAACACATTTGACGGTTAAGAGAGCCTTAGTCAATTTGAAGTATATGGTTAATAGATTGGCTAATATCGAACTTTTCAAGAATATTTATTTCAATTAATGGTTTAATAGCCTAGTTTGAGTAATGATTTACCCATCTCCAGCACCAACCAATAGAGGGCAGTTCCAAAATTTCTGTATTAAAGAAGTTTATGGCGGCAATCTAGTAGAAAGAGGTTTTTAGAAGAGGAATCTTGTAACTGTACTTGCAAGACACATTAAAATTAAAAACACAACGTCTGATAGTGCTAATGAATATGGGCACAGTCCCTACTCCCACTACTGGTTGGCTTATAATATCCTAGAATTTATCATATTTATGCCATATATACACCATGCACTAAAAAGGAGTGCCATTCATTATCATTATACACATACTCAGTACTCTGAAATGTAATTTAAGCCTCACATATCCTTATTTTTGTGATTCAATACACATCTAGCATACCACAGAAAATATATACTAAAAAGTTCTCCCCATATAATGTGCACAGTTTGAGTCAAATCATGGGTTCAGATTTCAAATCTCAATTTAAGACTGTTTCTTCTATAAAATGGGGGAAAATAACCTGGCATTGTTTTAAAGAATGAGATAATAAAAGTGAAATTATTTGTCAAAATATTTGTCACAGAGATGTTCAACAGATTTCTTTTGGATAAATCGTTATTTTTTGTGTGGCTTTATAAATGGCCTCAGGAACACTATCAGTGAACTTAGAATCACTCCATTAAAGTATATAAATGCTTCCAATTCATGAAGATTTCAAGGTCTTTGTGTAAAAAACATGGTAGTTTTAATATCTTAATACTGGAGTACAGGAATTAAATAGGATTGCATTTTCTTTCCCACTGACTTTCCTTTTGAACAGCTGATTCTCAGAAAAACATGACAAAACATTTGACTTGAAAACTTTAAAGGCTGTACAGTGAGTGAGACTTAGCTAGCACCTTTACACTCAGGATACTTACCAAGCATTTGAAAGTGCACTGTCCAAGATTCCAGGACATATTCTAGTTACTGTGACCCTTTAGACCTCATTCTGTTCTTCTACAAAGTGAAAAGGTAGCCTTCTCATTAAAATTCTCAAACCATGTGCATGGGAGAAATCACCAGGACTCCTTTTTACAGAGGTTCTTATGTATTATTCCAGACTTAATAAATCAGAATTCAATGAGTGGTTTCCAAAAATCTGTATTTTTAATTTTCTAGGTGACTCTTGTATCACCCAGGTTTGGAAACTACCGATCTAGCCAGTTACAATAACCCCCGTTTTCTTCTCAACTTTTTTTTTTCCATCTGTAAAATGGACAGGCATTTGGAAGTGCTGTGATGTATCACTTAATCAAAGGAAGAAATTCTGAGAAACGTTTCCTTGGGCAATTTTATCACTATGTGAACATCACAATGTACACACGCAAACCTAGATGATGTCGCCTACTACAAACTTCGGCTATATGGTACAGCCTATTGCTCCTAGGCTACAAACTCGTAGAGCATGTTACTGTATCAAGACTGTAAGCAATTGTAAAATGACAGTAAGTACTTGTGTATCTAAACATAGATAAGGTACAGTAAAAATACAGTATTATAATATGGGACCACAGTCACATGCAGTCTGTTGTTAGACGAAACATCATTATGTGGCAGATGACTATAAACTCACGTCTATGACTTAGGGTCATTAATCATCTTTGCCGTTTTTTGTTTCTTTACTACATGTGTTATATACTGATTCAACAGGTGTGCTGATTAAGAGCTCTAATAATAAGAGTAGACAATATGGTTTACAATATAACAAAATGTATTTTCATTAGATATGAATTATGAACCAATAATGCATGTCAACTAAATACTTAAAATCACATTCTGCACAAAGAACAACAGATCACATTTAATAACAAAATGTTTAGTTGTTTAATAAAATGTTTTTCGGAACTTACAATATAATTTTCAAAACGAAATAAAAATATTAAATATATAACTTTATGGCACAGGACAACATAAATTTATTCCTCAACACAGCAGGCAAACTTTTGTGCTAGAAAGAGAGTGGAGAAAAATCTAAATTAAAGCATAAAGTCAGGAAATGAATGTTCATAAATTTCTGGTTAACTGAGGCTCATTATTTATTGTAAGAAGCAAGGGCCTTTAAACATCAGATTTTGTTTATAAAAATAAAAACTTCCTCAAACATCAGATTTTTTTCACCTCAGCAATTTTTTTTCCTTTGATAATTCATAATCCTGCGGTTTGTCACATTTACAAATATCTGGTAATTTCATAAACTACCAATGGCACACTTCAAATGCTGAATCTTCTTCTATTTTGTTTTCCCCAATGAACCTAGGGCCTATGATAGAGAAGATACTGAAACATGCCAAGATAATTGGTCTTAGAGAGACTTTACAGCAAATATTTAATGAAAGACACATTTCTAGCTCTAAAGAGCCAGGCAAACACAATCTCTGCTTCCAGAGTTCACCATTCAGAATATAGCAGGTCAAGCACTGATTCTTATCATTATGAGCTTTAATTTCATCTTTCATGATTTGCATAGATACTGATTTCTTCTGGAAGGGCAAATAAAATCTTCCCATACATACATCATTCTTTGGATTCTCATAAGGGGTATGCTGAAATCTGTATGTTGACAAGACCAGTGGATACTTTTTCTCTAATTGCCTTCTGCTGCTTAAGACTATTTTCTCTTTCAGTTTCTCCCCCAACATATACCTTCTGCAGTTTTGTCTATCCAGCAGGCTTTTCTGTAAAACTTTGCTACACCTTTCTGTTCCCCTTCACTGTTTTCCTCTGTTGCTTTGCTCCTTAACAGAAGCCTGGTGATCTGGGCTTCCCCATCTTTCCTTTCCTGGCTTCTTATTCACATGGGTGACTAATCTTAGCAACTCCTTAAAAGTTGGGTCTTCAATAAATAGACCTCATCAGTACTTCTGATCTGCATTTCCTTGAGCTTTTTTTTGATCTTCAGATCTTCTGTGCAGTAATACTCTCTTCCTGAATGTTATTTAGAAATATTACCCTCATAACACCAGTAGTTTCTTGAAGACACTTGTTTTAAAAGTTGTATCAAAAGAGATTGATAAAGGAATCTAAAACTCAGCAAAGGATGCTTCTACTGTATTGTGAATTCCCACCATTACTAGTACTGGATTCCGCAAGTCCATCATTAAAACCTGGTATGGGACATCAATTTATACACATAATGGTTAGATTAAAATTTTAATTTTTTTGGTTGATAATAAACTGTAATTTATATAGTACATGAGGTTTGAATCTTAAAAAAAGTAGATGATAAACATTTAATATAGTTAACTGTTCACTGATATGACTACTGACTTCATCATAACCTACAGATTTAATTAAAAATTAAACTGACTCTGCAAATCAGATTCTATCAAGCAAATTGCCATCCATGATCCAAAATTCTTTTTATCTTTTTAACTCAAATGAGTATGTAAGATTCAGTAAATTTTAATGTTCCGAATTGTTCTCTAAAAAATTATCAGAAGCTTCCAGTGAACACAGTTAGCTAATTCATTTACCCCCAACAAACTACCTGTTTGTGTTGTGAGGCAGCAATCAAAGACTGTATGATCTTCTGTGACGGTAGGACCCTTAATTCATACGCATTCCCTCTTCACATGAAGAGTATGGACAACAAAAAGGGACAGACGAGTCACCTTTCATTACTCATTGACTCTTGTGTTTTCATAGTATGTTAAATGCCTGATTTCAATTTTACAACAACAAAAAATACCAATATTTATTCTGAAAGGCAATTGTATGTTCCAAATCGCAGATATTAACAACTTCCAACACGATCTCTAGGAATAATCCCGCAGTTCTGAACCATGTTTTAGAAAAACATTCCTATACAAACAGACAAAACATAAAGTTAGGTTTCTAAAAATCAAGTTATCTTAATATTCTGACAATTATTACATATAATAAATGATTTAGTAAACAGTAAAATAGGTACAAAAGCTCAAGCATCATTAAACCCCAATTCCATGCTTTTAAATCTTGTTCCTATTCTCATATCTTTACAATCCAACAAATGCTTAAAATTTAAAATAACACCAGCCATAAAAATGCTGACAAATACTTTCAGCAGGTAACAATGTGAATAAATTTGATCATGAATACTTCCTTCAATACATAATAATGTATCTAAGGACAGAAAAAAATGTAAATTACTACAAGCGACAAAAATTTAGATACCCTGACATATTTGGGGTGAGTTGCCTGCTGAGATTTCTTCATACCCAATGATATGCACATTCAGTTTTTAAAGGTAATATAACAAGCAATCTGTTCGAGTTAGCAGTAATTCAAACCACTGTAAACTGCTGAAAGTTTTCTCAAATAAGAAAAAAGAAACCTCTGTCTAGTAAGTTTAATGGCATCCATACAATAAAGTGCCCCCACGATTTTCAATAAACCTTTTTAATTTAATAGAAGTCTATATTAAAAACTAGTGAAGTAACAAAAATTTGCAATTTTAAAATCACTCTTCACTTTCTGTATGGCTGAATTTCAATAAGGCCTATGAAAACAACATAATTTTGTTACCATAAAAAATTACTTTAGAATGTAATTTAAAAATAACTACTGCTCTAGAATGAGGTTACATTAAAGCATGTCTAATTTTAAAACTTTAGATTATTAGCCCAAGAGATTACATTTAAAAAATATAAAACTGTGTTTTAAAAAGTTTTAGACTACTTTTCATAAAGTATGAGACTACTTTCAACCCGCTACCTGGTGAGGACACCAATATATCACCTGTATAAACTTAACGGTTTAAAGATCTGAGTGTAGACTCAGCCTCTTGAAATGTAAATGGCTATATTAAAAAAAGAATAGCACTTAATGAAGGCTTTCTATAAATAATCCAAGCTATTAAGCAGTTTACATTCACTATCTCACAACTACCTTAAGAGGTAGGTCAAAAATCCTTATTCCAATGAGAAAGCAATCTTATCTACAGACATTTTGTTATATATATAATAAATCCCCTTAATGTTTAAGCCACTATTAGGTTTTTCTATTACTTGTAGCCAAAAACATCTATAATCGATATACATAATGAAACAACTTATTACTTAGACACACAGGTAAAGACTGGTATATAATCCCTAACAAATAGCTCCATTATATTAAAATACTGTCAAGTATACTTAAAACAACTTAAATATTCAGTGTCAACTGACATCTACAACCCCACCCACTCCTCCATGAGTTTTCAAATAGATACTCACCAGCAGTCTGTGCAGGATTTATTCCTATTCCATCTAGAAAATAAGTTGTAAAATCACAGACATTATTTCCAAAGCTAAAACGGTTTAATAGTAGCAAGAAAGAGAGATTTGCCAAAATAGTGCTGCTGTGTATACAAGACACAAGCCAGACAATTTAAATCCAAGAACATGAGTGACAATCTTTCAGGTAAATTATCTGTTGAAACCTACTATTCTGCATTCATACACATTGATGGGTTAGACAAAAACATCTGTCAATGCAATGATCTTGGTAAGTTCTACGGAATGTAGGTTATTCATTCTATTTTGCCACATAGAATTAAAAATGTTTGTCATTTCTTCCAAAAAACTGAAAAGCACTTAGGTATGCCGTGAATCATCTTCGTATTGCTCTGGGTCTTATCTTAAGGCTGGGAGAGCTCACAAAGGCATTTAGTTTAATGCACGTTACTAAGTTATGAACCTAAAACTTTCCACAAAGTGAGCCAGCATTTTCCTAAGAGAGAAACACGTCAATGTGGCAGAATGCAGAATATTTTAGAGTGAGAAATTCTGTCTTATATATAAGTTACACTGTGCACAGCAAGCCCATCTCCTGTTAGTCTATCCCAACTGCACATGGGCAACTCATCAGCACCCATCAATACCACATTGTATACCTAAAGCACAGTTAAGCCCTCCCTGCAATCTTTGTTCCTCATCTTATTATTTCACTAATGATTAAGACTAATTCCATCATAGATTATCAGTGTTCCAAGATATTAAGATTTTTAATTATATACCTAAAAGTGAATAAAATTCTCATTATTGCAAGCCTATAAGAAACCATTTTTTATCAGGAAAGGTATAGCAAAGGCAAATCCCTGCTTAACTTTCTATATTCTAAAGCATTTACTAAACAACTTTACTTAATAAAAAAAAATTGCTAAATTTAAAAGAAAAAGTCATTTTCAGTTATAATCTCGCATGAACAGGTAAGGACAAAAGATATTATAAAGTGCTATACTATACCACAAGCTCAAGGAAATGAAAGGAGCTAATCATGAACAATAACCCTGACTTAGTGTTTACCATTAAGTTTTATGTTGATATACATACATTTGGGGCTTTTTGTATTTAATTTTTATTAATTTAGTTCCTTTTAAACCATTTCGATAAATTTCAGGTAATACATAATTTTAAAATGAATTCTTACCATTGGTAATAATTGCACTTGTTGCAGCAGGAACTTTAAACTAAATGGAAGGAAAAAATATATATATATATGTATATATATATAAAACTATAAAAGATAATTAGCAAGAATGGGATACAAATGCCATTTTTATCATTCTAAAACATGATTAATTTTTTAGAATAAGTGACATCATTGAGGAAAGTACAGCTGACCCTTGAATGACATGTGCAGATTTTCTTCTGCCTCTGCTAATCCTGAGAAAGCAAGACCAACCTTCCTCTCCCTTCTCCTCAGTCTATTCAACATGAGACAAGGATTAAGAAGACCTTTTGGATGGTCCACTTCCACTTAACGAATAGTAAATATACTTTCTCTTATGATTTTCTTAGTATTTCTTTTCTGTAGCTTACTTTATTCTAAGAATACGGTATATAATACACATAACAAAATATATATTAATCACCTGTTTATCAGTAAGGCCTCCAGTCAACAGTAGGCTATTTAAAGTTTTTGAGAAATCAAAAAGTTGTATGCAGATTTTCAACTGCACAGTGGGTGAGAACCCCTAACCCTCATGTTATTCAAGGGTCAACTGGACTATATAATTTCCTTTATCTGTAAAAAAGAAATAAATAAATAAACCCTGTACTATAATCAATGCTTTCTATTGTATTTCATATACCATTAATTGTAAAAGTTTACCTTATTTTATGTATTACAAAAATGAAAAATCACTGTCAATTTATGCCTAGATCAATGTTCACTCTTTAGGACTTACCCGTCAGTTTTGTCATTTATAATTCTGCAAATAGACTGATGAGATTATTCCTAAAATTTCTCCATAGAAACTGCAAGATCTGAACAGATACTGTTTAATGGGTGGTGCCAACAGAAGATTTTCAGGTAACAACCAAAGCTTGTATTCCTTACATTCTCCATAAATGATCTGCTGATTTAAAGCTCAAGGGATTGCAATAGTCCAATTATGTCATTAGGAAATAATCATTAACTGTGAGATGATGTTACCTAGACCATTATGTGAATGCCATTTGGTCACCAGTGATAGCAAGCTTCCCCCTGATCTTATTTCAGAGATGTTTAAAAAGATGTGTTTTTTAAATCAATGAAATGTGGTATGGAATTTATTGGTAGCTAAAAGGGTAGATTCCATCTCTTAGGCCAGCAATTGCCAAAGAGTTTTTATGTCTTCATAGTTTATTCACTGGTCCAACAAATACTTGTTAAGTATGTTTGTGCTATGGATTAACTTTACAGATATTATAGTTGAGTTTTGTGATCAAGTGAGTTTGGAAAACACATTAAACTAGTGGTCTTCTCAAAAGCCTTTCATATACTGCTAACAGAAATGAAGTGTTTTTCATACTTTCTGACCAGTAATCCTTGTTCTTCATGATCTTTTTTTTTTGGTGGGTACCATTTTGTGTGTGGTTCTACTTGTCTGGGAAACTCTACTTCAGGCATTTATAATCATCACATATACATAGTCGAGAAAACTAAAAGCTTATTTTAAATTATAAATTGAAGAATCAACTTTTAAAATAAGGCCTTAAACATGCCTGAGAACAATTATTTGTTATAGTATTCTGTACATATTAATAATAAACACATTTTAGCACTTTGGGAGGCTGAGGCAGGCAGATCATGAGGTCAAGAGATCAAGACCATCATGGCCAACATATTGAAACCTCGTCTCTACTAAAAATACAAAAATCAGCTGGGCATGATGGTGTGCACCTGTAGTCCCAGCTACTCGGTAGCCTGAGGCAGGAAAATTGCTTGAACCTGGGAGGCAGAGGTTACAGAGAGCTGAGATTGCACCACTGCACTCCAGCAATGGCAACAGAGCGAGACTCCGTCGCCAAAAATAATAATAATAATAATAAAAAACATATTCTAATCTCAATGTGGTATACTCTTATAATTGTGTCCTTTTACAGATTTAAAAATGTTTAAATAATTTCAAATGTACTTAAGTAAACTTAAAAATGCATCACAAATATTTTGCACAGGCCATAATCTCAATAAGAATTTGATCAAACACTCAAAATAATTATAGTGCTCTCAGATTTCCAAAGCTAGAGTCCTACAAAGTTTTTAGTTACCCTAGTGATTAAGTCTCACTTTTACATCATGCCCACTTTATATTTTCTTAGTCACACCCATGTAGTAGCAACCTATAACTTTTAAAACCAAAAGCAATTGCTGACAGTTTTCCCCTTAGGCAGAATGTGGAAGAAATGGTTAAACTAAAATATGAAGAGGCATCACTAGTGATGTAAAATGTAGTATCTACTCCTTTTTTGTCCTACAATACTGACAGGTTTTCTACTAAATGCAAAGTATTATTTTATACTCTCCTGTTTTCATTTATCTTCCTCCTCAGATCCCCCCAAAATTCTTATCATTTAGGCTATTAAGGACTCCTTGAAGGTTTCAACAACTCATTACTTAGCCCAATCATGTGCTGGGAAATTTTATTATTGCTTACTAAGACAATTTTAACAGAGATTTAAATCCAGACTCTTGCTTTCTTGAGTCAACTTTTGTTCGCACTGAATGATTCTACAATGTCATCTTGTGAAAGTCCCTCTCACAATGACCTGAAAGTCATATCCTTGCTAAATATGTAACACCTATGATTTATAATAGTGATCCACTTACACCTAATGAATAATAAATACACTTTCACTTAGGATTTTCTTAACATTTTCTTTTCTGTAGCTTACTTTACTGTAAGCTTTACTTATAAGCTACATTAATCAATATATATGGTTGTGTGGTGTTTTAGTTTATTCACTACTGTGTGTTAAGATTTTCTCTACTTTTATTAGAAAACCAAGATCACAAAAATGCCTTTGCATTATAAAGGACACATAATAAAGTATCTACAAAATATAACAAATATTAATGAAAGCTTGTATAGATCTACTTCTTAAATGTGGAATTTGTAGATTCTGGTATGCTCCAGACTAGGAATATTTCTTGTAAGTAATCTGTGCAGCAAAAAATAATGACAATGCTATATTCAGATTTGTGTTCCATCACATTTTTCTTACTCCTTTTGCATAAAGAATATATCAACAATGGCACAGAACAAATGCTACTAGTTGGCAGTTTAATTCTGAATGAATGACAAATGATGGCAGTGATTCCTAACAATACAAGGACCTCTGAGCACTGATGAATTGGCTGACTTCCCATATATCGCTTAAGTACAGGGCAGGATTCCATATTAAGCTATTTCCTTATTAATGTAGTTATGAAAATTTTTTTGTGTGACTATAAACTTTTCTAAATATTCTGAACCAAAACATTTTGATTTGAGTTACAATGTACTGGTTTAGTACTTTTAGCTTCATCAAATTTCAATAAATAATGTTTTTTCTCAAAATCACTTCGAGAGAAGGATAGGCATTAACTACTTCCAATTTACAGACTGAAAAAGAGGGATTTGCATCATGTCACACAACTTACTAATGACACACCAAAACAGGAACCCTAAGTCTCCCAAGTCACATTTGGGTGCCATTTCTACCAGATCAAGCTACTTTTCCAAGTGTCATGTCTAAAAAGTTGCATTATAGATGCTTCTAATAATTTTGAATGAAAAAAATTTCTTATAAAACAAAACTGAAGCATGTTTTAAAAAACTAGACACTTTTCAAAACAACAAATTTTACTGACATTCCATATAGTGATAAAGAAAATTTGAAAACTATGATAAAGATTTTACAAAATTGTATTTCTGGAATCAAAACTTGCATTTTAAACATTTACAATCAGTACCTTTTTAATTTTCATAAAAATTCTCCTAATAATTTTCAATGGTTTAATCAGATATGTCAATTTGTTGAACTCATGCTTCTTATATCTGAAAGTAAGTCTTAACTATCATCCTACTTACAACTTTTTGATCACATTAACCTAGTAATGAAGCACATGGAAATGAGTCAACACGCAGGCAAATCTTAAAGATGTTTGAAGTATATTGGCAAACTGCATTCCATGAAGGTTGACCCAACTTCTATACTTACTTCTTCCGCTGCAAACTTTAAGACTGCTGTGAAAGGTGTACTTTCAGGAACACTGAGTCTGCAAGAATAATTTTAAAACAGTTTCTTTTAAAGTCAACATTTTCTAAAAAAAGCCCTTTTGTGCCTTATTTCCGTGACTGTAGCCAATCTGGACAAAGCTGTCTTTTTCAGTTTCAAAGTCAGTGATTTTGATTGCATACTACATTATTTAAGTCAAAATAATAATAATAATTTAAAAAACCCAAACGGCAAATAGCCTTAGAGCTAGGATGATGCCCAAGCTCCACTTGAGAATTAACCTCTACAGGTGTAGACTTATGTATTTTCTAACGTTTTGATACACCTAAGTCTAGCATATGGAACTGCTGTTTGTTTCTAACGACGGATTTCAAAAAGGGGAAACTCTCCTTGGTCTTCAGTCTACTTTACCTCCCATCTAAATACCTATGCACTTGATGCAATAATGTTATCATTTTCATTATAAGTAGAAGGCTACTTGGGAAGCATCACTGGATCATAAAGCTTTTGATGACCCTTCTGTGTACTCTTAATACTCATGTCCAAAATTTGTAGACCAAACTGATAAAAATACAGGAAGTTTATTATGGCAAAATGCCAATAATAAATTGATTTTTCCACCATCATTTAAAATGGGCTAAGTAAAATCAAATAACATTTGAAGAGGGATGTGTGACTTTGTTAACTGACTCGTATAATGGCAAGTATTTTAAAGATCACCAATACACAGATTTTTTTTTTTCTTTAATGACTTAGTCCTGGGGTCAATCTGTATTAATTTTTCAATTAAAAAAAAAAAAACAGAAATACCTTAAGAAAATGCTTAAAGACACAGTAAGAGGTTTTTAATTTTTTTAAAAATATGATTCCTAAGGTAAAATAAATTACAATGAGTAAAAACAGAAAACAATCTTTCAAAGCAGAGGAGACTTGACAAGCTAGCGTTTCTCACTGAAACGTCTCTATTTGTCACCATAGTATATTGTATTATTCTTAAGTGTCTTAATACTAGCTACGATTATTCTCAAGTGTATGAAGAGGCTCCTCACTCAGTCTACAGACCTCTGAATGTAAGAATCATTATATCAGGAACAGCATATGGTAGCAGTTTTCAGTAATAGAAATGTGAATAGATTTCTTGGCTGCCCTCATTCCACAATTACAAAATACTGTTAAAGGATGAAAATGGGTATCATTTTTACCCTTTCTTTACTAATGTTTTTTGGAGATGCCAGAAAGAAAAACGTAATCCTAAAGGATAGCCATTTGTTTAAAAACTAATGGACTGGCAATGTGACAGTTTACAAAGCAGACAATGTGATAGTTTACAAACTTTGTCAATTAATTTACAAAGTTCACAAAGTATTTCTGCAGTATATGCGTAGTTTAGAATCTGAGATTCATTTTCCTGGACCTCTGCATCAATCAGAGAACTTCTAAACCCTTGGAATTCAATTCACTTTTAAATTGGAGACTTGGAAATGTGCTTACAATATAACTAGATGTCATATTGATGCTCATTAAAATAAGTTTCTATCTGTATATTAAGTTGGTGAGTATACACAGATAAGCCAATGAAATAAATAAAAAATGAAACCATCTTTTAATGCAAGTTCTAACTGGCAGAAAATGAGAGAAAATGAGAGTTACAGTGACTCCACAGATCTTCTCTAAAGTTCTATTTGCTATGCCAATCAATGATAGACTGGATAAAGAAAATGTGGCACATAGACACCGGGGAATACTAGGTAGCCATAAAAAAGGATGAGTTCATATTCTTTGCAGGGACATGAATGAAGCTAGAAAACCATCATTCTCAGCAAACTAACACAAGACCAGAAAATCAAACACCGCATGTTCTCATTGATAAGCAGGAGTTGAACAATGAAAACACATGGACACAGGGGAGGGGGACATCACACACTGGGGCCTGCCCGTGGGTGGGGACCTAGGGGAGGGATACCATTAGAAACACCTAATGTACATGATGGGTTGATGGGTGCAGCAAACCACCATGGCACATGTATACCAATGTAACAGACCTGCACATTCTGCACAAGTACCCCAGAACTTAAAAGTATTTAAAAAAAAAAAAAAAAAGTGGTTTCTGGCTGGGCCCGGTGACTCACACCTGTAATCCCAGAACTTTGGGAGGCTGAGGCAGGAGGATCACTTGAGCCCATGAGTTCAAGACAGGTCTGGGCAACACAGGGAGACCCCATCTCTATAAAAAACAAACCAAAAAAATTAGCCAGGTCTAGTGGTGCACAACTGTGGTCCCAGCTATTCAGGAATCTGAGGTGGGAAAATAAATAAATAAATACTGTTGTATTTACCAGTCATTTCATAAAATCGGTACTTAAATTATCCTAGTGTTTTGAATAAATTTACATTGAGAATTTTTAAATTACTGGCATCATTTGTTCTTTTAATATCTCATATAAACAAAATAGTAACATAAATTGACAACAAATTATCTTAAAGACTAAGTCCACAGGTAGCTAAAGAAGGGTGAGATTAACTCTGTGGACAATTACAAAAATCTTCATAGAGGTGAGATTTTTATTATAAAATATGTTGTGGTCATGAGACTGCATTCTAAGCACAGAAAAGAACAAGTGTAAAGGAAGGAAAGATTAAAAGAGCTAGCTTGTCAATTTGAGAATGGGGAGGCTGAAGCTTTATGTGTGTGATTGTGGTACTAAGGACTGGAAGAGAAGAAAATGTGCCAAATAAGACAGGAAAGATTTGAAATAGACTGAAAAAGCAAAAGCTGTGTTTTTAATTCATCCAATGTATAGAAGAACGTTTAACTTCAACAATTCTGCAACCTAGTGTCAATACTAATAGTGTTTCTATTAACAAACAAATATCAAAACCAAAAGTAAAAACTGGCTTTTCTAGAATTCAACTATTAGGTGATGCTTAACTTGGGGGAGTTTCTCTATCCAAGTATGTTTACCTGCTTGACAGGGGAAAAAGCGCTATTAAAAATCTAATACATGTTTTCCCACAAATCTCAGAGTTGCTTCTGTTAGTACCCAAGTACTAGTCACCATTTACTTTGAAGAGAAAATATAGCACAGATACCCTTGTACACACATTTACATGTTGTGTATTTTACACACACACATCCTTATATACATACACAACTACACACACTCATACAAACATACTCAACAGTTGTACCTACTAAATTCATTCAGTCACCACATACTAACTGAATTAATGTTCCAGGCTCTTAATGATACTGTCCTACTCCATCCTCTTCCTTCCTTCCTTCTCAGGATCTCTATCTAGAGTACATGTGCATACTGATGAAAATAATTCAGTATAGAGGGAGAAACCAATAATGAGGAGAGAGGGGGGCCACTGGACTCCATCTACTTTAGTCTTGACAAGACTGAAATAGATAGGAACCAGAGCTCAAGTGGTTTTTCATAGGAGTGAAGTCATTTTTTCATTCTAACAGGATGGGAGACTGAAATTAATGGATTTATCGATGTCGTAGTAGGTTTATATTGGTGGAAAGATGACAGAATTTCCCTCTGATGGCTTGAGAGCAAGGGAGAGAGAAGCTGGGGAGAGTTTGAAATTTTTAAACAATCCTTTCTGAGAATAAGGAGGAAAATGAGCAAACTTGAAGAATGTAGTAAAGTGTTAGTTACTATTGATTATAGTCATGAATTTAATGTAAAACCCACCAGTCTGTTATTTTTCTCCAGGGACATTCAGCTATGTACAAAGAACCAAATAGCTGGTTTAGAGCTGGTGTTTCACTAACCAAAATATGCTGGGAGGAGAGACAGGGCCAGCAGAGTTGAGAATGCTTGCATGAGAATGATTTAAAGATAGACCAATGGGTTCTTAAGGAGCAAGGTAAGGAATACGAGTGGGGGATAGCTATAGATTAAAAATCACTGTGATTAATGGACTAAATGAAATGTTGTAGAAGAGAAATTACAGTAAATCAGGTGGGAGAGACTGTAGTTATCCATAACAGTGCCTGTAAACGACATTTTAGAGACTGAGCAATTATTGGAATCTTAGGGTTCTAGGCTGCAACCATGAACACCTGAGATAAAGTGTAAAAAGGATATTTTGGAGATGAAATGATCAAAGGAGCAAAAGGCTGAGAGGTAGGGATCATGGGTTGGTGAATCACTGAAATTTATCAGTTCGGCTAGGTAGGACACAGTATTGAGTATATTAATTATGCAAAAAATCCTATTGCAATTATGTTCTTTGCTACATTTCATGCTACCTCCAACTGCAATAACCTCAAGAGTGTGTAGTCAAAATCTATCATTCAACTACGAAGGATAAGTAAAGGCCCCACATGGATAAACTATCCCACATTTATGCATGTTCCCATTCCTACTAAATACTCTATTAAATCTCAACATAGGAAGGGTGTGATCTGAGTCTCATTACTTTGTGATGCCCGATTATTGAGTTACTCATACACACAAAACTCACAAGCCGCAGAATAACAAACGTTCAAGTAATTTCAAAGTTTGACTGTGAGGATGGAATGTTTTCCCTAACTTCCTCAAACAGCTGGTTAAAGCAGTGAAACGTTTTTCTAATCTCCAGGAGATGAGGTCTGTTTAAGAATCCCAGCCAATTACCAGAACCTGGTCCACCTGTCCTCCCGCTCCACCTGACCACCAAATGAATTCCGAGGGGGAGGTAACTAATCAGAAACACACCCACACCCACACCCTCCTGCCGGGGCAAAGCTGCCAAGCCGACAGCGAGCAAGTACGGACCTCTCCTCACAGGCTCCAGTGGGAGAGGCTCCTGAAGGGCGCGAGCCAGGAAGGTAGAGAAAATGAAGAGATGAAAACTGCATGGGGTAGCTGTTTGAAAGGCTTGCATCACCCCCAGCCCAGCCCCGTCTTGTTCGGCCCCAAAAGGCCCATCCCGGCCGAGCTACTCACACTTTGTACGGCAGCCGCGGATCCGACGTCAGCGTGATCTTAAAAGAAACCTTCGACCTGAGGAAAAGAGCGGGAGAGAGTCAGGGTTGGACAGCAGGAGCAGGGATTAAGGCGGTCGGTAAGCAAACACTTACATGGTGGTGTCGGGATGAATCTAGAATACAGGCCAACCCCGCGGGGTAGCACAACTTCCTCCACTGTGCCGGTGACCGCCCGGCGCCACTCACATCCACGTCTCCCTAGGCAAACTGGGGACCTCCGAAGTTGTTGCTATCCAACGCACTGCCTGAAAATCGGCCCCAAGATCTCATGCTACATAGCGCTATTAAGTCACAAATATCTTATGCTTTTGCGTATAAATAGCTGAGAAAAAGTGTTAATTATATGTATAAAATATATTTTTAACTTTATTAATATGCTACCATATTTTTAGTCAGGCAGAATAAATGTGGGCATAGAGAGTAGGACCCTAGGTCCCAGCTGGTAGGTTGGGGCGGAAGTAAGGGTATAGGGTAGGCGGATGAAGAGCGAGTTGTACTTGGGGCGAGGCTGGGGACGGGGTTGGGGGCGGGGCTTGGCCGGACGCGCTCCAAAGTTGCTAAGGCAACCTGAGCGCAGGAAAGCTTGCTTAATTGGTGTTCCAGAAGCAGGAATTGTAACACTGCTTTATCATTAGTTTTCTTCTGTCTTTCCAGAAAACCAATCCTGTTGTATCCCTTACATTTCTCATAGTTTTTCCTTCACGCTTTACTTTCTGATACTGATTTATAACTAGTTAATTTCAGTAAGTAAGATAGCTATGAATAGCGAATTCTCTATGCCAAGACACCCACTGGGGTTGGTGAGAAAAAAACGAGGTTTTTGCGTTTGAGGAACGTGGCGTATAGTTGGGAAGACTCATCTATGAACAGATTTCAATAATTTGTTATGCGGTCTAATAGAATTAAACCAGTGCGCTAAGTTGCTAATCATTTACCACATTTATTCAGTTTAACAACCAACTTTGAACCCTTTCTGTGTATCAGGCACTAAGCTAAACTCTGGGGGAATCCAAGATGAGTAAGGCAGCTAGGTGTCAACTCTCTAGGATCTAACAGAAGTTCCTGTATAGTGATGACGGAAGAAAATTGTCCTCTAAACTTTATTACAACTCTAAACCTCAGTGTTTGGAAAATATGTATCTCTCTCACAATGACTGAAATGCCCTTTTAAAATATTGGCATTAATAGACAAAGGAGGAAGCAGGTAGGCATTTAAATAATGGGGCAATCTAGTTGATCTTTAGAATATATGTCAGATTCCTAAGGAGAGAAATTTAAGAGAGGAACCAGGAAGGAACTGTAGTGGGGATAATGGAGACCAAATTCATCTTTGCTGTAATTTTGCAGCCAGCTGATCTTCTATGGTGACATTTCCCAATGGAGAGAGTTCTGGTTCTAACTGTAGGAAAGTAAGACTCCAACATTCTCATGACAGTCATCCTCACTTTTTAAAATGCTGGTCTTACCATATATGTAGATGAGGACAAATATTGATTGACCGATGTAGGATCAATAGTTACAGCCTTAATAGCTGAAACTACTCAATTAGTGGATGTGACTAAAACTTGTGAATATAGTAATAAGGATAAAACTATGATTGTGTCTACCCCTTGTCAGCTAGCCAAATAATAATCGTAGAGATTAGTGTACATATTTACAGTCTGTATATGTAAGACTACATATACATTTTGAAACAAAGTTTGCATCCTGCTGTTTATAGTTTGGTGTCTGCTCATGCATCAAAACGTGGCAAAATCCTAAAGAGAAAAATGTATTTTGATCAGAGAGCTTATATTGTATGTATAAAAAGTGGTGAAACAGAATTCAGCCCCAGGCGGTGTGACTTTGGTACTCAGATTCTGTTGCTTCAGAAAATACATTTGTATAATATATCAAAATGACATCTCTTGAGATATTAAAAAGTAGCTGTTTCTAAATGTTTAGAATTATTTTTCACCTCAGTCCCCCCAAGTCTGCTATTCATATGTTTGTCTCCTCAGAGTCACAGCATGATTTATAGAGCCTCCTGAGTTTTATTTTGCTTAGGATAAGAAAGAAGTTATAAATGGATTTATTTATACTCAATATTTTGGGTTTTTTAAAACGTTGTGAAGGGATTTGCAATTGGAAAATTTTATAGCAAAACAAGGACCTTCTCATTTACTGAAAAGTTAAAATGTTAAAGTACATTTAACGACTAATCAGAAGCAAACTACGAAGCAAATTTTTGGAGATCATTGGCAAATGTAACATTTTAAGACAACAAACATCCTAAATGGCCTAATGTATTTTGGGAAAGATCCAATTAGTATCATGTAGAGGCAGAAACGATTGTAGAAGTACACAGTGTGACCATATTAGAACTCATTAAATGTCAATGAAGCGTACCAATATTCTATTTGCAAATGCGTATACATTTTCCATTATTAGAAGAAAGCCAGAAGGAAATTAAATTTACATAAGGACTAAAAAGATTTGCTTCCATAGTCATAGAAATTTTTCTGACTAGTTATTTCTATAACCAACTTTATTTTTTATATTCCTCTGGATGCCAAAAAAATTCTTTCATTTTCACCCTAATTTGATTGTATTTATGATTATGACTAAAACCATCCGATAGTCAAATTATATAATCTTGAAACAGCTGTATCTGAATAAACCTTAAGATATTCTATTCCAAATACTTCGTATTACAGGGAACAAATTGTAGACTGATCAATTAGTAATAAATAGATATTTTAATAGTAGTTTAATTTTTTTCATTTTTTATTGCCTTTTATCCCCCTCAAAATTCACTAAAAGGCATGATATAACTGAAGCAATGATAATAATGACTCAAAATTTGTTAAGATTTATTTTGTGCTAGTATTAACCACTTTGTACAAATCAAATTACAAAATATAGACTTTAAACTTTGATGCCTTGGCTATAAGTTACAGTGACAATAAGCCTTATGCAAAGAAAATAGAATTGATTTGGTTACAGAACTACTTGGAATATGTAAATACTGTGTTATTTTTCAAGGTAAGGACTAGAAGGTTAGAGAATGTTTACATTCCTATGAGTCAAAAAGAACAATAAAATAAGTTGAGATTGAAGGCTAACAAGTCCAGGCAAGCCCTGGCAGAGGACTGTAGCTCTAAATGTGCTACATTTGATTGTTATGGTTACATATTTTCCCCAAATATTTCCAAAATTCAATGAGAAAAAGAAATGACTTTTCTACGAAGCTCATTGACTCTAATGCTTCTAAATTTGAGGCTTAATCACAAAACTTGGAATATTTTAACCACAGAATTTGTAGAATACATTTATTTCAAAATGGCATTTTGAACTGTAAAAAAACACGAGCTTAACAGTCTTGTGTAATTAAATTTTCTCTCTAAACATTGTGTGAATTCTTCGTTTAATGGAAACATTACTTTTAGAAAAACTAAGGTAGCCTCTGACAAATCCATTTTAAACACGAGTTTTTTCCCCACATTTACACATTTTTATCTTTCTACCAGCCAAATGAGGCAAATATTAATATTCTGTCTTTTCTCTATTAACTCAAGGTTTTCTTAGTCCAGTTGGGATTTTTAGATCCATTCATAATTTTTCCCCACACAACTCTTCTCGCAGTTGTATGTAGAACACGGGCTTCAGAGGGCTGTGACATCTGGTCCTTTGTCATCATCTGTCCATAGTCTCAGTAATATTTGTATCTACTCAAAACATCTGAGACACATGTCATCTCATTTTTGTCTGGTGATATCAGTCCTTTTTGTGGGCTGGCAAGACGACTTTAGGACTTTGGTTGTCTCTAAGCCACTCTGTGGCTACAGGGGAACCCAGCAGGGCAGACATCTTTGACTAAGGATAACATGCTTTTCTCCCCACAATGGAGGGAACCTTGTTGCCTTCCTGGGCTCCAATGGGAGCAAGAACTAGACATATTTTCTCTGATTCTGAAATTCTCTAGAGGTTGTTTCCCCTAGGGATGAAGGAATAGGGCCATCTTTCAGGGGAGACCTTGCAATGTCTGTCATTTTCTTCTCTTCCTTTCTCCAGCCCAGAGTATTTTTTTTAATAGACCTTATTTTTTAGAGCAGTTTTAGGTTCACAGCAAAATTGAGCAGATAAAGATACTCCCTCCCCCTATATATTCATAGTCTCTGACATTTTCAACATCCCCCAGCAGAGTGGTATATTTATTACAGTTGATGAATCCACATTGACACATCATTATCACCCATTGGCCATAGTTCACATTAGGGTTAACTCTTGGTGTTGTGTGTTCTATGAGTTTAGACAAATATACACTGACACATATCTACCATTATAGTATCATACAGAGTAATTCACTGCCCTAAAAATTCTCTGTACTGCACCTGTTCACCCTCCCTCCTGCTTAGCCCCTGACAACACTGATCTTTTTACTGTCTCTGTAATTTTGCCTTTTCCAGAATGTTGTAGAATCATAAACTATGTAGTCTTTTCAGATTGGTGTCTTTCACTCAGTAATATGCATTTAAGCACCTGCATGTTTTTTTCATGACTTGATGGCTTATTTATTTTCAGTTCTGAATAATAGTCAATTGTCTAAATGAACCACAGTTTATTGACTCATTTACCTACTAAGGGACATCTTTGCTACTTCCAAGTTTAGGCAGTTATGAACAAAGCTACCACAGGGAAGTTAGCCTATCTTTATTGGTGAGATGGGTTCAGGGATGTTCACATGCTTTCTATAAGGTATAATTTAAAACTTTATGCAGTCAGGTTTTTTCCATTAGCTTTTGCTATATTCTTCACTGACATGGGAAGAATAAAACATTCCTAAAGGTGATTTGTAAATGAACTTTGGCAAAGATAGTTCTCATTTCAGAACTGTCCTGTAATTAATCCCCTGAAGAATGGCAACTTGATGAGCATTGAGAATATGTGCTACTTTGGGGATGAGAATGGGAGTGGAAGTTCTCATTTCTGTCTAAAGTTCTCAGAGTATTAATTTATTGATTTATTTTCCCATCAACCTATGCAAGAGTTATTTAATAAGGAAAACATTTTGTAGCAGACATTAAATCGTCTGCTACAAAAGTAAATGGCATATAAATCCACATAGTGAGTCTGTGAAAGCTTCTCTTCTTTAAAGTTCTATTCTTAATAAAGTCAAATAATGATTAAAGATGTTTAAGATATAGAATTACACTGACATAAAAATAAAAACGGCAGTTAAAATAATTTAAAAAACAAAAACAAAATATAGAATGCAAATGTGGATAGAGAAACATGTTATTTTAAAAATAAAATAAATTATGCTTAGAAAAATAAGATGAAAAATGGTGACATAATTGATAAAAATACAGAGTTAAAAAATAGAGGAGTGAAAAATATACTTCAGACTGAATCATGTAGCCTCCAGACAATAATATAAAATGCTTACTGACTAAAAGAAAAATCATTTCTACACTTATTGAAAATTTTTCACTTAATTTTTTTGCAAACTTAGTAGTCATGTCAGGGTAAAACATGTAATTTAAAGAATAAAATTATCATCTTAGCTTCTTATTTTACTGTTCTATAATCAATTTTATGAGTAATTGTACAATATTTGTATCTAAATAATATTTTACTTTTTTTTTTAAGTTTCCCTGGTGGAATTATGCAATGTTCATTTTCCTTATAATTTTTTTTATTATTGTTTTTGGAGGAGGCACCTAGATCCCTACAATGTTTAATTTTTTATGTTTTGTCGTATGAATTAACAAGGTCATCAGTAGTCATTGTTCTTTAAGGCATTTAGAAAGTATTAAGGCCAATAAAAAAAAAAAATCATTGCTACTCCAAACTCAAAAACGAGGAAATAATCTTAGGTACAAAGAAGAAGGAATCACGAAAAAAGGGGAACTAGGCCAGAAGAAAACGGCTGAAAAAGGGAACGAAGCACTCAGTATTCTAGAAGCGCCGAAAACACCAAAGAAGGAAGAACCAGAGAGGCAATCAAACAGAAGAAGCGAGAAAGGGGGAGTACAAAATAGCAGGGAAGAACAAAGGAGGAAGGAGAAGAAGGGGAAAGGGGCCTAAAAAAGGAGGAGCGACAGCGAGGGAGCCAAAAAAAAGGGCTTGGGGGGGGGGGGGGGGGGTTAAAAAAAAAAAAAAAAAAAAAAAAAAGAAGAGTTGACAACGAATTATTTAAAAATTGCATCATAACTTGCCATATTACTGAGATATATTCTAGATTACTATGCAAATATTAATATTATCTTCAACTTGATACTGCTGCTCTTAGATATACAAAACTTTTTTTATATTTCTTCATCATGACTAACCACAGTAAGAATCAGCCATGGTCATGTATGTTTATATTTACATAGCATTTTTTTCCCTTTGAAGTGCTATTACTTTCACTAACTTTTTTTTTTTTTTTTGCTATAATAACACATCCAAAGCTTTAAGGATGGGTATTGTTATTTCTTTTAAAAATCAGAAAATGAACAAAAAGGGATTATGTTTTGTTTTGTAGGCCTAAGGTTATATGTATAGTTTGAGAGAATGGTAAAGAAGCACAGTTGCAGATGATTCTTTACAAAACTTACCTAATGTGATTGCATATGAGCTCATTTTTACTAGTATTTTTGTACAATACGAATAGCTGAATTTATAAACTCATTCACTGAGCTTCTCAAGGAGTTCTTACTCAATTTTGATTTTGCAGCTCTCAGAACAAGTTATCTGGCATATAGCAGGTACTAAAATAGAATTTATTGAATGAGTTAATGTAGCTTAAAAATATTGTAGACTGGTGATGCTTTCCAATTGCAGTAATGTTTTTACATTTTATTAACTGCATTTATAAATGCTCTTAATACAGTGATTACATTTTTTGATTTTGCATTGTTCTTGTTTTAAGGCTTATCTATTCAAAGGATGATACGATTCTCTCAATTCACTGCTACTGGTGAAAGCAGAGGTTTGAAAAGGCTAATTAAAGATTCTTATCAAATATGGTTAAATAAAGAAGCCAATCGAATAAAAATATGTGAATATCTTCCGTGTTCCTTCACCATTACTTTATGTGACATGTGACATTCTGAATCAGAGACCCTGAATTAGAAATCTCATTACTGACTCTTTCAGATTGTCTGTGTCTTGGGAATGAAGGATTGCTCATTGACATCAACATTCCTTGTAGCTTCCATGGTGGTGGCGGCTTGCAGTGCAGAGGTTGTGAGCTGATGGCCCGTGGTCCTGGGGGTTTTGGGTTGGGCTGTGTAGTGCAGCTAAATGAATGATATGTTTGGTAGAGATACAAATGATTCAGCTGCTGTTGTCCTAGTCATACTTTTTGTTTTCTGTGGATGTTCTTTGGTGTAATGATGTGATTTTGGGATAGCATTTTTGTTGCAATTCCATTAGCCAAAAGGACCACATGAATACTTATATTGTTTGGTAGGTTTTAAAGTTATAATTCAGAAAGTAGAGATTTTGAATTTCTAAGTAGTTATGTGATAACCTTACCCATGGCTTGAAAGGTTTGACTTCAAAGAACTACTTTTAGATATTAAAATGATCTAATCTAGATCATTCTAAAATTATTAATTGCTACAGAATTAAATGTTTCCAGTAACAATTTGGAAATCTTACAAAGGGAATCAACTGTCTGCTTTGACCACATCCCCTGCAAGTCTGACTGCCTTTTTAAGAGCTCTGTTTGCCTCAGTTTGGTTAATTCTAGCAAAAATCTCTAGTGATTCCTTTAAATTCTTCCTCTTTTTCTGCATTCACAGCCATTTGTGTCTGGCTTTCTGAAATGCTGAAATAGATTCTATACTACACAAGGTTTTATTTTTTTTTTTCTTAGTTGTTTAAAGGTGAACTTACGGTGATAAATGAACAGGTCTCAAACTTGAAATTGATAAGAATTTCTTCCCGAAGCTATCAGAGTATTAACAGAAAGGTGGAACTTTTTTCTTCTTCTTCCTTAAACAATAAGCAGGAATATAATTACTTCATTTATAGGAGAATAAAATGTTGGTTCTTATATATACTACTTGTTTTGTCGTTACTAAAAAACTTACTAATGAAGTTTCACTTTTACTGCCATTAAAAACTATCATCTCCTGAGAGATGTAGTATATCCTGGTCTTTTATTTAACAATTACTTTATTTATTATCTTTGGACCTTTTAAGTTTGGTGTTTATAAACGCCAAACTTCTATTAATATTACAAGAAATATTTGCCTTTGTAAGAAATATTTGCATAATTTAATTTTTTTCCTGCTCACTTCCAGGTGTCTTCAACTGGAATGCTCATGAGTATAATCATGTTAGCTTTTCATTTTACTTTTCTCTGGTGTTAATACTAAGTCAAAGACTTAACTTATATCTAATATATCTATAATAGCACAAAATTCAAACTGTCATAGTATATTAAAAATTTTCTTATGGGAAGCATAGTAAAGAGTGTTTTGTTTATAACCTAAGTAATGTTGACGAAGAAAGTATTAGCTTAGATGCTAATTATTATAATGATCTAAGCTTACTACTGTTTTCCATCTTTCTGGAATATTTCTTTTTTTTTTTCTTTTTTGAAAGAAAGAAAAGAAAGAGAGAAAGAAAAGAAAAAAAGAATGAAAGAAAGAGAAAGAGGGAGAGAGAACGGAAATCTTGCTCTATTGTCCAGGCTAGAATACAGTCTAAAGATGGGTATTAAACCTCTTTATGCCAATAATTGTGTTTAACAATGGAGACAGGAAGGAGTAAGGGAGGAAAATAACAAACAAGCAGCCAACAAATATTTCATTTAAGCCTGTGAGATGCTATGCAATTGCTGAGGAATGATTTACTTCCAATTATGTGGTCACTTTCAGAATAGGTGTGATATGATAGTGAGAAAAATGTGTATTTTGTGGATTTGGGGTGGAGAGTTCTGTAAATGTTTATTAAATTTACTTGTTCCAGGTCTGAGTTTAAGCCCTGGGTATCCTTGTTAATTTTCTGTTGATCTGTCTAATATTGACAATGTAGTATTAAAGTCTCCCACTATTATTGTGTGGGGGTCTAAGTCTCTTTGTAAGTCATTAAGAACTTGCCTTATGTATCTGGGTGCTCCTGTATTGGGTGCATATATATTTATGATCGTTAGCTCTTCTTGTTACATTGATCCTTTTACCGTTATGTAATGTCCTTCTTTGTCTCTTTTGGTTTTTGTTGCTTTAAAGTCTGTTTTATCAGAGATGAGAATTGCAACTCCTGCTTTATTCTTTTTTTTTTTTTTTTGCTCTCCATTTGGTTGGTAAATCTTCCTCCATCGCTTTGAGTCTGTATGTATCGTTGCATGTGAGATGGGTCTAGATGTAGCATACCGATGGGTTTTGGCTTTTTATCCAATTTGCCTGTCTGTGTCTTTTGATTGGGGCATTTAGTCCATTTAAATCAGGATTAATATTAATATCTGTGAGTTTAATACTGCCTTTTAATACTAGCTGGCTGTTTTGCCCCTTAGTTAATGTAAATTCTTCATTATGGTGATGCTCTTTACCTTTTGGTATATTTTTGGAATGGCTCATACCGGTTGTTCCTTTCTATATGTAGTGCCTCTTTCAGAAGCTCTTGTAAAGCAGGCCTGGTGGTAATGAAATCTGAGTACTTGCTTGTTTGTAAAAAATTTTATTTTTCCTTCACTCATGAAGCTTAGTTTGGCTGGGTTGAAAGTTCTTTTCTTTAAGGATTTTGAGTATTGGGCCCCCACTCTCTTCTGGCTTGTAGGGTTTCTGCTGAGAGATCTGCTGTGAGTCTGATAGGCTTCCCTTTGTGGGTAACCTGACCTTTCTCTCTGGCTGCCCTTAGTATTTTCTCCTTCATTTCAACCCTGGTAAATCCAACGATTATGTGCCTTGGGGTTGCTCTTTTCGAGGAATATCTTTGTGGTGTTCTCTGTATTACGTGGAGTTGAGTATTGTCCTGCCTTGCTAGGTTGGGAAAGTTTTCCTGGATAATATCCTGAAGAATATTTTCCAGTTTGGATTCATTCTCTTCGTCACATTCAGGTACACCTATCAAACATAGATTAGGTCTTTTCACATAGTCCCATATTTCTTGGAGACTTTGCTCATTGCTTTACCCTTTTTTCTCTAAACTTGTCTTCTCGTTTTATTTCGTTAAGTTGGTCTTCGACCTCTGAAATCCTTTCTTCTGCTTGATCAATTCAACTGTTAAAACTTGTGCATACTTTGTGAAGCTCTCGTATTGTGTTTTTCAGCTCCATTAATTCACTTATATTCCTCTCTAAATTGTCTATTCCCATTAGCATTTCCTCAAACCTTTTTACAAGGTTCTTAGTTTCTTTGCATTGGGTTAGAATATATTCTTTTAGCTCACAGAAGTTTCTTATTATCCACCTTCTGAAGCCTTATTCTGTAAATTCATCACACTCATTCTCCATCAGGCCTTGTTCCCTTGCTAATAAGGGACTACGATCCCCTGTAGGAGAGGCATTCTGATTTCGGGTGTTTTCAGCCTTTTTGGGCTGGTTTCTTCCTATCTTTGTGGATTTGTCCACCTGTCATCTGTGTAATTACTGACTTTCAGATTAGGTCTCTGAGTGGATGTCCAGCTTGTTAGTAATGAAGTTTTTTCTATTTCTTAGTTTTCCTTCCGTGGATGCCTCTCCCCAGCAGAGCTGGACCTTCCCAGGTTCAGCTGAGCTTGCTGTGAAAGTCTGAATCCTCAGTGATTCCAATTGCTGTTTTTTTGTGGGGGTGGGACCAGTGGAACCCAGTCATCTGGCTCCGTCTCAGAGCCTTTTGCAAAGTCTTTGACTCCATCACCCACTAGCTGCCAAGCAGCTGGTCAAGAGAAGCTCAATAGTCCAAAAAGATACCAATTTTAGAAGGTATTTTCAGTTAAAAGACAGGCCATCAGGCTGAATCTTCTGAAGGATTAGGCCTCAGTAGTTTTGAAATTAACTATAGACTAACTAGTGTGCTTTACCCACATCATCAAGTTTCTTGTTTTCTTTTTTTAATCTTTTAGAATTTTATTTTATCTTTAGCTATGGTTTTGTTGTAGCACATCGTCTTAAAAGCAAAGCTCAGAAGGAACAAACTGATGCCAAGTTACTTAACTTGAAATGCCATGACAGCATGCAACAGCATCTCAAGGCATAAACCACTGAAAATGTCCAGCATCCAGTAAAAACTTATTAGGCATTCAAAGAAATAGGTGAAAAATGATAAAAACAGAACAAAATGACAGAGATAATAAAAATGGCAGATGATCTTAAAAAGCTACTGAAATTATCTTCATAAGTACAAGATAGAAGAAAACATGAACATGATGAGAAGGGAAATGGAATATATAACACTCAAATGAAATGTCTAGATGAAAACAATATTTAAAATAAAAAATCTTATTGGTTGTGTTTAATTGATTATGTATAGTAGACCATTTAGCAGTAAAACTATCTAGAATGAAGCCCCCCAAAAGAACAGAACATCAATGATCTATGGAAAAATATTCATATATGTATACACATACATACATACATATATATAATAAATAGGGGAATATCAGAAACACATTTGAAGAAAGAATGGCTGAAAAAGTTCCTAATTTGATAAAAATTAGAAGTCCAGAAATCCAAGAAGTTCAACCAACACTCATAAAAGAAATAATTAAAAAAAAAAAAAAGAACTTCAAGGTACTTAAAAATTAAATCGCTGAAAACCACTTTTAAGGAAGAAAAATCTTAAAGGTAGTCAGACTAAAAACAACTAGCAGATAGTATGTACAAAATAACAAAAAGAATGAAATGGCAGACTTCTTGTTGGAAAGTTTGCTAGTCAAAAAAACAATTGAGTTGCAACTTTAATGTACTAGAAGAAAAGTATCTGGAATTCTATGCCAAGAAAAAATTATCTTTCAAAAATAAAGGTAAAATAAAGAGTTTTTCAGAAAAAGAAGCTGGGAAAATTTGTGGTCTGTAGGACTGCATTACAAGAAATATTAAAGGAGGTTATTAATATCAGATACCAGAATCAAATATACGTCTACACATAGGAATAAAAAGTGCCAAACATAGTGACTATGTGAATAAATATAAAAGATAGGTTGTTTAATTTTTTAAACACTTAAAAGGTAATTTACTGTTTAAAGGTAAATTAATAAACGTATGTTGTGGTATTTATAATAGGAGTAGAAACAAACCATATGATACCAGTAGGGCAGAAAACAGTGGGTCAGAAATGGGAATATAATGTTGTACAGCTCTTTCAATGTGAGTGAACGACATAACATTTGAAAGTACCTTGTGATAAGTAGAAGAGATACAACCTCTGTAGCAGTCACTAAAACATAAAGAATTATAGCCAATAAACAATGGAGAGGAAATATAAAAAATTCAATCAGTCCCAAAAGAGGCAGAAAAAAGAACAAGAGAACAAAGAACAGAAAGGATAAATGGAAAACCAATAATAACGTGGTAGATTTAAGCCCAACTGTGTTGATACTTAGATTGAATGTAAATGTTCTAAACACATCAATAACAATTTAGAGACTACTATAGGCCTCCACTGAGTATAAAATGGGAAAAACATTAGATAACTGTAGGGAAACCTGCTTAAGAGACTATGTGTTTCTTCATGAAAGGAATTCATATGTAAGTTTATATACCTCTAACATAATGCCATTTAACTCAAGAATATAATTTAAGCTTTAATTCAGGAGGAATTTATACAAATGCTAGATAATGAGAAATCTGAAAATGTGGAACGAGTACAGTTGTTGTTTTGTCTTGTTTTGATTTTCAGCATCATAATCTGCTAAGGTTTGGTTAATGATTACTTTTATAATTTAGATTTTGCCTGTAGCTAAGTAGGAGAAAAAAGACAGTTCATCTGTTCCATTATTGGGAAACTTTCCAGATATGTTGAATTCTTGAGTCCAGTCTTTTAACTGAAAATAGCTTCTAAAATTGGTATCTTTTTGGACTATTGAGCTTCTCTTGACCAGCTGCTTGGCAGCTAGTGGGTGATATAGTCAAAGACGTTGCAAAAGGCTTTTTTTTTTTTTTTTTGGTAGCAAAATAAACAAATTTAAACATTGGGTAAACAGGGTTGTTTAGACTGAATATAAATGACACAAAATGAATTTTAACTGATTTGATGTTCTAGGAGCTATGGAAGAATGGTCTAGCAGTCTGAAATTAGGAATGCAAGCCAAAGCTATTAACATTCTCTGGCTATGTATAACATTGATTACTTTGCCTTCTAACATTTTCTTATTTGCATTTTTAAGTTTTCATCTTCCCTGAATGTCACAAAATTAATTATAACTCTAGATTTTATTTTCTCAAAATTTTGTTAAAATCTCTCTCCATTTTGGAATTTAAAAATAACTCCCAATGTTCAAAGAAATAGGACTACAATCATGATTTGTTCATAATCTTTAGTAACCTATCTCACTTTAATTAGGAACGATCATATTGACCTTTTACATATTTTTAAGTATGTTTAATTTTCCCTGCTAGCAATTAAATAGGTACTGGTAATCACACATTAAAGCAGCTTGGTGTCTGCTATCATAGATGATATACGTTAGTAACTTCCATAGGCCAATGTAACTTACCATTGTTATAGGCAAATATCTTTGCAGTTTTTAAAATGCTTTTGTTTGAGTCATTTTTTGACATGTAAATTTTACTGGAAGGATACTGTTCCCAGACCAAACTGAGGGTCTGGCTGCTTATTCTCACAGCCCAATAACGAGGTACAGATGAACTGGGTGACAAGAGAGTTTTTATTTGTGTAGCTGGTTACAGGGAGAAGGCCTGGAAATTCTTGCCAGACCAACTCAAAATTACAAACTTTTCCCGAGCTTATATACCTTCTAAGCTATATGTCTATGTCCAAGTATGCATTTATCTAAACACGTAAGTGATTAACTTCCTTAATCTATAACTAAGATCTGAGTCCTGAAGACCTTCCTCTGGAGCCTCAGTAAATTTACTTAATCTAAGTGGGTCCAGGTGCTGGGGTGATTACCCTTATCTTGTCCCCTGCTAAATCATGGAGGTTTGGGAGTTCTTCAGACCTCCAATAAACTTGTTTGTGGAGGCCTGGGGAGTTTCTTCAGACCCCTAATAAAACCTGAATAATCCTAAACGAGTCTTGTCAAGAATTCGTTCTTTATTTTGTCATGTTTTAAGGCCCAGGAAAGACCTGGGCAAAACCCTTTTGGTAGGCTTTTGTTACATTTTAGCCTTTGTAAAAGGGCACTGGCTCTATCAGCATTTAATATTTAACTTAACTACTAAGTCAGTTCTAAACAGTTGTTAGGGAGGCCTTTGTTAGTGAGACCTGGCCTGCTACAATACCTTTAAATATGCCTTTAATTTTAAGAAACTGTTTTATTCCTTTATTCATACTTGATTTAATTAGAGAGAGATCATACTGAGTTAATTATCACAAGATTTTTGGATAAAACAACCTCTAAAAATATAAGTGCTATTCAACTTTGAGTGAGCAAACAGTTTTCTGCAACAAACATCTTAACACAATTATTTCTTGTAATAAATATTTTAAGTTACAAGTCTTAAGTGGCAGTTCTTGGAATTTTTATTACAAATGCTATTACAGGAAGCAATTTGGATTTTTTTAAATTTGTTTTTATTGCATTTTAGGTTTTGGGGTACATGTGAAGAACTTGCAAAATTGTTGCATAGGTACACACATGACATTTGTATGTACCTCATCACCTATATCTGGCATTTCTCCCCCATGCTATCTCTCCCCCAGCTCCCCCACCCCCTGCTGTCCCTTCCCTTTTTTCCCCAGAGAGACCCCAGTGTGTGATGCTCCCCTCCCTGTGTCCATGTGTTCTCATTGTTCAACACCCAATTATGAGTGAGAACATGCGGTGTTTGATTTTCTGTCCTTGTGTCAGTTTGCTGAGAATGATGGTTTCCAGGTTCATGTCCCTACAAAGGACACGAACTCATCGTTTTTGATGGCTGCATAATATTCCATGGTGTATATGTGCCACATTTTCCCTGTCCAGTCTATCATCGATGGGCATTTGGGTTTGTTACAGGTTTTTCCTATTGTAAACTGTGCTGCAATGAACATTCGTGTGCATGTGTCCTTATAGCAGAACGATATATAATCCTTTGGATATATACCCCGTAATGGGATTGCTGGGTCAAATGGAATTTCTATTTCTAGGTCCTTGAGGAATCGCCACACTGTCTTCCACAATGGTAGAACTAATTTACACTCCTACCAACGGTGTAAAAGTGTTCCTATTTCTCCACATCCTCTCCAGTATCTGCTGTCTCCAGGTTTTTTAATGATAGCCATTCTAACTGGCGTGAGATGATATCTCAGTGTAGTTTTGATTTGCATTTCTCTAATGACTAGTGATTATGAGCATTTTTTCATATGTTTGTTGGCCTCATGTATGTCTTCTTTTGTAAAGTGTCTGTTCATATCCTTCGCCCACTTTTGAATGGGCTTGTTTGTTTTTTTCTTGTAAATCTGTTTTAGTTCTTTGTAGATTCTGGTTATCAGCCCTTTGTCAGATGGGTAGACTGCAAACATTTTTTCCCATTCTGTTGGTTGCCGATTCACTCTAATAACTGTTTCTTTTGCCGTGCAGAAGCTCTGGAGTTTGATTAGGTCCCATTTGTCTATTTTGGCTTTTGTTGCCAATGCTTTTGGTGTTTTGGTCATGAAGTCCTTGCCTACGCCTATGTCCTGAATGGTTTTGCCTAAATTTTCTTCTAGAGTTTTTATGGTGTTAGGTCTTATGTTTAAGTCTTTAATCCATCCGGAGTTAATTTTAGTGTAAGGTGTTAGGAAGGGGTCCAGTTTTTGCTTTCTGCACATGACTAGCCAGTTTTCCCAACTCCATCTATTAAACAGGGACTCCTTTCCCCCATTGCTTGTCTTTGTCAGGTTTGTCAAAGATTGGATGGTTGTAGATGTGTTGTGTTGCCTCCGAGGCCTCTGTTCTATTTCTCTGTTTTGGTACCAGTACCATGCTGTTTTGATTACTGTATCCTTGTAATATAGTTTGAAGTCCGGTAGTGTGATGCCTCCCGCTTTGTTCCTTTTGCTTAGAATTGACTTGGCTATACGGGCTCTTTTTTGGTTCCATATGAAGTTTAAGGTGGTTTTTTCCAGTTCTGTGAAGAAGGTCATTGATAGCTTGACGGGGATAGTGTTGAATCTGTAAATTTCTTTGGGCAGTATGGCCATTTTCACGATATTGATTCTTCCTATTCCTAACCATGAACATGGAATGTTTCTCCGTCTGTTTGTGTCCTCTCTTATTTCGTTGAGCAGTGGTTTGCAGTTCTCTTCGAAGAGGTCCTTTACATTCCTTGTTAGTTGTATTCCTAGGTAATTTTTTCTCTTTGTAGCAATTGTGAATGGCAGTTCGTTCTTGATTTGGCTCTCCTTAAGTGTTATTGGTGCATAGGAATGCTTGTGATTTTTGCACATTGATTTTGTATCCTGAGACTTTGCTGAAGTCACTTACCAGTTTCAGGAGATTTTGGGCTGAGACGATGGGGTCGTCTAGATATACAGTCATGTTGTCTGCAAATAGAGACAATTTGATTTCCTCCCTTCCTATTCGAATATGCTTTATTTCTTTTTCTTGCCTGATTGCTCTTCCTAGAACTTTCAGTACTATATTGAATAGGAGTGGTGAGAGAGGGCATCCTTGTCTAGTGCCAGATTTCAAAGGACATGCTTCCAGTTTTTGCCCATTCAGTATGATATTGGCTGTTGGTTTCTCGTAAATAGCTTTTATTGTTTCGAGATATGTTCCATCAATACCAAGTTTATTGAGAGTTTTTAGCATAAAGGGCTATTGAATTTTGTCAAAGGCCTTCTCTGCATCAATTGAGATAATCATGTGGTTTTTGTCTTTGGTTCTGTTTATGTGGGGGAATTATGTTTATAGACTTGCGTATGTGAACCAGCCTTGCATCCCTGGGATGAATCCTACTTAATCATGGTGGATAAGTTTTTTGATGTGCTGTTGCAGTAGATTTGCCAGTACTTTATTGAAGATTTTTGCATCTATGTTCATCATGGATATTGGTCTGAAGTTTTCTTTTCTTGCTGAGTCTCTGCCAGGTTTTGGTATCAGGATGATGTTGGTCTCATAAAATGATTTGGGGAAGGATTCCCTCTTTTGGATTGTTTGGAATAGTTTCAGAAGGAATGGTACCAGCTCCTCTTTGTATGTCTGGTAGAATTCAGCTGTGAACCCATTTGGACCTGGGCTTTTTTTGGGTGGTAGGCTCTTAATTGCTGCCTCAACTTCTGCCCTTGTTATTGGTCTATTCAGGGTTTCGACTTCTTCCTGGTTTAGGCTTGGGAGGGTGCAAGTGTCCAGGAATTTATCCATTTCTTCCAGGTTTACTAGTTTATGTGCATAGAGTTGTTTGTAATAATCTCTGATGATGGTTTGAATTTCTGTGGAATCTGTGGTGATATCCCCTTTATCGTTTTTTATTGCGTTTATTTGATTATTCTCTCTTTTCTTTTTTATTAATCTGGCTAGTGGTCTATTTTGTTGATCTTTTCGAAAAACCAGCTCCTGGATTTATTGATTTTTTGAAGGGTTTTTTTGTGTCTCTATCTCCTTCAGTTCTGCTCTGATCTTAGTTATTTCTTGTCTTCTACTAGGTTTTGAGTTTTTTTTTTATCTTGCTCCTCTAGCTCTTTCAATTTTGACGATAGAGTGTCAATTTAGATCTCCCCCTCACTTCTCATGTGGGCATTTATTGCTATATATTTTCCTCTAGACACTGCTTTAAATGTGTCCCAGAGATTCTGGTACGTTGTGTCTTTGTTCTCATTGGTTTCGAAGAACATCTTTATTTCTGCCTTCATTTCATTGTTTATCCAGTCAACATTCAAGAGCCAGTTGTTCAGTTTCCATGAAGCTGTGCAGTTCTGAGTTAGTTTCTGAATTCTGAGTTCTAACTTGATTGCACTGTGGTCTGAGAGACTGTTTGTTATGATTTCCGTTCTTTTGCATTTGCTGAGGAGTGATTTACTTCCAATTATGTGGTCAATTTTAGAGTAGGTGCAATGTGGTGCTGAGAAGAATGTATATTCTGTGGATTTGGGGTGGAGAGTTCTGTAAATGTCTATTAGGTTTGCTTGGTCCAGGTCTGAGTTCAAGTCCTGAATATCCTTGTTAATTTTCTGTCTCATTGATCTTCTAATATTGACAGTAGAGTGTTAAAGTCATCCACTATTATTGTGTGGGAGTCTAAGTCTCTTTGTAGTTCATTAAGAACTTGCTTCATGTACCTGGGTGCTCCTGTATTGGGTGCATATATATTTAGGATCGTTAGCTCTTCTAGATGCATTGATCCTTTTACCATTATGTAATGCCCTTCTTTGTCTCTTTTGATCTTTGTTGGTTTAAAGGCCATTTTATCAGAGACTATGATTGCAACTCCTGCTTTTTTTTGCTCTCCATTTGCTTGATAAATCTTCCCCCATCCCTTTATTTTGAGCCTTTGTGTATCTCTGCATGGGAGATGGGTTTCCTGAATACAGCACACAGATGTGTCTTGACTTTTTATCCAATTTGCCAGTCTGTGTGTTTGATTGGGGCATTTAGCCCCTTTACATTTAAGGTTAATATTGTTATGTGTGAATTTGATCCTCCTATTTTGATGCTAGCTGAATGTTTTGCCCATTAGTTGATGCATTTTTCTCATGTGTTGATGGTCTTTACCATTTGATATGTTTTGGAGTGGCTGGTACTGGTTGTTCCTTTCTGTGTTTAGTGCTTCTTTCAGGACCTCTTGTAAGGCAGGGCTGGTGGTGATGAAATCTCTCAGCAATTGCTTGTCCATAAAAGATTTTCTTTCTCCTTCACTTATGATGCTTAGTTTGGCTGGATATGAAATTCTAGGTTGAAAGTTCTTTTCTTTAAGGATGTTGAATATTGGCCTCCACTCTCTTCTGGCTTGTAGGGTTTCTTTTGAGAGATCCACTGTGAGTCTCATGGGCTTCCCTTTGTGCGTAATCTGACCTTTGTCTCTGGCTGCCTTTGGCATTTTTTCCTTCATTTTCAACCCTGGTGAATCTGACGATTATGTGCCTTGGGGTTGCTCTTCTTGAGGAATATCTTTGTGGTGTTCTCTGTATTTCTTGGACTTGAATGGTGGCCTGGCTTGCTAGGTTGGGCAAGTTCTCCTGGGTAATATCCTGAAGAGTGTTTTCCAGCTTGGATTCGTTCTCTCTGTCACATTCAGGTACACCTATCAAATGTAGATTACGTCTTTTCAAGTAATCCCATATTTCTTGGAGGCTTTGTTAATTTCTTTTCACTCTTTTTTCTCTATTCTTGCCTTCTTGTTTTATTTCATTGAGTTGATCTTCAGTCTCTGATATCCTTTCTTCTGCTTGGTCGATTCGGCTTTTGAAGCTTTGTATGCTTTGTGAAGTTCTTGTGCTGTATTTTTCAGCTCTATCATGTCGTTTATACTCTTCTCTAAGCTGTTTATTCTAGTTAACATCTCATCTAACCTTTTTTCTAGGTTCTTAGTTTCTTTGCATTGAGTTAGCACATGTTCTTTTAGCTCTGAGAAGTTTGTTATTAGCCACCTTCTGAAGCCTGTTTCTGTCAGTTCATCAGATTCGTTCTCCATCCATCTATGAGCCCTAGCTGATGAGGAGTTGTGATCCTTTGGAGGAGGAGAGGCATTCTGATTTTTGGTGTATTCATCCTTTAGCACTGGTTTCTTCCCATCTTAGTGGCTTTATCTACCTGTGGTCTTTGTAGTTGGTGACTTTCAGATGGGGTCTCTAAGTGGACGTCCTTTTTGTTGATGACAAAGTTATTTCTTTCTGTTTCTTAGTTTTCCTTCTAACAGGCCCCTCTGCTGCAGGACTGGTGGATGTCCACTCCAGATCCTGCTTACCTGGGGGATCACCCACGGGGGCTGCAGAACAGTAAGTTGCTTTTGGTTCCTTCTGTTATCATCATCCCAGAAGGGTACCTGCCAAATGTTGGCCTGAGCTGTCCTTTATGAGGTGTCTCTTTGGGTATACTGTGGTCGGGGGAGATGCTTGAGGATGCAGTCTGTCCCTTATAGGAGCTCAAGTGCTGTGCTGGGAGCTCTGTTGTTCCATGCAGAGAGGCTGGGCAGGTCTTTTAAGTCTGCTGCAGCGGAACTCATAACTGCCTCTTTTCCCAGGTGATCTGTCCTAGGAAGGTCAGCTTTATTTATAAGTTCCTGTCATGCTGCTGCCTTTTTTCATAGATGCCCCATCCCGCACAGAGTAGTCTGGTCACAGTCTGCCAGCAGAGGTGTTGCTGAGCTGCCACAGTCTCTGCCCAGCTGCTGTGTGAACTACCTGGGTAGTGGCGGACTGCCTCTGTAGTGGTGGTCGCCCTTCTCCCCCACTGAGCTGGACTATCCTGGGTCCAGCTGTGCCTGCTGGGAAACTCTCAATCCAGAGCATTTCAGATTGCTTGTTTTGTGGGGGTGGTACCTGCTGAGCCAGATCACCTGGCTCCCTGTCTCTGCCCCCTCCCTTTCAGTTGGATGGGCGGCTCTGTCTCTCCAGTGTTCCAGGCGCCAGTTGAAATGGCCACCCAGATTTGTGTGAGTTTCTGTGTGCCAAGCCAGCACTGGCTGAAACCGCCGTGCTGGAAACTTGTGGCGCTTTTCGGCCTGGGAATCTCCTGGTCTGTGGGCAGTGAAAATTTGTTTGGAAATGCAGTGGGCACTCAGCCTCTGCATTGTTCTTGCTGGGAACTGCACTCTGGAGGTGTTCCTATTCAGCCATCTTGGATCCTCCCCCTACTTTTTAAATTTTTAAGGCCATATTCTTTTGTAAAAAATAGACAGGTTTTTTTGTCTTTTTCTTTTTTACAATTGGGCAGCTAGCCTATGTTGACCAGGCTAGTCTTGAACTCCTGGACTCCAGCGATCTTGCTGCCTCAGCCATCCAAAGTGCTGAAATTGCAGGTGTGGGCCACCATGCCTGGTCAATTTTAACACTTAGTATTTCACTCCATTCTCTTTCAACTTCTCAGATCCCTTTTGTTCTTGAAATTACTTCATTGGTATGGTTTCTAAGGAGAAGTTGTAATCTTATCTTGTTCTTCCACAGGTGAAATAATTTTTTCTCTTTTTGTTTCTTTCAAAAATTTTATCTTGTCTTTGGTTTTCTGCAGTTTAAATATGATTTTTTTTTTTAATTTGTTTTGTATCTATCTAGATTGCTGTTTTCTGAGTTTCTTAGACCTGTAGTTTGTTGTCTGTCATTAATGTTCGAAAATTCATGGCTATCATTACTTCAAGTATTTTCACTTTTTTATGTTCTCTTTCTTCTTCTGGTATCCCAATTACTTATTTGGTATATCTTTTGAAGTAGTCCCACAGATCTTTTTTGGTCTGGCTTTTGTTTTGGTTTTCATTATTTTTCACCCTCTTTGCTTTTTGGCATGGAAAGTTTCTGTTGATCTATCTTCAAGTTTATGGATTCTTTCTTCACCTGTGTTGAATTTACTATGAAGCCCATCAAAGACATTTCTTATATCTGTTATAATATTTTTGATTTTGTCCATTTCCTTTTTGCACCGTTTTGTTTGCTTGTTTTTTAGAGTTTCCATCTCTTTTCTTGTTTTACCTGACTGTTTTTATAGGTTGTCTACTTTTTCTGTGATATTTCTTAACATATTAATCATAGTTATTTAAAATTTTCTGTTAGAGATTCCAGTATCTGCATTATATCTGAGTCTGGGTGTGATTTTTTGTTTGTTTCTTCAGCTTGTGTTTTTTGTTGCCTTTTGACATTGTATTTTTTTGTTGGATGCTGGATATGTGGTGTTGAATATTAAAAACTGATATAAACAGGTCTTTTAGTGTGAGGATTTATGTTATTCTTGCTAAGAACTGGCTGTTCGTTTTTCATGTTTGCTCTAAATAGATGCTGTAATATGGCTGTTGTTGTCATAAGTTTCAAATTCCTCTATCGTCCTTGTTTTTGTCTTCTATCCTGACTTTGGGCTTTTCTAAGCACTCCTTCTCAGAGATGGTCTCTCGCACAGTTATTTCAGCTGTTAACCACTGTTATTATACTGGATCCCTGGTGGCCTGGTCATAAGGTGTGGGAAATAGAAGTAATCTATAATCTTACAATCAAATATAAGTCTTTTAGTGGGTCTGTTTGTCAGGGCCAACCAAACACCGTGATGTTTATAAGTGTTTCTCTGGTGGTAAAGGCGTTTTCAGCTGCAGTGCTCCAAATGCATTTTCTTGAAACTCTGACCCTAGACTGTATCTCTCACTTAGGTGAAACGGAAAAGCTAGAAGGAGCTGGAGTGTGATGAATTCCTTTACCCCAGCTAGAATAGGCTCTGTCACAGTGTCTGCTCTGAGCAGGTGTTTGTTATGAAGCAGTCATTGGGAATGTATATAACAATGATTGTACTTCCCCTCTGTCTGCCAGAGATAATCATGGACTTTTAAAAATCAGTTATTCAGGCCGGTTGTGGTGGCTCATGCCTGTAATCCAAGCACTCTGGAGGTCAAAGCAGGTGGATCACCTGAGGTTGGGAGTTCAAGACCAGCCTGATCAACATGGTGAAACCCCATCTTAAAAAAAAAAAATCAGTTATTCATCATGAAAACTTGATTCCTAGAAGTAAAGCCTATAAAATTATAGGAGGCCTCTAACAATGTGTTCCCAAGTAGTTCCTCACTCTCAAGCTAGTCTATACCCAGTTTCCAGCAATTTATCTAAATCATCACTTAGGTAATTCTATCAGTTTATTGTGCTAGAAGTTCTGCTCTAGTAGACATTACATGTAGTTCTCTGGATGTGTTTGTCTTTCTTAAATTTGGGGGGAGTAATTTGTCCTGCAACGTTAGTTCTGTGATGGGTCCAAAAAGATGGTTGATTTTAAGCCTGTCCAGCCTTTTCTTGTTGCTGGATGGGAATTGTACTTTCAAGATTTTTTTATGTAGAAGATGAAACTGAAAGTCAGTAATTTAATTTGACATTTTTGATGACCAAGAGCAAGTGAAACACTTTTTAACTCCTTTGTACCATGTGTGTGCCTAATACATTATTAAAAGAGGACCTGTCTTAGATCTCCCATACCTAGAGTAGTAGTTGACATATGTTTTGGTAATTCATATATACTGTATTTTTTTTCTTTTAGATACTTTCTAAGAAATGAAATGAAAGGAAAATTTATTATAAGGATGCTCATAAAAAGAGAATGAGAAGTGTTTTTAGGAGACATTCTCTAAATCTACACAATTTATAAAAAGTCTGTATAATAAATTATTACTCAGTTGATATCATTTCTATAGAATTAATATAATCTAGGTATATTGGTTTCTATAAATTCTAACGCCATATAAAAACAAAATACCAGAAAGAGTAGGTGAATGTGCATCAGAATCACCTAGAGATCTTGTTCATTCCAGAGTAGATTCTCAGGCAAAGTTTCCAGAGATTCTGACTCAGTAAATTTGGATAGAGAATCTACCTCTTTATTTGAGAAGTACTCTGTATGAATATAATACAAATGGCCCACTCTTTAAGAAATTGTACCCTTAAGAAAGGGATCCCTATATGTTCCTGCCTATTGTCTCATTTGGGTTTTAGACAGATGTTGAATTAGGGTTAATTAATACTTGAATGTTATAACAGGAACCCGAATTTCCGATATTCTGTGCTGTTGGGTACATAGCTGTATACTTTTGAGACAAGAGATATGGAAGGCAGAGCAGTCCTTTTGTGGCAAACGCTGCAGAGCCTGAATGTGTAAGCAACTGGAGGATCCTCCTCCTTCTACAAGAAAGTGGGTCACAAGAAGGCTGGATACAGTCAAGGCACATTTTTTTCCCTTTAAAATTTACCTTATATTTATATTTGTAAACTCATTTGCAATATCCAATATCTGCACTATCTAATATGTTTCTTAAGATAAATAACTTTGTCCTGAAACAACATAAGGGTAAATGTTACTTTTGTCTTTAACATAAATTGCTTTGCTTGAGGGCTGAATAAAATAAAAGAGAAATGAAAATGTAGGCATAGGAGGGAATTAATTATCATAAGTCCAGTTCTCATAAAGAATTGATGTTAAAAAACCTTGAGCAAATGGAAGAAAGCCTCATTTTTGTAGGGAATGGATTTTACATTGAAATTGTAGGAGGCAGTATGTTTTTGTGGGAAAAAAAGCATGGGCTTTAGAGTTACACACTCACGCATATAAATCTTGGCTCTGATAATTAAGGCATTAGCAGCTTAATATTTTGTGTCTTAATGTCTTTGTGCTTCATTTTGTCATTGCTACATAGAGAGATAATAAAGTACTTTACAGGGTACTATGAGGATTAGTACTTTTATTAACAAAGAAGGAAAGAAAGATGGGAAAGGAGACAGAAGGGGGAGGGAGAGAGAGAAAGGCTTTCTTTTCCATCATCCATTTCCCTGTCTCCTTTAAATAGCATGCTGATCTTTAAGACTAGTTATGAAAGGAAAAATATTTTTTAAAAATTAAAAATAAATAGTATGCTGACCTTGTATTTTTTATTTAAAAGCAAAAATATAATCTTTAAAACATAACTTAGATATTATGAAAGTGAAGTATAGTATTAGGTTGGTGCAAAAGTAATTGCGGTTTTGCCATCACTTTTAATGACAAAAACCGAGATTATTTTTGCACCAGCCTAATAGTATCTCATGGAAAAAGTCTGTAACTATGCAAGAATTATGAAACAATTTTCTGCATCATACAAAAGCCAATGAGTCCTACTTCTATTAGTAGAACAGCAAGAAAAAATATACCAGTAGTAAACTTCTACAATTGTAGTCAGAATACTGGACTTCCTTTTAGAGGTGAACTTCTTGAATTGAAAGCTGACATTCCTGTGAGTGGAATTACCTTGAGGAACTGTTGATGAGTCTCCTATGCTTTAGTCGTTTGGTTGTATGACAGACCCATAAGAAGTGAACAATAATTTTAGGTTAATCTACCAGCCTGGCATGGTGGCTCATGCCTATAATGCCATCACGTTGGGAGGCCAAGGTGGGCAGATCATGAGGTGAGGAGTTTGAGACCAGCCTGACCAACATGGTGAAACCCCATGAAAAATAAAAAAAAAAATTAGCCAGGCATGGTGGTGCATGCCTGTAATCCCAGTTACTCAGGAGGCTGAGGCAGGAAAATTGCTTGAACCCAGGAGGCAGAGGTTGCAGTGAGCTGAGATCTCGCCATTTTACTACAGCCTGGGCAACAAGAATGAAACTCCCTCTAAAAAAAAAAGAAGAAAAGAAATCATCTACCTTATTTTGACAGTATTTTCCAGATTTTATATGTGAGATAACAAGAACTCAGAGAAATTTAATGACTCATCAAAACTTCAGAGGAGATGACAAACTAAGTTTTTTTTTTTGCACAGTGCTTAGGTGTGCAAAGAAACAGGATGGTATAGTATAAAAAGCATTGTTTTAGAGCCAGACGTACTAGGGAAAATTTTAGTTTCTTCATTTTTAGCTCTGAAGTCTTATACAAGTTAGTCTCCTTGAATCTCAATTTCCTCATCTTTAAAATAGTAAAAAAAAGCATACCTAGCTTGTGACTTTTTGGCAAAGATTGAAAGTAATTTACATTAATTATCTGACATGTAGAGAGTGTTTAATAACTTGTAGCCGTACTCATCGGAGTCAAAGAAGCTACATGTAAAATCAGATTAAATGTCTTTCGGGTTGGCTGAAAGGCTGGCTCATTGCCTTAGCGAGAATTTGCTTTCAAGTAAGAGTATCTAGTAAAACTTGCTTCCGAAAAAATTAAAGTTATCTAAAAGATGCTGAGATGTCTTCTGAAACATGATGCTTTCAGCAGGACAGAATTTTTACTGCTTTATTGCTATATTCCAGGTGCCTAGGAATGTGCTTGGTATATTTAAATAATGCTCAGTAATTATTGTTAACTAAATAAATATGGGACTACAGTAGTATTTTTCAACTTTTTTTTTTTCATTGTTGTCCTCCTAAGGAGCCCTGTTAGATGCTCTTTCCTAATTATCCCCTCCTTATACTAAATACTAATAAATATGATTTTTTCAGGTAGGCTTGAGTCTTGGATGGCCAAAATTATTGCAAAATTTAAAATTTTATTGCCCTCTCTCTTCCAAGAACCGATTGTTACCTTGGAAGTGATATTACCACCGTTGAGAATTCATGGGCTGGAGGGACTAAAAGAAGAAATAAAAGAGCCCTTTCTTCATCTCCTCTCTCTCAATAGCCTTTAATTCCTAGTTTTCTCTAAACAACCATATATTTACTTACTTACTTACTTTCTTTTTGAGACAGGGTCTTATTCTGTTGCCCTAGAATGCAGTGGTGTAATCGTGGCCCACTGCGACCTCCATCTCCTGAGTTCAAGTGATTCTTGTGGCTTAGCCTCCTGTGTAGCTGAGATTACAGTTGCATGCCACCACACCTGGCTGATTTTTGTATTTTTTGGTAGAGATGGGATTTCACCATTATGGCCAGGCTGCCCTTGAACTCCTGACCTCAAATGATCTGCCCGCCTTGGTCTCCCAAAGTGCTGGGTTTACAGGCATGAGCTACCATGCCTGGCTAAACAACCACTTCTATTCCTTTCTCTGAACATGCAACTTCCCTTTTACACTAACTCCTTGGCCCCAATCCTAGCTTTATATCACTTTATAGCACAAGTTTTTAAGAGACATATTAGTCTCCCAGTTCCAATTCCAAATTTCTAGAATTTTAGAGGCTGAGTTTTTGTTTGGTGTTTTCCTTCCATTCAATCAGCTAGGGACACATGCTGTTCACATGCTGTCCCTTGATAGTTTACTTTGTCACTATCTCTATCTCTACAGACTGTTTTCTTTTTCCTTAGCCAGCTGTCACTTTACCCAGATTCACTGTGTTTCATTCATAACGTGTTTGGGTGTGAGTAGCAGAGTCCTTCACTAGTTGTATTAGTCTGTTCTCACATTGCTATAAAGAACTATCTGAGACTGGGCAATTGATCATGAAAAGAGGTTTTAATTGACTCACGGTTTCACAGGCTGTGCAGGAGGCATGGCTGGGAGGCCTCAGAAGACTCACAAACTTGGTGAAAGGCAAAGAGGAAGGAGGCACAACTTACATGGCTGGAGAAGAGGAAGAGAGTGATCAGGGATAGGTGCTACACGCTTGTAAACAGCCAGATTTTATGAAAAGCTCACTATCATGAGAACAGCAAGGGGAGAGCTGCCCCCATGATCCAGTCACCTCCCCACCAGGCCCCTCCTTCAACATTGGGGATTATGATTCAGACATAAGATATGGACAGGGACACAAATACAAATCATATCACCAGTCCTGCCACTTGAGATGACCAACCACTATGGTTCCTATCATAAACCAAGAGAGAGCTAATTAGGCTTCACTGCTTTTTCTAAAACTCAAATAAATAAACCCGAGAGAGTTCCAGAAGTCGTTAAGTGGATGGTCATACCAAAAACAAAAAGACGCAAACCTTTTTGTTTTGCTATAGGCAAAATTATCACCTTTTTGAAGGGCTGCAATATTTAGGTCTTAGTTTCCATTTTAAGAAAACATATTGATCTATGTTTATGAGGGATTTCGGTTGGTACTCTGCTTACTTTCTGGAGATCACACCCTTTCTCTTTTCAATCTCTAGACTTATATTAAAAGTGTCATGATTAAATGTTGCAGCAGAAACATTACCAGCTAGTCCAGTGATTCATGGGAAATTTCTGAGTGTGTTATAAGCAGCTTCATAAAAAAACAGTGCCAGTTCTTCCCCCAAATATAATAATGTAGCTTTTATAGAGAGACCTGTTATACATGATATCCACTTTTGTATGCGCAGCCATGTGAAGATGTATATTTTCATTTTAAGTAGAACATTTTATTATAACAGCCCACAAATTTTGTGCATGATGGCTCAGATTCCAGTTTCCAGTGAAGTACATAAATAGTTGTATTTTATGAGTAGCTAAGATCCATCCTTCAAGATGCCTCAAGTGGTGTAAGCCATTCTTTTTTTTTTTTTTTTTTTTTTTGAGACAGAGTCTCACTCAGTCACCAGGCGCCAGGCTGGAGTGCAGTGGCGCGACCTTGGCTCACTGCAACCTCCGCTGCCCGGGTTCAAGCATTCTCCTGCCTCAGCCTCCCGAGTAGCTGGGACTACAGGCGCGCGCCACCACGCCCAGCTAATTTTTTTGTATTTTTAGTAGAGACGGGGTTTCACCTTGTTGATCAGGACGGTCTCGATCTCTTGACCTCGTGATCCGCCCGCCTCGGCCCCCCAAAGTGCTGGGATTACAGGCGTGAGCCACCGCGCCCGGCCCGGTGTAAGCCATTCTAAACATTTTACTCATAACCAATAGGCTATCCTTTTTGGATAATGAAAACTAGGAAAACATGCAGGAGCTGTACATTATTGGTTTAATAAGAAACAAAAAAGACTGTGGCAAGACTACTTATGTTCTAAATTTGAAATACAAGCTTTGAGAGAATTTTTGAGAAAGAATCATAGTGGAGGTTTATTCTGCCATCTTTCCTACCTGCCAGATCCCAGGAGACATATAGAAATCTGATAATGACTGCCAGTCTTTTAAATTAATGTGTAGACTTTTAACTTCTGTGTTATATTTTTAAAATAATCATAAATTACTTAATATTTTCTATTTCTACTATGACGGACTGGAGTAGATTACCCCATCCCTTGGGTCTGAACTGGCCTTGTGGATTGCTTTGCATAATGGAACATGATAGAAGTGAAGATGTGTAAGTTCTGGGTCTGGGATTCGAAGAGATACTGCACACTTCAACTTATACTCTTAGCATATCTATTACCGCATGAATAAGCTCACACTCATCTGCTAGAGGATAAGAAGCCATGGAGCAGAGACAAGCCATTCCAGCTGAAAGTCTCCTGCTGATCTGGCATCTGGCCTCAAACTCATGAGAGCCGTATGAGGGAGCCAGATGACACCAGAAGAAATACTGCCTCACTAAATGTAGCTTAAATGTAAACCCACAGAAACATGAGCTAAATACATGGTTGCTGTTTTAAGCTATGTTTGGGGGTAGTTTGGTTTAGCAGAGGCTATCTGATGCAACTCCTTTTGATGAGGGGCTTCCTAAATTATTGTCTTTATCCATTTGGCTGATATCTTGGCATACATCACAAATTAGTTTAGCATATATTTTTGGTTATGGATGTTTTGCAGGCAACTATAACACTGTTTTTACAGAAATAGGGAGACGCTGTTGATAATCAGTGATTTACCATTCCTGTGTTATAAATTCATTTCTACGATCTACCCTTCTAAATTGTCTTATCCATTGTCTACATCTGTAATGTGATGATTATCTAAATTAGAGCAATCCATCAATAGCTGCAGTGCCATCCTACAAGAAATACTGGTAAGCTGGAAACCCGCTACCATATTCTGCTTCAACAGTGCTGTCTCTGCTTCTATCAGCAACACTATTAACCCTGGTAAACTCCATATATTCACTGGCCACACCACCCTTTATGATAAGAGTAATTATTGTTTATATTAATGGATTTTAGTTTGCTCAGGCTTTTAGGAGGCCACTCATCAAAAAAAAAATATATATATATATATATATTTTTTTTTTTTTTCAATATGATTAAATTACTAATACTTTGTGATTTCTGAATTAAACTACAACAGGATGACTATGTGTTACTCACATTTTAGTGTCTCAACAGCACTCAACATTTCAACAGTGAGAACCCTTTCTTAGATTTTTTTTCCCCTGGTTTCACAGATAACAAACTGTTCTGGATATAGGATGTCCATGTCTATTTCTCTTACATTTTTTCTTCTTGCCCTGGCCCACGGTAACTCCAAATTCCATACAGTGTCCTTCTGTAAACCTAATACTGATGCTGGTTTAAGTAAATTAGAATATGAAATGAGGGATGTTCTAAACTTCTACCATCTCTTGGAATGACAAAATCATCTGTCAACTAGGAAGGGCACTGACCCTAGAAACTTTTTGTTTCCCCCTCTAACACTCATAAATAATTTTATTCTTTTTATCATTAAGGTCTCATTTTCACCAGGTTGAGAAAAGTGAGGAAAACTTAAGTGGTTTTGAAGAGATAGGTTTGAAGGTGTTACTATTAGATGTTACTTCTATACTTACTTTAAGATTTTGGTAAGGGGATACAAAGGATACAATAGTCATTAGCAGTGTGTGGTTATCCACAGAGAGTAAAATATTATTCAAACAAGAATCAAACTATTTTGCATCTATATGACTGTTGCTGTGTTGGCATAGGTATATGACTCTTTCTTTCTTTCTCTTTTCTTTCTTGTCTCTTTTTCTTTTCCTTTCTTTCTTGTCTCTTTCTTTTCCTTTCTTTCTTTTCTCTTTCTTTTGTTTTTTAAATTTTCTTTCTTTTTCCTTTCCCTTCCTGCCTTCCTCCCTCCCTTTCTCCTTCCCTTTCCCCCTTCCCTCCCTTCCCCTCCCCCCTCCCCCTCCCCTTCCCTCCACTCCCCCTCTCCCCCTCCCCTCCCCCTCCGTCTCCCAGGCTGGAGTGCAGTGGTGCAATTTGGGCTTACTGCAAATGCTGCCTCCTGGGTTCAAGCTATTCTCGTGCCTCAGCCAACCAAGTAGCTGGAATTACAAGTATGTGCCACCATGCCTGGCTAGTTTTTATATTTTTAGTAGAGACGGGGTTTCACCACATTGGACAGGCTAGTCTCAAACTCCTGGCCTCATGTGATTCACCTGCCTTGGTTTCCCAAAGTACTGGGATTACAGGTCTGAGCCATAGCACTCGGCCTCATAACTGCTTTTTATATTGGCAGTCACCTGGGTGATGCACTGGGTTTATCCTGATGCATTCTGTTTTCTTTTCTTCTATTGTGACTTCCAAGTAGCGACCTTTAAAGCTGTATTAGTCCACTCTCATGCTGCTAATAAAGACATACCAAAAACTGGGTAATTTATAAAGGAAAAAGGTTTAATTGAGTCACAGTTCAGCATGTCTGGGGAGGCCTCAGGAAACTTACATGATGGAAGGGGAAGAAAACACGTCCTTCTTCACGTGGCAGCAGCAAGGAGAAGTGTCAAGCAAAATGTGGAAAAGCTCCTTATAAAGCCATCAGATTTCATGAGAATTCACTCATCATCACAAGAACAGCATGAGGACAACTGCCCTATGATTAAATTACCTCCCACCAGGTTGCTCCCATAACATATGGGGATTATGGAAGCTACAATTCAAGATGAAATTTGGTTGAGGACACAGCCAAACCATATCACCAGCTCACATTTGTCCTCTGAGCTGTACCAGTGGTGTCTACTTTCCCGTCTCCTAGACTTTTTAGGTCATAGCTCTGTCTTTGCTTCATAGTTACCTTTCATATTGGATGGCAACAATTTCCAAACCAGTACATCTCAGATTTGATATGTATCTAATGTCCTAACAATAGATGACCTCATGATTAGATTCCAATAAGCAGGTACTTTTTCTAGGTTCAGTATCCTGGGTACCTGTTCTTGGATATGGAGTCTTTCATTACTAGTCTTTCTGTCTAGAGTTTTCTTTATAATTCCTTATGTTTTTTCTTATGCTTTTTGGCCAGAATTGTCCACTGGTTCCCAAAGTATACTCAAAAGTCCTAATGGCATTTCCTCTGGAGCCCAAAGCATTTTGGTGGCCATAACAGTTATTAAGCTCCTTCAAGCTGTTTTTCTTGATCACATTGCCTCTGGTGGTTGCCCAACATTATTCCCTAACCTAGATTTGTTTGGGAATCAAGATAAGGTTACTCAAGGAACTGCGGCAAGATGGCCAACTAGGCTGTGGTTCATGGCACTCACAGAGAGGAACAAAAGGGGCAAGTGAATACAGAACCTTCAGCTGAAATATCCAGGTACTTGCACTGGAAATAATCAGGGAAACAACTCTACCCACGAAGAATAAAGAAAAGCAGGATGGGGTGATGGCCCACTCAGGAGTAACATAGAGCCAAGGGAATCCCCACGCCTCTGCCCAGGGAAGTGGTGAGTGATTGTGAATGTGTGACCCCAGGAAACATGCTTCTCCCACAGAACTTTGCAACCCTCAGAGCAGGGGATCCCCTCATGAGTCCACACCACCAGCGCCTTGGATCTGACATACAGAGCTGTGTGGAGTCTTGGCAGAGCAGCCATTCTGGTGCAAACATAGACCCAGCAGCTTTACATACTTTGACCTTGGGGATCCCTGGCAAAAGTGTCTGCAGCTCAGGCAAGGTGGGAGGTCTGTACATATCTCTAAGAAGGGGGCTGAATCCAGGGGTCCGAGCAGCGCATTCTGCAGGCCACTTCCACAGCACCTCACAAGATAAGACCCACTGGCTTGGAATTCCAGCCAGCCACTGGCAACAGGGTGAAGCTTGCCTGAGACCAGGTAGAGCCCCTGGGGGGTAGGGGCGGTCTTCCATCTCTGCTGTTTGGTCAACTAGGTCATTGTTGCTTGTGGGCTTTAAAATGTCCAGATAGTCTTGACAAGGAAGGATCCCCCCAGCATAGTACAGCTGCTTTGCCAGAACATGACCAGACTGCTTCTTTAAGTGGGACCCTGAGCCATTCTTCCTCACTCGGCAGGACATCCCAGCTTGGGAATCCAGCCACTCCTGCCTATATTCTATGGACAGAGCTCTGATCTTTCTCTGGGAGAGAGTGCCCAGGGAAAAGGTGGCCACAGCCTTGGTTGTTTAAAAATACTTGGCTGTTCCACCCTGCAGGCTTTGGAGAGTCCAAGCCAACAGGGGCAGAGATGGTTCCCCCAGGATGAGACATTGTCAGATTGCTTCTTAAGTGGCATTCTGATCCACTACCCTTCATGGGGTGGAGTCTTTCAGCTGGACCCTCCAGCCACCCTGGCCCATGTTCTATAGTCCACAGTTCTAATTTCTCCCTGAAATGGCGTGCCCAGGGGGTGGGGCAGGCCACCACCTTGGCTACTGGGGCATCTTAGCCAGTCTAGCCTGTGGCTTTGGAGAGTCAAATCAGTCAGGGGCTGAAGGGATCCCCCAACACAGCACAGCTGCTCTACCAAAGAGTAGGCAGACTGCTCCTTTAAGTGGGTTCCTGATCCCCTTCCCCTTGACTGAGTGAGACCTCCCAACCAGGGTCTCCAGCCACCTCCTACAGGTGCATTGGAGCAGGCAGCGTTCAGTTCTACGCTAGAATGGAGCTTCCAGAGGAGGGAGCAGGCTACTATCTTAGCTGTTTCACAGCCTTCACTGGTGATACCTCCAGGTATGGGAAAAACCAAGGTGACTAGGGGGAGTGGACCCCCAGCAAACTGTAGCAGCACTGTGAATGACTGGCCAGACTACTAACAGGAAAAACAAACAACCACAAAAAAAAAACCCACCAAAATCCCATCCAAAGGGCTCGCAACCTCAAAGATCAAAGGTAGATAAGCCCACAGAGATGAGAAAGAATCAATGCAAAAAACACTAAAACTCAAATATCCAGAGTACTTCTTTTCATATAAATGATTGCAACACCTCTTGAGCAAGAGCTCTTAACTGGGGTGAGGCTGAGATGGCTGAAATGACAGAATAGGCTTTTGAATGTGAACAAAAGTGAACATTGCTGAGCTAAAGTAGCATGTTGTAACCCAAAACAAAGAAGCTAAGAATCAGGATAAAACAATGCAGAAGCTGAAAACCAAAATGGCCAGTTTAGAGAGAAACACAACCAGCCTAATGCAGCTTAAAAACCTACTACAAAAGCTTTACAGTGCAATCACAAGTATTAATAGAACAGACCAAGAGAGAAAAAGAACCTAAGAGCTTGAAATAAGACAGGCAGACAGGAATAGAGAAAAAATAGAATAAAAATGAATGAACAAAACCTCAGAGAAATATGGGATTGTGCAAGAAGACTGAGTCTACAACTTATTGGGGTACCTGAAAGAGAGGAGGAGAAGCAGAGACTTGCACTGAAACAATAAGAATATAGAATAAACATATGAATTTATTGGTTCAAACTCTGTGATTGGATAGTTGTTTATTAATGCAGCATAAAACAGCCTATCCTGACTAACAGGTGGTAACAGTTGCTTTTTTTTTTTACTCTCCTCTTGCCCCCTTGCTGAGTCCTATATGATAATCTTAGTAGATGCAGATAAAGATTTTGACTGAATCAGAATAACTCTTCTTGATAAAAAGAAAAGTAGAACAGGTGGTACCAACGTAAAACCAGTAATATGATGGTAGTTTCAATTCCAGATGCATTAGTAATATTGCATTCTTAAATATGAATAAATTACATACTTCAATTTAAGGATAAAAATTCTTAGGCCAGACAAAAATCAAACACCCAATATACACCAATTACAAAAGGAACACTTTAACTTTAAGCATACCTACAGATAGAAAGTAAATGATTTAGAAAGTATAGTCTATTTGAATTGGGAAAAGGAAATATGAGGCAAAAAATCATTGTAGATAGGTAAAGATGGGGGATAGCCAAATCACCAGCACTGAGGGAAAAGATAGACAAATACAAAATTATAACGCACATGTCTTAGAAATTGCTATTAATAGAAAGTAAATAAAAATACATTGAAGATTTGAAGATTGTAATTAACAAATCTGATTTTCTGCTATATGCAAAACAATATACCCAACAATTTCAAAATGCATATTCTTCTCTAGTGGCACACAGGACACTTAAAAACATCAGCTATAGGATTGGCCAAAAAGAAAATCTCAGAATTTGTGACTGTAGGTTCATTGATTGTAACTATAAGTATACCACTGTGGTGTGGAATATTGAGAATGAGGGTGGTTGTACATGTGTAGGGGCAAGGACTACATGGGAACTCTCTTTTTAATTTTGCTGTGAACATAAAACTGCTCTGAAATAATGTTTTTTTCAAAAAAAGTTATTAAGAAAATAAAACAGGATATTTTGTCTGCTCACAGGGCAGTTGACCTAGAAATAAAAAACAAAAACCTCCCAAACTAAAAGATTTCCAAATGTTTGAACATCAATTAATACACTTCTCAATAAACTATGAATTAGGATGTTAGAAAACAGTAGATACTGGAAAACATTTTGAGCTGGATAATAAAAATTTGACATATGAAATATATAAAGCACAGCTAAATCCATGCTTAGACAAAGGGTTATAGTAGTAAATGCATGTGTGAGAAAAGAAGAAAATTTGAAAAGTACTCATCCAAGTGGCCATCTTAAGCAGTTTGAATAAGAACAGCAAATTACACCCAATGATAGTGTAATAGAAGGAAATATGAATAGCAGAAATTAATAAAAAGAAATAAACGTACAAAGCTAGAAGTTGGTTCTTTGAAGACACATAAATTAAAAAAATATTGATACATACTCGATGTATGTATTATATATTTTTGGTGTATGTGTGATAATTTGATATATTCATATAATCAAATCAAGGTAATTGGGATACCTGTTACCTATCTTTTCTTTAGGAACATTTGAACTGTTGTCTTCTAGCTATTTTGAAATGTATAGTTGATTAATGTTAACTGTAGTCATTAAATTGATCAATTGAACATACGAGGTCTTTCTGACAGTACTGATTAATAAATTACAAAATAGAAAAAGTGAACAGCAGGTCTCAGTGGCTAATGCCTGTAATCCCAGCAATTTGGGAGGCCAAGGTGGGTGGATTACTTGAGCCTAGGAATTTGAGACCAGACTGGGAAAAGTGGCAAAACCCCTATCTCTACAAAAAATACAGAAAGTCAGGCATGGTCATGCATTCCTGTGGTCCCAGCCACTCAGGAGGCTGAGGTGGGAGGAATGCTTGAACCTGGGTGGTGGAGGTTGCAGTGAACCAAGACTGGACCACTGCACTCCAGCCTGGGCCATAGAGCTGGACTTTGCCTCAAAAAAAAAAAAAAAAAAAAAAGGTAACAAGTAACTAAACCTAAGCTTATGGAAAAGTGTTGAAATTTTAGGAAAACAAAGTACTATATTACTGCACACACTCCATTAAGACATATATGAAAAGGAATAAGCATAGTATAGAATGTGTTGTCAAGGAAGAGGAAAAACTGGAATTCTCAAAAATTGCTAGAATGAGTAAACATTAATACAATAATTGCAGAAAACTGTTTAGGTGTTCTACATTTTAATATGTGCATACCCTAAAATCAGTAATGCTCCTTCTGGGTGTATCTTACAAAAATGTGTTCACATGTAAACCATAAGATGTTAAAAATGAATTTTCGTGGCATTATTTACAACAGCAACAAACTGGAATGACCTAAATATGAATTTTTAGTAGAATGGCTAAATTACCATGATGCATGTATTCAATAGAGAACTGCATAGTAGTTAAAAAAATTCATTGCAATGGTATGCCATGCCACAGCATTATGAATTATGTTACGAATCTCACAACATAATGGCAAGTAACAGCAACCTGAAAAAGAGAACATTCTGTACAATTCTTTTATATAAAACTCAGAGTCAGGCATCTTGAATTTCTGTTGTTTTGGCTTAATAAGATGTTAATGTTGGGAAAGAGTGTAAATATAATAATTGAAAGAGGGCAGAAGTGGAGTTAAGAAGTACAGTTAAGATGTATACACTTCACAGAAATAAAGAGAAAATAGACACAGTCACAATTACAATAGGATTTTTAAAATCTACATCTCACAGTAACATAGAGAGCAAAGACGTACTATACATATATATTTATTAATGGCATTGTTATTAGTATTAACACATTTACGCTATTGTTAATATTAACACTAGTAGTATTATCAACATCATTAACTACACTATTAATAACACAATTATGTGAGCAAATAGACATTTATAGAACACAGTAAAAATAAGTGTATTCCTATATTAGTAATTCTAATTTGACAAGATTTGAAAATCAGAAATAATGGTTTAATTTTCATTAAATGCTTTTTGACATTTATTTTCTATATTTTTCCATATGTAGTATATTTTATCACTCAAAACATTTGGAATCTCATAAAAATTTCAATTCTATCATAGTTATCCTTATGTTTTTATAAGAACATATATGTTAAATTTTTAATATCAAGAATGAGGCAATATCTAGTCTTTTTATTTGTAAAGAAATGACTAATATTTTTATTTTTTCTTTGCTTTTAGAATTTGCTAATCTGACTTTTAAACACATTTTTATAAGATTTTAAATTAATATTGTTTTCACTTAATGCTTATGTGCATTTACATTTATTTTAAAATCACAATTACATTGGTGATTTAGGTCTGTGTACTGCACTGAGTTCGTTATGTACTTAATCTTTTATTTCACAAGTTCTTCCTTCATATATTGGAACTTTTCTTCTGACAAGTGTAACTTCTCTTATATTTTGAGCCTTTACATTTTTTGTGTAGTTTAGGTTGAGATCTTGTCTCTTAAAAATATACAGAGCAACTCGATTCTATTTCATGGATGTAGTTTTCTAGGTTTTATGGAAGAGACAAACAGGATCAGCTTGATTTCTGTTTCTCACAATCCTTAGCGCTCAATTCCTGGATGCTTGTAGAATTTTTTTCATCTTTGATGTTAAAAATCTGCTTCCATTTTACATTTTAATTCACCAATTCTGTTCTTAGATTTTTATTACTATATGTTTTTTTGTCTGTCATGTACTTTTTTTCAGCCTCTTATCCAATTCTCTTTTGATTCCATTCTATTGTTTTCACATCTCATCTGTAATTGGTCATTTAATAGAAATAGTTTTTTTCCTTTTTTCAGAATAATTATCAGAGACTTTTAGAACTTATGTTTTCTGTTGTGAATTTTAAACATTTTTGTGTGCAAAGTTTATACCCTCATATAAAAAACACTTTATACAGTCCTTTTGTATTTTTTATTCATTCAATGATCTTTTCAAAGGTTCAATAATTACTTGTTAACACTGTGCTAGTTGGTTGTGATATATTAATGAAAATGACATCTGCTTACCAAAACTTGAATAAGGGAATATTCTTTCCAAATGCTCTTTGCTTGTAAACAAATGAATATTTTTTACCTTGCTTGCCATAGGTGTTTACTTGATTTCCATTTGAATATTTCTTCTCTTAGATCTTAAACTGAAAAATGATTATGTGCATATCCCCCCTAGTAATTATCTTGGTGTCTATTATTTCTTTAGCACTGTTTTTTGTTCAGCAAGTAAGTATCACTCTAAGAAAGAACCAAATCTGTATCTGTTCAAGTATATTCTAGGAATCAGGCACCAAGACAGAGTTGCAAGTTCAAGAGACTTCTCGAAGGCAATGCCTATGAAAGGTAATGGGCAGAGAGAACAGGAGTAGGGCTAGGAAAGTCTTTAGTGGGTAATGCAAGTTAGACACCCATGAAGAGAGATGGAAACAAGGAGGATTGTGTAGAAAGAAACTCACATTGCAGCGCTGCTCTATGGAATTCTCAGCCAGCCTATCTGAGAATTCTGATGCAAAGTCCATCTTTTGACATGAGGCAGCAAAGGCAAACTGTAAAACTCTACTCTGCTGAGTCTTTGTCTGGGATCTTCCAAAAAGAGTATAGGCTCTGCCCAAATGCTGTGATGGATCCCAGAGCCATTCAGTTAACTGCACTCCTTGTGGCAGATTCTTTCTTGAATGGAGAGAACTGAGTGGCATTTGTACATGGTTGACACATTCCACCCCTTGTAGTACATAGATATACTTATCCATACACATTCAGGAAACAGCTCTGCCATAGCTCCTGTGGGCTTTTTAACAGAAGGAAAACTTAGAGGAGGAAGGTTTTGGGGATGGAGAATAATCCTTGCTGCTTTAGTTAGTCTCAGGGTCATAAATGGTACTTAATACCTCCCCTCCTCCACTGTCCTTTTCTACTCCCTTAAGCTATTTCCTCTGTAAGTCTTGGTGTCATACTCAATGATATGACTCAAATTCTCATTCCTGAGATGTTGCTCTGCTGGGAACCATGCTTTCAGGCTGATGTTACTTCAGTTGTCTACTGATAGTCACATGTAGGCAAGGGAGAAGTTCTACACACCACACGTTTTCCCTTTCCTATATTTTGTGACATTTATCTTACCTTTTGTTGGTCAGCATCGATTGTCTCTGCCTGATGGTGACTCTTATTCTCACATGGTTTGTCTGAATCCAAAAAGTTTAAATGACCTTGTAGCAGCCAAAGCTTTCAGTTAAATAAAACCCTTGCTGTTACCTTTGAGGAGTGGACTTCTAATACTGGAGATCTGAAGGTTGTGTATAGATTAATCAAAATCTCCCAGGTAAGTCATAGGGAGAGATGGTGAAAAGGGCTACTGTTGCATCCTCCCTTTGTCCCCCAGACTCATCTCTTCTTCCTAATGGGGTCACAGAACTGTAGGGAGATTATTGATTGAGCATACTGCCACCTGGAGGACAGCTCCCAAACCTTTCCAAGTATTGCCTCCATTATGCACTGAATGCTCGTGTCCCCCCCCAGATTCACATGTTGAAACTCTATTCCCTAATGTGATCATATTAGGAGATGGAGTCTTTGTAGGTAATTAGGATTAGATGAGGTCACAAGGGTAAAGTTCTCTTGAATGGGAGTCATGTCCTTACAAGAGTCCTAAGAAAGGGAGCACTTTGATCTTCCCAGCCTCCAGCATTGTTAAAAATAAATGTTCTTGTTTAAGCCACCCAGTTCGTGGTATTTTGTTATAGCAGCCTGAGCTGACTCAGAGCCACCAGCTGACACTTCATCTACATGCTCAGCAAGCCATTTCTTTTCTACTAGGCTGAGAAGCTTCTGGTTGGTGGTGTATATAATCAGAGGGTCACTCCCACAGCCCCTTCTCCATAGAGCAGCTTGCTTGGTTTGATTCTGTATTGCGTGGGTGATATTGTTTACATGTGTGTCTCCACCCAAATCTCATGTCAAATTGTAATCCCCAATGTTGTGGGTAGGGCCTGCTGGGAGGTGATTGGATCCCGAAGGTATATCCTTCATGAATAGTTTAGTACCGTCCCTTTGGTGCTGTTCTGATAGATTTCTCATAAGATCTGGTCATGTAAAAGTATGTGGGACTTCCCTGCTCACTCTCTTTTCCTCCTGCTCTAGCAGTGTAAGGAGTACCTGCTTCCCCTTTACCTTCTGCCATGATTGTAAGATTCCTGAGGCGTCCCTAGAAGCAGAAGCCACTATGCTTCCTGTATAGCCTATAGAACAGTGAGCCAATTAAACCTCTTTTGTTTATAAATTATCTTGTCTCAGGTATTTCTTTATAGCAATGTGAGAACAGGCTAATATAGTGGGATTCCATGCCTGTGTATCAGGTACTCAATAAGACCCTGTAGAGTGGTACTATCTCTGTTTGCAGATAGGACATTCATACCTAGGATGAGTTTTTCTTCCTGTTTAAATGAACCACTGGCCCTTTCAGTATGGAAGAGACATAATACAGTCAACTTGTCATCAAATTTATTGGTCTCTTGAGGACTACCTCCCCCTCAGAGGCTTAGCATTGTACATTCGTGGGCAGGAATAACAGGACTGGGTTTAGAAAATCTATTCTGTTGTGCCCATGCATAGTCCTTGACTCTGCCACCAAAGGTACCTCAATCATGGGCCCATAATGCTAGTTCTATGGTGGTTGATAATGAAGGTTAGCGAACATCAGCTGACCCAATTATTTTTGCTAGTTGATACTTTAGTGCCTATACTATGGTAGGTGCTTTACGGTGGTCATTAACGTGTGATATGAAAGTCCTCACATACTGTGTCCACATCCAGTAATCCAGCAAGATACCTCTACTTCATTTTTCTTTTAGGTCTCTGACCAGCTGCCACTGTCCAAAAGTCCAAATGAATTTCACCTTAAGCCATTTCTTCCACGGAAGTGATCCACACAAAGTGGACCAGAGACATTGCTTGAAACCTCAACCACTGGAAAGATTTTCCCTCACTACTGTCTTTCAAGGCTACCCGTTGGTGTAGTTTTAATATAGTTACTATCCACTTTTAGCTTGTGTCCACATACCAGTCTGACTCATTTGTAAATCAAGTTTGGCCTCATTCTTTGTCTTCAAGGAAAAACTGTTCACATGAGACTTTTCATATCACCACAACCGTGAGCTTGTGCAATCATTGTAGGTAATATGGGGACTTAGCTTACCTACTCATGCAGCTTAGTCATGTACTCTGATGCTACTACTATTCCATCCCTTATATGCCATTTCTATCTTGTGATGGGCCCCTGCCAGGTCTACCCAACTTTATGACTTCATGGTTTGCTGAAATTCAGCTCAAAATGCAATGCGTTGTCATCTGCTGTCTTCTGGTTAAGTATTACATCTGTATTAGGATGCACTAGCATATCAGGATCTGATTCTTCAATAATGCCTACATTTCTGCTACAGAGAGCATGCCCTTCCTTAAGAACTAAGGACCTTGTGATGATTCTCCTACTGGGCTTCCTATAAACTCCATATTGTGTCTTTTCTTCCATCTGGCTTCCAATATTCAAGAGTTTGATGGTTTGCAGGGAACTTGTACCATAGCCTGAAATTGTGGCTGGGCCTTTTCCTGAACCAGGTCCTACTCAAAATTAGCAGTGTTTCATGTATATAAACTAGAATAATATTACTTAGCATGAAATGTGTTGTGTCCAAAATCTACAAAATCCAAATAGGGTTAGCAGATGTTGGAATTTCTTTCATTTGCCTTTCTTTGTTTCTTTTCTTTTTGGGGGATGGGATTTGGGTTAGGTAATGAAAGATGCAACTTATCTTTTATTTGAGGGGAGATATTCTACTGGAATGCCTTTGACCAGTGGAAACCTAATAACTTTACCAAATGATAGGTCTTTGTGTCTTCCTAGCATTTATTTTTCACCCTTTGGATATAAGGTGTTCAACAGGCTGACCAACATGATATCATTGAAGTAATAGATGAGTGTGATGTTCTGTTGGCTGTCCAGATCACCCATATCTTTTTAGCCAATATCGTGATAGAGGGTAGCAGAATTAGATCCATAAGGTTAATAGACATTATTGTCAATTTCATGTTAAAGCAAATTATTTCTTTTTAAATGAGGTTAGAAAAGTTCATTTAAAAAGTTCACCGAATCAAAAGCTGCATACCATGTACCTGAGGCCCTAATTAGTGTGTTTTAGTATTGTCTTTCATTTTAGAAAATTATGTTACACTATATGTATTAGAAGCGTCATGTGGTTTATATAGTCATGTGATCATCAAGCCCAGAAGCTTTAGACTGGCAAATTAAATGGAGATATGCAAGGAACCTTTCCCTGTACAGACCTTAGATCTTTAAGGGTGGTCTTAATTTGCATCATTTTCCCCTAAATGTGATATCTTGGCTTGCATGGGGGAAAGGTGACTCATTTTCAGAGGTTTCTTCATCACCTTTTTAAATATCACAGCTGTTGAAACATAGGCCAAAGATCCAAATGAAGGAATTTCTTCAATTGGATGAGTAGCCCCTCAAACTAAGTAGACCCAGGCTCTATTTATTATCTGGACCTCACATACACATTCTAATGTGGGTGCCATAGTGATTCTTTGGATATTCAGTCATCAATATCAACTAAGGTATTATTTCCAACAGTCCTTGAAATATCTGGGCCAGTGGTTCTCCAAGTGTTTCTAGGGTCTATAAAAAAAACTATTTTCATAATAACATGAAGATATTACTTGACCAAAGGAGGAGTATATACCTAAAAATTACAGCTAATTCTAAAATGGAATAAGTGAATAATGGATGCTGAGTAAGTAAGCAAAAATATATACTCTGCTTTCTGTCCTTTATGTACATGCATAGGAACCTTTCTGGAATGATATTAACAAAGTTATTTTGGGGTATTTAGAATTTTTTTTTCTTTTTTCTATGTATAATACAATTGCAATATTTTTTCAATTTCTTATAATGTAGTTACAAGAAACAGTATTATATCCCTGAAGATTTGTTGAGAAGAACTCTGCTTTTCATATACCTGTAAGTCCACAGTCATAAAGCCACACCATGAGAATACCAATCAAATAAGACTTTTCTGTTTCTTGCGTCTAGTCCATTTTAACCTAAAGCAAGAAAACCCAGAAAACCCAGAAGGCAGCCTGAGATTGGGGGTTGGGAGTGGGAGAGGAGCTACCTGTAGAGGATGTAGAGAAAAGCCTATTCTACATCTGTTTCCAATGCGGATTTCCAAATAGGATAAGATCTGAGGAGAAGAAACAGAGAGTTTAATTTCCACTCTTAATATTTTATTAGACTGGATGGACAGTTACCAAAGTGAGACTGATATGAGATTAAATAACTGAAGGTGTTTTCTTACTTGATAGTCACGTGACCTACTTGAGATTTCAAGGACATGGAAAAAACAGATTTAACTAGGCACTGGAGGAAAAAATGAAATAGTTGATTTTTTAGTATAACTTTGTAAAGTCTTACTCTTTCAATGCAATATTTACATTTGTGAATGAGTAAAAAAAATGAGCTTAGATGGTGGTGCAATTCACAAATAGGAAGAGTATAGAAGGACCAGTTTTGGGGAAATAAAGGTTTACTTTTGAATATGTTAAGTTTGAAATACCTGCCAGAAATTTAAGTAAAAGTATAACATAGGCAATTAATTGCATGAATCTAGAGCTCAAAAGAGTGGACAGGGTTGGTGGTCAATATGAAATAGTGTTGAAGCCAGTGTGTGGATTCGCTTAGTTAGAGCAAGAGTGAGGACTGAGTGAAGAGGATTGATATAGTTTGTTGTCCCTGCCTAAATCTCTTGTTTAAATGTAATCTCCAATGTTTGAGGTGGGGCCTGGTGGGAGGTGATTGGCTCATGGAGGTGGAGCCTTCATGAATGGTTTATTACCGTTTCCTTAGTACTGTCCTTATTATAGTGAGTTCTCATGAAATCTGGTTGTGTCAAAGTGTGTGGGACCTCCCTGCTCTCTCTCATGCTGCTGCTTCAACTATGTGAAACACCTGCTTCTCCTTCACCTTCTACTGTGATTGTAAGCTTCCTGAGGCATCCCCAGAAGCAGATACCTGTGTCATGCTTCCTGTACAGCTAACAAAACCATGAGCCAAATAGATCTCTTTTCTTTATACATTACCCAGTCTCAGGTATTTCTTTATAGCAATGCAAGAACAACCTAATACATGGGCTTAGACCAAAGCAATGAAAGCTCCCACTTAGAGATTAGAGGGAACAAAAGAAGCAAGCTTAAGATAGTGAGACGAGATCATCAGAGAGATAGTAGGATAATGAGTAAAGCTGGATATTACATGTCAATAGAAAGGCAGAAAAATATTGATAAATATGTCAAGAGTTGCCAAGAAGAGAAGAAGAAATTTGTGAATGGTTCAGTAGCTGCAACACAAAGATCATTAATGAAGCTAACAAGAGGTGTTTAGGTGGAATGGTAGGATCAGGATTCAGGCTGAAGAAGTCTAAGAGCAAGTGAAACGTGAGAAAAGGAAGACAAAACAATAGAATGTGATGTCAGCTCAAGAAATTTGCCTGTGAAGACGACTACAGATATGGTAATAACTAGAAACGTATATGAGTTTGTGAATTTTGTTTAAGAAAAGGAAATAGCAGCATATTTAATATGCTGTTATTTAAGGGTGAGGTAAAGTGGGATAGTTTAAAGAAGGAAGAAAGAAAAGGTATAGCTTATAGTGGCTTTTGAGCAGGCATAAGTTCATAGAACCAAAGATTCATGTGGAGATATTTTCTTTTGATAAAAGAATATTGATAAGAATATAATACCAAATCAAACAAAAGCCACAGTATGAAGGATTCAGAATGTGGCCAAATAACTTATTTCAAAATAGTTTAGAGTTATATTTCTTGTGGGAGGGGTTGGATGGGGATTAAATTTTGTAAAGATGCCAATGGCAGTTAAATAAAAGAGCTGAGATAGATGTGCTCTTGAATTAAAAATAAAAATATTTTAAATATATTATTACATCATAAACATTCCGTGTCTCTACTTTTCCATCTAAAAGCAAGAATTCTTTAGTACTTACTGAGCATCTACTGTGTATACTATCTTGGGTTATGACCAATTGTTTATATTTATTTATACTTATAGTAATCATATAACAGAAGTATTATTCTTTTCAGAGAATAAAAACATGAGGCTCAGAAACATTAAGCTACCCAAGGTCACAGGACTAAAAGGGGAGCCAAAAGGAACTAAAAATTCACGTATGGATGATTCTAGTTTCCCTCTACATTACAAGAATTTTAGAAAATATAAATATACCATGATCAGTAAACTGCCTTTTTCAGAATAAAATCCCATGGTATGTTTAGAGTAATTTTTAAAAATATGAAAATAGCATAGCTATGATGTATATCTTGAAAATGTATGTAACTGGAGACAGGAGTAAAAAAAATCATCTGCAAATATTCAGTATTTCTCACAAAATTTGCATTGATGCATTTTTTATTTTCCAGTGCCATTTCTCCTCCTAGTCACAGCCATCTGGTTTCCTTCCACATCTTGCTATCTCAGTAAAGCTAAAGGAACAAACTGATCTGCCAGGAGCAAATCAATTTCTCATTATCTGTAATGTGTGAAGATGAGACTACCGAAAGTGATCACAGTCTTTGTCTACTGATGTGGTTGAAAACTCATGTTTACGTAACAGAAAATATTTTCATATAGAAGAGAAGGAATGGGCATTCACAACTATGAGATGCTGTGTCTTAACATGGAAACTGATTCATCTCAACAAATAAGCTTAGCATTTCTCTATTTATAGGGCTAGCATGCCTCTTTCTGAGAATGTGGAAGAATTTGGAAAAAGTGCACATTTAAAAAAATTTTCAGAGTACTTGAAAAAATCTGACAGAATGAAAAGGTAAGAAAATAAAAGCAAGGAGAGCAAAAACAAAGAAGGTACAGTGTACAAGGATAAAGAGATGAGCCTCACTCATCATTCATTCATTCATTCATTCATTCTTTCTTTCATTCATTCTCTCATTTATACATTCATGCAGTCCTTACTATACCAAGCACTGTTCGAGATACTGTTGCTAGACCAGTGAATAAAAGAGATAAGGTTACTATTCTCAGAGAGTACACATATTGGAGGAAGAGAGAATAAAATCGAAAAATGAAAAGACACTATTGGTAAGAATTGCATGGAAAGTTAAAAGGGGTGTTATGATTGAATGTGATTGGGTGGATTCATTATTTTGGTGGTCAGGAATGGTTTGTCTTAGGAGGTGATATTTAGATAAAGAATAGATTGATAGGAATAATCCAGCTGTACACAAATGACATAGAATAATGTTTCAGGCAGAGGGAGAAGCCAGTGCAAAATTCTGAACTAATATTTGAACTTGATATACTAGAGAGTGATTGTGCCCACAGTCTTGCAGATAGTGGGAAGATGGGATGAGATAATGTTAGAAAAATTGGCAGAGACCAGATCTCATGGGGTTCTGTAGGACAAGGTAAGATATCAGCTTTATAGTCTATGTTCATAACAAATCTAGGGGGATGCTTTTAAGTAGAAGAAGGAAATCATCTGATATACTTTGGGAACTCTATGGATGATGGGTTATTGGGAAGAAGGAATATATAAAAAAAGAACTAATAGTTTTGTGCACTTTCCTGTGTTATATAATGGGATTGTATGTAAGTTTTACATATAAATTCTTTTAAAGATTATACTGCAAAAAAAAAAAAAATAGTTGAAAAGTCATAATTCTGATCTAGATCAGCTTTATAAAAAATTACCAAAAGCACTGATTAATCTACCCAAACATATCCTGGTATGTATTCCCATAGGTTGTAGCTGTTTTCTGCATCAGATATATAGATATTTGCTAAGTTGTTCTACAATTCTCATGCTTTTATTATTGTTGCCCTTCACATCTTCAATTCACTGTATTTCTTACATTCATTATAAATTTTCATTTGTTCCTTTGCCTGAGGCTAATGTTTTTAGTGATATAATTTTAAGATGTCAGCTTTATTTCTATTCCTTTCTGTGCAGTACATACTGTATAGCCTCGGGAAATTGTGCCCAGCTGTAAAAAGGTGTAGACTATTACATTTTTGTAATTCTCAGTGAGACTTTCTATTTTATAAGAATGCCTACTGAGAAATGTCTTAGTTTAAGACACACGGACACCTGGAGTCTTAAAAAGCCTTAAGAAATTTTGAAACTAGAACTGGACAAATACGTTTCAGATATTGTTACAGTTATATAAAGTTGTAAAAAATAAAAGGTATTGTAAAACTTTTCTTTTACCTTTATCCTTGACAATCAGCAAGCATGTAATCATTGCCAGCTAGAATAAGCTAATGTTTACTAAATGCCAACTATATTCAGGGACTGGTTTTATAAACATTATCTTATTTCATTTTCCCAACAATTTGTTTCTAACCACTATTCTAACCCCTATGTGCTAATCAACTGCTGGATGCTTTAAGACATTGAATTAATATATAAAGTTGTTAGCCTTAATGAGGTCATACTCCATGAAGTAGACATATTACATTGCAATGTGGCAAATTCTGTAACTGTTCTGTAGTGAGGATCTGGATTTGAATTGAATATTTTCCATTGTGAGTTCAGGAATGTTTAGAAAAATAGGACAAACCTGACAAGTTAATATGCATGAGAGATTGGAGTTTGGCCCTAGGAAGGACAGAAACATTTGTGCATAGACCTTGCACATGCTGTGTCCCGTGCTGCACAAGGGTTCAAAGACTTAAGAGGGAACGGTGGGGCATAAAGAAAGACACAAACAGAAACAGAGAGAAAGCTGGGCAAGGTAGTCCAGGAGAGTGAGGATGTCAGTCTCTCTGGCCCCCACCTGTCTCAGAGTACTTTATTTTATATGTTCACAAAGCACATAGCTGAGGGAGGGTGCAGTTACTTAGAACAAGCTGTGATTATTATTCTCATACTTTAGTTAAAATACTTCAGCTAACAACTATTTTGAAGCAAGGTCAGTTAAAGCTGGTTATCTCTCTAGGCCTGTCTGCTATACCCTGAGACATACATATCCTTCTATTATGGTTTTACTTCTCTGGAGTTCACCCAAAATTTACAGAAGCCTTGCTGCTGTTCCCCCCCCAGAGGATGTGGGCTACTCTGGCTCTCTATACATAGATGCTTATAGGAATAAATGGAGCACTAATAATAAATAATAATAATAAACAGAGACTGGGTTGGCCTGGTTTGTGTTCTCTATCAAACCATATGAATTGATGTAAGTCTTATGATGGTGTGTGTTATAGGCAGGAGGAAAAATATCTCTGTTCAAACAAGGGACTTAATGAGACAAGATGATCAAAAAGGGAGGTTCTGGGGGTCAAATTGCAAAGACAGCTGAACACACAAAGTTGGTTGGTACCCCCAACTTTGTCCTAAAGACTGACATTAGGAATTGGAGAAAACATTTCTTTCTTTCTTTTTTTAATTGCATTTTAAGTTTCGGGGTACATGTGAAGGACATGCAAGATTGTTGCATAGGTACACACATTGCAGTGTGATTTGCTGCCTTCCTCCCCATCATGTATATCTGGCATTGCTCCCCATGCTATCTCTCCCCAACTCCCCACCCACCGCTCATAGTTAGGAAGAATCAATATTGTGAAAATGGCCATACTGCCCAAAGAAATTTACAGATTCAACGCTATCCCCATCAAGCTATCAATGACCTTCTTCACAGAACTGGAAAAAACCACCTTAAACTTCATATGGAACCAAAAAAGAGCCTGCATAGCCAAGTCAATTCTAAGCAAAAAGAACAAAGTGGGAGACATCACACTACCAGACTTCAAACTATACTACAAGGCTACAGTAATCAAAACAGCATGGTACTGGTACCAAAACAGAGATATAGACCCATGGAACAGAACAGAGGCCTCCGAGGCAACACAACACATCTACAACCATCCAATCTTTGACAAACCTGACAAAAACAAGCAATGGGGAAAGGAGTCCCTGTTCAATAAATGGTGTTGGGAAAACTGGCTAGCCATGTGCAGAAAGCAGAAACTGGACCCCTTCCTAACACCTTACACTAAAATTAACTCCAGATGGATTAAAGACTTAAACATAAGACCTAACACCATAAAAACCCTAGAAGAAAATCTAGGCAAAACCATTCAGGACATAGGCATAGGCAACGACTTCATGACCAAGACACCAAAAGCATTGGCAACAAAAGCCAAAATAGACAAATGGGACCTAATCAAACTCCAGAGCTTCTGCACGGCAAAAGAAACAGTCATTAGAGTGAATCGGCAACCAACAGAATGGGAAAAAATTTTGGCAGTCTACCCATCTGACAGAGGGCTGATATCCAGAATCTACAAAGAACTGAAACAGATTTACAAGAAAAAACAAACAAGCCCATTCAAAAGTGGGTGATGGATATGAACAGACACTTTACAAAACAAGACATACATGAGGTCAACAAACATATGAAAAAATGCTCATCATCACTGGTCATTAGAGAAATGCAAATCAAAACTATATTGAGATACTATCTCATGCCAGTTAGAATGGCGATCATTAAAAAATCTGGAGACAACAGATGCTGGAGAGGATGTGGAGAAATAGGAACACTTTTATACTGTTGGTGGGAGTGTAAATTAGTTCAACCATTGTGGAAGACAGTGTGGCGATTCCTCAAGGACCTAGAAATAGAAATTCCATTTCACCCAGCAATCCCATTACTGGGTATATATCCAAAGGATTATAAATTGTTCTACTATAAGGACACATGCACACGAATGTTCATTGCAGCACAGTTTACAATAGCAAAGACCTGGAACCAACCCAAATGCCCATCTATGATAGACTGGACAGGGAAAATGTGGCACATATACACTGTGGAATATTATGCAGCCATCAAAAACGATGAGTTTGTGTCCTTTGTAGGGACATGGATGAACCTGGAAACCATCATTCTCAGCAAACTGACACAAGAACAGAAAATCAAACACCACATGTTCTCGCTCATAGGCGGGTGTTGAACAATGAGAACACATGGACACAGGGAGGGGAGAAAACATTTCTTAAAGGACTTAGTATAAGGCAGCACAACTATCTCTGTTACACCTGTTCCCCATTCTTTATTAGAGGATTAGAGAAGGTAGGGAAACTGATGAATCATCCTAGGCTATCCAGAAACAAAACAGTGTTTGTAGTCAGAAATATTTAGAAACTTTCTAGAGAAGAAAGGGAAGGAAGGCTTTTGCCTGTCCAGGCATTCTACCTCCCCTGTCAAGAAAAGTAAACATAAAAATCTTCCGGTTAATCATTCATGGATTTGGGAGACTTTATATGAACACCTGCAGGTCTGCTCTGGAGTTACCACCAGAACAGAGGATGCTTATAGGAGTGACAAGCATTCCAGGTAGAGGTTGGAAATGAAATAAGGAAATTTGATAGTATCTAATTGGAGAATGCAACACCTAAACAATATGAGAAAGTGTATAGATTATGAAAATAGAAAACTTTTCCAGCAGTGAAAAGAGTTTAAGTAAAGTAGTGACAATATCAGGGAGCTACTTTTTAGAAAATTATAGTGGTTCATACCAGAGAAGAGGATAAGTGGCAAATGAAGGGTTGGACATGTGGAGAATGGCAACTGATAGGCCTTCTGTACTGTGTGAAAGATTTTTATTTTGAATTTTATCATATAGAATAATTTAAATAATAGATTTACTTCTTTGTGATTATTCTGGTAGAAGTTTTGAGGGTAGTGTAATCTAGGAACTATCTCTAGTGTCCAATAACTGGTAAAAGGCTTAAAGATGGGACTCGTGGATACATAATCCTTTCAGAATTGTAGGCAAAATTTTCGGTGTTAGGTGCATAAGTACATTTTTGCTGGGAAGGCATCTATTACTCTCATTAGAGAGAACGGTTCTATGATTCCAATAACGTTCTAGACCCATTGGATTAAGAAACATATGTTGGAAGTTAAAGAGACCAGAGACCAGTTAGGTGGCTGTCACTGTAATCAAGGAAATAAATGACCAGGGCCTAAACAAACAAAAAACAAACAACTAAAAAAAAAAAAAAAAAGGAAAGAAAAAAATAGGAAGGACATTTTGGAGACGTGAGAGTTGGAAAGAAGCGGGTAAGGAATATTGGCTTTCACATGCTGATCTGAAGTCCTTTCAGATCTGCCATTGTAACAGACAATGGGAACTTGTATATATCCTTCAGCAGCCTTTTAGAGACAGCTGAACTGGGACAATATGCTTTAGATTTAGGAGAATACACATAGCAAATGAAACCATGAAGTTGGGCATGCAAAAATAAGTGGTGTAAATTATTTGATACTATATCCCGAGGTGTTTATTAGCCAACTATAGTGTTTTCTTCTGCTTGCCCCTTAATTGTTGGTCATATTCCATGCCTGCTTTTCTTCTTTCTTTTATTGCTTTCCCTTTTCTGCTATGAAAGTTCTTACTCTTGTTTTAGATTTCAACTTAAGACTTATTTCCTTTATCGATGTTCCTTTCTTTCAACGTTGGTAAAGACTGAATAAAGTGCACTTTATTTTCCGGAGTGCCTTGGGATTTTTTTCTTAGCTTCTTACTTTGACAATAGCTTTATTTTTTCCCTTACATTTACATTTGACATGGGAAACTAAGCATGAATTTCTCTACATATTCTTTAGTGATTTAGGAGATAGCGGACTTTTCCCAGAGTTTGAATCTGCAGAAAATTATTTGCCATACTTTTGGACATCTATGAGTAATTTTTGGAAATCTGTATAATACAAATTTATTATTTATTATTTTTGTGCTTTATTATACCCTGACAACATCAGACCCACACTGCCAATAAATTTAAACTAAGGATATGAAGGGAGAAAGCACACACATAAACTAATGTTCAAGGACTCACGTTCTTTCTGTTGTGAGTTTTGTAATCAACTGGGTGTTACCCTCATTTTCTAGGTTCAAAATGACTGGGATTTTGTTAGCAATTTTATTGAGGGTGTAGGTCAAATTGGGGAGTTTTTCTGGCTTATCATTATGTCTTCCAATCCATATATATGCAATGTGTTGCCATTTATGCAGGTCTTTCAAAATATAATTAATTTTTCTATGTATTTAATTTCTTTCAAAATGATTTGTAGATTTCAGTGCACAAATCTCATACTTCATTTGTCCAGTTTATTTCTAAAGTGTTTTTGATGCTATAGTAAATTGAATTGTTTTAATTTCATTTTAGGACTGTTCTTTGCTAGAATATAGACATAAAATTGCTTTTTAAAATATTGCTCTTGCAATGTAGCTGAACATGTTTATTAGCTCTACTACCTTTTATATGCATGCATTTCTTAGGGATTTCGAAATGAAAGATTATGGTCGCAAATAAGATGTCTTACAATTTATTTTTCTTCCCTAATTTTTCTATCTAGACATTTCCATATGATACTGATTGGAAGTGGTAAGAGCAGGCATCCTAGTCTTGTTCCTGATTTTAAGAGGAGTGTTTTCAGTCTCATTACAAAGTATGATAATAACAGTGGGTTTTTCGTAGACATCCTTTAACAGATTGAGGAAGTTCCTTCATATTCCTAGTATTTAAATTGTTTTTATGATGAAAATGTGTTGCATTTTGTTAAATGATTTTTCGGAGTCTATTAAGATGATAATATGGATTATGTTCTTATATTAATATGCTTTATACTTTAATTGGTTTTCATATTTTGAAACAAATACACATACTTTAGAAAAATCCTACTTGGAAGATGGCCGATTAGGAGCAGCTGAGGATTGCAGCTCCCAGTGGAAGCGCGGAGGGTGAGTGGACGCCGCATTGCCAGACAGATTTTTATTGCCCACAGACCAGGAGATTCCCAGGGGGAGGAGCCCCACGGGTCGCCAGTGTGGCTGGTTTGGCCGGCGCAGCAGTTTTTGCCGGCGCGACTGTTTTCGCCGGCGCTGCTGTTTTGGGCAGCGTCCCGGCGCAGCTGTTCCCCATACAAAACACGTGGGTCCGGGGTGCCGTTTTAGCTGGCAATTGGAGCTCCGGGGAAGGCAGAGCCGCCCATTCATCTGATTAAAAAAGGGGACTGAAACAGGCAGCCAGGCCGGGAGATTTCCCGGGCAAAAAAAAACGCCACGAATCTCCGCGCCCGCGGTTTCAGCCGGCGCAGTGGGTCGCCGCACGGGAAATCACACAGATCCCGGCACCTTTTCAACAGGCGGCTGGAACACCTGGGGAGACTCTGAGGCAGGGAGCCAGGTGATCAGGCTCGGCTGGTCCCACCCCCCACAAAAAACAGCCATCGGAAACGCTCTGGATCCAGAGTTTCACAGCAAGCACAGCTGAGCCCGGGGACGGCCCAGCTCTGTGGGGGGAGGGGCGTCCGCCATTACTGAGGCAGTCTGCCGCTACAGAGGGAGTTTGCCATTGCCAAGGCAGTTCTCACTACACCGGTATAAACAGGACTTCAGGGAAGTTCATACGGCAGCTGGGTGGAGCCCACAGCAGCTCAGCAAAGCCTCTGAAGGCAAACAGTGACTAGGCTGCCTCATCGCTGGGCAAAGCAGCCCTGAGAAAAAGGCAGCAGCACCAGGGGAAACTCATAAATAAAGCCCTAACTCCCCGGGACAGAGCACCTGGGGAAAAAAGGGGTTTATGAGTTCTGCTGCAGCAGACTTAAACGTACCTGCCCAGCAACTCTGAATGAACAACGGAGCTCACAGCTCAGCACTTGAGCTCCTATAAAGGAAACTCTGTCTCCTCAAGCAGCTCCCTGATCCCCGTATATCCAACGAGTCACCTCACAAAGGAGTGCTCAGACGGACATCTGGTGGGTATTCTTCTGGGACAAAGATAGCAGAAGAAGAGACTGGCAGCAACCGTTACTGTTCTGCAGCTGCTGCAGGTGATCCCCCAGGCAAGCAGGGCCGGGAGTGGACCTCAGCAGCCCTACAGCAGAGGGGTCAGACTGGTAGAAGGAAAACTAAGAAACAGAAATAAATAACTTCATCATCAACAAACGGGACGTCCACTGAGAGACCCCATCTGAAAATCACCAACCACAAAGACCACACATAGATAAATCCACAAAGATGGGAAGAAACCAGCGCAAAAAGGAGGTAAACACCCGAAACCAGAACGCCTCTCCTCCTACAAGGGATCACAACTCCTCACCAGCAAGGGAACAAGGCTGGATGGACAATGAGTGTGATGAAATGACTGAATCAAGCTTCAGAAGGTGGGTAGTAAGAAACTTCTGTGAGCTAAAAGAACATGTTCTAACCCAATGCAAACAAACTAACAACCTTGAAAAAAGATTTGATGAAATGCTAATGAGAATAACCAACTTAGAGAGGAATGTAAGTGAATTGATGGAGCTGAAAAACACAACACAAGAACTTTGCGAAGCATACACAAGTTTCAACAGCCGAATCGACCAAGCAGAAGAAAGGATATCAGAGGTCGAAGATCAACTCAATGAAATAAAATGAGAAGGAAAGAGTAGAGAAAAAAGGGTAAAAAGGAATGAACAAAGTCTCCAAGAAATATGGGACTATGTGAAAAGACCTAATCTACGTTTGATAAGTGTACCTGAATGTGAAGGAGAGAATGAATCCAAGCTGGAAAATACTCTTCAGGATATTATCCAGGAGAACTTCCCCAACATAGGAAGGCAGGCCAATATTCAAGTCCAGGAAATACAGAGAACACCACAAAGATATTCCTCAAGAAGAGCAACCCCAAGGCACATAATCGTCAGATTCACCAGGGTTGAAATGAAGGAGAAAATGCTAAGGGCAGCCAGAGAGAAAAGTCAGGTTACCCACAAAGGGAAGCCCATCAGACTCACAGCAGATCTCTCAGCAGAAACCCTACAAGCCAGAAGAGAGTGGGGGCCAATATTCAACATCCTTAAAGAAAAGAACTTCCAACCCAGAATTTCATATCCAGCCAAACTGAGCTTCATAAGTGAAGGAAAAATAAAATCCTTTGCGAACAAGCAAGTACTCAGAGATTTCATCACCACCAGGCCTGCTTTACAAGAGCTCCTGAAAGAGGCACTAAACATAGAAAGGAACAAGCAGTACCAGCCATTCCAAAAACATACCAAACAGTAAAGACCATCAACACAATGAAGAAACTACATCAACTAACGGGCAAAACAGCCACCTAGCATCAAAATGGCAGGATCAAATTCACACATAACAATATTAACCCTAAATGTAAATGGACTAAATGCCCCAATTAAAAGACATAGACTGGCAAACTGGATAAAAAGCCAAAACCCGTCTGTGTGCTGTATCCAGGAAACCCATCTCACATGCAGAGATACACAAAGGCTCAAAATAAAGGGATGGGGGAAGATTTACCAAGCAAATGGAGAGCAAAAAAAAAGCAGGAGTTGCAATTCTCATCTCTGATAAAATAGACTTTAAACCAACAAAGATCAAAAGAGACAAAGAAGGACATTACATAATGGTAAAAGGATCAATGCAACAAGAAGAGCTAACGATCCTAAATATATATGCACCCAATACAGGAGCACCCAGATACATAAGGCAAGTTCTCAATGACTTACAAAGAGACTTAGATTCCCACACAATAATAGTGGGAGACTTGAACACCCCGTTATCAATGTTAGACAAATCAACAAGACAGAAAATTAACAAGGATATCCAGGACTTGAACTCACACCTGGATCAAGCAAACCTAATAGACATTTACAGAACTCTCCACCCCAAATCCACAGAATATACATTCTTCTCAGCACCACATCGCACCTACTCTAAAATTGACCATATAATTGGAAGTAAATCACTCCTCAGCAAATGCAAAAGAACAGAAATCATAACAAACAGTCTCTCAGACCACAGTGCAATCAAGTTAGAACTCAGAATTCAGAAACTGACTCAGAACCACACAGCTTCATGGAAACTGAACAACTGGCTCTTGAATGTTGACTGGATAAACAATGAAATGAAGGCAGAAATAAAGATGTTCTTTGAAACCAACGAGAACGAAGACACAACATACCAGAATCTCTGGGACACATTTAAAGCAGTCTCTAGAGGAAAGTATATAGCAATAAATGCCCACATGAGAAGCAAGGAGAGATCTAAAATTGACACCCTATCATCAAAATTGAAAGAGCTAGAGGAGCAAGATCAAAAAAACTCAAAACCTAGCAGAAGACAAGAAATAACTAAGATCAGAGCAGAACTGAAGGAGATAGAGACACGAAAAACTCTTCAAAAAATCAACAAATCCAGGAGCTGGTTTTTTGAAAAGGTCAACAAAATAGACAGACCACTAGCCAGATTAATAAAAAAGAAAAGAGAAAATAATCAAATAAATGCAATAAAAAACGATAAAGGGGATATCACCACAGATTCCACAGAAATTCAAACCATCATCAGAGATTATTACAAACAACTCTATGCACATAAACTAGTAAACCTGGAAGAAATGGATAAATTCCTGGACACATGCATCCTCCCAAGCCTAAACCAGGAAGAAGTCGAAACCCTGAATAGACCAATAACAAGGTCTGAAGTTGAGGCAGCAATTAAGAGCCTACCACCCAAAAAAAGCCCAGGTCCAGATGGGTTCACAGCCGAATTCTACCAGACATACAAAGAGGAGCTGGTACCATTCCTTCTGAAACTATTCCAAACAATCCAAAGAGAGGGAATCCTTCCTAAATCATTTTATGAGACCAACATCATCCTGATACCAAAACCTGGCAGAGACTCAGCAAGAAAAGAAAACTTCAGGCCAATATCCATGATGAACATAGATGCAAAAATCTTCAATAAAATACTGGCAAACCGATTGCAACAGCACATCAAAAAGCTTATCCACCATGATCAAGTAGGCTTCATCCCGGGGATGCAAGGCTGGTTCAACATACGCAAATCTATAAACATAATCCACCACATAAACAGAACCAAAGACAAAAACCACATGATTATCTCAATTGATGCAGAGAAGGCCTTTGACAAAATTCAACAGCCCTTTATGCTAAAAACTCTCAATAAACTAGGTATTGATGGAACGTATCTCAAAACGATAAAAGCTATTTACGACAAACCAACAGCCAATATCATACTGAATGGGCAAAAAGTAGAAGCATTCCCTTTGAAATCTGGCACTAGACAAGGATGTCCTCTCTCACCACTCTTATTCAATATAGTACTGGAAGTTCTAGCCAGAGCAATCAGGCAAGAAAAAGAAATAAAGCGTATTCAAATAGGAAAGGAGGAAGTCAAATTGTCTTTATTTGCAGACGATATGATTGTATATCTAGAAGACCCCATCGTCTCAGCCCAAAATCTCCTGAAACTGATAAGCAACTTCAGCAAAGTCTCAGGATATAAAATCAATGTGCAAAAATCACAAGCATTCCTATACACCAATAACAGACTTAAAGACAGCCAAATCAAGAACCAACTGCCATTCACAATTGCTACAAAGAGAATAAAATACCTAGGAATACAACTAACAAGGAACGTAAAGGACCTCTTCAAGGAGAACTACAAACCACTGCTCAATGAAATAAGAGAGGATACAAACAGATGGAGAAATATTCCATGTTCATGGCTAGGAAGAATCAATATTGTCAAAATGGCCATACTGCCCAAAGTAATTTACAGATTCAACGCTATCCCTATCAAGCTACCAATGACCTTCTTTGAAGAACTGGAAAAAACCACCTTAAACTTCATATGGAACCAAAAGAGAGCCCGCATAGCCAAGTCAATTCTAAGCAAAAAGAACAAAGCTGGAGGCATCACACTCCCGGACTTCAAATTATACTACAAAGCTACAGTAATCAAAACAGCATGGTACTGGTACCAAAACAGAGATATAGACCAATGGAACAGGACAGAGACCTCCGACGCAACACAACACATCTACAACCACCTGATCTTTGACAAACCTGACAAAAATAAACAATGTGGAAGCGAGTCCCTGTTTAATAAATGGTGTTGGGAAAACTGGCTCAATCTTGTGCAGAAAGCAGAAGCTGGACCCCTTCCTGACACCTTACACTAAAATTAACTCCAGATGGATTAAAGACTTAAACATAAGACCTAACACCATAAAAACCCTAGAAGAAAATCTAGGCAAAACCATTCAGGACATAGGTGTAGGCAAGGACTTCATGACCAAAACACCAAAAGCAGTGGCAACAAAAGCCAAAATAGACAAATGGGACCTAATCAAACTCCACAGCTTCTGCACAGCAAAAGAAACAGTCATTAGAGTGAATCGGCAACCAACAGAACGGGAAAAAATTTTTGCGGTCTACCCATCTGACAAAGGGCTGATAACCAGAATCTACAAAGAACTGAAACACATTTACAAGAAAAAAACAAACAAGCCCATTCAAAAGTGGGCAAAGGATATGAACAGACACTTTACAAAAGAAGACATACATGAAGCCAACAAACATATGAAAAAATGCTCATCATCACTGGTCATTAGAGAAATGCAAATCAAAACTACATTGAGATACCATCTCACGCCAGTTAGAATGGCAATCTTTAAAAAATCTGGAGACAACAGATGCTGGAGAGGATGTGGAGAAATAGGAACACTTTTACACTGTTGGTGGGAGTGTAAATTAGTTCAACCATTGTGGAAGACGGTGTGGCGATTCCTCAAGGACCTAGAAATAGAAATTCCATTTGATCCAGCAATCCCATTACTGGGTATATATCCAAAAGACTATAAATCATTCTACTATAAGGACACATGCACACGAATGTTCATTGCAGCACAGTTTACAATAGCAAAGACCTGGAACCAACCCAAATGCCCATCGATGATAGACTGGACAGGGAAAATGTGGCACATATACACCATGGAGTATTATGCAGCCATCAAAAACGATGAGTTCGTGTCCTTTGTAGGGACATGGATGAACCTGGAAACCATCATTCTCAGCAAACTGACACAAGAACAGAAAATCAAACACCGCATGTTCTCACTCATAGGCGGGTGTTGAACAATGGGAACACATGGACACAGGGAGGGGGGAGTATCACACACTGGGGTCTGTGGGGGGGAAAAAGGGGAGGGATAGTGGGGGGGTGGGGAGTTGGGGAGGGATAGCATGGGGAGAAATGCCAGATATAGGTGATGGGGGAGGAAGGCAGCAAATCACACTGCCATGTGTGTACCTGTGCAACAATCTTCCATGTTCTTCACATGTACCCCCAAACCTAAAATGCAATAAAAAAAAATAAATAAATAAAAAAATAAAATAAAGGAACACCAAAATTGAAAAAAAAAAAAAATAAAAAGAAAAATCCTACTTGGTTATATCCTTGGTGCATAATTTTTTTTTATGGGGTTGCTGAATAATGGTTTTCTAGTATATTGTTCAATGTTTTGGTATCTATATTCACAAGAAATATTGAATACTATTGTTTTATTTTCTCTTGAAGCCTTTGTCCAGTTTTAGTATCAGGGTAATAGTGGCTTAATCAAATATGTTAGAAGGTCTTTCCAATTTTTCTTTTGTTTTTGTTTTTTTGAAAAGCTCATAAAGGGTTGGTGTTAAATATTTTAAAAACTTGATAATACTCATTGGTAAAGCTATCTGATCTTGGATTTTTCTTTGTGGGAATTTTTTTTTTATTACCAATTCAATTTCTTTACTTGTTTACTTGGTATACACTATTCACAGTATTTATTTCTTCTTGAGTAACTTTATGTAGGAGTTTGCCTGTTTTCTCTAGGTTATCTAGTTTGTTGACATATGGTTTTTCATATTACCTTATAATCCTTTTATGTATGTTAGATTGGCAGTAATGTCCCTTCCTCTGTAATTCCTGATTTTAGCCATTTGAGTCTTTTTTTTTTTTTTTTTGTTAACTCTAGCTACAGGATTAACTTTTCAAAGAAACAAATTTTGGCTTTCTTAATTATTTTCTATATGTTTTTCTATTCTCTATTTATTTCTGCTCTAATATTCCTTCTTTTTAAAACAGTCATTTATAGCTATAACTTCTTCTGAAAGCATTGCTTCAGCCTTATCCCAATATTTTTAGTATGTTTTATTTACCTTTTTATTCATCTCAAAATATTTTCTCATTTCTTTTTGTGAAATGTCTTTGAACCATTGGTTATTTAATAGTGTATTGTTTAATTTCCACATTCTTGTGATATTTCAAATTTTCTTCAGTTTTTTTCTATTTATATTCTATTATAGGTCAGAGAACATATTTTATATGATTTTAAATTCATCAAGACTTGTTTTATGGTTTATAATATGGACTATCCTGGCAAGTGTTTCTTGTGCACTTGAGTGGAATTTATATAATTTTCTGTGTGAGTAGCAGATTTTTATAGATTTCTATTGCATCTAGTTGGTTTATAGCATTGTTGAAGTCTCCTTTCCCTGTTTATCTCTGTCTACATGGATAATTCATATTTATAATGATTATAAATTCATCAAGACTTGTTTTATGGTTTATAGTATCGACTGTCCTGGAGAATGTTTCTTGTGCACTTGAGTGAAATGTACATAATCTTCTTTGTTGGTAGCAGTGTTTTACAGATTTCTGTTACATCTAGTTGGTTTACAGCACTGTGGAAGTCTTTTTTTTTCCTTGTTTGTCTCTGTCTATATGGTCTGTATCCATTACAGGAAGTAAGTATTTTAATCTTCAACAATTATTATGAAATTACCTATTTCTTCCTTATATTCTGTCAGGTTTTGCTTCATTATTTTTGGGCTAGGTTATTTAGTGAATATATGTTTACATTTATTATCTCCTCTTGGTGGATTAACCCTTTTATCATTATAAAATGTCCCTCCTATAGAAACAGTTTTTTAATTAAAGTTGATTTTGTCTGATACTAGTATAGCCATTCCAACTCTCTGGATTACTGTTTACATGGTATATCATTTTCTACCTTTTCAACCTATTGTCTCTTTGACTCTAAATTGTGTCTCTTACAGCAACCATATAGTCATGTTATTATTTTTTTATCCTTCTGCTAACCTGTGCGTTTTGATTAGAATGTTTTGCATTTATTACTTTACAACTTTACTAAAGTATAATATAGGTGTGTGTATGGGAGGGAAAACAATCAGTAGCCTTATTGTTTGTTCTTAATGTTTTTGGTGGAGTCTGTGTCCCTGGACTGTAAACATTACTGGTGATTTTTAGTCACTCCCCTACACTTATTTGGAACAGAAAGGCGTGAGGGGGCTGTAGGTAGGGTATTTCCTTTTCCCCATGTGGAAAGCTGTAGTCAGCTGTAGTTGGCTAGGTTAGGGTAGCCAGGTTGGTTAGGCTAAAATAGTATCTACTGAGGGCAAGCCTTGTTAAACCAGGACAGAATGCTCTGGCATATTTTAAAATGCTTCCTTTTCTGCTCCCCTTGCCAGAAGCACTACCAGATTTTTCTTTCATTCTCACTGTGAGAATCTGATAAGAATCCTGGAAGTACAACTCACAAAAGTATAAGAACTGCCTCATCAGGTGGTTCCCTAAAGTTTTATCTCTTAAGCTTGTACACACTGGGCTTTAAACAATTTATCAATTAAAGTTCAAGTTTTCCTACCCCTCCACATGTTCCCTTGGAATCTCTGCTGGTGGGTTTCTGCTCTGCTAATTTATGATTCTCTGTATCTGATTATCTGTTTATTTCAATTTTGGGGGCAGAGAGTTGGCCCTAAGATCTCACTACTCTGAAGGATCTAAGAAGACTTATGAATTTTTCAGTTTGTTCAGCTTTGTACATTTTATAATAATGGGAGTAAAGACTTCAAACTCCTTAAATGCCAAACCAGAAACTGGATGTCTCCCGCTTTTTTTTTTTTGTTCTAGCATACTTCTCCCTTGTCTTCAACCTCTACAGTGCTTTAAACCTAGCGAAACCATTGATCCTATTACCTTTTCACTCTTATCCTTTTGATACCTGCTTTGTCTTCCACGTTCAACTCAAAACACACAATCTTAATACTCATTTCATTGCATTCACGTTAACTCCCTTCGTCCTCTTTTTCTTTATGTTTGCTTGAAAAAACCACACCTCTAGTTAAAAGCAAATGTCTGCCTATTTCATATTTGTATACATGCAACTGAATGTGGCTGAAGAAAATACACAACCACAACGAACATACTCAGTTTAAATTTATCACTGTAAACCTCTAACAGGTTCTTTAAGTTCCAAGCAATTGTTTCCTATTCTTTGATTCATTAACCTTCTATCTTTTCTTTTAGAACAATTTTACAATCACCCTTCATATTTCTTGTACTTTATCTCAGTCAATTTTGGCTGTTATAACAAATTACTGTAAACTGGGTGACTTAAAAAACAAATATTGATTTCTCACAGTTATGGAGGCTGGGAAGTCCAAGATCAACATGCTGGCCAATCAACTGTCTGATGAGAGCCACTTCCTGATTTACAGATGGCTGTCCTCCTTATGGTGTCCTGGCATGACAAGAGCAGAGACAAAAGCAAACTCTCTCATATCTTTTATAGGGGGCACAAAAATCCATTCATGAGGACTCCATTCTATTGATCTAATTATTTCCAAGAAGCCCACCTTCTAATACCATCACATTAGGTGTTAAAATTTCAACATCTGAATTTTGGGAGGACACAAACATTCAGAACATAGCATATCTCCTTTCCAGTGCTCTCTCTCAGCGGATGATCTAGCTTCTTACTTCACTCAGAAAATATAAACAATCAGAAAAGCACATCCACGTACCAGCATTTGAACACATACTCTGCTTTTCTACCTATTATACTGTAGGTGAAAATACTTATACTTTTATTTAAAATGAATCCCACACTTGTGCACTGGGATCTAATTCCCTATTATATCCTAGCACACCAGTCCAGCAGTTTTCCCCTTTGCTCCTAATATTAACTCTCTAGTATTGGATTAGTCCCATTAGTTTAAAAATACACTATTGTTTCTGCATGTTAAAAGAAACTTCTGTGACCTTACTATTTCTGCCAGTTATTTCCACTTAGGCTACAACCATCCAGGCTTTCTGTTTCTTAAACAGAATGAGAAAATCTTTAACTTAGGGCTTTGCACTTATTATTCTTCTATGACTTTCCCTCTTCTACATTAAAAAATATATTTGACTCTTTACCATCTAGATCTCAGTCTGAAGGTCATGTCGGTAGAAAGGCGAATCATAACTTTCCAATTTGAAGTAACATCTCTGTGAATCTAAAAAAAATCTCTGTTTTGTTTACCTTGATTTACTCAGGAGATTTTTCACGATCTCAAATGTTGATTGTGTATTCATGTGTTGAACTGGCTTTTCCCCATATAACATAAATTCCACTCACGTAGATATCTTGTCTTTCTGTTCCCCACTATGGGTCTAGAACCGTATTTCTCAACTGTTTAATTATACCTCACATGGTGCTTTTAAGATATTTTTCTTCGTAAACCTCACCACATAAAATTTAATAACCACAGATATATTATGGCATTTTAGAGGGTTACAAATCATGTAATACTGATGGAGTTTTTATTGTACTGCTTCTGTGTCCTCAGGATCAATTTTGCCTGCTTGGGGTTGATGTTGCCCCTGTTGAGCATGTATAGTCTAGAAGAATGTCTGATATGTCCTTAGTGCCATATTTATTTATTTCTGTATATGGACTATATATAACATATTTTATAGTTCATAGTTTATATACATAAATTATATGTGTGTATGGGAGTATAATCTATGATATATAATATATATTAAATTATATATTACATATGTAATTTATATATTTTATATGCATAAATTGATCACTAAAGACAGGTAAAGCATTCTTCTAGACTACCTATGCTCAATGTATATTCACATACATTTGGGAAGAAAATCCTCATTAAAAGCAAGTATGTAATATGTAGAGGTTTATTCATTAAGGAATGATTAAACAATTACTATGTATAAAGTATCAGAGTGTGATGTCAGAAATGCAAATACTGATGGAGAAATGTACCCAAAGAACTTAAAATTTTGTGAGAGAGTGATGCTTAATAAATTAATTATAATATAACATAGGATGAACTAAATGTGCAACATAGACTTAAATAGTTCTGTGGGACTAGAGGAAGAAGAAATTGACTCTGAAGAATAAGGAAATATCTAATAGAGGGAAAAGCAGATGAGTAGAATTCCAACGACAAAAAAAGGGAACTTTTTTGGAGAAGGTGGAGTCTTGAGGTCCTTAGAAACTGGTTTGAGAAACTGCGCAGCAAATGACCCTGTGAAAGAGGAGGGGAAGCTTTGTATGAGAGGGTCAGAGTCTTCCTTTGAATGTTATTCAGTTGGCATTAGTGAGTTTTTGAAAGTTAAACCACACAGATTCAAAAAAATGGAGAAAAGAAATTATCACTCTAGTTTTTGTAGCCTCTTTCAGAATAAAAAATCTCTTGCTATTTAGCATTTCATATTTAGGCTTCCACATTGCCAGCAGATTAATTTACCTAAAATGCATATCCAGTCATGCCAGTTTTCTGTTTAAAAGCATTCAATGACTTCATAGCACATGCCAGATAAAGTATTAGTTCCTGAATTGAGAAGAGGTTTTTGCTCTTCATGATCAATCACTTTCATACTACCTATTGAACTTATGAAACTACTTATCATTCCATGCCTCAAAGTCTTCACCAGGAAACCTTAATTTCTTGCAGTTTGCAGCATGGAGCTTGCTAATTCCCATCTAATTTTCCAGATATAATGGCTCTGTTAAGTTCCATTTAATGCAGAAAATCAATATGATCTTTTGGTCAAATCTTTAATACAATTCTTCTCCAAATAGTAACTTTGGTAGCAAGAGGATCTTTTATAACTATATCTGAAATTTGGAGTCAAGAGTAATGCTCATTCTGTGATTTAGACTAAGGCTAGGTCTAAGCCATTTGGGTATCTTCTTTTGTGAAGGTCTTTACAAGTCTTTTGCCAGTATTTCATGTTTTGTTTATTCTGTCTCCTTATTGTTTTTCTTTATTGCATTTTAAAAAATTTCTTCAACTTTTATTTTAAGTTCTGGGGTATGTTACGTAGTTAAATGTGTGCCATGGTGGTTTGCTACACAGATCAACCCATCACCTAGTTATTAAGCCCAGCATCCATTAGCTATTCTTTCAGATTCATGTGTGTTTTTATTGTATTGATCTCCTGTGTATTCTTTATATTGTTTTATTGTTTTCATTTCTTTGAGTTGCATTTGCTGCTCTCTTACCTTGATTATTGAATTGGAAGCTTATATCATTCTTTGTCAGTGCTTCTTTTGTATAAAACATCAGTTTCTCTTTGAGTACTCTTTTAGGCGTATTACATAATATTTCATTTGTTATATTTTCATCATTCAATTAGAGTATTTTTTACATTCTACTGTGATTACTTTTTTAACCCACACCTTATTTAGAAGGGGGTCATTTAACATTATTCAGAAATTTTCTTTTTTTTTTTGACTTTTAATTTCAGAGGTACAAATGCAGGTTTGTTACATAGATAAACTTGTGGCATGGGGGTTTATTGTGCAGATTGTCTTACCACCCAGATATTAAGCCTAGTACATCATTTATTTTTCCTGATCCCCTCCCTCCACCTCCTGAAAGGCCCCAGTGTATTTTGTTCCCCTCTATGTGTCCATGTGTTCTTGTTGTTTAGCTCCCCCTTATGATTGAGAACATGTGGTATTTAGTTTTCTGTTCCTGTGTTAGTTTCCTATGGGTAATGTCCTTCAGCTACATCCATGTTCCTGCAAAGGACAGGATCTTGTTCCTTTTTATAGCTGCATAGTATTCTATTGTATATATGTACCACATTTCCTGTATCCAGTCTTCTGTATTCAATACACGGTGCTGGGACAACTGGCTAGCCATATGTAGAAGATTAACACTAGACTCCTTCCTTATACCATACACAAAAATTAACTCAAGATGGATTAAAGATTTAACTGTAAATCCTGAAACTATAAAAACCCTTGAAGACAACCTAGGCAATACCATTCAGGACATAGGCATGGGCAAAGATTTTATCACAAAGACATGAAAACCATTTGCAACAGAAGCAAAAATTAATAAATGAGATTTAATTAAACTAAACAGCTTCTGCATAGAAAAAAACCAATTGATAAGAGAGGCAACCTGCAGAATGGATGAAAATTGTTGCAAACTATGCCTCCAACAAAGGATGCTGATATGCAGCATCTATAAGGTACTTAAACAAATTTACAAGAAAAAATAACCCAAACAGCCCTATTGAAAAGTGGGCAAAGGACATGAACAGACACATTTCAAAAGAAGACATACATACAGCTAACAAGTATATTAATAAAAGCTCAACCTCACTGCTCATTATAGAAATGCAAAAACCACAATAAGACACCATCTCATACCAGTCAGAATGGCTATTATAAAAAAAGTCAAAAAATAACAGATGTTGGCAATGTTGTGGAGAAAAAAGAGCACTTATACACTTTTGGTGAGAGTATTTAAGAAATTTCTAGTTGTGTTTATGTTCTTGATCTCTAAGTTAATTTCACTGTAGTCAGAGATTTCAATTATTTGAAAGTTGCTGGGTCTTGCTATATTTCTCATCTTGTCTGTGTTGCTGTATGATCCATGCATTCTAGAAAATGCATATCTTGAAGTTATTGAACATAGTGTTTTATAATTGTATGTTTGCTCATATACTTGTGTTATTAATAGTGTAGTTAATATTGATAACACTACTAGTTTTAATATTAATAATGTAAATGTGTTAATACTAATAACAATGCTATTAATAATTATATAGTATAGTATATCTTTGTTCTCTATGTTACTGTGAGATGTATGTTTTAAGAATCCTATTATAATTGTGAGTGTATCTATTTTCTCTTTATTTCTGTGAATTTTTGCTTTATACATTGGCAACAGTTATTAGCTGCATACACCTTTAGCATTGTTACACTTTTTCATAGAATTGATACATTTATCATTATGATATCTTATCCCATATATTCAAGTAATATTTCCTGCTTCAGTATCTATTGTCTGATACAAATAAAGTCACATCAGCTTTCCTTTGGCTAGGGTTCAGATAGGGTTCTTTTTCCATCCTCCTGTTATATTCAAACTATTTGCCATCTTATATCTAGAGTGAATGTCTTGAAATTAGAGTATAGTTAGTACTTTCTTTGTTGATATGATTACCCTTGTTTTTCACTTGGAGTGTTTGGTCCATTTACATATAATTTCTGATAAATTTGATCTTAATTCTTAATATTTGGGTTTTAATTCTTCCTTCTGTTCTCTTTTCTTATGTTCCACCCTAAATCTCTTGTTTATGATTACTCAAGAATTTCTATTTTACTAATTTTAATTTATATCTTATATTAGTTTTTGTTTCATATATTATTTTTTTCTTGTATGGGTTACTGTATAGATTTGGCAAACATCATATTGTAATATAGATAAAATCTATATTTTTCTCACGTATTCATCAATGCAAACCTTGTACTTTTACAAACATAAAATCTTTCAAAAGGCTGTTATTTTTCTTGATTTAAGAAGTAAATATTCTTACATTTTTATCTTACAGGTACATTTTATTCTGTTTTACAGTTTTATGCTTTCATCTGAAATCATTTTCATTAAACCTGAAGAATTTTCTAAAGTATTTCCAAAGGTCTACACCAAATAAATTATGTTAGTTTTATCTAGGTAGAAACATCTCTATTGCTGTTTAATTGTTAGAGAATATTTTCACTTGATATTAGACTATATGGTACTCATTTTTATTTTTTTGTTTTTTTTATTTTTTATTTTTTTTAATATCTGCTGATTTTTGTTGCAAGGCAGCCATAGGCTTTACTGCTGCTTCTTTGAAGGTAAAATGTATTTTTTTATGTGGTTGCAAATAAAATTTTCCCTTTGGGTTTAAGTGGTTGTATTATAAGGTACTTCATTGTATTTTCTGGGTTCACTAAGATTTTTGAACCCCTTAACATTTTTAATAAATCTTAGGAAATTATTGATCGCTACATAGTCAATATTGCTTCTGCACCATTTTTCTTGACTTTCCTTCTGAAACTCCATTTATATGTATGTTAGGCTTTTTGAATATGTCTCACAAAACTTTTGACTGTACTCTGGCATTGTTTCTGTTTTTTCTCTATTATTCAGTTTTTATCTTAGCTATTAACTGGAATTCAATTTTACTTATTCTATGTTGTGCTGTGTTTATCATCTGTTTAAATTTTAAATATTATTTTATATTGTAAATTTGATACTGTTTTCTGGATCTCTACTTTTTGTTTATCCTGTGTTTTTAAATTAATTCAGTTTACCTCTTCCTTTATTTTCTCTTTTTTTAAAAATTTTACTTTAAGTTCTGGGATGCAAGTGCAGAATGTGCAGGTTTATTACATAGGTATACATGTGCCATGGTGGTTTGCTGTACCTATCAACCTGTCATCTAGGTTTTAAGCCCTGCGTGCATTATGTATTTGTCCTAATGCTCTCCCTTCCCTTAACTCCCACCCCGCCAACCAACCCTGGTATGTGATGTTCCCCTCCCTCTGTCCATGTGTTATCATTGTTCAGCTCCCACTTATGAGTGAGAACATGTGGTATTTGGTTTTCTGTTCCTGTGTTAGTTTGCTGGAAATGATGGTTTCCAGCTTCATCCATGTCCCTGCAAGAGACATGAACTCATCCTTTTTATGGCTGCATAGTATTTCATGGTGCATATGTGTCATATTTTCTTTATCCAGTCTATCATTGATGGGCAATTGGGTTGGTTCCAAGTCTTTGCTATTGTAAATAGTACTTCACTAAACATCTGTGTGCATGTGTCTTTATAGCAGAATGATTTATAATCCTCTGGGCATATACCCAGTAATGGGATTGCTGGGTAAAATGGTATTTATGATTTTAGATCCTTGAAGAATCTGCACACTGATATCCACAATGGTTGAACTAATTTACACTCTCACCAGTAGTGTGAAAGCATTCGTAGTTTTCCACACCCTCACCAGCATCTGTTGTTTCTTGACTTTTAATAATTACTGTTCTAACTGGTGTGAATGGTGTTTCATTATGGTTTTGATTTGAATTTCTCTAATGACCAGTGATGATGAGCTTTTTTTCATGTGTTTTTTGGCCACATGAAGGTCTTCTTTTGAGAAGTATCTCTTCGTACCCTTCATCCACTTTTGATGGGTTTTTTTTTTCTTGTAATTTTGTTTGATTTTCTTGTAAATTCTGGATAATAGACCTTTGTCAGATGGGTAGCTTGCAAACATTTTCTCCTATTCTATATGTTACCTTTTCACTCTAATGATACTTTATTTTGATGTGCAGAAGCCCTTTAGTTTGATTAGATCCCATTTGTCAAATTTGGCTTTTGTTGCCATTGCTTTTGGTGTTTTAGTCATGAAGGCTTTGCCCATGCCTATGTCCTGAATGGTATTGCCTAGGTTTTCTTCTAAGATTTTTATGGTTTGCGGTTTTACATTTAAGTCTTTAATCCACCTTGAGTTAATTTTTGTGCAAGGTGTAAGGAAGGAATCCAGTTTCAGTTTTCTGCATATGGCTAGCCAGTTTTTACAGCACTGTTTATTAAATAGGGAATCATTTCCCCATTGCTTGTTTTTTTCAGGTTTATTGAAGATTAGATGGTTGTAGATGTGTGGTGTTATTTCCAGGCCTCTGTTCTAAGTGCCTGTTTTTGTACCAGTACCATGCTGTTTTGATTACTGTAACCTTATAGTATAATTTGAATTCAAGTAGCGTGATGCCCCCAGCTTTGTCCTTTTTGCTTTGGATTTTCTTGTCTGTACGGGCTTTTGTTGGTTCTATATAAAATTTAAAGTGTTGTGTTTTTTTTCTAATTCTGTGAAGAAAGTCACTAGTAGCTTGATGGAAATAGCATTGAATCTATAAAATACTTTGGGCAGTATGGCCATTTTCATATTAGTTCTTTCTAACCATGAGTATGGAATGTTTTTCCATTTGTTAGTGTCCTCTTTTATTCCCTTGAGCAGTGGTTTGTTGTTCTCCTTGCAAAGGTCCTTCACATTCCTTGTATGTTGTATTCCTAGGTATTTTATTTTCTTTGTAGCAGTTGTGAATGGGAGTTTACTCATGATTGGCTCTCTGCTTATCTATTGTTGGTGTGTAGGAATGCTTGTGATTTTTGCACATTGATTTTGTATCCTGAGACTTTGCTGAAGTTGTTTATCAGCTTAAAGAGAGTTTGGGTTGAGATGATGTGGTCTTCTAAATATACAATCATGTCCTCTGCAAACAGAGAAAATTTGACTTCCTCTCTTCCTATTTGAGTATGCTTTATTTCTTTTTCTTACCTGTTTGCCCAGGCCAGAACTTCCAATATTATGTTGAATAGGAGTGGGGAGAGAGGGAATTCTTGTCTTGTGCCAGTTTAAAAAAAAAGCTTCCAGCTTTTGTCTATTCAGTATGATACTGGCTATGTATTTGTCATAAATAGCTCTTATTATTTTGACATATGCTCCATCATTACCTAATTTATTGAGAGATTTTAGCATGAAGCGATGTTGAATTTTGTCAAGGGCCTTTTCTGTATCTATTGAGATAATCGTGGTTTTTATCATTGATTCTGTTTATGTGATGGATTACGTTTATTGATTTGTGTATGTTAAGCCAGCCTTGCATCCCAGGAATAAAGCCGACCTGATGATTATTGATAAGCTTTTTGATGTGCTGCTGGATTTGTTTTACCAGTATTTTATTGAGAATTTTTACATCAGTGTTTGTCAGGGATATTGGCCTGAAATTTTTGTTGTTGTTGTTGTTGTTGTGTCTCTACCAGATTTTGATATCAGGATGACACTGCCCTCATAAATGAGTTAGGGGGGAGTCCCTCTTTTTCTACTGTTTGGAATATTTTCAGAAGGAATGCTAACAGCTCCTCTTTGTACCTATGATATTATTCAGCTGTGAATCTGTCTGGTCTTGGGCTTTGTAAGCTATTAATTACTGCCTCAATTTTGGAGCTTGTTATTGATCTATTCAGGGATTCGACTTCTTCCTGATTTAGTGTTGAGAGGGTGTATTTGTCTAGAAACTTATCCATTTCTTCTAGATATTATAGTTTATTTACATAGAGGTGTTTATAGTATTCTGTGATGGTAGTTTGTATTTCTGTGGAATCAGTCGTATATCCCCTTCATCATTTTTTATTGTGTCTATTTGATTCTTTTCTCTTTTCTTCTTTGTTAATCTAGCTAGTGATCCATCTATTTTGTTAATCTTTTCAAAAAACCAGCTCTAGATTTATTTATTTTCTAAAGGGTTTTAAATTTCTTTATCTCCTTCCATTCTTCTCTGATCTTAGTTATTTCTTGTCTTTCTGCTAGCTTTTGAATTTGTTTGCTCTTACTTCTCAAGTTCCTTTAATTGTAATCTTAGGATGTTGATTTTAGATCTTTCTAGGTTTCTGATGTGGACACTTAGTGCTATACATTTCCCTTTAACACGGCTTTAGCTGTGTCCCAGAGGTTCTGGTATGTTGTCTTTTTGTTCTTATTGGTTTCAAAGAACTTCTTTATTTCTGCCTTATTTTGTTACTCACCCAGAAGTCACTCAAGAGCATGTTGTTCAATTTCCATGCAGTTATGCAGTATTGAGTGAGCTTCTTAATCTTGAGTTCTAATTTGATTACACTGTGGTCTAAGAGACTCTTGTTGTTATGATTTCACTTATTTTGCATTTGCTGAGGAGTGTTTTACCTCCAATTACATGGTCACTTTTAGAATACATGCTATGTGGCACTGAGAAGAATGTATATTCTGTTGGTTTGGGGTGGCAAGTTCTATAGATGCCTATTAGGTCCACTTGGTCCAGAGCTGAGTTCAAGTCCTGAATATCCTTGTTGATTTTCTGTCTCATTAATCTTTCTAATATTGACAGTGGAGTGTTAAAGTCTTCCATTATTATTGTGTAGGAGTCTAAGTGTCTTTGTAGGTCTCTAAAAACTTGTTTTATGAATCTGGGTGCTTCTGTATTGGGTACATATATATTTAGGATAATTAACTCTTTTTGTTGAGTTGATCTTTTTGTCATTATGTAGTGCCCTTCTTTGGCTTTTTTGATCTCTGTTGGTTTAAAGTCTGTTTTATCAGAGACTAGGATTGCAACTCCTGCTTTCTTTCTTTCTTTCTTTTTTGCTTTCCATTTGTTTGGTAAATATTCCTCCATCCCTTTGTTTTGAGCCTATGTGTGCCTTTGCAGGTGAGACTTAATTATTTTCAAGTCCTGTTTTTCTAAAATTTTGTTTTCTTTGAATCTGTTTCTATTTTGTCTTCTTTTGTCGTTCATTCTGCCATTTCACTTGCTGCCACCACCCTCTGCCTTGCCACACACAGATTCTTCTTAACAATGAGGTTATGTCCCAATAAACCATCATATGTTGGAAATATCTTATGTTGAACATGCTTTTAATACATTTAGCCTACTCAATATCATAGCTCAGCCTAGTCCACCTTTAACATACTCAGAACACATACATGAGCCTAAAGTTGGGCAAGGTCATCTGGCAACACAGCACACTGCAGAGTATTGGTGGTTTACCCTTGTGATTGCGTGGCTGACTGGGAGCTATGACTTGCTGCTACCCAGCATCACAAGAGAGTATTGTACTGTATATTGCTAGCCCAGGAAATGATTACAATTAGAATTTGAAGTATGGTTTCTACTGAATATATATCATTGCATCATAAAATTGAAAATTTGTAAGTCAAACCATCATAAGTCAATATATATATTTTACTCTATACCTCACACATTAAGAAATCACAGAACTAGAAACCAATGTTATTTTTCCTAAGGGATACTTTATACTTTGTGATATAGATATGATGATGTTGTGATTATCTCAGTGCCATTGTAATTGAGCTGAGACAGGGATAGGTGGCAGCTTTAGTTAGATGCATATGACACCTTTCTCACATCCCTCCGTACCTCATCAAAAATTTGTCTCCTAAATACTTCAAGATTGTAAGTAATTCTGTTTTTTTTTTTTTTTCTCCACAGCCCCAGCTTGAGCATGGCTCACATTAGCTTGTTATAAAAACCAATCATTATCTAATTCTATTATCCTAAAAATCATAACTTTAGGATGTTTTCAGCTTAGCTCTTAAGCCACTCACACATGTGTATTAAAATTTTATAAATGGCTTAACAGAAAGAATTATTACAGTTTCCTCTAGTGTGAATTTGACTCATTCAGATTATGTCGCCAGAGGACCCACTTTTTTGGCCATCAAATCTAAGATTTAATGTTGTTAGAGATACCTAACAACATTAAATAAAAGGAAAGTTATAAAATCTCTAGAAAGATCTAGAGGACAGTTGCATCACAGACAACTAGAATCGTAAAAAAGCTCATGCATGTAGACTGTGGCGGCCTTGACCCTTGCCTTTCAGCCTTTCACTTGCAGTCTCCTGTCCCACCTCAAAACCAGTAAATGTCCTAGTTTATAATATAGAAAATATATTTGAGCATTCTCTAGATTTCAGGCCCAATGGACATCAGATACTGAGCTGGTTTATGTTCTTTTTAGAATATTTTTCTGCTTATTTAAAGCTCGATTTTTTTTAGGTCATCCCTAGATATGGCAATTTTGCACTGAAAATAAAAGGGCAAGCATTTTTACTCATGTAGGAAAGTATTTTCTCTGTCTGATATTGGAGGTAATCTAGTGCTTTATGATTACACAACTTTAAAATATTTCTTAAGTTTTTCAAGTTTTATGCAGTTTTATTGCTAAGAGAGGGCAACTGTCACCTCATATATTCTACCAAGAAATTTTAATTCTAGACCATTTAGTTTTTAATTTAAAATATTTTTAGACCTTCAAATAGCTGCAAAAAGGATATGCATAGTGCCCCTACCCTTCACCCATATTTTTCTAATGATGACATCTTACATGATTATAGTCAAATTATCTAAATCAGGGAATTACTATCTATACAATATTATTAACTATATTATAGACCTTATTCAAATTTTGTCCATTTTCCTTCTAATGAACATTTTCTTGTCTAGTATCCAAATCAAAACTTGAAATTTGATTTAGTTATGTATTCTCCATAGTCTCCTCAAGTCTGTAACAACTCTTGAGTGCTTCTCTGACTTTTGTTGCCTTGATATTTTGGGGAAATATTGGCCAGAATTTTTTTTGCAGAATTCTCAGTTTGTTATCTAATATTTTCTCATGATTAGATTGAGGCAACACATTTTTTTGTCAAAAATCCACCAAAATGATTTTGTGCCTTTCTTAGAGTATCATGTCAAGAAATGCATGGCTATAAAACAAAGGTTTATATTTCTTTAGTAAAATTTATAGAAATATAATGCACAGAAAATAAAACTTACTCTCCTTTGTGTGTGATTTTATGAGGGTTGAAAAGTGTATACAGCTGGAAATCCAGCAACATTATCCAGGTGTAGAATGGTTTTGTCACCTCTCAGATATTTTCTTGTGTCCCTTTGCACCCTCAATCTCTAGCAACCACTGATATCTTTTCTATCCCTATATTCCTGCCTTTCTCAAAATGTAATATAAACAAAGTTATAAAGTAATGTTTTTCTGTCCCTAAAGTCTTACTATATTCCAAATTCAATATAAATGGAATTATACAGCATGTATCCATTTGAGCTTTACATTTAGCATGTTGTATTTTAACTTAGCATATTATATTTGAGATTCATCTGTACTGTTGGGTGAATCACTTTTTTTTTTTTTCCTCTCTTTTTATTACCAAATACTATTTTCTTATAAAATGTACCATAGTTTGTTTATTCACTGACTGGTTGAAACACCTATGGACCATTTTGGGCTTTCTTTATATTATTTTCTATTTTTTTTAATAATTTTTTTTAAGTACTGAGGTACATGTGTAGGATGTGCAGATTTGTTACATAGGTATATGTGTGCCATGGTGGTTTGCTGCACCTATCAATGCATCACCTAGGTATTAAGCCCAGCATGCATTAGCTATTTTCCCTAGGGCTTCCCTCCCCCTGCCCTCCCCCAACAGGCCCCAGTAACTGTTGTTCCCCCCCGACTCCATCTCTACCTGTTCTCATTGTTCAGTTTCCACTTATAAGTGAAAACATGTAGTGTTTGGTTTTCTATTTGTGCTTTAGTTTGCTGAGGATAATGCCTTCCAGCTTCATCCATGTCCCTGTAAGGGACATGAACTCATTCTCTTTTATGGCTGCATATGGCATTAAGTGTCTGCTGCTTTTCCAGGCACACAGTGCAAACTGTCAGTGGATCTACCATTCTGGGGTCTTAAGGACGGTGGCCCTGTTCTCACAACTCCACTAAGTGGTGTCCAAATAGGAACTCTGTGTGGGGCTCCAACACCACATTTCCCTTCTGCACTGCCCTAGCAGACATTCTCCATGAGCACCTTGCCCCTGTGGCAAACTCCTGCCTGAGGCATCCAGGCCTTTCCATATATCCTCTGATACTTAGTCAGAGGTTCCTAAACCCCACTTCTTGACTTCTGTACACTCACAGAGTCAACACCATGTGGAAGCTGCCAAGGCTTGGAGCTCACACCCTCTGAAGCCACAGCTTGAGCTCTATGTTGGCCTCTTCCAGCCCCAGCTAGAGTGGTTAGGATGCAGGGCACCAAGTCCCTAGGCTGCACTCAGCATGGGGACCCTGGGCCCAGTGCATGAACCTATGTTTTCCTCCTAAACCTCCAGGCCTGTGATGGGAGGGGCTGACACAAAGGTCTCTGACAGGCCCTGGAGACACTTTCTCTATTGTCTTGGTGATTAACATTTGGCTCCTTGCTGCTTATGCAAATTTCTGCAGCCAGCTCAAATTTCTTTTCAGAAAATGGAATTTTCTTTTCTATTGCATTGTCTGGCTGCAAATTTTTTAAACTTTTATTCTCTATTTTTGTTCTAAAACTGAATGCCTTTTACAGCACCCAAGTTACCTCTTGAATGCTTTGCTGCTTAGAAATTTCTTCTGCCAGATAACCTAAATCATTTCTCTCAAGTTCAGACTTCCATAAATCTCTGGGGCACGGGCAAAATGCCGTCAGTATTATTGCTAAAACATAACACCAGTCACCTTTGCTTCAGTTCCCAACACGTTCTTCATCTCCATTTGAGACCACCTCAGCCTAGAACTTATTGTCTGTATCACTATCAGCATTTTGGGCAAAAGCATTCAACAATCCTCTAGGAAGTTCCAAACTTTCCCACATTTTCTCGTCTTGCTCTGAGCCCTCCAAACTGTTCCAACCTCTACCTGTTACCCAGTTCCAAAGTTCCTTCCACATTTTCAGATATCTTTTCAGCAGTGCCCCACTCTACTGGTGCCAATTTACTGTATTAGTTCATTTTCACATTGCTGATAAAGACATACCTGAGACTGGGCAATTTACAAAACAAAAAGAGAATTAATGAACTTATAGTTCCATGTGGCTGGGGAGGCCTCACATTTATGGTGGAAGGTGAAAGACACATCTCACATGGTAGCAGACAAGAGAAGAGAGCTTGTGTAGCGAGACTCCCATTTTCAAAACCCTCTGATCTGGTTGGACTTGTTCACTATCATGAGAGAGAACGGCATGGGAAAACCAACTTGCATGATTCAGTTACCTCCCACAAGTTCCCTCTCACAACACATAAGAATTCAAGATGAGATTTGAGTGAGAACACAGCCAAACCATATCAATCGGTGATGTTGAGCTTTTTTTCATATGTTTGTGAGCCACATGTATGTCTTTTTTGAGAAATGTCTGCTTATATCCTTTGCCAACTTTTTAATGAGGTTGCTTGATTATTCTTAAAATTTTGCTTAAATTCCCTATAGATTCTGGATATTAGACCTTTGTCAGATGGATAGATAGCAAAACTTTTCTCTCATTCTGTAGGTGGTCTGTTCACTCCGATGACAATTTTGTGTGCTGTGCAAAAGCTGTTTCATTTAATTAGATCCCATTTGTCAATTTTTGCTTTCAGTGCGATCAGTTGCCTTTGGTGATTTCATCATAAAGTCTTTGCCCATGCCTATTTACTGAATGGTATTGCCTAGATTTTCTTTTAGGGTTTTATAGTTTTGGGGTTTACATTTGAGTCTTTAATCCATCTTGAGTGAATTTTTGTATAAGGTGTAAGGAAAGGATCCAGTTTTAATATTTGGCATATGGCTAGCCAGTTCTCCCAGCACTATTTATTAAATAGGGAATCATTTCCCTCTTGCTTGTGTTGGGTTTGTTGAAGATCAGATGGTTTTAGATGTGTGATTTTAATTCTGAGTACTCTATTCTGTTCTGTTGGTCTATGTGACTGTTATTGTACCAGTACAATGTTCTTTTGGTTACTGTTCCCTTGTAGAATAGGTTGAAGTCAGGTAGCATGATGCCTCCAGCTTTATTCTTTTTGCTTAGGGCTGTCTTGGCTATGTGAGCTCTATTTTGGTTCCATATGAATTTTAAAATAGTTTTTTTCTATTTCTGTGAAGAATGTCAATGGTAGTTTAATGGGAATAGCATTGAATCTATAAGTTGCATTGGGCAATATTACCATTTTGATGATATTGATTCTTCCTATCCATGAGCATAGAATGTTTTTCCATCTGTTTGTGTTCTCTCTGATTTCCTTGAGCAATAGTTTGTAGTTCTCTTTGAAGAGTTCCTTCACTTCCCTTGTTAGCTGTACTTCTAGGTGTTTTATTTTCTTTGTGGCAATTGTGAATGGGAGTTCATTCATGATTTGGCCTTGTGCTTGTCTGTTGTTGGTGTATAGGGATGCTTGTGATTTATGCACATTGATTTTATATCTTGAGACTTTGCTGAACTTGCTTATCAGCTTAAGAGGTTTTTGGGCTGAGTCAATGAGGTTTTCTAGATATAAGATCATGTCATCTGCAAACAAAGACGATTTGACTTTCTCTCTTCCTATTTGAATGCCCTTTATTTCTTTCTCTTGACTGATTGCCCTGGTCAGGACTTCCAACACTTTGTTGAATAAGAATGATGAAGAGGGGCATCCTTGTCTTGTGCCATTTTTCAAGGGTAATACTTCCAGCTGTTGTCCATTCACTATGACACTGGCTGTGGGTTTGTCATAAATGGCTCTTATTTTGAGGTATGCTTCCTCAATATCTAGTTTATTGATAGTTTTTAACATAAAGGGAAGTTGGATTTTATAGAAGGCCATTTCTGCATCTATTGAGATAATTATGTGTTTTTCCTTTAGTTCTGTTTATGTGATGAATATGAATATGAATTATGTTTATTGATTTGCATATGTTGAACCAGCCTTGCCTCTCAGGGATGAAGCTGACTTGATAATGGTGGCTAAGCTTTTTGAAGTACTGCTGCATTCAGTTTGCCATTATTTTATTGAGGATTTTTAAATAAATGTTCATCAGGGATATTGGCCTGAAGTTTTCTTTTTTTGTTGTATCTCTGCCATATTTTGATATTAGGATGATGCTGGCCTCATAAAATAATTTAGGGAGGAGTCCTTCCTTTTTAATTGTTTGGAATAGTTTAAAATGAAATGGTAGTAGCTTCTGCTCACTCTCCATGGGTCGAGCCCTCTACCTAGTCAGTCCCTGGGAAATGAACTGGGTACTGCATTTGGAAATGCACAAATCACCCATCTTCCCTGTTAGTCTGTCTGGGAGCTGCAGACCAGAGCTGTTTCTATTCGGCTGTCTTGGGGGCCCCTCCCCATCATGTGCCATTTTCAAGATTTTGAAGATGAGAAATAAAGCCAAAGTTAACTTTTTTATATATCAGATTTAATTTTCAAATATACATATTTTATATTTTTAAATTTGGAATTATTTTATTTGTAGTCTCAATACACTACATTTTCTTTAATATCCTTAAAGAGCTAATTCACGGATGCATAATAGGTAATGTCTTTCTCTTATACAACTCTGTGTAGTCATACAAGTGAAATAACTTCAGGGCATAGTAAAGTAATTATATCTAATTTGTAACAGAGTGCTCATTTAATAATTTTGCTCAGATTGAAGACACAGAATGCAAATCTTCTATGCTTCAGTGTGTGTGACAATATTTTCCTTAGCAACCCTGCTAGATGATGTGGGAACTCCTGCCAGAGAAAGAAAAGTGAAAAAAATAAAACTAAACTAGATAAACTGAAAATTGATAGTTTAAAAGCTAGTTATTATGTCACTGGAACTAGACTCATCTCCAGAAAGTGACATAGAACTTGCTTTGTGACGATTTAGTTAAGAAGAATGTATGTCTTGTGTGTCATAAAGTGGATTAGTACTTCATCCTAAATTAAGAATAATGAATTCCTTGGATAATTCACATTTATGAAAGAACTAGAATGAAGAATAGAAACTAGAATTATATGTAAAAAATAGCATGCATCTATCTGATCTCTGAAATGGACATTGTATCTGAAGTATGCAGCATTTTTGATGAGAAGGAATGAGAGGCATCAGATGAGTGACAGAATATGTACACCTCTGATGCTGATGATTTATTCTCAGAATGCTGTCACTATTGATGGCATTGTACTGATTTTAAACATATTTTTATATTTTTCTAAATATAAGCCAGCATTTATAACAATTATCAAGGCTATTATTTTTCATTATTGCTGCTTTTGGAGTACAATTTTATTTTATTATTTACTTATTTATTTTTAAATTTTAACTTTTATTTTAGATATGGGGGTATATCTGCACATTTGTACATGGGGATATTGCATGATGCTGAGGTTATGGTACAGATTCTGTCATCCTGGTAGTTAGCACAGTAGTCAGTAGGTAGTTTTTCAACACATATCCCCTTCTTTCCCTGCTCTAGTAGTCTGCAGTGTCTGTTGTTCCCATCTTTGTGTTCATGTGTACTCCATATTTAGTTCCCACTTATAACTGAGAACACGTGTTATTTTGTTTTCTGTTCCTACGTTAATTTGCTTAGGATTATGGCTTCCCACAGTATCCATGTTGCTGCAAAGGACATGATTATATTCTTTTTTTATCACTGTGTAGTATTCCATGGTGTATATATACCATATTTTCATTTTCCAGTCCTCTATTTATGGGCACGTGGGTTGATTTTATGCCTTGGCTATTGTGAATAGTGCAGTAATGAACATATAAGTGAATGTGTCTTTTTGGTAGAATGACTTATTTTTCTTTGAGTATATATCAATAATGGAATTACTGGCTTGAATAGTAGTTCTGTTTTAAGTTTTTTGAGAAATCTTCAGACTGATTACCACAGTGGCTGAACTTCCTACCAGCAGTATATAAGGATTTCCTTTTATCTGCAGCCTCACCACTATCTTTTTTTTTTTAACTCTTTAATAATAGCCAATTTCATAAGGACCTGGTCAAATTATTTATTTCCTAGTAATTATGGTCAATTTTAGTAACAATTCAAAATTTAAGGAAAAGATATTCTACTTTTGGTAATGACAGAGAAGGTAATGGACAATCCATTCTGCTAAAAACAATTATAAAAGCTGGGAATATGTATTTCAAAAAATAACTGTTTGCAGGTATTGGGGAGTAAATAGCACAAGTAGAATTTGAGGGGCTAGAGTCTTTGAGAGTTGGAAGCACAGTATGTAATTTCTAAATTCATTTCCTTACGGTGGTTTGTAGTTTGTCCCTTAGGAAAAGACTCAGTAGCAATCAGCAGTCCAACTGAACAAAGGAGAAAAAGGATGGCATTTGGTGCTTCTTGGCTGACTGAAATTTAGCAACAGAATTGTGAAGAGAAAAGAACTACAGAAAATAAACCCCAAAATCTCTATGTAAATTTTTCCTAAGTCACTAGTTGATCCTCAACTGTTCATGCATAGAGAAAAACCCCAGGATACTTAGCAGGGAAAAATTGCTGGGAGGCTAAAGTATTGAATTGAGATTTCAGCAGCCTCATGGTTCAACTCTGACTTTTGATCCCAGGGGGTGCATAACCTTAAAGTACCTGCAATGGCCTTAGAAGTGCTACCGCCTAGAAGTAAAGACAAACCTAAAATGCAGCAGCTATAACAAAGCCCAAAGTGATGCTTGAGGAGATAAAAATGATTCATTGCCTTTCCATCTGCCAACCAAAAGATAATGTTAGCTTCTTGGGAAGTAGATGACATCATTCAGAGTCTCTAAAATATTGTACACAAAATGTACAGCATCTAACCTAAAATTACAAGGTATAGTTGAAGCAAAACAAATAAATACACAGAATTGCTGACTAGAAATCAAGTGAAAAATGGATAAAAGAAACTAACCATCTAGTGAGTTGAGATTTTGGGTGATCAAATAAGACTAGTAAAATTGTGATAAATATGTATACTATCATAGAGAAAATTCTGGAAGATTTTAGTAGGGACCCAAAATTCACACACACAGACAAAAAAGAGGAAAGTGATAGAAAGTAAAAGCTACAATAACTAAAATTAAGACTCCAATAGATAGATGTAATGGAAGGCTAAAACATCAGAAAACAAGATGAGTTATCTGGGAGATAGGTTAGTAAATATGTATTGCGGTGATGCCTATAGAGAAAACAAAGATATAAAATATATAAAAGAGGGAAGGGCAAAAAATTCTAGCATATGGGCAATTAGAATCCTAGAAAAAGACTAAGAAGAAGTTAGATAGAAAACATATTTCAAAATAAACTGTATGAAAATTTTTACAAACCAGTGAAGGCTATTAATATACATTTAAGGAGCTTTATAATTATATATTTAGAAAATCCAAAAGAATTTACAGATAAATTACTAGCATTAATAAGTGAATTAAACAAATTTGTTGGATTCCAGGCAACATAAGGAAATTGCTTATATTTCTTGATGTCCTGTTAAGGTATAGAATTTAAAGCTAGACTGTTTACCTAAAACCCTGTTTGGCATTCTCCTCTTCAATACAAGATGTGGTTTTGTAAATACAGGGATGTCACATTTTATTGTGTTTAACTATACTGTGCTTCATGGATTTTGCATTTCTTATGAGTCAAAGGTTTGTGGCAACTCTACATGAAGCAAATCTATTGGTACCACTTTTCCCACATCATGTGCTCACTTTCTGTCTTTGTGTCACATTTTGGTAACTCTAACAGTATCAAACTTTTAAAATTATATCTACTGTGGTAGCCCGTAATCAGTGATCTTTAATGTTCCTACTGTAATTGCTTTGCAATACCAAGGAATCATGATCATATTAAGATGGCATAGTTAATTGATGAATGTTGTATGTACTCTGACTGCTCCACCCACTGACCATCTGCTCATCTCTCTTCCCCTTCAGCCTTCCTACTCCCTAATATACAACAGTATTGCAGGTAGACCAATTAATAACCCTACAACGATCTGTAAGTGTTTAAGTAAAAGGAAGAGTCACATGTCTCTCACTTTAACTCAAAAGCTAGAAATGGGTAAGCTCAGTGTGGAAGGCATGTCAGAAGCCAAGACAGGCCAAAAACTAGGCCTCTGCAACAAACAGCCAAGTTGTGAATGCAAAGAAAAGGTTTTTGGAGAAAATTAAAAGTGCTACCCCAGTGAACACACAAATGGTAAGAAAGTGAAATAGACTTATTGCTGATATGAAGAAAATTTTAGTGGTCTGGATAGAAGACCAAACCAGTCACAACATTCTTGTAAGCCACAGCCTAATCCAGAGCAAAGCTCTAACTCTCTTCAATTTTATGAAGGGTGATAGAGGAGAGGAAACTCCAAAAGAAGAGCCATATGTGATGAATCCACACTCAACATAAATGAGGAAAACTTGAAAGTATTTTTCCAAAGAAATGGATAAGATAAGGATGAACACTCTCACTGCTCCTATTCAAGATAGTACTGGAAGTTTTAGCTGAAGCAATCCGGCAGAAGAAAGAAATAAAAGATATCCAAATTGGAAAGAGGAAGCCAAATTATCTCTGTTCACTGATGACATGATTATTATACCTAAAGAACCCTAAAGACTCCTAGAACTGATTAGTGACTTCATTAAAATCTCAGGATACAAAATTAACATGCAAAAATTAGTAGCATTTCTATACACCAGTAATGTTCAAGCTGAGGACTAAATTCTGAACACAATCTCATTTACAATAGACACACAAAAAATAAAATACCCAGTTATATGTTTAACCAAGGAGGTGAAAGATCTCTAGAAGGTTATCCTTCTAGAACCTTCTAGAGATCTTTCACCTCCTTGGTTAAACATATAACTTGGTTAAACATATAAGCGATTCAAGAGGAATTGCTTGAACCCAGGAGGCAGAGGTTGCAGTGAGCCAAGTTTGTGCCATTGCACTATAGCCTGGCGACAGACCAAGACTCAGTCTCAAAAAAATAATAATAAGGCAGGTATGTTTTTAGGCAAAATGCCATTGTACACTGTAATAGAGTATAGTAGAGTGTAAAGATAACTTTTATATGTACTGAGAAACACGAAAAACTCATGTCACTCACTGTATTGAGCTATTTGATTTAATATGCTGGTCTGGAACAAAACTTGCAGTATCTTTCAGGTTTGCCTGTGACACCTACCTTTCCCTGTTCTGCTTCATCTCTTCCTCTTTTTCTCTCCCCTTCTATCCATATGTCTTTTTCTGTGTGTCTTTTCCTTCCTTCCTCCCTTGCTTTCTTTCTTCCTTCCATCCATCTTTTTTTCTAATTTTTACGTTCTTCATTTATAATGTATTGAGAATGTTAAAATTGTATTTATGTAATAATGTAAGCATATAATATATATTGATTGGATAACTACTAAGATACTATCTATCTTAATTGAACTCTGTCACCCTTACGCTTAGAGACTTAAAAAAAATTTTTTTTTTTTTTGAGCCATGTTCTCGCCTTCTTACCTAGGCTGTGGTGCAATGGTGCAATCTTGATTCACTGCAGCCTTGACCTCCTGGGCTCAAGTAATCCTCCTTCTTTAGCCTCCCAGGTAGCTGGCACTAAAGACATGCACCATCACACCCAACTAATTTTTTGATTTTTTTGTGGAGAGTAGGTCTCATGCTTAGGCTGGTCTGGAATGCCTGAGCTCAAGTGATTCTGTTGCCTCAGCTCTCAGTTACAGGCATGAGCTACCACACCTGACTAAGAAATTATTTTTAATGCTACTAAATTCTTAAAATAGATAATTATAAGAATCTTATATTTTTTAATAACAGCTTTACTTTTTTTAACAACAGCTTGTTTAGCAATCCATAAAAATATTAGCAACAGGATTCTTCTACTGTTGCCTAATAAGTTGAATTCTGGGACTCAAACAAACAAATAAACAAACAAGATAAATTACCAGAAAAAGACAGTATCAGGTCTACGTATATCCCACACCACTCTCTTAGGCACGAAATGTGGAAACAGAACTACAGTAAATCAAATATGAGTTAAATCGTCAGTTAGTATGATTTTGAGGTGAGCATACCATCTGATTTTTTTTGTTTTTAAATAGCCATTAAGGACAGTGCTTATTTTTATAACAAGGTTAACTTACACTTTACTCTCTTTTGATTTCTTTAGTCATATACATTCTCATGAGCTGCAGAAATTCATCCGATCTATTGATTGTTAATTATTTAGTATGTAGGCAATTGTTTTGCATAAGTTGGTTTTAAGAAAATTGTAGAAAATCTGAACAACCATAAATGTAAAATGCTACCATATCAGAATTTTACTTTGGAAATGTTAATAATTTTGCCATTAAAAATATTGAGAGTGATAATCTTCAGTTCCATATGTTGTCAGAAGTTTTTCAGGTGTCAAAAAAATATAACACCATTCATTTGAATTTCTCTATAGTTAAGTCATCTGGTTCAGTTAAGTACCAGAATCATCAAAATTATTCACGATTCTGTTAGATAGAATGTCATTTATGCTATTGGAGAATAAATTGAGATTACAAATATGTCAGTGATATGTCTAAAATGTTCCTCCATAATGGAGATAAGTGTCTATGTTTCTGTTAAGATGTATCTGTTAATATTACCGCTAATATTCAACACAAATACATTATAAATGGGGTGGCATTCTGAACATCCACAGTTTTATTAAATTTTGGATTTCATATTTTTAATATTATTATTTTATTGTTATATGACATATAATAAATATCACAGACCTACATATTACTGTGTTACTCTTACCAGAAGAAGCATCAGGAGTTGAGAGGGTCTTCAAAAATTTTAAGGGGTGTTACATTTGAATAGCTTCAATAACTTGGAAAAAATAAGGCCATCATAAACAACATAGCTGGACTGTATGGTACATCAGATAGCTTCCCTATTTTCTAACATATATTTTCATCAGCAAGGTAGTATTTAATATTTGATGTTAATTCTTCATTTCTGCAATTATCATGGCCAGAATATAATTTGACATTAAATCAGTGAATCTTTATTGAGCATGTATGTCAAATGTGTCAGGAGCTCCTTTAGCTATGGTGAGTGTTAGAAAGTCAAACAAAGTGTGGTTCCGCTTTCAAGGACCTTGCTTCAGTCTCACTTTTGCTACTGCTCACTTTATTTGTTGGTGTTACAGACTTCTGTTTGCACCAAGCTTGACAGATGCCTTTAAGGGAATAAAGCCCCAGAATCAGTTGGTAGAAGTTTAAAATTTCCGTATGTTCTTAAAATACACATTTAATAAACATTTACGAAACATTTTTGACGTGTAAGTTTCTTAGAATTAAAAAAGCAACAATTAAAAACAATTTAAAAAGTTACTTTTAATTACTAGAATTAAAAAAAAAAACTAAAAACAAAAATTACCTTTATAAAATTTCCGGGCTAATGAAATTATAGAAATGAAAAAAAAATTCAAAGTAAAATAATTAAAAGTGTTAAAATAGAGAAAAATATCTTGTATTTTTGGGAGCGAATTGGATAGATAAAAATGACTAATTCTGAAATGATTTGGGAAAGGTTTTCTGAAGTAAGAAATATTTGAACCAGTTCTTGAAAAGTATTTTATATCTCTTCACAGCTAAAAATCATTTCAAGATAAACAAAAAACAGAACCTGCTTAGAAAGGTAGTATATATTCTGAATGGCATGATCATTTTTTGTGATACAAGAACTATAGTAAATATGATATATCAGAACTTTGAAAGTTTTGCAGATGCAGAGGGTGGTTGGCTTTATCCCTTGGAATTTTATCTAGAAGTTTCTTACAATGTAATTTTTAAAATATAGTTAATGTACTTAAATTTTTTAAATATACATGATAATATTTGGAAGAATCTGAGCCACCAACCACTACTTATTTTATCCATGCATTTAACTATTTTCTTTTCTTTTTCTTTTTTTTTTGAGGGGGGGATGGTGTCTCACTCTGTGTCCCAGGCTGGAGTGCAGTGGTGCGATCTCGGCTCACTGCAAACTCCATCTTCCAGTTTAAGCAGTTCTCCTACCTCAGCCTCCTGAGTAGCTGGGATTACACGCACTCACCATCACACCTAGCTAATTTTTACAATTTTGGTAGAGACAGGGTTTCTCCATGTTGGTCAGGCTGGTCTCAAACTCCTGATTTCAAGTGATCTGCCCAGTTTATCTCCCAAAGTGCTGGGATTACATGTGTGAGCCACTGTACCCAGCCGCATTTAACTCTTGTTAGGGGCTCATTTCAGAATCTTGACCTGCATGTTAAAAGTTACAGTTTTTATCATGGTAATTCCATCAATCTTACAGCTTCTGAACTATCCTGTATCCCCCATGCCTCCTGACCATACCTCTGTTATGTGCAAATAACCAAATACCAGCAGGCTTTTATTTATATATATATTTTAGATTTTTAAACCAAAACATAAAATAGTCATCATAGTCATCCACAAACATCTACTAGAGCCATTTATAAGTAAGGCCAAGTGCAATGGGTTGGGCATACTGACAGTATGAGGATATGGTACAGTCCTTAATTATAAGGGATTGAGAATGTAGTTGAGTAGATAAGATATTTACATTAAGAATATTAACCTACATTTAAAAAGGAAATGTATGGCCACTCTGTGACAAATGTAGAGTATAGACACTAAGTGTCATGGAATTTAGGAAAGTGTCAACCCACAAAATCTGGGGAAATAAAAAAGATCTCTGGCAAAACTAGGCACATAGGATTTAGGAAGAAGAAGGAGTTCAGACTTCCCTGGCAAGAAAACTATTTTGAGTAGAGGAAGAATGGGGTATGTATGTTCAAGGAACCATGAATAGACATGTTTGGCAACAATAGAGAAGCTGTTTAAATAAAGTGCATTGATACTAAAAAGTTAGGTAAAGTCCATGCCTTTGAATTTTATCTCATGCGTAACAGAGACAAACAGAAGCTTTGGAGTGGATTGATGACACAAGCAATGTAAAACGTGGGATGGATTGAAAAAGGCGTTTGGATGCAGGATCCTAGGTAGCAATAGAAGGGGTAAAGACTAGAGTATTGTCTAGAGAACAAAGAGGAAGTCCCTGTGAGAGACATTACAGGGATTCAGTAGATTCCTATTCCTTAACTTTATTTCTGTCTAAAATGTGGAAATTATTGGACCTGTTTGCTCAGGACCTGCTGTCTCTTCTTTCCTAATATATTTATGATAATATTCAGCAATATGATTCTTCTCACAAGGCAAAATGATTGACTTTTTCTTGTTGTTTTGAGACAGTCTCGTTGTGTCACCCAGACTGGAGTGCAGTGGTACTATCTCTGCTCACTGCAAACTCTGCCTTTTGGGTTCAAGCAATTCTTCTGCTTCCGCCTCCCGAATAGCTGGGATTACAGGCACCTGCCATCACACCTTTTTGTATTTATTTATTTATTTTTTTTTAGTAGAGACAGGGTTTCACCAGGTTGGCCAGGTTGGTCTCGAACTCCTGACCTCAGGTCATCCTCCCGTCTGGGCCTCCCAAAATGCTGGGATTACAGGCGTGAGTCACCACGCCCAGCCAATGATTGACTTCTTAGAGGTGTTTACAGAAGAAAAGATATATATGTTAATTTAAAGGGGTGGCACTAACAGTAAAATTGCAGGCCTGTGGTAAGCCTAGGGGTTAACTTGGAATTCAGATTATTAGATAACATTTGCTTTTGTGAAGTAGACTTTGACATGAAAATTACTTCACATAAATGAATAGTACAACATAAACAAAATCAGAGAGATGACAAATGATGCTAATAAATATAAACAATGCACAGTCTCTGTATCTTTTCCTATTCCTTATTTTAATAAAACAAAATTATATAAATACTTTTAAAGAAGTAAGTAAAATATTAAAAAATTATGAAAGAGTAAATAAAAGTTCCATAAAATAGAAATGATAGAACAAGAATGAATAGCAAATGTATAAAATAACTTCATTTTTTTTTTTTTTTTCAAAATGAGTAAAGCTGAAAATTAAAATGTCTGGCCCTAGCAACAAAGAAATGCAGGACTTTGATTAAGTGAAACACAAGGTGTATAATTTCCCTCTCATGCTTGGACACTGCTATGAACTCTCTGGAGGCTTGATAAATACTGCTTGAACTTAGCCGATCCACCTTTTTAAAAAATGTAAATATGTATTCATACGGTTGGGAAAAGAAGCCACAGAGACCGTGTGGTTCCATGCGTCATTTCACAGATGAGAAAACCAAGGTTTGAAAGTTCAGCTAACTTGACTGAGGTTACAAAACTTGTGGGTGGATAGATGAGACAGTGGTCCTGGCTCTAGGCATGTGCCATTATATACCACTCCCTCCCAGATCTTGTCTTTATATTGGTGTCCCTGATGATAATGTCCTGATCCTAACTCTCTAATGTTTAAGGCCAAGTTCTACATTTCATTTTCCTCAAAAAAACTTTTTCTGATCATGGCAGGTAGGGTAATGGGAACAAATAGTCCACGTCAAAATCCCTAGTACCTGTAAATATGTTATCTTTTATTGCAAATGAGACTTTGCAGATGTGAGTTAAAAATCTTATACTAAGATTATCCTGGATGATGTGGTTGGGCCCAGTATAATCACATGAGTCCTTTAAATGTAAAAAAGTGAGGCAGAAGAATGAGAATCAGACTAATATAGGGTGAGAAAGACTGGCTCAGCCACTGCTGGCTTTGAAGGTGGAAGAGGGCCTTGAACCAAGGAATGCATGCAGTCTCTAAAAGCAGAAAAAGGGAACATAAAGGACTGTCCTCTAAACCTACAGAAGGGAGACAGCAGCACTGTGTACAAATTAATTTTAGCCTAGTGAGATCCATTTTGAACTTCCTTTTGTTTTTTATTGTACTTTAGATTCTGGGGTACATGTACAGATCATGCAACATTGTTGTATAGATACATTCATGGCAAGGTGGTTTGCTGCCACCATCCCCCCCATCACCTATACCTGACATTTCTTCCCACGTTATCCCTCCCCACCCTCCCTCTCACTATCTCACTCTGCCCCCCAACCCCCGCAACGGACCCCAGTGTGTGATGCTCCCCTCTCTATGTCCACGTGTTCTCATTGTTCAACACCCGCCTATAAGTAAAAACATGTGGTGTTTGATTTTCTGTTCTTCTAACCTTCAGAACTGCAAGATGATAAATTTCTGTTCTTTTAAGTCACTAAGGAAATTAGAACTGAATTATGGAAAGGGAGGGAGTGTGTTACATATAGCTCAACATTTACAGGTATTGTACATTTGCAGTTATTTTCTGTCACTATTCTCCTGCCCTTTATAGTAATTCGTTATAGTAGCAATAGGAAACTAATACAATGACTATTCTCTCTGGTCATTGAAACATGCATACAGTTGTCATTTTTATTAGTAATTTTAAATTTAAGTGTATTTCTACAAATAGGTAACAGGCTCTTTAAAGCTAATATCCTGTCACAAAGACCTGAACAATAGAGATAATTCTTTTTATTGTTTATTTTTATTTTTGGAAATGGAGTCTCTTGTCACCCAGACTGGAGTGCAGTGGCACAATCTCAGCTCACTACAACCTCCACTTCCAAAGTTCAAGCAATTCTCCTGCCTCAGCCTCCTGAGTAGCTGGGACTAAAGGCATGCATCACCATGCCTGGCTAATTTTTTGTGCTTTTAGTAGAAATGGGGATCTTAACATTTTGGCCAGGCCAGTCTCGAACTCCTGACCTCAGGTGATCCACCTGCATCAGCCTCCCAAAGTGCTGGGATTACAGGCATGAGTCACCATGCTCAGCCAATAGTGATAATTCTAAATTAGTAATGTATGCCCTTGAGCAAGTTACTTAACCTCTTGCACTTTCAATTTTCTCACTGAAAATAACAACTATAAAACCTAAGTTTGGAAAGCTTTGTGAGGATTAGCAATAATAAATTATTTCCAGGCAAAATTCTGATTTACAAAATAAATGTATTTATTTGAATACATCTATTAATATTAAATTACTTATACTATTAAGTAATGTGCATATTTTAACTGAGAAATGAAGAAAATTATGCAAATTGATATCTAAAACATATGTAAAAATCCCAAGTATCTCTAAATACTAATTATGATATAAAGCATTCAGTCTACCGATTTTCTGTCTTTCATGTATTGTCTATAAAGCTGATATGGTTTTGAACTATCCCCCGATCACTGGGGTGCAAGAGGTTGTGGGGACTGAGGTGGAAATTAGAACTGAATTATGGAAAAGGAGGGAGTGTGTTACGTACATCTCAACATTTACAGGTATTGTACATTTGCAGTTATTTTCTGTCGCTATTCCCCTGCCCTTACTGATTGCTACCATATGTTCTTACTGGTCTTTGCATGTGAATATCTATGTCTGTTAATAGATGTACTACTTGTATGGCTGCTGTGCCATGTATACCAATAGATACCCAGAAGGAGCTTTGGGTTCATCATTCAAACAAGGTTTGAATTTTGACTCACACTTTCTGGGTATATAAATTTAGGTTATTTACTTATGAATAAAAATCAGAGCATTTACTAAATATGCAGACTGTATGTGCAAGCATCTCTGTAACACCAAGTCTGGTACATAGAATGGGCCCAGAAACTCTTTTTCTTTCAAGGCTTGAGCATTATAATTCCTTTGGTTCCTCACTGTCCCTTCTTGAGACAAGGACCAAGAAACTCTAAATAAATATTTGTTGTAATTAAGGATTATTTGTCTAATTAAGATAAAATAAGTCAAATTACCACTGGTTATATTTTCACATTAAGAAAGAAATAATGAAGAGTCCATATACTGTCAGCATTTGATTATGATATATTAGGGGTCAGAAATAGTTTATAATTTGAATATAATGTACTTTTTCTAAAAATGTACTTCAACAAAGAAAATTTACATATGACCTAAAAATACAGTGTTTGGAAAACCTGTTTCTTCACTTAATCTTTAAAAGGAATGCCATAGACTAAATATTTGAAAAAATGTGGCTTTAAACGTAGAAGCAGAGAGATTGAAGCATTTAATTTCAAAATATGTTTCAAGGCTGCATTATAATTCCACCCCTATTACCTCCTCAATCTAAACCATCCTGCAATAGTCTTGCTAGGTTAAAACTAAAGCTCTTTACTGTTAACCTCTGTTCCATGTTGAAAATTTTCCGGTGATTTTCGTTACCTATAGAGTAAAAATTAAACTTCTCTGCTAGGCACTCAACACCTTACACATTTACAACCCTAATAATCTTCCTAGCCATATTCACTACTCTTCCACTATGAAATGTAGGCACCATTGTACGTACTATATGCAGCAGCAAAACAGCCTCTTCTTTTCCCCCGATTTAGAAATTTATGTCTCTGATACAGCTCTTTCCAATTGAAATATATACTTCTTTCCTTCCTAAGAATGGAATCAATGTTTTCATGAAGATTACAAGTTCCATTTCTTCCCTGAAGTGCTTCGTGATGATTTTGAGTTGGGATCTACAGCTTATTTGTAGTTTCCCGAAAACCTATATATCTGTCTTGTAAAAGTTGTCATATTCTGTCTTATTTTGTGTGTTAGTGATTTTATCTCACACCTCCTCCTTTCCCCATCCCCCCGACCTAGTTCAGCATTCACTTTAAATGCTTGAGGTGAAGGATTTATTTTTGTATCTCCTTCAGTACACGGTACAGCACTTTGTTCATAGACATAGTCTGATAACTCATTTAATGATAGAGTAACTGTTTTAACCATTCACTATATAAACAAGAAAGTAGATGTTAGGATATCAAGATTGGTAAGTTTAGAAGTCATTGCTCTGGCTAGATCTCCTTCTCTGAGCCATCACACTCATCCTCCATTGCTGTAGTCATGTCTGTCAAGGATTCACAGCTACTCTCTCCTCAAGAGAATTGCTGTGGAATAAATAGGAGTTCCTGCTTGTGAGGGTACTGCCCTTCCTCATGTAGCCCTCAGGCAATGGCTGACTGACCTGGATACCAGTGTCTCAAAGTAGGGGAACATGGTGCAACTCATTGTCCAGAGTTCTCCGTGGACCTAGTCTGCACGATGGCTCCAGGCTCAGATGACATTGTTGCTTAGCTCTCTGTCCTAGCCTACTTTCTTCATATTCTTTCTTCAGAGAGTGTTTCCTTAACAAATGATGTGCATGTTGCTTCCTCTAACAGGTTCTCAGACAATTCAGCCTGAAACATGTTGCATTTTCCTTCTAAGAGGACATACTCCAATAAGGCATGTAGATGAGCAAAATTATACATTATTACACAGTGACAAGAGCTTCCATGAACTAGTATGTATGGTTTCATCAAGTGGGACAACCACCTGTCCGTGTATTTTGGGATGTCACAGAAGGCTTCTCTCATTAGTGATTTTAAGAAAATTATTGAAGGGATATGAAGAGTATGCCCAGTAAAACAATGGAGAAGGAAATAAACAGAGTACCCCCGAATCTGGAAAATCTGATTTCCGATATGAGTTGACTCATCTTTATGTTTTGGTCTCTGAGTTTCTTTTATAAGGGCCTTAATCCCATCATAAGGGCTTCATCTCATGACCTAATCACCTTAGAAAAGGTTCCACCTCTGAAAATGATTACATTGGGAATTACATTTCAGCATGTTAATTTTAAACAGACACAAACATTCGGTCTACAGCACACATAAAAAAATACCTATTGGTTATGACTCTGAGATTTTGCATAAATGGACTCATTTTGTAATTTAAATAGTGCTATTTCTATTTACAGATGAAAGAAGCTTGGGAATATTGAGAAATTTGATCAAGTCCACCCAACTCTTAACTGGAAGCCAAAATTTGAACCCTAATATATGTTGCTTCAAGCTCACCTGATTCTAAATCCAAATTTTTTACCATTTCATTATATTTGGTCATTTGTGCTAGATAGGCATAGTTCTTCAAGGCACACAAACACATCATAATACAATATTACAATATTATTAGAAAAACTTTCATGAAATTTCAGTACAGAAAGGGATTAGCTCTGTATGGGACAAAGAATCAGGAATCATTAAGAACCTTTTCACATCTAAAACATGTACTTCAACTACTGATTGTGAAATCACACCATCAGTGATTGCCTCCTTTGGACTTAAAAGCCTCTCTGATTTTTTAGAGTGCACTTTTTATTAGGGGATGCTTTCAACCATAATCATTTCAATTTAGTGAGAATAAATTGAGCTCAGCCTGAGAAGAAGTCATTCCTGCGCACGTGAAGAATGCCAGGGTAAATGCTCCAGGGCAAGAGGGACTAGAGATAATTAGGGAGAGAGCTTTTACAAAGGAAAGGCAGAGGCTATACAAAACTGACTTTGCTTCATAAGCAAAGTTTGCCATAAGCTTTACTGTAGTACTGTTGGACTACGGCAGCTCTCAGACATGCTCTGATCCTCAAAGTGGCTCTCGATTTCCATTTCTAGGGGTTAGGGGTATATTTAAAGGATGCTGAATCACCATGAAGTACTTACTGTGACTCTGAGCAATATCTTCTTTGTGAATGTGAATGAGAAGATGAGGTCACATAGAAGTTTTACATTTTTTCTATAATGACTAGCATAACCTAAAGGGCAACTTTTAGAAACATTGCTTTATTTTAAACATAAATTGTATTTCCTGTTTGGAAGCATTCTGTTAAAAATCCTAAAGGCAGTCCAATCCTAAATCTGCCTCATAGCTAGTGCAAATCAGAGTTTTAACCTCTACCTTATCTAAATTCCATGTTGATAAGAAGAGAATATAGTTAAAAGTCCTATTATCTTTATAAGGGCAGTGTGACCCAAGGTAGCTCTCTACTCTCAAGGGTACAAAATCTAAATGGCTCGAAGTATGACTTAGAGCTATTTGTATGATCCAAAGGAAACCTTCCCCTTAGCCATCTGAAGGTTCACTAAAACTCAATTGATAAAAGGCAGATTAATATAAGAAAAGGCATACAAAATTTATTAACATGACCATGTGGTCATGGGCATAATATAAGATATGAAAACTCAAAGAGGAAAGGTCCAGATGGTTGATGCTTTTATATCATATGAAGTTAGAGAACGAATAAGGGCTTGGAGCTTGGCAAGACAGGGTATGAAAGGGAGAAAGAATGGCATTTGGCAAATGTGGTCTTGTTATACAGATGAAGCCTCACAGGTAGCAGCTCTCAGAAAAAATAGATAGGAACCTGTGATTGTGTTCATATTTCCTAGATCTAGATAAGGGGGAAGACCTCAGAGAAAGCCTGGCTATTTATTTTACTAAAGTAGATTTTTCTCTACAGATGCAAATCTCCTCCACAAAAGGCAGCTTTTCAGGGCTATTTTTGTCTGTAGGCCCTCCAAATAGCCATCTTGGAAGTATGTCAAAGAAGTATATTTTGGGGTGAAATATTTTGGGTTTTCTTTATATGAAAACTTCAACATGCTGAGCACTTTCAAAATATTTAAAACATTAAAAAATTAATGTAAGAAAAAAATGACAAAAAGGAGACATTTGTTTTTGTCCTTTCTCACTAGTTGACAGAATTCTATGAATTTTCAAGACTGTCATTACAAATCAACACTTTTATGAAGCATTCATAGCCCTTCACACAGATAGGATTAATCATTCCCTTAGTTGCTGTAACTTAGTGTTTATGACTCTGTAATGATGCTCTCCACCGTAGTATAACAATTTGGGCAGATATCATTGTTTGGGAATCTATCTGTGCATGTGTTTAATATTTCTCACTCTATTATAGTGATTTGTGTATGTATGAGTCTCCCCCCACCAGACTGTGATTTGCTGAAGGGCAAAAAATAGGAAGGAAAAGTAGCCTAATTTATTATTGTTTTATTGTGCCTAATATGTGTACACAGTAAACATCTTTAAACAGATCGATCCTTTGAATATGCAATATATTTAAAAAATGTTTACATTAACTCCTAGATTTTCGACAGGATAAAATTTAGCATTCAAGGAATTTAATATATCAAAAGTCATTCTAGGGTTGGAGATGTTCTAGAAGTCCTGTTAACCAAAAATAGTCAAAAGAGTCAGAATCTAGTTTAAAGATAGTTCATTTATTGAACACAAAGTTTGAAAATGGCTGTCCAGGAAGCACAGATTCCACAGAATGAAAGTCAGTGCTCCAAAGTGCAGAAGTTTGGGGTCGTTTATATAGATAAGGTTTGGGAAGCTTAACAGAATTTCGGTATCTTTCTATATAAGGCTTAATATGTAGTTTCACTAATTTGATTAGTCAGAGGGGTCTTTTTTATTTTGAGAAAGGTATATTTAACATTCCACAGTAAGGATATAACCGACATGGGGTCTTTTGTGCCATCAGTCTGAGTTAGGTACAGGACAATAAAGGAGACAGTTGGTCTATAACAAATATTAGTGATAGAATGGGGAGGATGTCCGGTCTCTGGTCTCTCATTTACAGAACAAAAATGAAGGGAATGGAGCCAATCTATGATCTAAGCAACAGGGGTTACAACTACATGTGATGTGGCTGAGATCACAGTCACATCTCTCTCAAGGCTTAAAGTGTTTGGAATTTTCAACAACTTTTAAAGTTTATATTTACATTTCCCTTTTTATTTAGTCAGAACTCAATAGTTTTTACTACTTTTACATTCAAGAGTTTAGCCCCACATCACTAGGAAGGCTCATTCCTAAAAATATCTTGTCCTGTAATGAGGGGGAATTAGGCTATAAATTGATAGAGTACAGACCAAATTTAAGGCAACATAAAGAAAGTGATTTTGTGACTTAAGTAAGGCTAAACAGCTACATCTCTAATTAATGCAAATCTTTGGCAACCATTATTTTAGATTTTTTGGCCATGCATTTATTTACTCCATTGCAAAGAGATGCTGCAGCAGAAATGAAGACAAAAACAACAAAACACAACAAATAATTCCTAGAGTAAGTAACAGCTTTTGCCACCAAGCTCCCCAAGATCCAAACCATCGGCTTAGCTAATTGTTTAGAGAGGGTGTTGGATTTGAAAGGTTGTTTATTTGGGGTTTCACATCAACCATTAATTTAATAATATTATCTGACTTATCTGGTATATAGACATAGCACTCAGTTTCTATGATCATGCAAGTTTCCCCTTGGGCTGCAGTGAGTATTTCTGAAGTCAGATGGTTCTGTAATATAGCTTTTTCTCATAAGACAGCTTTATTGTTTAATAACAAAATACCCAGGTAGCTATCATTTGTATATAATTGGTTAGGACTTCTTTATGCTAAACGACATTATTAATGCCCAGTTATAGTTGTGAAGATGGAAGCTGAATGATCATACCAATGAAATATAGAATTCACCCAGTGAGACTGTGAATGAGGAAAATTTGTAGATGTTGACAGGGTATGAACTACTCAATCTTGTGTCAAACATAACCCAGAGAACATCATCCTAACCATCCTGGTGGTAACCATGTCATGCATTAGTGCTGCATAGCCAAGACATTTTATTTGGAGCTAACCAATAAAAACCCAGTCGTTGTGTCCATTCAGTAGCATGCCAATTAGTACTTTGTAGTATAATGCTGTGGATACACTGCTCTTTGGGTATCCATCCCATATCTCTGGTGCTATTGAATGAGATATCCTCGGTATGACTTATCTGTTCAGAACATAACTGACATAACTGACTAGCCAAAGGAGTGGGTAAGTCAGATAAAACTGTCCCAAATTTGTGTTATGCCATTCTGAAATTGAGTTGTCTTATCTCTCAGTTGGGATAGTGTCATTGTTTCATTCCTCATTTGGGGCAGTGCCAATGTTAAAGTTAATAAATAAGGGCTTTCTTTGTTGTTTTCTGTTATTTTTTTCCCCCAAAACTCTTTTTCTGTGTTTTTTTCCTTGTAAAGTAATATTAATCGGCCAGTGATGCACACCATCCTTAGTCATGCTAGTGCTAGGCACCAATGATTGTTCTTGAGAAATAGTGATAGATTTCTGATATTCTATGCAAATCTTGTCCTTGGAGAGGAGATACCATCCTGGTAGGTCAGAACTATCAGAAAGAGGCATGACACTGCATACCCAACAAATGTTTTTTCCTGTGTGTGTGTGTGTGTGTGTGTGTGTGTGTGTGTGTGTGTGTGTAATCTATTACCATAGTCCTGAGCCCATTGCAAGAAGTAGTTTGCTCTATGGTCAACAGCTGGTGATAGTAGCAATAAAATATAAAATTTGAGATGAAAAGAAAGAAATTTAGTGGAAATTTGTAAATGAAGACCGTCCTCAAGTGTGAATTATTGCTAATGTAAAGTGTTCATCTGGATATAGGCCTGGTCTGGTGTCTTTGGAAGGCTGATTACCTCAGATGCCATCTTCTTTTGATCTTTGTTGGTCATGGAGAATTTCAATTGTAAATCACCAGTTTGACATGCAGTCCAAATTGGCAAAGCCAAAGTAGCTTTCTTTAAGTGAATGATGTATATCCAGGAAACAATTCCTTTTAGTTTTCTGGCACAAGGGTTAATTTCAAGGAGCACCTGATAAGGTCCTTTCACCTTGGTTGGAGAGAGTCCTTTAAAAGATGCCAATTTCTAGTAGACACTCTCTTGGCTAAAGTCTGTGTTCCTTGAGTTTTTTTGTTTCCCAGGAACTCACTGTGGAAAGTCTTTTACTGAATTATAGTTTGTTATAAGGCCACTAAAATAATACAATGTGCCCTTTTTAATATCAGATGCACAGTTTCTTAGAGACAGTTTTATAGGTCTGTATGATATAGTTTCAAATGGAGACCGTTGGTATTTACTAACAGGGGTCAATCTTAGGTTAAGCAAAACTGATGGAAGAGCCTTTGGCCAAGGACTTTTTAAAACTTCAGTTAATTTTGCTAACTGAGTTTTGATTACTCAGTTTATGCTTTCCACTAGACTGAGGGTGACAGCTATAATGGAGATATTGGATAATGAGTCAAATTTTGCATACTGACAAGATGATCTGTCCAGTGAAATGAGTATCTCTGTTGCTATAAAGTTCTAGAGAAAATTTCCAAGTTAGAATAATTTTCTCTGAAATAATTTTACTTACTGCTAAGGCTAATCTTCTGGAAGGAAATGCTCTATTAAATAAGAGTACATACAAGCCATCACTGGAACATACTTATACCCTCGTAATGGTGGTAACTGAACAAAACCCAGTTGCTATAACTCAGAAAGGTCTTTTGATAAAGGAAAATGACATTGAGAACTGTGTAAAAATTTCCTGGGATTGTTTTGGGTAGCTATAACAGTGATTGTATACCTAATGAGCATTAGTTGGAGAAGGTTTTCAATAATATTGTTTTTTCCCAGGCAATCATCTCATTGGGCCGCCAAGGAGTTAGATCATAAGTTAAGAAAGATGACTGTAATTTAGTTGGAAGTATAAATAGACAATGTGGTCCATACCATAACCCAGTTTTGGAGGAGTACATTTCCCCTTTTGTTTCCCAACTTTCTTATTCTGTTTTTGGAGTTTTGAATCGAGCTAATTTTATATCAAATCAAGTGATTCCTTAAAAGCTAAAAGAGGTTATTTGTTCACATACATTTAGGGTGACCCTTACTGCTATACTATCTGCTAATTTATTTTCCTTACTTTCTGGAGTGTCTGACTTTGAACAGCCTGGACTTTTGATAATGGCTAGTGATTTTGGAAAGAAGACCTCCATTTTTTTAAAGGTTGATCAGAAGAATTTAAAAATCTTCTTTGTTTCCACCATGAGCTACTCTGAAAGCATATCTTCTATCTGTATAAATATTAGTTGTTATTCATTTTGCCAACTGATAGGTTGTAATTCATGCTATTAATTCTGCTTTTTGAGCCAAAGTCATTCCTGGAATATAAGCACTTTCCATTTCTTTTCAATCAAAAATGTGATACCACAATTTGTATAATAAATTCTTGATTCATCCTTTAAGTAAGATCCTTCTGTAAACCAAATAGCATTGGCATTACTGAGGGGGTGGGGGGTTTCTTGCAGATCCATTCTGGGAGAGAGAAGCTAGTTGGTAAAGATATTGCAATCATATGATACTTTATCTGAAGACAGGACTGAAAAGTGGCAGGATTGAGATTATTATATCTGAAGATTGTATTATGGAAAGCAGAAAAGAGCTTCATAGGAAGCAAATCTGTTAACTGAATAATGTTGAGTGTGGTGTAAGTTTAGAAGCACTTCCACGGAATATGGAACAGACAGTGAGAGGAGATACCACCACTATCTCTTTGGTTGCTCTTATTAACAGGGCAGTGGCAGTTACTGCTTTCAGGCAAGGTGGTAATCATTTGGCCACAGAGTCCAGTTGTTGACTATAGTATTCTACACATCTGCTTTGATCTCCATACATCTAAGGCATTTCTGTGGTTTTCATGAACAATGAAAATGAAATATTATAATCTGGGGTGACCTAACACTGGGGCATCTATGAGACTCTTTTCGATTTCTTCAAATGTCAACTTATTTTCTCTTGTCCATGTAAGGGGATATGGCTTATCTTATTTTAAAACAGGATATCAAGTTTGAGCTTTTAAGGAGAAGTTTGGAATCCAGTTTCTGCAGTATCCTGCCAACTCCAAAATCCGCTCAGTTGTTTTAGTTTTTGTGGTGGGGAAGGTGAATATTCCTTCTGTTCCATCTAGATGGATAAGAAGTTTTTCCTTTGGAATTAGTTTACCTAAATATCTTAATTGTTTTTTTCCCTTTGACGTTAATTGTTATAACAAATAAATTTCATCCTCTTTGAAGGCTGGTTTATTCCCTAAGATGAGAAGTAAAACATCTACATACTGCATCAAAGTGGATTTCTTAGGGGTGTCAACATGTGGAAGGCCTACTTTTAATATTTATAAAAAATAAGTTGGGCTGTCAGTATTTCCCTGAGATATGACTGTCCACGTGTATTGTTTGTCTTTCCATATAACGCAAAGAGAAATTGTCTATTTCTACCCACAGAAATGCTAAAGAATGCACTATATAGGTCTATTATACTAAAGCTCTTGCCTTCAGTTGGGATAGCAGTTAACAACATATGGGGGTTTCATACCACCATATGTAGAGAAATGACTGTGTTACTAATTGCCCTTAAATCCTGTACAAATCTCTGTCATCTACAATTTGGTGTTCTTATGAGGATGATTGAACTGTTACATGGGCTCGTACAAGGAATAATCAAGCCTCTTTTATAATCCAAAATTATAGGTCTTATTCCTTTTGAGGCCTCTAATCTTAGAAAGTATTGCTTAAGATTTGAATGACCTTCTTCACAGAACTGGAAAAAACCACCTTAAATTTCATATGCAACCAAAAGAGAGCCCGCGTAGCCAAGTCAATTCTAAGCAAAAAGAACAAAGCTAGAGGCATCACACTCCCGGACTTCAAACTATACTACAAAGCTACAGTAATCAAAACAGCATGGTACTGGTACCAAAACAGAGATATAGACCAATGGAACAGAACAGAGGCCTCGGAGGCAACACAACACATCTACAACCATCTGATCTTTGACAAACCTGACAAAAACAAGCAATGTGGAAATGAGTCCCTGTTTAATAAATGGTGTTGGGAAAACTGGCTAGCCATGTGCAGAAAGCAGAAACTGGACCCCTTCCTGACACCTTACATTAAAATTAACTCCAGATGGATTAAAGACTTAAACAAAAGACCTAACACCATAAAAACCCTAGAAGAAAATCTAGGCAAAATCATTCAGGACATAGGCATAGGCAAGGACTTCATGACCAAAACACCAAAAGCATTAGCAACAAAAGCCAAAATAGACAAATGGGACCTAATCAAACTCCACAGCTTCTGCACAGCAAAAGAAACAGTCATTAGAGTGAATCGGCAACCAACAGAATGGGAAAAAATGTTTGCAGTCTACCCATCTGACAAAGGGCTGATATCCAGAATCTACAAAGAACTGAAACAGATTTACAAGAATAAAACAAACAAGCCCATTCAAAAGTGGGTGAAGGATATGAACAGACACTTTACAAAAGAAGATATACATGAAGCCAACAAACATATGAAAAAATACTCATCATCACTGGTCATTAGAGAAATGCAAATCAAAACTACACTGAGATACCATCTCACGCCAGTTAGAATGGCAATCATTAAAAAAATCTGGAGACAACAGATGCTGGAGAGGATGTGGAGAAATAGGAACGCTTTTATACTGTTGGTGGGAGTGTAAATTAGTTCAACCATTGTGGAAGACGGTGTGGCGATTCCTCAAGGACCTAGAAATAGAAGTTCCATTTGACCCAGCAATCCCATTACTGGGTATATATCCAAAGGATTATAAATCGTTCTGCTCTAAGGACACATGCACACGAATGTTCATTGCAGCACAGTTTACAGTAGCACAGACCTGGAACCAACCCAAATGCCCATCGATGATAGACTGGACAGGGAAAATGTGGCACATATACACCATGGAATATTATGCAGCCATCAAAAACGATGAGTTCATGTCCTTTTTGGGGACATGGATGAACCTGGAAACCATCATTCTCAGCAAACTGACACAAGAACAGAAAATCAAACACTGCATATTCTCACTCATAGTTGGGTGTTGAACAATGGGAACACATGGACACAGGGAGGGGAGCATCACACACTGGGGTCTGTCGGGGGGTAAAGGGGGAAGGACAGCGGGGTGTGGGAAGTTGGGGGAGGGACAGCATGGGGACAAATGCCAGATATAGGTGATGGGGGAGGAAGGCAGCAAATCACACTGCCATGTGTGTACCTATGCAACAATCTTGCATGTTCTTCACATGCACTCCAAAACCTAAAATGCAATAAAAAATATATATATATATTAAAGAAAGATTTGAAAGAGGTTTTGATGGATTATTTAAATCTTAATTTGTGTGGTCAAGATAATTTTCCCAATATCTGTGGAGGATTTTGACCATGACTAATCAGGCACTATATTTAACCAGTCTTGCAGTTTATTATTTAACAGTTTTATTTCCTGCATGACAATATGAATTGCAATTTGTAAATTAAAAGGATCAAATTTTGAAAACGTTTTTGATCCTAATAATTCTGTTTTATCTTTAATTCTAAGTACATTTCCCATTTAGAGAGAAAGAGATGTGGATATTGTATAATTATAAAGCTCCTATGAAAGAAGGGGGGGAACCAAAAGGAAAACATGTGTTCCTTGTAGAGGACCCAACTGTAAAGCAATAGATTTAGATTTATACACTTATATAGGAGTATTTGTTATGCCTACCATTTGTATTGTTTTTTTACTCTAAGGAATCGGACCTTACAATAAGGTGGGATTTACCACTGATAATGTAGCTTCAGTGTCAATAATAGCATATGTTTGTCCTTCATTTAAATTAATTTTCATTTCCTCTAAGGTATTAGTACCTTTGAAGTTCTCAGAGGATCTCTATTATTCTTTTACTTTGGCCTGTAACTGTTCTTTACATTTTAATCTTCTACAATTCTTTTAAAAATGGCCAGACCTTTTGCAGTAATTGCAAAGTAGAGGGTTGGGTTGGTTTTAGAACTTATTAGGATGTTTAGGGCTTACAAATGGCCTGACCAATTTAGTGGTAAGCTCATGATCTTATTTGCTGCTCCTTTCTGTTTAGTTTTCCTTTTCTTTCTCTTGCTTGGTTAGAGTACAGGCCACTGATCAGCAAAATTAATTAGATCATGAGCTTAAGAGGTAGCTCAACTGAGGCCCTGTCTCTTAGTTATTCATAATCTAATCTACTTAAAATTCTTAATCTAATCTACTTATAAAGTTTGAGCTAAGGAAATTAGAATTTTAGTGATTACCATACTTTTCTTCTAATAGGCATGAATATTGTTTAAATAATTTTTCAAATCTTTCACAGTGTGACATTACAGGCTCATCAAGATCATGCTGTCATTGTTTTTTATTCTAATCACTACTCTTTGGAAAATTAATGGGATAACATCTAGCAAAGATTGGGAAGTATTGTGGGCCCATTCACAGTCTGTTTCAGGAAATTCCTAGAAGTCCTCTAGAATATTCCTGCAGTTTGTCTTTGCTATCTGTAGAAAGCAAAAAAGTTCCTCTTAAAGTTTCCCTTCTTGTTAAAGAATAACAATAATAAATGTTAGAAATAATAGTTTATTTTAAAGATTCACTCTCTTTAAAGCCTTCTTGCCTTTTGCTAATAACTCTTTGCTAAGCGCTATCCTATGTAACTGTTAGACATGCTCACAGACACGCAGTACATTCTATGTCTTTGTACTTTAACCAAGATATCTGTGCTGGACGTGCTCACAGGCATATCCCAGCTTGCAGCCTATGCCTCTTCCTTATTTGGACTTCGTCTTTTCCTTTGTTCTCCATTGACATTACCTATTTAGAAAAGTTATAAGTTGTTAGCCAATTGGGTTCAGTTTTGATTGTGAGGTCTGGCTCCAACCAACGGAGATTGGACACAGCAGTAAGGACCCAATGTGTAAGGAATAAATATGCCTGCCTTTCCTTTGTTCATTGTACTCTCATGGCAAGATGACTAATGGGAGCACCGTTCTACGGAAAGTAAAATTGCCTTGCTAAGAAAACTTTTTGTCTAAATGCTATTTTTTCCGTGTGGAAAAGCATTATGTCTCTAACACTATCCAGTCCTTGGCTTTGTTGTCTGACATTAACATGTGAACCAATTGATAAAAATCAGAGAATCTGGGGTAACAAGTTTGAATGTCGAATTTGAATTCTGTAGAAAATCCACTAAAATTCTAAAACAGATCCAACAATTTTTTAATGATGCCTTTGGGTTCTACTTTTAGCCATAGTTGATAAACCAAGGCAGGTTCTCCTCTACTGGACACAGGATGTTCCTGAAATGGAACCAGAACAGCAGAAGAAGGAAAAGGAGAAAGGGGAGGTAAATGCAGACAAGGAAATTCTAACAAAAGGGAAGAAGACAAAGAAGGAGGAAACATTTTGGCAGCCTTTTTTAATTCAGAAGTTGTTTTAGACAGCCTTTTCCTCTTCTAAATAAATGATTTTATGAGAACCTCTTTTAAATGCTTTCAAGTACCATTGAAAATAGCTCCTCCAGTTATCTTGTTTTATTTTCGAGTTTTTTTCCCCTCATTGAGCACACAGGTAAACTAATTCACTTATTTAAAAGCACCCCTTTGTGGCCAATGTAATTTGGGGTCTTTGAAATTTATATGAGACCATTTCTTCTGATCTTATATGCATGACAAGGTGCCATGAGTATTTAACAGGAATCCAGCTGGTGTTTCCAATGATGGCGCCCTCCTCAAGGAAGAAGATTCTGTTTTAGAAGTATGATTGCCCATAATTTAGACTTTCCTTTTGAATGACCACAAAGACATAATGGGAGTTTCTTTGGATTAAATGTGCTGCTTATCACAATAGCTGCTCAGTATTTCACCTTGGAGTAACTTCTTTCTTTTTATGTGCCTTGATGGTCCCAGGAAACATGGATGCTTAAGGTACCAGGTGATCAGCCTTTAGGTGTGCCTACAAGATTAAGCAAGGTATTCTGTTTTGTTGTTTTTTTTAAAAAAAAATTTATTATACTTTAAGTTCTAGGGTACATGTGCAGAACATGCAGGTTTGTTATACATAAAACAAACATATATACATAATAATCTATTTGGAGGATTGTGTATTGCCAAGATTATAGTTATACTTGTGTCATGGTAGTTTGCTGCATCCATCACCCCATTAACTACATTAGGTATTTCTCCTAATGCTATTCCTCCCCTAGCCTACCACACCCCAGCAGATGTTCTCCCTGTGTCCATATGTTCTCATTGTTCAACACACACTTATGAGTCAGAACATGTGTTGTTTGGTTTTCTCTTTTTGTGTCAGTTTGCTGAGAACGATGGTGTCCAGCTTTATCCATGTCCCGGCAAAGGACATAAACTCATCCTTTTTTATGTCTGCATTGTATTCCATGGTGTATATGTGCCACATTTTCTTTATCCAGTCTATCATTGATGGGCATTTGGGTTGGTTCCAAGTATTTGCTATTACGGTGCCACAGTAAACATGTGTGCATATGTTTTTATAATAATTTATAATCATTTGGCATGTACCCAGCAATGGGATTACTGGATCAAATGGCATTTCTAGTTCTAAATCCATGAGGAAACACCACACTGTGGTTCACAATGGTTGAAGTAATTTACACTTCCACTAACAGTGTAAAAGCATTCCTATTTCTCCACATCCTCTCCAGCATCTGTTGTCTCCTGATTTTTTAATGATCACTATTCTAACTGGCATGAGATGGTATCCCAGTGTGGTTTTGATCTGCATTTCTCTAATGACCAGTGATGATGAACTTTTTTTCATATGTTTGCTGGCTACATAAATCTCTTTTTTTGAGAAATGTCTGTCCATATCCTTCACCCACTTTATGATTTTTTTTTAAATTTGTTTAAGTTCTTTGTAGATTCTGGCTATTTAGCCCTTAGTCAGATGGGTGGATTGCAAAAATTGTCTCCCATTGTGTTGGTTACCTGTTCACTCTAATGATAGTTTTTCTGTGCAGAAGCTCTTTAGTTTAATTAGATCTCATTTGTCTATTTTGACTTCTGTTGCAATTGCTTTTGGTATTTTAGTCATGAAGTCCTTGCCCATGCCTATGTCCTGAATGGTATTGCCTTGGTTTTCTCCTAGGGTTTTTGTAATTTTAGGTCCTATGTTTAACTATTTAAGCCATCTTGAGTTGATTTTTGTATAAGGTGTAAGGAAGGGATCCAGTTTCAGCTTTCTGCATTTGACTAGCCAGTTTTCACAATATCATTTATTAAATAGGGAATCCTTTCCCCATTCCATGTTTTTGTCAGGTTTGTCAAAGATCAGATGGTTGCAGATATGTGGCATTATTTCTGAGACCTCTATTTTGTTCCATTGATCTATATCTCTGTTTTGGTACCAGTACCATGCTGTTTTGATTACTGTAGCCCTATAGGAGAGTTTGAAGTCAGGTAGCATAATGCCTCCAGCTTTTTTTTTTTTTTTTTTTTTGGCTTAGGATTGTCTTGGCTATGCAGACTCTTTTCTGGTTCCATATGAAGATTAAGGTGGTTTTTCCCAATTCTGTGAAGAAAGTCAGTGGTACCTTGATGGGGATAGCATTGAATCTATAAATTACTTTGGGCAATATAGCCATTTTGACAATATTGATTCTTCCTATGAGCATGGAATGTTTTTCTATCTATTTTGTCCTCTTATTTCCTTGAGCAGGGGTTTGAAGTTCTCCTTGGAGAGGTCCTTTACATCCCTTGTTTGTTGTATTCCTAGGTATTTTTTTCTCTTTGTAGCAATTGTGAACGGGAGTTCACTCATGATTTGGTTCTCTGTTTGTCTGTTATTGGTATACAGGAATGTTTGTGATTTTTGCACATTGATTTTGTATCCTGAGATTTTGCTGAAATTGCTTACCAGTTTACAGAGATTTTGGGCTGAGACGATGGGGCCTTCTAAATATACAATCATGTTGTCTGCATATAGAGACAATTTGACTTCCTCTTTTACTAATTGAATATCCTTTATTTCTTTTTCTTGCCTGATTGCTCTGCCCAGAACTTCCAATACTATGTTGAATAAGAGTGGTGAGAGAGGGCATCCTTGTCTTGTGCCAATTTTCAAAGGGAATGCTTCCAGCTTTTGCCCATTCAGTATAATATTGGCTATGGGTTTGTCATAAATAGCTCTTATTATTTTGAGATATGTTCCATCAATACCTAGTTTATTGAGAGTTTTTAGCATGAAGGGCTACTGAATTTTGTCAAAGGTCTTTTCTGCATCTATTGAGATAATCATGTGGTTTCTATCTTTTATTCTATATATGTGATGGATTATGTTTATTGATTTGGGTATATTGAACCAGCCTTGTATCCCAGGGATGAAGCCACCTTGATCGTGATGGATAAGCTGTTTGATGTGCTATTGCATTCAGTTTGCCAGTATTTTATTGAATATTTTTGCATCAATGTTCATCAAGGATATTGGCCTGAAATTTCCGTTTTAGTTGTGTGTCTGCCAGGTTTTGGTGTTAGGATGATGTTGGTCTCATAAAATGAGTTAGGGATAATTTCCTCTTTTTCTACTGTTTGGAATAGTTTCAGAAGGAATGGTACCAGCTCCTCTTTGTACCTCTATTAAAATTCGACTGTGAGCCTGTCTGGTTCTAGACTTATTTTGATTGGTAGGGTGTCAATTGCTGCCTCAATTTCAAACCTTCTTATTGGTCTATTCAGGAATTCAACTTCTTCCTGGTTTAGTCTTGGGATGGTGTGTAAGTGTCCAGTAATTTATCCATTTCTTCTAGATTTTGTGGTTTATTTGCATAGAGATGTTTATAGTATTCTTTGATGGTAGTTTGTATTTCTGTGGGGATTGGTGGTGATATTTTCTTTATCATTTTTTATTGCATCTATTTGATTCTTCTGTGTTTTCTTCTTTATTAGCTAGCAGTCTATCTATTTTGTTTATCTTTTCTTAATGAACTTTCTGTAAGACCATTTCATTGTGAGTGATAAGCTCCAATACTTCCATAAGAACTTAGTCACTTAAGGTACTAAGTCTTTCAGTTAGAAGAAACAGTGTCTCTTATCTTCAGAACTTATTGTCATAGAGAACCTCTTAGTATTTTGGTCACTTAAAAAGAAAGTTTAGTTTTGTCAGTTGAACAGAGCCTCAGAATGCAGCCAATTTTAAATATTACTCATCTTTGTTTAAGCTACAAAGATTCACTCCCTCTTTTCAGAGAGAAACTGTTTTCTTTCTCTGACCAAAATTTGAAATGTGAGAAAAGGTTTAAAAACTCTATGGAGTGATTCCAAACAAAACCTTAACATCAGAGAAAAGAGAAAATCACAAATCCTCAATTAGCAGAATCTCTAGAGAATAGTAAATGAAGTTACTACCTTTAGTAGTGCTTCAATTCCAACTCTATTGAGTTAGAAATGTGTGTAGTTTGAATAATGTCTGAATCCTTAACTAAGCCTGAGAGGATTGGGATTTGAGAAAGATTTTCCCAAAGATTTCTGTTGACTCCAGCAAGGTTGGATAAACAGAAGTTATTTATGCTGGTACCAAGGCTCTGGCTGTTGGCAAAGTAACAAGGATTACCAGATGTTCACGTTAGGTCCCTTCATGGTTGCCAAAATGTCAACCTTAAATAATAAGATTCAGGGAATATGATTACGTATGGAGTTGACCACAAATTGTGAGGCTGGCCATCCAGAAACAATGACTCCAAATGAATGAGGTATGCATTGCAAAGTGGAGAAGTTAAGGTTTCCCATATACAGACAGAGACAGTGATGTTTCAACAGTGTAGGAAGCCAGCCCTACATTACCGATGGGTACTCCAAGTTTCATGACAACAAAGGAATGTGCAAAAGACAGATTAAGAGAAAAAGTGGGACCAGGGGCCCATCACTATTACTCTGGAGGCAACAGTGAAGGCCCTGAGCTCTGATCATCCACACTATTTATTGATTACAATTGCTTTGATCTGTAGGGTAGGGGTGGATTGATGGTAGAGTGAATCAGTGAGCTGGAAGTGAATTAGTGAGCCGGAACTGGTATGTCATCCTAAGGATTGATAAAGGTGGTGGTTTGGGAGTTTCATAAAACGAGAACATGTGGTTATCTTTAGCTTATTATGTATGTACAGCTGATGAAACGCGGGCCTTACAAGCAGCCTACAAGTCTGGCTACGATCACAGTGCTACGAAAGGGTTGTCTGTCCTTGAGCACAATATTTATGGTAACAGAGCTGAGGTCACCCTGCACCAGAACATGAGGCATGAAGAGGCCTTCCTCCTCAGAGGCCTTCTGTGGCCTTCCGCAGTTTGTTGTTCCTTGTTTATATGTTACTCGTAACCAATTTATGTAGGCACTCTGTAAGTCCTTTCTCCTTTCCAGCTTTTCCCAACACAACAGGATTACATTTTCCATATAGGACCAGTGTATATGCCACAGTGATTTGATTAATTACAGATTGCTACATTGCAGGGAAGATTATTACTTTGTAAAGAAGGGCAATGATCTGGGGAGGTCTTATTTCTGGTGCCTCTTGGCCTTTCTAATTTATAGGGGACAAAAGGCAGACATTGAAGTCACATGTCATGTGACTCAGGCTGAATAACCATACTCCTCTGAAGGCTCAGAATAATTTAAAGTTCCCACACCTTTATGTTTGAATTTTGTTAAGTTTGAATTATTTAATTGTATTATATGCATTGTATTACATACTGATATATATGTGATTAAAAAATACTGTATGTCTGTGTATACATATATATATAGAGAGAGAGGCGAGCATGAGAGAGACAGATACCTATGTCTATATCTGTATATTTATATGTCACACATAAATATATACACAAAATATTAGCAATGTTTCTGGTGGCATTATTTATAATTTTTAATTTATTTGTATACATTTCATTATCTGATTTTTATATAATGAATATTTATTCTTATGTAATAAAGTCATTAAAATAAATTATTTAAAAAAGAACAGAAAATTTGGAAATACATAAAAAAACTTTTAGTTAACTGTATCAAAATATTCAGCAATGCTAGAAATGTGTAACTTCATTTGTATGTTTATCTTTTTGTTTGATATTTTTATATAGTATGAAATACTGCTATTTATCATTAAAAATACCTTGAAAATTAGCATATAGTACTTAAAATATAGCATTTATTCAGCATCATTTAAAATATATATGGCTTAAATATAAAAGAAAAATGACAAATTGTTGGTGAAACTGTGTTGTGAGTTATAGATAATTTTCTCTTCTTAATATGTGTTTTCAAAATATTCTAAGAATACTTAGATAGTATTATAAAAAATAAATATTCAATAATAGAAAACTAAATATTCAATAACAAAAATTCAGGGAGTATGATTACATATGGAGTTTGACCACAAATTTTATCACCGCTGTTTAATTTTCATTTTTGTTTTTCCTTAGATATCATAAGTGATAGTGTAAAGTTGTTCTTGAGATATTTATACCTTTCAAATCATTTGATTTCAGTCCTTCATCAACCCTGCATTTTTCTGTAGAGTAAGGAATTCCAGCCTTGACTACTGTCATTTATTTTTTCAATAGCTGGGTCCATTCTTTTAAATATCTAATGTTCTTCGTATTTACTAAAAATTATAAAATTTCATTTTCATGAACAATTCATACTACAAATCTTTTGTGACTTTTGGCATAGCTCTTCCAAAATGCAAGTCTTCAAAGAGCACTGGAACAGTGATCTCATTAATTTCTACCACAGCCCTGAGAGGTAAATGGCAAGCCTGACCTGAGAGATGGATTGGGGGGCACTTTTATTAAGTGCATGGCAGACACCAAGGAAGGTGGCCAGCACTCAGCAAGACAGAATTAAAAATTAAAAGAAACTTCAGCGCAGTGACTAGATGTTACAAAATAGAATTTGAGACAGATTACTTCCTTGCGATAACTTCCCAAGAATAAATGTGAACTGCAAATTAGGAACAAAAATAAATTGGGAATTGGAAGTTGTAAGTAAAGACAAAAAAGCCATACACACTATATTGTAAAAAAAATCATACAGATAACTAATTTTCAGAAAGAAAACAGCTTTCCCAATATATTCAGTGTCCCATTCTCCCTGAAATACACTTTTTAGTTTGTCTCCAACCTGAGAAGAACAAGGAAAAGTCCAAAGACAGACAAAGAAATATTTCTGATGTAGGAAAAAGACTGAAGTACAGGAGATTATCTAGAGGAGATTCTAGAGGAGATTAAAATGCTTTGTACTGATTTTGGATGGAGACAAAAGTTGATATTTGTAACAAATTTTAAGTATGAGAAAAATTGTAAAAATGAAGACTTTATAATTTCATCCCCCACAAAGGTCAAATAAATGTAAATAACTTTAAAGGGAAAGTGGAGTTCTTCAAGACAGGTGGGAGAGCTTTTAAACATATACTAAGTGAATGATGGTGTAAGAGGTCAGAGAGCTGGGAGGAGAATTTATTTATTATTTTTTCCTATTGTGGTAAAATACACATAACATGAAATTTACTAAGTTAAAATTTTTTTAGTGGTTTATAATTCTGTGGCATTAATGACATTCATAATATTGTGTAACCACCACCCACTAACTACTTCTAAAAATTTTTTGTTACCTCAGGCAGAAACTCTGTAGCCATTAAGTAATAACTTCCCATGCCCTGACTTCAAAATCTGCAGTAATTTCTAATATATATTCTGTCTCTATAAATTTGTGTTCTAGATACTTTATGTAAGTGAAATAATACAATATTTGTCTTTTTGCATCTGTCTTATTTCACTTAGCATAATCTCTTGAAGGCTCTACTATGCAGTAGCATGTATTAGAACCTTATTTGTTTTTATTGCTGAATAATATTCCATTGTATATATGTGTCACATTTTATTTACTCCTTAAACTATTGAGGGAAAATAGGGTTGTTTTCAGCATTTGGCTATTGTGAATAATGCCTCTATGAACACTGGTATGTTTTTCAGTCTCTGCTTGTAATTCCTTTGGGTACATACCTAGAAGTGGAATTACTGGATTATATAGCAATTCTGTGTTTAGCTTTGTGAGGAACTGTTAAACTGTTTTTCATAGTGGCTGTACCATTTTACATTCCCATTAGCAGTTTTTCTACATCTTCAACGTTTTATATTTTGTTTTTATTTAAATTTTAATTTAATTTTTTTGATAGTAGCTATTATAATGGAGGTAAAGTGATATCTTATTGTGGTTTTGAGTTGGCATTTTTTTTAATGATTAATGATGTTGAACATTTCTCTATGTGTTTATTGGTCATTTGTATATCTTATTTGGTCTGTTTAAGTCATTTACCACTTTTTAATTGGGTTGTTGTTGCTGAGTTGTGAAAGTTCTTTATATATTCTGGGTATTAATCCCTCTTCATGGACTTTTCTTACAGTAAGATAAATTCTGATAATAAAATGTAAATGCTGAAGAAATAATAGGCTTTTAAAAATAGCTTTTTGGGGGATACCATTTAAGTACCATAAAATTCACCCATTTAAAGTGTAAAATTCAATAATTTTTAGCATATTCATGGAGTTAGGCAACCATCTCCATAATCTGATATTAGAACATTTTTGTCATTCCCCTAAACAAAACTCACTCTCATTAGTAGTTACCCATTATACCCTCTCCTCAGTCTTAGGGAACCACTAATCTATTTTCTGTCTTTAGATTTTCTTCTGTTGGACATTTTACATAAATAGAATTATAAAATATGTGGTATCTTGTGACTAGCTTCTTTATTTATTTTTATTTTTAATAGAGATGGGGTCAAGCTATGTTGCCCAGGTTAATGATCTCAGAATTTTTGGCTCAAGCAAGCCTCCAGAATACTGGGGTTACAGGTGTGGGCTACTGCACCTAGCTGACTAGCTTCTTTCAAGTTTCATCCATACTGTAACATGTATCAGTACTTTATTTTTATGGTAGAAGAATATTCCATTCTGTGGGTATACTATACCACAATTGTTTACTCATTCATCAATTGATAAGCCTTTGAGTTGTTTTATGATGATTATTATTATTTGTAATGCTCACATGAGCTTTCATGTACAAGTTTTTACATGGACATACTTTTCAGTTTTCTTGTGTGTATATCTGTCAGTGAAATTGCCAGGTCATAGAATAACTTAATGTTCAAAATTATGGAAAATCATTTTCTAAAGTAATTGTATCATTTTACATTTCCACAAGCAGTGTATGAGGGTGTCAAGTTCTCCATATCCTTATCTGCACTTGGATAATCTCTGACTTATTAGCCTTTCTATTGGGGGATGAAGTGATACCTCTTTTTGGTTTAGTTTTACATTTTCCTAATGAATTGATGTCATGCATATTTTAATGTACTTCTAGGCCACTTTTTTTTTTTTTTTTTTTTTTTTTTTGAGACAAGGTTTTACTCTATCGCCCAGGCTAGAGTGCAGTGGTGCAATCACAGTTTACTACAGACTTAACCTGCCAGGCTGAAGCAACCTTCCTAACCTTCTGCATAACTGGGATTACAACCACCTACTAACATACCTGACTTTTTTTTTTTTTTCTTTAGAGATGAGGGTTAGCCACGTTGCTGCTCAGGCTGGCCTCAAGCTCTTGGTCTCAAGTGATTCTCCCACCTGGGCTTCCCAGAGTGCTGAGATTACAGGTGTGAGACACTGAGCCTGCCCTCTTGGCTACTTATGTCTTTTTTGGACAACTGTCTATTCAAATCCATTGCCCATTTTACAATTGGCATATTTTTGTTATTGTTAAGTGTTATTTATATGTTTTAAATAAAAATTCCTTATGAGTTTTATAATATGGGCTTTTATATTTAGATTGTTGATTCGTTTTTAGTTAATATTTGGACATAGTGTGAGACAGAGGTCCAGAATAACTCATTTTCATGTGATTATCTAATTTTACTAATACTATTTATTGACAAGACAACTTTCCCCCACAGAATGATCTTTGTATTCTTGTCAGAAATCAATCAACCATAGATATATGTTTTCTCGCCTAAACTTTTAATTTTATTCCATTGATCTACATGTTGATATTAATCCCAGTTGCACACTGTTTCAATTACTGTAGCTTTACAGTAAGTTTCCTAATTGGAAAGTGTGACTCTTCCAAATTTGATTTCCTTTTTCAAGATTGTTTAGAAATCAATCACTAGTTGAGAATCCATATGAATTTTATTATAAACAACTTTTTCATTTCTGCAAAAAACAAGTCATTGTTATTTTGATAAGGATTTCACTAAATTTTTGATCATTTTGGGTAGCACTGCCGTCTTAAAAAATATTTTTTAATCCATGAACATGAGATGTCTTTACATTTATGTGTTGTTTAATTTCTTGCAGCAATGTTTTAAAGATTTTGGAACACAAATCCTCTTAATGCAGTGTATTGTTTTTGATTGATTTCTATAAGTCAAACCATTCTTGTTTTCTGAAATAAATTCTACTTGGTCATGCTTTATAGTGCTTTTAATATGCTGTAGAACTTATTTTGCTAGTTTTTTTATGGAAGATTTTTGTGTCTATGTTCATAAGGCATATATTGGTCAATAGCTTTTTCTTTTCATAGTGTCTTTAATAGTTTTGCTATCAGAATAATTCTGGCCTTATAGCATGAATTGAGTTAGAAAGTGCTTCCAGCCAGGCATAGTGCCTTATACCTGTAGTTTCAGTAATTTGGAAGGCTGAGGTAGAAGGCTCCTTTAAGCCCAGGAGTTGGAGACCAGCCTGGGCAACATAGTGAGACCCTATTGCTACAAAAAAGCTAATAAAAACATTAGACAGGATTGTCTCTGTCACCCAGGCTGGAGGGCAGTGGCATTATCACAGCTCACTGCAGCCTCTACCTCCTGGGCTCAAGCAGTTCTCCCAGATCAGCTGCCTGAGTTGCTGGGACTGCAGACATGCAGCAACATGCCCAGCTAATTTTTTTAAATCAAATTTGGGAAGTTTTCATCAATATTTTTTTTAAATATTATTCTGCATTTTGACCTTATTCTCTAATTTTTCTTGCACTCATATGCTGTGTATGTTGGGATGCTTAATGATATCTCACATGTCTCTGAGGCTCTGCTTACTTTTCTTCATTTGTTTTATCTTTGTTCTGCAGACTGTTCTCAACTAACCCATCTTCAAGTTCATTGGTTGTTTATTCTGCCAATGAAGAACTGCTGTTAAATCCTGCTAGTGAATTTTTCACTTTAGATATTGCATTTTTTCACATTAGAATTGTTCTTTGGTTATTTTTTATATTTTCTTTATCTTTATTGACATTATTTACTTGGTGAGACATCATTGTTTTATTTCCCTTTATTTTTTTAGACATCATTTTTTAATCTCTTCAATAACTGATTTTAAAGTCTTTATTTAGTAAGTCTAACACTTGGGACCCATTAGGAATGATTTCTATTGGTTGCTGTTTGTGTGTGTGTGTGTGTGTGTGTGTGTGTGTGTGTGTGTGTGTTTATTGGTAACATTTTTCTTTTACTGCCTCATATTTTTATTTTTCTTATTGAAAACTGGACATTTTAGGTACTATAGGGTCAAAATCCAGATTTCCTCATTTCTTTATAGTTTATTGCTGTTGGTTTTTTTCTTGTCATTGTTTTTGTTGCTATTGTTTATTTGCTTGGTACTTTCCTAGGTAAATTCTGTAAAGTCCTATATTCCTTGTATTGTGTAGCTGCTGAAGTACCTGCTCAATTATTTTAGTGACCACCTAAGTGAGATGGTCAGAAATTTCACTAGATTCTTTGATGCATTACAGCCTTAACTTCTTTTGTTGAGGGGATTCTGTGTGTTTGTGTTAGGACATACCTTCTATAATGAAGCAGTTCCAAATTCTGACTTAGTCTTTTTTGTCTGCCTCTGCAAAGCCTCAATTTTAACCAGCAATAATAGATTCAGACCCTCTTTTTTTGGTATGTGCATATCCCTGCATGTGTGTGCTGTCTTCTGGAACACTAGAAATATGTCAGAACTTTTCAAAGCCTCTCATGGACATCTTTTTCCACAGATCTTCCTTTTATGTCTTGTCCATGCTCTTGTTTGTACCAACTAGTATTTTCAGCTTTAGGAAGTTGAGATGTTAAACAACTGCCTTTGAATCTTTCAACAAATTCCCTGAGAATAGGATTTTCCCACAGAGTAAGCTCCAAATCAGGTCAAATAATAACATCTGGCAAATGAAGCTTTTCCAAGGAGCTGTGAGAATGAGTCAAATAATAACAATACTCTGTGTAGGCCTTCTTTAGGAAGTCCAAACTCATCTACTCCTTCCAGTGCTTATAATACTACTGTTTTTCAGATTAGTGTTTGCAATCTATTTTCTTTTTTGATTGGCAGCTACCAGTTTTCAAGGAAACTATAGAATTAGGGAGTTGGGAATGGGAGTAGGTAAAATTAGGACATCATAAACTCCACTGTTCTTACCTTGGTTCAGCAACTTTGCTTGAATAAATATCCCTGAGGTTGCTGCAAGCCATTGATTAATTTCAAAAGTTTCAAAAAGTTAATTTTGACCACTTTCCACCAGGGTTCTTGTTGGTTTTATGTAAGGACTTATTTGTAGCGGTTCTCACTCTGCTTTTCTGAATGTAAATACTTTGTTTTTGACAGCCTTTCAAGGCCTGTTACGACTCAGTAAACTATTAAATACATATTCCCGTGGCTTGCAGAAGAAAGAATCACATGGCATTTTTAGTTAGAAAGTACAGTTGCAGAATTAGTTTTGCTCAATATGGTCTGTCTACCAGTTTGGCAAATTTTGAGGTATTATAAAAATTGGCTCTTTCCCAGTAACTAAAAAAAATCTTTGATATTTCCTCAAGAAGTTCACGTGAGGTTCCAAGAAAGAGCTCCTTGAAAATGTAGCATTTAAATGGGTAGCTTTTGTAGCGGTCAAGAACATGGACTCTGGAGTCCAGCTGTGTAGATTCAAATCCTAGCTCTGCTGCATGCTGGCAGTGTGTTCTCAGCCAAAGCACTTAACATCTCTGTGCCTGCATATTTTTGTATGTAAAATTCTTATAGTAACCATATCTACTTTATAGTGTTTTTAAAAGATTTAAATGGGTCAATATTTTTAACATATCTAAAATATTATCAGGCATATATAAAAACTGCATAAGCATCTCTTACCTAAAACTTAAAATAATGCTATATGTGATTTATAAACTACACATATGGATTTCTGTGGTTTGCCAGAAGGAGACAAAAATCTCTGGCCTGTTTGTCATTCTTTTAACTCCAATGACAAGGAGAATGTGAACTCACCTTTTTTGAATTATTTCAGCGCATTAACTGGCTTAAACTAAATGAAAAATTAGGGAGACAATTATATATCATTTCTGAGACAGAAGGAAGGTGCTAAAAACCTCTATTTTGGCTTGATCCTGGAATTTGAGTTTCTCTTTCTGTGCTTTGTGCCACAACTTTGAAAGAACTATCAAATATACTTCATGAAAGCAAGAATCTGACTGTATCCCTCTATATATTAGCACCTAGAGTAGCATATGAAATATATATTTTACCAATTAAAATATATTTCAAATGAAATAATGATTCAGATTAAATTAACTAAAATAGCTCTATTTGTGGTTTAATGGTTAATGACATACAATTGTCTGACTTTAGCCATGTTTGACTCACTGAGCTAAAAAAGATATATTTATCTCTCTTTTAAACAGTCAGGTTTATAGCAACGGAAGAAACCAAAGTTGTGTTAGGCAGGCTAAAAGTCAAGTAATCGTCATTTGGCCCATAAAGTTTTGCACCTTAAGTTTCAGCAAAAGTATAATTTCTATAGACTCCTATAGTTGAAGCATAGAAAAGTTAGTAAAGTTTACCAAAACCTCAAATAACTTCCACTCTGTTTATTTCCTTCTCTTTAATTATAGGAATTTTGCAAATGTCAAGCCAGATGGGTCTTATACTTTTTAAAAAATGGTATCTTAGAAAAGTATGTAATTAGTTTATAAGCAGTATTTTCTTTCAATTACTCTTTTCATTTACAGAGCAAAAGCTAGGGGTACATTTTTCATTTTTCTTTGTCATATATACTCAGTTTTGGATGGAAGCTTCATTTTCTAACTATTAAAAACTGCCTCATTTTCCCTATTGTATTTTAAAAAATGAATCAGATTGTTAAAAATATAACAGTATAGAATAAAATTTGTCTTAGACAAGTTTATATTGCCTATTATTTTAACAATAAAAATGGAACTTAAACTCTTTTAAACATGTTTGCATGTCTAATCTACTCCATAATATTACCAAAAGTTACATTGTGAGTGAGAATTTTTTGAGATATAGTAAATTATCAGTAACAGTTTCTTGATGTTCTGTGTAAACTTTTAAAGAAAAATTTATGGTGAAATTAGTTAATGTATTCCAAATAAGTTATTATTTTGTGATCAAGGTTAAGAAATCCTTTGACATTATTTTTAGCTTTAAATTTTTAAAAATATTTTTAAAGTAACTAAATTTTGCCTTATTTCTTTTTATTTCTCTATGACTTTTCATTTAGAATTAAGGATGAACAAAGATGAGTTTTATGGATTAACAATACAAAGACCTTTCTTCTTCTTCTTTTTTTTCAATTGTACTTTAGGTTCTGGAGTACATGTGCAGATCATGCAGGATTATTGCATAGGTACACATGGTAATGTGGTTTGCTGCCTCCATCCCCCCGTCACCTACATCTGCCATTTCTTCCCATGTTATCCCTCCCCGACCTCCCCACAACCCCACTGTCCCTCCCTTGGCCCCCACCAACAGAGCCCAGTGTGTGATGCTCCACTCCCTGTGTCCATGTGTTCTCATTGTTCATCACCTGCCTATGAGTGAGAACATGCAGTGTTTGATTTTCTGTTCTTGTGTCAGTTTACTGAGAATGATGGCTTCCAGATTCATCCATGTCCCTACAAAGGACACAAACTCATCATTTTTTATGGCTGCATAGTATTCCATGGTCTATATATGCCACATTTTCCTTGTCCAGTCTATCGTTGATGGGCATTTGGGTTGGTTCCAGGTCTTTGCTATTGTAAACAGTGCCACTATGAACATACCTGTACATGTGTCTTTATAATAGAAAGATTTATAATCCTTTGGGTATATACCCAGTAATGCGATTACTGGGTCAAATGGAATTTCTAGGTCCTTGAGGAAGTGCCACACTGTCTTCCACAATGGTTGAACTAGTTTACCCTCCCACCAACAGTGTAAAAATATTCCTATTTATCCACATCCTCTCCAGCATCTGTTCTGTCCAGATTTTTTAATGATCGCCATTCTAACTGGCATGAGGTGGTATCTCAATGTGGTTTTGATTTGCATTTCTCGAATAACCAGTGATAATGAGCATTTTTTCATATGTTTGTTTGGCCTCGTATATGTCGTCTTTTGAAAAGTGTCTGTTCATATACTTTGCCCACTTTTGGATGGATTTGTTTTTTTCTTGTAAATCTGTTTTAGTTCTTTGGAGATTCTGGATATTAGCCCTTTGTCAGATGGGTAGATTGCAAAAATTTTTTCCCATTCTGTTGGTTGCCCGTTCACTCTAGTGATTGTTTCTTTTGCTGTACAGAAGCTCTGGAGTTTAATTAGGTCTCATTTGTCTATTTTGGCTTTTATTGTCAATGCTTTTGGTGTTTTTGTCATGAAGTCCTTGCCTATGCCTATGTCCTGAATGGTTTTGCTTAGGTTTTCTTCGAGGGTTTTTATGGTGTTAGGTCTTATGTTTAAGTCCTTAATCCATCTGGAGTTAATTTTAGTGTAAGTTAAATTTAGTGTAAGGTATCAGGAAGGAGTCCCATTTCTGCTTTCTGCACACTGCTAGCCAGTTTTCCCAACACCATTTATTAAACAGGGAATCCTTTCCCCATTGCTTGTTGTTGTCAAGTTTGTCAAAGATTGATGGTTGTAAATGTGTGGTGTTGCCCCCAGGGTCTCTGATCTGTTCCATTAGTCTATATCTCTGTTTTGGTACCAGTACCATGCTGTTTTGATTACTGTAGCCTTGTAGTATAGTTTGAAGTCAGGTAGCGTGATGCCTCCAACTTTGTTTTTTTTTGCTTAGGATTGTCTGGGCTATGTGGGCTCTCTTTTGGTTCCATATGAAGTTTAAGGTGGTTATTTCCAGTTCTGTGAAGAAGGCCATTGGTAGCTTGGTAGGGATACCATTGAATCTATAAATTACTTTGGGCAGTATGGCCATTTTCACAATATTTATTCTTCCTAACAATGAGCATGGTATGTTTCTCCATCTGTTTGTGTCCTCTCTTATTTCTTTGAGTAGTGGTTTGTAATTCTCCTTTATGTACCTGGGTGCTCCTTTATTGGGTGCATATATATTTAGGATCATTAGCTCTTCTTGATGCATTGATCCTTTTACCATTATGTAATGCCCTTCTTTGTCTCTTGATTTTTGGTGGTTTATGAGCATGGTATGTTTCTCCATCTGTTTGTGTCCTCTCTTATTTCTTTGAGTAGTGGTTTGTAATTCTCCTTTACATCCTTTGTTAGTTGTATTCCTAGGTATTTTATTCTCTTTGCAGCAATTCTGAATGCAATTTTGCTCATGTTTGGGCTCTCTTTTAGTCTGTTACTGGTGTATAGAAATGCTTGTGGTTTCTGCACATTGATTTTTGTATGCTGAGATTTTGCTGAAGTTACTTATCAGTTTAAGGAGATTTTGGACTGAGATGAAAGAGTCTTCTAAATATACAATCATGTCATCTACAAATAGAGACAATTTGACTTCCACTTTTCCTAATTGAATATCCTTTATTTTTTTTCTTGCCTAATTGCTCTGTCTAGAACTTCCAATACTATATTAAATAGGAGTGGTGAGAGAGGGCATCCTTGCCTAGTTTCAGATTTCAAAGGGAATGCTTCCAGTTTTTGCTCATTCAGTATGATATTGGCTGTAGGTTAGTCGTAAATAGCTTTTATTGTTTTGAGATATGTTCCTCCGATACCTAGTTTAGTGAGAGCTTTTAGCATAAAGGGCTGTTGAATTTTGTGGAATTCCTTCTTTGCATCTATTGAGATAATCACATGGTTTTTGTCTTTGGTTCTGTTTATGTGGTGGATTACTTTTATAGACATGTGTATGTTGAACCTGCCTTGCATCCCTGGGATGAAGCCTACTTGATTGTGATGGATAAGCTTTTTGATGTGCTGTTGCAGTCGGTTTGCCAGTATTTTATTGAAGATTTTTGCATCTGTGTTCATTATGGATATTGGCCTGAAGTTTTCTTTTTTTGTTGAGTCTCTGCCGGGTTTTGGTATCAGGATGATGTTGGTCTCATAAAATGATTTGGGAAGGATTCCCTCTTTTTGTATTGTTTAGAATAGTTTCAGAAGGAATGGTACCAGCTCCTCTTGGTATGTCTGGTAGAATTCGACTGTGAACCCATATGGACCTGCACTTTTTTTGGTTGGTAGGCTATTAATTGCTGCCTCAACTTTAGCCCTTGTTATCGGTCTGTTAAAGGTTTCAACTTCTTCCTGGTTTAGGCTTGGGAGGGTGCAAGTGTCTAGGAATTTATCCATTTCTTCCAGGTTTACTGGTTTATGTGCATAGAGTTGTTTGTAGTAATCTGATGATATTTTGTATATCTGTGGAATCGGTGGTGATGCCCCCTTTATCGTTTTTTATTGCATCTATTTGATTCTTCTCCCTTTTCTTTTTTATAAATCTGGCTAGCAGTCTATTTTGTTGATCTTTTCAAAACAACAGCTCCTGGATGTATTGATTTTTTTGAAGGGTTTTTTGTGTCTCTATCTCCTTCAGTTCTGCTCTGATCTTAGTTATTTCTTGTCCTCTACTAGCTTTCAAGGTTTTTTTGATCTTGCTCCTCTAGCTATTTCAATTTTGATGATAGGGTGCTGATTTTAGATCTTTCCTTGTTTCTCATGTGGGCATTTATTGCTATAAATTTTCCTCTAGACACTACTTTTAATGTGTCCCAGAGATTCTGGTACGTTGTGTCTTCATTCTTGTTGGTTTCAAAGAACATCTTTATTTCTGCCTTCATTTCATTGTTTATCCAGTTGACATTCAGGATCCAGTTGTTCAGTTTCCATGAAGTTTTGTGGTTCTGAGTTAGTTTTTTAATCCTGAGTTCTAATTTGATTGCTCTGTGGTCTGAAAGACTGTTTGTTATGAGTTTTGTTCATTTGCATTTGCTAAGGAGTGATTTACTTCCAATTATATGGTCAGTTTTGGAGTAGGTGCAATGTGATGCTGAGAAGAATGTGTTTTCTGTGGATTTGGGGTGAAGATTTCTGTACATGTCTATTAGGTCTGCTTGGTCCAGTTCTGAGTTCAAGTCCTGGATATCCTTGTTAATTTTCTGTCTTATTGATCTGTCTAACATTGACAGTGGAGTGTTAAAGTCTCCCAATATTATTGTGTGTGAGTCTAAGTCTCTTTGTAGTTTGTTAAGAACTTGCTTTATGTACCTGGGTGCTCCTTTATTGGGTGCATATATATTTAGGATCATTAGCTCTTCTTGATGCATTGATCCTTTTACCATTATGTGATGCCCTTCTTTGTCTCTTGATTTTTGGTGGTTTAAAGTCCATTTTATCAGAGACTAGGTTTGCAACCCCTGCTTTTTTTTTGCTCTTCATTTGCTTGATAAATCTTCCTCCATCCCTTTATTTTGAGCCTGTATGTGTCCTTGCACATGAGTTGCTTTCCTGATTACAGCACACCAATGGGTCTTGACTTTTTATCCAATTTGCCAGTCTCTGTCTTTTGATTGGGGCATTTAGCCTCTTTACATTTAAGGTTAATACTGTTATGTGTGAATTTGATCCTGCCATTTTGATGCTAGCTGGATGATTTGCCTGATAGTTGACGCATTTTCTTCGTTGTGTCGATGGTGTTCAACATTTGGTATGTTTTTGGAGTGGCTGGTACTGGTTGTTCCTTTCCTTGTTTAGTGCTTCTTTCAGGAGCTCTTGTAGGGCAGGCCTTGTGGTGACAATATCTCTCAGCAATTTCTTGTCCATAAAGGATTTTCTTTCTCTTTCACTATGAAGCTTTATTTGGCCAGATATGAAATTCTAGGTTGGAAGTTCTTTTCTTTAAGGATGTTGAATATTGGCCCCCACTCTCTTCTGGCTTGTAGGGTTTCTGCCAAGTGATCCACTGTGAGTCTGATGGGCTTCCCTTTGTGGGTAACCTGACCTTTCTCTCTGTCTGCCCTAAGCAATTTTTCCTTCATTTTAACCCTGGTGAATGAAGATTATGTGCCTTGGGGTTGCTACTCTTGAGGAATATCCTTGTGGTGGTCTCTGTATTTCCTGTACTTGAACGTTGGTCTACCTTGCTGTGTTGGGGAAGTTCTCCTGGATAATATCCTTAAGAGTGTTTTCCAGCTTGGATTCATTCTCTCCATCACTTTCAGGCATGCCTATCAAACGTAGTTTAGGTCTTTTCACATAATTCCATATTTCTTGGAGACTTCGTTCATTTCTTTTCACTCTTTTTTTCTCTAATATTGCCTTCTCATTTTGTTTCCTTGAGTTTATCTTCAATCTCTGATATCCTTTCTTCTGCTTGGTCATCGGCTATTGAAACATGTGTATGCTTCGCGAAGTTCTCGTGCTGTGTTTTTCAGCTCCATCAAGTCATTTATATTCTTCTCTAAGCTGTTATTTTAGTTAGCATTTCATCAAACCTTTTCTCATAGTTCCTGGTTTCTTTGCATTGGGTTAGCACATTTTCTTTTAGCTCTGAGAAGTTTGTTATTACCCACCTTCTGAAGCTTGTTTCTGTCAATTCGTTGGATTCATTCTCCATCCGTCTTTGATCCCTAGCTTGTGAGGAGTTGTCATCCTTGGAGGAGGAGAGGCTTTTTTGGTTTTTGGTGTTTTCATCTTTTTTGTGCTGGTTTCTTCCCATCTTACAGGCTTTATCTACCTGTGGTCTTTGTAGTTGGTGACTTTTGGATGGGGTATCTGATTGGACATCCTTTTTGTTGATGTCAAAGCTATTTCTTTCTGTTTCTTAATTTTCCTTCTAACAGTCAGGCCCCTCTGCTGTAGGACTGCTGGAGGTCTACCCCAGACCCTGCTTGCCTGGGGATCACCCTCAGGGCCTGCAGAACAGTAAGGGTTGCTGCCGGTTTCTTCTTCTGTTATCTTTGTCCCAGAAGGGTACCCACCTGATGTCAGCCTGAGCTCTCATTTATGAGGGGTCTCTTTGGGTATATGGGGATCAGGGAGCTGCTTAAGGAGACAATCTGTCACTTATAGGAGCTCAAGTGCTGTGCTAGAGCTCCGTTGTTCCATGCAGAGCTGATGGGGTGGCATGTTTAAGTCTGCTGCAGCGGACTTATAACCACCTCTTTTCCCAGGTGCTCTGTCCTAGGAAGGGTGGGCTTTATTTAAAAGTTCCTGATGTGCTGCTGCCTTTTTTCATAGATTCCCCCTCTGCATTGTTCTTTCTGGGAACTGCACTCCAGAGCTGTTACTATTTGGCCATCTTGGATCCTCCTCCGACAATTTGATTTTAAACCTAACAACATTATATGTTTGGAACAGATTTTTTTATTGATAACATGAATAAATTTTCTATTTTTCTATCAATGATAACTCTCCATGCTTTGTTAATAAGCAGATATCTTTCTGCTGATTTGTATACCTGTTGTGACATATTTTTCTGATTCAAATAAGATTTATTTATTTATTTTAACTTTTAGGTTCAGGGGTAGATGTTCAGATTTGTTTGTAGGTTAACTTGTATCCTAGGCATTTGGTGTTCAGATTATTCTATCACCCAGGTAATAAGCATAGCACCCAACTGGTATTTTTTTGATCCTTTCCTTCCTCCTATCCTAAACCCTCTTATGTAGGCCCTAGTGTCTTTTGTTCCCATCTTTGTGTCCATATGTTCTCGTTATTTAGCTCCCACTTATAAGTGAGAACATGTGGTATTTGGTTTTCTGTTTCTGCATTAGTTTGCTAAGGATCTTGGCCTCTAGCTCCATCTGAGTTGCTGCAAAGAACATTATCTCATTCTTTTTATGACTGCATAGTTTTCTGTGGTGTATATGAAACACATTTTCTTTTTTCTGTCTACAATTGGTGAGTATTCAGGTCCATATTCTGACATACTTTGAAAGAGGATCTCTTTATAAGCTCCTTCTTTGTTTTATTCCCCTGTAACACTAGCACTCTGGTCTTAAGAGTTTTTACTAGATTTCTAACAAGTTTTGTTACTATTACAATGTTATCTTTAATAAATTATTGTTTCTCTTTGATTGTTGTTGATATAAAGAAACACTATTGATTTCAGTATAAATGTTTTATTGTCTAGTGACCTCATGTCTAACAAATGTGTGTTCTAAAATTTGTCATAAATTCTAAAGATTTTTATTTTAAGCCTGCTGGATTTTCTTTGTGAAGAGTTGTATTATTTTGAAATAAGGATAGTTTATGCTTCTCTGAAATTTTTAAATTTTCTTTTCCTTTTATGTCACTGAATGTACTAGCTAGGATTTTTAGAACAAGTTTAAACCGAGGCTATGATAGTTACTATGCTTAATGTTTTTGCAGGTATTTCATAAATATTAGGCAAGGAGATTTTTTAATACTCTTGATTTGTTCAGATCCATTTCTTAAACCATAAATGAGTGATCATTATCATCAAATATTTATCTGCATATATTTACAAGATATGTAGCTTTTGTTCTTTGATAATCTCATGTATTTAATTATTTTATAATTAAAATATTTAAACAGTTCTTAATAACTATGATTATATAGAAAAAAACCACAAACTGTTTCTTTCTGTATTCATATTCAGTGCAGGATATTTCTGTGACCAGATATGTAGGTATTTTTCCTCAGATGGAACAATTTTATGGCACCAGATGCCCTACAATTTAACTGAGTTTTGATATTATCTCTTTTGAGTAACCTCAGATCCCACAGATTAAGGCTTCAGCCCTATAAGGTTGCCCTCCACTTCCGATGCCAATCACAAGTCCAGTTTGTTACTTGTGTTTCTCAATGAATGGGTATAAATCAGAGGTTTTAACAGTCCCCTCTTCAGGTTTAGTCATTGGCTAGCATGGCTCACAAAACTCAGAAACGTGCTTTACTTTCTGTTAGCCATATATTATTGAAGGATATAACATAGGGGGCAACCATATGGAAAAGAAACATAGATCCATATGAAGAAAGGAACACAGAGCTTCCATGCCCTCTCTGGATGTACCATCTTCTATATTCTTAGTAACCCAGAAGCTCCGCAAACCCTTTTATTTTAGGGCATTTTGGAGGCTTTAGTATATATGCATACATGACTGATTAAATTATTGGCTATTGGTTATCAACTCAACTGTTAGTCCATCTCCTTTCCACAAAGGCCTTGTTGGTACTGAAAGTTTAAATTATCTAGTCACATAGTTGATTTATCTGGCAACCAAGTCCCTGCAACCGTGATTATCTTGGGAATTTCCAAATACTACCTCATTAACACAAACTCAGGTGTGGTTGAATGGGCTTCTTATAAATAATGAAAGATGGCTCTTTTACCTTTGTTGCTTCTATCACTTAGGAAATTACAAAATAACCATCTAGCATCAAGACGACAGGATCAAAACCACCCATAACAATACTAACCTTAAATGAAAATGTGCTAAATGCCCCAATTAAAAGACACAGAATGGCAAGCTGAATAAAGAGCCAAGACCCATCGGTATGCTATCTTTAAGAGACTCATCTCATGTGCAAAGATACACATAGGCTCAAAATAAGGGAAGGAGGAAAATTTACCAAGCAAATCGAAAACTGAAAAAAGCAGGGGTTGCAATCCCAGTTTCTGACAAAACAGACTGTAAACCAACAAACATAAAGGTGTTTTTTTTTTTTTTTTTAACAGATTGGTGTCAGAAGTGGGATTCAAAGTGGTACTCCAGTGACTCCCAGGAGCACAAAGTGACCAACAGGTACTCATTAGGGTTCATTGTTTCCATTTATTTCTCACAGAAACAGAGGTAATGAGTGAGTTCTGTCCTGGATTTGAGCTTTATAAATTTGTGTTTCAAGCTCTCTGACTTTATTTGATCAATATTTACTGGACTTGGTCTAGGATTGAACTGGATGCAAGAACTCACTAGATTGTATCCAGTTAGAGATGTCAGGTATGTCCAATTTGAGAATTAGTTTTTTCAAATTTAAAGAGTCTGGGATGCCACTTTCTGGGATATTGGATAACTCTATATACGAAAATTAGTAGCTTGCATTCCTGTAACTGGAACATGGCTAAAACAGAGTGAAAGCTATAAGATCTGTTTCTATTTGTTCATATATCTCTATGTATGATACATATGTGTGTTTGTCTTCTGATGACTTAGTATCTTATTTTTGTAAGGAATCCAAACATAATTGCTAAAAAATAATTGAGTTAAAGAGATATGATATTTCCATGTAAAATATTTCTTTTCAATATCAGAAGGTTTTAACATTCTTATCAAGAATGAAAAGCTGAGGCTGAGGGAAATCTTTACAAACAAGATTTTAACTCTCAGTCCTAGCCCCAACCAACAAACTAACAAGCAAACCAAAAACACATAAGAAGATAGAGATGAAATTTTGCCTCATCTTCAGTTCTTTATTACAGAGACATTGGAAATTTTTGGAACCATTAGTAGATAGGTTATTTTCCACATTGACAAACTGCACTATGAAAAACCACATGCTTCTAGAAATAATTAATCATATATTTGCCAATCTATATGTTGTTGCTGTGACAGAGAGTTCCCAATTGCTTTCTTCCTAGTGTTTACTGGAAAGTAAGGTCATGAAGAAATATGATTTCTAACTACTATATGTATCTAAAATTACTAGAAATGGAGTAAGGAAAACAGCTCTATGCACCAATATACAAGGAAGTTAAGATGTGCTCATAGTAAGGACAAGCTGTAAAGTATGAGGATGTTTTGTTTTGGTAAGAAAAAAGGAGTAATTTTTATTCTAAAATAGAATGACATATTGTTGAAAATGTGAAGAGAAAACATATAGGACAAAAACTGAATGGATGTGAAAGTTGTAGAAGGTGTGTGGAAGATGTATCTTGTGAAAGAAGTTTTATGTGTGATCAAGCTGGCTAAGATTAGATGAGAATTATAAGTTTTTCTAAAATATGAACATTAATATTAAAAATATCCTGATGCAAAAGTAGAATTTGGTTCTGTTTATTAAAACAGCATGATTTCTTAGAGTATTAGCCTGTTCTTAATAGAAAATTGTAAAAGGTTTGCTTTCTAGATAATTGACCTAGAAAACAAAGATTTTATGTTTTATCAAGTTAATTTCCTGTGCCTTATGTTGTTTTTATTATATTTTATTCAATTAAAAAAACTAAGCCCTCTTTATTAAAAGAGCTAAGTTTTCTTCAACTGTGTAAATTTATTTCCCTTTGCAGACTTAATTATCATGACCTTGGTTAAATTAATTACTGCTGTTCACAGTAACCTGAGATTCTATTTTGTCAGGTGTTTTAAATGTTTGATAAACTTTCCAAAAATCAAATTCTAAATTAGGTATTTTTCTTGACCTCAAATTAACTTTAGGATTTTTCTAGATGGACCCTTTGATGTATTTTCTTATAAAAGAGATACATTAAACTGATTGGCCTTATTTGATATATTAAATTATGTGGGAAACATTATTAATAAGTAATGCTAAACTTTCATGTTATATTTGTTTGGATGTGTTATTAGTATGTATTTCAGAAATTGTAAGAAATAGTTCTGGTGTAACACCATCAGTCATAATTCTGAGGATTATCTTAAAATGTTATATGTCGCAGAACTAACCAAACTTCCTTGTCAGTTGCATCATTATAATAATAATACTCTCTCATCAGATCTTAAATTCTAGCTATTTTAAATGTTGTCATTAACAGAGGCTTATTTGCTTATTCTAATACTTTCTTAAGTAGCTATAAACCTAAAGTGCTTTATCTTCAAAGAAATTCATGGAAGGAATGATAACAAGCACAAGTGTCTGACAACTTTAAGCTCTTATCATTAGACTAAGAATTTCTAGATCTCTAAAGAGGAAACTGATTATCCATAAAATTGCTAACCCAACATCAAGCAGAATAAGAATTAATTAAATACCTAAGAAATAATTTCACAGATTTTCATAAGTCAGCCCCTACTGAAATTGTTGAGTTATGAAATTTGAATGAACTCCATAAGAATGTATCAATTCAAATTACTTATAATAACATTAAAGAAACAGTGCTATACACCTGAAATGGAAAAAGAAAAATTGGTGTTTATGAGGACGTAATTCTAATGTTAAACGTGGATTCATGGAGAGCAGGAATGATTATTTTGTCCTTTCTGAATTCTTAAACTTTCTGTTAACAAATGCTCTGCACTCAGTGACTCATCATGGTAGAGATAAAAATTGGTGGACTGTTCTAAGTTTACTAAAATAATTTATCACCAACGTTTGGATTATCAAACCTGTAATTCTGGTAAGACAACAAAAATTTCAGGTGACATATTTTCAGTACCTGCTGGGGCTATTTGAATACTTACAGATGGATTTTATTCAACTGCCATCTTTCATGCATGTTTTCTGGTTGTATAGAAGCCCTCCCATGCAAAAGGCTGATGCTATAATCGTAGCTAAAAAGATATCAGAAAATGTTTTTTCCTTGTGGGACAAACTTTCCTCATAAAATCTCCAGTGATGGAGTTACTCATTTCACTGGAAAAGTTGTAAAATAGTTAAATAAGTTATTATAAATACAAGGGCATTAAGCAGAATTAACTGAATTGATTGACTTGCTTTGGGTAAAGATGTTGCTGAGTGATGGCAATCAGATCCACTCTCACTGGAAAACATAGGTTGACCATTTCTGAAGTAGTTACTGGAAGGCCTATACCCCTAATCATAGAACCATACATGTTTCCCACGCTTATAAACTTTGCCATAATTCAGTAGTTCAAAGCTTTAATGCATTACACCAAAGCATATTTCCACAAAGTAAAATAACATTTTTGTGAACTATCTACTGATGATGACCAGATCTAAAACCCAGATATTAGATCTTTAGGAAACAACACCAGATAAAGACTGCTCCTGAACTCTGTTTGAAGAGACCATATCAAGTTCTTCTCTGCAGCAAAACTTTAAGGGCTGGAGACTTAGTTCTGTATCTCTGATCTCAAAATAACTGCTCCAGATTCCTAACTGATATGCCTATTGGATACCCTAAAGTAAGACCAACCAGGAAAGTTTTTCTTCAGAAGCAGATGACATCCTAGGGATTGACAGCTTCCCAAGATCACACATCAAGACTTCTGTTCCATCATGAAAGTCATGCCTTTATTCCTTCTTTCTCTGTTTTTTTATTGTTCTAATCTCTTCTCTTTCCTTACAAGAAAATGCATGGGACTATAACCAGTGCATGGCTTTAGCTAAGGCTTATGCTCGAACAATAAACTGGAGACTTTGTCGAGTTTGTGGGTTAATGCCCCCAAATCAGGAAAAAATGTAGTAATGAATGCCATTACCTCTCTGTGTTCCCAATGAGAGTCACCCTGAATCTGCAAAAGTAGAGTGGAAATTTATCCTTGATATTCTAGACATCATTGCTAATTGTCTTTTAAAATTCACTGAAAATAGTACCCTTACCTTTCCAATTAATATTCTAATTGCCATCAAACACAGAAAACCTGTACTAGTGATGCCAGCAAAATGTATATTTCAGACATCATGTAATCAAGACTTGAAGATTACCTATGAGATTATGCATAATTGGTTGTATAATGTTACTTATTTAAATCTAGTAAGATCTCTAAATGTGGCTATTGACCCTTTCGGTCTGCTACAAAAAGACCACAAAAAAGTAAGTTCCCACTAAATCTTGTTCAACAGCCCTGCAGACTTATGTGTGGATGAATTTAATTGACCTCTGTTCAAACCCCACTAGATGGCCCTCTTTTCCAGCTCCCGAGGGCCTGTATCGAGTATGCAGAGAATCTGCTTATTCTTTTATGCCTGCTCACTGGCTTGGATCTCCTGTTTGACCTGGCTTACTCCTGCCTTCTGAATAGCTTTCTCTGAAAGTCTTAGTAATACCTCTCATAATCAGAGGTGAAAGCGGTCAATAGCCAAAATTAGTATAAACCTTGAAATAGGAAAAGGTAAGTCAGTGTCCACTGAGTAAAGATTTCAATGGAGATTTTGGGGCTCACTCTTCATGAAGGTGAGGTGATTGCTGCAATCAAATTTCAAGCTAATCTATAAATTGGGGAAAACCTTAGATTTTATAGCAAATCAGATCTGCCAGAGTTTAGATGGGTAGAAGCCCCTTCTCTGAAAGGTGAGTAAGAACATTTGTGCTGAACAAAATCACTTAATGGAAGATCACACAGCTTTAGATATCTTCTAGCTCATGTTGCGGTTTTGTGTATGGTTTTGAAGAAAACTGAATTTGAATTTGCACTTACCTTTCCCTTGATTTTACTACTACAAGAAGTTTTATTTCAAAGACGACTGCTACTGCCATTTCTCTAAACACTGTCACCAAATACATTGAGGAAATTTCTCAGGGGGAAAGAAACACATGATATGTTTATGAGAGCAGATGACAGCTGCCTTGCAAGCATCCTAAATGGGGATGACAAGGTTGACCCTTCCAGAGTTTTCTAATTTTCATCTCCTAGTGGGTCTCCAGGTTACTATACCTTGTGTTACCAGGGTAATGACAAAAAATTGGTACCTTTTAAAATCAGGCCATTTTACAGCAAAGTATAGTCCTTAATTGCCATCATGCCCCAAACAGAGTATGATCAATTGGACATAAATATTATTGAACTATATTTATTTACTAAATTATCATTCTTTTTTTTTTTTTCAGTTTGGGTCATGAAGGCTTTTGTTAAGGGATGCACTTGAGTTTCTGGGTATTATCTTTCAGATAATAGTCTCCCTGATGTGTTGTATCCCCTCAAGAATCCTAAATGCTTGTGTGCAGTCATCCTTTGAACATCGGATGATCTCATTATGATTAGAATAACATGAATGAAGCGTAAAACATCGTTTAACTAATTTGACATTGTGAACTGTGAATTTCATAGTGAGATTAAACAAGTTAATTATGATAGTGGCAGAAACTGGTGTCAGTGCCCAAGGTTTTGGTCAATCTTGCAAAATTGAGAGGCTGCCTAAAAGGAGGGGAAATTGTTTGACTAAATTCTGGCTTAATGTGGCCTCCATTTGTAGTGAATGGCAGCCTAACTTAATAGGTAAACATACTACAACCTAACTTGAGAGTAACAAGCAATTGAGTCGCAGTCAATCGTAGCAGCTGAGCTTTCAGTCAGTCACAGGCTGCAAAATTCTCAGACATGTTCACCTAAAGTAAATGCTAAGCTATGACAAACCAGGCTACTTCTATATGCCACTTCCTTTTTATTTCCTTTTTTTAAAAACAAATTTTTAAAAATTGTACTTTAAGTTCTGGGAACAAGTGCAAAATGTACAGGTTACAAAGGTATACATGTGCCATGGTGGTTTGCTGCACCTATTAACCCATTATCTAGGTTTTATGCCCCACATGTATTAGGTATTTGTCCTAATGCTCTCCCCTCCCCTTGCCCCCCACCTCCCGACAGGCCCAGGTGTGTGTTGTTCCCTTCCCTGTGTCCATTTGTTCTCATCAACCCAAATGCTTATCAATGATAGACTGGATAAAGAAACTGTGGCACATACACCCCATGGAATATTCTACAGCCATAAAAAAAATGAGATCATGTCCTTTTCAGGAACATGGATGAAGCTGGAAGCCATCATTCTCAGCAAACAAACACAGGAATAGAAAACCAAACACTGCATGTTCTCACTCGTAAGTGAGAGTTGAACAGTGAGCCACTTTTTCTTACTATAAATACTGCCCACCCGCTTTGCTGAGTGGAGCTCTCTAGACCTTTAGCAATTTAGTGTGCTATCAAACTCATTGATCATTTCTATGCTCATAAAAATGCTGCTAAATTTAATTTGTCTAAAGTTTTTCTTTTAACACCTGCCTGCATGGATAACTATGAGATCCATTAGTTTCACTGTCGTCGTTGAAAGTACATAACTTATTTTGGAGCATAGGTGACCAATGGGCAGGAACAATGCTGCTCAAAGTTATGACGTCAGATAGGGATACATGTGGAGAACCAAAAAGTCTTTATTCTGAGGTTGTGGTTGAGACAAGGGGTTCCTGGCCAGTTTTTCAGGTGTGTGCACAAAATACTAGCATGAACTGAAAGGGAAAACTTAAAAATGGTCTGAATTTTTAATGTGTTCTCCTACCAACATATAGATCAACAGAAGGAATAAATCTTGCACTGTGTAGGTTTATCTCCTACTGCTATTCCTCCCCCACTCTCCCTACACCCTGCTATTCCTCCCCTAGCCCCCACCCCCCAGGACCCAGTATATGATGTTTCTCTCCCTGTGTCCATGTGTTCTCATTGTTCAACACCCACTTATGAGTGAGAACATGTGATGTTTGGTTTTCTGTTCTTTTGTTAGTTTGCTGAGAATACATGTCCCTGCAAAGGACATGAACTCATCCTTTTTTATGGCTTCATAGTATTCCATGGTGTATATGTGCCATGTTTTCTTTATCCAGTCTATGGGCATTTGGGTTGGTTCCAAGTCTTTGCTATTGTGAACAGTACCGCAATAAACATACGTGTTCATGTGTCATTAGAATAGAATGATTTATAATCCTTTGAGTATATATCCAGCAATGGGATTGCTGGGTCAAATGGTATCTCTAGTTTCAGATCCTTGAGGAATCACCACACTGTCTTCCACAATGGTTGAATTAATTTACACTCCCACAACAGTGTAAAAGCATTCCTATTTCTCCACTTCCTTTCCAGCATCTGTTGTCTCCTGATTTTTAATGATCACCATTCTAACTGGCTTGAGGTAGTATGTCAATGTGGTTTTGATTTGCATTTCTCTAAAACCAGTGATGATGAGCTTTTTTTCATGTTTGTTGGCTGCATAAATGTCTCCTTTTGAAAAGTGTCTGTTCATATCCTTTGCCCATTTTTTTGATGGGGTTGTTTTTTTCTTGTAAATTTTTTTAAGTTCTCCCTAGATTCTGGATATTATCCCTTTGTCAGACGGGTAGATTGCAGCAATTCTTTTCCATTCTGTTGGTTGCCAGTTCACTCTATTGATAGTTTCTTTTGCTGTGTAGAAGCTCTTTAGTTTAATTAGATCCCATTTGTCTATTTTGGCTTTTGGTGCCATTTCTTTTGGTGTTTTAGTCATGAAGTCCTTGCCCATCTCTATGTCCTGAATACTATTGCCTAGGTTTTCTTCTAAAGTTTTTATGGTGTTAGATCTCATGTTTAAATCTTTAATCCATTTAGAGTTAATTTTTGTAAAAGGTGTAAGGAAGGGAACCAGTTTCAGCTTTCTGCACATGGCTAGCCAGTTTTCCCAACACCATTTATTAAATAGGAAATCCTTTCCCCGTTGCTTGTTTTTGTCAGGTTTGTCAAAGATCAGATGGTTGTAGTTGTGTGGCATTTTTTCTGAGGCCTCTATTCTGTTCCATTGGTCTATTTCTCTGTTTTGGTACCAGTGCCATGCTGTTTTAATTACAGTAGCCTTGTAATATAGTTTGAAGTCAGGTAGCATGATGCCTCTAGCTTTTTTTCCTTAGGATTTTCTTGGCTATTCAGGTTCTTTTTTGGTTCCATATGAAGCTTAAGGTGTTTTTTTTCCAATTCTGTGAAGAATGTCATTGGTAGCTTGATGGGGATAGCATTGAATCTATACATTACTTTGGGCAGTATGGCCATTTTCACGATATTGATTCTTCCTAACTGTGAGCATGGAATGTTTTTCCATCTGTTTGTGTCCTCTCTTATTTCCTTGAGCAGTGGTTTGTAGTTCTCCTTGAAGAGGTCCTTCACATTCCCTGTTAGTTGTATTCCTAGGTATTTTATTCTCTTTGTAGCAATTGTGAATGGGAGTTCACTCATGATTTGGCTGTTTGTCTATTATTGGTGTATAGGAATGCTTGCAACTTTTGCACATTGATTTTGTATTCTGAGACTTTGCTGAAGTTACTTATCAGCTTAAAGAGATTTTGGGCTGAGAAGATGTGGTTTTCTAAATATACAATCATGTCATCTGCAAACAGGGACAATGTGACATCCTCTCTTCCTATTTGAATACACTGTATTTCTTTCTCTTGTCTGATGGCCCTAGCCAGAACTTCCAATACTATGTTGAATAGGAATGGTAAGAGAGGGGCATCCTTGTCTTATGCCAGTTTTCAAAGGGAATGCTTCCAGTTTTTGCCCATTCAGTATGATATTGGCTGTTGGTTTGTTGTAAATACCTTCTATTGTTTTGAGATACGTTCTGTCAATACCTAGTTTATTGAGAGTTTTTAGCATAAAGGGCTGATGAATTTTGTGGAAGGCCTTTTCTGCTTCTGTTGAGATCATCATGTGATTTTTGTCTTTGGTTCTGTATATGTGATGGATTACGTTTATAGATTTGCATATGTTGAACCAGCCTTGAATCCCAGGGATAAAGCCAACTTGATCATGATGGATAAGCTTTATGATGTGTTGTTGGAGGTGGAGTCTTTAGGAGGTGATTATGTCATGAGGGTGGAACCCTTGTAAATGGGATTAGTGCCCTTATAAAGGAGATCCCAGGCCAGCAAGATGGCTCATGCCTATAATCCCAACACTTTAGGAGGCTGAGGCCAGCAGGCAGATCATGAAGTCAAGAGATTGAGACCATCCTGGCCAACACGGTGAAACCCTCTCCTAAAAATACAAAACTTAGCTGGGCCTGGTGGCATGTGCTTGTAGTCTTAGCCACTCTGGAGCCTGAGGCATGTGAGTTGCTTGAACCCAGGAGGCAGAGGTTGCAGTGAGCTGACATCATGCCACTGCACTCCAGCCTGGGTAACAGAGTGAGATCCTGTCTTCAAAAATAAATAAATAAATATAAATATATAAATAAATAAACAGACCCAAGAGAGCTCTTTCAGCCCTACTGCCATGTGATGGCACAGTGAGAAGAGGAGGGTTGTTTATGAACCAGGTAGTGAGCCCTGACCAGACACCAAATATGCCAGTGTTTTTACCTTAAACTTATCAGCCTCCAGAATTGTAAGAACTAAGTATGTATTACTGTTGTTTTCCACTCTGATATTTTTGTTAAAGCAGCCTAAATAAACTCAGGCAATCTGTCAATCAAGACCTCCCTCCTCAGCAAAAATGTCCCTCAATAATATACCAATTTAATAAAGGGTGATGCAACAATTGGATATCTATATGAAAAAGAGAACCTTATACAAAAATTAACTCAGAATGGATCATAGACTTAAAAGTAAATGATACTACTTTTAAAAGATACTATAGGAGAAAATCTTCAACCCTTTATCTAAAAGCATGGGTGGGGTCTAAGGACCTAGAAATAGAAATTCCATTTGATCCAGCAATCCCATTACTGGGTATATATCCAAAAGACTATAAATCGTTCTACTATAAGGACACATGCACACAGTAAACGTGTTACTGACAACAATCAAGCTAAAATCCCCGAAACTCACAACAAATGGGGGAGGGGGGGGGGGGGGGGGGGGAGAGGGAGGGGAGGGGGGGAGGAGGGGGGGGGGCGAAGGGGGGGGGCCCTCCCCGCCCTCATATAAGAACCATAAAAAAAAGAAAAAAAAATAATAAAAAAAAAAAAAAAATAAATAAAAAAAAAAATAAAAAAAAAAAAAAAATAAATACATTGAATCTTATCAAAATTCAATACTTTTGCATTCAAAAGACACTGCTAATAAAAATTTAGGAACGGACTGGGAAAAATATTTGTAAAATTCGTATCTGATAAAATATTCACATCGAGAATATACAAAGAAACTTACATCTCAAAATAAGTTTCAAGAAATTTCAAAATACGAAACAACCCAATCAAAAAATGGGCAGTGGATTTGTATAGACATATCACCAAAGCAGATAGATGAGTATCTAATGGGCTTTGTGAAAAGGTGCTGATCTTTATTCATCATTGGGAAAGTTCAAGTGGGAACCTTACCAGAATACTATTTTGTACCTGCTTGAATGACGTTAATTTAAAAACAAAGTTATCACAACTATTTGTGGAGACGTGGAGAAGTGAAAATCCTCATGCACTTCTGGCAGAAAAGTGGACAGACATGTGCACTTTAGAAATTTGTTTGACATTTTTCATAGAAAGCTAAAAATAAATTTATTATATAACCCAGTAGTGTCACTCTTCGATATGTTTAGTCAGGAGAAATTAAAATATATATCCACATAAAGATTTGTATATAAATGCTCTCAATAGCATTGTTCATGATGACCAGGGATCCCAATCCTAGCTGTCATTGACTGGTGGGTTGATGGACAGAGTATGGTGTATCTCTGCAGTACTAATGTTCAGCAAAGTGCAAAACAAATGGTTGCTGTGTGTACAACACAGAGAAACCACACAAGCATTGTGTTTGGTGAAGGAGACCACACATAGGAGGACCGTTGTACAATACCATTTTTATAAAATGTGTAGATGAATTTCTATGGAGATGGAGAGTGGATTCGTGTTTAGCTTGGGTTGAGAAGTGAGGTAATTAAGGGACACAATAGATCTCATTGGGGTGATGAGAATGTTCAAAATTGTTTTATGGTAATAGTTGCGTAACAATGTAGATTTGCATTAAATACTTTAAGTTGTGCAATTGTAATGGTTGAATTATATGATAAGCAACATACACCTCCATAATTTTTTTTTTAATGTAGGCAAATGAAGATATTCCCAGAAAAACAGAACTAGAAGAATCTGTTGCTAGGGACACACCTTTTAAAATGTACTAAAAGGAGATCTTCAGATTGAAAGGGAACAATTCTAGTTGGTGACTAAAACATGCAGAGGGAAATGAACAATACCCAAAATAGTAAACTTGGATGCAAATATGAAAACTGTATACATATATTATTTATTTTTTCTTTAAACTACTTTAAAAACATGAGATTGCATAAAACAATAATTATGGCACTGTGTTACTGGACTTATTTATTTATTTTGAGACAAGGCCTCACTCTGTAGTGCAATATCAGCTCACTACAACCTAGAACTCCTGGGCTTAAGCAGTCCTTCTGCATCAACCTCCCTGTTTGCTGGGACTACAGATATATGTCACCATGCCCAGCTTATTTTTTTAATTTTTGCAGAGAAACACTTTTAGTTACCTGTTAAGATGAGAATTTTCAAACTGTTTTCTGCAGATGGCTGCAAGTCTACCTGAGTGGCTCAGAGCCACAGCTAACACTGAGAAGTATCACATAGATGGGACACTGAAGCCACAACTGAGCCCACTGAGCATAACGTAATCCAGAGACAATCTATTCTTACCCCAGATTTTATGTTGGGAAATTTTTAATCACCATGTATCATAGTATCACCATGTTGCCCAGGATGGTCTTGAACTTTTGGCCGTAAGCGATCCTCCTACCTTGACCTCCCGAAGTGCTGGAATTATAGACATGAGTCACTGCGCCCTGCCTGGACTTATAAATAGATGTTATATATGTAACAATAACAGCATTTAGAATAGAGGAGGGAATGATTCTGCAGTTATATATTTTAGTGGAATTAATGTAGTATTATTCTGAAGTAGATTATGATAAATTAAGATGCACATTTTAATCCTTACTGAGAAATAATGTGGAGACATATGGTTAACATATGAGCAAAAAAATGACCAAATGAATGAAAATGAACACTATGCATATGCACTTAGCAGGAAACAAGGCAGTCAAGGAGGAGCAATGGAACACAAAGACAGGAGAATTAGTGCCTTCAACATACACAAATAAAAGTCCATTGCAGTGCTATACCAGCCAAACCAAAGTCATCTTCAAGTCTAATACAGTTTAAGAAAAGCTTGGGTTAGGATCCTAACCCCATCACTTTCTAGCTGCATTACCTTAGGCAAACTACATATTTTCCCCATTTGTTAAATAGGGATAAAAATACCTGTAAGGGTTATTGCCGAGTTTAAAATGAGGAAACTGAGACCAGCCTAGGAAAATTAAATGCCAATTTATTAAGCTCCCGGGCGAGGTTCTGTGGTCTGGAAAGGGAGGGCCAGAGAAGTCGCCCTTGAGTCCTCTTGGGCGTGGGGTTTTATAGGGGTTAGAGGCAATTGATTGGATATTGGGGAAACAAGGCATAAGGTGGGCTGGCTAACGACATGGGGCGAGCTGCCATTGGGTAAGGCTTGGCGGGATTTTTTAAATTTTGAGGGGTTCGAATGCATAGTTTAGTGCTGAGAATGCATAGTTTAGTGCTGAGTATAGATCTGGGAGCAGAACACAGAAGTGGGTGTGGGTGAGGGGGAGCCCGCATGGAGAAGCCAGATGCTGAGTATCAGACATGGAGAGGGGTGGGTGTTGTTCATCCGGCTCCCAGCGAGGCTATCGACTTTTAATACCTACTTTATGAAATCATTGAGATGATTATATGTAATTAAAATTTAAAGAGCATGTAAAGTGTTAACACTCTGCCTAATATTTTATAGACTTTTATTAAGCAGAAGCTACAATGATCATGTTCATTCATACAATGAATGCAGCTTACAATGAACATGATCATTGTAGCTTCTGCTTAATAAGACTATAAAGTTCTGCAATGATGAATGCCACCATTGGTGGTTATTTTGTTATCGTATTATTGTTGTTATTTTACAGTCAAATTCCTGATTTGCTATTCCTAAGGGCATCCGTCCCAAAATAGAGGAAGGAGAAAGAGTTAGCCTGCTCTGTCTGATTCTGTATTGGTATGAATAAGACCCACAGTTCTTCATATTCTAAATGTTTCTCCACCATTCCACAGCAGTTTTGAGTATGGGACATTAATATTTTGTAAGATTTGGGGGGATTGTTTCAAACGTGCTCTATACCTATAATAATGTTTTCCATTGTAACTCCTGATCCCTCCCTGACTGCATGTGACTCTAGGAGGTATTGCAAAATCTCTTATTCCATAAGAATTTGAAAGGGGTATCAACTATTCTACAAAAGATATTAGTTTATAAAGACCTTCATTATAATTCTTATATTCATAAACAGTCAAAGTAATAGACAAGATTCTATAAACTGTATTCTCCCAGAAAGCATAAACTTACTCATGGTTAAAATATGATTAAGCGCTTAACAAACACCTGTTTTATTTAAGAAATAACAAATGCATATACATCCACCACTTGTTTGTAGAACACATTTATTTATCTAGCTCAATTGCCAACTGGGGGGGAATTGCATTTAAATACCACTTAACAAGTATCTTTGTTCTTTAAATTTCCATAACAAAGATGTTAATGACAGTTTGTTCATTACAAAACCTTGCAGCTGAATTGTCTGGGCAATAAAGGGAAATGGCATGGATCATGAAAAGGATCATGTCACAATGACCAAACTGAAAGCCCTTGACAATTTACCACTCTGATGTCCAGATGTCGTATAGTCTTCTGGGTCCTGGATGCCTGCAGCAAAGGGTGTCAGTAAAACATTCTAACGTTCATAGTGAATAACTTGTCAGGTGGGCAGTCATCACAGACAGCCAAGCTGCTCTATATGAAGACTGACACATCTACTAAGTGCAGTAGGCGTTTTTCTGGGTGTGGTGATAATCAGTTAGTTAAACATTATTATTACTTAAATGGTCTTCTCTTCAGTTGTTTCTCTGGTACAAAATTTCACACTGTAAAATAATGGTGACATTTTCTTTGTTATGACCATATGCCAAAACCCTTTATTTACCAGATAATTCAGCTGTGAGGCACTGCTATAAATTTACTATCATTAAGATTCTTCTTAGTGACATACAAATGGTCCCAAATGTGACTGATCTCCAGAATCATCAGTGGAGTTTTTGAAAATACCAAGTCCTGGGCACTGCTTCAGACATACTTAATGCCTTTGGAGAGGCTCTCAGGAAAAGGTATTTTACCATGATCAACAGAATTTGTCAAAATATGCTACACATTAAAAAAGCTCTCTATAGCCTATAATTTTGATATGCTGTTTGATTGATACTTGAAAGAAAATTCCTAAGATTTTGCTTCTTAGCAGAGCCCTGACAGTGTACTCGTTTGGAATAATTCAGGGAGAAAATTTGGGCAGAGCAGGTAAAAGACCCTTAACGTGAATAAATTTGAGCCTTCCACTTATACAGACATTTCACAAATGTTAATTAACTCAGTAATGATTACTGGGCCTCAGCATTCACCTTGTTGGTGGCAGGTGTCCATTATACACAAGGGGTCAAACTTAACACTTTTAGTTGCCTATTAGAACAAGATTTTTTAAACTGTTTTCTGCAGGTGGCTGCAAGTCTACGTGAGTGCCTCAGAGCCACAGCTAACATTGAGAAGTGTCACATAGACTGGACACTGAAGCCACAACTGGGCCTACTGCCCACAATTTAATCCAGAGATAGTCTCTTCTTACCAGATTTTATGTTGGGAAATTTTTAAAAATTAATATATGAAAACAATGTTCTAGAGCAAGTCGCCTCGAGAGTCTTTACGTAATCAGACTCCCAAGAAGCGTACATTCCTACCAGACTTAAAAATACTGTAAAGCCCCAGAACCTAATCTTTATGTCATTCAATTTGTCTAGCTACCCTTCCTTGGGTCATCTTAATCATTCTCTGGCTTAAATAATATTATGTATTTAGTCTTAATAAGTTGATGACTTACAAATTTATATGAGTAATGCAGGCCACTTCACTGGGCACCAGGTCATCCTACTGCCTACTCATAATCTCTTGGCTGGCTAATGTGTTAGTCAGGGTTCACTAGAGGACCAGAACTAATAGGATAAATGTATATATGGAGGCGAGTTTATTAAGCAGTACTGACTCACAGGATCACAAGTGAAGTCCCGCAATAGGCCATCTGCGAGCTGAGGAGTAAGGCAGCCCTTCTGAGTCCCAAAACTTCAAAAGTAGGGAAGTCGACAGTGAAGACTTTAGTCTGTGACTGAAGGCCTGAAAGTCCCTGGTAAATCACTGGTGTAAGTCCAAGAGTCCAAAAGCTGAAGAACTTAGAGTCTGATGTTCGAGGGCAGGAAGCATCCAGCAGAAAGAAAGATGAAGACTGAAAGACAGGAAGTCTGCTCATTCAACTTTCTTCTGCCTGATTTATTCTAGCCACACCGGCAGCTGATTAGATGGTGCCCAACCAGACTGAGGGTGGGTCTGCCTCTCCAAGTCCACTGACTCAAATGTTCATCTCCTTTGGCAACACCCTTACAGACACACCTAGGATGAATACTTTGCATCCTTCAATCCAGTCAAGTTGAGACTCAATATCAATCATCACAGCAAATAACTGCCTCACAATATCTTTAACTTTCTCCGTCTCATCTAACACATCCAAAGAGAGCAGCTCTTCTCCACAGAGTAGCTCAAGTAGTATTTCAAAAGGGAAACCAAATTGTGTCATTGCTCTACTTGAAACTTTCTAATATCGTAGCACTTAGAATAAGTCCAAACTCTAGTTGTAATCTGCAGACATGTAAGGTGTGCACGAATCCTTCCTGCAGGGGTGTTTTGCTGGTCAATATGCTATTGTTTCTTGGCTTTAGACCCACTCTTCTATATTCTGCCTTATAAAGTTGGGGTTCAAACTATGCTAATTACATTACTATTTTGCTGGCTGGACTGGTAGTTTAATGGAGTAGTCATTTAGGACACCATTATGACACAAGTTGGGAAACAGTACTTTGAAACAATGGTTTCTGTCATATGTAGTGCAATTTACAAATTTCCTAGAACACTCATTTTCGGATTGCTTTCCAAAGATGTCTTCAGGGTCTGTGTAAGCACCTCAGCAGCTACAACAATGGTAAAGAGAATAACCAACAGATGGGGCTTTATGAGTCTACAGAGGAGATTTGTTCTTACCTTAAAAGTGATCAATTTATTTCTCCCATAGCTGGAATATGAGGTTCTGGAAATCAAGAAAGGGAAATGGAAGGGTTGACCCTCATTAATCTCCCTAACAACCCATTCACAGAATTTTTTGGTTTATGTTTCACAGCTTTGAAAGCTGTTGATTTGCAGGTCCTACTTGCCAAGAGAAGAGTATTTCCATCAAGGAACACAACAGTGATCTCACTGAATCGGAAGTTGAGACTGCTTCCTAGCCATTTGCTTTTCCTCATGAACTTGAGCCAATATATAAAGAAGAGGGTTAACATAATGGTTGAGGTGATTGATCCTAATTACTAAGGAGAAATTGGGCTGCTGTAAAATAATGTGAACTAGAATAGAGGACCTATGTATTCTTTGGGGTGGGTGCCTTTTGCTTCTTCTTGTCTTGTAGCAATCATTAAAGGCACAATCATTTTGGAGTCAGACCATTCAGAAATGAAGGTTTGAGTCACTCCAAAACATAAAGAATCTTATGGAGTGACTCAGGAAAAGCTGAGGTCTCCACCGAGGTAAAGAAATCATGGAACGGATAGTGCAGATGGAAGTGGGAAGTAGAAATTGAAATTCATCTCAGTTACAGACTCGTGATTAGATATAGGAATAAAGGCAGTATCAGTTATGAATAGTTTCTTCTATTATTATGTGTATACTTTTGTTTTAATTAATGAATATGATATTTCTTTTCTCCCCCTGCTGCCATTTAGTATTGTAAATAGAGTTGTTCTAGTGGTTAACGTTATAATTTTGTGTTTAGTTTGAGAACATTCAGGTGGGACTGCTACTGAATTTGGGGAATAATTCACACCTTCCAGACACATACCCTGTGACTATCATCTAGCAATGAGTGAAGTGACCTGGGACTTTGGGTCCACCCCCCTTAGGAGGAGAGGGTATGTCTTAATGTGTTCAAAGAATAATTATTAGGAGAAATTGTTTGTTGAAAGTATAAGTTTGTTACTGTCATATGAAACTTTGGATATATTTAGTTGGGATACTTGCCAAAGAGGTAGACTTCACTGCTTCCCAAGCCATTGTCTCAGTTCTATACCCACTTTCCCTGGGTTGGGTGCTCCAGAAGCAGACATTGAGACTGAATGTAACAAGTAGGGTATATTAGAAACACTGACAGAAGGAAGGGTGGGAGGCAGGACTGGTACAAGGGAGAAGTTGAGCCGCAATAATTGTAACACAGAAATAATAAAACTGCTTAGTGCCCTGTGGAACTCTAGGTTATATAAAGCTCATCACAGTTGTCTCATAGTCAGTCAAAATGGTGAGGCCTTTATAAGCTGGTGAACAGTCATTAGATATGAGCTATCCAGGAGTGGCCATGTTCTTGAATGAAGCAGCTTTCAGCAGCCAAGTTCAGCTCTGAAGGAACTGCAGATGAGACTGCTCATAACACTCACAACTGCTGGTCTGAGCGGTGTGGCCACATCACCCTCCACTATCTTTATACTCAGTTTGTGAAGCTGGGGCTAGAAAATCATATGTTTTTCCTTGTCATATGATTTTCCATTATGTTCTAATGAAAAAGAGTACTAGAGGGAGACTATAAGAGAGAAGGAACTTAAGCCTTTCTCATTGTGTTTGCTGTTTTCAGCAAATTTTGCGCCATCTAGCCAAACTTTGCCTCAGGAAATCAAGCTGCGTCATGGTATAGACTAATTCCTAGGTTTATGATATGAAGCAGAGAAATGCTAATAATTTCAGTGTAGCTGCTAGCAATTATTAATCATAAAAAGGGTAGTAACAAAGTTTCAGTAAAAGCTTATGAAACTCTTTCAAGATGTTTAATACTAATCATGTGTAAAAGAATAATATGCAGACCTAAGTCACTGAATATCTCAAATCAAGATAAATCCTTGGACACATTAGATCATTTTATTCATTTTGTTTAAAAGACAGCTATATTATTTCTCGTTGATTTTTGTCCCAGAATGGAATACAATAAAAGCATAATGTTAAGCTTATGTGAGACTTGAGTTAATTTTCTCATAAAAGCTTAATTAATTTTAACTTCAAATTTTCTCTCAAATCTGAAGTTTAGTGGTCAGATATGTTATTGGTCAGATAAGTTTAGTGGTCAGATATGTTATTATTACTTCCATTAAATGTAACCTATATTACTTGTTGATTGCCTCTAATATTTCAAAATTAAGAGTCTTATAAATTGTTTTATGCTGGCATTAACAACACGGTTTGCTTTAAATTAATTTATAAAGTAAAGAAATAATCTGATAATGATGGAAAGATATGTGCTTACCTCCAAAGACAATAATTACATTGAATTAATTTTGCATTTATTTAATATATTTATCAATTAACCAATTAATTTTCTGCAGCATAAAATTATCAAACTCTATGACAAGCAGTGAAGGATATTTCTATTGCATTATGTATGATTTTCTGTGCCACTTTGTTCAGAGAACTGCTGCTGTATCTATAATTCTCAAGTTACTAGGTCATAATTATGCAAACCAGAACAAATTCTTTAAATAATATGCTGTTCCTGCTGATCTCTCTAATTTTGTTAAAAGAATCATATGGCAAACCAGAGATACTTCAATTTAGACAGCAAAGAAATAAAATGCTCAGAATAATTTCTCACTTGAGCACTATGAGGGACAGACTTTAAGGTTGTTCACGAGTCCTACCTTCCAGTAGCCATGCTTTATGTAATGCCTTCCCCTTGCATATGGGTGGGACCTTTGACTTGTTTATAGGCAGAAGATTGTGGCAAACGTAATGGCATATGTGTGATTAAGTGTGCTTGAATACATATAGTGTTTATCTTGCTAGAGTTTTCTCTCTCTCTCTCTCTCTCTCTCTCTTTCCACACACTTTGCTGGCTTTGAAGAACCAAACTTGCATAAATCCTATAAATAGCCACAAGGAAATAAATTCTACAAATAACCAGAGGGAACTGGGAAACAGATCTTTCCCCAGTTGAGCCTGTAATGAAATCTCAGCCTGGCTGGCACTTTGATTCCAGCCTTTACAAGCACAGGAGCCATTAGATACAGATTAGTTGTACTTAGACTCTTGGTCCACAGAAACTGTGAGATAATAAATATGTTTCGTTTTAAGTCACTAAGTTTGTGGTGATTTGCTATTTAGCATAGACAATACTACAAGCATTATGTACGTGATCGTAATAGATTATGTCTTGCAACTTCTCACAAGCTTAACACATCCTCAGGGGAATTTACAGATGATGGCTCTACAAACTGATATTTAAATCAGTACTTTTTGCAATAGGTTAAACAGACATCACAACTCATTTAACTAAGGACTCTAAATTTGAATTTTTCTAATTCTAATAATATTTAAAAATAAGTCTATTTATTAATAGTCTCACTGGTGGAAGCTGGGATTATTATACAACAAATTTGAATGATAGCAATTGACTTTATGAACATGAGTATCTGGGATGATGGCCAGATATTATATTGAGTGTTTTCACAACTTTTTAAAAAATATTTTATATAGGCTCAGTACCAATCAATCTTCTTTTCTGCCAGAATATAAATGGGCAAAACAACTCTGCACCCAAGGCCATATTAGCTATGTTATATTTAAAAATATATCTTATTTAATTGGGTATAATTGCCCTGCTGTTAAGAAACAGGTGTCATACTTCAAATGTGGAAATGATGACTATGAAATAACAAGTCTCTTAGTATCACGATGCTTATGAAGTCATAGCATTTTTGGGGATAAATTCCATGAACTTAGATAAATGAGGAATACGTGCACATTATTGGTACTGCAGACAAAACGTCCTGGAGATAAATTTTCTGTTCTTGTTTCTTATCTCCAGATTTTGATGCATTGCTAAAGAGAGGTAAAACAAAATTCTGAAACATTACAGGCCAGAGAGCAAGCAACCTGTGCTGCTTATGCTTATCTTCCGATCGTAGTTAACATTATTTCCTTAGCATTTGCACAGCTCTATATGACTTTTGATTAACCCCACAAGGAAGTTCGAATGTATTTTTAATAGTTTTTGATAAGACTAAGTAGATATTTCAAAATATAAACAATATAAGTGCTCAACTTCATAGATTCACAATAAATAGTGTCATTTAAAGTTATTTGACTTGGAATTTATCTGGAAAGTCTTTCTTAAAATTGGTAACTTAAAGAAATACAATTATTGAATATACAAATCTTGCTTTTAGTAATGGTCGCTGTTTTGTTGTAATTTCACTGTATTAGAATTTTAGTAAGCTTTTTACTAAGCAACACATTTGATACATTTCTTTTTTTTTTATTATTATTATACTTTTAAGTTCTGGGGTACATGTGGAGATCAATTTGGTTTGTTGCATCCATTACCCAGTCACCTACATTAGATATTTTTCCTAATGCTATCCCCTCCCCTATTCCCCCACCCCCTGCTGTCCCTCACCTAGCCCCCCACCCCGCAACAGGCCCTAGTGTGTGATGTTCTCCTCCCTGTGTCCATGTGTTTGCATTGTTCAATGCCCACTTATGAGTGAGAACATGTGATGTTTGGTTTCCTGTTCTTGTGTCAGTTTGCTGAGAATAATGCTTTCCAGCTTCGTCTAATTCCCTGCAGAGGACATGAACTCATTCTTTTTTATGGCTGCATAGTATTCCATGGTGTATATGTGCTACTTTTTCTTTATCCAGTCTATCATAGATGGGCATTTGGGTTGGTTCCAAGTCTTTGCTATTGTGAACAGTGTTGCAATAAATGTACGTGTGCATGTGTCTTTATAATAGGATGATTTATAATCCTTTGATTATATACCCAGTAATAGGATTGCTGGGTCAAATGGTATTTCTAGTTGTCGATCCTTGAGGAATCACCACACTGTCTTCCACAATGGTTTCACTAATTTATACTACCAAGAGTGTAAAATTGTTCGTATTTCTCCACATTCTCTCCAGCATCTGTTGTTTCCTGATGTTTTAATGATCTCAATTCTAACTGGCATGCGATGGTATCTCAATGTGGTTTTGATTTGCATTTCTCTAACGACCAGTGATGATGAGCTTTTTTCGTATGTTTGTTGGCTGCATAAATGTCTTCTTTTGAGAAGTGTCTGTTCACATACTTTGCCGACTTTTTGATGGGGTCGTTCGTTTTTTCTTGTAAATTTGATAGAGTTCTTTGTAGATTCTGGATATTAGCGCTTTGTCAGATGGGTAGATTGCAAAAATTTTTTTCCCATTAGATGCATTTCTTAACACAAAATTGTAATCAGAATGATCAACAGTGGGAAATGGAGAAAAGAGTTATTATTACATGTTTGATAACATTCTGAAAGATACTGAAGAGGTGTGAGTTGATCTTTGTTTGATATATATCTCTATTAACTGACCTTCCTTTGATACATTTGGCACCTCCGAGCTTACTGACTCTTTAATAGGGGTGAATTTGGTTTTCGTTCTTCTGAGTAGTGTCTAAAATCAAGAAGCTTATTATGTACTTCTCAACCATTTACTCATAGTTTCCGATTCCTTTCAACTCTGTATGTCAGAGATTATAAGGAATGTATTTTTGTTGTTTAAATTTTTATCAGGGGTGGTATCTGTAAATTAAAAGAGCTCACCAAATGTTATAAATAAATTACACAGATATCTGAACATAACAAGGTTAAGTATTTGCTTTTCAAGAAAATATTTCTATTTTTAATGTAAAATTTATTTATATTTTTATGTAAAATATTTATGGGTACATAGCAGGTATATATGCTTATGGGGTCAAGACTAAATTTTAAAAAATGACATGGAAGTATTCAGTGAAAAACATTGACATCCAAACACATAAGCAGAAACCAAGTTTTTCTTTGTAAACTTAAAGAAATGAATGATCTCCTAGGATTTCTGAGGGATAAATAATAGTGAACATAAACATTCATATCTAGGTAAGCATCTAATTCATGCTGAAATTCAATGGAAAATTATCAGATATCCAGCAGTTTTTCTACATATGTACTTTGTTGGAAATGTATTACTTAAAGAAATACTCTAGCCAACCAAAAATTCTCAAGAAAAATTACTACAAATAGGAAATGTTATTTTAAAAAATGGAAGTGATAAACCAGGAAAACACAGTGTTAAGTCTGACTTCTGTTACTAATATTATTGTTTAAATGTTAAAATATAAAACAGTTCCTTACAAAATAATGCATATAAAGTGAAATTATTCCAGGGCTAAATTGACTAATAGCTTATATTTATAAAAATTCAGAAATTCTGTGGAGGAAATGTGGCAAAAATATCTTGATGAAAGTTAATTAAAAATACACAATTTATTCTTATCAAAATAAAGATGAAATAAACATGATAAAAATAAAATTCAAAACAAGTAAGGTAAATCCTAAATATTTTATATGGTTTAGAAATAAATAAGTGAAATATCTAAAAAATAACAAAGAACATTAGTTGACTATTTACAGAAGAAACAATAATGGAATTTAATATAAAGAAATGTTCACTAAGATTTACAGAGACTTATAAAATCATAATTTAATATAAGTTGGTTTTTACCTGAAAGAGTTGTTTTTATTTATTTTTTATTATTATTATATTTCTTTTTCTTCATGGTAGCAGTTCCCAATACAAAAAAAAGTTGTTTTTAAAACTTATTATTTAAAGACTACATTCAGTAATGATACTGTCATGTCTCAGCCAGGAAAATCTTCCCATAGACAACAATTATAAAATCTAAACAAAATATTTACTATAAAACTATTTGAAGACATTAGCTGATAAGTGACTAAGAGCTGGCCTAAACTTCAGGAAAGATTACTCCCAAAAGATAGCAGCGACGAGAGGTAAGAATTGCAAGTTCTTGGTTAAAAAAATATTAGAGCACCCCCCCATGTTTTCTGTTTCCAGTAGCAGAGAACAGCTGCATTACTGTATTGAGGTAGTAGAGAACTGAGAACATCTTCAGCAGAGATAAAAATCAGTGTAGGCTCATGGAAGTGAGAGGGCCACAGAAAGACTAAGATACAAAATTGGCTCTGGATCCATTTTGTAACCAGCCTTTTAATTTTTTTTCTCTAGATGTAATCAGATAGCCTTACTCCTTTAATTGAGATAGTTCATTTACATTTATTATAATTAAAAATGTATTTTGGTTAACAACTACCATTCTGTAATTTGTTTACAATTTACCTGCATGTTTTATGGCATCTTCCTTTCCTTTTGTAGCTGTGGTATTAATAAAATCTTTCGGTTTAACTTCTGTTATGTATACACTCTTGTATGATGCTATTATATGACCTTGCTGAATACACACACCAAACACACACACGTACACACTCTTTTACTGTACTTTCAGAAGTTACTGATGAGATTAAGTGTTACTGCCTTATATAGTCTAATAAAAATAATTACTTTTACAACATTTTCACTAATGTTAGGACATTAGAATAACTTCACTTATCCCTTCCAGACTTATTTTTGTCATGCATATTAATTCTAAACTAGTTTAACTTTTATGACATTATTATTTTATATTTATCTATATTTGCCAACATATTTGTCTTTTCCAGTATGATTCATACCTTTCTGCAATATTGTTTTCTGACTGAAATTATTTTCCTTCAGTCGGAAAAAACTCATTACAGGATGGTTTTCATCATTATATGCTAGCAATAAGTTTATGTTTGATTGAGAGAATTATTTTGCTTTTATGTATGGAGCACACTTTTGGTAGATAATGAGTTATACATTGGCAATTATCTCTTTCAGCACTTTCATAGCATTCTCTGCTTTCTCTCTGATCACTGGTGTTTGAAATCATTTCAGTCTCACTGTTGCTTTTTAAAAAAGTGATGTCTCTTTTCCAAGAATTGTAAGTTTTTTCTCCTTCTCATTGTTTTTCGTCAATTTACCTGTGACTTACCTAGGTGGGCTATCTTTATATTTCTTTAATTTGACATTTCTAGAGTTTCTTCAAATAAATCGTTGATTTGTTTCACTCTTTTCCCTCTAATATTGCCTTCTCCTTTATTTCATTGAGTTGATCTTCAGTCTCTGATATCCTTTCTCGTGTTCGATCGATTTGGCTACTGAAGCTTGTGTATGCTTAGCAAAGGTCTTGTGCTGTGTTTTTCAGCTCCATTAAGTCTTTTATGTTCTTCTCTAAGCTGGTTATTCTAGTTAGTATTTCATCTAACCTTTTTTCAAGGTTCTTAGTTTCTTTGCATTGGGTTAGAATGTGTTCCTTTAGCTCAGAGAAGTTTGTTATCACCCACCTTCTGAAGCCTGCTTCTGTCAATTCATCAAACTCATTCTCCATTCAGTTTTGTTCCCTTGCTGGTGAGGAGTTGTGATACCTTGGAGGGGGAGAGGCGTTCTGGGTTTTGGTGTTTTCATCCTTTTTGCCCTGGTTTCTTCCATCTCTGTGGATTTATCTACCTTTGGTCTTTGAAGTTGGTGACTTTGGGATCGTGTCTCTGAGTGGACATCCTTTTTGTTGACGTTGAGGCTATTTCTTTTTGTTTTTTAGTTTTCCTTCTAACAGTCAGGCCCCTCTTCTGCTGGACTGCTGGAGGTCCCCCTCCAGACCCTGCTTGCCTGGGGAATCACTCGTGGGGGCTGCAGAATAGCAAGGATTGCTGCCTATTCCTTCCTCTGGTAGCTTCATCCCAGAAGGGTACCTGCTAGATGTCACCCCAATGTCTCCTGTATGAGGTTACTCTTTGGATATACAGGAGTCAGGGAGCCACTTGTGGAGACAGTCTGTCCCTTATCAGAGCTCAAGAGCTGTGCTGGGAGCTCTGTTTCTCCCTTCAGAGCTGCTGGGCAGGGACGTTTAAGTCTGCTGCAGGGGCACTCACAACCACTCCTTTTCCCAGGTGCTCTGTCCCAGAAAGGTGTGGCTTTATTTATAAGTCCCTGACAGGCTGCTGCCTTTTTTCAGAGATGCCCTCAGTTGGAAATGTGGAGAGCACTCACCTTCTGCATCGCTCTTGCTGAGAACTGCACTCCAGAGCTGTTCCTATTTGCCCATCTTGGCAGAAGTCCACTCTTCTAGTTTTTTGTAGCAACATAGTTCTGCCACAAATTATCGCATCCTACTTAGATACAGAAGTCTTTCAATTACATTTTAAAGTTTCTTAAATGAAAAAGAAGTATATTAATATTATACAACTATAAACATAGTAAGGATAAGAAAATAAAATCATCACACAGAATAAATTTGATTTTGAAGTGCGAGAATGAAAAAAATGATTTCATGTGAGATTATGACATATGGATGGATGTGGCAGAAGGAGAAACAGGCATAAGGAACTAGTATCTAGAAACCCTTAAAATAGGTAAGGCACTGTTACTATCCTACAAACTTTATAAGCATTATCTTTAATAAGTTAATATATACTCTGATTATCCTCTAAACAAACATCTCATAGTAAAGGAAAATATATTTGTGTTGTCTTTGATGATTTTTTCCTAAGGTAGTCTGCTTACACATTGGGCTGTGGGGCACAGATACTAACCACATCTTTTATATTTTCACAAGTTACTCATGATTATCAGGTTGGGATTAGAATTGTATAGAGACGACACATTCTATGCCAGAAGAATATTCTTCTGCAATATTTTAGGACTTTCTTCAAAAGATTCCTTTCACATTTCAATAAAGAAGAGAATCTGAAAAGGGGCACATATGGAATGCTTTTTCTTATGTATATATATCTAAAGTTTTTATGTATTTTATACTTTTAGTACCTGCTTAAAAGACAATAGAGAAATCTAAGAAACACACATCACACATTTAATCTACCGTGGCTGTTCAGCTCTGTTTTTGACTTTTTTTTTTAACTCATCTTTCTGGAATTGGCTTCACAGACACTCTCACAAAGTCACTTTACTTTTATATTTTGCAGCAATTAATTATCTTCAAGATTCCCATCAAAGATGGGAACTAGCAAGAATACATCCTGAAACTAAACCAGCAAGAATGCTTCCTGAAACTTAAAAGAAATTTTATGCGTGTTTTAAAGCAATGTAGACATTTCTACAAATATTCTCATCCATGTTACAGTGTACAAACCAGATTCAAAGCACAATCAAAGAGTTTTTGTTTAAGCATAAATGTCTTCCTTGTAACATGAGTAATTGAAGATGACATCTGAGTACAGCCCCACATGAAGAATGAAAAGTAACAAAACCTCACATTTGTAAGTTGGCATAAACTGGGAAATAAGTTGGTGAGTATAGGAAGATGTCAAATATTATTTTAGTTCTGTGATCCTGAAAGTTTTAGAATCTGGGAGCAGAAAGAATAAATTTTTCTCTCAGTCCATTTAATAAGCAGGGAGCCCCCCCCTTCCATTATCATGGCAGACTCCCATGGAATTCTTTATGCATTTTTTCATGGAATATGGATTTTAGGGAAATTTTGAATGGTGCATTACAGATGAACAAATGTTATTTGTGGTTGAATGTTACATTACAGAAGACAAAATAAAATTATACTTATTTTAAATGTGCAAAAACAGATGGTGTATTTTTAGACCAGGAGATTCGGGGGAGAAATAAAGATATGAAATAAAAGGTATAATCAATGATAAAAAATATTTATTGATATATTTTAAAGTTTTAGTGGGATGATTTTTTAAAAATATATAAACTGCTAAATTGTCATAATTAGAAGAAAATCTGACATTCATACCTAAGAGAGATGTTTAGAAAATTTGTGAGCAACTAACACACAGGTATCAAATCAAGTATCATTTGACAAACATATTTGAGGAGGAGGGGAAATGACACAAACCCCAATGTCATTAACATTGAATTTCAGTCACTACAAAAGGTGGATAAATGGTTACTTCTTTTTATCCAGTGTCTTCCTGCACTAAAGTTACTTTGCTTTTTCTTTCTTCTTTTCCTTCCCTCCCTTCCCTTCCCTCCCTTCCCTCCCTTCCTCTCTCCTCCCCTCTCCTCCCCTCCCCTCCCTCACTTCCCTTCCCTTTCTTCTCTCACTCTGTTGCCCAGTCTGGAGTGCAGTGGCTTGATCTTAGTTCACTGCAATTTCCGCCTCTCGGGTTCAAGTGATTCCCCTGTCTCAGCCTCCAGACTAGCTGGGATTATAGGCATGTACCACCATGCCTGGCTAATTTTTGTATTTTTAGTAGAGACAGGGTTTCTCCATGTTGGCCAGCTGGTCTCGAACTCCTGACCTCAGGTAATCTGCCTGCCTCGGCCTCCCAAACTGCTGGGATTACAGGCATGAGCCATCGTGCCCAGCCTAAAGATACCTTTCTTACATTCTGTCTTTTGTAATTTTTTTGTACTTTTAGTAATTTTTTTAAACTAATAACTGCTTTAATGTAGTTTGACAACTGTATTACATTTGGAACTATTATATATATTTCTCTTCTGGAAATTAGGAAATCATACCTACCCTTCCTTTATATCTTCCTAAAGCAGCTATGAGTCTAAACCCATTTTGTACTGTTGGTGATCTTAAAATATACTTAAGGGATGTATAACACTCATACTGTGTAATATCTATGATGATAAAACCTGAAGAAAACTAGAACTTATTTTATTTGTAATTGATCTAAAATATTAAATAAAACTTGAATGAGGAAGATACCGTACATCAAGAAGTTAGATTAGAAAAAAAAAGGTTTAGTTGAACTGAAAAATTAATTATAGCTTTCTTCTCATTCGAGATCCACAGTCTTCAGTTCCTGAACAGCAGCAGAGTAACTTTTATCTTTTTAACTCAAATTCATCCTCTCAGACACTTTAGCCCCGTTGAGGTATCCTAGAAAATACTGAGGTATATGAAAGAATATTTCTTTTTAAGTACTACTTAGATTTTATTTCTTCCTAAATTTCTTCCCTAATTACTTTCATCAGATGGCTTATAAACAGTTTCTACTAAAAATCACCAGGAAATTTGAGATAAATAATTGCGTAACATTAAACTAATTGTGCAACATTAACTGATAGTACTCACTGCGGAAATCCATTACGCCCACCTCTCCTGGCTGTGACATTTTCTATAACTAATCTAAAATACTTCCTGTTATCTACTACCTTTAATTAAATTCTCTATCACAGGTAACATTTTGCATACCCAATCACTTTTTTGTTAATATTATATCTTTTGTAATGGTTTCAAAGACATTTTAAGAAACAGTAATCCAAATTTAAGCTAAAACTCCAAAGCAAGTATTACTCCCCAGTAGATATAATTCAACAGGGATATGAATTAATGGAGAGAAAATCTTCCATTTGGCCTCATTGTTCAGGCTTGAGTTCTTGACCTTGTTTGTAAGCAGACTTAAATTTCTTCTAGTCCTTTTCAGTAGCCCATAAAGCACTTTCGTATGAATGGGAAAAAAACACTGCTTCTGGCAACTGCAACATAATGGGCACAAGTACATCACAGGCTACATTTCAGACTCCACTTACCTTCTCCATCAGGCACCATCCCACAGGACACACTCTGAACAATTGTATGCAGTGAATTTATTTGAAACCAATGACAAGCTCCTCTGATAAAAAGCACAACAGTTAACGTAGTTGCAAGTGAGAACTGGAGCAGTATCAGACCTTCAAGTGCTGGTGCTTCTGCCTCAGAATTGCCTTAGCTTTGTTGATAATAAGAATCAAAATAGAATGAAGTAGGTATAATAGGCCAGATTCTCCTTAGGTACCAGTGTCTATATAACCAAACTAAGAAATAAATCTGAATATGGACATCTGATGAGGCCACTTGAGAAGCTGATCCCCTAGATATGGTCTCTGGACCTCTGATTTTCCTGTGAGATCCCAGCACTCTCTCCCTGCATCCTCACGCCCATGCAACCATCATACAGGGTGGAAATGAAGGATGGAAAAGCCCAGTGGTCCCGTAACTTCCAGCTAAATAGAGAAGACTGTCTTGAATGGCCCACCATTCTCTGGGATTCTAACTGCATTGATCTCATCAGGGTTCACAGGGATGAAATAATGCAGCACAGTATTTCCAAGACTTCCAGAGGATCCATCTGTATGTGGACTGCCTTATTCTTTCCTACCTTATTAAAATCCTTCCTCTGTGTCATCTCAAACTTCAGTTTTGTCACCTCAAAACTCTCCTACATCCTCAACTCTCCCATAAGTGTTCTCTTTATTTTGAAAACCTCCTGCCCCACAGATGAGTGTACTTTCCCTTCACACTCTTCAAATAGAGATTCATTTATGATTTTGCACTTTACGTACCTCAAGGCTTGATGAAGTTAAATACACTGTATTTATTTCATGAGCTAAATGTGACCTTATTCTTTGTCATACTGCCCCTTAAAGCCCATTCTGTCAAGTTGTTCTTGCCTGTGTCTTGGTAAAATCACAGGACCCATAGATTTTCCTGGTGATTCTCAGCCACTTTTAGGTAATACAATGTCCATTGTAGTTTAATAATCACATAAATGTGAAACTTCTCCTCCTTTCTGGTTTGTACCTGCTGTTTGGGGCCCCTCCAGGGTTCTAGTGGGAAAAAGGAGAAGTGATAAGGGAAAGAAAGGCTGTTACTTGTCTGGTGCATGTATAATGTAGCATGTTGCATTCTGTCTGTCAGATGACAAAACTTTCACTCTTTCTCCTGTGAGAGCTTTTGTGGGTTCTCAGGAGACAATTCTTGGGTATCTCTCAATTACATTATTTTCAGCCTGGGAGATTCTGCATCTGACTGACCAGTTACAACCCTGGTTCCCGCCTCCACCCCGCTTTTTTTTCTTAGATATTTGCATCTTCTGGGTCATTTCAAATTTCCAGGAAGGCTTCTTGAGTGAAGCTTTCTCAAGGCTATTTAATTTTGGTTCTTTGATAAGATCCACGTCTGGCCACAGGAAATATCCATATATTTTAGCACCTTAAACTCTTAGACTAGGCTCATCAATTACTAGCCCTGTTTGCCCAGGAGACTTACCCAGTTTCATAGCTGAAAGTCCCATGTCTTAGAAACTCCCTCAGCCCTGGGAAAACCAAACCTCTTGGTCATTGTGCCTTGAGGTACAGAAAAATTCTCCCCCTCTCTGATGTCTGTAGGGCCAGCTACAACCAAGGCAACTTACATTTAAATTCTAGTAGGTAGGAGGCAGATACTTGTTCTTACAATATTCAAAGCAAAGACTAATGCTGAGCTCCCTCCAAGCTGTTCTTCTGAAGGTGTTCATTTGACTCAGTGAAGAGGAGGCATCCAGTTCTTCCCCCTCACCAAGAAAGTGGGGTACAAAACACTCAGCTCATGAAGCAAAGGTCTCCAGGAGAGCAGGTGATGGGTTAATGCTAGTGCAACCTGTTTCTCTGTCTCACAGATATCCTGTGTACATGGTCTAGCACCTTGTTTTAGAATACCAGGTTACTTAAATCAGTTGTGCTGCTGATTTTTGAGATCTTTGACAAGATGCTGAGTCAATAAGAATAATATTTAATATCCTATTTCTAGACCTAAACATGAATTTAGTGTTCTCTGTTCCTTTAAGTCTATCACTTCTTCCTTCAAGATTAACAGTGACTTTGAAATGTCTGACATGAGATTAGCCACTTGATAATTCTTTGTTGCTTTTAAAAATGGCTACCAGGTTTTGTGTAGTCATTACAAGAGTTTCCCCTATCCCCAAATCATCTTTAAATGTTTATTTTATGTTATTAGCTAGTATGCATTGAATTCAGAAAAGAATATTGTCCGCACATATTTCTCCTCCTTTTTTCTTTTTCATTTAAGTACAAGATTTAATTTTTTCAAAAAATTATTATAGTTTATTTTTAATAGTAAAGTGTAAATATATATTGAGTTCATTTTAGGGAATGCTAAGCTTGACCAAAAGGATATTTGCAACAGAGTTTGAATTTTCAGCTCAGGCAACTAGGCACATTCAATAGTTTTTAACACAAGCATCAGACCACTCCATTTTAAACTCCCTGTCAGAAGCCTGCAGATGACTCATCTGTATTTTCTCACAAAGATACATTTGTATACACACGCACAAACACACATTCATAAACACACCTCTGAATAATCTGAATATAATGAGTTTTTTGTGTGAATTTAGGACAGATTTATTTTCTTTTCATGCATTCCCTTTCTGATCACTCTACTTCCATCTCAGGGGAAGAAGACATCTTTAAAGCAAACCCTGTGTCCATAGTGAATCATAAGAAGATAATAATATTCAGTAGGAATTCTCAACCACTTGAACACTCTTCAAATACCTATAGACAATAAAATGATAATTTTTAGCCTTGGGTTAAGTAAGTAGTCACCTGCTATCTGCCATTAGATACCTACTGCATAAAAATTTCTTATTCTTTGTTACCAAAAAAAGACACTATTAATTATGGAGCTGAAACCCAATGCACATACTTCAGTGCTTCTTTCAGAGATAGTCTTATAGCAAAAATACAGCTGGTTCAGGAGAAGAACATCAAAATGAATTCACTTTGAAGGTCATATAATGATGTCTAAAGAATGTTCTGGTAAATCCATTCATTTACCCAAATGTATCATTTTCCTTTAATTATAATTATT